>CM059599.1:2677500-3918125 GCA_030412105.1 Cyclura pinguis | reverse complement strand
TTTAAAAAGATGCATTGACTAATACATGGTATCTCTTTAAAAGAGGGCAATAACATCATTGAATCTGCTAAGCCTGAAATTTGGTTGCACTTGTATTAATATACCTCCTTTGAATAGTTGTACCAAAATCTTATTATTCAATTCTAATACTATTAATTCCATTAGTTACCTTATTTATATCCCTGAATTCTCTAATTTATAAAAGTAATGCAATCATTATGTCACATCATGGCATATCCTCATTTTTGTGTCATTATCCTTAATAACCAACAATCGTGCCTCTCTGCTTATCACAGACATTTTACCCCATTTCTCTTCTAAATAGCTAATTAGACATTTCCAGTCATTCCTAAAGCTATCCAAAGTCTTATTTCTTGGAGAAGTCAAGTTTTGATTAAGTCTTTTTTTTTTCTTATTAGACAGTCCACGTGGCCTCCAAAGAGTCCCAAAGGCAGCAAATAGACCCCCAAACCTACTGCCGTTACCCACTCCCCGGCCATTTCCGCACTAGACTGTTATGGTGCTATGATTCCACTTTCAACGTTCAACAGTCTATGGAATCCTGGGCCTTAGGGTTGCCGTAAGCTGGAAACACCTCCCTAAACTGCAAACCTCAGGATTCCATAGGATGTTGAAAGTGGAATAATAGCACTACAACAGTCCAGTGTGGAAATGGCCCCAGATAATGCAAGGAGTGACTGTCTGTGGTAAGTTTGCTTTAGGGTCACCATAAGTTGGAAACAACTTATTGCATATAGGCAAACTGATTAAGATCTTTGCCTGGATGATTTTGTTTGTTTGTTTAAATGCTTTAATATCTCCCTATATCTGAAGATCTCAGGGTGGTGTAAAACTGAATGAAGATGATTTAAAACAATAATAACAAAAGGCCGTTAGGGTTGCTATAAGCTGGAAATGACTTGAACACACACAACATTTGAGAGGGAACAAAAGGTGTAAATTCTTTGTACTGTAGTTTCTGTATTGCATTTGCTTCTATTTTGTTTTTTGTTTTTTTTAATTTAAGGTTCTAAAGTTGTTCCAAAAGTCGCTGAAATACTTAGAAACACATCAAAAGAGTTTTGCCATTGAGTCCTGCTCTAGCTCCTCATAAGTTGCATGGAATTTTGGGGACAGTGCATATGTGTCAGATGCAATCTATAACTTGTATTGCTGTTAAAAACTTATACTGAGATTTAAAGTGCGGCTGCATTTGTTTTATTGGATTATAGTTGGCCCCGTAGAGTCTGGAAAGTGGTGCACATTCCGTTTCCTTTTTGATTTCTTTAAAAGAAAAGTCTGTATTGCGATCTCTTGGTGAATCACCCTTTCCTTGAAACAGGGTGGCAAAGAGGTATTGTAAGGCGCTAACCTATAACTCTTCTCTCTTTATAATTCCAGGCCAAGTGCAAAGACATGGAGAACTGTCTGCGGGACAAGATGAAAGACTTTGGAAGAATGCAGTCGGATTACAGACTCATTGCAAACCACAACAAGGTGAGCAAACTCCCCTGAGCTCCAAGTGGGCAAGGATGCCAGGATACACCTAGAAGCCCCCTCCTCCTTCCCCTTATTCAGTGATCAGGTGGGGCTACAGACTGGATAGACAGGTGGGGCAGGAGGTCGTAGAAGTCACCAAATAATGTCGCCCCAAGACCATGGGACCCTGTGAGGTCCTATATCAGAACCCACAATTAAATGTAAAAACGAGGAATGAATTAACTGAAATTAAGAACTTTGCAAGAGGGCGGTAACTTCAGGATCTCTCCACCTATGTTTACAGGAATTGCTAAAAAGACCTGTCAGAAAACTTATAGTACAATTTTAAAGGTGTTTTATTGGGGGCAGTGTACATGTACACACAAATAGCCTTGTGCGGTTTCTTGTGTGTGTCTAACAGAAAAGGAAGGGAGGAAAATTGAGAGAGAGAATAGAAAAAGGGATTTTTGTGGGGGATATTTATCATCCAAAGAGAAATGGTTATGTAGCTTGGGCTGATCCCAAGCAAACCGACAAGGAGATCCCCTGAAACCGAAGTGCTGTGGCAAGGACCCAAAATCAGGGTCCCTTTATACCCCAAAATGTGCCCTGGAGGTGTGACTTTCCGCTTGGATAACAAGGGATTTCCAGGGTGGACTAAAAGAGACAGGATGGATTAATGGTTGTTAACGTGCGGTGACGCTTTTTAACACGCGGATGGCAAAAGATTATGAAAGCAGTGTGATCAGAGATCAGGAAAAAGGATCATAGGTGTGAGGATGACGCAATTATGCATTCGTTTTGAAATCTCCCTGTTCTTCCTGAACCAGTGCTATCGAACAAGCAAAAGCTCTTTGTTTTGAAGTTTCCAGCGAATAGGTGTCAGGTTAAGCTGGTAGCCGGTTTTATGGCTTTGTCCTCCCTAGGATTTGCAAACCACAGAGGGTTACTTGCTCTTCTCAGAGATACCCTTTGTTCTCCTTGCGGGAGCCATTCTTAGCCATGTTCGGGGCGCTCTGACCTGTTTTTCCAATCAGTTCCTCTTCCGCATGGCCTTATCCAGTTATTGTTATATGACTTCTATGTTACGCCAATTGAACATATCTGCCAATAAATATATCTTGCCAATTAGGCTGTCAGAGCAGTGGAGTTGCAATGAAGTGGGGTAGCGAAGACGCCGGAGGACCAGATCAGAATTCAAAATGACCTTCGCAGGTTAGAGAGCTGGACCAAAACTAGGCAAACGAAGTTCAGCAGGGAGAAGTGTAAGGTACCGCGCTTGGGCAGAAAAAAGGGAAATGCACAGATAAAAGATGGGCGCATGGCCCCAAAGCCATGTATGTAGGCGTGAGTTGATTGACTCGAACTCAAGTCAGACTCAAGTCTCTTCAGTGACTCGACTTAGGCCATTTCCGCACTAGGGTGTGATAGCGCTACGATTCCACTTTCAACATCCTATGGAATCCTGGGGTTTGCAGTTTCGGGAGGGGCCGGCTGGCCCCTCCCGAAACTGCAAACCCCAGGATTCCATAGGATGTTGAAAGTGGAATCGTAGCGCTATCACACCCTAGTGCGGAAACGGCTTTAGACGTAACTCAGCAGCAAACGGCACACTGACTTGACTTGACTCTTGACTGGTATATTTCAGTGGCTGCCCTTGGTCCAGTAATGTGCTCCATTCATCCAGAAGCTTTATGACTTTGCACAATGCTTCCACCTCTTTTGGCCTTCTGGTCACGTGAGGATCTGCCTGCAGCCCAAGCAGGGGTGCATTTCTTGCAGGGGAGCCGCAAACGGGTTAGGCGGCGGGCGTGAGGTTTGCTCCTCAGCCTGTCCCCACTGCATATCGGAGGAGCCTTCTGAAACTTTTCCAAAAAGCAGGAGGCGAGACTCACCCCAAGAGCGCAGGGTGCGTTTCTCCGAGGGGAGCAGCAAATGCGTTAGGCAACGGGCTTGAGGAGGAAGGATCCTTCCTTCCTTCCTTCCTTCCTTCCTTCCTTCCTTCCTTCCTTCCTTCCTTCCTTCCTTCCTTTTTTCTTTTTTTGCCATTTTATTTCTTTATTCAGGCTAAATACTGTTGGTTTACAGAGACGAGAGCAAAAAACCAAATTAGAACTTTTTCTTTCCTTTACGTAAAACTTGAAGGTGTTCGAAACTTGGCATATAGATCGATCTTTTCTTGGTACATCTTAATATATGTAACTGTTTATATATATTAACAACCAGAAACTACTTTTCAGTTCCCTATTTAACTTCCTCTTACCTAAGACTGGGTCTGCTATGTAATGTAAATTTATTCACACCTCCATCTATGCACCTATGCACTCCATCTATGCATCTTGACCTGCCGTTTCATCAGTACGATTAATTTCTGCAAAACAGAAGGCTGTATCCTGAATTCCCACACTGTTAATTGTATTTATCTGTTAATTTTGAGGAGCGAGGATCCTTCCTTCTAAAGCTTTTGAAGTGATGGAGTGTAAGGGGGATCCCATTCCCCACTTCTGAAAAATGCTCCAGCTTCGGAAATGGGAAGTAAGAAGAATCCTGATTCCCGCGTCCGAGGGTGTGGATTCTTTTATGCCCACCACCTTTTTTCCTTTTTTCTGTTAAGGTTGGCCCCAGACTTGAGCGCCTGAGTTGGCTCCTTGACTTGAAAGTATCTTGCAAGGACTTGGGAGTTGGAGGTAGAGTGTCGGGTAGCCCTCCATATTTCAATATGGGACATGTAGTAGGAGTTAATTCGCTGCTTGCTTGTAGCCAAGGATGGGAACCAGGGACCGTTAGGTAAACAGAGCTAGGAATGCAGCACTGAGAAGAACCACCAGCCGAAGCCGGCCCTTCGGGGTCTCTTGCTGTGGGACGGGAACCTTTTGCTTCTAACGTTTGGATCAGTTCGCTCACCGAAGTCCCGTACGACGCATCACACTCCTAATAAATAGCGTATTAGCACCGTTACGTGTGCGTGTGCGATTTGGGTTCCGGACTTGAGACTTGACTTTGAGACTTGGAGTAAAAGGCTGCACGTTTGTTTTCCCAACCCACCGCCCCATTTTTCCCTTGCTGTCCCCCCCCCCCAACTCCCTCCCCAGGCAGAAAGCGCCAGGCTGGAGAAGGAGATCAGGAAGCAGTTTGAGGAACTGCACGATTTCTTGCGGAACGAGGAGAGGGTGATGGTGGAAGAGCTGCGGGCGGAGACCCAGAGGAAGCAGGAGCGGATCGAAGGCAAGATCAAGAAGCTGTCGGAGGAGAGCGACGTCCTGCTCCAAGAGGTGGGGCAGCTGCAGGCGGACGTGAAGGACGACGACATCTCCTTCCTCAAGGTGAGGCTGAGCGGCCGGACGGGAAGATTTTCCTCTTTTGCACGGCGATTTTTTGCTTAGAAGAAAAAATTGTGTTTATGAGTTTTAACACGGGCCATTTCCGCACTAGGGTGCGATAGCGCTACGATTCCACTTTCAACCTCCTGTGGAATCCTGGGGTTTGCAGTTTCGGGAGGGGCCGACCGGCCCCTCCCGAAACTGCAAACCCCAGGATTCCACAGGAGGTTGAAAGTGGAATCGTAGCGCTATCGCACCCTAGTGCGGAAATGGCCATAGACAAACTAATTCACAACAGGATAACCGGCATTCGGGGGAAAAAAATAAGGTAAAAGAGAAGAAAGAACCATGCATAAATAATATATAGGTCTGGTAAAGCTAAAACTTGCTTCGTGTGTGTGGAGGTCACACCAGCAAGGAGCATAATGTAATCTGAATTGTTTTCAAATGTTGCTGATAGTGTAGATCCATTTTAATATTGAATCATAGACTCGTAGAAGCACGGAGTTGGAAGAGACCCCCAGGGGCCATCCAGTCCAACCCCCTTCAGCCAGGAAGGAACCCACATCAAAGCCCTCCCTTTGACAGATGGCCATCCGGCCTCTGCCTAAAAACCTCCAAAGGAGGAGGAGACTCCACCACACTCCACTGTGGTAGCAGCAGATTCCACTGCCGGACAGCTCTGACCGTCAGGAAGTTCTTCCTGAGGTTCTGGTGGCATCTCCTTTCCTGCATCTTGGAGCCATTGCCCCTTGTCCTGGTCTCTGGAGCAGCAGAAAACAAGCTTGCTCCATCTTCAACATGATATCCCTTCAAATATTTAAACATGGCTTTCATGTCCCCTCTTAACCTTCTCTTCTGCAGACTAAACATCCCCAGCTCCCTGAGCCGTTCTTCATAGGGCTTCATGGCTTCCAGACCCTTCACCATTTTGGTCGCCCTCCTCTGGATACGCTCCAGCTTGTCAGTATCCTTCTTGAATTGAGGTGCCCAGAACTGGATACAGGATTCCAGATGAGGTCTGACCAAAGCAGAATAGGGTGGTGCCATTACCTCCCCTGATCTGGACACCATACTCCTATTGATACTCTTCATATTGATCTCTCATATATTTTAAACTATATTGCATTTTGATTTGCATCCTGGTTTGGATTTGGAAACTGGTGAGCTGATGTGGTGTAGTGGTTTGAGTTTTGGACTACGAATCTAGAGACCAGGGTTTGAGTGCCCACTCAGCCGTGTAAACCCACTCAGTGACTCTGGGTAGGTGACACTCTCTCAGCCCCTGTGAACAAATCTGGGATAGGCCTGCCTTGGGGTTGTTGCAAATTTAAAAAAATGGCTTGAAGGCACACAGCAACAACAACAACAAGCTTGAGTCTCAGTTTTGTGGAAAAACTGGCAGCAAAAAGAGAGAGAGGCCATTTCCGCACTACACTCTTATAGCGCGATTATTCCACTTTCAACATCCTTTGGAATCCTGGGGTTTGCAGTTTCGGGAGGGAAACTGCAAACCCCAGGATTCCATAGGATGTTGAAAGTGGAATAATCGCGCTATAACGGGCTAGTGCAGAAATGGCCGGAGACCAAGGATCTGAGAAACAAACGAATAGAAGTGCCACAGCGTTGAAGGAAGACATGGGCTGCCATCAGCAAAAAGTTTGAGGTTTTTGAAAGTTTTCAGATTTCCAGGTGAGGGAGGCCCAACCTTTATAGTTTAAAAACATACAAAATCAAAATTAAAACAGTATTAAATAACAACAGAATTAAAACCAATTACAAAAACAGCACAGCCTCTTAAAGAAAACATTTTTTGTTACTAGTTTCCAAAAGCTGGCTGGAAAGGAATGGTCCTAACCTGGAAAGCAGTGAAGGGGCCATCCTAACTTCCTTAGGCAGGGAGTTCCAAAGGGTGGGAGCAGCCACCGAGAAGGCCCTGCAGAGGCCCCGTGGGTTCGAGAGAAGTGCCTCCCCTCCAAGCCTTGGGTGGGCTCGTATGGGCAGAGATGGTCCTTCAACCAGCCTTAAAACTGGACAGGTGAGTTGTGGCTGCTGGAAGCTTCCAGGAGAAGCCACTCACCTTTTAGATTTGGCCAGAAAATGAGGGTGGCCTGCAGAGTCTGGACGGGTCGAAATTTTAGCTTTGGGGCCATATTTTGCGCAAAATTAGTGTGAACCTTTAGGTCATAAACTGTCCTTAAGTCCACCTAGACCTTAACATTAACCAAGAAGGAGGAATGTGGGATGGGATTGATGCATTTATTAGAAATCGATATAATGTTTGATTGCATTTGATTAGATCAAGATTGGTGATGGTAATTTCTTTTCTTTCTTTCTTTTTTTAAAAAATAAACTGATTTGTGGATTTGATAATTAATTAGAATAAGTTAGCAGAAGAAGCGAGTTGTGATATTTTTAGTTACAGAAGCTATGAATTGTTGTGTGCCTTCAGGTTGTTTCTGACTTATGATTTCTCACCATGATAGGTTCCTGATAGGAAACCTATCGTGGGATTTTCTGGGGGCTGAGAGTGTGTGACATGCCCAATAATTGTATGTATTTAAAAGTGCCATAAAGAAGATGGAAAGTCAACTTCTTTTTCTTTTTTCCCTCTATTTCTTTCTTATCTTTCGCTTTCTTTTCTGTTATGTATTTCTTTTCTTCTTAATTTTTGCAATTTTTATTGAGTTTTTAAAATTTGCAATTAGGCTGTACATATACCTATGCAGTCCGCCAATACCTGCCTTTCTGACCACAAATCACAGTAACGGCTCGGAACCACAAAGCCCTCCCAGTGGATAATGGTCTGTCTTCCGCCTGCTATTTTGGGGTCATGGTTTATTCTGGAATTCCGGGTTTCTGCTCTTTATTCTTGTCCTTGTTTTGAAAATAGACAATTTCTAAAATGAAGTTCCCTGTCCTTTTTTTTTTTCTCTCCCCCAGAAACACAAAAACCGGAAGCGCAGGTGAGTTCTTGTGTTTTCTGTCACGCCTTGAAAACTCGATGATATTTATATTGGGCAGGGAGTGTGGTTTCTGGGCTCCGCTTTGGTTGTTGCTTTTATTGTTATTTGTATAGTGCCTTCTACGTAGATGACGCTTCACAAGTGAAACAACCAAGAACAGCAGGTTCTGCCAAAGGGGTACAATCTAAAATATATGTGTATACACACACACACACACATGCGTGCACACACAGGCCATTTCTGCACTAGACTGTTATAGCGCTATGATTCCACTTTCAACATCCTATGGAATCCTGGGGTTTGCAGTTTAGATTGTGCTCCTTTGGCATATATTTTATTTAAGATTGTACCCCTTTGGCGCAGAACCCACCTAAACTGCAAACTCCAGGATTCCACAGGATGTTGAAAGTGATATAACAGGCTAGTGCGGAAATGGCCTCAGTTTCTGCAGGAAAATGGCCATACTGGGAAGAGAACAAGAAATGAGGCTCTTGCTGCATCCTTTTAATTAGGTCTCCCTCGGTAACGATCTAATTCGCTTGCATGCCTGAACTGGCTGAGGTTTTGCAGCTCAGCCTTGGAGTCAGACTCCGGCATGGTCAGGTCCAAAAAAAGCAAGAGCTTCTCCCAGCCCTGTCATAGGGATTTATCTGCTTGTTTATTTATTATTTTTTTTTATTTATTTATTTTTAACTGTGTGTTGAATAACGGGATCCGAGGCAGCTTGGAAAGAATATTAAAAATATGTATATTTGGAAAATGGTTCTCAGGTCTCAGCATTAAACAGGAAAATATCTTTGCAGCTTGCAACTTATTTGGCACGCAACATGCCTGTGGGTTGCTATGCTGTTTTCTGAGAGAAATGTTTATTTTGTGCAGAAAAATATTGTCTTCTGACCAAAAAAAAAAAAAAAAAAGGAAATCCAAAAAAAAAAAATGGTGCACAGAATGTGCCAAAGTGCAAATGCTGCTTGCAGACTGATCAGTTTTTGACACCTCTTTCATGTTGAGAAATGGTTTCGTTATTTGTTCTTGCTCGCAAGAAGGAAGTTCACAACATTTTTATTAGTTTTTCCACACTTGATTTTTCTTAAGATAATCAGGCACCGTTGTCGTTAGTACAAATATACAGTAATCTCTCTATCTTTGCAGGAGTTGGTGGCATAAGAGCTCCACAAAAGAAGAAAAACTGTGAATAAAAAGTGAAAATCACAAACACTATTTTTTTTTTTAGCCTGAGGACAGTTCTCTTGGAATCTCTAGGTCCTCCAGCACAATTTTGTGGTCAGCTTCCAGTGGAAGTGGGTCACAGAGTCATGCTGGAGGACCTCGCAATGCCTAGAGAAGTGTTCTTTCTAGGAGTCTCTAAGCCCATTTCCGCACCACACTCTTATAGCGCGATTATTCCACTTTCAACGTCCTATGGAATCCTGGGGTTTGCAGTTTCGGGAGGGGCCGCATGGCCCCTCCCGAAACTGCAAACCCCAGGATTCCATAGGATGTTGAAAGTGGAATAATCGCGCTATAAGAGTGTGGTGCGGAAATGGCCTGGGTCTTCCAGCACGACTCGGTGGTGGAAGTGGACCATAGCATTGCGCTGACCTTGTGCTAAGTTTTTTTAAATAAACGAAATAAAATAAGATGATCCCCGGACAATATAACCTGCAAGTGCTGAACCTGTAAAAGAGGAGGGCTCACTGTAGTTACAAAGCCACTTCAGTGATCTGGGAAAAAAAAAAAGATTAAGTTACCATATGTCATTCCAAATTGACAAATCTGCTGATGATGTTCGTTTCTGAAGCAAATGTGATTGTGCAATATGATGATTGCTTCAAAATGATGGTTTGCAATCCCTTCTCTTGCCTTATCAGTTTTTTAAAAAATAATTTATCTATTAGGGTTAGCATCCAGATGCTAAGCGTTTGCAAAATGAACGGCCATCACCTCGACTCTTGAGTAACAAGGGTTGAGCCTTATACTTAGAAAACCACAACCAGAAAATCTAAGGAGGTAGCACTCGTCCCTCAACATCAGAAACATGTCCAAGTTTCCATCGTTTTTTAAAATAATTTATTTTAGCAACAGTTATGACTTTTTCAGTAACGTTATGGCAATATTTCAATATTACAACAATATTAATATATCCCCTAATATATTAATATGTTCCGTAATGTAATCAATTATTAATTTCAGATGTAACTCCCCAAATATTTCCTCCTTCTACTTCTCCTTTTCATAATTATAATCCTCTCCCGCCCACCCCAGGGAATGGTCTAATTATTTATTATGATTCCCGTTTACCTTTCACGTGGGATATCACCTTGCTTATCTTATCTACGTCCTTGTACACCTCTCTCTGTTTTATGTTCCCAATCAATATTTTCAAATTTCTGGACCAAGACTCCTCCTTCGGTTACCCCATATAGATCTCTCTTTTTCCAATTGAATAATCAAACATCACATATTCTGATACATAATATTTCCGTTTGCTAAGGCCCCATCTCTCTCGTTTCTTCCAAGCGTATGCAACGACAGCAAAGTCCACTTTTCCGCCTTATCTAAAGTGTCCACGTTTATTTGGGTGACCTGTTGCTCTCTTCTGTACCGAATGCATGAACGGTTTCTGGCCAACTGTGTATGTCGACACTGTCGAAAAGATGCTGAGATTTTCTTCATTGGTCCCCTTGTCTTTTTTGGGTTTTGCTTCCCAGAATTGCCTGGACCATAGAAAAGCCAGAAGCTATTCCGCCGGGGACCCTGGTAGAAGTCACTAAGTACTTGGATTCCTTGCAATATAAGGTGTGGAAAAAGATGCTGGATATCATCAAAGTAGGTAGGTTTCTCCAGGTGCCGGGTAATCAGTGTGAAATGTGGCTCAGGATACATATTTTGGCACGAAAACTTGCCCAAACTGGTTTAACATAACTTTCTGGGAAATCACATGCCCTTGGCTTTGTGCAAGGAACGGAAACCCTGCAATTTTAATAGGGTGTTACCTTTTGTTGCCCTATATTTAGACCCTTTTTTGTCATATTTAATTGTACGTTTTGAATTATTTTTATGCTTGAATGGTTTATTTTTAATGGTACCCATTTGTTATGTTTTTGCCTATATTTTATTTTAATTTGTAAGGCACTGAGAAACCCAGTTTATGGGAAATGTAGGCTATAAATAATGAATAATGTGGGGTATAAGTAATGTGGAGGAACCAGCAAGGTGTAAATGTTTGAGTGTTGAACTATGATTTTGGAGACCTGGGTTCCAACCCCACTCCGTCATGGAAACCTACTGGGTGACCGTGAGCAAGTCACATTGTCTCAGCCCCAGAGGAAGGCAAAGGCAAACTCCCTCTGACCAAATTCTGTCAAGAAATCCCTGTGATAGGTTAACCTTAGGTTTGCCGTAAGCGAGAAATGACTTGAAGGCATGCAACAGCTACAAAACTCTTACCCTCCAACTGTCCCGATTTGGCAGGGAGAATCCCATTTATTCCTCTCCCTTCCTACTTTTCCAGTGGCTCTTAAAATATCCCAGTTTCTCCTGCCTTCTTCCATTTTCGCCCTTCGTCTTCAGCTTAATTCAACTGCTGCAAACTGCGTTGCACTGATGAGCGGTATAGAAATGTAACTTGCTGTGAGTTCAAAAAGCAAAAGTACTTTATATTCAATTCACTCAGCAAGGAGAGGTGAAAGGAGGCAGGAGGAATACTGTCCTTCCCAGTAGACCCAGGCTAAAGCAAACTGCTGCAGCTTCTCCTAGCTTCTCTGTCCCCTCCTGTGCCACCTTGACAACCCGGTGATGTTAACTGGCCCCACATCTTCTGCTTTGCGTCTGTGAAATGTTGGAAGATACGGTAACCCCGATGAAGAAGCCAGTGGCATATCTAGGGTGGGGCAAGTAGGGTATGTGCCCTGGGTGCCAATGTCAAGAGGGCACAAAATGCCCTGCCATTTGATAAACCTTCCTTTCCCTCTCTGGAGCTCCCCCTCCCGTTCCTGTGCATTTTGCCCCAGCCTGGAGAACTCGTGTAAGGCTTCCCCTAGCCCCCTTCTTTTCCCTTTTGCCTCCGCACAAGTTCTCCATGCCAGGGCAAAATGCATAGGAGAGGGAGGGGGAACTCTAGGGAGCAAAAGGAGGGCTTGTGCGAAGCTTCCCCCACACACCCCCTTCCCTTCTGTTTTGCGGTGGAGGGAGGATTATACTCAGCTCTGATATGCATATAGGGGTGGGGTGTAGGGGCAGGGGTAAGAAGGTAGGGGCACAACTTCTGTGTTTGCCCTAGGTGCTGTTTATGCTAGATATTGTGGGGAGATTGATTTACAGCACGTAGCACAAAATCCTCCCAGGCACCGCTGCGCTCTGAACAAAAGGCGTCCCAGAGGCAAGCATTAAACATCCGGCAGAGTATCAAAGCAGCAACAAGCGTGAGCAGTAGCAGAGTGTAACTTACAGCATCAGCTCTGACCCCACTCTACCCACTGGTTAGTAACTCTAGCACACAGAGTTGTCATCCAAAATACCTGGAGGCTTTTAATCTTCAAGTTCCAATATATACACACCTGTACAATCAGGATATGCAGATCCTCCGTCATAGGTTCAGCACCACAGACACATCAGGCAGAAGTTCGCTGGGATGGAGGTTCGGTGTCATAGAGTCAGCGAGAGTCAGAGAGAGAACCAGTCTGAGCTCCCTTCTTTTATACACACCGGCTGGGGACAATGGCTGATGCACCCCCTTGCCATGATTTCACATTACCACGACTCAGCCTTACTGTCCCCTAGGGATTACATCGTGACTTGCCAAGTCATTCCCCAGGTGTATTCCCCACATGCTCATCAAATGTATTTTCAACTGGGGCAAATGTCGCAGCATTTCTATCCAACAGATATGCCACTGATAGAATCTCAGCCAGTGGTTTGCACTTACGAAGACAGCCATCCCTCCACACTCGCTAGCGTTAGGGGCACAGGACTCCCGTGGAAAAAAACGTGAATAAGTCCAGGCCGTACCAAACCATATTTAACGCATACACCAAAAAGTATGATCACCATATTCAACCCACCGTGGATTCCTTTGAGGCATCAGGGTTCCTTCCCAAGGCAGAAGTGGGGGGCTGGTGGTCTCACTGCCACCTCCACTGCTGCCCCACACCATTTCTAATAGGGATTTACAAGCCTCGTTTGCAGTTTATCAGCCTTGCGAGGCTTGCAGTCCCTATTGAAAAATGGCATAGGGAGGCAGCAGAGGAGACAACAAATAATCTGTGGATAACCAAATCCGCAAAAGTGAAACCCGCAAATGTGGAGGGCTAACTGAATTTGCAAAAAAAAAGAAAAAGGCAGACAGGTTTATTTTTATTCTATTTTCCAGGAAAACCACAGGATAGGTTTGATTTAGGATTGCCATAAATAAAAAACGACTTGAAGGTGCACAGATGGCAAATAATGTGGGGTATGAATAACACAGGCGCCCACACGATGTGGTGGTTTGAGTGTTGGGCTGTGATTCTGGAGACCAGCGTTCGAATCCTTGCTCAGCCACGGGGACCCACTAGGTGACCTTGGGCGTGTCACACTCTCTCAGCCTCAGAGGAAGGCAAGGGCAAAGCTCCTCAGAATAAATCTTGGCTAAGATTTATCACTATAAGTCAGAATTGACTTGAAGGATTATGAGAATAATAAAAAGATGGCATCATAGAGAAGAGACAGTATGGTATAGTAGTTGGAGTGTTTGCTTGTGAGGATGATGGGACAAAGAGAAGGGCCTCTCTGGCAGATCTTTGAGCTCTAATGGGTGTGTCATTTTATCCTGATGGTAGTGCTTTGCAGAATATTTTGGGAGGACTAAAACAAAGGGCACATAGTTGACACTTTGGCTATTTCCACACTAACCTGTTATGATGCTATTATTCCACTTTCAACATCCTATGGAATCCTGGGCTTTGCAGTTTAGCTTAAACTGCAAACCCCAGGATTCCATAGGATGTTGAAAGTGGAATGATAGCACTGTAACAGTCTAGTGCGGAAATGGCCCTTGTCTGAGCAACATGTGAGTGCATCTCAGAAAAGGGGAGAGGGACAGGCTGAATGCAACCTGATACATATTTTTTCACCCTGTTAGAAAGAGTGGTTACAAAGGATGCACACAGATATGCTTCCATTCAAAATCCACTTCCCAGTGTTAACAGTGTTTTTAACAGTGTCCAGAATTTAGTAGCCTCTTTCCTAGCCAAGAAGGGGCTTCTTGTAGCCACAAGAGGGCAGCAGCGGATGGCTAACCTAGTTGTAGTCACAGAAGTCCTTTGGAAGCACTTTAGGCCGTTTCCGCACGAGGCTGTTATAGCGCGATGATTCCACTTTCAACGTCCTCTGGAATCCTGGGGTTTGCAGTTTCGGGACGGGACGGCCCCTCCCAAAACTGCAAACCCCAGGATTCCAGAGGACGTTGAAAGTGGAATCATTGCGCTATAACACTCTAGTGCGGAAAGGGGCTTAGAATTCTTGGCCAGAGAATCATAAATGCCTCACAAAACTACAAATCCCATAGTACCATAGCACACACCTGGAGCCGCTAAAGCAGGATCAAAAGGCAATGATTGCGCAGTGCAAACTACACCTAACCTATGGGAGCCCTGGTGGCACAGCGGTTAAACGCCGGTGCTGCAGCCACGAGGCTGTGAGTTCGATCCTGCCGGGCTCCAGGTTGACTCAGCCTTCCATTCGTCTGTTGGTCGGTAAAATGATCGCCCAGCTTGTTGGGGGCAATTAGCTAACACATTGTAATCCGCTTAGAGAAACATGATAGCCATGTTTAAATATTTGAAGGGATGCCATGTAGAGGAGGGAGCGGGCTTGTTTTCTGCCGCTCCAGAGACCAGGACAAGGAGCAATGGATTCAAGCTGCAGGAAAGGAGATTCCACCTGAACCTCAGGAAGAACTTCCTGACGGTCCGAGCTGTCCGGCAGTGGAATCTGCTGCCTCCATGGAGTGTGGTGGAGTCTCCTTCCTTGGAGGTTTTTAAGCAGAGGCTGGATGGCCGTCTGTCGGGAGTGCTTTGAGGGTGTTCCTGCATGGCGGGGGGTTGGACTGGATGGCCCCTGGGATCTCTTCCAACTCTACATTTCTATGATTCTATGAACACTTAGCTGATAAGCGGTATAGAAATATGCATGCAATTGCTGACCAAAGCTGACCGAAGGTGGCTCATATTGATCTACTCCTTTTGCACAGATTTTATCAGGTCCGAGACACTCCTGGTCTCCTAGTTAGGAACTGGGTCTTTTGGCGGGGACGGAGTCTACAATTGATGTTATTTTATATTTGTTGTTTCCTGCCTTGCATGGTTCACAATGGAAGTTGAAGCCAAATATGGCTTAAACCGGTGGTTCTTAACCTGGAGTCCAGGGTCCCCTGGGGGTCCTGTGGAGCTCTCACAGGGGGTCCATGAAACCCTGCTGCTGGACACCAACAGCAGCAGCAGCAGCAAGAGGGACGTGGCAGCGGGAAGGGGCTGTGGGTGCCGAAACCGCTCCCTCGTTTGCAAATGAGGGAGCGTTTTGGGCGTCAACACACGCGCCCACCCCCCGCTGCATCCCTGACAAAAGGAATATGGCGGCAGGCATGTACGTGTCCCACGTTTGCAGACCAGGGTTTGAATCCCAACTCAGCTGTGGAAACCCACGGGTGATCTCAGGCAAGTCACATTCTCTCAGCCTCAGAGAAAGGCAAAGGCAACAAATCCTGCCAACAAAACTCTCAGGATAGGTTTGCCTTAGAATCGTCGTAGGTCAGTTTTCAAAGCGGAGAGACGTAGTAGCGAGAATGAATCTGCCCCCCTGTCAACAGCACTTTGTTGTTATGTGCCTTCAAGTCACTTCTGCCTTACGGCAACCTTAAAGTGAGCCTATCACAGGAGGTTTTTTTTTCCCCAGCAAGATATTTTCCGAGGAGGTTGGCCTCTGCCTTCCTTTGAGGCTGAGAGAATGTGACTTGCCCAAGGTCACCCAGTGTCTAAGTAGAGACTTGACTCTTAAGCCATTTCCACACTACACTGTTATAGTGCCATTATTCCACTTTCAACATCCCTTGGAATTCTGGGGTTTGTAGTTTACTGAGGCCAAAGAGCTCTCTGGCTGAGAATTCTAAATGCCTCTCCCTAAACCGCAAATCCCAGGATTCCATAGGGTGTTGAAAGTGGAATAATAGCGCTATAACAGTGTAGTGTGGAAATGGCCTCAGTCTCCAGAAGCCTTTAATAAATAAATAATAAATATTTGAAAATTTGCACAAATATTTTATTTATATCTTGAATTAAGTCTTAGGGATCCCCAGCAAAAAATTTATATTTGCAAGGGGTCCCCAGTAAAGAAAAGGTTAAGAACCACTGGTTTAAACAGTGGATAGTACAGGTTGAGCCTCCCTTATCTGAAATGATTGGGACCAGAAGTATTCTGTATTTCAGATTTTTTCTGGTTTTGGAATGGTTGTATTTGCACATACATGCATAATGAAATATCTTGCAGATGGGCCCCAAGGCTAAACACTGATTTTTCCCCACGATGATCCTCCACCAGGATTCCCATGTTGTCTAAGTAAAGATAAGAACAAAACCAGAGGGAGAAGTACTACTTCCTTGCAGAATATTCACCTCCGTCTCCCCGGGAAGTTTAAAGAGGCGAAGCCCACTCCCACAGCCATTTGCTGGCTGGGGGAGAAGGAATAAGGATGGAGAGAATACTCAAAAATGGGTTTCTCAGGTCACGGGAAACCCTAATGACCAGAACTGTAGGCAGCCAAGAATCTTTGGAGTTTGGTCCTTACTCTTTGCAGAAAACAGCATTTCCTATATAGAAACAACATTTTCTCCAGAGAAAACAGGTGTTTTCTGATCAGGGAACTTGCTTTCTTTTCAGATATGTTTTCTTCTGTGCAGAAAGCATGCCAAAAAAAAAAAAAGTGCATTTTTTCAGGGGTGCACAAAATAAGTTTCACCTGTGAATAGTCTTCCAACAGTATACGGTTTTTGATGGCTTCTCACAGCAAGGAGGAAAATGGTAAAAGTATTCCTTTCTGCCTACGATAGCAAAATTTACAAAGATTTACATTTCTGGCGTGGTGCAGCTGGGAGAAGAAAAGTGACTTATCCTTTCCAGATTCCCAGTGAATCACTGAAGATCCCAGAGTATGATTTCTTGTACGGGCAGAGCATTATCCATCAATCTGAACATTTTAAGTGTCAGATCAGTCCCTCCTGGTCACCCGTGTCTGGTATACTGCCTTTGCACATGGAAGTTCTGTTTAGCTTCCATTCCTGTTCCAAACAACTCCTCGATGGGTCTCAAATGCCAACGAGAGATAGCTGTTGCGATGTCAAAGCCTTGCCGTATAACCCAAAGCGTAACACTCTTATTCCCTTTTTCCAGTCCCGTTCAGCTTCGACCCCAACACATCAGCAAGCTGGCTGCAAGTTTCTGACGACCTCACCGGCATCAGCACCTGTAACTACAAGCTGATGGTGGAAGTCCCAGAACGCTTCTCCACGGGCATGCCGTGCGTCCTCGGCTCCAGAAGTTTCTCCTCCGGGACTCACGCTTGGGAGGTGGACATGGGCGACAACGAGTATTGGTATGTCGGAGTAGCCAGGAAAGCTGGGGGCTATTATTGGAGCATCGGGTGCGATTCCCGCCTGGGATTCGGGTACATGTACCGTATGCAGGGGACCGGGAACAAGAAGAGTCTCTCTTCCAAGTCTGTCCTGTCCGAGACGGGGCGCCGGAAGGCCTTCAAGCGGGTGCGAGTGGAGCTGGACTGTGACGAAGGGGAGCTCTCCTTCTACGACACCGAACGGAAGAGCCACATCTACACTTTCCACGACAACTTCGGGGAGGTCTTCCCGTACTTCTGCATTTGCAGCGTCGACACTTCCGAGTCTCCGAGCGAGCCTTTCAAGATCTGCCCGCTTCAGGTCCTCATCAAGGCGGATTATCCCAACTGAGGAACCTGCTCTTTGTTTTATTCTCCATTATCCTGTGTGCCCCTAAATGCTTTTTGTTTCCTTTTGCAATTGTGTTTACGTTAACAGACGGTGAGGCAGTGAAGGTAACTGCTTCAGCTAGATCTATGTCAATATTTTGGGATGTTGAGCTAGTCCTTGTGATCCTTGTGGAGGTAATGCTCTTAAGCTGTAGGTTGTGGGGTAAAATTTATTAAAGTTAGGACAGCAAGCCTACCAGGTGGCTGGACAGATCATCTACCTGGAAGAGGAACCCAGTGGCAGCCGGTAGCGCCAACATTGGGGGTGTGGGTGCTTTAATCTAAATTTTAAAGGGGTTTTTCAAGGCATGGAACTTGTGGGGCTAAGTGGGAACACCTCGGATGGCTCCTTCAAAGTCTAGACTCATACCCAGTGCAGATCTTTTTCACCAAAAAATGGAAGCAACCAACAGCCTCTGAGTAACATTACCCCTGAAAATACAGTTATCTCTCCACATTTGTGCATTTAACTCTTGCAGATTTTATTATTTACTGCCACCTCTGTTGCTGCCCTGTGCCACTTTTAATAAGGACTTCTAAGGCCATTTCTGCACTAGCCTGTTATAGCGCCATGATTCCGCTTTCAACATCCTATGGAATCCTGGGGTTTGCAAGTGCAAACCCCAGGATTCCATAGGATATTGAAAGCGGAATCATGGCGCTATAACAGGCTAGTGCGGAAATGGTTTAAGTCTTGCCTCGCATTCACAGTCTTTCTGCAAACCTCGTGAGGCTCCAAGAGGTCTAGAAAATGCGAGGTGAGGCTTGTAAGTCCCTATTGAAAACGGCCTTGGGTCGCGGCGACAAGCCCTACCTGCCACCCACTTCTGCCTTGCCACCTCGAAGGCAGAACCGGGCAGCTGGTATGTTTGCCACTGTGGATTCAAATATATTGTATATTGTACATTTGAATCTGTGGTGGTTGAACCTGTGGGTCATACTTCTTTTTGTGTGCTAAATATAGTATGGGGTGGGGGGGGGGTAGAGATATTTGCAATTTTCCCACTTTTGTGGGGGGTCACGAAATTTCGCAAATGTACAGGGAAGACTGTACAAATGTAGCACAGTCTTCCAGGGACGCTTGGATGGGGCAAACCTCCCGATGGACAGATTAGCGGGTGGGTAGGGTAGGGCTGTCTGCATCTGCGTCTCCCACCTGCGGTGAAATGCCAGGTCTGTTTGGAAAGAGCTCGGCTGTCTCTGCTGCACGGTCCGCACCCACGAAATTCTTCCATTGAGGGGGCTGGAGGTGTTAAAATGCAAGGCAGCGCATGCGTGGGGTGACTCAGTTGAGCATGCTTCAGCCCACACTTCCGGAGGAGCAGCCGCAGCAGCAGCTATGGAGCGGAGGCATTCGTCATTATAATTTGGGGCAGGGGAGATGGAGAACTTTTGCAAGAGGCTTCCCTCGTGCTCGTCCTAACCATCTGGCAGACGCCGCACCCTCTCTCCCGTTTCAACAGCTGAGGAAGCTGCAATTAAACCTTCGTCAAAGCCATGGTGTTCCTCCTCCTGCACCATCCGCAGCGGAAGATTGATGGAGATTTGGGGAAAAGGTCTCGAGATAGGCAAGGCGGGTCCCGATTGGCTGTGAGGGCGTTTAGCAGCATTATGTCACCGCTGCCCAATCAGAAGGTGCCGCCTCTCCCTCACATCCCGGCATGTGCTGAAGTCTTGCAGAAAGTTAACTCTTCCGTGGCTCCACATGATATAAAGGACTGTGAAGGAAATTCCCCCAGTCACTCACTCTGCTGCCATAGTTTATGGGGGGCAATATTCCCTTGGAGGATTTTTAGGCTTGCTTTTAAGTCCTAAAATTGCTGAAGAGCTGCATTGCAGGCAGAAATTCAGCAGGTGATGTTTCTCTGCCCTGCCGCTCCCACATACACATATGGGGCTTGCTTTTAGTTTCTGGCCCAACATTGCTGTTGCATCAGAGTTGTGTTGTGGGCATGGGCAGAAATTCAGCAGGTGAAGTTCCTCTGCTCTCCCACTCCCACATATACATATGCATAATTTTAGGCTTGCTCTTAGTTCCAGGCTCCAAAATTGTTGCATCAGAGTTGTGTTGTAGGCAGAAATTCAGCAGGTGAAGTTCCTCTGCTCTCCCACTCCCACATGTACATATGCATAATTTTAGGCTTGCTCTTAGTTCCAGGCCCCAAAATTGCTGTTGCATCAAAGAATTGTGTTGTGGGCAGAAATTCAGCAGGTGATGTTTCTCTGCCCCTCTCCCTCCCACACGCATATTTTTTTATGTGAATATGGATGATTTGGAGCAGGATAAAGGGGTCCCAGATTGAGAACCAAAGGGGGTTCCTGTCCCTTTAGTGGTTCTGTAGGACAGGGATTTTTAGCAGGTTTTGCTTGTCCCACATCCAGGTAAGAAGCAATGCTGGTTGAAGTTCCCTCTTACGGAATTGTAAAAAGTAGAGGCGCCTTCTCAAGTTTTCACTCTGACAACTGTGGCCATTTCCACCCTAGACTGTTATAGTGCTATTATTCCACTTTCAACCTCCTATGGAATCCTAGGGTTTGCAGTTTAGGGAGGGTGGTAGAAAGTAGAATAATAGCACTATAACAGTCTAGAGTGGAAATGGCCTGTAAGTAGGAAAAAATAACATTCCTTTCTAAAGCCCACCCATTTGCCCTTATTTAGTTTGGAACATCAGGAATTACTACAGCTTAGCATGGAGGTGCACCACACTACAATCTCCTTGGAATTGAGGTTGCCAGCTCTGTGTGCATCTGTGCATCCACACCACACATACACCATCTTCTGTGCCCCTAAATGCAGCTCAGTCTTTAAGGAGGATGGGAGTTACGCATCCCTCCAGATATTGTTGGACTGTAATTCCCAGCAGCCCCAGTAAATGATGAGGAATGCTGGGGGTTGTAGTCCGAGAGTATCTGGAAGGCTGCAGAATTCCCATCCCTGCTAAGCTATTACCTTTTGGTAATGCTGCAAAGTGTAGCCAGTTTTTGTCTAGCACTGAAGCTGGTGCCAAAAGGACTGGAATTGCAAGATGGTTGGCTTGTTTCTTTTAGTGCTTGGTTGACCATCCCATTTTGGGTCATTTCTGGGGTTCTGGTTGCCATATTTGGGGTCCCAGAAGGACCATCCTTTTCAGGACATTTGAATTTGTCTCTCAGTCTTACCTGGCTCCTTATTACTGCATGTAGTTTAGCTCAATTGTATGAGAAGGCTTTAAAACTCTGTAAGCAGTCTTTGGCAATTTGATCTTTCAAGGGTACTCTTGAGCACAGTATAGATTGCTCTCTGAGGGACATTTAGCACAGCCTTGAAACATATTATGCATATTTTATTAAAAATGAAATCGTATAAAATGTTTTGTATGAAAAGCAAAATGGTTTCCTACGTAATGGATTGGCACAGCTGATTAAAGCATGCATATGTGGAACACGTGTTAAATCTTATTTATTTAATCAAATGATTTATATTATTCCTTTCTTACAATGGTGCGGATTAGAAACAAAAAATGCAGCTAAAAGAATGGCTAGAACACAAGATTTTTAAAACACCTAAAAAGAGATGGTATGCCAATAGATTTGTTTCAAGCAACAGAGACAGAATCTACTCAAATTCTGTCAACAAATACGGGAAACAAAAGAAGGGACCACAGTTTGGAAATGTTCAATATACATTTCTAATACTCAAGAAAGAGGACACCAGGGGTTGCAGTAACCACGAGACTATTGCATTTACCATCCATGCAAGCAAAGTGTTGCTCAAAATTCCACACCAAAGACTTTTACCGTATATGAAGTGAGAAGTGCCAGATGTCCCGTCTTGTTCAGAAAAGGAAGGTGCAGTAGGGATCATATTGCAAATGTACATTGCAGAATGGGCCACACTAAGGAATTTCAGAAGGAAATCAGCCTGTGATTCACAGACTACAGCAAACTTTTGATTGTGCCGATCAGGAAAAACGATGGATCGCTTGATTAGCCTAACGTGTAACTTGTACGCAGGACAAGAGGCTCCATTAGGACAGAATAACAGAGAAAAGAAGGGAAAGTTGAAGACTTTCACGGCCGGAATCCATGGGTTGTTGTGGGTTTTCCGGGCTTTGAGGCCGTGTTCTATTAGTATTTTCTCCTGATGTTTCGCCTGCATCTGTGGCTGGCATCCTCAGAGGATCTGGTGGCACGGAGGTGAGATGGAGTAGATATACCTGTGTGGTCCCCGGGTGGGAGGGAGCAGTTTGCATGTGTTGCAGTTGGCCTATTGTTAGATGGGATACCCCCCAGGATTCCATAGGAGGTTGAAAGTGGAATCATCGTGCTATAACAGGCTCGTGCGGAAATGGCCTTAGACTAAATTAAAAAGCGTATTATTAACAATCCACAAGATAGAAAACTTAAAGCAAGCTTGCATAATATCTATCTATCTATCTATCTATCTATCTATCTATCTATCTATCTATCATCTATCTATCTATCTCCTTAAACATGCACACCAGCACGGCAATTAGCAAGATCCCATGCATTCTTTTGGTGAAACAGCCCTTATGTTGTTAATCATCAAATGCTTATCTGAACAGAAAAGTCTGCTTGCCCACGAACAGAAAATAGTAAAAGGGTGCCAGTCTAACTTCTCTGGGATGGGAGCTCTAGCATCTGGGGGCAGCTACTGAGAAGGTCCTCTTGTGTTCCCAACAGATGTACCTATGAGACCATTGGGACAGGGAGAAGGCCCTGCTTAGAAGATACTAAAGCACAGGTTGCCTTATAAGGCAGAACCTCCGCTCTTTGTTTAAATGGTAGAATTGTCCAAATCCCACACAAGGTTTGCAAGAGCTTAGTTGCAAACACAGAACTCTAGAGTTGGAAGAGACCCCACGAGTCATTGAGTCCGACCCCCTTCTGCCCTGGAGGAAGACACCATCCAAGCCCCCCCTTGGACAGATGGCCACCCAGCTTCTCTTTAAAAATCTCCAAAGAAAGGGGAGACTCCACCACACTCCAAGAAGGCAGCAGCAGATTCCACTGCCAGACAGTTCTTACCATCAGCAAGTTCTCTCCAATGTTTAGGTGCAATCCCTTTTCCCGTAGTTTGAATCCATTGCTCCATGCAGCTCTGCCTCCATTACCTTGGACTGAATGAGGGTGTTCCACATCAGAAAAAAAGAAAAATGTCCAACTGCTTCCATAAGGGTGCTTATATGTAAGCTATCAACAGGTCCCAAACCATTAGTATGTCTGTTAATGGAGAGATTAACCATGAAATCTGTGACACCGGTGATACGGTATTACTAACAGACAACTTAGATAGTCTACAAAGATGGATCGATAAAAACTAGTGAAGCAAGTAATGGACCAGGATTTAAAATGAATGTTAAGAAAAGCAAGTGAAGAGCAATCAATAGAAGGCAAGGAGTGAAATGGCAGTCGGTGATTTGAAATGAAAATGTGGAAATGGGTTGACAAATATAATAACTCAGAAACTGGAGACAGTCTGCTGGAAGGTGATCAAAATAGTAAAAGTCCTGCAAAACATGAAGCTCTATGAGGGGCAGGTTAGGGAGCTCGGTATGCTTAGCCTGGAGAAGAGCAGGTTAGAAGCGGACGTGATAACCTAATTAAATTTTTGAAAGGCTGGAGGATGGAGCAAGCTTGTTCTATGCCGCTCTGGAGACTAGGACACAGAGCAGTGACTTCAAGTCACATGAAAAGAGATTCCACCTAAACGTTAAGGAAGAAGATGGTAAGAGCAGTTCAACAAGGGAATACATTGCTGCCTCAGGGGAGTGTGGTGGAGCCTTCTTCTTTAGAGGTTTCTAAACAGATGCTGGATGGCCATCTGTCAGGAGCGCTTTCATGGTATATTCCTGCATGGCAGAATGGGGGTTGGACTGGATGGCCTCTTCCAACTCCATGATTCTATGACATGGTAGCAATGTTTTAAATATTTGAAGAGCTGTCATATGGAGAATGGAGCAGGCACGTTTTCCGCTGCTCTGGAGACCAGGACGTGGAGCAGTGGCTTCAAGCTACAAGAAAAAAGATTCCTCCTAAGCATTAGGAGGAACTTCCTGATGGTGAGAGCTGTTTGATAATGGGATACGCTGCTACCTGGAAGTGTGGTGGAGTCTCTTTCTTCGTCCTCCTTGCATCACCACGGCCCACCTCCTTTCCCATTTCCGCACTACACTATTATAGTGCTCTTATTCCACTTTCAATATCCTATGGAGTCCTGGGATTTGCAGTTTAGGGAGGGGCTTCAAAAGTTTTCTCTCCCTCAAAGGCCCCTCTCTAAACTACAAAACCCAGGATTCCGTAGGATGTTGAAAGTGAAATAAGAGCACTTTAACAGTCTAGTGTGGAAATAGTCCCTATTACATCATAAGGTGGTCTGAAAGTCTCAGGATTTGGCCTTGAAACCTCAGTTCCTGGGCTAGTTCTGACTGGCAACCTTTGTTTTAAATCTTTGTCATCCTACACAAAGACTGTGTACACAAGTGCCATGTAACTCAATATGTGGAGATTTTTATGGCATAACTCCAATACTGGATCACAACCAACATCTGAATCAGAAAGCGCTTCTTGAAAGATGTTCTCATTGTACAAATTAAAAAGCCATTGTAAGAGTGTACATATTTGGCATACCGCTTATTGTATTTCTATGTGTTCTGTCATCTGATTTTCACTTTACTGCAGCTTTTTGTGACTAATAGAGATTGTGACTAATTGTAGTTTCTTCCTTTCTGCCTTCCCTTCCTGCCTTCTTTCCAAACTTACACCTTCCTTCCTTCTTAATTTTCATCTTTCTTTTCCTTCCTTCCTTCCTTCCTTCCTTCCTTCCTTCCTTCCTTCCTTCCTTCCTTCCTTCCTTCCTTCCTTTTCTTGCCTTCCTGCTTTCCTTCCAAACTTGCACCTTCCTTCCTTCCTTCCTTCCTTCCTTCCTTCCTTCCTTCCTTCCTTCCTTCCTTCCTTCCTTCCTTCCTTCCTTCCTTTTCCTGCCTTCCTGCTTTCCTTCCAAACTTGCACCTTCCTTCCTTCCTAATTTCCTTCCTAATTTCCTTCCTTCCTTCCTTCCTTCCTTCCTTCCTTCCTTCCTTCCTTCCTTCCTTCCTTTTCCTGCTTTCCTGCTTTCCTTCCAAACTTGCACCTTCCTTCCTTCCTAATTTTCATCTTTCTTTTCCTTCTTTCCTTCCTTCCATCCTTCCTTCCTTCCCTTCCCCAAAGTGATACCCAATGGCTAAAAACACTTTGAACAGTAAACACAGGACGAAAAACCAATTGCAAATATTCCAGAATTCCTCTTAAAAATAATTCTAGAACCAGGCAATTTTAAAGGAAGCATGTTTTCTTTTAAGAAACAAAGGCCAAGCAAAGAAGCATAGTTTTCAATGCCCGCAGAAGGGACGGGGCCAGCTTGATCTTTCATTCCCCGGTAAGGGTGCCGCTACAGGGAAGGCCCCCTCACTGGTAGCCACCAGCCTAGCCTCAGGGGCTAGTGGGACATATAAAAGGGCCCCCTTTGAATATCTTAGTTCCTGGGCAGGTTTAGAAGGAAGGAGGCAGTGTTTCAGATACCCAGGTCCCAATCCGTTAATATGAATATCTGGAATCAAGACTTTTGTTTATCAACAACTCAGTGCACTTGCTAATCTCAAAAGCTTTCTCTTAGGCAATAAACATTCACATTCATACCACAATATTCTCACTCATCTCACAACATTGCAATGCGTGCAGACATGCAGCACAGTGCCTCCTCGGTTCCAACACATTGGCCATTTCCGCCCTAGCCTGTTACAGTGCTGTTATTCCACTTTCAACATCCTAAGTGATCCTGGGATTTGCAGTTTAGGGAGGGGCCTTTGAGGCAAACTGCAAAACCCAGGATTCCATAGGATGTTGAAAGTGGAATAAGAGCACTATCACCGTGCAGGGTGGAAATGGCCTAAGTCCCACCCCAAGACCTCATCATAGAGAGTGCAACAGAAATATTTGGATAGATAAATAAACATAATAATTACTGATCTATTCTCTTCAGGTAATCCTTGAACAGTCATGCCTTATGCATGTCTAAGTGCAAAGGTACATATCCCTCCTAGGTATCCAAGGATATCTCTGAAAGTATCGCGAGGGGTGATTCTCCTGTGCATCAGTGTGTATGTGTTGGGTACACCAGCAATCATAGAATCGCAAGAGTTGGAAGGGACCATAAGAGCCACTCCATCCAATCTACTTCTGCCGTGCAGAGAGACATAGGCTGTTTCCGCACGACACTCTTATAGCGCGATGATTCCACTTTCAACCTCCTATGGAATCCTGGGGTTTGCAGTTTCGGGAGGGGCCTACCGGCCCCTCCCGGAACTGCAAACCCCAGGATTCCATAGGAGGTTGAAAGTGGAATCATCGCGCTATAAGAATCTCGTGCGGAAATGTTCATAATCAGGGCACTCCCTTTGACAGATGGCCACCTAGCCTCTCTTTATAAACCTCCAAAGAAGGAGACTCCACCACACTCACAGGCAGCTGTCACCCTGAAAATCTGGAGGTCCCAGAGGGACACCTCGATATGCTCCAAGCCATGGGGAAAGCGAGCTCAACGGAGCACAAGCAACAGCAATGCAGGAGGCGGGATGACCTAGCGAGATCTTTTACCCAGTTTTTACGGGGTCAGGCCCCGTCAGAAATCACAGAGAAAGGTCCGATGGATGACTTTATTAAACAGTAACAGCTCTCCTCAACACAAACACTCACAGGCACATCCGAGGGCTAAAAAGAAATAAAGAACGGAAATAAGATAGAGGGATTATTGAAGGATTCGTGGTTTGGGTGATACTGAAGCTTTTCCTGAAGTCCTCGGTCCGGGAAGCAGCGAAAGAAAAGGACCTCAGCGGAGAGACGCTAAGGAGATCGCATGGCTATCGGGAGGGGGGAACGGTCAGTTGGTGTGACCGGGAGGCATCCAAAGAACTAGTCAAAAACGGGGACTATTTGTAGGAAAACTTTACCTTGAGGACAAATCCTCTCCCGGGGAGAATAAAGGGGACAGCGACGGAAAACAACTTCACACCGGCACCTTCTTTGATATTGGAAGATAACAAGGTGTTACCCAAGTATCAGGATCTTCCCCCGCTTTGGGTTGCAGTGTGAGTTTATGTAGACGGATTTTACCTGATAAGGTTTTATTGCATCCAGTGCCCAACTTTGTGGGAAAACTCTTAATCCCTTCAAACTGACCCCTTAAAGGCTGAGGATCCTTTGTCCACCGTGGGTTGGCACAGCTTGAGGTCTCCTGTGGCGACGCGACGGGGGAGTTTACTGGCCTGACCTGGTTCTTTCGATGGTACGACCGTTCTTGCCCACGTGCTCATCCGGGTGACCTCTCTGGTGGGTTAGATTAATTTTATATCAAAGTTGTAGACCCCGGGGCAGGGTTTACCAAGGGGGCAACACGGCAGTGCATTCCACTGTCAAACTGCTCTTACCATCAGGAAGGTCTTCCCAGTGTTGAGGTGGAATCTCTTTTCCAGGAGTTTGAAGCCATTGCTCTGTGTCCTAGTCTCTGGGGCAGCAGAAAACAGGCTTGCTCCATCCTCCGTATGACATCCCTTCAAATATTTAAACCTGGCTCTCATGCCCCCTCTTAACCCTTTCTTCTCTAGGAGAAACATGCCCAGTTCCTTGAGCCACTCTCTATAGGGCCTCATGGTTTCCAGGACTTTTATCATTTTGGTCTCTCTCCTCTGGACACAAGAATACGAACAGCACCCTTTTAAGCAGAAGTTCTCTATTTGAACTGACTTGTCAAAGGCACCACTGTGCGAAGCGGTTTCTGATAAAAATCAGTCGATGCGCCAGCTCCATCACGCCACTTGCCTGGGTGGTGCTAGAGAGTTTAAGCAGGACCTTGTTTCGCACTGTGGCTCCTTTGTTTGTCTTCCTCTTTGTCTCCTTTGTTAAGCAGGGTATGGCAAGCTTTTTTAACATGCGCATTGCTAAATCAGCCGGTTCAGAAATCTGAGATTTCTTTCTTCCAAGCAGTCAAGATGCACACAAACTTGGACTTCTCTTGCAAAAGTTATCCCCTGCTCACCTTACTCTTTGAATTAGGGTTACTTCCCCAGCTTCTTCCCCTTGGACCTTTAAACAGCAGGGTGATTTGTGGACTTTTTGCTGTGATAACAGCCCTCTTCACACCAATTTCTTTTCCCTTGCTGATTTTTGTACAAGTCAGTGGGTGACGCTGGGCAAGTCCCACTCTCTCAGCCTTTATGTGTGTGTCTGTCTGCCTTAAAATTGCCTGTTGATTTATGGTGACCCCATGAAATTCATGGGGTTTTCTTAGCCAAGGAGTACTCAGAACTGGTCTTATTGGTTCCTTCCTCTAAAATAGAGCTTACAGCACCAGTTATTTATTGGTGGTCTCCCATCCAAGTACTAACCAGGGCTGACCCTGCTTAGCTTCCAAGATCAGAGGGAATCTGGCACCTTTGGGGTACTAAGACAATCCACCAAGTTGTCAACCTATGTGGATCCCATGAATTTCACAGGGTTTCTTAGCCAAGGGATCATCGGAGTGGTCTTGCCAGTTCCTTCCTCTGAAATAGAGCCTAGAGCACCTGCTATTCAATGGCAGTCTCCCCTCCAAGTCCTGACTCTAGCTGACCCTGCTTAGCTTCCGAGAGCAGTTGGGATCTGGTGCTCTTCGGGTGTTGCAAAACTCTCCTGAAAAAGATCTGGACAAGAAAATTCCAGGAGAGAGTTGCCATAGGTTCAAGTCAAAGTGAAAAAACATAACAGCAGCAACATGGCATAGTGATTTGACTGTTGGACTAGGACACTGGGAGACCAGGGTTCAAATCCTCATTCTGCCACATAAAACCACTCAGTTGACCTTGCACAAAGTCATACTCTCTCAGCCTCAAAAGAAAGCAATGGCAAACCTCCTTGGAGTGAAGCTTAAGAGCTGCGGTGGTGTCATTATTTGAGTGCTGGACTAGGAATATGGAAGACCAGTGTTCCTATTCCCACTCAGCCATGAGTGACAAATTTCCTCGGAACAAATCTTGCCAGGAAAGTGCTAGGGTAATGTCACCATAACTTGGATTTCACTTGAAGGAACAGAAGAAGAAGAAGCTAAAAAACACAGAACATGTTGTTGGGAAGGATCCCAAGGTTTATCTAGCCTATCCCCTGCCATTGCTGCTAATTTTCAAAAAAATCCTAGGGATACTTCCAGCTGGATTGTTCTTAGCACAGCTGGTGGAAAGCAGTTTTGCAGCTCTTCCATTTTTCCTTCCTTAGTGGACATTCTGTTCTAAGAAAAGAAAGAAGGAGCAATGGGAAAATACAGGAGGGATTGCAAATAGAAGATAAGGTTGTCTGGACTTTGCTGAATGAGGCAACCTCTTATCTTGACTCTGATGTAAAACTTCCAAAATGAGGCAAAATTCTGTCCAATAAGAGCTTCGTCCAGAAGGACCTGGAATCTCAATGTTTCTCTTTTCCTTTTTTCTTTCCAGGTTGATGATAACATGCACAGTCAGGCTCTAGTGAATATAATATTTTACCTGTAAACAAAAGATTGAGAAAAGATTATAGAATGATAGACTCATAGAGTTGGAAGACACCCCAAAGGCTATCCAGTCCAACCCTGTTCTGCCATGCAGGAACCCCCATCAAAGCCCTCCCTTTGACAGATGGCCACCCAGCCTCTGCTTAAAAACCTCCAAAGAAGGAGAATCTACCACACTCCCAGGCAGTGTATTCCACTTTCAAACTCCTCTTACCACCAGGAAAGTTCTTCCTAAGGTTTAGAAGGAATCTCTCCATGTCCTAGTCTCTGGAGCAGCAGAAAACGGGCTTGCTCCATTCTTCATATGACATCCCTTCAAATATTTAAACGTGGCTATCACGTCACCCCTTAACCTTCTCTTTCCCAGGCTAAACGTACCCAGCTCACAAATACCGTCTTGCTGTTTCCGAGTCAGTGCCAAGAGTTTTGCCACACGGTCATGTTTTCTGTGATCTGGTGTTTCTCACTGGCGTTAAAAATAAATAATAACATTGAGAATTATCCGATAAATATCAGTACTGTTGGCACTCCACATTCACTAGGGTTAGAGGCACAGGAGCCTCACAAAAGTGGAAAAATTGCAACTATCATAAAGTAGGGGGGGAGTGGGCGAAGGCAGGGTGGGCAGAAAGGGCAGCCAGCGTCCGAACCAGATCAGGGAAAGCAGAGGCAAGGGGTTGGGTTGGCGCACAGTGGCCCTAGACTTGCCCACCTCTTTCCTTGAGGGTGTGGGGGCATCGCGAGAAAGTTTGTGGTGCTGAGAAATGAGGCTATGATCCATCCTTAGCTGGCCGGGCAGTGGGTGGAGGAGAAGAAGCACCAAATCAGATCAGAGCTGCTGAGAGGGGAGGTTCCCCAGGAAAAGAAGCCCCTGAGGTGGAGGGGGGCTTGTGAAACGCGGGTTTGTCACCCTGACTTCTGGGGGTCCCGTGGGGGACGCCTTGGTTTGCTCCAAGTTATAAAGGTTGGGGAAATTAGCAAAGTGCCGGCAATAGCAAAACAAGGGGGCAGGGGAAACCAGCAGGATCTTTTACCCAACTTTACGGGGTCGGGCCAAGCCAAAAAGCCAGACAAACATATCAAATAAATGGATCTTATTGGATGAAAATGTTCTCACGCACCAACGCACTCACGCACTCACAACCACAAGGCCTATTGGGAAGGAAAAGAGGTGAAAAATGGAGAGGGGATACAGCAAAGGGAACGTAGAGGTGGTGATACTGCACCTATCCCGAAGTCTTCAGTCCGGGAAGCGGCAACAAGAACAGAGCTCAGTGAAGAGACGGCTGAGGGCATCACTCAATTAACAAAGCGCCGGTCTGCTAGCGTGGCGGGGAGTTCTCTGAGGAGACCCTCAAAAACTAGGACTACTTATAGGGCAGAACGTACCTCGAGGGCAGGCCTTCTCCCGGGAAGAAGAAATGCCAGACAATGGCAACTTGGCAGTTTGCATGATTGGTTTATGCTGAGTTGCAAGTGTTCAGGGTTGTAGTTGCAAAGGGTTGCGGTGTAGGTTTATGTGGACGGACCTCGCCTTATAGGATTTTCCAGAGTCAAGGTTGCACAATCTGGGGAAAACACGCTAATCCCCTCAAGTTGGCTACTCTTGGCTGAGAACCCTTTGTTTACGTGGATGTGTATTGCCTGAGGTCTCCTTAGGCTGCGTGACTGGGGATTTTTCTGGCCTGACCTAGTTCTCGGTTGTTCGACCTCTTTGCCTAGGTGCCCATCCAGGCAACCTCTCTGGCATGGTGGGCATATTTGATATCAAATTTATAGTCCCTGGGAGAGGGTGTGCCAGTGGGGTAACAGCTTTGTCACACCCCAACAGTAAGCCATTACGGGTAACCACTTTACAGCTCCTTTCCGCACCTTACCTTTTTCCGGTGCTGGGCTGTGGGGATCGCGCGAGCAGCCTCTGGCGAGAGGCTCTCGCGTCCCTGCTGCTTCAGCTCCGCACGAGATGCCTGCCCGCGTGAGAGCCCCACCTCTTCCTTCCACAGCGCAGCCTGGGAGTTTCCCAGGCTGCACCGGGGCAGGAAGCGTGACCGGCGCAGCCCTGGAGGCTCCGCACGCCAGGTAAGTGCACGTGGGGCCCGGGAGCAATGCGCGATTGTGCACCATTTTCCGCTTCCAGCCGAAAATGAAAAGGTGCGCGATTGGTGCCTGCCGGCCCCTGGAGCATCGCGCGATTGTGAGTGCGTCGTGCAGATCGCTCCTCACAATCATGCGACGCTCCAGGCGCCCCTTCGCATGGCAAATGCCATGCGGAAAGGGCCGCAGTCTGCTCTCCGCATTCACTACGATCAGGGGCACAGGACTCCTGCAAACGTGGAAAAACGGCAAACGTCAAAATATGTGCTTGGGTCAACGGGAAGGGGGCTGAGGGTTGGTGGGAAGAGCCGGCACCCAGAGTCCAAGCCAGGTCAGGGAAAAGAGGGGGAAGTGGGGGGTGGGTCAGCACGGTACCCCTATACTTCCTCCTTCTTGCCCATCTCCTTCCTTGGGTGTGAGAGGGTATCAGGAGAGAGTTTGTGAGGCTGAGAAATCAGGCTGCAGCTGACGGAAGTGGAGGAGGACCAGGGGTGGGTTTTTAAAGGGCTGCACTGCCTGGTCAGAGCTGCTGGGAGGGAAGGTTCCCCCAGAGAAGTGGCATCTGATATGGAAGGGACAGGAATTAGAGAAGCTTGCAAATATCAAATCCTTGAAAGTGAAACCCGCAAAGGCAGAGGGCTGACCGGATTCACCAAAAGCCTGTTTAAAGATAAAACTCGTGCGCACTTAAACCTACAGCACACTTCAAGTATATTAGCGCCTTGAAAGATAGTTTAGAAATCCTGGCAACCTGCCTAATATTAGAATGAAGTCATCCATTTAGGTCACCCGCTGATGTATTTTAAGGGCTAAGTGGTTGAGGTGACCTAAATCCAGCTCTTCCTATGATACATTTTGGCTTCTGCGGTTCACACGATCCCAGCAATGTAGGATTAAGAAGGGCGCTAAATGGTCCCGCGTTCCCCATCGGACGGCTTTGCTACGGAAATGAAATCTCACAAAAATAGGCCAAGAGTGAGTGCCCCGTGTTGGTTTCAAGTAATCAGGGCTGGTAGATTCTGCATCAGTGGGAAATAAATCCATTCCAGGTTTTAGTCTAAATTTTAAAGAGATCTGTTTAAGGAGACTATGCGTAGTTGTGAAAGCCGGACAGGAAGAAGAACAACTCAGGGGAAATGTGATGCTGGAATTGGCAGAAAAGTGAGAGTAGCATATTAGAATCACAGAATCATAGAGGTGGAAGAGACCCCAGGGGCCATCCAGTCCAACCCCATTCTGCCATGAAGCAACACCCATCAAAGCCCTCATTTTGACTGATGGCCATCCAGCCTCTGCTTAAAAACCTCCGAAGAAGGAGACTCCACCACACTCCATTGAGGCAGCAGCAGATTCCACTGCCGGACCGCTCTGACCGTCAGGAAGTTCCTCCTGAGGTTCAGGTGGAATCTCCTTTCCTGCAGCTTGAATCCATTGCTCCTTGTCCTAGTCTCTGGAGCGGGAGAGAACAAGCCGGCTCCCTCCTCGACATGGCATCCCTTCAGAGATTGAAACGTGACTATCATGTCCCCTCTTGACCTTCCCTTCTGCAAGCTAAACACACCCAGCTTCCTAAGCCGTTCCTCACGGGGCTTCACAGCTTCCAGACCCTTCTCCATTTTGGTCACCCTCCTCTGGACACGTTCCAGCTTGTCCATATCCTTCTTGAAATGAGGTGCCCAGAACTGGACACAGGATTCCAGATAAGGTCTGACCAAAGCAGAATTAACAGTAGATTTTGGTAATTAACTGTAGGTTTTGGTAATTAACAGCTTTGGTTAAGTCGAAGAACTGTATGAACAGTATTTTAGTTGGAGAAGTTATTTTACATAGTAAAATGTATAACCATTGTTAGAAAGGTTAGAAGTCAAGATAAATATCTTTTCCTTCCTTCCTTCCTTCCTTCCTTCCTTCCTTCCTTCCTTCCTTCCTTCCTTCCTTCCTTTTCCTTCCTTCCTTCCTTCCTTCCGTCCGTCCGTCTGTCTTGCGTTAATTCTTTCTTTCTCTCTTTTTGTGTTTTCCATTTTTTGTTTTCTTTTTTGTTTTCGTTGAAAAGTTTCTAATTTTTTTTTTTTTTTTTAGAAAAGGAATTGCGGTGCTGGAGGAGAGTTCTGCAAGACACTTTGGGCAGCTAAAAGAACAAAGGAAGGGATCCAAGAGCAAACAAATCCTGGACTCTCCCTTGAAGCTGAGATGACTAAACTGAGACTGTTGTACTTTGGACTTATCCTGAGACAACATGACTCTTTGGGAAAAATGATAAAGCTTGCCAAAGTGGAAACTGGTAGGAAAAGAGAGAGAATCACAACACAAGTGTGTGGACTCTATGAAGGAAACTCTGAGTTTCCAAGACCTGGGCATGACAGTTGATGACAGGGTGACTTTGGAAGTTTCTCATTCATGGGGTAAGAGTCAAACTGATGGCAAATAACAACCAAACAATGTGACACGCAGAACCTCATTCTCCCAAACAGATTCAAATAGGATAATATATCAAATCCTATTTGACGTTTACATTTGCTTTGTTCCCTTCCTTCCGTCTTTCCGTCTTTCTTTCTTTCTTTCTTTCTTTCTTTCTTTCTTTCTTTCTTTCCTTCCTTCCTTCCTTCTTTCCTTCCTTCCTTCCCTCCTTCCTTCCTTCCCTCCTTCCTTCCTTCCTTCCTTTTGGAATAAGTTTATTTCATCTATCTTTAAACAAGGTGTTTAATAGTTATGGCACGTTTTAAAAATGCGTATTGAATCAGATGAGTTAGACTGTATCCCAGAGGTAGCAAAGTGCAGGGAAATAAAGTGGACAAATCAGAATTTGCTTTAGGTCTGTATATTATCCACAAGGCCTGAACAATAGAAGCAAATGCTAGTGTCCCTAAAGTACTGCCGTTCAGAAGAAGCCGCTCTTGTCAGTCAAAGCCCATCTCACAATAGGAACCGTTTCATTTTTTAAATGTTAGCATGGTACAGAACATGCATTAAAAATTTACCGTATGACAAGCCAACTCAGGCCATGTCTGAACTAGAGTGTTATAGTGCTATTATCCCACTTTCAACATCCTATGGAATCCTGGGGTTTGCAGTTTAGGGAGGGGTCTCACAGGCCATCCTCAAAGGCCCCTCCCAAAACTGCAAACCCCAGGATTCCATAGGATGTTGAAAGTGGAATCACAGCGCTATAACAGTCTAGTGTGGAAATCGTCATAGAATCATTATGTTCCGCTCTTTCCTTCTTTCTTTCCTTCTTTCTTTCTTTCTTTCTTTCGTTGGAAGGCATCGCAAAGGCTGTCTAATCCAATTCCAGGTTCTAGAAAATATTAAAGATACTTCAAGCAGGACGGTTCTTAACACGTCTGACGGAAAGAGATTGTGTAGCTTTTCAGTTTTCCTTTCCTTAGTGGATATTGTGTTCCAAAAAAAGAAAGAAGCAGCAACAGGAAAATACAGGAGGGATTACAAATGAATGATCACATTGTTTGATCTCTGCTGTAAAGCTCTCTAAATGAGACAGGCTCTGTGTGCAAGAAAAGATTCACCCAGAAGGAGCAGAAGATCCTGGAAGGATCCAGAAGGGCCCTAACCTCTCCAGAAGGATATGTGTTCTCTACAAGTAATAGTCAACTTCAAGGCACATCACAAGAGGAACACGGCTAGCCCCCTAAGGTTCCAACAGGGCACAGGGTTCAGCTCCTTAGACAGCTTATTTAGCTCAGACTAAACCCAGACTGGATTCATCACCACCCTAATGGATATGGGAACCACCAGCTACCCCTGGTTTTAAGGGGTTAGTCCCGGTCACGAATGAAGAAGTGAGAACATAAGGTTACGAGGCAACACGATAGCCATGTTTAAATATTTGAAGGGATGTCATATGGAGGATGGAGCAAGCCTGTTTTCTGCTGCTCCAGAAACTAGGACATGGAGCAATGGATTCAAACCTCAAGAAAAGCGACCCATCTAAGCACGAGGAAAAACTTCCTGATGGTAAGAGCAGTTTGACAGTGGGATCTTCTGCCTGGGAGTGTGATGGAGCGTCTTCTTTGGAGGTATTTAAAGAGACGTTGGGTGGTCATCTGTCAAAAGGATTGCTTTGATGGTGTTTTCCCGCATGGCAGGAAGTTGGACTGGATGGCCCTTGGGGTCTCTTCCAACTCCAGGATTCTATGATTTTTCCTACCCAAATGGTGCTCTCTCCCCTCCCAGCAATTTTGGATAACACGGGAAGGAAGGCGTGGCTTTAACTAGCCTGTTTGCAAAGGAGGATGTCACGGTTTTAACAAAGCGTCTATCAGGCCTTGCTTGCTTGCTTCTGGAGCATTCTTCCCTCCCTCCCTCTGAACCAAGGATGCTCTGTTCCCATCTGCATCCAAGGAGCCTTCCTTGAAAATAGCCTCCCTTGTGTGACATCATCCCCGGCCCACCTGGCTCACTGAGGACCATTCCTTCCTCCCTGAGAAGATGCGGCCCAATCAGGAGGGCCGGCGGGCGCAGCCAATCGGCTGCCTCGGAGGTGATGTCATGGGGGGAGCTCGGCGGCCTGGCAGATGCTCAGTGGCTCTTTGAGCATCTCTCTCGCCCTGGGAAGGAGTCGGGCCAGAGGTTGGGAGCGGCAGAGAAGCGGGTACCGCCGCCGGCTCAGGAGGGGGTGAGTAGCAGGGGCTCCCCAAAGCCTCCAAAGACCGGCCGGGGCCGGGAAAGCCCAGGGAAGGGGAGCAAAAATTAAGGAAATTTGAGTATATATTTCTGCCTAGGATAGAAGTTGATGTCCCGCCTTAGAGGAGGCAGGTGAGTGTTGAACCCTCAAAAACTGGGGGGGTGCAGACATTCATGGAAAAGGCTTTGCTGTCATTTTCCCACTGACTTTTCTCTTCCCCATGTATTCTTCCTCCAGACTGTCTCAGAATAACTCCTGTAGAAACGCCTCTGTTATTTCCATTTTCCCTCTACACCTGGTTCGTCTTTTTTAAAAATCGCATTACTATAATTTCGTCGCTTCTTGCGTCTCATCAAGCCTTCTGTTCACTTCCATGCGCAAACAGGGAGAATCTCACCAACTGTCCATCCTTCTTTCTGCCTCTCTTTCTCCAAAATGCTTTCCCTTCTTCCTTTTCTTCTTTCCTCTTTCCCTGTTGTGTTTGGCTGTATACAAATACACGGTAGCTTTGTGACTTTTTCTTTCCTGTTGATGAACCTTTTCATCTAACTCTTTCTTGGGTGGATGCCCCTAAAATGATTGTCTCTTGCGATGAAGAGAGGAGGGAACCTTGGCAGGGAGATGTTTCGGGGAGGTCCCTCTGGAAAACAGTCTAGCGGAAGAAAGAAGAAAAGAAAGCCCAAAGTCTTGTCGGTTCTTATGGGAAGTGGCCACTTTGGGGAGGGGGGTTGGAGGGAGAAAAAAAAACTCCTGTTTTTTCCAGGATGTCTTTTTCTCCCTCTACCCCCCTGGCACACTTTGCTCCACCTTCTACTTGTAAGTCTGCAGTGAAATCCACAGTGCAGACGGTAACAACGAGGAGGGACGATGGGGTGGTAAAAGCACAGCCAGGGGTGAATGGGTGCAGAATTCAACTTCTTGAAAAACCTGGCTCAGCCTTTTATTTAATTTTGAAGTTTCTAGCCCCTATTACTGGAAAGGGGCTAAAAACATAGACACTGGCAGGATGTATATGAAGGGTGTCCTGTCATGAGCAGTGAGGCTTCAGTGCCCAGCTGGGATCTTTCTTTGGTCAACCCAACCAAAACTGTGGCCCCCTCCAAAAAAAAAAGGGTTATGCAATTTCACCCTTGTGCGTTCTTTCTAAAGACTGCTGAATTTGGCTTTTCTGGATTGCAAATTTTGGGGGTGGGGGGAGTGCCATTCCAGTGAATGCAATTCCAGCAGGCAATTAATTAATTAACTAATGAAATCTGGCAAGCTGTTTTGAAAGACTGGGAACCTTTAACTGGCTTTTTGCAAGGAAAGGAGAAGAATGTGTTAGCTGTAGACTTTGATGACGAGTCAATCTGATAAATCAGTAGAAGTATATGATTGGTATATGAATGGGAATTATAAAAAGAGAAGTTAGTTTATACAGCTTGTGTACAATCATCGTTAGAAAAGTTGGAAGTCAATGTGAATTTCTTTCTCACTATTCTTTTTTTAATTTCTGTGCTTCTTCTTGACTATTCTTCTTTTTTGTGTTCTTTCCTTGTTTGTCTTTTGATCTTTCATAGTACCGGAAAATGCTTAATTAAAAAAAATTAAAAATACTTAATGAAATCAATATCCTGTCTTTTCCCCAAATTGTCCCTGCAAATTTTTTCGTGGAGCTCTGTCAGCTCTCCTTGACTGACAGATGGACCTATCAAACCACCTGTCCATCATTCTCCACGTTGATAGGTGGGGAACTTCTCCTTGCTACCTTGTCCAAAAGTGTTTCTATCTGTACCAAAAGCGACAGAATGGTTTTTCCCCTGATTCTCTTTTTCAGAGGCAGGAAGGGTGCTCTCCCGTTACCCTCTTGCACCCAAAGGCCTAAAGTCACCCGTCTTCTAATCCATTCCTCATTATCCTGTATCAAAGGCACTGCATAGGAAAAAGCATGTGTTGAGGTGGATGGAGGAAATAGAGATTTCATAACAGAGAAATCTCACTCCAGAAGCAACGGCTCCAGTGGCTGTTATTCAGCTTTCAGAACTTGTGGAGCTGTAGTAATAGTGGACACTCTGAGAGCACGTGCAGAGTGCTTTTTTGCTCTGCACCAGGTCAGAAATGAAAGCACATGTATATAAATATTTGCAGGGCTTTGGTGCATCAGGCTAAGAAGCTGGGCAGTTTAAATACTGCAAAATGCCTATGCCCTCTCCTGCCCCTCCATCTGGAAATTCTTTCTATGTAACTAAGGCCATTTCTGTACTACACACTTATAGCTCTATTATTCCACTTTCAACATCCTATGGAATCCTGGGGTTTGCAGTTTCGGGAGGGGCCGGCTGGCCCCTCCCGAAACTGCAAACCCCAGGATTCCATAGGATGTTGAAAGTGGAATAATAGCACTATAAACATCTAGTGTGGGAATGGCCTAAAATCAGTTAGGAGTCATGTTGCAGAACAGTAAAGGGGTAACCGTTTTTTGGGGGGTGGGGTGGGCCATAAAGTCAATAATTATAGCAGAGTTACTAGCAATGCCCATCTATCCCAGTATCTTTCCCCTTCTAAGGTGGTGTTTAATTTCCAGAAGCACTTAAGAGCCATCTTCCGACCATTACTGAATCTGGACTCTTTGTAGAAGCAGCACAGGAGGAACCAAAAGCTCTTTCTCCCTGCTAGATTCTCTCTCAGGTACCGAAGGACAAAACTGCAGGGAGTTACCAAGCCAGAAGCCGGGAATATTGGTTGGCAAGGGGGTGGGAACAGATTGCATGCTGAGTTACTGATAACTAGAAATGCTTCAAGGGACAGGAAGCAATTTCTCCCTCTTTGTGTCTTTCACACACACACACACACGCACACGCATCCCTGTTGTATATGCTGCGAAGGGAGGAAAGTAGACAAATCAGGACGAGGAGGCATCCCTTTCTGCCTCTCCCTAACTCTGACACCTAAAGATGGAGGCTGACACGTGAAAAGAACCATTTCTTTACTTCTACCGTATTTATGCCAACTGTGCAAGGATTGTATGTGTGTGTGTGTGTGTGTGTACACATACACAGGATACATATTGGTGGAAAAGAAACCACTGTTCCCCTTTGAAAATCAGGGGTCTGAATTTGACACCTTTTCCTTTTACTGCCTGTGGGGTTATGCCATTCTTCCTGGTTTGCACGATAGTGCATTTGAGCCCTTCATTTTGGGGACGTACCTGGTCACAGAAAACAAATGCAAATATTAATCCATGGTGAATCAATCAACATGCATGCAGAAATCTATGCAACCGTGCCTGCCTGCCTTCATGGATGTTCGTGGGAGCTTCCCACATGGAGTGGCTGCAAAGCGCAGCCTCCCGGCATTGCTCCATGTGCATGCTTTCTTCCCCGCCCTCCTCCTCCTCCTCCTCCTCCCTGCCTACCTTAGGCTGCATGAGCTCATCGTATATTATACAGGGCTGTGGTTTCTTCCTTCCTTCTTTCCTCCCTCTTTCCCTCCCTCCCTCCCTCATTTATGGAGCCCCAGAGCATCCCTGGTGAAACCTCTGATAAGAAAGCAGCATCTTTCTCGCCTGCCTCGTATCTGCAGCCCCCTTTTCCCCTCCCACCCTCCCGACACCCCCTCAACCTGCATTTTATGACGAAAGGGGCTTGCTTCTGTTCAGGGATTGCCCACTTAGCACAAGAGAGGTCTCAGGAATGAGCCCGAGGGTGGGGTGGACGAGTGACAAGGAGATCTATTAATCACAGCCGAGGCTGAGCCAGCTTTCAGCAAAGGCTGTGAGCCTGCGAAGCCATAAACAAAGAAAACACTGCCTGCACATCAGCACCACTGGGGAGGGGTGGGATTGATCCCGCTGGTTTTAGAAATTAGAGGCCTGAGGACGAAGGCGTGGGAGTGTCACTGCAAATCCTAAGCATGGTGGAGAGGCAGAAGCAATGAGAAGGAGAGAGGAGGGACACTATGCACGGAAGTTCCATCAGGAGACTCAAAGTTGGATTGGCGAGATCACCTCTGAGCATGTGCAGACTGTCTCACTTTCCCCCTTGACTGAAGAACACAGCCCCTACGCAAAACCACTCAGGTTTGAGTGTAGAAGATTTCTATTTTCTCTCTGAAAAAGAGCAGCCAAGATGGGTGAGCGAAATGGAGTAAAATGCCGTTTGAAACATGCATTGTTTGGGCTGTGGTTCAGTGTGGCTTGCTAGCCCTGGGACGTGCAGTGCTAGGAAAAAAAAGAATAAAGTGTTTTCAGCTTGTGCCCCTCCTCCTGACAAATCCTACCTTCCTAAGGTTTGGAAGCATGGCAGGTTTAATCTCTATCACTGCAACTACAGCCCTCGTACATGATAACGCCCGGTATATAGGAACAAGGCAGGCACTCCTTCTTTCCCTCCCTATAGGTGCCTCTCGCTGACTCAATATCTCAGCAAACGTGGGTTTGTGAGGATGCGCTCACAGAAAAGCCAATGCAATGCTGGGCTACGTCAATGGGAGGATAGGGTCTGGGTCAAGGGAAGTGACAGTCCCTCTCTATTCTGTTTGGTTAGACCTTACCTGGAATCCTGTGTCCAGTTCTGGGCACCGCAATTCAGGAAGGATATTGATAAGCTGGAACATGTCCGGCGGAGGGGGACCAAAATGGTTGAAGACGAAACCGTGAAGCCCTGTGAGGAGAAGCTCAGGGAGCTGGGGATGTTTAGCCCGGAGAAGAAGAGGTTAAGAAGTGACACAATAGCTGTGTCTAACTATCTGACAGATATTGTCAAGCTGCAGCATGTCCAGGGGAGGGTGTCCAAAATGGTGACAGGCCTGGAAACCATAAACTCTTATGAGGAGAGGCTTAGGGAACTGGGTATGTTTAACCTGGAGAAGAGAAGGTTAAGAGGGGATGTGAGAGCCATGTTTAAATATTTGAAAGAATGGAGCAAGCTTGTTTTCTGCTGCTCCAGAAACTAGGATATGGCGCAGTGGCTTTAAACTACAAGAAAAGCAATTCCACCTAAACATTAGATATAACTTCCTGATGGTGAGAGCAGTTCAACAGTGGAATACGCTGCCTGGGAGTAGGGTGGTGTCTCCTTCTTTCGAGCTTTTTAAGAAGAGGCTGGATGTCAGTCTGTCGGGAGTGCTTTGGATGTGTATTTCTCAATGGCAGAATGAGGTTGGACTGGATGGCCCTTGTGCTGTCTTCCAGTTCTAGGATTCTATTAACATTCTGTGATTTGCCTTGTGCTGCAAAGCCTGCTCTAAGCATCATTCATACAAGTAGAGATCTGCTCCCTCCCACCAGCCCTTACTGTCAGCCGGGAAGTTTCTATTCAGCTACTGCTTCCTGGCAGTTATGTAACCGAGGAGTGGGAAGATCTTTGGGGTTTGACAGAAGCCGTGCCAGATGGGAAGGTAATGAATGCACAGAGGCCCGGATCCCTTCACACCTTGTTGCTGCAGCGCTTGCCGCTATATACGGATTTAGCCCAGACGAGGTGTAGCTTTGGGGGTTCGGTTCCCTTCGTTCCAAGCTCCTTTCGTGGTTGCATTCCAGCTCAGCTTCGCAGAATGTCTTAACACCCAAAGCCAAGGGGAAAAGAAAAAGACCATGGTATACAGAGGGGAAGCTATGGTGGTGGTTGTTTCTCACTTCTGATTACTTTAATTCTGATGCTTTAATTCTGATTTAATTCTGACTACCTATCATATACAGTCCTCCCTCCACATTTGCTAGGCTTAGGGGCAAAGGACCCCTGTGAAAGTGGAAAAACCATGGATAACTCTAGGCCCTCCCAAACCATATTTAACACACACACAAAAAAAAAGTATGGCCATTTCCACACTAGACTGTTATAGCGCTATTATTCCACTTTCAACATCCTATGGAATCCTGGGGAGGGGCGGCTGGCCTCTCCAGAAACTGCAAACCCCAGGATTCCATAGGATGTTGAAAGTGGAATAATAGCACTATAAACATCTAGTGCAGAAATGGCCCTGGTTTGGACCCTGGGTATCCATTCCACCCACCATGCTTCAGCCCCCTTCCCACCAAAACACACATATGCACATTTTGATATTTGCACTTTTTCTACTTTTGCCGGAGTCCTGTGACCCTAACCCAGGCAAACGTGGACAGCCAAATATACGTTGATTACTTCTCTTTATATAACTTACCCTCCAATCGTCCCAATTTGGCAGGGGCAAGCCTGATTCTTCACTTTTTCAGCTGCTTTTGAAATGTCCTCGTTTCTTTTTTCCTCCTCCCGTTTTCTCCCTTCGTCCTCAGACTGCTTCATCTACTGCAAACTGAGTTCAATGCAAAAACAGTTTGTGCGTCTTCAAGTCATTTCTGACTTATGGAGACTGTAAGGTCAATCTATCCTGGGGGTTTTCTTAGCAAGGTTTGTTCAGAGCGGATTTGCCTTCACTTGCCTCTGAGGCTGAGAGAGCATGACTTGCCCAAAGTCACCCAGTGGGTTTCTATGGATGAGGAAGGATTTGAACCCTGGGCCATTTCCGCACTAGACTGTTATAGCGTTATTACTCCGCTTTCAACATCCTATGGAATCCTGAGGTTTGCAGTTTAGGGAGAGGCCTCAAAGGCCCCTCCCTAAACTGCAAATTCCAGGATTGCATAGGATGTTGAAAGCGGAATAATAGCGCTATAACTGTCTAGTGCGGAAATGGCCCTGGTTTCCAGAGTTGTATCCTAGTGCTCAGACCGCTTCACCATGTTGCAAATAAATGAATAAAATTTATTAATAAAATGCAAGCATTGCCCCAGAATAAGAATTCTGCTTCCTCCTTAAAATTTCCAGATTTGCAGCATTGCAAAGAGTGAGACTTTGAAAAGCACTCTCACCCAGAACTCTTCTGTTTTGCTGTGTTTGCCTTTACTTGTTCACTTGCCTTGCCCCTCTTTTGCCGATGCCTAAACTCTCTTTCTAAAAACGCAACTGGAATTTTCAGTTATTCCAAAGCTAGAAGTTTGCCGACTGGAGGAAAGTTTCTTTGGAAGGGAAGAATTTTACTTAGAAGAGCAATGATCCCACTTTGTCCCCCCACCATAGCTAAACTGCTGGTTGGTGGGTAGAGAGATTTGGCATCTAGATCCATGTCTATATAGAATCAGAGTTGGAAGGGACCACAAAGGCCATCTAGTCCAACCCCCTGCCAGTGGGGGAGCCCTAAAAGTTGCCACCTAATTTCTGCTTAAAAACCTCTAACAAAGGAAAGTCAACCATTTTCTCTACAACCACTGTTATCAAATGAATTGTCTAGCAGGAGATTTGGGACAGAAAAAGGAGCATGGAAAAGTCTTTAAAGAATCCTGGCATTGGAAAGGGTCACCAAGGGACACAGAATCATAAAATCATGGAATCATAGACTTCGGCCATTTTCGCACTAAACTGTTATAGTGCTATTATTCCACTTTCAACATCCTATGGAATCCTGGGGTTTGCGGTTTAGGGATGTTGAAAGTAGAATAATAGCACTATAACATTCTAGTGGAGAGATCCCAAGGAGCAGAGGAAGATGCATGGATTTTGTAGCCTTGCAAATTCTAACTTAATTCAGTGGCATGTTTGTTTGCTTCTCTCTGCAGTTTGCAAACAAGCTCTTTCTGTCTGGACACAGTCTTCACCCACTTGGAGTCCGTCCCAGAATCGAAGGCATCATGACGCTGGCAGGTACGGAAATGTGACACTCATGCTCACCGATAGCTTGGAAAGGTCCTTTTGGGGGATTGCAGCTTCCAGAATTCTCAGTTGGTCCTCAGTTTATTTCCTCGCCCTTTTTTGCAAGTTTCCGAATTCCACATCCCACATTTAATTGTATTAATCTCTTTTAATTTTAATTTTAGTCACGTTTTATTCTAAGCATTGTAAAGGCCATTGGCTATATACAATAAAGCTACTACTACAACAACAACATTCTGGGAATGACCAGAACCACATACAGAATTTGGACTGCAGCCACACTAGGGAATAATTAATTAATTAATGGCTCTGCTTAGCTGTGTTGACTGGGGCTGCTGGGACATGCAGTCCAAGTGACATCTGGAGGGCCACAGAATTCCTGCCTCTGGCCTGAATCCAATCCAAGGCATGTTTTGATTGAGTCTCCAGGTTTGGGAGTGGTATACCAGGGATTACCTGTTTGTGGCTAATTAATTAATTAATTCATTCATTAATTCCAGCTTTCTCCCATCATGAGTCCCAAAACTAGAGTAATACTTTTAACCACAGGTGGGCATCAAGTGGCCCACCAAACGTTGCTGCATGGCAGCTCCCAGTATTCCTTGCCATTGGCAATGATGGCTAGGGCTGCTGAGACTTGCGATCCAACTCCACCTGGAGGGCCAAATGATTCTCATCTGTGCCCGAATTCAGTCCAATCCAGAATACACCACATGCCTTTATGAAGCCCCCAGCTTCAGGAACAGTAGGCTAGGGACAACAAGTTTGCAATGGAGATAGGAAATAGCAATACAACTGGTTCTCCTGCCATGCAGGAATACACTATCCAAGCCCTCCCTTTGATAGATGGCCATCCAGCCTTTCTTTAAAAACCTCCAAAGAAGGAAGAAACCTCACCACACTCCACTGAGACAGCAGGAGATCCCACTGTCGAACAGCTCTGACCGTCAGAAAGTTCTTCCTGAAGTTTAGGTGAAACCTCTTTTCTTGTCGTTTGAATTCATTCCTCCGTGTCCTAGTTTCTAAAGCAGCAGAAAACAAGCTTGCTCCATCTTCGACCTGAAATCCTTTCAAATATTTAAACCTGGCTTTCATGTCCCCTCTTAACGTTCTCTTCTCCAAGCGAAACACGCTCAGATTCCAAAGCCACTTGTCAGAGGGCTTCGTGATTTCCAGGCCTTCTACCATTTTGGTCGCCCTCCTCTGGACACGTTCCAGTTTGCCAACAGTGTTCTTGAACTCGGGTCTCCCGAACCGGACACCTTAGTGAATATTGTCCTGTTAAAGTCTTGATCGGCACCAGTGCTGGTGTTATTCCATGCCAAGTCAAAACATAGAATCCCAAGCCATTTCCGCACTAGATTGTTAATAGTGCTATGATTCCACTTTCAACCTCCTATGGAATCCTGGGGTTTGCAGTTTCGGGAGGGGCCGACCGGCCCCTCCCGAAACTGCAAACCCCAGGATTCCATAGGAGGTTGAAAGTGGAATCATAGCGCTATTTAAAGGAATACACAATCAAATAAATTCAAATCAGCATGTCTTTTTATTGCAGTCTTTGGGGCCTGATTTTATCTGGGCTGCATGTGTTTTAACCAGTTTTAAATTGTCTGATTTTCTGGGATTTTTTCTTTTCTTTTTAAAAACTGGTAAACTATTTAATATAGTTTTCGTCTTTTAAAAATATGCTGCGATCTGCCTTGTTTCGAACCGTTCTAGTGGGTTTCGAATGGTCTTGCATAAAGTGATAAGCGCTTTAATATGTTTTAAGTCTTTTGAAATTGTTAGTATTTAGATTGTCCCCAGTTGTTTTGATACCACTCTAAGATCCTTGTATATAGGGAGAGATAAAAATAGTTTAATTAATTTAATGATTAATTAATAAAATCACCCCAGAACTTTAAAAGTCTTCTTGCTGTTTTCCCTTCTTTTGCCTTTTTTCTTTTGGGTGGGTGGGTGGGGTGACAATAATACTTCCAGAATGCAACAGCCAGTGTTGCAGCCTTTCAAAAGTAACTTTTTCTCATTTGATTTTTTTTTATTTTTTACTCTTTTTTCTATATTTTCTCTTTTTTTAACAATAGTGTAACTAATGACAACATCGGAAAGACGTATTTTCTTTATATTCCGTTTTCTTTATTACACTGTAATTAATATCAGTCGAAAGATATTAGTGGATCGAAAGAAAATTTGTTGAAGTTAGAAGAACTAATGATTTCCCTGTAGTGCGGTTGTTGACTATATTGACTATATATTATAATCTTGTTACAATAATATAATTTTGTTTTAATAAAAAAAAAATGGGGAAAAAGTAACTTTTCCAAGCTGGCTTATGTAAGTATGGATAGGGGTGCTTGGGTGTGCTTGGTTGTTAGTAACCCAACTAAAATTGGGGATGCCTTTTGTTGATGGAATGAATGTTAATTCTTCTGTATGCATTTTCTCCCGCTGCAGCATACAAAGAAAAAATGAAGGAGCTCCCCCTAGTGTCCCTCTTCTGCTCCTGCTTCCTCTCGGACCCCCTAAATAAACCCTCTTATAAATATGAAGGTAGGTACACCAGTCTCAGAAGTTTCAAGGGTATTGCAAGTTACGTCCAGTTATGCCTAGGAGCCTTTTCAAGAAAGGACGGACAGCCCCCCTTGTAAAAGTTCCCTTTTACTCAGGGACTCTTGGGCCACTTCCGCACTACACTGTTGCAGTGCTATTATTCCACTTTCAACATCCTATGGAATCCTGGGGTTTGCAGTTTAGGGAGGGGCACCTTTGGCCTCTGTAAACTACAAACCCCAGAATTCCACAGGATGTTGAAAATGGAATAATAGCAGTACAACAGTGTAGTGCAGACATGGCCTCGGTTTCGACAGAGCACCTATCTATGTATCTATCTATGACATAGAGGATAGCTTCATGTCCAGTAGTTAGGCTTAGGCTATGCAGAATTATGAACGTTTACGTTTTAATTACGTCTTTTAACTTTTGTTTTAATTCTTATTGACTGTTTACTTTGTGTTTTAGTTTTTGTATTCCATGATTTTTAACTACGTTTTTTCTTTAATTATTGTAAGCCACTTTGAGTTGTTTCTAGGAAAAAAGCAGGGTATAAATAAAGATGATGATAATGATGATGACAATGACAACGACAATAATAATAATAATAATAATAATAATAATAATAATAATAATGGGTTTCAAAAGCTTTATTCAGGAACATTGAAGCACATAGCTGCACACCTTGGCAACGGCCAGGACTAAAGAAGCGTTAGATCTGCAGTGCCTTATAAGCTATAATATTTCAAATTACCGTGCTCTAGCATTCTATTTGATAGTTAATCTTAACAACTCCTTTCCCAAGTGCTTCTGTCCCCCCTCTCAAATTCCCGTACAGCTGGACAAAAGTTTAACCTTGCAGTCGGATTTGCTTGCACCTGCGCTCCTATCACAGTTTGTTACAATAACGTGGCCTCGTTCGCAGCACACAGTTTCCTAGACCATCCCATCGTCCCCTCACAGCACAGCAAAGCCCATTTAAGCCCATTTAAGCATCAAAACAAGACAACTACTTAAAAGCATGGCAGGGAGGGCAAAGCCGATTATCTATCTATCTACGTATCTGCCTGTCTAGCACATTTTTTGCATTCTTTGTATGTTTCTAATTGTATTGTTCTTTTAAACTGTAAGCTGCCTTGAGGCTTGGTTTTGGAAGGAAGGCAGGATACAAATGCATTTAATAACAATAATAAATGCACCAGCGCCCATACCATCTACCGGATATTTTCTCCTAAAAGCTGATTGTTGGGAGGTCAGGTAGAATTGATGCACGAGTCCCCACAAGTGAAGATTCGCTTTGCAAGCAGGCTGATCAGGTTCACAGCCAGGTTGGAGCCTGGGTAGGTTTGCTTGGTCAGGACTATTTCCATGGCCCAAGACTTCAGGGATCAGATCTGAAATCTAGGAATGGCCTATCCTGTAGATGCCATGGTGTGTGTGTGTAGAGAGAGACCCGGCAGCACTCCAAAGGTGATGTTACGAGGGGCAGCCCATGGGATATCATTCAGCGTGATATAGAATCATAGAATCATAGAGTTGGAAGAGACCCCAGGGGCCATCCAGTCCAACCCCCTGCTATACAGGAACACCCATCAAAGCATTCCCAACAGATGGCCACCCAGCCTCTGCTTAAAAACCTCCAAAGGAGGAGGAGACTCCACCACACTCCATGGAGGCAGCAGCAGATTCCACTGCCGGACAGCCCTGACCGTCAGGAAGCTCTTCCTGAGGTTCAGGTGGAATCTCCTTTCCTGCAGCTTGAATCCATTGCTCCTTGTCCTGGTCTCTGCAGCAGCAGAAAACAAGCCTGCTCCCTCCTCGCATGACATCCCTTCAAATATTTAAACATGGCTCTCATGTCCCTTCTTTAACCTTCTCTTCTGCAGACTAAACATCCCCAGCTCCCTAAGCCGTTCCTCATAGGGCTTCATGGCTTCCAGACCCTTCCCCATTTTGGTCGCCCACCTCTGGACACGTTCCAGCTTGTCGACATCCTTCTTGAACTGAGGTGCCCAGAATTGGACACAGCGTTCCATATCTTAAGTCTCAGCTGGAGCTGTCCAGTGTATGGCATTGAAATGAATAACTACAAGGCTCACAAAAGAAGCAAATATCGATGCTCGTACTCTTCAAAGCAATGTGCTCACCCTGAAATTCCTCCCCCTCGCAGTGATGAAGGAGGAGGAAGATTTGAGCCCCAAATCTCACGGACAGCCCCCGTGACCTGGTAACCTTAAGCCTGGGTTATGTAGCAAAATGTCTTGAAAATGTTCAGAGACGCAACTTGCGGAGATGCAGCTGACTTGGCAGGGACAATCCTAATTACTCCTCTGTTTTCCCACTTTCTCAGTTGCTTTTGAAATGCCCTGGTTTCTTTCTCCTCCTCCCATTTTCTACCTTTGTCCTCAGATTGCTTCAATTTCTCCAAGCTGACTTCAATGCAAAAATAATTTGTTGTCGTTGAGTGCCTTCAAGTCATTTCTGACTTATGGGGACTCTTAGGTAAACCTATCACGGTAGGTAGTTTGAAGCCATTTCTCAGCAGATGTTGTTCAGAGGAGATTTGCCCTTGCTGTCTTCTGAGGCTGAGAGCGTGTGACTTGCCCAAGATAACCCCGTGAGTTTCCATGGATTATCGGGAATTCAAACCCTGGTCTCCCAATGCCCTCCCAATGTGAAACCACTGCACCACACTGGATCTCAAAAATAGTTTACACCCCGTTAATTCAGCAAGGGGAATAGAAGAGAAGGAGGTAGAATCTTGCCCTTCCCAAGAGGTTCAGGCAAAAGCAAACTGCTGCAGCCCCTTCTAGTTTGTGTGTTCTTCCTCATTCACAACTTCTTCCATCGTGACCACACTCTGATGTTCTTTTGCGAAATATTGGAGGGTATCTCAGCCTCTCTGTGTCTCCTTTTCCCTCTTCCAGTAGACACAGTGGACCTCACTTGGTGTGTGATTTCTGACATGGAAGTCATCGAACTCAACAAGCGCACCTCCGGGCAGTCTTTCGAGGTTATCCTGAAGCCGCCCTCCTTCGACGGCGTCCCCGAGTTCAATGCCTCTCTGCCCCGACGGCGCGACCCGTCGCTGGAGGAGATCCAGAAGAAGCTGGAAGCCGCAGAGGAGCGCCGTAAGGTGAGCAGCAGTTCGGTACCGGGCTGGCAACGGTGGCAGATAGTTCAAGGGGATGGTTGGGTCACATGAGTGGGTTCATAGAATCATAAGCTCATAAAGTCGGAAGAGACCCCAAGGGCCATCCAGCCCAACCCTTTTCTACCATGCAGGAAGCCACCATCACGGATGGCCATCTGGCCTCTGTTTAAAGGGGGACACCACACTCCATTTAGGCAACATATTCAGCTGTCAAACTGCTCTTACCCTCAGGAAGTTCTCCCTAAAGTTTAGTGGGGGTCTCTTTTCCTGTAGTTAGAAGCCGTTGCTCCATGTCCGTGTCTCTAGAAAAGCAGAAAACAAGCCTGCTCCCTCCTCGACATGACATCCCTCCAAATATTTAGCCATGGCTCTCCTGTCCCCTCTTGACCTTCTCTCCTCCAGACTAAACATCCCCAGCTCCCTAAGCCGCTCCTCACAGGGCTTCATGTTTTCCAGGGTTGGAAAGGGGTGTTTCTCCACATCATCACATATCAGGAAAGGGAGGGGATGTTACTCGGTCCACTCCCTGGATGGTTCCGAGGTCACACAAAGCCAAATTAAATTCCCCAACGTTCCCGTTTGTGATCAATAGATGAAGCAATTGTAGCTATCAGTCACAGCAACGGTTGCGACCTCTGATGTTCCGGGACTGTATTTGATGGGCAGCACAAACATTGCGTTAGACTTTGTTCACAGAGTCATTGGGTGGGAGGAGACCCCTAAAGCCATGAAGTTCAACCCCCTGTCACTCCTGACGGTTGAGCATCCAACATCTTCTTAAAGGCCCCCAAGGAAGGAAAGTCCAGCACCTTCTTTTAAATCACTACACACAGTAAATTTTATATCTTTGGACCACTTTTTCCCCTATGGCTCTGGTTGAACATCGGTTACCTTTGGTATGATAAAATTAAGACACATGCTGAATTTAAAAATCTTTGTTTTAGATAGGCTTTTCTGTGAACGTGGCATAAATGTAAGCAGAGACTGTTTCCTAAGATAATATTATCCCCAAACTCTGGAAAGCTTTTTTTTTCCCCAGGAAAGAATGAGTTAAAATTTAGTGATGGCTATTTTATAATGACCTATTGCGTTTCATTGTGTTAGAGAACCATATAGTGTGGTGCTTTGAACACTGGACTACGATCCTGGAGACCAGTGTTTGGTTTCCTGCTCTCCCGTGGAAACCACTGGGTGATGCTGAGTGTGTCACATACTCTCGACCTCAGAAAACTCCATGATAGGTCAGCATAAGTCGGAAGTGTCTTTGAAGGCACAGCACCACCACAACTGCATTTTAAACAAGACAATTGGGAGTTTAAACCAAGGAAGGCAAAGGTCTTAAATAGTTTGCCCATGTGCAATTCAAGGATTCATTTAATCAAGGTAAGAGAGATCTAGCCAAAGAAGGTGAAGAGAACGAGGTTTGTGTAGAGTTCTGCAAAAATGAAGACCGTGCAATTGAAAAAGTGTAGAAATGTCGTCAAATCCCCCCATTTGCTTCTAAAATAGGATATAACTGGGTCCCATTCTTTAACAAAGTTATCAAGGGAGATCCTCTAAGTAATGTCCATCAATGTAACATCGAACAGTTTTAGTTCCCAATCTTCTTCACTCAGAGTTTCTATTTTTTTCCAGGCTTTAGTGTAATTAATTCTTGCAGCAGCTGTCATGATTGCTCCACGTTTGCATTCTATTTCACCTTCTGGCATACCCAGCAAATACATTAGTGGTGACATCTGGAACTGAAAACTCCTTTTTTTTCTGTCTGTACATGTATAGACTTCCAATATTTGTTAGCTTTCCGACACATTCATCACATATGGTAAAAAGGACCTTTTTCAGTTCCACACTTCCAACACTTTTCGTTATAGTTTGTATACATCAACAATAATAAAAAAAGAAAGAAAGAAAGAAAAAAATGTACACATGTCTTTTGAAACTAGAGACAAAAGAGGAACCTATGAAAGAGTATATGATAATGCAAGGCCAAAATTTTGGGCTCAGCGTTCAGTGAGAGATATGGAAAGTCTACCACCTTCTGAAAGAATCTGATCTTGAGAATTTGTCCTCTTTTTATGTGTCTTCAAGTCATTTTTGACCTATGGTGACAAATCTATCATAGGGTTTTCTGGGGGCGGAGAGTGTGTGACACACCCAAGGTCATCCAGGGGGTTTCCATGGCTGAGCAGGGAATCGAAGTCTGGTCTCCACAATTGGACTAAGGGACCGTACTGTTTTGCTTCCCCTGGAGAAAGATGTGATATGGAATGAAATAAACCAAAGGAATTTAGCCAAACCTTTCCAAGAAAGGAGGCATTTTGTGCTGATCCAAGGAAGCTCGCATGACAAACACGTCAGCGTAGCTTACCGGTGTGTGAATTATTGATCAGTCCCTGGGAGGCCCCACTGTTCACGTTCACCACTGGTGTCTTTAATTTGTCTCAATCGACCGGTTGCAAATGGGCTTTGCCCGCCATAACAGCCGGATGTGGAAGACGAATGAGTTCCTTTCCCTGGTTCGGTTTACTCTCTGTCAGAGTAACTAAATCCAATGCATTAACTGATTCAAACTACAGGAAAGGAGATTCTACCCAAACTTTGGGAAGAACTTCCTAAACTGCTAACCCTAAAATCCTAGAGTTGGAAGATACCAAAAGGGCCATCCCCATTCTGCCATGCAGGAAAACACTATCAAAGCACTCCCAATGACAGACGGCCATCCAGCCCCTCTTTAAAGACCTCCAAAGGAGGAGACTCCACCACACTCCAAGGCAGCAACATATTCTCCTGCCAAACTGCTCTTACCATCAGGAAGTTCTTCCTAATGTTTTTGGGGGAATCTCTTTACCTGATGTTTGAATCGATTGCTCCATGTCCAAGTCTTTAAAGTAGCAGAAAACAGGCTTGCTCCATCCTCCAGATGACATCCCTTTCACATATTTAAGTGTAGCTATCATGTCACCTCTTAACCTTCTCTTCCCTAGGCTAAACATACCCAGCTCCTAAAGCTGCTCCTCATAGGGCTTCATGGGCCATTTCCACCCTACACGGTTATAGTGCTATTATTCCACTTTCAACCTTCTGTGGAATTCTGGACTTTGTAGTTTCCTGAGGCCAAACTGCTCTCTGGCTGAGAATTCTAAAGACCCCTCCCTAAACTGCAAGCCCCAGGATTCCAGAGGAGGTTGAAAGTAGATTAATAGTGTTATAACAGTGTAGTACAGAGATGGCCATGGTTTCCAGGCTTTTCACTGTTTAGTCGTTCTCCTCTGGACACGTTCCAGCTTGTCGATATCCTTCCTGACCTGTGGTGCCCAGAACTGGACACAGGACTCCAGGTGGGGCCTGACCAAAGCAGAATGGAGTGGGACTGTCACTTCCCTTGACCTGGGCACTGTACTCCTATTGATGCAACTCAGAATCACATTGGCTTTTTTAACGTACTGGAACATGTCCAGAGGAGGGTGACCAAAATGGCGAAAAGCCTGGAAACCATGGCCATCTCTGCACTACACTGTTACAGTGCTATTATTCTGCTTTCAACCTCCTCTGGAATTCTGGGGTTAGGGAGGGGAGAGAAGGAGAGAGAACAGTTAGGGAGGAGAGGGAAACCAGGACATTTTAAAAGCATCTGCAAAAGTGGGATGACAGAGAATAAATTAGGACTGTCCTTGAGAGATCTGGACAGTTGGACAGTACGGATGTGTCATCTGTAAAGAAAATTAGTTGGATGCGTATCTTGTTTTCTTTTGTGGCTTTAGTACCAGGAAGCAGAGCTCTTGAAGCACCTGGCCGGAAAGCGAGAGCACGAGCGGGAGGTCATCCAGAAAGCCATTGAGGAGAACAACAATTTCATCAAGATGGCCAAGGAGAGACTGATGCAGAAAATGGAGTCCAACAAAGAGAACCGAGAAGCACATTTAGCTGCCATGTTGGAACGTCTGCAGGAAAAGGTAAGCAGCGGACAGCTGTAGAAAAATGGGAGATGTGCCTTGACTTAAATCGGAGATATCTAGGGTTGGATGAAGTACAAAGAAATCTCTCTGTTTTCAGTGTGTCTCCTGAACAGACCACCCCAAGCCCACCTTAAAATCCAACCAGCCTCAAGGAGGAGCTGAGTTCTCACCAGAGCACTGGTGAGTGGGGCACTGATCGATGAGGTGTCTTAAGCCCCCCTCTGAAGCATGGACCCTGTCAGGTCCTGTTACAGCTCGTCCTATCACTGCTTGCTGGCCAGAATGGGCTGGAAACATCATCCTTCAGTGCACCACTCACCAGTGCCATAGAACTCTGTCCTTTGTTGTGACCGACTGGATTTTAAGGTGGGTTTTGGGGGCATTTACAACTGTGACAACAGTATGAGGATCGTAAAAGTGAATAGGAAGCACCTCCAGGGTCATAAGCCTAACTAGGATATTGCAACTGGCCAAATGGAAGCCATCCAATGAACAATCACGATTGTGGTGACGATGATGATGGCAGAGGCTGGCATTCTGCACTGTAGTTAATCTCAAGCTATGGATCTGTAACTGGTCTGTATTCAGTTAAACTACATAGTCTTACCATAAGACTACATAAATGCCCTCTTCCCAGCCCATAACTCCAATCCTAGAGATTCAGCGTAAAAGTTTGCAAAAACTTTATTCAGGCAGTTCAGAGTAACAACTGCACATTCTGGCCATTGCCAAGACTAAAAGCCCTACTGGAATTACGGTGCCTTATAAACAGTCACATTACAAATCTGTGTGCATGAAGCCCTTATTTGCCAGTTAATTAAAACAACTCCTTTCCCAGACTGGCTTTCCGTCCGCCAATATCCTGACCTTGTGCTTGGAAATGTCATCCCCCTTGCACTCCGATCACCAGCTGAACAGAGTTACTTTGCTCAATCTAGTGCAGAGCTTTCCAAACTTTTCATGTTGGTGACACACTTTTTAGACATGCATCATTTCACGATACAGTAATTCAGTAAATAATTCAGTAAGTGGAGGCAGCCCCTCCACCAGAACCTGGCCCACCGCCACTGCCATCATTGCCAGGGTCTTCCTCTGCCCAGGGCTGCCTGTGGTGGCAGTGGGAAAGGCAGCCCCTCCACCCAAGCCTGGCCCACCACCGCTGTCCTCACCGGGGTCTTCCTCAGTCCGGGGCGGTGGCCGAGGCAGTCTCTGTCCCGAGGACGAGGGGGAAAATAAAGAAAAGCCGCCCAAGAAACACTCTATATAGATAAGCAGAGATAGCTCCGCACAGCTGTCAAAGCGTGCCAAGCTGCAGAGAACACCTTTAGCAGCAAATGCACAAAGCCAGTAACAGTCACCCACTCAGCTTGTAATCTTCCAATGTGGAAGCTCTTTATTTTTTGTTACAAAATATATACAATATTTACAAAGTCCAAATGGCAATCCAGCATATCTAGCTTGCTCTTTCCAGCAGACATGCTTCAGGCAACGTGTGCACTTGTTAGCCGGGATTGTGCTACCTTAATACAGACACCCAGCCAATCCTGGCCAACCCTTGCATTGTCTACACCTGGTGCTCATCAGCATGACTCAGCACAAACTAGCTCGAGTCACATTCCTTTCCATAGGTGCACTTAACAATTAAAGCAATTGAAGCAACATGACATTTACACGTACATCACAAACTATTTTCTTGAGGTTTAGTCCAACCTTTTCTGACAGTCTCTCCACCCATTATGTTTGCACGACGCACCTACACACTGCAGGCGACACACTAATGTGTTGCAACACACAGTTTGGACAGCTGTGATCTAGTGGCTGGCTCTTAAGGTGGGTTGAGGGGGGTCAGGCCAGGAGATTTTACCTAGTTATGTGTGCATGATGAAGTACGCAATGTAGAATATGGACCAACAGCAATTACAAGAGCAGTAACCGCAATGATTTGTAGCACCAATTCAAACATCGCCACCATCTTCCTTCACAGGACAAACATGCCGAGGAGGTCCGGAAGAACAAGGAGCTAAAAGAAGAGGCCTCCAGGTAAAGAGGCCCCGTGGCTTATCACAGTTCGGACTAAAGGCTCCAAGGGAAGATGGTGTGTGGCAGGTGGCGGTCATGGCGACAGCCGTCTCGAGCGCAAACGCGTTAAACTGATGAATTGGGATTGTCCTCTGCTTTCATTGTTTGTGAATGTGGTTTTAAAAAAAAAGAGAATGAAACCATCTTGTGTGTTTTAGGGAGGGAGGGGGACCTAAGGCTGGGAAGATGAAGTGTGTGGTTTTCGGGGGGAGGGAGGGAAGGGGTTGGGCAAGGGCGTGGACCCCCCTCAAGATGGCGGGATGATCTCAAAGCCCGGGTTCTGTCGGGATTTCTTTTTCTGCAAAACGGCAGCGGTTCAAAATGGAACCCAACTCCCATGAGGAGGGGGAGGTGGTGGAAACGGTGGGTTACGGAGGGGGAAGGTATCTCGAGGGTTGGGGGGTGGAAAGGGCCAAAGAGGAAAGAGACGTAAGCAAAATTTGGTGACGGTCTGGCAGCGAGCAGAGGAAAGGCGAGTCACCTCTGGGGTGAATGTTGTCTTGTGTCTTTTTTGCCATTTTAATGTTGATCCTTGGCGTGAAAAAATCATTGCCGTGTTTCTTTCATTAACTGTACATCTCGTCTCTTAACTCCAAGCGATCGCGAGCCTGGCATTGCTTCATGGGAGGTGCCTGGGGGGCGTGATTTTGAACCCCCCAGGCCTCGGTTTTAAAAATAATAATAGTAATAAAATAATCTTTGCCAGAGAGCTGCTGTTTTATGAGCATCCCCATATCCCTGCCTGCGCATTCTTCATCCCCATTGAAACCAGAGTCTATGTGGGCAGCTTCCATAATTCTTTACTTATCCCAGAGATCTCCCATGACGGTGCCGTCAGACTGGGAGCTCTGGAAGTGTACAATTTATTATATTGATGTACCAGTCTTATCCTTGCAAAAGCCTAATGTTTATGGGAAGATAGGGGCTGTGGCTGGCTACCAACAGCGTAGTTTTGGAAGAGGTGCCCATAGAGTTCCCTGCCAAAAACAAAATTAAAAAAAAAATAAATCTCAGACCATGAGGACTAGCTACTTGAGGGTGGCAACTTTCATGGTTTCCCTGTGCCTCCTGTCTTGGACCATGTGAAGTGAGACAGTAAGGAAAAAAGAGGGGGTCTCTGCGTGGTGGAGCCCATAGAATCCTAGGATCGTATACTCTTAGAAGAGACCCCAAAGGCCATCCATTACAACCCCATTCTGCTATGCAGGAAAACACAACTAAATCCCTCCTGAGAGATAGCTATCCACCCTCTATTTAAAGACTTCTAAAGAAAGAGAGCCCGTCACCCTCTTAGCTAGTCAATTCCACTGCCAATGGGAAGGTGAATCCGTTCCAGGTTTTAGTCTGACAACCACTGGCTGCTCCATCAGTGGAACGGTGAACCCACACAAGGTTTCACTTTGAACTTCTGAGGAGTGAACCGAGGGAGCTGAACGTTCTTTCCCACACACAGGTCCAGGCGCTTCGATAAGGCCTTTGGAAGTTCGGACTAAAACCCAGGGCGGATTCACCGCTCCACTGGCACGTCAGTGGTCGGTGGCCACTGCGGGTGTTCAGAGGGCGCGTTCCCGTCTCCTCGTGAAACACTTTCCGAGGGGGAACCTCAGAAAGGATTCCAAAATACGACCTGTGGATTTGGGAGTATGCGAGCTTGCGGGTGAGACAGAGTTCTTTGCCGGTCAGAATGAAGGTCACTTCAGCCTGCGTCAGGACATGAGGCGGCACCGTCTCTTTAATCAAGAAAAAGCTTCTACCGACGGCAGTCTCGTGTCCTGTGTCAGAGCTTGGAAAAGTTCCTTTCGGGGATGACAGCTCCCAGAATTCCCCAGCCAGCATAGCTGGCTGGGGAATTCTGGGAGCTGTCATCCCCGAAAGGAACTTTTCCAAGCTCTGATAGAGGCAGAAACCATGTTTGCCCACATTAATCGGCCGCAGAGGCTGCAGACGAGCTAGAAATGCACCCGGATTGACCTCCAGTGCAAAACATGAAAACAAGAAACGTTCTCTGCTGTCCTGTATCGATCGCAGCTGCCCCCCAGGGAAGCTCTGGCTTCCTGGCATCCGGACGAGGCATTGAGATGATCGATTAAATAGGGAGAGGGAGGACTGAAACAGGAATCTTGGGGTTTGTGCGGAGGCCGGTTGTCCATCACACGTCTGCTCCTTCTCGACATGAAAACGCAAGAGCGGCGAACGAGAGGGAGGGCAGGGGCTGGCGCGGGGAGAGAGAACCTTTGTAGCTGCTCTGGTTGTAGCAGGGACCTCTTCTTTTGTACACAGTGGTTGTAAATAAAACTGCCGACGTTCCTTTTCTTTCTGACTGTTCTGCCGAAGGCTGTAATTTCTGGGGAGTTTGTGCGTCTTTCCGCGCGTCTGTGTGCGTCCGTGGCGAAGCTCGGTGGCGGATGGAGCCTCTCGTGGACTCATAGGCCATTTCCGCACTGCACTGTTATAGTGCCATTATTCCCCTTCCAACCTCCTGTGGAATCCTCGGGTTTGTAGTTTCCTGAGGCCAAAGAGCTCCCTGGCTGAGGATTCCAAATGCCTCTCCCTAAACTGCAAACCCCAGGATTCCATAGGAGGTTGAAAGGGGAATAATAGCACTATAACAGGGTAGGGCGGAAATGGCCATGGAAGAGGCCCAAATGGCCATCTAGAATCACAGAATCCTAGAGCTGGGAGAGATCCCAAGGACCATCCAGTCCAACCCCATTCTGCCATGCAGGAAGAATACCGTTGGCCCTCTATATCTGCAGATTTTGTACACAGAGGTCCAACCAACCATGGCTGGAAAATATTCATTTAAAAAAATCCAAAAAGCAAAGTTTGATTTTGCCATTTTACATAAGGGGCACTGTTTTTTCCTACACCGTTGTACCTAACTGAACCTGAGCATCCATGAATTTTTGGCATCCAGAGGGGGTCCTGGAACCCTAAACCTAGAGGATACGGAGGGCTCACTGTGCACAGTCAGAGCACTCCTGACAGGTTGCCATCCAGCCCCCATTTAAAAACCTCCAAAGAAGGAGACTCCAACACATTCCCAGGCAGCAGCGTATTCCACTGTTGAACTGCTTTTACCGTCAGGAAGTTCTTCCCAAACGTTAGATGGAGTCTCTTTTCCTGAAATTTGAAGCCACTGCTCAGCTGTGTCCTAATTTCTGGAGCAGGACAAAACAGGCTCGCTCTATCATCCATATGACAAATATTTCAACATAGCTTCAAATATTTAAACATGGCTATCATATTGCCTCTTAACCTTCTAGTTGGTGGAGAATTTGATAGAATCTATGATTCCATAGAATCATAGAATTACAGAGTGGGAAGAGACCCCACTCCAGCCCCACTCTGCTATGCAGAAAGACACAATCAAAGCCCTCCAGACAGATGGCCATCCCGCCTCTCTTTAAAAATCTCCGAAGAAGGAGGTGCCACCACACTCCCAGGCAGTGTAGTCCACTGTCAGACAGCACTCACTGTCAGGAAGTTCTTCCTAATGTTTAGGTGGAATCTCTATTCCTGATGTTTGAAGCCATTGCTCCATGTCCTAGTCTCTGGAGCAGCAGAAAATAAGCTTGCCCCATCTAGTCCAACCCTGTGCCATGCAGAAACACATAGTTGAGAGATGGCTTTCCAAACTCAGCCCTCCAGTGCATGAGAGACAGCATGTTGTAGTGGACTGGGAATCTGGGAGACAGAAATCCACAGGATGGCCTTGGACAAGTCACACTCTCTCAACCTAAGAGGGAAGGAAATGGCAAAGCTCTCACCCTAGATTAGGGTTGCCTGAAGGCAGAGTCAACTTGAAAGTACATAATACAAACTGAACGAGACTTGGCCACTCCTTGAGGGGATCCATTCCACTGCTGGGCATTTTTTTTCCCTTCAAGAAATTCTTCCTAATGTTTAGGTAAAACCCCTTTTCTTGGAATTTTAATCCATTGGTTTGTGTTCTAGTCTCTGGAGCAGCACAAAACAAGCTGGCTTCACTGTCTACATTGTCTTCAGCCAAAGATAGCAATCATGTCACCTCTCAGTCTCTTCTTCTGCAGGCTAAATATATCCTGCTCCCCCGGCATTCTTCATAATGCTTGGTTTCCAGACCTTTGAATGTCTTGTTCACCCTCCTCAGAACACGTTGCACCTTGTCAATCTCCTTCTTGGACCCAGAACTGGACACACATCACTGGGGGCAGGAGGTCTGCTCCACCTTTTAGTCTGAAATTTTACAGGAGGTATCCGAGGAATTGAATCTAGGGCTGGCCTAAAATCCAGAATGGATTACACTTTCCCCATGAACAAACATACACACACTGACAACTTAGGGTCTTTCGGCACTACCTGTGATAATGACGGCTGAGAGGTCGATGAGCAATTGATTGTCCCAGAAACAGAGCCAGTGTTAGACCAAACTACCCTGCCAACAACCCCATTAGCTGAAAGGCAAGCTGAGACAGAGTTGTTGCAACTGGTGCCAGAGGGAGAGGGGACCAGCAGCGATTTAGAGGAATTAGATCCACCTTTGCCCCCCAGCTTCCAATCATGGAGGAGACAAAAATGAGCAGCTCAGAGGGAAGCCATTTTGGTGAGATTGAAGAAACAGAACAATGATAAGTAACACCTGTTTCTCTTGGCTATATAAGTCTGTTGGCATGGCTTGCTGTTGGCTTGTAGCAAATTGCTACTCAAGCTCCCACGACCCGTGTGTTCCAGTTCTCTTGACCCCTTTTGGATGGACCTTCAGCATTCTGGACCTTTTAGATTTGACCTTGACTTCAGCTTGGTTCAGCGTTTCTACTTGATTGTTTGCATTAGAACCCCCTGTTACCCTGATTTCTGGGGTCCCTTGGGGGACACCTCAATGTGCTCCACGTGATGGGGAATGGAAACTAGCCAGAGCACGAGCGATAGCAATGTGAGAGGCAGGGTAACCTAGCGGGGTCTTTTTATCCAGTTTTTACGGGGTCAGGCCAAGCCAAAAACCAGACAGAAATGTCCCACAAATGATTTTATTGAAAGAAAGTCTCACGCACCAACGCAATCACTCACACACTCACTCAAGACCTACTAAGAAGCAAAAGAGAGGAAACTGGATAGGGGAGTATTGAAGGGGTTGTAGTCGGGGTAATACTGCACCTTTTCCTGAAGTCCCGGATCTGGGAAAAACAGCGGAGAAGTGGGGCTCAGCATGGAGAGGGCTGAGGGGATTACTCAACGGACAGAGAAACGGTCTGCTGGGATGACCGGGAGCGATCCAAAGAACCACTCAAAAACTGGGACTATTTGTAGGGGAAAAAGTACCTGGAGGGCTAATCCTTTCCCGGGGAGAACAATGGGTGTTGCAATGAGAAAGAAGCTCCACAATGGTAATTTCCTTCATGTGATGGGATTGCAAGGTGCTGCCAAAGTCTCAGGATCTTAGATGGTCCTTGCCTGATAGGATATTTGCTCAGCTTGGGGCAGACACACTAATCCCCGCAAGTCGGCTTCTCAGGGGCTGAGGACCCTTCGTTTATTGTGGGCTTACACACCTTGAGGTCTCCTGGGGCTACGTGATGGGGGATTTTACTGGCCTGACCTGGTTTTCGATTGTTCGACCATTGGTGCCTACATGCTCATCTGGGCGACCTCTCAGGCACACGGAATCATATTTAATATCAAAATTGTAGACCCCGGGATAGAGTTTTTCCGGTGGAGTAACACCCTCACCCTACCCACTGCCTCCTTCTCTTAGGAAATACTATTGCCTCCCTTCCCTTGCTGGCAGAAAGGCATCAGCAGGGAGCTGAACTCTGACACTACCCCTGTGATAGTGCTATTATTCCACTTTCTTTTTTTTTCTTTTTTTAAATTATTTTTATTAAAAATTCCATATGAACTAAAATTGACAAGTATCGAACATTGTTTTCATATTACACAGCTGTATGTCCATATCATTCCCAATATCTCTTACATAACTTAACAGAAATTTTCGGTGTAATACTAAATAGTTATTTTCTTCTCTAAATACACTTTTAAATCTTCTCCTTCTCCCCCTCCCTCTCAAACCCTAAAACCCCATATTAATAGTATAATTTTATATACTGTCCCTTCATCCTTTTCCCTCCCTTCTCTCTCTCTATTCCTTCCCCCTTTCCTTTCCAACCTTACTCTCCTTATTATGCATTTTCCCCAATCCAGTCTCCTTCTTGAATTTCTTATTCTAAACCTCCTTAATATGAAACCTCTTTTTGTTGTCGTAATCTACCCTAGTATTCTGTACTTAATACCATCATTTTTATTTTTTGGCATTCCACATTCCACCCTTAATATAAAAATTACCCTTTCGAATCTACTTTTTGCCTCTATACTTTAGTCTTGATTCTCTTTCACCCATCTGACAATTGCGTTCCATTGCTCTTCAAATTGTTGGTTTGAATTTCCTCTCCTATTATTCCACTTTCAACATCCCATGGAATTCTGGGGTTTATAGTTTACTGAGACCAAAAAGCTCTCTGGTTGAGAATTCTAAATGCCCCCCTCCCCAAACTCAAACCCAGATGACTGCCTGCCCTTTCTTTCTTCTCTCCTCTTCTAGAGACCCCATATAGCTTTATGTAGGATGACCTTTTTTCTCATGGATTGGATGAAATCCCCAGTGCCGTTGTGTACATGGAGCCAGACGGGTAGACCAGGATGTCCAGAGGGTGGGTCTCCATCGTAACAAACTGGGCCCCATGGAATTCTAGCTCTTGGGAGGAAAAGCCTCCATGAGTTACCACACTGGTGGGTGACACCAACCCTAGTGATGCCACAGGTTCCTGCAGGCATAATAGGTGAAAGCTTTTAGCCACCGCTACTACAGCTGGCATATGGACACCAAGAAAGGCAGATTGCAGTGGCAGCAGTGGCTTGTGGTAGAGGGTGTGTACAGCGGCAAGAGCACTGGCAAGAACATTGGCCCTTTCCGCACCTTACCTTTCTTCAGCGCTGGGGTGCGGGGATCGCACGAGCAGCCTCCAGCGAGAGGCTCTCGCGTCCCCGCTGCTTCAGCTCCACACGAGCTGCCGGCTCCTGAGCAGGTAGCACGAGAGCCCCGTCTCTTCCTTCGGCAGTGCAGCCTGGGAGTTTCCCAGGCTGCGCTGGGGCGGGAAGCGCGACCGCCACGGCTTCGGAGGCTCCGCACGCACGGCAAGCGCGCGTGGGGCCCCGGAGCAAGGCGCGATCACGCACCATTTTCGGCTGAAAGCCAAAAATGAAAAAGCGCATGAGCAGCACCTGCCCGACCCTGGAGCATCGCACGATGATGCTCCAGGCACCTTTTTGCATGACAAATGCTGTGTGAAAAGGGCCATTGTCTCTGTGTTGAACTAATAAAAGCTTTCTGGATCCATCTATGAAGGCTGCATATTGAGTTAGGATAAGGCTAGATATTACAGGTTCAAATATGTGGACTTTTTGCACATTTATTTCTATTGTGGTGTGCCTTCAAGTCATTTCCAACTTATGGTGACCCTAAGATGAATCTATCACAGGGTTTTCTGCCTCAGGCCAAATCCACTCTGGAAACTTCAGGTTCCATTAACATTATAGATTACAGTAGTTTTCTCACCCCCTTATCCATGGGGGACACATTCTAAGACTCTCCATGGATACCTGAAACCACAGGTAGTACCAATCCCTCTAGTTTTGCAGGGACCATAGAGAGGCTTCATATTACCAGTTAGTGTGAAGCTTCTATGTGGTCTCTGCAAATCTAGAAACAGCTCCTGAGCATGGAGGTTCCACTCCTAGCACATGCAGTAAGAATTTAACTATTCTGGATCATACCAGAGGCCTCTCTAGTTTCTGGACAGTTTCCAAGGACATCTCCAGATAGAGTGTGTTACAGTAGTCCAAATGAGATATAATCAAGGCATGTGGTTACCGGAGCCAAATATACTTTGTGGATCACAACTGCCATGATCCCTAACCAGCATGAGCCCGGGCTGGTTCTGAGCATCTAAGTGTTGTGTCCCAGACAGACAAGGCAGCAAATTAGCAGGGTGGAGGAATAGAGTTTTACTCACAGCAGGGAGAGAGAGAGAGTAGTCCAAACAAATCTGAATCCAAGCCACGAGCCCAAACCAATTCAAGTCCACGCCGAGAGTCCAAAATTCTGGATTATTTCAACCCACAAGGGCAAACCAGAGTTGTCGTCTGGCAGGCAGAGGTCCAACGAGAGCCAGCGTTCAGCAAACAAGGTCCTGGCACTGGGCTGCAACAACCAGGAAGATCAGTTGGCGACCCTGGGGAGGTAGGCCAGCTGTTTCTCTTATACAGGCTAACGATGTTGACGCAAGTGGCCCCTCATTAAGGCTTGTTTGCTACATAAACTTGCTGAACGCCTGAGCCCTTCCTTTTCCCGGTGTTCTGCCAAGTTAGGCGCCTGTATTGCTTCATCTTCTGACTTTTCTTGCTGGTGGCCCAGTTTCCCCTTCTCCGACCCTTGCTGTTGGTTGTTGTCCTCCTCTGGGCACGCTTCTGCGTCAGTTTCAGAACCCTCCTCCTCACTGTCAGGGTCTCCAAGGCAGGGCATGACACTAAGAATTTAATCATTCGGGATTATATCAGAGGACTCTCTAGTCCAACACACAGTTCCCTCACAGCAGCCTAGCAAATCTGCCAACGGGAAGCCCACCAGCAGGATAGGGGTGCAACAACTCCTTCTTTTTCATGTTCCCCTACGTATTGCCTCTGCTGCTCCAGGCCAAGTTATTGAAAAAGCAGGACCCAATGAGGTTTCCCCAGGAAAGGCACAGAAACCAAAGCCAAGCCAAGCCAATCCTACGGACTACCGTGATTCTCACAGCCATAGCTGGGGATCCCCCACGTGACAGAATTAAAGCACTGATTCCACTTTAACCGCCATACTTTCATTCTGTGAAATCCTGGGATGGGATGTTTAGGGGGGAAGAGCATTGAAAATTCCAGGAATGGTGGTAGGACTGAGAGAAGGGCCTCTTCTGGTGATCTCAGGGCCAGGGCGGGCTCAGAAAGGGAGATATGGCTTGCCAGATAGCCTCGTCCTCAGCCAGGCTGGTTGCCCCTAGAAGCTTCCAGGAGCAACAATGCCCTTTTTGGAAAAAGTTGGTCTCCGGATTCTGGAGCTTCAGAGGGCCACAAACACATCCTTTTGGAGGGGAGACGCATGGGCAACACTTTGCCCAACCTTGCTTTAGCTGACGGTTCCAGCACTGCTACACAGCAGTTGAGAGAAAAGCAGCCAATTCTACCCAGACAATCCCAGGGCCAATACTACATGATCCCAGCTTAAAAGATAATACATAACACCATCATCAATTTGATGTGGGCAACAGAGTGCTCTAAACGGCCTCCTTGGATGCAGCTCACTTTTATTTTGTTTTATTTTAAGGCAGTAGCCGAAAGATAATATATAAAATCTGTTTGTTAATCATGCATATACAAGAAAATAGTTGAAAGAAAGCAACTCAACAGTGCTATTTTCAAGCCTCTGTAGTATGCTAATTTATTTATGGGTAGGCTAGCAAATCATCCTTAGGGAATTGTCACACAACGCACACGCACATGCACACACACACCAGTTTCATAGATAAATGTCATTCAGTAACATCTGATTCTTTGGCCAAGCTAATCCGAAGGACTGACAGAGCAGTAAAATATTTGAGCTTTAGGTGGCAGCAGACTACCAGACAAAGAAGAGGCAGGGAATGTTAAACTCCTCTCTCAGGGAATCTTGCATGGTGGATGGAAACCCAATGTCCTCAGTGCTTTGAAATCTACTTAGTCATTTGTGGTGTGTGTGCAAGTGGGAGAAAAACAAGGTTCCCACTACTAGTTTTGTACTGCCTTTCAACACCCCGTTATCTGACAACTCACTCTTTTGACACTTCCAAATTCAAGACAAAATTAAAGTCCGGTCTTTCATCAGTTCTTCTTACTTATGGAGAATTGCTTGGGGCTGCTCATATGCACACGCGGTCCCAAGTCTTGCCTACAGAAAGAGCAGATCCCTTGCTTGAATTAATGGAACTTGTCTGTATTGCAAGCATCAAAATAGTGGTCTTCCGCCAGTTCTTCTTGCCTCCGGAGGCTTGCTTGGGACTGCGCACGCCCTGCTTGCAAACCCCAGGATTCCATAGGATGTTGAAAGCGGAATCATAGCGCTATAACAGGCTAGTGCAGAAATGGCCAAGGTACTGCAGAAATGGCCAAAGACAAGGTAAAGGTCTTTCCAAATCAGCTGGAGAAAAAAAGCCTTCCTGCCACCCCTATTGTTTCCTTCGAGTTTTTTTTTTTTTAAATGTAGAGTTGGAAGAGACCCCAGGGGCCATCCAGTCCAACCCCTGCCATGCAGGAACACCCTCAAAGCACTCCCGACAGATGGCCATCCGGCCTCTGCTTAAAAACCTCCAAAGAAGGAGATTCCACCACACTCCGAGGCAGCATATTCCACTGCCGGACAGCCCTGACCGTCAGGAAGTTCTTCCTGAGGTTCAGGTGGAATCTCCTTTCCTGCAGCTTGAATCCATTGCTCCTTCTCCTGGTCTCTGGAGAGGCAGAAAACAAGCCCACTCCCTCCTTGACATGACATCCCTTCAAATATTTAAACATGGCTATCATGTCCCCTCTTAACCTTCTCTTCTGCAGACTGAACATACCCAGCTCTCTAAGTCTATCCTCATAGGGCTTCATGGCTTCCAGGCCCCTCACCATTTTGGTCGCCCTCCTCTGGACCTGCTCCAGCCTGACCATGTCCTTCTTGAATTGGGGTGCCCAGAACTGGACACAGTATTCAAGATGAGGTCTAACCAAAGCAGAGTAGAGTGGTACCAGTACCTCCCTCGATTGTTTCTTTAACTGTAGAAAAAAAGTTTTAAACGCCTCCTTTATTTGAAGTGTGCCCACGCTTACAGCCTCCTAAGTTTGCAAGTATAGTCAAGTAGCCACATGTTTCTCCTGAAACATGTAGGTTAAATAATATGTAGGTTAAACCTCTGCTCCATCCTTATAACCTCAGACCTCCAAGATGCCTTTTACAGCTGGAGAGACCTCAGCTCCATCCGCGTCGCCTCAGAGGGCCAAGATGCCTTTTTGTGCTGGGGAGACCTTGGCTCTGTTACCCTGGCTTCTGGGAGTCCCTGGGGGACACCTGAATTTTATAAAAGTTGGGGAAATTAGCAGAGTATACTTAGCAAAAAGGAGGGCAGGGCACACAGCGAGATCTTTTTACCCTATGCCCATTTCCGCACTAGCCTGTTCTAGCGCTATGATTCCACTTTCAACCTCCTATGGAATCCTGGCGTTTGCAGCTTCGGGAGGGGTCAGTCAGTCCCTCCCGAAGCTGCAAACCCCAGGAATCCATAGGATGTTGAAAGTGGAATCATCGCGCTAGAACAGGCTAGTGCGGAAATGGGCTATGTCTACAGGGTCAAACTGCATGAGAAAGAGAGAAAAGTCAAGTGTCCTTTTAAATGGTCTTTTATTTGGTAAAATTGGCAAAAATTCCTCACACACACACACACACACACACACACACACACGAAGCATTCACTCACACAATCACACAAGGACTATTGAATTTCAAGCTCTTAAGAGAGGAAAGAGCGAAAGGGACAAAAGCAAATATACTTACACCTGATCGTGAAGCCCGCTGTTTCCAGAAAACAAAGGGATAGATCGGCAGACAAAGGGAAAAAGACTGACAGGAGCCTTTAAGCGGGCAAACACTAGCCAAAGGTGGAAATTCTCCTGAAAAAGAGAGAGAGAGAGAGCTGGCCAGCCAGCAACAGAAAAAGAGAGAGAGAAGCTAAAGCCCCAAACAAGGAATGTAAATATAGGCATGTATGCCTGGGATCCGGGGCAGACCCTTGTTCCTGGGAAAAGACAAATGGCAGAATCAGGCAGATGGGATAAAAAATTTTCATGGTAGTGTAATCAGGAAAAGGATAGGTGTGAGGATGTGTTTGAAATCTTCCCATTTTCCTGAACCGGAGTTATCAATCAACCCAAAAACCCTTTCTTTGAAGTTTCCAATGATTCGGAGGCAAATTAAGTTGGTCGCCAGTTTTCCTGGCTTGGCTTTCCAGAGGTTATGCAAACCGCAGGGGTTTTTGCTCTTCTCTGGATGCCTTTTGTTCTATATTGCAAGGGCTATTAAGTTGAGCTCAGCCATGCTCTGAGATCATCTCTGACCTGCTTTTCCAGTCAGACCTCTTCCACATGGCCTTACCCAATCATTGTACGTGATTTCTATTTTATGTCAATTAAACATATCTGCATGTATCGTGGGGTTACAACTCCATCCGCGTCACCTGAGACTTCCAAGATGCCTTTTGCGGCTGGGGGGACCTCAGCTCCTTCCGTCTCACCTCAGACCTCCAAGATGCTTTTTACAGCTGGCATCTTGCAGGTCTGAGGTGATAAGGACTGAACAGAGGTCTCCCCAGCTGCAAAAGGCATCTTGGAGGTCTGAGGTGATATGGATGGAGCCAAGGTCTCCTCAGCCATAAAAGGCATCCTGGTTGAGTGAAGGGATAGAGAGCCTGCAGAGGTCCTTCAGTCTTTAGGAGGCATCTGGCTATGGGAGGTGCACGGTAGTGACTAGAAAGCTTCCATACTGCAGGAGATGACGAGGTCTGAGGAGTAACCGCTGGCACTGTAGAAGGTGATAAGAGAGTAGTCGATGACATCTTGGAGATGGCAAGTGACATGGAGGAAGCAGAAGGCAACCAGGCTGTATGAAGAGATGGGGAATAAGTAGAAGGCACCCGGCTCGTAACAGGTGAGAGACAGTGAACAGAAGGCAGCGATGCCATGAATGATGAAGTAGAACCCGGCCCAGCTGTGGGTGTTGCTGGAGAAAAGGTAGAAGGCCCCTGGCTTGTAAGAGCGGACGTAGAGTAACCAGAAGGCACTCGAGGCTTCGGACGATTGTGCTGGGAATCGGAGAAGAGGAAGGGAGAGAGAGAGGCAGAGAATCAGAGAAATATTGGTTGATTCTTTAACTGGCAAGGGATGGCATGCATACATCAGAACAGTTACTTTTTGGATGACAGTTCCCAGAATCCCCCAGGACTTGGGGCCATGGACATGTTGGGTAGGGGAGTCTCTGAGTACTAGTTCAAAAGTTAACTTTTTCAAGTACTGTACTGCAGCAGTGCTGTAATAGATCTAAGGTAACGGCTCCCAGTTTAGAGACATTTGGATGCGCAGGGACATTTGGATGAGCAGGGATGATTATATATAGTTTGAAACTTTTTTCAAAAAGTCATTCATTCCTATTACTTATCCCAGTAGTTAAAAGTAGGGATGGGCCAACCGACTCCTCGAATCCTTGGCAGGGATTTGAAATTCGTGAATCCGAATCTCTGTGCCAAAATTGGCAAACCGAATCTTTCGAATCGGCCACCCAAACAGTATGTGGGAGACCGGGACACCTGAAAACCTGGGAGACTAGACACACAAGGGAAGATGGAAGGTGAGTTTTCCCCTTCGAGTAATAATGGCCTTTGCTAATAATTTCAGAAATTACATCTGGGGTTGTATTCTAAGATATTTAAATTGAACATTTCATATTCAAGTTCAGCACCTGACTGGAAGCTACAGGCTTGAGATTTCAAGGACAGCTGAAACATTCCTTTGCAGAGCTCCCTTGCAAAGCTCTTTCAGACACAATTCTGGGGTTTGCAGTTTTACCAGGTGTCACAGCCTTCTCTGCCAAAGTGTGCTGGGGCATCATCAAGCTACAAACCCCAGGATGCCAGAAGGAGCTATGCCAAGAAAAGCCAGTTTTGACCTGGATTATCCCTGTACTGTAGTATGTGGCCCTGTTTACACAGACAGGAAAAGGTGGGATTAATTCACATTTTCCTGCCTGTGCAGAAAGGGCCTTCATGTCATTTTCAATCTGGGGAGATCCTGAGGCAAAACTATGACCATTGTCCTGGCCAGATTTCTTCAGAGGGAGGTTTGCCTTTGCCAAGGCTTTTGCTAAGGCTGAGAGAGTGTGTCTTGCCCAAGATTATCCTTCTTTCCCTTGCTTTTTAAACCCTTTTTAAAAAAAGGATTCAAAAGATTTGAGATTCGTAAGATTTCTGGATTCCCAGAACCTTCCAGGGATTTGGAAAATTCTGAATTTGTCCCATCCCCTAGTTAAAAGGTAACTCATTGCATTTTTTGTTGCAAAACATTTTTCATTGCTAGGAAAGACCCTTTGGGGTTCATAGGAGAGTGACATAAAATATGAACAATTCCTGAAAATTCCCCTTTAAAATTAAGAGTAATTTAAATTCTTGGAAATCTCTTAAGAGGTACTTGAAAAAGTAAATTAAATGTTACTTGGTACACTAACAACATGACTTCACATACATTTGTGGCATTACTTTTGTAACATTACTGCGTTACATTTTCATTACTCAAAAAGTGACTTGTTACAGGTAAGTCTTTAGTCTGAAGCTCTGCAGCCACAACATCTGTCCTTCCTACTTCCTCTGAATTCCCTGTTCCTTTGGGGGTGAGCTGCAATCCTTCCTGTAGCTGCTTTCAGCCGAAAATGACATAGTGCGCGATTGGTGCCTGCTGGCCCCAGCAGCGTTGTGCAATTGCGAGGACGTTGTCTGAAACTCTCCTTGCGATCACACGACATTCCAGAGGCCCTTTCGCAGGACAAATGCCGTGCGAAAAGGCCTGAGCCACATCGCTGCTTCATCATTACTACTCTGCACCAGTAAATATCACCCATTCAACCCTCAATCTCACTATCCAAACTTTCCTCCTTTTACCTTTGGTTAGCTTTGAGTGATTGTGTAACTCTTTGGATCTCGTATGTGTGCGATTGCAATTTCCCCAATAAAATACAATTGAGCTCATTTTGGATTTCCAGCTGGTTTCCCTCGGTGCAAGCACCTGTAAATATAGGTGGAAAGATCTTGGTCGGTTAGCCCTTTTTGCAGGCCTCCCCTTTTGAGCTAATATTTCCCACTGTTCCATGGAGGCACGGGCATTGTGAGCGGACCCCTGAGTCACCCACGTTTTGGGGTAACAATCTGGCAATACTTTCCATATTCTGTGGATATTTTGAAACCTCCTCAGCAACTGAACGTCTCTTGATCAGTTTGGAAATCCCGCAGTTGAAATTTTTGGTTAAATTCCCATGAGCAGCCTGTGTGTAAGTTCCAGAGCCAAAGCCCCAGCAAAAGCTAGCTGTTCTTCAGACTCTGGCACCTTCAGACCAGAAAAGATTTTCTCCAGTGTTCCTGATGCCTTCTCCGGGTCAGCCCATGTCCTGTCTGGAGTTCTGGAAATCTGGAAGTCTCTTTTTGGATGATGGTAAATTTATACGGACCACAACAAATCCCCCCAGTCTTTTGAAATCATGCCGCTCAATACTTTTAGGTAAAATGGTATCAGCCACTTTTGTAAAAGGGGCTTCAGTCCACCTTCTACTAATCGTCCTGTCCTGTGTATCTCTTGTAGCTGATCCCTGGCAGAGGAATTTGGCCTTTTCCGCACGACACTCTTATAGCGCGATTATTCCACTTTCAACCTCCGAGGGAATCCTGGGGTTTGCAGCTTCGAGAGGGGCCGGCCGGCTGAACTGAACGTTTTGAGTCTCCATTGCTCATATCACACTCATCTAGGCTGTGAAAATCTGTATAACCGGCCTGCAAAAGATACAGGGCTCATACTTCTTCCTCAGACTGGCCTTTCGTCATTACTTTTGATTTTTGTCGTCATCTTCCTTGCTTGTGGAGCCAGATGATGAGACTTCATCTTCCTCCACTCTTTCCCCATCCCATTGCCTTCTTTTCTCTCTTTTTCCCTCCTTTTAGACTGGGCAGAAAAAGGATAATTTTGTTCCTTGTCCCCTGAATCTTTGTCCAGGTCTGTAGGAGCTACCTGTTCCTATTTTCTTTCCCCAAATATTTGCAGTAAACTGGTTTGCTTACTGCTTTCAGATAAGATCGTCTCTTCCTGATACCTGTGGACTTCCTCCAGGAAAGGTAATGTTTCTGTGCAAAGGTTTCAGAAGAGAACAGTTGCTTTCGGAGGACCTGTAGGAATACTTGGTATCCATATCAAGCAGACTGCGGCACAGCCAGTGCAATAGGAGCAGGTGGAAGTAAACAGGAGGGAAAAAAAATACTCAGGGTCCTCTTGTAAAGTAAAAAAGGAAAAAAATGTTTATTGTTTCAAGAAAACCATCTTGGATAAGGAAGGAGATGAAAAGGTTACCTGAATTTCAGCAGAAGATCCCTTAAAAGCATTAAAAAACCAAAACTTCTCTCCCAGCTTTTCTCTTTCTAGTCGATCTCTTCTACTCATAGTTTTGTCATTTGCATTTCTCTTTTCACGAACTCTTTGCAGAAAAAGACCCCCTTGTTCTTGGATCTTTTTGTGCTTCCTCGCTTTTCATAATAAATGATTCAATATTGTCACCAAAAAAAAGGGTAAGCAAAAAATCCTGTATATCCAACTCCAGAGAAATTTCTTCATCTCCCTTGTTCCGTCCTGTTTTTGGTGTTCCTGATCAGTTTCTAAATGCATTAACTCTTCCTATCCAGTCTCAGTATTTTTCTTTGCACCTCCTGACAACCCTTGCCAAGACCCCAAAGATGTATTTCCAAAATGACTTTTATTTTGTCTATGCTTAAAGCCAACAATTTCTACTATTTGAGAAAAACTTTTGGGTGCCAATCTTGTTTTTTCCCCATTAGTTTTGTGTTTTTGGGTGCAAAGAAAGGTTGATTCAGTTCCAAAAAACACTCTCACACTAGAATGTTTTTCGCCACCTTTTCTGTTGGTGGAGGAGGAAAAAACATTCCCCTTAGCCACGGCCAAATGATTCTAAACCGCTCAGGTTGGGAAAAATAACATATCTCAAATCATCACCTTCCTTATTTGTTTTAATACTATCAGATTCTGTTCTTGAAGGGAAAAAACCCTGCCTTCCTGGCAGGCTCCTCTTTTTCCCTGTGAGTGTTCAAATGAATAGGCTGTGTGGTTAAGTTCTTCTCTGTTAAAATGTTTTCTCATGTTTGGTTGTATAGGATTGTTTGCATAGCTCTGCTTTCTTCATTTATAATTTTATGTTTTTTAAAAAAATACTTTTATTGAAAGTTTAGTTTTGAAAATAACCCCCCCTTCCCACTTCCAAGCTTACGTTTTCCAGTTGAATCTACTTATTTTCTTTGCGTACTTACATAGTTTCTGTTTAACAAAGAAGAGAACGATTGCATTTTTCCTTTTTACATTTCTTATACCTTTATATCTTTATCCAATCCAAAACTTCTCTCCGTTCCCTTTCGAAGTTCTGGATAGGTTTGTTTTTCAAAGAAAATGTTAATTTTTCGGTCTCTACCGTATCCAGAACTTTTAGTTTCCATTCTTCTATATCAATATATTTCCTTTCTTTCCAATATTGTGCATGTGTCAACCTTGCAGCAGTTATTAAATATGACAATATCTTCTGATGACATCTTATTTCCCTTTGTTGCCCTAACATATTTAACAAGTAAAACTCCGGTTTCATTTCAAAATTCAAATTACAGATTGTTTGGATTTCATCATGTATCTCCTTCCTTCATTTATAATTTTAAACTGTTCAGACCTCGGCACATCTTTCCCCAAATCACCTTTCCCGCTGCCTCTTTCTTAGAAACATAAATTGCGATGGCCGAATACTTCGAAAATGAGGAAGTAGGAAGTGCGCAGTGAGTTTCGTTTACCTTAAGAAATAAAAAGTATAGGGGAAATCCAGGAGGGAGTGGCATTAATTAGTCATTTAATTAGCCACCTTGGGTTCCATGTTTGGAAAAACTACAGATAAATAAATAATAAAACAAATCAACTGTGAGAGGGCAAGAGTTAATTAGGAATGAAATGGCTGAGAAATATATGAAGCAACTTTATCTACTTGTAGTATTTGGAAGTGAAACGAGGATCAGAGTCAGAAACAGGCTCTGGAGAGGAAGGTTCAAAATTGGCTGGCCATTTTTCACCAACCAGTACGGGTTGGGGAGCGAAAGAGATTAGAGAGGTGACAAAAAGGGTAGCACAGAAAGTACCCCAGACCCTTGAGACAAAAGGGTCTCCTGCAGCTTGAAGAAAGCCAATGTGATTCTTGGTTGCATCCATAGAAGTATCGTGTCCAGATCGAGGGAGGTGATGGTACCCCTCTACTCTGCATTGGTTAGGCCTCATTTGGAATCCTGTGTCCAGTTCTGGGCACCTCAGATCAAGAAGGATGTCGACAAGCTGGAGCGTGTCCAGAGGAGGGCGACCAAAATGGTGAAGGGTCTGGAAGCCAGGAAGCCCTACGAGGAGCGGCATAGGGAGCTGGGGATGTTGAGTCTGCAGAAGGGAAGGTTAAGAGGGGACATGAGAGCCATGTTCAAATATTTGAAGGGATGTCATGTCGAGGAGGGAGCGGGCTTGTTTTCCACTGCTCCAGAGACTAGGACGAGGGGCAATGAATTCAAGCTGCAGGAAAGGAGATTCCACCTGAACCTCAGGAAGAACTTCCTGACAGTCAGGGCTGTCCGGCAGTGCAATCTGCTGCCTCCGTGGAGTGTGGTGGAGTCTGCTGACAGGTCCTAATCCTGGTACAGTGAAGAGTAGGACTGATACGACCTCAGTCGCTCTCTCCACAGATATTACCTTCGGTACCGATCCATGTAGGATACTAGGGTAAAAGGGAGTCTTCATGTAGCCCATAGTCACAGTAGTATGGAACATACCATCAAAGCCCTCCCTTTGACAGACGGCCATCCAGCCTGTGCTTAAAAACCTCCAAAGAAGGAGAGTCCACCACACTCCATTGAGGCAGCAGATTCCACTGCCAGACAGCCCTGACCGTCAGGAAGTTCTTCCTGAGGTTCCGGAGGAATCTCCTTTCCTGCAGCCTGAAGCCATTGCTCCTTGTCCTAGTCTCTGGAGCGGCAGAGAACAAGCCCGCTCCCTCCTCAACATGAGATCCCTTCAAATATTTAAACATGTCTATCATGTCCCCTCTTAACCTTCTCTTCTGCAGACTAAACATACCCAGCTCCCTCAGCTGCTCCTCATAGGCTTCCGGACTCTTCACTATTTTGGTCGCCCTCCTCTGGACACGCTCCAGTGTGTTGATATCCTTCTTGAACTGGGGTGCCCAGAACTGGACACAGGATTCTAAATGAGGCCTCACCAATGCAGAGTAGAGTGGTACCATTACCTCCCTTGGTCTGGACACCATACTCCTATTGATGCAACCAAGAATCGCGTTGGCTTTCTTGGCTGCCGCATCACACTGCTGACTCATGTTCAGCTTGTGGTCTATTAAAACTCCTAGATCACTTTCACACGTACTGCTATCCAGCCATGTGTCCCCCATTCTATATTTGTGTATTCTATTTTTTCTGCCTAAGTGTAAGACTTTACATTTCTCCCTGTTGAAATTCATTTTGTTAGCTTTGGCCCAGTTCTCCAATTGAGGGTGTTCCTGCATGGCATGAGGTTGGACTGGATGGCCCCTGTGGTCTCTTCCAACGCTACATTTCTATGATTCTATGATTTTGAATTTTGATCCTGTCCTCTGGTGTATTAGGAACCCCTCCCAATTTGGTGTTACCTGGGCTAGAGCTTAGTAGAGACAGGTTGGCTGGAGGGTGGGATGCTCCTTGGTCTTTCTGCATTGTTTTGTTGAAGTTTTCCACACAGAAGACTGATTTCCTGGAAGAACTGACAAAGGAAATGAAAGTTAATGTCAGGGTCAGGAGAGAACAAGTGAAACTCAGACTCTGAGTGATCTTTTCTGTGTGCTTTTGGTTCAACTGGTATTAATCCAGTTTACAGGCTTCACAACAAGATCCAAAATATTTACTGATTCATTGACTGAGTCATTGATAACACACAGGCAGACTTGTATGGAGAAAGGGCATCCCTCAGACAGCCCGTCCCTGCTAACATTTTGAATGCAGAAACCGTTTGGCAGACAATCCAATTTGCACAGAACAGGTATCATCAGCTAGGCCATTCATCTAGCTCCAAGGACAACTCTCTGCCCCATCCTGCAGGCTTCTGAGTCATATTTTGTTTTTTGCTTTTTAAAATGAGTTTTAAGGAATATTTTATTCACTTTTATATATGGACTTTGGACTGTAATAAAGAACTTAGCTTGACCTGAAGTGTTCAGCCTTTCACGACTCTCCTGCAGCTGCCACGCCAACACACACCATCACTACCACAGCCAGTGGCCACCCCCCCCCGGCCATGTCATCATCACCAGCACAAGAAGCGCCTGTCTGCCTCCGCCATCTCAACCCCTGCTACATCCACACCTCTGGGGAAGGAGAGCTCGCCTCCCTCGGAGACACACAGGATTCCCCCACCTGCCTCCCAGGATTCACTAGAGCCAGAGCAGCCCGGTGATGCTGGAGAAGCAGAGGAGGGGGAGCTCCGTCCCTTGGCCATCGCTAGCTTCGGCAACTCCGTGAGCCAGATGAGTGTGGTGGCCGGGCCTTGAGTGTGACAGGTGGGGTAGGATTAAAAGAGCAGAGAGCGGAGGGACTGCCCGTGTTCCCCTTGGCATCTCAGAAAAAGGGTGGTCACCAAGGTCAGATGATCAATAGTGCAACCGGAGCCAACGATTCAGGGCCTTCAATGGTCAGAGCTCCATGGCACCATATATATGTGCATATGCACACACTCTTTGCACGCACTTCTTGCACTGAGATTCTGTCGGGAGAAATTGTCCCAGGAAGACTGTATGTCTTTCTCGCTCCCCCTCCCCGAGGATTAGTAGTATGTACTTTTCCAGCTGCAGATCATCAAGAAGCGGGTGGCATGTTGAGCTCACTGTCCCTGAGACATTCTGGCCTTGGGTCGCACCAGCTGGGACCCAGGGGAAGCCCACAGTCACCACCCCCCTTGGGCCTGCAAGGGGAGCTTGCACATTCGTGCAAAGGAAACTGCTCTAATCTGGCTTTGGTGGCCACCATGACATCTGGCATGCCTACTTCGTCAGCAAGTTAGGGTACCGCTCTGCCACACTGTCTCTAATTATGCCACTCAATATTAATGGTTTCCACTGGCCAGCAGTGCCAATTGCCTGTTGTTGGTAAGAAGGCTTAGCTGAGATGAAGCTCAGTGCTTATAGGTATCCATTGCTAATTGCTCTTTGCAAAGTTGTATCCAGGTGAAAGTGTCCAAACCGCCAGGGGGAATGCATGGTCGGTTACAAAAGAGGTTGTTTGATGTTGCTTCATATTCGGCAGAAGGACAAGATCTAGAGGAGGAATACAAAACTAGCAGAATATGTTATGGGAACTGTCAGAGGTTATATATAACGAGACACAAACTTGTGCTGGTTCTCAAGATGAAAGTTATACATATATATAAAAAAATACCTAAGCAGGGGAGAATGTGGGAACAGATGGGGAAGGTGACATTTATGACTTTCACCAATCATGTTTTTGTGGACCAAAAATTTGTACGACCAGATGTAAGTTCAATAACCATCCAACATACGATAGTCTCAGTAACTTTCCCAAAACTTGCTGTGTTGCTTGCTTTACCTCAAATAAACACCCCTGCTTTTTTTTTTTTAAACTTCTGTGAGCGCAGGTTAGCCAGGACATGACACCAAGTCTTATTTGGAGTGTTGGCACAAATTCCTTAAGGAATCCATATGGTCTACCATACAATACTAGTTTTAAAGGAATTTGCCAGTGCACTTCTGTTCTGAATTCAAGGCGCTCACTGTGCTTTTTAAAGGCCTGAACTGTTTGGAACCTTGATATCTGAAGAAGCAATTCTTCCTCTAAATGCCTGTCTGAAGACTAAGGTGTGTTCACTTCTTGTACCCATTCCAGGTGAAAATCTCTATTTCAGAAAATTGTGCAGAACTCACCGTATTCTACATAACCATTTATTCGTACATAAATCTTTTGCAGTTTCCAAAGTGTCACTTCCTGTCTCACTGCTATCAATAGCACACTTATGAGCTCTTTATTTTTTTCAGAATGTTTTTTTTATTTTACTTTTTATTAAAATATTCGATACTTATAGATACATAACAGCAATATTTTATGTTTCACATTTTTCTAAAATATAATTGTATTAGTACCCTTAATTTCTGATATAGCACAGTTTCGATGAGGATCTTCTATTTACATTTGAGAAAACTTACGTATTATCTCAAGTCAATCCTTATCTATATTCTAAGTATACAATTTCAACTTCCTACATTCCCTTGCTTGGTTGATGATTGTTAGCCTTAAGTTTCCTCTATATCTGTAGTTAACAATGATGGCTTGCCTGCAATTCAAGAAAAATTTGAGATCTCATACTTTACATGATTCTCACTTATTTTTAGTCCTTATTTCCATTACTCTATAATTTTGCGTATTGCCTCATCCTAATCTAGAAATATTCAAAGTACTCAGCTTTTGCTTCAAATGTTTTTTTTTCAGAATGTTTTTAAATGTTTGTTCTCATTCGTTAGAGATTGAAAATAATATTTTTTCACAGAAAAATTGTGGAGGGAAGGTGGATGATGGGACTTAGGCAGACTGTACTAAATCCTCCCTCATACCGCTGCGCTCTGACCAACGTGGCTCAGAGGCAAGCAAAACAAACATACAGCAGAGTTGAAAACATAGCCACAAGAAGCGTGTGCAGCAGAGTGTGATATGCAGCACTGCTCTGACCCCCAAAAACTACCCACTAAGGACACTAGCACACAGTGTTGTCATCCAAAAATATACCTGGAGGCTCTTTATTCTTCAGTTCCAATATATACATCTGTACAGGATTCGCAGATCCTCCAACACAGGTTCAGCATTCCATCATCATATTAGATTGAGGTATGCTTGGACAGAGCTCCGGCAAGAGTCAGGGAGACTAAGAAGGAACCTGTCAGATCCCACCTCATTATATACACAGGGACTAGCTGATGTAACCCCTGCCAGGATTTCATGTCACCATGGCTGATGAAACCCCTTGCCCAGGTTCCATATCACTGTGACCCAGCCTTCTGGTCCCATGGGGATTACCTCATGCTTGCACAGTCATCCCCAGGTGCTTTCCCACATGACACATCAAAAGTATTTTAATTGGAACAAAGGTCACGGCCATCCTTTTCCAACAAAAATCACTGTCTTGTCCTACCACTTGCATAATGCAGTTAATCACATCCAAGCAAATTTACATGAAGTCCATGTATGTTATACAATTGTTGTTTGTTGTTGTTGTGTGCCTTCCAGGTGTTTCTTAAGAAGACCTCACCATGGAGTTTTCATGGCTAATGTAAAACAACCCGTCCAACAAAATGGTGCCACATTAGAATAAATATTATTCATTCATGTTGGGGCATAATGCCATCTATACATAATTTTCAGTGTGGATTCTCTTACCATTGTGGAAGTTAGCTTTGACAGCATCCACAATGGTAAGAGAATCCATACTGAAAATTATATACAGATGACATTATACCCCCACATGAATGAATAACATTTATTCTAATGTGGCACCATTTTGTTGGAAGGGTTGTTATACATTAGCCACAGAAAACGTCATGATAGGGTCTTCTTGAGTCATGTTTAAATATTTGCCATGTTTAAATATTTGAAGGGATGCCATGTTGAGGAGGGAGCAGGCTTGTTTTCTGGTGCTCCAGAGACTAGGACAAGAAGCAACGGAATCAAGCTGCAGGAAAGGAAATTCCACTTGAACCTCAGGAAGAACTTCCTGACGGTCAGAGCTGTCCGGCACTGAAATAAGCTGCCTTGGAGTGTGGTAGAGTCTCCTTCTTTGGAGGTTTTTAAGCAGAGGCTGGATGGCCATCTGTCGGGAATGCTTCAATGTGGGATCCTGCATGGCAGGGGGTGGACTGGATGGCTCCTGGGGTCTCTCCCAACTCTATGATTCTATGAGTCAGAAATAACTTGAAGATATACAGCAACAACAAACAACAATTGTACAACATATGCAGATTTCATGTAACAAAGTTAAGTAAATTTGGTTGGATGTGATTAACTATATTATGCAGGTGGTAGGATGAGAAAGTTATTTTTCTGTGAAAAAATATTATTATTTTCAATTTTTACAAATAATAATGAATGAGAATGAACATTTAGAAAAGATTTCAGAAAAAAATACAGAGCTCATAAGTTTGCTATTGATAGCAGTGAGTCAGGAGATGACACACTGGAAACTGCAAAAGATTTATGTAGGAATGAATGGTTACATAGAGTTTGATGACTTATGGGCGATTTTCTGATGTAGAGATGCTTCACTTGGAATGAGTACAAGAAGGTGGTTTCTACGGAAAGCACCAAAGAGGAATTCAAGCAAATAGCCAGGAGATGTAGGGAGAAGGTCAGAACAGCTAAAGCACAGAATGAATTCAGGCTTGCCAAAGACATCAAAAACAATAAAAAGGGCTTTTTTAGATATGTCCGCAGCAAAAGGAAATGATAGGGTCACTGCGTGGAGAAGATGCCCAGTTAATAACAGGGGGAAGTGAGAAGGTAGAACTACTCAATACCTTCTTTACCTCAGTTTTCTTCCAAAAGAATAGAAGTACCCAACCTGGGGGCTGGGGAGCAGGCGAGGAATGGGGGGAAATGCAGCATAGAATAGGTAGAGAAGTAGTACAGGAATACCTGGCTAAACTAGATGAATTCAAGTCCCCAAGGCCAGATGAATTACATCCAAGGATATTAAAAGAGCTGGCAGAAGTCATTTCTGAATCACTTGCAAAAATCTTTGAGAACTCTTGGAGAACAGGAGAAGTCCCAGCAGACTGGAGGAGGACAAATGTCATCTCCATCTTCAAGAAGGGGAAAAAATAATTGAATAATCAAATTTGTAAAAGTGAAACCCACAAATGTGGGTGGAGAACTCTTGTTCTAGTGGCAGAGAAGAGGAACTGAGTAATACAAGGCAAGCACAGGAGAGAGTCTGAAGATTGTGTTTAAAGACATGGACAGTGGTGATATTAACCCTCAAGTGACAAGTAATGATACTAAGAGGGAAGTAAAACAGAGGGAAGAAAAATAAGTTAGAAGAGTAAGGTTAAAAGGAAAGAGAGTGATCAGAAGAATTTGCATTGGAAAGAGAGTTTGATGTGGTTTGATGTGATTTAATTACACACACACACACACACAGATGGATATACACATAAATACATACAAACATATACATATATACACATATACATAAGACACAAGCAATAGATTTAGAAATAAGAAGCTTGAGATGAGAACAATAAAAAGATAAAGTGCCTTTAATGAAAATGGAACTAAAACACAGAAATTAATGTTTGAAAATAAGAGGTTTGCTGGAACAATGAGAAGACGATTTATATGAGAAAGTGATGGAAATGTTGGCTATATTTGTACGACAAAGAAAAGGAAAATTTGAGTTGGAAATAGATAACATGTTCCTTGTAGACTCACCAACTGCCAAAAAGAAAAAACTTCCATTATTTACCTTACTAGAGAAAAGACAAAATATTTGATTCTGGAACAGAGTTGTAAAGAAAAATTAATGATACATGATTCAGAGATACAAATATTTAAAGATATTCCAGCACAAATATTAAGACAAAGAAGAGACTACTCCTTCTTAACAAAGTTACAAAGATTGAAGATAAGATACAGGTGGGAACTTCCTGAGGGGATGTTCCTCTACTTCTTTTTTTTTTAATATAATTTTTATTAAAATTTTCGATACTTATAGATACATAACAGCAATATTTTGTGTTTCACATTTTCCTAAAATACAGTTATATTAGTATCCTTATTTTCTAATATAATACAGTATCGATGAGGATCTATCTACTTACATTTGAAAAAACTTACGTATTACCTCAAGTCAATCCTTATCCATATCTAAGTAAACAGTTTTAACTTCCTACACTCCCTCGCTCGGTCGATAATTGTCAGCCTTAATGTTTCCTCTATGTCTGCAATTGACAATGATGGCTTGCCCACAATTCAAAAAGAAACTTTAAGGTCTTAAACTTTACATGATCCTCGCTTATTTTTAAGTCCTCATTTCCATTACTCTCAAATTTCACATATTGCTTCATCCCAATCTAGAAATATCAAAAGTACCCAGCTTTTGTTTCAGATAGTTTTTAACTGGAGCCATTTCTCTTTCATTTTTTCCCTTGTATTTCTCCCCTTAATGCTAAAGTTAAATTATCTAGTGTCATAAATTCCATGAGTTTGGTTAGCCATCCATCTGTTTCTGGAATAACACTATTCTTCCAATATCTGGCATATACAATTCTAGCCGCAGCAACCATATATAGTATTGTTCTCCAGTACCTCGTCATTAATGTCTTGTCTAATTCATGTAGCATGTTTAGAAGAAAGATTTTGGGGGACAATGGGATATTTATCCGTAAGATCTCGGTCATTGTTTTGTGGATATCTTTCCAATATTTTCTTGGTTTAGGACACGACCACCATACATGGAAAAAAGGACTGTTTTCCTCATTACACTTCCAGCAAATATTTTTCGTTATTGTGTACATTTTATTCAGTTTGACAGGATCTAGATACTATCTAAACATCTGTTTCAGATTATTTTCTTTCAAGTTTTGGGCTAATGTGAACTTCTGAGGATTTTTCCACCTTCTTTCCCGATTTTCCAGTTTTATTTTGTGTCCGACATTATGAACCCGTTGAATCACGGCATCTTTAATCACTTCTGTTTCTAATTCACGATCTAGTGGAATCTTATAGATTTGAGATGTTAAATGATCAGGGTTCTCAAAAATGGCCTTCTCAAACTTGTTAAGTTGTTTATCTGTTTCAAAACCTTCAAGCTTTAAGTCCATTTTAAATCTTTCTTTTAGCTGTAAGTAAAGAAACTATTGGCAATTCAGTCCATCCTTCTCTAGTTCCTCTCTCTTCTTTAATCTTAAACCGGTCTTTTCTTCTTCGATTATGATATCTTTATATTTAAGCCATCTTTCTTTGGGATCTTTCCATCTTCTGAATAATGCCTCATGCGGCGATAACCATTGTGGAATTCTTCTGTAAGTTTTAGGTTTGAATCTCGTCCAAATTGCTAACAAAGAGCATCTTAGGTATGAAATCTTTATCTATCTTTGCTTTGTTGTAGATGTTCCTCTACTTCAAAGACAAAGCATACAAGATTATATTGTTGGGAAAAGCAAGATAATTTTTCAGAAGGCATATGCATGAGGCAAAACGGGTAGAGGAGAGAAAGAAGGAAAAGGTGATAAAGAATAGTAAATATAAATGAGAATCTAGTAACCATGGAGAGGAGAAAGAGCAAGAAAGAAAAGAAGACACCTTAAATTCCTCAGAACAAGAAGAAGAGGTACAGAGTGAAAAAGAAGAATTGTTAATAGATACTTGTGATTAGGATCTAAATTATAAACAGAACAAAGAGGGAAGAAAAACTAAAATGAAAATAATTTCTTGGAATATACATGGGATAAATTCTCGATTTAAAAGAAGACAGGTGTTTCACTATTTAGAAAAAAACAAAAACAAATAATTTATCTTCAGAAAACTCATATAAATGCTAAGAACGAAAAATATTTGCAAAACAAAAAACTAGGAGAGTGTTTTACATCACTTTACAAGAAGCAAAAAAAAGAAGAGTGGCAGCACATGTTCAAAAGAAAATTAATGGGAAAGAAATCTTTAAAGATGAAGAAGGAAGAATTATTGGAATAGAAATCCAGATTAATGGATTGGAAACATTGTTTGTGGGGATGTATGTCCCAAATGAGAATAAAGGAGAATTTTACAAGACATTAAATGTCCTTGATTCAGGAATAGGAATATGAGAATCTGATCCTTGCTGGGGATTGGAATGGAGTTTTAGATTTGGATAAAGACACACAAACAAGAAGAATAGGAAGATCATTCTTCAAGATGATGGAAAGTAACATTAATAGACTCCTGGAGACAAACACATCCAACAAAGATTATACTTTTTTTTTCCAGATATTCATCAATCATTGACAAGAATAGATATATTAGTATCTAAATATTTATTAAAAGACATCAAAAAATTAGAGATATCCTCTAAACCTTGTATTATTCATCATTAAGAAGACCAAAAAAAAAAGCAGTTTAATTGGATATTAAATGGTAATCTTTTAAAAGATGAAGAAATTTTAAAGAAGGCAAGAAAACATGAAAGAAGGATACAAGCAAAGTGGTGATGCAGACTTTTTTTCCTCCAACAAACAATATTTACCAAAAAGAGAGAGAGAGAGAGAGAATGAAGGAAAAAATTCAACGTTAATATCTGAGTTGCAAAGGAAACAACTTTTCAACAAAGGCAACAAATAGAAGAATTTTTAAAAAGAAGATAAATAAAATCCCAAACAAACATTATAAACAATTAAACTCTACTATATCAGTTAAGTGATTGAGGCATTTAGGGATCTGAAATTAGGAAAGTCCTTGGGACTGGATGAATTTACAGTGTTGTATTATAAAAAATTACAAGATAAGTTATAATTCATGATTTAAGATACATTACGACGGGGCAACAGGATATATATCATGAAGCGGAAATATGAAGAATGAAATGTAAGAACTATCAGGTAAACTAATACCAAAATGTTGTACAGTACCTAAAGCTTTTAGAAATCTGGAAAATGAAATCTAGATCAATGTGGAAGATCAGATATATTTCAATTAAGCTACAATTAAATATGTATGTTTTATAAGAGAATTTTGAATAAAATGATTTAAAAAAAATTACAAGATAAGTTATTAATTCTTTGACACTTAATGATAAAAAGAAGATCAGATCAGGGAAGACTTGGAACCTGGGGAGATTCAAATATAATACTAATTCCATAAGAGGGAAAAGATCTCAAAGATGTTAGAAATTTTAGACCAATCTCTATATTAAACACTGATTTTAAATTTTTTACAGCGATATAAGTTACAAGATTGAAAAAAATTATGCAAGATATTATACATATAGATTTAGCAGGATTCTTACCTGGGAGAAGCATTAAGCAAAATGTGAGAGTGGTGCAGAATTGTATAGAGTATTGCGAAAAGAGACCTAGGAAGAAATTTGCAATGATGTTTCTTGACACCGAGAAAGCTTTTGATAATATTTCTTGGATTTTTATGAAAAAAGTTTTGAAGAACTTGGTTGTGGAGAGAAATTTAAAGATTAGATAGAAATTATTTCTCAAGATCAAAAAGCAAATTTGATTATTAATGGAAAAAGAGCCAATTTGTTTGAAATATCAAAGGGGGTGAGACAAAGCTGCCCATTGTCCCTTCTTCTCTTCATTGTGACATTGGAGATTCTGAATAAAAAGATTAGAGAAGAAGATCAGATGAGAGGAGTAAAAATAAAGAAAAATAAACAAAAACTTAAAGCTTTTGCTGATGACACGGTTTTATTTTTAGAAGAACCAAAAGACTCTTTTTAGACTTTTAGAAGTATTAAAGGAATATGATCAAGTAGCGTGCCTTAAAATAAATAAATAAAGACTTCGTTACTAACAATGAACATGTCAAAAAGGATGAAGAAGAACTGAAGGAGATATCTGGTTTTCATATAGAAAGAAAAATTAAATATTTAGGGATGAATATTACCAAAAAGAACTTTAGAATTATATGATAATAATTATAAAAAAAATATGGAATCAAAAGTGATTTAGAAAAATGGAGCAAATTTAATTTCTCATTATTGGACTGGATAAATGCAGTAAAGATGGCTGTGCTACCAAAACTTATGTTTTTGTTTCAAAATTTCCTAATAATAGTGAATGAAAAATCCTTTATGAGTTGGAATAAAGATCTATCAAGATTTATCCGGGCAGGTAGAAAACTGAGAATAAAATTATAACTACTACAGGATAGTAAAGACAGAGGAGGATTTGGGCTTCCGCATTTAAAATTGGATTACCAAGCATGCTGCCGACAGTGGATTAAAGAATGGATACAACTGAAGAATAATATATTACTAGAATTGGAAGGATTTGACAGAGAAATAATTTTTATGCTGAGAGTGGGACTAAGAATAGGAAATAAGGTTGAATTTTTCTACTTAAATTTGTTTATTTCTATTATGTAGGTTAAATACAAGGTGTAAGAAATAGGACAACAAAAAAAGATAATAAAATGTAGGTTCACCTAGAGGAAAACATGCAATAAGGATTGTAGAGTGAGTGGGTAGGGTAGGGGAAATATATAGTAGGGTTGGGGGAAGTAAGTAAGGGAAATACAAAATATAAAATGTACATATAAGTGTGCTAGGTGGTTAGGGTGGAGGGAATACGAAATATAAAACGTGCCTAAAAATATTGTGATGTATATGTATCCTTTAATTTTTGTCAATTTTTTTTTTATGTATTGGATGAAAGTTTGGTATAAAAATTAAAAAAAAAATGTTAGCAGGGACGGGGTGTTTGAGGGATGGCCTTCCGTCATACAAGGCTGCCCGTGTGTTATCAAGGACTCAGTCAATGAGTCAGTAAACATGTTAGATTTTACTGTGAAGGCTGTCGTGGAGAGATGATGAACTAGATTAATGCCAGGCACAGGGCGTTGTTTGAACCAAAAAAGAACTCAAAAGTCCGGGACGGACTTCTTGTCGCCTGACTCTGCCGTTCGCTTTCATTTCCTTTGTTATTTGTTCCGGGAAGTCGGTCTGCTGTGTATAAATCTTCAACGAAACAACACAAGAGGAAGCAACATTTCGCCAAATGGGCGCTGGGCGTCAGCAGCACGCTGGGTAGGGCTGTCCAACCGGTGCACCCTCTCCGGTGTCTTCCCCGTTGCCCATGGTGGGAAAACAGACCCTTCCCTCCAGAAGTCCACAGCTCAGGGGTGGGTGAAATTCTGAGGATGACAGGTTTTGGGGAGAGGGATGAGCCAGCCGCAGTCCCCACCACAGACTATGACCCTTTGGGTAAAAAGCAGCTTACATCACAACATTAATATATTTTCAGTTACTATTGGAAAGCAGAAATCTGTCTGATTTTCTGAAGGGGGTTGGCAGGGGGTTGGACTGGATGGCCCCTGTGGTCTCTTCCAACTCTACATTTCTATGATTCTGTGATGCTATGAAGGCATTTTCCACTGTATGCTGCCAATTTCTCCCCAGGAGTTTAACTCCCACACCCCGGCCCCCTGAATTGGGTGGCCACTTCTTTTACTCCCTTGTTTGGAAACATCCTGCACATTTGATAGTATTTGCCAGCTGTATAATCTGTTACTGCCCTGGCTAGTCCGAGCTTTGGGATATTAAAAGATGTCCCTTGATATCACAATTCGGCTGCACTTCTCTATTCCTCTCCACGTGCTTGCGAGGCCACCGGGCAAGCACGTAAACAAGCTCGGCCGTTAATCGCCGTAATATTCCTGGACAATACAGGCAGGCCAGAAATAGCTGACTCACTGCTTTAGGAGACCTCCAGGCCAGTCCTCTAATTAAGTATGCACGCAAACCTACAAAAGAGCCTCTGCCCCGCACTGGCAGCTTGATGGGTGAACTGTACAATACTCAAGTACTCTGCGTCTGCATACTGGCTACTCTATTGAGAACCGCTGCGACAACTCAATCATTCAGATGCTGACCTTTCGGAGGCTTTGTCTCCAACTCCAAATCTATTGTTTTCCCCCAAGTACGGCATAGCCTGCAGTCACAATTCTCCTTATAAAAACCCTTGATTCCGAGACCTTCCTCCCGAGTTCCATCCCGCCTTGCTGCCGCTTTGCTTGGCGAGCCTCCCCTCGGCTCCACGTGCTGAGCTACGTCGCACCCCAGCCTCGCTCTCTATTTTTCCAGGCTCCAGGACAGGTGAAGTATCACCCAAACCAGCAATCCCTCCAAAAATCCCTCTATACCACTCCAACATTTATTTTCTTTAGTTATCTTGTATGAGTGTGTCGCACACACTGTTTTGCTTGTATTTAATAAACATCATTTATTGCTTCAACTTTTGTGTGCTACTTGACTCGACCCGACCCCGTAGACATAGGGTTCAAGATCTCGCTACGTTACCCTGCCTCTCGTAACGCTAAGCCGTGCTCTGAGCTAATTTTCCCCAACTTTAGTTGAGTACATTTTGGTGTCCCTCCTGGGACCCCCAGTTCACAGGGTAACAAATCCATCCCTCAACAGGTGGAGCTTTCTTTTATTCCGTCAACAAACCACATTGCACAGCAAACGTAAGCCTAAAACAAAGGACTTTAAAATCACAGCTGCAAACAAGGCAGGAGGGAGAGTCCATGAAAAAGGTATTCAAATGTAGAAGTCACACTGAAATCTGAACGTACTTCTTTCACAAAGAGTAGCTAATGCACAGATGCGGCAATAGCCACTTTAAAAAGAGATTAGACAAATTCGTGGAAGGATAATATGTCTATCAGTGGTTGCTACTTATGACAGTTAGATTATAGTTTCATGTTAGAACACGAAGGTTTCATATTCAGAGGCAATCTGCTACTGAATATCAGTTGGTAAGGAGCACGCAACAAAGGAATAAATCAAAACCGTTCTATTAAGAGGAGAATCTAATGGCTTGGTGATCAACATGTTTTAAAATTTGTTCCAGTCCAAAGAAGCCTACAGTTTGCCATGCTAACGCTAGAAAGTGTGGCAAGGAAGAAAGTATGAATGCGAATGTTTTGGGCTGATTTTCTAGAACTATCCTCTGTTCCCACTGCTCAGCAGCACCAAAGGGAGTAAGAAGAATTTGAAGCTAACATCTCTAGCGAGATGTCTAAAATTCATTGATTTTGCCGTGACCATTCCACAGTTTGTACAAAAGAATAACTGAACTCTTTGACATTAACCTGAGAAGTTAAGCACAACTTGATTGAGAGTGCATGAGTGCAGGACCTAGCTATTAGGATGAAGGAATAATGGCTCCAATGGCTATAGAAAGCAAATTAAAGTCTTCCTGGAGGTGGAAGATAGGAAAATTCTCTGAAGGTATTAAGCTGGAGCTCATCTGGAGTACTGAGTTCAGTTCTGGGCACTTCATTTTAGGACGTGAAAGCTGGAGCAGGTTCAGAGAAGGGCAACAAGGATATTAAGAGGTATGGAGAGCAAAACGTATGAGGAAAGGTTGAAAGAGCTGGGCATGTTCAGTTTGGTGGAGAGAAGACGGAGGGGTGACAGGATGACCCTCAAGGGCTGTCTCAGAAAGGAGGTGGCAGGTCTGTTCTCTACTGCCTCAGAGAGTAGAACTAGGTCTAATGAGGTTTTTTACTTACAGTGTTACCCTGATTTCTGGGGGTCCCGGGAGGGACACCTAAATGTGCTCAAACAATGGGGAGGGAATTAGCACAGAGCACAAGTTGGCAATGCGAGAGGCGGGGTAACGTAGCGAGATCTTTTACCCATTGTCTACGGGGTCAGGCCGAGTCAAGGAGCACACAGAAGTTGAAAGAATAATAATAATTCTTTTATTTAAGCACAACCAAACAAGTGTATGCAACACACTCACACAAGGAACTATAGAAATAAAGGTAGGAGCAGATAGGGGGATCTTGAGAGGAGGTTTGGTATGGGAAAGACTATACCTGTCCTGAAGCCCGGGTAAAAGCAAAGAAGCTGGAGGGCGTGGATTCTCCGCACGTGGGGCCGAGGGGAAGGCTCGCCGGACAAAGCGACAGCAAGGCGGGATGGAAGCCAAGAGCGATCCGAGGAAGCGCTCAAAGTCAGGGGTTCTTACAGGGGAAATTGTGGCCGCAGGCTAGTGCGTACTTGGGGAAAACAGTGAGTTTGGGGCTGGAGACAAAGCCTCCGAAAGGTCAGTATTTTGAATGATTGAGTTATAGCCAAATTGTCAATAGAGTAGCCAGTATGCAAATGCGGAGTGCTTGAGCGTTGTATAGTCCGCTCATCAAGCTGCCTGCGCGGGGCAGGGGATCTTTTGTACGTAGCGTGCAGGCATAATGTGGTACTTGCCTCGAGGTCTCCTGAAGCGGCAAGTTGGCTATTGCTGGCCTGCCTGTATTTGTTTTGAATATTACGGCAATTATCGGCCGAGCCTGTGTGCGTGCTTGTCCGGGGGCCTCAGAAGCACGTGGAGGGTACAGAAGGCCAAATTATTGACATCAAAATGATATCTTAATATCCCACAAGCTCGGGTTAGCAATGGCAGTAACAACAGGAAGGTAGATTTTGATTGAACTTTAGAAGGGGCTTCCTGACGGTAAGAGCTGTTCGAAAATGGGACCAATTGCCTAGAGAGTTGGTGGGGTCTCCTTCTCTGGAGGTCTTTAAAAGGGGGTTGGACAGCTCCCTGCTGGGGAAGCTCTAGCTGGAGATCATGCACTGAGCAGGAGGTTGGGCTCGATGGCTCATGCGGCCCCTTCCCACTTTATGATTCTATGAGTCCATGAAAGTGTGTGTGTGTGTTTTTGTGCGTTCTAGACGTACATCTTCACAAGGAAGGGGAAGAAATTGAAGCATTTCTCCGTGAATCGAAAGGAAAGAAATAGAAGTATTTCAACTTGAATCCTCTTGAGAGATGATTCCTTGAATGCCCCTAATTCTTCTCTAATGAAATCACTAAGAATACAAGGGGGATGTAGATAGAGGAGGTTGGTTTATCCTCTACTTTGCACTATTTAATAGAAGATGGTGTCAGCTTGTTTTCTGCTGCTTCAGAGACCAGAACCAGTGGATTCAAACAAAAAGACAAGGCCTTCCACCTAACCTTTAGGAAAACCTTCTTGACTGTAAGAGCTGTTCCACAGAGGAATGAATCACAGAATTCTAGAGTTGGAAGAGACCACAAGGGCCACCGTCAGAGCATTCCCAACAGATTGCTTCCAGAGAGTGGTAGAGTCTCCCTCTTTGGATGGATATCTTTCAGGAGTGCTTTAGTTATCTATTCCTGCATGGCAAGGGGTTGGATTAGATAATCCATTCTCCAATGCTTTTTGGCCACAGCCCCCTTAGGATCTGTTTTCAGGTTCCATCCTGCTCCTACTCCCCGTTCAAGCAGGGCTACAACATGAGCAGATAGACAGAGAAGCTGAACACGAAGAAGACTTGAACATTCTGACATACTGTACAAAACTTTTAAAAAAGACTGTATGAAATCAAACAGGTATGAGGCCTAACGTGATGCTTGAGCTTGATGGTTTTCTGCAAGTTTCATGATATGGGCTCCAAATTGGACAATGACAGTCAGAGGTCACCTCTTGTCACCATTTTAATTCTGCTCTTGGATTCTGACTAGGAAAGTGTCGCAACAATGCATTGGAAAGATGTTACAAACGGGGGAAAGCTATTGACTCCAATTAAGGTTGCTGCTTGGGTATTGCATCAGTTCAGTTACCAGGGCCCCCACAAACGCTTGGGGCTCCCCTCCTCTCAGTTTCCAGTCTATGACTCTCTTCGAATGTGCCAGAATCCCCTTAGGGGCCACGTGGCCCCACTGAGATTGGCTGGACTAGATGGCCCCTGCAGTCTCTTCCAACTCTATGATTCTATTACACCGGAACCGTCTGTCAACAAATGTGGGCTTCTCTGCTCTTCCCCGGAAACCAGACAAATAGATGGAACGTTTATTCCCTAGGATTAACCTATTTTCCTTGCCCAATGGAGGCTCAAACGTGGAGGAGAGAGGAAGGAGCAATCAGGATTCTTATGCTGAGAAATAATTGCTTCAGATCAAAGGAAATTATTTGCTTTGGAACCCTTCCTTCTGTGCATGTTCGTTCATATTCCTCCACATTCTAACACTCTTCATTCTCCACCCATGGAGAGAAGTGAAACAGCAGTACCTAGAAGAAGGAGGCTTATTTAAAGCTGACTCTTGTGGGATGCATTTGAAATGACTAAGACCCTAAAAGCCAGCTCTGAATCCAAACCTCAGCCCTTTAGTTAAGTATAATTTCTTTGTGACCTCTGCGCTTCACACAGTGGGTTTTGTGCGTGTGCAAAGGCCCTGCTGAAAAGTCCCAAAGCTGAGTAGCTTAGTGGAGAGCAATTAAGACATTCCTCTTCAGGGCTGGAAACAGGGTACTTAAACCCTGACTAGCTATCAGGGTTAAGGACTCCAAGCCTGACAATTTGTAGCACCCTGGACACATGTAGGCATCTCAGTCTGTCTGTTGGTTCCTCGGTTCTCATGCTCTGTGCTACCCTCCGCTCTCGTTTGAGGCATCTTACTTCAATTTTCTGCTTCGGGAACAGTAGTTATCACTCCACCCCCAAATCTCTCGTTATCCAACCTTTCTCTCATTTACTTTGTCTAGCCTTGTGTTGTTTGTGAGACTGCTTGATTGGTTGTGCTTGTGAATTCCCCCAATAAAGACATTCTTTTGACTCTCTACTGGTGTCTTGCAGTTAGTACCAGTATACACAGGTGAAATGGTCCCATGGTTACCTTCCCTCGCAAGCCTCCTTTGAGTTATAGTTCCCTGTCTTTCTAAGGAGACACAGTCTAGTGCGGAAATGGCCTTAGAGTTGCCATAAGTTGGAAACAACTCAAAGGCACACAACACCAATGGAGTTGTGAGTCAAGTCCTGGCTACTGGTTCTCTGGTTGTTTCCACCTTGACCGGGCAGGTGGCATCCTGATCTTCTCCAGCCACCCTCTGATTAGGTAGTTGTGGACTAGATGCGTCAAGGGACCATTCGTATGAGTGAGATGGGAAAGAGCAGACTTTCTGAAGGATCCTCCTCTGGAGATTCCCAGTTCACCTTCAGCAGTGGGCACAGAGGTCTGTCTGACTGAGCTTTCTAGGGAGATGCCTGCAGATCTAGCCCTTCCTCATCCATGTTGCAACTGGATTCAAAGGACCATAGAATTATAGGGTTGGAAGGAACCCCATGGGCCACTGAGTCAGTGATAATAGGCTCTCCTGTTAGCTGGGCAACACAGCAGGGTGGTGGTGGTGGTGGAATTAGTGTCTCCTCCAGGTAAATGAAGGGTGAAAGGTGTGTTGGTTTAAAGTTACATTTATTAGGGGGGGGGGGTCAGCATAACAGAGATGCAGCAGAGATCAGGAGAGACAGTTGCCCAAGGAGGATGACCAGCTAGGCAGAAATGTAGAAGTTTCAAGATGTTTCCAGAAGGATGTTACAAAAACTCTAGGTGCTTCTTGGCCTTTTGGCTAAGATCAAGCATAAAAACCCAGGGTGCCGTGAGGCATGCAGAGAGACAAAGAGACTGATGGGGGGTGCTGCCAGCCTCACCATTCCTGGGGAAGTTTGGTTGCAGGCTGGGCAAAGGGTCCAGACCCCCAGCTTCCCATGAAGATCCAAGCCCAGGACACCCTCTCTATGTGAGTAGAATAGGAATGGTCAGCTAGTTACCTTAGGGCTTATGTTTCTTTTTAACCTGGGCTAAATATGGTTTTGCCTGCTTGTTTGTTTTTTGTTTTAAATTTTGTACCTACTGCTAAGTAACTCCTGAAGGAAGGTTCCTTCATGTATGAGATATCCTTTAGCTAAGGTAAGACTGCTTGCTTAGGATAAAACCTTTCCTCTAAAGATCGCTTCTTTCCACGGTCTCATCACATGCCTTTGCTCGGTGTGTATGCATCTATGGGTATGGGATTCTCCTCTTCCACAGGAGGGGAAGGGAAAGTCTCTGCAGAGGTGGAGAAAATGCAAGTTAAGCCCCTCGGTAACTCCCATGAGGTCCCTGAGTCGTATGAGCTGAAATAGTGGTGGAGCGGCCCGATAGTCTTTGGGGGTCCCCTTTCTTACTCAAGGGCGGGAGACGGGGCCGGAAAGCCCATCACAGAGCCTGACCCCCTGCTCGAGGCAGGATCTCCAGCTAGAGCATCCCCGGCGGGTAGCAGTCCGGCCTCTCGAAAGACGTCCGGAGAAAGAGAACACGCCACCTCTCTGGGCAGGGGCTTCTGCTGCTGAGTCTCTCTTACCGTCAGAACTTTCCTCCTGACATTCGTTCCATCGAAATCTGCCCTCCTGTAACTTTACACCATTGGACCCGGTCCTACCCTTTGGGGCAGCAGAGAACAGGCCTTCCTCCTCCTCTCTGGGACAGCCCTGGAGGTGGGTGCGGTCACGTCACCCCTCGGTCTTCACCAGGCCGAACATGCCCGGCTCCTTCGACCTATTCGCATATGCTTTGTTCTCTCTTATCACCCTCGTTGCCCTTCTCTGAACCTGCTCCAGCTTGCCTACAGCCTCCTTGAAATGAGGTGCATGGAACTGAATGCAGTACTCCAGGAGAGGCCTGAACAGTTCAGAACATAGTTCCGTGATTGCCTCCCCTGACGTGGAAATGACAGTTCTAGTAATGCAGGCTCAGATGGCATTTGCCTTCTTTGCTGCAATGTCACACTGTTAGTCACATTCAGTTTAATTCCACACGTGGCCTTCACATCTGCTGCTTCTAAGCCATGTATCCCCCATCTTATACCTATGCATTTGGCTTTTGTGGACCAAATGTGAAATTTTCCATTTGTCTCTACTGAATTTCATTTTATTAATTTCAGCCCAATTTTCTGGTTTATCAAGGTCCTCTTGAATTCTGTTCCCATCTTCCAGTGTGTTAGCCTCCACTCCCAGTTTTGTACTCCTCAGACTTGATAAGGATCCCCTCCACCCCATCATCTAATTCACTTAATAAAAAAGTTGAAGAGGAATGACCCTAGACAGAACTCTGTGGCACTCCACCTGAGCCCTCTTTCTAGTTTGAAGCACAGCCATTGATGGCAACTCTTTGGGCAGTTTTCCAGCAAACTGTGGAGCCATCTAACATTGTTTCCGTCTGTTCCATATTTAATCAGTTTGCCAATCAAAATATCGTGAGGGGCTTTATCAAATGCTTTGCTGAAATAAAAAAAATCCAGATAAACGACATCTACAGCATTCCCACCATTGTGTGTGTGTCTGTGTGCTTGTGCTAGTAACCTGACCAAAAAAAAAAAAAGAAGAAGAAGAAGAAGAAGATTAATTTGGCTAACCCATGCTGGCTCCACCCATAGACTTGCAAACAGACTTTGGTTTAATCAGTTCTATTTTTCCTGGTATTGAGGTCAGGCTGACCGGCCTGTAGTCTCCTGTATCTTCTTTTTGGCTTATTTTAAACAGAGAGACAATGTTTGCTCATCTCAAGTCCTCTGACACCTCACCAGTTCTCCAAGATTTCTCAAAAGTGGTGGGAAATGGTTTTGTCAATATGACAGCAAGTTCCTTCAATATGCTAGGATTCAGTTCGCCTGGCTGTGCAGATCTGAACCCATTTAGGTTAACCAGGTGATTTCCGACTGTCTCCTTCTTAAGCTTGAGTTACATTCTGGATTCCTTGCCAAGATTTCTGCTGATGCATGGAAGTACACTGTTCTCTTTTTGGGAGGAAAATATTGAAGCAGAATAGGTGTTGAACAATTCCGCCTTTTTGTTGTGATCTGTTAGCATTTTACCACCCTTGCTGAGCGGCGGCCCCACAGTTTCCTTGGTCATTCTTTTGCCTTGAATACATCTGGAAAAAAAACACCCTTTTTTATTGCTCCCTGCTTGCTTAGGCAGTTGCAGCTCATTCTGAGTTCTAGCTTTCTTTTTACTATTCCTGCAAGCTTGGGCTATACATCTGTACCCTTCTTTGGTGGTTCGTCCTTCCTTCCATTCTTCATAATGGTCTTTTAAAATTTTTACTTCTCCTTGCTTTGCATCCACATTGGCCTTTCCAGATGCTTCCCATTTTCCTTCTGCCATGGGATTGATTATGATTGTGAGTTTTTAAATGACTTCTTCATGAAATCCCATCCTTTTGCATCTCTAGCTATGGGATTTCACCCACTATTTCCCTGAGCTTGTTATGAATGAAGAACTGCTGTTACCCCAAAATGTAGGTGCCACAAGGGCCACTCTGCAATGAAAAAGTGGGGAATTAATTAGCTCAAAATCAGGAGGCTGCGAGAGGGGGGCAACTTAGCGAGATCTTTTCTACCAGTGTTTATGGGCACACGCAGGAAAAGAACCAGCCAGAGATTCAGAAGTAAGCTGAAAATCTGTTTGAGGGGAATTCACTCATGCATGCACACAAGATACACACCATCACACATTCACACAAGAGCTAGCTGAAAAAGAAAGGGAGGAAAAATTGTAGAGAGACTGAGGAGTTTGGGAGGATTTATAATTGCCAGTCCAGAAGAGTAGTGAAGAGCAGAAATGTATGTTGGCTCGGGCAGGACCTAAGGGCAGTTCTCATTCAGGAGCCAGATGGACAGAGTGACGGGTAGAACTTTGAGAGACTGCCCTGGGCACCCTCAAATCAGGGGTGTTTCCACCCTGAAAATAGCCTGTGGCAGTGAAGGTTCCAGATGCAAGACGCAGGGAACCTGTTGTGGACAATGGGGTCTGGAGTGGATTGATTGGTTTCAATGTCTTGGTGGAGAAGGGCTTTCTGGGCTCTCTGCAGTAGGATAGGCACCCAGTAGGAGTCCTGGGTGGGCCCAAAATAGTTCCCTGTTGGGAGACACTGTTTCCTGTAGCTCCATAAAATTCAGTGAATACTGCAGAGCAGTGGGGTGATAAAAACCTTGTCTGAAGTCACCCAAGGTGGTTTCTCTGTGTCAGAATAGAGAGGATATCACTTAGGCCATTTCCACACGAGACTGTTCTAGCGCTATGATTCCACTTTCAACATCCTATGGAATCCTGGGGTTTGCAGTTTAATAAGTACAAACGTTTTAAAAAGAGCAGTAGTAGCATAGTCAAAAGCACGTAGCACTGTTAAGTGGCTATTTCTTAACTCAGTTCCCGCTAATGTAAAGGGTCAGTGTGAATATGACTGCTAGTCAGTGAGATTGTACAGATTTGATCTCCAGAATAATTGTGTATCTCTTCTGTAATTGTTGCTTCCAGACAATGGCATCTTGTGACCCCACAGCTGACACCCCGGTAATTGACAGGGAGGAAGAGGAGATGCTGGTTCCAGGCCCGAGTGGTATGTCAAAAAAGGGGGTCTGAGGGGTGGTCCTCCCCTTAATAGGTGCTTTCCTGCCATTTTGCTCCAGGGGGCTGGGGAGGGAGACAAACACTCTCCTTTGTGTCCCTCAGCAGGCAAGGGGATGTTAAGACCATCAGGCTCCTGCCTGCACACAACCTTCAGTGGCTCGTTGTCACCAGGAAACCGTAAGAAAGAGAACTAGCCTGACTAGAGATGAACAGCCCAAGTGATCACTGGCCTTCACGGTATATCTCCAGAAGTGCTGGTGGTACGGCGTGCCACCCCAAACGTGCACCACAAGAACCGTGGAAATGTGACAGAGGAGGCTGGATCTTGGCTCAGCCATGACAGCCTCTTTGGGGACATCTTGGGGCCACTTCTAATCTGTCGCCTGCAAGTGTTGCTGCTCCACCTAAAGTCATCGGGAGCACAGTGAGAAGAAAGGAAGGAAGGAAGGGGTCAGTCCAAGTAGCCAGGGCAGAGAGGTCCACTCTGAGAAGGTAATTTATCGTGGTAATGGTGAAAAGACAGACGGGTGGGGAACGGGCACACCAGTGGCCAGAAGCCAGAAGGGGCAGGGGGCACACCACACCAGTGGGGGACAGAGATTTTAATCTTGGCTTTACTGGGAGATTAGTGTGACTAGACTGAAGGGCCTAGGCTGGAGGAAACGGGGAAAAAAGAGACAGAAAAGATAGCTGCAGAACTTATGTTTATATATGTGTGTGAATGTGTAGTACTGTTACCCTAAAAGGTGGGGGACTTCAGGGCCCACCTGCAATGCCAGTGTCTCCTTGGAACGTGGGGGAATTACAGCTGAAAGGAGGTCTCTGAGAGGAGGGTAACGGCAGGATCTTTTCATTCGTGATGCCAGTACTAACTAACGGGATGACTCCAGTTAAAGGTTAAACAGCGTACTTTATTAACACACACACACACACGCGAAATCAAGCAATCTCATGAACCATACGAGGCTAAGGAAAAGTGAGAATAGAGAGGTTGGACAGAGAGAGATTTAGGGTGGAAATGGTAATATTTACCATTCCAGAAGAAGAAAGTTGAAGCAGAATGGTTCAGAAAGCGGTCTGAGGGTAGCACAGAGAATGGGAGCCGGGGGGCCCACATGAAGCATAACTCACCCAATGTACTACATCCAAGGTACTACAACTTGCTGGGATCATAGCTAGCGCTTTCATATCCTATTTCTTACCCTGAAGGGATGTGTGTAAGCAAAGCAGTAATTGCTTTCTCACAGAGAAAGAATCCGGAATCTGAAAGAGTCTGGAATGGGCTAATTGCCTTACTTCTAAGTGACAAAACATTGGTGGGCATCATGACAGTCTCTTAATGTTTGGACCGATAGTGGGAAGTAAGGGACGTTTCCGTAGGGGAGGATTCCGGGATGTTAGACTCTCATTGCTTCCCCTGGGCAGTTTTGTCTTCCATTGTATTTGGCATCTAGGGATTATCTCAAACCTATCAGCATTGGATTTTTCATCTAATCTTCCCTAAATTTATGACCTGGCCATCTCTGAGGTCATCCCAACCCGGCAACACATTCTCAGCAAGCACACTTTCACAACATGTTTCTCATTCATAACTGTCCAGTTTATATAAAATGATATTTCCCACCAATCTTGCTATCCCGCAGGATAGGGGGTGCAGGGTATGATAATAGTGCAGTATATATTAAAAATGCATAACTCAAACGCTTATATTGGAAACATACACCCAAACATGCTTTAGTCAATGAGGGGAAATGCATTCCTTAGGAAACATGCATGTACGCATTTGAATACATTTTAGGACAAAAAATATACATGGAATGCCAGGCAGAAAGGGAAATAAAAAATTACTGAAACCCAATATGGAACTGGGGTGGGGACTTTTTAAAAAACATTTTTTATTAAACACAAGTGAAAATACACGAAACAACACATAAGGGAATAGTTTAAAGACCACAAAAAACAGAGATAAAAAAAAAACCCGAGACATATAACAACTACTTTAAACAAACAACACAATAAACTATCTAACCTTAAAAAAAAGGACAAAACAACAAAAAACCTAAACTAAGGTGTGGCCAGAAGGATGGACATGTGACTACCAGCCCCTCAGTGGATAGTAATAAAAGTACTGAATATGCTTCTTCAGCATTATATGACTAAAATAAAATTCTGCTTATTGACAAAATCTGAAATGGAAGTGAACTGGGGTGAGAACTGAATGCCGTTGGCACCCCAAGAAACTCAACGAACAGGAGATTTTCACATCTGTGTGGAGATAAGGCTATATCCCGGGCTGTTAGTCCCCACGGCCATGCCTTGCCTCCAGTCCTGGAAGCAGCGTGCCTCCGAATGGCTCTGGCTCAGCCGCAAAGAAGGCTGGAAGGCCTTGTCCGTGTCCCTGTCCCGGTCGTGGGTTCTTCTTCCCACTGTCTGGTTGGCCACTGAGCGAAGAGAACGGCGGAGCAGGCTGGCCTTGGGGCTGTTTGCGGTTCTCGGGATTAAAAAAGCAGCCTGTTCAGGCATCCATGATATTCCAGATTGGAAAAGGCGTTGGTGTTGGTGGGGAAGGAGAAGATGATGGTAATGGCAACTAGAACTAACTGGAGCGTTGTTTATCAACCTGACGAGGTGCAGGAGAAAATTGTACAAGTGCGGTGCCGGCCAGGCGAAGGAAGAGAGAAGACAAATACCAAGCATTTGAATCAGAGGAGAAAGAGCGCTTGAAGATGTGTAAGTGTGAGGAGATGTCAAAGGGGAGGGCAGGAGGGGAACAAGGTTTGGAGGGTGTTGGGGGCCGGGGGGGATCCTGAAGCAAAGCCAGGAAGTGATGTTGCTTCTTCCCATTCGTGTGCGATAAAGCTTGCTTGCTGTGTAGACCACTCCAACAGCAGCAGTACAGGATGTCTGAGAAATAAAAAATGTCTTCAACTCATTATCTTTTGCCAAAAATGGCACTGAAGATGATTCCCAAGATTTCCACATCACAACATATGTAAAAATATTAGCTAGCACCACATTGAATTCTGCACAAGGTAACCAGATCATATTTATGTGCCTGCGTGCCTTCAAGACACCTGCCAACTTATGGTGACCCCATGGATTTCGTTGGGTTTTCTTAGGCAAAGAATCCTCAGAGGTGGTTTTGCCAGTTCCTGCCTCTGAAATACAACCTACAGCACCTGGTATTTGCTGGCAGTCTCCCATCCATGCACTGACCAGGACTGACCCTCCTTAGCTTCCAAGATTAGGCAGGATCTGGTGCCCTTAGGGTATTTAGGCCAGATCCATGTTGCAATAACCTGGGCTGTCCATAGCAATTGCTTTGCTTAGTTCACATTTCTCAAAACCAGATTTCACTTATACACACACACACACACACACACACACACACACACACATACATATTAGTATTTATTTTTTAAATTTGTATCCTGCCTTTCTCCCAACATAAAACCCAAAGTAGCCTACAGTATCAGGTTGAAACACAATACAGCTAAAATAATGTATAATACAAAAGTTTAAAAATCCATTAAGCAGATAACACTATTAAAATTAATTTGAAAATTAATCTAAAAGCATTTAAAACATGTTTAAAATGTAAAGATCAAAGTTCAGCTACCCCACTAAGAAAACCTGCACAACTGATTAAAAGTTGAAGTCCTAGTAAGAGCAGTTGGACAGTGGAATCTGCTGCTGGTGGATTCTCTTCCTTTTTTGGAGGTTTTTAAAGAGGGGCTGGATGGCCACCGGTCAAAGAGAATGCTTTGATGATGTCTTAGAATCATAGAATCATAGAATCCTAGAAATGTAGAGTTGGAAGAGACCCCAGGGGCCATCCAGTCCAGCCCCCTGCCATGCAGGAACACCCTCAAAGCCCTCCCTTGGACAGATGGCCATCCAGCCTCTGCTTAAAAACCTCCAAAGGAGGCGACTCCACCACACTCCCAGGCAGCAGATTCCACTGCCGGACAGCCCTGACCGTCAGGAAGTTCTTCCTGAGGTTCAGGTGGAATCTCCTTTCCTGCAGCTTGAATCCATTGCTCCTTGTCCTGGTCTCTGGAGCAGCAGAAAACAAGCCCTCTCCCTCCTCTACATGGCATCCCTTCAAATATTTAAGCATGGCTATCCTGTCCCCTCTTAACCTTCTCTTCTGCAGACTGAACATCCCCAGCTCTCTAAGTCTATCCTCGTAGGGCTTGGCTTCCAGACCTCTCACCATTTTGGTCGCCCTCCTCCGGACCTGCTCCAGCCTGACCATGTCCTTCCTGAATTGGGGTGCCCAGAACTGGACACAGGATTCACAGTCTTCCTGCATGACAGAAGGGAGCTGGACTGGATGGCCCTTGGAGTCTCTTCCAACTCTAGGATTCTATCAAAATAAAATGTTCTTTGCCTACCAGAAGAAAGACAGCAGACGGGGGTGGAGGACAGTTGTCCTTCCTACGGGAGGAAATTCCATAGTCTCTGAGCAGCCACCCCAAGGGCTCTCTCCTGTCTCCTCACCAAACTCATCTGCGGTGGTGGTTTATCTTCCAACATCTCCAGATGAAAACGAGGACATGTGAAGCCGAGTAACATCAGAGTGCTCAAGATGGCAACAATTCTTAATGGAGAGGAACTTAAAAACAAGGAGAGGTTCAAACCAAATTTAAAAATTTAGAGAAATAGGGAAAAGTAAAAGTAAAACCATTTTTTTGTGTTAAGATAGAGAGAAAAAGGTAGAGATAGGGATGATTTTTTTTGTTGATAGAAAGTACATAAAAATAAAGAGGGGAATAGATTAATTCACTTAAGCTAAAGTTTGAGATACGATAGAGGGATAAGAAAATCACATTTGGACAGAAACCACTTGTAAAGGAAAGAGAGGAGAGAAATAAAAGGAAAATCTTGAGATAGAAACTAATAATTTTGATTTAATATTTAGAAATTTAAAGAAAGGTAGAGTTTTTTTCTTCTTTTTTCTTCTGGAAATGAAATTCATTTGATAATTTATTGCTGGTGAATACTAAATAGAGAATCACCGGAATGAAAACAAAAGAAGAGAATAAGGGAAGGTAGAACAGGTTTGTATATAACAAATCCATTTTGTATTGGAGAAATGTGGTATTGAGTGTATTTTTATGTGGAATCAAAAATGTAAGAGGTAAAGTTATTAGAACAGATAAAGGAATTGATACAGGAGATGTGAAAGTGTATAGATGTATGGATATACCCTCTTGTTTTTATGTTTTTTCTCATTGCTTTCTACTGTAAATTTGTACGGTGTGATATTTGTTTTATGTTATTAAAGATGAATAAAAATAATAATAATTAAAAAAACTAGGAGAGGTTGCAGCAATTTGCTTTTGCCTCCTAGGAAGAGTGAAATCCTGCCCCTTCCCTCTCCTCTCCCCCCTGCTGTGTTAATTCAGTCCAAAACTCCTTTCGCCCTTTGAATTCACGCTTGCAGCCACTGAAATACGCTGAGGACAAAGTGGAAAAGTGGGAAGAGGAGAGAGAAACGGGGACATTTTAAAAGCAGCTGAGAAAGTGGGGTAGCAGAGGATTAACTGGGACGGTTGGAGGGTGCGTGGTGGTGGAGCAGAGAGAAAGCCTTCTCGCAACACCTTAACATTGGGGCAGGCTTGCATAAGAAGTTACAGTTTTTTAGGCAGTGTGGACCCAAAAGGTCCAGGTCATGACCAGCATTTTGAGACATGCTCAGAGATAGACCAGTAGCCCGTGAAGCAGACTCATCAAGGGAAATATACGTTCCCTGTAACCAGCCCCAGTCGGCAGCCTGGGTGCAACATTTTCAGCCCACTGGGGTTTCTGAACAGTTTTCAGAGGCTGCTCCAGATAAGCCTGTTAGCAGTAATCCAAGCAGGATGGATTACTTGCTTGCTTTTTACCTGTTTCTTATCCAAAGCTGTTTCTGCTGCAAATTCTGTTCGTGTGTCAATTCTGTTCCGTAGATAAACAACTGGAATCCAAGGCAAAGAAGATTTTCCAAGAAACTCACAGGAAATTGTCTGAGGTTTTATCTCAGGGCAACATGCCAGAAGAAATTACATATCTCAAGTGAGTCCTTCTCATGATTTCTTCACAGACAGATTGGAAATGGTGGTCTTCTGTTCTTCATCTTGTTTCCACAAGCTAAAAGCTGTAGGGCTGCTGCAGTGAATGTCTCGTGTTGCCTCTGGGGCCCTTTCCGCATGAGGCGAGTGAATCGCTCCGTGCCGCTACTCGCCGCTTCTTCTTGGCTCGAAGCGACGCGGACTCTCCCGTAAGCCCCTCCGCAGGGCTCCTCTGTTTGTTCCAGGGCGATGCGGAGCGGTGCGAGGTCCTCAGATCCGTACCGGTGAGGCTTACTAAAATGGTGGCTCCCAGTTGTTTGTGGGTCCGGACCACCCCTGAAGCTGGCCACGCCCACGGCCTGCCCTCCGCTGAGCGCAGGCTCGCATCGGTGCAAATCTGCGCACCTGCACAACCGAGCAGGAACGCAATGGCGCGCTCCGGAAAATTGAAAGACCGTTTTTTTCCGGTCTTCACGTAGCGTGCTGGAGGACCACCTGGGGAAGTTTTGGATCGGACTTAGGTGCGGAACTAAGGTAAACAGTCTGAACCTAGTCTGATCCAAGCTGCGGACGACCTCCGTGACAGGACGCCTTGGCCCATCTTAACTTCCCTGTGCGGAAAGGGTCTGGGTCTGTCATCGCATACGAATGGAGGCCCTGCATGGCCCTCTTGCACTGGACTTCATGGTGATCCCACCCAGGGATTATGGCAATCAGTGCCAGATCCCTGAAAGAGAGCTTGGGTAAAAATAATGAAATGAAAGAGGCAGATGTGGGATGGCTAAGCTTGAGAACAAGGATGGGCTAGGAGATGCCCACTAGGAGATGCCCACTGCTGCTTCCAAAGGGTCTCCACACACGCCCCACCACCCCTGCATCTTCTCCGTAAGAGCGTCGTGTTCAGAATAACCCGTGTTCCTTTTGTGTGCCCCTTGCTTGTAAGCCGAGTAGGATTTCCAGGCGACTTCTAAACAAATGCCTCTAAGGATGACAGACAGGGAGAACATATATTGTCATATGGAAGAGGGAGGAAGCTTCTTTCTTCTGCTCCAGAGACTAGGACACTATGAAGCAATGGCTTCAAACTTCAGGAAAAGAGATTCCCCCTAAATTTTAGGAAGAATTCCCTGAGGGGAAGAGCAGTTGGACAGTGGCACCTCAGTGGAGCGTGGTGGAGTCTCCTTCTTTGGAGGTTTCTAAACAGAGGCTGGATGGCCGTCTGTCAGAGGAAGTGCTTGGATTGCGTCTTCCTGCATGTCAGAATGAGGTTGGACTGGGTGGCCCTTGGGGTCTCTTCCAAATCTAGGATTCGACAGTTCTATGATCTTTTCATAAACACAAATAGCATTCTAAATGTGAAGCACCAACATTTTTGCTGCCCGTCTCAACCCACTCTCCCTCTTCTGCAGGGAGCGCCTGGACACCTTGGAGAAGAAGACTTCCTTAGACCCCATTAGCATTGGGTTTCCAGGTCTCACTGGGGCTGGAAAAACCTCTCTGCTCAATGCCCTGATAGGGAAGAAACTGTTCCTGCCAGTGTCTGGGAGCAGAACTTGCACGTCATGCATCGTGCAGGTAAAAAGAAGCAGGAGTGAGCAGTACGAGGCTGTAATACACCTTCTCTCAGAAGATGTGAGTAAAATTTCTCTCCTTGAAGTAAAGGAAATGTTTACTTTCATTCCATTTTATAGTTATAGTTCTACCTGGCTTGTTTTTCTTAAAGGAAGCCCAAAATAGATGACAATAAACACAAAGCCACCAATGTATAGGGGAATTAATCAGCTCATTTTCAGTCCCAGTTTCAAATGGCTGAATGCAGAGATTTTTGTGCAAAAGCAGACTTTGAAGAGTCTGTAAAAATGGACACGGGGCCCATTCATACTAGAGACAATTTTAACACTACGATTTCCTTCTAACTGCCATGGTTCCATCTCATGGAATGCTGGGATTTGCAGTCCAGAGAGGGTCACAGCCAGAGAGTCCTAGCGCTTCAGTGTATTACAAATGCCACAGGATGTGGCTGTGGCAGTTGAAACGGAATCTCCGGTAGAACTCAGCCTCTCTCCCTCCCTCCCTCTTGTCCCTGTGGGACTCCTCCCCCACCCAGAAATGTGGTATTTTGTGTAACAAATAGGTTGTCCGAATAAGAGTCCATCTTTCATCCTCGTAACTTTTTGAGGAAATCACATCAACCCCACTGAGACAGCTCCTTCCGCCTGGACTTTTGCCAGTTTTGATGCACATTCCCATCCACACAGGATTCCACATTAAAAAATACTGCTTATGACTTTTTGATTTGTCCCGCTATCTGCTGGATCTAGGTTGTAGACAGAGGCCATTCCACACTAGATTGTTATAGCGCTATGATCCCACTTTCAACCTCCTATGGAATCCTGGGGTTTGCAGTTTCGGGAGGGGCCGGCTGGCCCCTCCCGAAACTGCAAACCCCAGGATTCCATAGGAGGTTGAAAGTGGGATCATAGTGCTATAACAGTCTAGTGTGGAAATGGCCGGAATCCACAGAGCCTTTTCTGATCAGCTAAAAAATTCTAGTCTGCTACGTATTTCCCCTTCAGAAGGGCACTAAACGTAAAGGGTTTTACTTGTATTTTCGTTACAGGAGTGGAGAGATGAAGTAAAAAACCTTGTGGAGCTTTTACAGAACAGGGTGATGATGATGGTGGTAATGACGGCGACAAAGACGAAATCACTGCTCACGAAAGTGTGTCAGATGCCACTAATAAGCTCCGTGCAATCTGTGGGAGAGAAGCTGAAAAGAGAAGTTACGAGGAACTGTTGGAGATGAAGACGCAGGTGCCCATCCCAGCTAAAAGAAGCGTTTCAATTAAGAAAAGGGAGGTGAGGGAGTAAATGTTGTTTCCACTCTTGCACCGATTTCCCAGGACAGACTTTGGGGGATGACACATAAGACGCATAACATGCCACGGGCCCATCAAAGGAAGACGAAGGAGAGCAAAGGGTTGTCTGCGTGCTTTGGGATCAGGATGATATTATCCCTGCTAGTTATAAAGCAGTTTATGCCATATTGTGTGAGGCCCCGGTGCAAGGGGGCAGAGACTTGAAGCATGGCTGCCATGCACCAGTCTGTAGTCCAGGAGAAAGTGTGCCCTTCCAGAGGAAGCTGGACTCCCCTCCCCATGAGCGCCAGCCACAATGAAGGTGGTGGGAGCTGTCTTTCAACAACCCTTAGAAGGACACAGTAGCCAGCGGAAACACACGAGACCTGTGACATCAATCGGTCTGAGCAGCTTGTTTTAGGAGTGAGGATTTTTTTCTTTTCCTTGCCTGTGTTTGACCTTGTGTCTGTCAAAGGCGTCTTTCTCTCTTATTTCCTCATGCAGCTGTTATGGAAAAGGAGATAAAAAGATAAAAAGAATGTGTTTTGGGGAATGGAAGAGTGTAGATTTATTGCTGGGGAGTTGGGGAGCTCTGAAGGCTTGTCTCTCCTTTGGAGGAGGGCCCTTTCCGCACGGCATTTGCCATGCAAAAGGGCGCCTGGAGTGTCGCGCGATTGTGAGAAGTGATCTGCACGACGTACTCACCATCACGCGATGCTCCAGGGCCGAGAGGCGCCGATCGCGCACCTTTTCATTTTCTGCTGGAAGCCAAAAATGGTGCACAATCGCACATTGCTCCCGGGCCCCATGCACACTTACCTGGTGTGCGGAGCCTCCAGAGCTGCATAGGTCGCGTTTCCTGCCCCAGCGCAGCCCGGGAAACTCCCAGGCTGCACTGCGGAAGGAAGAGGCAGGGCTCTCCCGCGAGCAGGCGGCTCGTGCGGAGCCGAAGGACCCCGGAAGCAAGAGCCTCTCGCCGGAGGCTGCTCACGCGATCTCCGCACCCCAGTGCCGGAAAAAGGTAAGGCGTGGAAAGGGCTGAGAACTTCCCAACAGCTCACGTTCTCTTCTGAGCCTGGTTTGGGTGACCATCACCAACATCTGTGTGATCCGTTAGCTTTTTTGTCTCTGACTTGTCCTTTAGGGCTGGCATCTGGTGAATCAAGACGTGCTATGAACAGCACAAATAATTAATTAAGGGTTCTTCCAGATTGGTCTAAAGAAGTTTGATTTCCTGTGATGCAGCTCCTGGGCTTTTGCTAGGTTTTGCCAGTTGCTTCCACATTCACGTGGCGATTTCTTGGCTTGCACTAGGGTTCATCTAAAGTTCTTTCTGAATGTGTGTGTATGGGCATAGTTTCCTGAAGTGATCCTTTGATTTGAAGCACAATTTGTTCTGCCTTTCTTTTTCAGTTTTTTTTAAATAGTTTACAGTGCTATAGTGCAATAATGCCATTTTGCTAATACGCTGATATATTACATATATAGAGAGAGATCTTGGTAGTAGACAGAGGTTAGGATCAAAATTTCTATTCAAAGGACATGTTTCCTTCGTGAGTCTATCCCTGTGTTGCAGGAAGAACAATTTTCCAAAGAACTGGCGCCTTACATTCGTGTTTTGAATGACGGCTCTCTTCCACTCTGGCCCCTGATCAAGAATGTGGAAGTCACTATTCCCATCTCAGACATGGTTCCTGAAGGCATCACATTTGTCGATATCCCTGGGACAGGAGATTTTAACAAAAAAAGGGATGAAATGTGGAAACAGGTGGGTTTTTGACTTGAATTATATGAAAAGAAGATATGTTTATGCTCTGGATCAATCCTTTTACAGTTTTTTAAACAGGCATGTCATACGTTTCTTTCAAATTTTTGTGAAGATGACTAAACTGAGGCTGCTGTACCTTGGACGTGAGGAAGAGACAATGATGCTTGGTAAGGTGGAAGGCAGTGGGGAAAGAAGGAGACCACATTACAGGTAGACTGCTCCATACAGGAAGCCACATCTGCCTTGAGTCCATAAGATCTGAGCAAGGCTGTGGATGACCAGTCTCTTGGAGGCTTTTCATTCATCAGGTGACCATGAGTAAGAGTTGAGGGGACAGCGAATAACAACAATTAATACTATTTATGCACTGTACGTACGCTTGCCAAGAAAGGCAATCCTTCACGATTGAGGCCCTTTCCGCACCAGGCTATTAAAACGGTGCAGAGCGACCTCCGACGGAGGTCTTCTGCGCTGTGGAGTGGACTGGGGCGGACTACTTTTTGTAGTTCCGCACCTCAGTCTGGTTCGGAGCGACCGGAACTGGTTGCGCAGAGTTTTTTAAAAACCTCTTTTTAGAGGTTTTTAAAAAGCATGGAGCGCGCGACTCCGTGTCGCTCCGTTGCCGTGCTGTGGTGCAGATTTGCAGGCACGCGCAAGTGCGTGCCTGCAGATCTTCCAGGGGCGGGCTTTAGGCTGGCGAGCTTCTCTGGTTGGTGGAGAGCCTCCACCAACCGGAAGCCGCCATTTTGGATGCCGGAGCAGTGCAGAGCGACGAGCTCGCACTGCTCCTCGTCCCGACGGACTCGCCCGGACAGAGAAGAAATCCGGTGAGTCCCGTTTTCGCTCGGTTATTTTCCCACATGCGGAAAGGGCCTGAGTGAGGTTATGACCCATTCAAAACCTCCAAAGTTGCTAGAATTATTTTCCTCCCCACTTACAACCTACAGAACTGTTTGCAAAGCTGTAAAATACATGTTTAGTTTCAGTGTGAAGCTAGAATGCAGCTACCAGATTATGCCTTAGCTTCGTGTTTTTTTTTTCTTCAAAATACTCTTTCTCTTTTTGCCAGTCCTAAGACAGCCACTAAGTCAGCACATTCAAGTCTCCCTACAACCTATTCTGCTAAAACAGAATTGAATTCTTCTGTCAGAATGTGAGCACACTAATTCTTTAGGCTGGGATCACTCTGAGGATAGGCTTGTCTTCTGTTACCCCTGCCCTTCACTATTACATGCAGCAAAACGAACTTGAGTAAATATAGAAGGCAGAGAAATAGTATAATGTACTACCATGCACTGGTATATGTCACTTCTTAACAGATCTGTTCAGCCAGGCATTATGTGACAGTGCTTCCAGTTGGGAACATGTTTTCTATTCCTCTTTATCTGCTATTCCAATTATCTCAAAAATGTTTAACGTTTCCCCACTTAACTAATGAAGAGGAGTGCCTAATGTCTTCTGCAGACAGATTCTAGAACTTATAGATGAATTAATATCCACAACACTATTGTTATATCTTTTTTTTTTACCTACAAGAAAATATTTTTGTACTTACAATGCAAGTGATATCCTTATCACATCACAGTCCTAGGATCATGACTCTTTCTTTTTCCCTCTGCTTTGTTGTTGTTGCTGTTATTATTTGTCATCAAGTCAGCCTTGACTTATGGTAACCTTCTGAATGAGAGAACCCCCCCAAGAGTCCTGGTTGTCAGCATCCTTGCTCAGGTCTTGCAGACTCAAGGAAACCGTGGATTCCTTCACTGAGGCCATTTCCGCACTACACTCTTATAACGTGATTATTCCACTTCCAACATCCTATGGAATCCTGGGGTTTACAGTTTCAGGAGGGGCCGCCCGGCCCCTCCCGAAACGGCAAACTCCAGGATTCCATAGGATGTTGAAAGTAGAATAATCGCACTATAAGAGCGTAGTGCAGAAATGGCCTGAGTCTACTCACCTGCAGTAGGGTCTTCCTCATTTCCAATTGCCTTCCACTTTACAAAGCATTACCATCTTTTGCAATGAGTTATGACCTTACGTGATATATCCAAAATACAATACCCTCAGTTTATTGCTTTGGCTTCTAGGGAGAGCAAAGGCTTGATTTGCTATCCGTAGAGCTCTCCTCCAGCATCACAACTCACATGATTCTCTTTCTGTCAGCTTTCTTCACTGTCCAGCTTTCATAACCAGACATAGCAAACAGAAACCTTATGGCAAGGATGATCCTGCCTTTAGTACTTAATGATATACCCTCACACTTTAGGATCTTACTACCTACTTCGTTCCTAGCTGTCCTTCCAAAACTTTGTCTTCTGATTTTTTGAGTGCAGTGTCCATTTTGATTTATGACTGCACCAAGATATAGAAAATGTTGAACTATTTCAATGTATTCATTATCTGCTTTAAAGTGAGGTAAATAATCTGTGGTCATTATTTTTGTTTCCTTAATGTTTGACTGCAAACCTTCCTTTGCACCTTCTGCCCTGACTTTCTTCAATAGTCATTCCAAGTCTTTGCTGTTTTCTGCCAGGAGTATGGCATCGTCTGCATGTTTGAAATTGTTGATATTTTCTTCCTCCCATTTTTCACACCTCCTTCCTCTGCTTTCCTTATGATGTCTTCTGCGTATAAATTAGATAGATAGATGATCAAATGAACCCTTAGGCCATCTCCTTGCCAACTGGTAACTATTCTGTTTCTCTGCATTTTGTCCTGAAAGTGGACTCTTATCCTGAGTATGGGCTATACAGCAGGACAACGAGATGTTCTGGGCCATTCAGAGAGAACCACAGTTTTCCCTGGCCTATATCATCAATGCAAAGTCTATACAAGGGCTCTGCTGTATTCAGTCAAAGGCTTTGCTGTAATCTGTAAAACACAGGATGATTTTCTTCTGAAATTCTTTGATAAAGAAAATTGAAATCTTAGAAAGTATCGGGGAAGCTGCCCTCAAAGCATTTGGGTGAAATAAAGAAATAAATCTTTGCTTAGAGCAAGAAGATCCAAAGATTGCTTGGGAACAATAATACCCTGAGGTAGGAGAGGAAGGAGAAGACAATATAAACCGAGTGACTACAAGAGTCAAGACCCTGGACAGCTTGTGGAAATGCTGCTGACAGACTGCAGAGCAGGGTCTAAGGAAAGAAGTGGCGCAGAATCACAGCAGAACAGCTCTTGCTCTGCAGTTGGAATCTTCTTCGATTCTGCTCTCAAGTACAGTCGGCCCTCCGCCTTTGCAGGTTGCACTTTAACAGATTTGATTATTTGCGAGTTTCTCCAACCCCTGCCCTGCCCAGGTGCTTCTTTTCCAGGAGAACCTTCCTTCTTGGCAGCTCTGATCAGACTGTGCAGCCCTTTAAAAACTGTGCAGCCTCCAGTCCTCCTCCTCCTCCATCAGCTGCTGCCTGAGCAAGCTAGGGATGGGTCACAGCCCGATTTCTCAGCACCACAAACCTTCTCCCAGTGCCTCCCTCACACACACTCAGGGAAGGGGACGAGCGAGAGAAAAGAAGTATAGGGCTACCGTGCCGGCCCACCCCCTTTCCCTCTCCTTTCTCTGACCTGGTTTGAACCCACTCTTCCAATATGGGCTCCCTTCCACAGACACTCATATCCGTTTTGATATTTGCAATTTTCACACTTCTGCGAGGGTCCCATGCACCTAACCCTAGCAAATACGGTGGGCCGACTGTAATATTTTGTTTTCGCTTTGTTTTCAGATTGGGATTTTATTGTGCATTGCTTTAGGGGTCCTGATGGGCAAAAAAGGCTATTTATAAACACAGAAAATGATCAACAAGACTCTGCTGTTCGCCAGGAAGAAGTGTCTCCAGTCCTGCTGCTTTTCAACCAGACACACCAGAAACCGAATGACACACTTTCTCCTTGTATGCTGTGTGCTCTACTGCTCAGCAATGGGGCCCCTCTCATGCACTATCTGTGGCCATTGTCTTCCGTGATTTCCCGCTACTGATGGGGCAACTAGTGCTAATTTCTTGCGTTTGATCCAATGAATCAAAGAGTCAGGCCATTTCCGCACTAGACTGTTATAGCGCTATGATTCCACTTTCAACCTCCTATGGAATCCTGGGGTTTGCAGTTTCGGGAGGGGCCGGCCGGCCCCTCCCGAAACTGCAAACCCCAGGATTCCATAGGAGGTTGAAAGTGGAATCATAGCGCTATAACTCTCTAGTGCGGAAATGGCCTCAGCTTCTTCCAGTCAAACCAAGTAAATTCTTCGATCATCTGATTTTGAGCAATGTTGACAAGTGTAATTGGATTTGTATTCTAAGTCCTCAATTCCAAATTCTGTTTTTGGTTTGTTTTTGTTTTTTTAAATTTAGAGCATTGATCAGTGTTCTGTCCTCTGGGTTGTTGGTGCAATTGAGCTCATTGATAGAGGAAAAGCCCCACTCGAGTTGCTGAATGAATGCATCAAGGCGTACGTGGGTGGAAACCGCACTGACCTTGCCCTGGTGGTCACCAAGTCAGACCTACTGGAGCTGGACGAATACAACAGTGGGTCAGTCATGTTTTATTTGAGTTAGGCCACATACCCCAGCTAACATTTTTACCTTTTTGTTGTTTACATACGTTTTTAGACACATTTCCTAACAAAAACCACTTTCTGTGCATAAAGGACTAAGCCAACTCATTCATCTTCTCATCCTCACTTCGGGTCCTGAAAATACAATCCTACCACCTGTGTAAAGAATTATATTGACAGATCTAACCTATATTTTGGGAATTCTGCTAAAACTCCAACAATGTCACACGTAAGAATTGTACAGAAAGGGCTACCCTTTCAGCCGTTTACACTTCTTTACACATGGGAGGATCTTGTCAGCAAGAACATGAGTGGAACCGTCTGGCCCTTCAGAGTCTTCTCTGTGTTTGTTATTATTGTTATGTGCCATCCAGCTGACTCAGACCTTTGATGACCCATTCCTAGGGGTTTCTGGGCCAGAATTATGGGGAGGGGATTGCCGTTGCTCTCCTTTGAGGCTGAGAGAGACATGGTTTGCCCAAGGTCACCCCATAGGTCTTCATGGCTAAGCAAGGATTTGAACCCAGGTCTCTGATAGTCAAACACTCAAACCACCACACACACTTGTTCTTAAGATCTATTGAGAAGAAGTTTGTCTCTGCCTTCCTCTGAGGATGAGAGAGGATGACTTGCCCAAGGCAACCCAAAGTGTTTTTAGGCCTCATCTCCTAGAGTGCTAATGCTGCACCCAAACCATTCCACTATGCTGGCTCACAATTGTATATGGGATTCATCCTGAAAACAAAGGCCCTTTTTGCATGGCATTTGCCATGCGAAAGGGCGCTTGGAGCGCCACACGATTGCGAGGAGCAATCTGCATGACGCACTCACAGTCGCGTGATGCTCCAGGGTAGGGCAGGTGCCGCTCGTACACTTTTTCATTTTTAGCTTTCAGCCGAAAATGGCGCACAATCGCGCATTGCTCCAGGGCCCCGTGCGCACTTGCCGTGCATGCAGAGCCTCCGGAGCTGCGGCGGTCGTGCTTCCTGCCCCAGCGCAGCCTGGGAAACTCCCAGGTTGTGCTGCGGAAGGAAGGAAGAGGCAGGGCTCTCGCACTGCCTGCTCGGGAGCAGGCAGCTCGTGTGGAGCTGAAGCAGCGGGGATGCGAGAGCCTCCCGGCAGAGGCTGCTTGCGTGATCCCTGCTCCCCAGCGCCGAGAGAAGGTGCGTTGCGGAAAGTGCCAAAGTTGGGAAATGAGAAATCCCTTCTTTGGAACAGAGAGAAGTCCTTGAGAAAGAGAGCAATCATCTGGTCCAGGGAGAGGCTACCCTTTTTCAAGGAGGACAAAGTGCTGGAGGGGAGGGAGAAAAGGAGCGATGCATGCAGGAGACAAGTTGGACCATGTGACCCCCAGGCACATGGTGCTTCCCTCTTGTGGTAAGAAACCTGTTAAGCCTGCTGCATTTTACAGTTTGCTCTCGAGCATGCTGGGCTTTGCAGTCCTTGGAGCTATGCTGATTCAGCCCAATGGGCCTTATAGTCCTTGAAGCTATGATTTAGTCTTTTTGGTACTACAAATCCTCTCTTGTCTGTTCTGGGAACTCTGCTATGGAGTTCTTTGCATTGCAGCACAGAGATAAAAAAGTAATGTTTTGAAATCCAGTGAAAAAAGAAATGCTTTGTAGAAGCGCATTCAGCAAAACACCAGCCAGGGATGGGTGAAAAAAATGAGACAGCCACTTCACTGTTTTTCTCTTCCTGCCTATTCATCATTTTAAAGCCAATCAATTGTAGAAAAGATAAAGTTCCTAAAAGTATAAAATATTTGTTTGTTTACCTAGGGGGCTGCCATTTTTTAAAATCTTTGGTGCACCCCACTGCGTAATTGCTGTTTCTTATTAAATAAAACTTACTTGCTCTTGAATTCACTGTCTGCCCCTTTTTCTCATGTCAGGAGGGAGTTTCTCATCATATCTCCCTCTCTCCCTTGAGGATGCCTGTTGGGCAACCATGGGACCACGGATCACCCCTGCAACTGGCTTCCAACAGACGGATGTCCTTCCATCCACCCAGACAGGCGCACAAAGGTGATCCATAACCAGGAGAAATACTTCTGAGTGGGCAACTGCCCTTATACCGAATCACGGGCCCTTGAGGTCCATTGGGCATGGCTGTGTCAACTCCGGCTAGCAGCAAGGGCTTTCAATCTGTATTCTTTTCCTAGCCCTGCATGGAGGCAGTAGGACTTGAACCAGGGACTTTCTCCATAAGAACGGAGGATCTTCCTCCTGTCTGGCCAGAACAGTGGGCTTCAATGGTCACACAAACAACTATACCACTCTAACTCTCTCTTTTACGTATAAAGCACCCTAATTATAAATAATAGTTTGAAATCAATAGTTAATAATTGAATCGATTGTTATTAATTAATAATAATTTTAATAATAATAATTAATAATTATATCAATAATAAATAATAAAATTAATAAAATTAATAATAATAATAATAATAATAATAATAATAATAATAATAATAATATAGTCCTCCAAATAAATCAGGTTCTCTAGTCATTTTTGGTCAGAACTTTGTTGCCAAAATTTTGAGTAGCGTTACATAAAGACTTACTTGAAAATATAAGACTTATTCGAAATTTCAGTTAAAATCTCAGAACTGAATTAATCAGAGCTGAAATTTGTGGATTCATGGCTCTACATATTTCATTTTCAGCTCTAATTTGAACACAATCTTGATGTTACCCTTTCTGCTTGATGCTGAGTGTTCTTTGATGGAAATCCAGTAACAGCAGCTCCATATCACCATAAATTCAGGCTGAGACCTGCCAGCCTTGGGCTCTGCTTCACCTGAACAGGTGTTTGTTTTGGAAGCTGGTTCAGAGGCCTTTTGGAAAGTCATTTATTATGCTTATTCACATTGTTATTGTTTTCTGACCTATGGTGACCCTAAGGTGAACCTACCACAGATTTTTCTTGGCAAGATTTGCTCAGAGGGTGTTTGCCTTTGCCTCCCTCTGAGGCTGAGAGAGAGTCACTTGGCCCAGTGGGTTTCCGTGGCTGAGCAGGAATTCAAACCCTCATCTCCAGAGTCGTAGTCCAACACCCAAACTGCTACGCTATACTGGCTCTCTTATGCACACTATCCTTTCTCTTTTCCAGGGACAGAGGAAATAGAACCGCAAGTAGAAATTACTTCCTGCTAATGTCTCTATATGGGAGCAAGTTTGTTCTGTTACTTTCTTGGGGAAAGACCAGATCTGATCTGAATTCAGTATCATAGTCCTGAAGAGGATTGTTGCTCCTTATCAAGTCCCAGATGCTTACATGGGGGGATGCAACATATGTCCTATGGACCACAAATCCACACACATACACCAGTTGCTGTGCAAAAAGCAGAATGTCATTTGCCCCCTTGAAACAAGGTGCATGCTCCCCACATGTCTTGCTTACTAGCAGATGCCTGCTCCTGGAAGTGCCATCCTGGTTGTAAACAAGCCATGAGGGGAGTACATGCTTAGCACGTGCCTTGTTTTGAAGGCAGAATTTGTTCTTAAGGGTAAAATGCCACTTTTTATACCCTGTGCCCTCTCTTTCTCTCGCATGAAGAGAGAAGATCCTTTGGGCATGGGATAGGATATCCCAGAAATCTTGGGTGGGCCGATGCCACCTACTAATTCCCAGTAATTGTCCAGCCCAAGCCTAGAGCAATGTAAAATCGAAGCCTTTCATGGCCGGAATCCATAGGTTGTTGTGGGTTTTCTGCGTTTTGAGGTCATGTTCTATTAGTATCTTCTCTTGATGTTTTGCCTGCATCTGTGGCTGGCATCTTCAGAAGATCTGGTGGCACAGCAGTGAGACAGAGTAGATATACTTGTGTAGTCCCCGGGTGGGAGGGAGCAATTTGCATGTGTTGCAGTTGGCTTGTGTGATGGCCTATTGTTAAATGGGATATCCCCTAGGGTGTCTCACTTCCATGCCACCAGATCCTCTGAAGATGCCAGCCACAGATGCAGGCGAAACGTCAGGAGAAAATACTAATAGAACATGTCCTCAAAACCCAGAAAACCCACAACAACCTAGAGAAATGATTTTCAGGCTGTCATGAACTGGAAACCCAGCTGTAACCCCAAGCTGTGATGTAAGACCCATTGAACCTCCATTATCTGACCCTATGCTCCTCTGTGTGCCACTCCACCTGCCCCTCTTTACCTCCAGACCCATAGGAGGAGGTGCATGCTCAAGTTCAATGTTGGAACAATGGAAAGGAAGATCTCTCTTTCTCAACAGCAAAACTGTTCTGCAATTAACTACTGGTGGCTTATTGGACAGAGCTTCTGCATGCTTTTCCCCTGAGATGTCCTGCTTTCCAGGCTTCTACTTGATCAGTGTAGCTTTGCTCCACTATCATTTCCTTATAGATAAGAGTGGGGAGTTCGACTGAAAAGGGGAAATTACTCCTTGGAGGCACAAGCTTGATACATTTGCCTCCGTAAGTTGCTTACTGTTACAGAGTCGGGCTACTTATATGGTTGAGCAACGTGTGTGATTTTGCTGCTTGCTCCTCTAGTCACAGGATCCTATCGGGAATGAACATGATGCCATTTTGGAGAGAAATGGAACTGTGAAGAACAACATGGAAAGACGCATTGGAGAACAATTGAAGGTAATCTACCTTGCTTGTTAATTGTTCACTGTGTCCCGATGTGCCAGGAACCCCCTTCTAAGGCACTCACATCTGTTTGTAGTTTAAAGTATTCCTATTCCACCTAAGGTTGGATAATAAACAGCATTGACCAACTGAAAACTATTTAAAACAATTCAGAGCTGTGTACGCCGTGGATATACAAATATAAATCCACAAACCAGTCAAGTGTAGACCTTTGGGCCCCCAAGGCTTTGTTGAAAAACCTTGTTTTGACTTGCCACCAAAGTGAGGGCAGCCTAACAGCTGCTCAGTTCTCCAAGGGGAGATGCCACAGCAGAAAAGGTCCTCCTTGTGTCTCCAAGTAAAGAACAGGCGTGCCCCGGTTTTCATTAGCTTGTTTTTTGACATTCCTCTCTTTCAGTGGTTGTAAATCATAGACCTCTTCTGTTGATTTGACAAGGAGTCTGCTCTTCCCTCAGTTCTTCTTGCCTAGGGAGTCTTGCTTGGGACTATTCGGATGTACTGCTTGAAAAGTGAGCTGAGGGTGGAGGGGGAGGCACCAAGCTGACTGAGAGATTTAGCAAGCGGCACACGCTCACAGTCCTAAGCAAGCCTCCATAATTCCCCCATGCTCCCTATGGGAAGAAGGCAAGAGGAGAAGAACTGGATTCCAGTCTTTGACCAATTCCACTTTCTGACAGCACTTGGGTTCCTAGCCTAACAGATAAGCGGAAGAAGCCTGCATTGTTCATACTGGTGGAAACTAGAGGACAGTCCCTTTGGCGAATCTCAGTGCTCAGGGAGGTATCTGTAGGGTGAAGCACTCCTTCAAGTCTTGAAGTCCCAAGATGTTTCGGGGTTTAAATGTCATCACCAGTGTTACCTCATTGGCACACCCTATCCCGGGGTCTACAATTTTTAATATCAAATGTGATCCACCATGCCAGAAAGGTTGCCTGGATGAGCACATAGGCAAAAACGGTTGAACAACTGAGAACTAGGTCAGGCCAGTAAAATCCCCAGTCGCGTAGCCCAAGGAGACCTCAAGCTGTGCAAACTCACATAAACAAAGGGTCCTCAGCCACAGAGGAGCCAACTTGAGAGAATTAGCGTGTTTTCCCCAAGTTGAGCACTGGTGCAAGAAAAATCATACCAGGCAAGGACCATCTATATACATTCACACTACAACTCATTGCAACCGAAGTCCCTGAAACATTGGCAACACATCATAAAACCATCATGCAAAACGAGTTGCCATTGTGGAGCTTCCTTTCCTTTGTGGTGCCTACTGTTCTCTCCGGGAGAGGATTTGCCCTTGAGGTACTTTTTCCCCTACAAGTAGTCCTAGTTTTTGAGAATTTCTCTGGAGAACTCCCTGCCACGCTAGCAGACCGTCAGTCTGTTAGTTGAGTAATCCCCTCAGCCGTTTGTTTGCTGAGTTCCGTTTTGCTTGCTGCTTCCTGGACCAAGGACTTCAGGATAGGTGCAGTATCACCCCATCTACAATCCCTCTCTATATACCCTATCCATTTTTCACCTCTTTTCTTTCGCAGTAGGCCTTGTGTGCATGTGTGAGTGAGTGCGTTGGCATGTGAGAACATTTTCATTTAATAAAAACTATAAATTTGAACAGTTAGCCTGATTCTCTGTGATCCAACTCCATAAAGCTGAGCTCAAGATCCTTAATTAGCCTGCCCTCTTTGCATTGCTACAGCAGTGTTCATAGCTAATTTTCCCCACAAGTAATAATTTTGACAGGCATTGGGAATTCCCTAAGGGACCCCCAGCAAGCAGGGTAACACTAGCATCTTGAACTAGGATTCAAAGCATATTGACTGCCAATTCCTACCTGGTTTCTATATGGTGTTCCTGCCAACAGTTTGGTTTCCAGCTGTTGAACTAGCTGGAGCTTCCACGTCATCTCCAGGGATAGCTCCACATGCAGTATATTGCCATAGTCTAAACAGGACACGACTAGCTCATGAATTACTGTGACCAGTTATTCCTGGATTCAGATTAAAAGAAAAGAGATTCTACCTAAACATTAGGAGGAACATCTTGACTGTAAGATCTTTTCCACAATGGAACAGGGTATCTCAAAGGGTAACGGACTCTCTTTCTTTGAAGGTTTTTAGCAGAGGTTGGGTGGCCGTTTCTTGGGAGGGCTTTAAGTGGTGTCTTCCTGCATGGCAGAAGAGGGTTGGACTACATTGCTCTTGCAGTCCTTTCCAACTTTATGATTCCAGGAAGGATCATGTGTGGTGAGCCAACCAAACTTGGCACCATGCATTTTGAGCCACAGAATCCATCTGGGCCTCTGTTAACCAACGTGGATCCCGAAGTACTCCCAAGAACGTGCCTGCTCTTCAGAGGGAGTGCAGCCCCATGCAGGGCAGACCATTTACCCAGTCTCTGAATCTGGGAAGCACCAGTCCACCCAACTTCAATCTTACTGGGAGACAGCTTCAACTTAGTAGACCTCATCCAGTCCATTACAGCATCCAGGCCGCAGTCCAGCACCCCTGTAGCCTCTCCTGGCTCTGATAACAAGAAAAAATAAAGCCAGAGATGCTCAACATAATCGCCTCTCTCCATTCTACCTCCTGGCTGCTTCCCCACCCAGGAAAACAACCTTCCTTGGGAGAAGAAGATCTTCCATATCTTATTCCAACAAGTGTTAGAGCCATTACCTTGGTAGTGCAGTGATGCCCAGAATGGTGTGCCTCCACTTTGCAATTCACAGAATTGACCACAACTTTCAACAGAACACACCTTTTTCCTCCTTGTCCGTGTGGTTGTTAATTTCTAGCTTCCTTCTTGTAAGTTCTAGTGCTGAAAAAGAGCTAGCTACAAGGTGCTAGTGTTGGCAGGACTGAATTCTTTGTGTGTGTGGTTCTGCAATATCTGGTATAGGTGTTCTTGAGCAAAAACATGGAGCCTTTTTATAAGAACGTGATCCCTGCTTGCCTTTCAGAGAAAGCTGCCATCTGATTCAGAGGTCGTTTGTAAACCCGATCTGGTTTATACAGTCAGTGCCAAGGAATTCTGGAACCCAAAACATCTTGGTCACGAAGAAACAGGTAATGGCAGCTGGCATCCTGGTAATTCAGAAGCTCATGTGTACTTGAGGCAACATCTTCTTCCTGGATCACTATAACACCAATTCTGAAAAAATTGTGCCAGTACATTTCCCTCCTGAATACAAGGTGCTGGTAATAATACTTAAAGCCCTAAACAGCTTAGGACCTAAATACTTGAGGAGGTGCCTCTCTCTATAAGGGCCTGCCCAAGAGCTGAGAACTATTAGAGGGGCCCTTCTCTGTGTCCCACCAGAAGGGGAAATACATTGTGATGGGGCGTGGGGGGGCGTGGGAGAGGATCTTTTTTTTTGTCGTGGCACTTCGGTTGTGGAATTCCTGCCTTTTGGAGGCCCAATTGGCACCAATATTGGGGTCATTTCGGTGCCCAGTTAAATACCAGGCTTTTTATTAAAGCCTTTGGAGCAATCTCATATTATGCAGGGTGTACACGTTTTATAGTTATAGCATTTAAGATTGTTTTAATTAGTCTGTTCCAAAAGTGAAAAGCTATTTGATATATTTTTAATTTTTTAAAACTTTTGCATTTATTTTTAAAGTTGATTTTATTGTAAGCCACCCTGAGATCTTCAGATAAATATCTTAATGAATAAATAAGTTAATAAAATATATAACTGCTGGGCTTACTTACAAGCAGTGTGAATGTTAGAATCTGTGGAGCTGCAGGGAGAGTGTCTGTGTGCGCCTCATATTTGCATGTACAGCACATGTGGCTGGAGTAAGTGCATCATCATCATCATCATCATCATCATCATCATCATCATCTTCACACTATTTCTTCTTCTACCACCCTGAATGGTGGAGAAAAAAGATTTTTTGTCTGACGCAGTGGCTAACAATGTAAATACATTTCTTTGTTGTGGTTTTTGTGCTTCACACGATGGGTTTTGCATGAAGACCCCGCTGGGAAGTTTCCAGAGCTGAATAGCCTGGGAATGGGAAACCTTGCCCTTTGCTAACACTTCTTGTGCTCCAGTCTGCCAAGTGACTCTCACTTCAGTTTCTTTTTGTCTGCCATTGGAGCAACTTGTTTGGTAGTTTATTGATGAGTGGCTCCTTCCTCTCTTTTCTTGTCTTTGAATCTTCATTATATCCTTTCCTTCTTCCTTATCTTCATCTTATTCTTGCTCTTTACATTTATTTATTTGTTTGTTTACTTACTTACTTATTTTCTTTCTCAGGACTTCAGCCCTTTTCTTTCTCTTTCTTTTATGCCCTCCACACTGCCTTCAATGTCTTGCTCTTCCTGCAGGCATAAAGTCCTGTAAAGGACAAAGAAAGCATCTCTTTTGCCTGGAAGAAGGCCATACTCCCAGCCAGTGCTCAGTTTGTCAGGGTTTTTGTTACTTTGAGAGAGAAACCCTACCCCGGGGTCTATAATTTTAATATTAAAATATAGCTTTGTATGCCGGAGAGGTCCCCCGAAAGGGCACGTAGGCAGGCACGGCCGAAAGACCGACAACAAGGTCAGACCAGTATAATTCCCATCGCGTAGCCCCAGGAAAACCTTGAGAAAAACAAATCCACAATAAACAAAAGGTCCTCCAACCCGAGATGCTGACTTGAGAGGATTAGCATGTCTGCCCCAAGTTGAGCAAATATCCCCTCAGGCGGGGACCACACCACAACAGCTCCAAGAATCTGGAGACTTTGGCAACACCCAGTAATCCTATCACACAAAGGAAATTACCCATGTAAAGCTTCGTGCCCACTGCAACTCCCATTGTTCTCCCCGGGAAAGGATTAGCCCTCCAGGTACCTTTTCCCCTATAAATAGTCCCGGCTTTTGAGAGTTTCTTCGGATTGGTCCCGGTCACCCCATCCGCCTGTCGCTCAGTGTGTTCAGCAATCCTCTCAGCCCTCTCCGTGCGGAGTCCCACTTCTTGGCTGCCTTCTCGGACTCAGGACTTCAGGACAAGGTGCAGTATTACCCCAACAACACCCCTTCAATAGTCCCTCTGTCCAACTTCCTCTCTTTTTCTTCTTAATAGCTCTTGGGTGCATGTGTGCGAGAGTGCGTTGGTGCGTGAGACTTACATTTAATAAAATCATTTATTAGACATTTTGTTCAGTTTTTGACTTGGCCTTACCCTGTAAAAACTGGGTAAAAAGACCCCACTAGGTTACCCTGCCTCTCGCATTGCTATCGCTCGTGCTCTGGCTGGTTTCCATTTCCCATCACGTGGCACACATTGAGGTGGCCCCCAAGGGACCCCAGAAATCAGGGTAACATTTTGCTGCCCAAGCCCTTTGCAACCAGGCTTCTTGGCTTAAATTACATTGTTAGGGTGAGTCCTTTAAGGGTGCAGAACATGCAGTGACAAATAAAGCTTTATCTTCTGCTTTTTACTGTCAACTTGGGTTTACCTGATAATGGAAGAGCCTTTCTGCTGGAGAATCACCTGCTGAAAATATAGATAGATAGATAGATAGATAGATAGATAGATAGATATAGATATAGATATAGATATAGATATAGATATAGTATGAGTTTAGTTCTCAGTAGCATTGTACAGGCAAGAATTTTCCTGTAGAAAGTTATACTGAAAGAAACATCTCATCATGCCTTGAGTCTAACTGGGTTTTACTTAATCGTATCAGAGGTACCGAAGCTGAGAGAATACATCAGGAAGCTCTATCTGAAGGAGAGGAAGAGGCTGCTGAATGATTACCTGAAGGAGATTCTGGGGATTTTCCTGCTGGCTGAGAACTTTGGCTCCAGAGGAGAACCTGTGGTAGGTTCTCTTTTGAAAAAAACCATATTTTGCTATTATAAGAAATCAAATATCCATAATCCATTTCACTAGGAGTCAGGGCTGGTGGACCTCCGTCCATCACTGGTTGAATTCCAACTCCTGTCACCCCATTGGAAGTGTCTTGGATCCCATATGGGAGAAACGCAGGATATAAATTAAACAAACAAACATCTTGAGGGCCACAGGTTTCTCACTTCTGCTGTCATACTTATGTGCATATGTGCCTTCAAGTTGCCTGTGGACTTTTGGTGACCCCATGAATTTCATAGTGCAAGGAACACCCAGAGGTAGTTTTGCCAGTTACTTCACCTGAAATATAGCCTACAGCACCTTGGATTCATTGATAGTCTCCCATCCAAGTACTAACCAGGACTGAACCTTCTTAGCTTCCAAGATCAGATGGGATCTGGTGCCCTTAGGGTATTTTGGCCTTACATATTTACCTGAAAAGTATGCTACATTGCATTCAAATGGACCAACTTCTGATGAGTAGACATAGAATCATAGAATCATTTTGCAAGAAGAAACCACAAGAGCCATCCTGTCCAATTCCCTTCCACCATGCAGAAATATACCATCAAAACATTCCCAACAGAGGGCCATCCACCTTCTGTTTAAAAAACTCCAAAGAAAGAGACTCCACCATGCCTTCTGGGAGGGTGTTCCATTGTTGAACTGCTCTTAACCATCAGAAAGTTCCTTCTAACATTTAGATAGAATCTATTTTCCTGAAGTTTGAAGCCATTGCTCAATATCCTGGTCTTTGAAGCAGCAGAAGACAAGCTTGCTCCATCCTCCGTATGAGAACCCTTCATATATGTAAAGATAGCCATCATGACACTTCTTAACCTTCTCTTCTCCAGGCTAAACATACCCAGTTTCCTAAGCCTCTGCTCAGAGGACATGGTTTCCATGCTTTCTACCATTTTGGTCAACCTTCTCTGGATACATTCCATCTTGTCAATATCCTTCCTGACTTGTGGTGTCCAGAACTGGACACAGGATTCTAGGTGGGGAATAGAGTGGTAATATTACTTCCCTTTACCTTGACACTATACTCCTATTGAAGCAGCCTAGAATCACATCAGCCTTTTTAGCTGCCATATCACACTGCTGACTCATGTGCAGCTTGTGGTTTACTAAGATTCCTAAGTCCCTTTCACATGTGCTGTGGACAAGTAAGGTGTCACCCATCTTATATCTATGCATTTCATTTACTCTGCCCAAATGTAGTACCTTAAATTTCTCCCTGTTAAAATTCATTTTTTAGCTCTGCCCGGTAATCTGTCAAGGTCATTTTGAATTCTGAACCTTTCCTCTGGAGTATTAGCAACCCCTCCTAATTTGGTGTCATCTGCAGATGTGATAAGAATGCCCTCTCTTCCTTCATCCAAGTCATTGATAAAGATCTTAAATAGTACTGGCCCAGGAAAGAATCTTGTGGCACCCCTTTAGGTTTGGCTGGTGAGCCAGTTACAAATCTACTTAACAGTAGCATTGTTTAGCCCACATTTTACTACCTTGTTTGTGAGGATATCATGGGGGACTTTGTCAAAGACTTCATTGAAATCAAGATAACTACTTCCACAGTGTTCCCTTCTTCCACCAAGCTAGTAACTCTATTAAAAGAGAAAAGATTAGTCTGGCATGACATGTTTTTGAGAAACCCATGTTCACTTATAGTGATCACGGCATTGCCTTCTAAGTGTTTACAGACTGTCTGTTTAATGATCTGCTCTAGAATCTTTCCTGGTATTGATATCAGGCTAACTGGGTGGTAATTATTTGGGTCCTCTATTTTTTCCCATTTTGAAGATGCGGACAACATTTGGCCTCCTCCAGTCTGCTGGGACTTCTTCTGTGCTCCAGGAATTCTCAAAGATTATTGCCAGGGGTTCAGAGATTACTTCTGCCTGTTCTTTTAATACTCTTGGATGTAGTTTATCTGGCCCTGGAGACTTGTATTTATTTAGAATAACCAAGTATTCCTGTACTACCTCTTCACCTATTCTGTCCTGCATTTCCTCTACTACATCATTTTCTCCATTTTCTCCAGGTAGACCACTGTTTTCCCTTTGGGAGCAGACAAGGCAAAGAAAGTGTTCAGGAGTTCTGCCTTTTTTCTTTCCTTCTGTTAGCATTTCACTGTCTTCTCCCGCAGAGTCCCAACCATTTCCTTGTTCTTTCTTTTGCTATGGACATAACCAAAGAAGCCTTTCTTATTTTTTTTTAAACCTCTCTAGCAAGCCTGAGCTCGTTCTGTGTTTAGATTTTATGACTTTCCCCCTACACTTGGAGCCTTTCTGCACTACACTGTTATTGTGCTATTATTCCACTTTCAACCTCCTGTGTAGTTTACTGAGGCCAAAGAGCTCTCCGGCTGAGAATTCTAAATGCTCCTCCCTAAACTGCAAACCCCAGGATTCCACAGGAGGTTGAAAGTAGAATAATAGCACTATAACAGTGTAGTGTGGAAAGGCCCTTGCTACTTGTTTGAATTCCTGCTTGTTTGAATTTCCCCCTTTTTCCATTTCCCATTTAAATCTTAGCTCAGATGAAAGTTCTTTAGACATGCATCCTGGATTCTTTAGATGCTCCCCATTTTATCTCCTCATTGGAACTGTTAGAAATTGTGCCTTCAATATCTCACTTTTAAGAATCTCTCATCCATTCTCTTTTAGTATTCCTGACCACACCCAGTATTTCACTAAATTTACTGAAATCAGCTTTCTTAAACTCTAGAACACATGTCCAACTATGCTTGGCTTCCCCTTTTTGCTGTATAATAAATTCAAGGAGAACACGGTCACTTCCACCTAAGGATCCTGCCACTTCCATTCCATTAACCAGGTCATCATTCTTGGTTGGGATCAGATATAAAAGAGCTGTTCCCCTTGTTCCCGCTTCCACCTTCTGGACAAGGAAATTGTCAGCAAGGCAAGTGGGAAATACTCTCGGCAGAGTTTGACTTCCAACAAATATCAGGATATCAGGGTAGTTGAGATCTCCCATTCCTATGGCATCTTTCCTTTCTGAATGTTTTGTCTGTAGCAGACAGTCTCTATGCCCAGGCAAAGGGCAAGGGAATATAGGGGAAGGCGCACGCGCACATGTGCCTTCCATTCCCTTGCTCTCATCCTCCCTGATAGGAGAGAGAGCTTCAGATTAATTGGGTAGCTCCAAACTCGCAGAAAGATCCCTGGTCCTTCTACTTCTGTGTGTCATACTCCTCCCCATGTCTAGCTCCTGTGTTTGGGAACTGACTTCCTCCTCAGAAACATCCCTCGTGTGTTCCTCCTCCAGTACATTCTGCTCTGCTTTTTCAAAGAAAACCTCATGCTCCCTAATATGCTGAAGAATGGGCACACAGGCTTCAAGTTGCTGGACCTTCTCCTCCAACAGGGCAACCAACTTGCACTTGCTGGAGGTGGAGCTACCCACACCTTCTGGCAAGAACACAAATATGCCTCAGCGGTTGCAGGTGACTACAGCAGCTCCCTCAGCATTCATGTTCGGAAGTCCCAAGGAGGCACCGAAACAGCACTCCCGGCCTTCCACGCAAAATTCTCCCAGTGAACACCCACGTGGAACAACCGTTGGCTTTGCTGCCTATTGGCCAAGCTCCTGTTCACGGAGCTCCAGGGACTCGGGTTGCAGTTGTATGTATAGGATTTTCCTCTCAGCTGCCTGTTTCAGGGCAGTATGTGAAACTTCAACACGCCCTGGCATCCAGCGTAACTTCATTGTCCCATCAGTTCCTTGAGCCATAATCTTCCGGCTTTTGGTTGTCACTGCCAGTACTTTCTGCGTATAATTTCCTTCCGACCTCCCTTTCTGTAATCTACTCCCCATCCAGGATCCAGCAGAAAGCTGATGGAGCACAGTTATGCCGGATGGTCACACTCAGGCCATTTCCGCACTAGTCAGTTATAGCGCTATGATTCCACTTTCAACCTCCTATGGAATCCTGGGGTTTGCAGTTTCGGGAGGGGTTGGCCGGACATCCATAAGATGTTGAAAGTGGAATCATAACACTATAACACTCTAGTGCGTCAGTGATGTGCAGACGGAGCAAGCCCTTGTGAAAATGTGACATCTGCCTGGGGCCCTTTTCGCAACTTACCCTTTCGTGGAGCTGGGTTGGGGTTTTAGCATGAGAAGGCTTGGGAGGAACGCTCTCGCAAGCCTCCTGCTTCAGCTCCGCAGCTTCTTCCTTGTCGTGGGACCTCACAGGCTGCACTGAGGAGAGGACACGTGACCAGCCCAGCTCCCGACGCACCGCACGCCAGGAAAGTGCGCGCGGGGCCTGGGAGCCATGCACGATCGTGCACCATTTTCGGCTTTAAGCCGAAAATGAAAAGGTGCGTGCGTGCTCTGCGTCCGGCCCTTGAGCATCGTGTAAACGTGAGTGCGTCATGCAGACCGCTCCTCACATTTACGCAACACTCAAGGGGCCCTCTCGCTTCCAAAACGCTGTGCGAAAAGGGCCTATGTGAGGCAGTGGATGCCTGCATGTGTGAGTACTGGGAAAACAAAACGGCTATGCCGTATTGTGTGAGCTGTTTGTCCCATATAGGATCTGGCCATCAATGCTGGCTGCCCCTTCACATGTATGATGCAGTGAGCTGTATACAGTCTGGGAAAGCTTTTGGTTCAGTAAATCTGTTATTTCTTCCAATGCCACTTTATTGTCATTGCTGTAGCAGAATAGCACAGGAAGCTGCATCTTTTATCCACCCTTCCTTCCAACCTCACATCCCTGCTGTGGGAGACTGATGGCCTTCTGTCTTCTGCCGTGTTTCCCTAGGAGGTGCATTTTAGGGAGAGTGGCTTGGAAGAGTTTGTGAACAGAAGGATGGATGCATTGGGGGAGAAACTTGATCAGTGTTTCAGTCAGATGGATCAGCCTCTTCGTGAGGGTGTGGCAAATGCCAAAAGACAGCATAAGAAAATTGTTACTAGGATGCTCACGGTAAGGAAAATCTGTTATCACTGTTATTAACATACACCTAAAGGATAACCTCCTTCCATAGAACCCTCTCCAGACAGTCAGCTCCTTTGGGGAACTTCTACTTCAGTCAGCCAAAACTAGGCTGTTACTTAGATGACATTTTCTTTTCAGCCACCCCTAGATTGTGGAATGACTTAGCAGAAGAGATTTGTTCGCCGGAGACACAGTTAGCATTTAAAACAGCAGTAAAGACTAGTATTTTCTGGCAGGCCTAGCCAGAATAATTTTAAATTGTGGTTTTTAAAGTATTTTTGATGGATTTTAATATCTACTGGCTTTATATGCCTATTAAATGAAATTAGGTGGTATGTTATTTGTTGTTCCCCACCTAGATCCACAGGGAGGAGATAAATATCATCATCTCCCTCATCCTCATCATATGAATCCCTTTTCTAAATGTCATTTTGTGTGCAATTTTCCTTGTGACCGTTCGATCCTGGCTGCCAGATCCGAAAATGAAATAGTGCACAATCAGTGCCTGCCGGACACGGCAGCGTTACCCAATGGCGAGGACATCATGTGGGTTGCTCCTCGCAATTGCGCGACGCTCCAGAGGCCCTCTCGCATGGTGGATGCCGTGCAAAAAGGGGCCTAACTTTGATTTTAAAAACACAAGTTTAAAAAGCATTAAAGCATATTTAGGCCATTTCTGCCCTACGCTGTTACAGTGCTATTATTCCACTTTCAACATCCTGTGGAATTCTGGGTTTTATAGCCTACTGAAGCCAAGGAGCTCTGGCTGAGAATTTTAAAGGCCTCTCCCTAAACTGAAAGTGGAATAATAGCACTATAACAGTGTAGTGCGGAAATGACCTAAGATAAAAACAGTACATCCTCGCACCATGAAAAGCTCTATCTGCTACAAGGAAATGCCTCCTTAAATAAAAAGCTCTTTACCTTCTAGCAGAAAGACAGCAGGGAGGGGTACGACTGGAACTCCCAAAGAAGGGAGTTCCACAACTCTGGAGCAGCCATCGAGAAGGCCCTGTCTCACCAGACGTGCCTGGGATGGTGGGGGGACCGAGAGGCCCTTCCCGCAACTCTCCTTCTCTTGGCGCTGGGGAGCGGGGATCATGCGAGCAGCCTCTGCCGAGAGGCTCTCACATCCCCACTGCTTCAGCTCCGCGTGAGCTGCCTGCTCCCGAGCAGGCAGCGCAAGAGTCCTGCCTCTTCCTTCTGCCGCGCAGCCTGGGGGTTTCCCAGGCTGCGCTGGGACCGGAAGTGCGACCGCCACGGCTCTGGAGGCTCCGCACATCAGGTGAGTGCATGCGGGGCCCTGGAGCAATGCGCGATGGCGCACCATTTCCGGCTTGAAGCTGAAAATGGAAAAAAATGTGCAATTGGCACCTGCTGGCCCCTGGAGCGTCGTGTGATTACGAGCGTGTCGTGCAGATCGCTCCTTGCAATCGTGCGATGCTCCAGGTGCCTTCTCGCACGGCAAGTGCTGTGCGAAAAGGGCCAGAGGAAGCCTTCCCCCACAGACATGGGCAGGTTCATATAGGGAGGTATGGTTTTTCAAACAGTCTGCACCCAAGCTGTGTAGGGTATTAAAGGTCATAGCCAGCACTAGAATTCTGCCCACAAATGGACTGGCAGCCCATGGAGGTGTCACAGCAAGAGGGTTATATGCGCCCTATGACCAGCCTCAGACAGCAACTTGGCTGCAGCGGTGTGGACCTGGTGAAGTTTCTGAACAGTTTCCAAAGACAGCCCCACGTAGAGTACATTACAATAATCTGAAAGGTATGTAATGTCACAGTAGCCAGATCTAACATTTCAAGAAATGAGTGCAACTGTCACATGAGTGTTAGGTGTGCAAACACACTCCTGACCACGGCTGAAGCCTGGACATTAACAGAAGTCTTTCCTTAACTGGTTCAGTAAAAGTGCTGTTTCCAATTTTCCAGAGATCTAAAGGCTACAAAGGTTTCTACCAGACCTTAAAAGCTGTGTGTGTGTGAAGAATGGTGAGTTTCCTTCAAGGACATTTGCACGCCTAGATTTAAATGAAGACCTTGCCAACCCCATCTATGAAAAAATTTCAATTCCTTTTGGAAACATATTCAGGTAAGAGAAGCTTTGCTTGCTCTCAGGTTCATCAGGGTTATATTGCTTTTGGAGCTGGGCTCACCTACCTTTGTCCAGCCTTTCAATCTTTGAACTCTGACATGGGAGGCCTTCTTGCAAGAGTAAAGCATATTCACAAAAGTCACAGCCACAGGAGGGTCAGCTTCCCTGATGCTCTCTCTCACGGGACTGCTGCCGTATCTTTGATGCAAGTGTTTCTCGGAGTTTTTTCCTCTTGTACAAGGAGAGAAGCAGATACGTTGGTCATCTCTGGGCCAGTTCATAACAAGCGGCTTGGCAATTGGGAACTCATTACCAGTGGGACTGTTGCAGGTACTCGGATTATTTAAGAAAAAGACTTCTCAAGTCCCTGCCAAACTAAAACTGTAGCAGAGTGCCGTTATTAATATGCACTGAAGTCCTTACGAGTAAAAGTCACGTAGCTTGCTTGCAAATATCTTATGACTCAAGCACCAGCAGCCAGGAGACTTCTGGAAGGTTGGGAGGGGGACTGGCTGTTCCCTAGCATTTCCCTCTTGCTGCTGTGAGCCCCCTCTCAGGGACTGAAGGGAGGGGGCTGCTGGGAGCCTCCTGCCCTTGGCTGACCGGTGGTCTCTCTCTTTCACCATGGCCCCTTTCACATTATACAGCTGCAGCGCTATACTCTAACTACCATGACAAACAACATGCTATAGATTTATGGTTGAGAGAGGGGCATTTAGAATTCTCAGCCAAAGAGTACTAGGGCCTTGCCAAACTACAAATTCCAGGATTCAGCAATGACATTTAAAGTGGAATCATCGTGTTATAACTGTCCATTGTGAAAGGGCCTCAGGAGAAGATCTCTGGTTTTAAGCCACGTGGCTGTAACTGCTTGGAGAGCAGAAGCCTGCTCGGAGCATAACTTTTAATTGCTATTGTTGCTTTATTCTGTCAATTTTCAAGCTGCTTTGTACTTGTTATGCATTAAGTCTAGATTATTTCACTGATTATTGGATTTCTGCAGTATTTATTAAATTACTAGCTTTGCCTCATTAGGATTTGTTATGTCTGTAACTATTTTTTTTCAATCCAGTGTTTACTGGGAGTCACTTTAGGCACTGGGTCTGTCCAAACTGTGGCATAAAAGTGAGATCTCTTGCAACATCATTTATTAATGGCTGGTACTTCCTAGAGACACATTTTCAATCCACATGGACCTCTCTAGCCAACAGGGAAAGGAGGGAGGAAGAAAGAAGCTGGGTAGGCAGTTTGGCCAATAAACATCCAGATTTAATAATACTGCAGATAATGGACCAATCATAGCTCTCTTCAGTGCCTTTCCTCACTATTCGCTATGGAGATTTAGATGGGCATACCTTCTTTTTTAAAGGCACAGGGCTCCGGCAATCTTACTGTTCCTGAGTAAATGCCCTGTGTATTGGAAAATGAGAGAGATTTGGTAGATCTCTCTACATAGCAAAGCAGTTAGTTTGCAAACAGAAGGTTGAACAGTTCACCGGCTGGGAAGTAAGCACAAACTCAGTTTTGTTTGAAAAAAGTATATTAAAAAGTATTTAAAAGTTTAAAAAGTATATAGAAGTAGTCTACTGACAGATACTTGTGCATAATCTACACAGGTTCACGTTCTTGAAGAAAAAATAAGCAATCATGTGCTTTCCGTGGAGCATCTCCTCTGAAGTGCTCCTGGCCACATGCTTCCAGGAAGGCAGGTGGGAAAGAGAGGAAAGTAAAAAGAGAGACAAAGACCCCGAGAACGAAGGGATGCTTACCTGCCAGAGGAAGAGAGCAGGAGGGATCAAACGAACAGGAAGTTACCTTGGGTTTTACCCCTAAACTTACAGCGATCATGCAACCTAACTAGCAGTGAACTCAGAGCGCGCACCCTCCTCCCATCCAGAAGAACGACCATTAATTTGGAACTAGAAATCTCTATGCCCTGTTCAAAAGGACACAACCCCAGTGATACACCCTTGAAGAAAAAGCATTCAGCCACTAGGTCGGAATAAAATATTTCTGCTTGTGCGTGGAATTGCCTCTCTATGTTGTGAAATTAGGCAATTGGGTTGTTAAATCCAACAAGGAGAACTGTAGCAATGGCTAAAACAAGCAAAAGGGGTGTTTCCTCCGTCCTCCCCCCCGGCCAGCCCTTGATGAAACTAACACTGTAATGACACACTCATTCAATTCTGGGTGAAGCTCCTTGTTATGTTTTTCACACGCCACTCTGCTATTCAAACAGGATGGGAAGAGGTACCAGGGCCAACCTACGGTCTCACCTAGAGATGTTTCAAAAAGAGGTGAACGAGAAGATCTCTCAGATTGCAAAAGACAAAAAAATCCCAGATGACAACGGCAAGATTGGAACTTTCATTCATGAGGTAAGTTTATACGTACTAAAAATGAAGACAACACAACAAGCAACCCAGATCAACGGGCTTCATCTGAGCCTGCATAGTGCACTCTTCAGAACCGTCTAGATTCTAGAAGAAGTATTTTGGCAGGAAGCCCACCCTGTCCCCTGAGGCTATACAAGCCAACTTCTCACCAAAAACCCTCAGTTCGCTTGTGTTTGCTATAGCATTATCACCATTCTTTGGAGCCTTCTTTGGAAATTTTCCTCATTGTCTACGGTTAATGGTTTCCAACCTTTCAGCTTGTATTTACAGTTTTTTGCCTCATCTCGCTTTTTGGCTTTGGTCTTTGATTCTCAGTCTTCAGATTCTACTCGTGCAGCCTTTCCGCAGCTTACCTTTTTTCAGCGCTGGGGTGCGGGGATTGCACGAGCAGCCTCCAGCGAGAGGCTCACGCGTCCCCGCTGCTTCAGCTCCGCACGAGCCGCCTGCTCCCGGGCAGGTAGCGCGAGAGCCCCGCCTCTTCCTTCCGCGCTGCAGCATGGGACTTCCCAGGCTGCGCTGGGGCAGGAAGTGCGACCGCCGCGGCTCCGGAGACTCCAGACACCGGCTCAGTGCACGCGGGGCCCTGGAGCGATGCACGATCGCGCACCATTTTCGGCTCGAAGCCCAAAATGAAAAAATGTGCGATCGGCGCCTGCCGGCCCCTGGAGCATCACGCGATTGTGAGTGCATCCTGCAGATCGCTCCTCACAATCGTGCGATGCTCCAGGCACCCTTTCGCATGGGAAATGCCATGCGAAAAGGGCCCAAGGGTCTGGGTATTGATTTATAATTTTGTCTCTCGTAAAATGGCCTTGGAAATTATCTTTACATGATGCTCCTCTTGTGGAGCTAAGATCTCGGATAAGGACAGCCATTCCAAGTGTCTCCTCCCCTTGAGAGATGGCCACAACAGGGGATCTTGTTCTCACTGTCAACTCATTACTCTGCAGATGAGGCATAAGTGGCCAGACTTAAGGCTTTGCTTTGGGAAAAAATGTTAAGCACCTCCACAATGGCCTCTCAAAATATGCCTCTTTACACTGCCTCAGTAACGGCAGCAAAATAGAGGAGTAGAGTGGGATCCAAAGCCCCCCCGCCAACCTCAACTTCATCTACAGCAAGGTCTCCTTCCCGGAAGATTCTCAACCGGACTGTCCTTCTTTAACTCCATCTTCTGTATCAACAGTGGCTCCACCTCAGTGTTCTTCGGTACTGAGGGATACCCGTACCGACCAAGGGGAGCAGCAGCAATCCTCCTCCAAGATGATTTCATCCAAAGAAAGGAGGCGGGTCCCTTCAACAACAGGAAGGTCCGTCTCACATTCCATTTCCAAAAGATGCAAATAAGCGAGCTGCATTGGAATACAGCTTTCTACCTAAAGAGTCCAGCTTCTTCCCTCCTTTGTCAGTTGGGGTGGAATGTAGCCTTGGCTGGATCAACAATTATAAAATTTGGCTTGGGGTGCTTCACCACCCTATAAAGAAACTAGCTTTTTAGACATGGGCAGGAGAGAATGTCGTAGTGTACATGCTCAGTCGCAGTCACTGTCCTGCTATGAATGGAAGGTTCACATGGGTACCTTAAAGGATGTCTTCAGAACCTAAACAGTTCCTCTGGTGGACCTCTTTGTGTCTGTCCTCCACAAGCAGTGCCACATCTTCTGCTCCAGAACCAAAGGGGATGACAGATTGGTGCAGGTTGTATTCCCGTTCAACTGGAAAAGACCCGTCATGTACACTTTTCCCCCATTGCCTCTCATCACCAGGGTGCTGGTGAAGATTCAGCAGGATGGTTGCCAGGGCCATTCTGACTGCTTCTGATAGGCCTGCTAGCGCTGTTGTGGGATCAGGAATCCTGCCCTACCTGCCTTCTACGTGTCCTGCTCTTTCCTTTGGTCTTTTGGCTGCTGCCTTAGGCAGCCAGGGAACTGAGAGTTTTGGTGGGAATGTGGCTTGTGTAGCCTCAGGGAACAGGGGGGAGTTCCCACCAAAAGGCTTGTTCCAGAGCTCTAGAGGGTTCCAACGAGTGCACTGGGCCAGCACAAATGACCCGTTTGTGTGAGTTCACAGATGACCACTTAAAGAACCACAGTTACAGGTAAGCAACCTGTTCGTTCTCTCTTCTTGATTTTTTGTTTCCAACATTCTCAGGTGATCTTTAGCTGGTCTCTCCAGCTGACCAGTGGGGGAAATTCTACAGTTGTGGGGAAGCAGTGGGTATGACTACTATGAGAGTGCAGGGTAGTGATTTGAGTGCCGGACAACTCTGGAGACCAGAGTTCAAATTCCTGCTGGGCTATGGAAACCCACTGGGTGGTCCTGGGCAAGTCACATTCTCTCACCCCCAAAGGAAGGCAATGGCCAAAAAAGAAAACAACACAAGAAACCCTCTGAACAAATCTTGCCAAGAAAACCCCGTGATAGGGTTTGTTTTAGGGTTACCATAGATCAGAAATGATTAGAGGGCACACAAGAACAACAGTAACAATAAGTAATCCTTCTCTGTGTGCCCTTGCCAGAGAGCCAAGAGACCTGGGGTTCGAAGCTTCATGGGGCTTTGAGTTGTACATGGAAAATAGGGAGCCATGGGGTGCCATAGGGGAGGCTTGCTGCCATGCGCTGCTGGGGGACACTTCACAGAAGATCTCCAGAAGATCATTTCTGAGAGAACAGAAGGTGAGAACTTTATATTGATCTCCACAGACAGAAGGCATCCTGAAAAGATTCTCGAGAGGAAGACGGTCATCTACCGGGCACTTCCACGGTGTATCCAGAATTCTCTGACACCCCATTATCAAGGTGGGAGGTTCTCTTGTCAGGCAGGGATGGATGCAGTCTACCTTTCATATTGTGGGGGTAGTTCAGCACAGCAGCATTTGGAAGGGCAGCCTAGAGGTTCCAGGAAATGAGATGGAGCTGGTTTTGAATGAAAGATTTTAGTATCTCTCTCTCTTTCTCTCTCTGTCTCTCTCAGTCTCTGGGGGGCAAGAAGGCAAGAGGGAGGAGGCTTCTGTTCCCCATTGGCAAGTTGCCTTTACAAGATCCCAGCCTCCGTGTTGGGTTGCCATGTCAAGGGACGCCAACAATCTGGTGAGGTGCCCCTGTTTTCACATCCTTATGGCTCAGGTTTCCTTTTCAGGAGGGAGTCATCCCATTGCCCCAGTATTGTTCCTCCAGCTGCTCAGACTAAGAGTTTTTGTAGTGGAATTTACTCGGAAGAAAATATTTGGTACCGAACCAGAAAATTTTAGTCAGCTGATCAATTGGCAAAAGACAGTGTGATGTGATGACGCCGAGAGGCTGAACATGGCTTGCATTTCAGCTGCGCTGCCAAATCACACTGCAGTCTTCCTTGTAGCTCCTGGCATGCTCAGTGCTTGAGATCGTTATGGGAGAAGCCCTCCAGCTCTTTTGAGCAGCGCATGGTCTCCCTGTGGGACTGTCTACCTGGACAATCAGGCTGCAGCAATATCTTCAACTGATTCCTCTTTGGTGGCTCATATGAGGCTACGATGCCCCAGAGCTTAACTGTGCACGAAACAGAGAGGGCAGGAGAACATATTTAGGGAATGGGGAGCTGTTTGTCCTCCGCTTCTTGGCTTAAATGTGTGGAGTCTGCCCGTTCATGGGGCAGCCTTGTTGTCCTTTGGAATGTACTGACATTTTATTGTCCTCGAACAGAAGGTCTCAGGGCATGTAGGCTGTTGGGCGACTGGAGGGCTGAAACCCTGCAGTGGAACCTTTTCCCCATTTCCTGCAGGTCTGTCACAGCTAGTTTTATGCTGTGTCCCTCTTTTCCTGGATTTTGTTCCAGCTGAGGTGCTGAGAGCCTGAGGGTTGGCCTCTGGCTGTGAATCTTCCCACAAAGCAAGCATTACTCCTTTCTCTGAGCAAGGATGAATGAACAATACTCATCAGAACGGGAAAGTTAATGCATTTATTAAAAATAAAACAGTTTACAAGCCCAAGTGAATCATTTTAATAGCAGGCTGCCTGGTACATCATCATTACCACCACCACCACCACCACCACCACCACCACCATCATCATCATCATCATCATCATTTCTATCCCACCAGGCAGCCCACTATCAAATGATTTCTGCTGGATGAATTCCTTATTGCCATCATCTGAATCCGTTTTGGAGTTCACTCAGTGAGATCTCTCCAACCGCTCATCTATGCTTCTTTTCTGCCTGCTTGTTAGTAATGTTTTGGCCATTCTTAATTCCATAGAGGCCTCAAAAATTAGCGGCCGCAAAGCCTACAATCGCATGAAGAACATTCTTCTGGAAAACATTGCGAAAACGGTGAAGAACAATATGTTTGAGGAGGCCGAATCCCAGATGAAGAGCGACTTCTTGAAACTGAAGGTACAGTGGAGGTGGGAGTCCCTCGGGTTTGACTCTCGGCACACTCTGCCGAGAAGAATGCTGGTTGCATAATTACCTTCTCTGGATGGAACTGGATTTACGGAGTCGGATGAGAGCTTGGGAAAATGAGGTGTTTGGACTCCACCTCCCAGCTCCCAGCCAAGACCCACCTTGCCGGGGAGTTATGGGAACAGTAGTTCAGACCCACAGCCATATAGCTGACTCTTCTTTCTGCTAGTTGGCTAGAGCTCTCTAGGACTCATGGAAACAAGGTCCCCTTAAAATGAAGATGTTGGAGGCTCCGCTGTGGACTCTGTGCATGAAAAACAGAAGTGTGTGTGCATGCACGCACGCACACCTATGCCTCCTGGTGAGTTATTGCCTCTTGCCTGTCAAAGGTTTATAGTTTTACAGTGTGGGGAATGTTTTGTGTCCTGCAGGAGGAAATTGTGGTGACTCTGAAGAAGCAAATCTTCATGCTGCTCAAACTGCTCTTGTTGCAGGAGGACCAGCTGGTGGTGGAGCTGCCAGGTACGCTCTGGGATAGCCTCACTGGGCTCTCGTGCTCCTCTCTGCAGATCCCCAAGTTCGTTCAGAAATGGCTTGTTGGAGGGGGCAGGGATTTGTTGTCTAGTGCTGTTTCAGCCCCCCTCTGCAAAGAGCCAAAAATTGCCCTGAAAACGGACTGGAAGTGACTTCCAGTCTCAGAAAAAGGCAGACGTGTGGCCCAAGTTGGCCCGTTTGCTCTCCATCTGTGCCCACCCCTGTTCTGAAGCAGAGGATTCCCCCACTTATCTGAAAGGTGAGGGACTGGAGCACTGTCAGGAAATGGAATTGACTGAAAAGTGGAATCCATGTAGGGAACATGAGGGGATTATAGAGGCTCATTTGGGACAGACGCATGTGCGCTGCTTGCAAAGTCTCTTAGCTGGCTTTGTACCATTCCCCCCATCCCCAGCTCATTTTTCAAGCAGCGTGCATGTGTGAGTGGTCCCAAGTGAACTTCTGGAGGCAAGACGAATTGATGAAAGAGTGGAACTCTTGTTGAGTTAACAGAACTTGTCCTTAATTTGGAAGCTTCCAAAGAGCGAGTCGTCAGATAATGAGGTGTCAAAAGTTGGGGGATTCCTGTGACCAACTTAGTTTATTGAAGTGTACACAGTCTTGAAAATATTGAGGCTTAAAAACCTCCAATAGTCTCAGATTTGGATCGGTTAGAACCTGGTTTTCTCCATAACAGTTCAGTGCCAGTCCTGTCACCATCCCACCACCCTGGTTGTTGTGGCCCCAAGGCCATAGAGCAATTCTACTGGGGAGAGTCATTTGGGGAAAAAAAATGTTCTAAATGCCTGGGAGGAAAAAAAACTGCAGGGTGTTTTTAAAAGGCTTTGGTTTGGTAAAGATGAACGTACCGCTGCTGTTGCCTCTATGGTGCAAAGACTTAGGGCCTTACTGCACTAGCCTGTTATAGTGCTATTATTCCACTTTCAACATCCTGTGGGATCCTGGGGTTTGCAATCTAGGGAGGAGCATTTAAAATTCTCAGCCAGATTAAGAAAAAATAAAAATAATTTTAAAAAAATTCTCAGCCTGAGCTTTTTGGCCTCAGTAAACTACAAACCCCAGAATTCCACAGGAGGTTGAAAACGGAATAACAACAGTATAGCAGTGTAGTGCAGAAAGGCCCTTGGTTTTGGTCTGGGGGAGCAGTGCATTGGCTCTCCTGGCTTGGGTTGAATTTGGGGTTGGATTTGGAGTTCTTGACCTCTCAAGAAACTTAGCTGTGAAATACAATGGCATGTCCGAAGTTCCTGCAAAAACTGCCCAGTTTTTGAGAGCTGCCAAGAGTTTGAGAAACTGCACAGCTTTGGAGTCAGAACCTATGCTGGCAGTCTTTTCTTAACCTTGCACAGAAACTGCACAGCTTCCTGGGGGGGGGGGAGCCCCCACCTGCTTACATTGTTTATTGCTATATACTGGGGAAAATGCAGAACTGAATTGCTCACTATGCTCCGGTATAAGCAACACAGTGAAGCGTTCAGGGTTGTGGCTGCAGTCTTTTCTGAGTTTCTCTTTGGCCGGCTTTTATTTTTACTTATAACACTATAAAACATAGAATCGTAGAGTTGGAAGAGACCCCAGGGTCCATCGAGTCCAACCCCCTGCTATGCAGGAACACCCATCAAAGCACTCCTGACAGATGGCCATCCAGCCTCTGCTTAAAAACCTCCAAAGAAGGAGGAGACTCCACCACACTCCGTGGAGGCAGCGGCATATCCCACTGCCGGACAGCCCTGACCGTCAGGAAGTTCTTCCTGAGGTTCAGGTGGAATCTCCTTTCCTGCAGCTGGAACCCATTGCTCCTTGTCCTGGTCTCTGGAGCAGCAGAAAACAGGCCCTCTCCCTCCTCAACAGGACATCCCTTCAAATATTTAAACATGGCTATCATGTCCTCTTCTCTTAACCTTCTGTTCTGCAAACTGAACATCCCCAGCTCCCTCAGCCGCTCCTCAGAGGGCTTCATGGCTTCCAGACCCTCCACCATTTTGGTCACCCTCCTCTGGACACGCTCCAGCTTGTCGACATCCTTCTTGAACTGAGGTGCCCAGAACTGGACACAGGATTCCAAATGAGGCCTAACCCATGCAGAATACAGGGGTACCATCACTTCCCTCGATCTAGACACCATACTCCTATTGATGCAACCAAGAATCGCGTCGGCTTTCTTGGCTGCCGCGTCACACTGCTGACTCATGTTCAGCTTGTGATCTACCGAGACTCCTAGATCCTTTTCACACATACTGCTATCCAGCCACATGTCCCCCATCCTATACTTGTGGCTTTCATTTTTTGAAACACTAACACGAGAAAACACTACAAAACTACCCATTTACATCCCCCAACAATAACCCACAGCACAAGCACAATTACAATACCTACCCTTAATTTAAAAACAGAATGGTTTCCAACTCCCCCAGCGCAAACTGTAATTGGTATATCAACTTCTAAAATATCCACCGAGAAAGAACTTTTTTTGCTATTTTTACCATATTGTTGCTAATTGCCATCAAGTTGATCTTGACCTATGGCCACCCTCTGGAGGAGAGACCTCCAAGCCACCTTGCACAGGTCTTGCAGATTCAGGAATGTGACTTCCTTGGTCAAGTCTATCCATCTATAATGGGGTTTTCCTCTTTTCCTACAGCTTTCTACCTTGCCAAATACCATTGTCTTTTTTTAGTGAGTCATGCCTTCTCATGATAGATCCAAAAAACAACAGTCTCGGTTTAGTCATCTTGGCTTGATTCAGGCTTGATTTGCTCTTCAGTCCATTTGTTTGTCTTTTTAGCAGTCCAGGGTATCCGTAGAACTCTCCTCCAGCACCACATTTCTTTCTTTTTTAATTTTTTTTTTTTAAATTTCTAAAAAAGGTATAAAATGGGGACATTTCTTCTAAATGTTCCCCTCCCCACCAACTCCCATAACAAGTTTTCTTCTCCAGTTTTGCCCAGTTGAATCAAACAAAAGGTACGATATAATACAATAAAATACAAGGAGTCCAATCCACTATACACAGAATCTTTGGCATAACGATCATAATTTGCCTTTTAACCAATCGATACATTTTTACCTTTTTTTATCAGATTATATCATTATAATCATTAGCTTTACAACTGAAGCCACTCTTTTATTTTGCTTCATTCTCTACCAAACGGTTGAATAGATTTGTTCTTTAATGCATTTGTCAATTTTTCCATCTCCATCATCTCCATAACCTTTAATTTCCATTCATTTAAATTTATTTTAATATCTTGTTTCCAGGGTTGGGCATAAATTAATCTAGCTGCTCTAACTAAATATAACATTATTTTTTTATACTTTCTAACAGCACCACATTTTAAATGAATTGATTTTGTTCCTATCAGTCTTTTTTCACTGTCCAGCTTTCACAACCATACATAGAAATTGGAAATACGATGGCATGGACCTTCCCAACTTTAGTGCTCCATCGTTGCACTTGAGGATCTTGTCTAGTTCCTCTTCCAAATCCTAATCTTCTTCCGATTTCTTGACTGCAGCCTTCATTCTGATTCATGTTTGAGCCAAGGCATGGAAAATCTTGAACTATTTCAACGCTTTTTTCACTTATTTTAAAGTTATAGAAATCATCTGTGGTCATTATTTTTGTTTTCTTAATGTTCAACTGTAAACCTGCCTTTGTACTTTCTGCCTTGACTTTTTTCAGTAATTGTTCCAGGTCTTTGCTCTTTTTTGCTCATAGCAAAAGGTTAGTTTTCAGTTAATTAACTTAGGGGCAGGAGGGGGCACAAAGGAGAGGAGAGGAGGGGCAGAATCCTGCTCTTCCCGGTCAGCTCAGGCAAAAGCAAACTTTAGCAGCCTCTCCTAGCTTGTCTGTTCTTCCTCATTAATAACCTTTGCCATCTTGACCACGTTCTGATGTGGCTTGGCCATGCATGTCGTGGTTTTTGTCTGTGAAATGTTGGAAGATATAGCTCTGGGACACTTAAAAACAGTGTCGGGAGGCATCCGGAAAGAATGGCCCCTGCCCAAACAGCCCCCAAAGTTAACTGAGAGTAACACAGGGTCCCTTCTGGTGATCCAAAACAGCAGCTGTGGCTGGAGCAGCTGATCTTCAGTTAATGTGGCCCTCAGTTTCTTTTTTTAAAAAAATATATTTATTAAAAACTAACAGCTGGGCCAAAGCGAACAAAATGAATTTGAACGGAGACAAATGTAAGGTTCTGCACTTAGGCAGAAAAAAATGAAATGCACAAATACAGGATGGAGGATGTGTGACTGGATAGCAATATGTGTGAAAGGGATCTAGGAGTCTTGGTAGATCACAAGCTGAACAGGAGTCAGCAGTGTGACGCGGCAGCCAAGAAAGCCGACGCGATTCTTGGTTGTATCAAGAGGAGTATGGTGTCTGGACCGAGGGAGGTAATGGTATCACTCTATTCTGCATTGGTTAGGCCTCATCTGGAATCCTGTGTCCATTTCTGGGCACCTCAATTAAAGAAGGATGTGGACAAGCTGGAACGTGTCCAGAGGAGGGTGACCAAAATGGTGAAGGAACTGGAAGCCACGAAGCCCAGTGAGGAGAGGCTTAGGGAGCTGGGTGTGCTTAGTCTGCAGAAGAGAAGGTGAAGAGGGGACATGAAAGCCCTGTTTAAATATTTGAAGGGATGTCACGCTGAGGAGGGAGAGGGCTTGTTTTCTGCTGCTCCAGAGACTAGGACAAGGAGCAATGGATTCAAGCTACAGGAAAAAAAGGTTCCACCTGAACCTCAGGAAGAGCTTCCTGACGGTCAGGGCTGTCTGGCAGTGGAATCTGCTGGTGCTTCCATGGAGTGTGGAGGGGTCTCCTCCTTCTTTGGAGGTTTTTAAGCAGAGGCTGGATGGGCATCTGTCGGGAATGCTTTGATGGGTGTTCCTGCATGGCAGAAGGGGGCTGGACTGGATGGCCCCGGGGGTCTCTCCAACTCTAGGATTCTATGATTCTATAAGAAACAAAAGGGATAACAAACCAACAAAAAATAAACAATTATACAAAAACACAAAAATACAGGTACAAATACACAAAAGAAAATGTAACTGCATACACACATATAAATGACATGTACATCTACATAAAAAATTATATATTAAAAAAGAGATTTCCTCACCTGATGAAAGTACAGCTGACATTTTTTAAAAAAATCTTAATTCATACCTCTTCTGAATTTGAAAAGGAAGAAAACTAAATATAAATGTAACATAGTGTATGTATAAATGTAATATAAATGTGATCCCATAATTCTAGCCTGTCTCTTTAACCTAACTATACCATTTAGGCTAAAAAAAACATGAATATAGGATAAATGTACACAGGTCTTCACATCTTTCTAGAAACTAAGAAACAGAATACAGTGTCGCAAATTTAAATATGTAAGCTCTGTGAATAATCTCCATTTGCTGTGGACCACTTCCAATATAAATCATCTCCAAGGCATCAAATCCCCTGAGATTCCTTCTAATGAAAAGTCACCAAGTAATTTAAGTATAAGGTAATTAACAATCAAATCCAGATACATTATCAATCCCATTGTCTGCAAAAAAAAATATCTTTTTTTTAATTGTATTTTTATTATCATTTTACACACATAAAGAAAACACATAATGAATTTGTACAAAATAATAAAAAACTACAAACAAGAGGAGACCTATCAATAGAAACCCCAAATAACCTATACACAATAATAAACAAAATGGACAAATAACATACAAACAATCCTATTTCAATCTATACAACACTATATGCAATATTGACTATTTACACAATAAAAAAAAATAAATACAAAAGTTGACTTCCTCCTCTAACAAAGTAACAACTTTTTAAAACAAACATTTGTAACCCCTCTTTAATCAAAAGTAATAGTAAAAGAAAGAAAAATAAATCATATAGATTCATAGTTGAGAAATCACCCCTTAACTGCTACATATCAAGTTCAAGTTCAAGTTTATTGCATTTTAGCAGCCAGCCATTGCACAAAAATGAAAAAATAAAATAAGATAAAATGAGAAAGAATAATCCAGCCAATTTACATGTAACACATAATCAACAATAAATGAATCACTTTCCATACCCCTCCTTGTTCTTTATAGCACGTAACTGTAAGGCCCTAACAAGAAATTTAGATGTTCTGAAAGACACATATTTCACAGTATCAGATAACAGAAAACAAACTTTCGCGAAAGAGGAATTTCCCTTAAAAGACTTCAATAAAGGAAAAATATACTTGCTCCTGAGATCATGATAAATAGGGCACTCAAGTAGAACATGAATTAAATCTTCTATTGAAACAGAGTTGCAAGCACATACTCTGTCCTTCATAGGAACATTATTGTACCTGCCCATCCGAATTGCCAGTGGGAGAACATTCAATCTAGCATGCAGAAAGGCTAACTTCATTTTAAAAGTTGGAAGATCAACCAGATAATGAGGAAGGGGTGAATTCAACGGGATGTAAGAAACAAAAAATGTATTAGATTGGCAGGACTTAATCTCAGTCATCTGGGATTGCATTGCTATATCCTTGAGTCTTTGGAGTATAAGTAATTTTGCTTTATCATACCCTTGAGTCAGAAAAAAAGGAACAGAGAACCCCAAATTCATGACAATCAATTGCATTTTATGCATCCATGAATTTGGACCAGGCTCTTCGAAAGACATCAAAAGGAGCTCAGATACCTGCTTAAAAATAATTTTCAACCAGAAAAGGAGGGCTAATCTAAGAGCCTCTGTTTTAATTGGCATTATACCTAACTCTGCACGGAGCAATGCTAATTTTGTGGAAATGGGAACTGCCACAAGTCTGCGTAGAAATTTATTTTGTGCTCTCTCTAATATATCTAAATTGGTCAGAGCCCACAGTGGTGACTACATATCTAATCTTATAAGTTCCTTCTCTAGCACACCTGTATATCTTTTTATCTCTGCTTAATAAAGCCAAAGGGAAATATCTCATTAAATCCAAATTTAACATTATTGCAGATCTAACACAAATTTATGAAATTTAAGAAATCTTTAAGTGGTGCCCAGTCTCTGCAGAATTTGCTATTTGGCTTATCATCCAGAACGTAAGTAAGTGTGTCCATTTCGGCTAGGTATGTCAATTTCTCCACCCATTCTTCTACTGTTGGAATAGCAGTTACTCTCCAATATCTAGCAAATACTATCCTGGCCGGCATAAACATCTTCCAAATCAGTCTTTCAAAATCTCTTTCTTCCTTTGTCTCCAGTTTCAACATGCCCAACTGGAAGAATTCTGGTTTCAGTTCAATTTTTATATTCAAAATCTTTTGCATTGTGGATTTGATTTTCATCCAGTATTTTTTGGCTTTATTGCACCCCCACCATAGATGGGAGAATGTTCCAGTCGGTTTGTTACACTTCCAATATGTATTTTTGGAACCTTTGTACATTTTAGCTGTTCTAGCTGGTGAGAGATGCCATCTGTACATCGTTTTTAACAAGTTTTCTTGGAGATCATACAACCTTGTGTAAGTAATTTCTCCAGATCTTCTCCCAGTCTTCCAATAAAATATTATGTCCAAGATCTTTGGCCCATTGGACCATACAGTCTTTAACAGCTTCTTCTTCCAGGGTTATTCTCAATAGCATGACATACAATTTAGAAAGCAATCCTTTTTCTCCCTTGAGTAAACATTCTTCACATTGCATCATCTTCCGATCCATGCCTCTAACTTTGAGGCCTTCTTTAAATTTGTTAACTACTTGCATATAAGGAAACCACTGAATGTCAATACCTTCTTTCACCAGTTGCTGTCTTCCTTTCATTTGGTAAGAGTCTCCTGAATTTTTTTAGAAAGTCTTTCTAAGTTAACCAAACACCATGTTTCCTTAATTCTTCGAAAAGGCTTCGAAAAGAGAGACCCAAGATGGCAACTTAGAGCAAAATACCAATTTGTAGTTATCCCAAACCTATATAAAGATTTACGAATAACGTGATTTAAAAAAGATCTCTGGACGCTTGTCTTATTATACCAAAGAAAGGCATGCCAACCAAAATGCAGGTCATGCCTCTCTAGTGACAAAAGCTTTGTATTATTAAGTAAAATCCATGGCCTTAACCAAAGCCATTTCCACACAACACTCTTATAGTGCGACGATTCCACTTTCAACCTCCTATGGAATCCTGGGGTTTGCAGTTCCGGGAGGGGCCGACCGGCCCCTCCCAGAACTGCAAACCCCAGGATTCCATAGGAGGTTGAAAGTGGAATCGTCGCGCTATAAGAGTGTCGTGCGGAAATGTTACAAGTCAAACATGCCGCATGATAATACAAATCTAGATCTGGGATTGCAAAGCCACCTTTTTGCCTTAAATCTGTCATTGATTATAACGTATTCTGAGGGCCACCAGAATATGTTATAGGTGGCCTTCAGTTTCAATAAGAGTAGAGGTTCAATAGAAGTGAAATAAATCCATTAAGGTCTCAGTGCCACATAAGTTCATTTAAAAGAAGCTGGGTGGGCAGGGGTGTGTCATCTTCATAATACGGTTCATACCCAGTGATTCTTATTTGCGAGGTAAGAGACTGCTCACTGGATATTTGATCGCATGGATGGTGGCCTAGTCGTAACATTTTTCTTCTTTTTTACAGATATTGAAGACGAGTGCAGAGAAATAAAAAATCTCATCGAAATCTTGCAAACTGCTGACCAGTGAGGAAAATGTAACCAAGATAAGGTTCATTAAAGTGTTGCTTTTGCATGCTATACAAGATTATGCCTTAAGCTGTGTTACTCCTTGTGACAAGCATAAAAGTAATGGGGAATTCTTCAGAGTTCCCAAAATGCATGCTGAATCTTGTATCTGTAAAGATTTTAATAGAAGATTGATTTCTTGTTGTTTCATTTTTCTAGAGATCTCAGTCTAACATTGCTCACTGAAAATATAAAAATACGCCAAACTCAGGGTTCTCCCACATAGGCAGATTCCACCCCCGGCTTCTCAGTGGCTCCATTTTGCTCTCATTTTTTGCCACAATTTTGCCAGAATTCACCCAGGAGAGTTTCCTGTTGGTGTATGAGGGAGTAATGGAAATACCTACCCAGTCTCTCCCCAACTCCAGTACATGAGCATGTGTGCATTGGGGTGTTGCATGTGTGCCTGCATTCTCAATCTCTCTCTCTCTCTCTCTCTCTCACACACACACACGTGCACGCGCACACACACACACACACACACACACACACACACAGAGTTCCTCGTGTCCTGCCTGCCTGCCCGGTGAAAAGGGGGCTGGGGACCCAACAAGAAGAAGAAATAAAGATAACCTTGAAGACACCATGAAGGAGGGATGTAAAAAATACTCACAACTTTTTTCCACCTCAATGGGAGGAAATTACGATTTGTTCAGAAAGAGTTTGCTTTTGTCTTCCTCTGGGGCTGAGAGAGTGTGACTTGCCCAAGGGCATCCAGTGGGTTTCCATGACTGGGTGGGGATTCAAGTTCTAGTTCAACACTTTCTCTCACTTGCTTCTTCCACTTCTGAGTGGACAGCCTTCAGAACCTCCCCCCTCCCCCAAAAAAGTATCTTCTTTGGTGAGTGGCAGCCAGCAATTCTTGGTCACTTTCTCATTTTTAGTGATTTCTGCAACAAAACAGTTGGTTTTGCATGCTAACACTGAGCTTCATCTAAGCTAAGCCTTCTATCCTTACTGACAACAGGAAATTGGCACTGCCGGCCAGTGGAAACCATTAATGTCGAGTGGCATAGTTAGAGACAGTGTGGCAGAATGGTACCTTAACTTCCTGAGCAAGTGGGCATGCTGGATGTCATGGTGGCCACCAAAGCCGGATTAGAGCAGTTTCCTTTGCATGAATGTGCAAGCTCCCCTTGCAGCCCAAGGGGGGTGGTGACTGTGGGCATCCCCTGGGTCCCAGCTGGTGCGACCCAAGGCCAGCATGTCTCAGGGACAGTGAGCTCAACATGCCACCCGCTTCTTGATGATCTGCAGCTGGAAAAATACATACTACTAATCCTTGGGGAGAGTGAGATAGAAAGACATACAGTCTTCCTAGGACAATTTCTCTTGACAGAATCTCAGTGTAAGAAGTGTGTGCAAAGAGTGTGTGCATATGTGCGTATATATGTGCATAGATATATGGAGCTCTGACCACTGAAGGCCCTGAATCATTGGCTCCAGTTGCACTATAGATCATCTGACTGTGGTGGTCACCACTTTTCTGAGATGCCAACGTGGACACAGTCAGTTCCTCTGCTCCTTTAATCTCACCCGACCTGTCAGGCCCAAGGCCCAACCACCACACTTGTCTGCCTTACAGAGTTGCTGAAGGACCTGTCAGGAGATTGATTTACAGCACCTAGCGCAAAATCCTCCCAGGAACCACTGGGCTCTGAACAAAACGTGTCCCAGAGGCAAGCATTAAACATCCAGCAGAGTATCAAAACAGCAACAAGCGTGAGCAGCAGCAGCAGAGTGTAGCTTACAGCATCAGTTCTGACCCCACTCTACCCTTAGTAGTAACTCTGACACACAGAGTTGTCATCCAAAAATACCTGGAGGCTTTTAATCTTCAAGTTCCAATATATACATATCTGTACAATCAGGATACGCAGATCCTAAGTCATAGGCTCAGCATCACAGCATCAGGCAGAGGTTTGCTTGGACAGAGTTTCGGTGTCAGAGAGTCAGCAAGAGTCAGAGAGAAACGCTGTCTGAGCTCCCCTCTTTCATACACCCCTGCTGATAGCTCATCAGCTAGGGATAATGGCTGATGCAACCCCTTGCCATGATTTCACATTACCATGACTCAGCCTTACTGTCCCCTAGGGATTACACCGTGACTTGCCAAGTCATTCCCCAGGTGTATTCCCCACATGCTCATCAAATGTATTTTCAATGTCACAGCATTTCTATCCAACAGGACCCTGGTGGAGCTCAGCAGAAGATGTAGTCACTCTATCTGGCTCCAGAGAAATTGCTAGATCCTCCTCCAATCCTGCCCCTACCCCGAAATCTCCACCAGCCCCTGAATGTCCATGGGGGAGAGATTTGGTGCGGTTCCACCCATAGAAAAATTACACCGTGATGCTGTCATGTCACAGATAACTAGCCCCCACAAACAGCACACAGAGTTTAAACAGAAGCATTTATCCAGAGCAAAGCAAGCGACAGAGCAACTTTCCTGAATAGCAACTGAGACTACCTCATGTTGGATGGTTAGAGGTTTTATACCTTATCATAAATTAGGCGTGCATAATAATGAATGGTGAAAGCCATAAATGCCACATCACCCCACCAATACCAGATTTCCCGACTCCACTGATATTGCTGCTGCATCTACCAGCTGGCAAACTCCAGAACAAGGGTGGGCAAAGTGAGACCCTACGGCTCATCCAGCCCGGTCCCTTTCTGCCAGTGCCAGAAATCCACACCTGATGCACCCTGTAAGGCAGGCATCCGCCCTCCTTCATGAAGGCAAGTCCAGTATCAGGGCATTCTGTTCCACTGCTGGAATGTCTCAAACTGTTAGGAAGTTCTTATACTGTTTTGGTGAGATCTTCTTTCTTGTAGTTTACATGCATTGTTTGGGGTCAGCTTCCTCCACTGGTCCTCCCAGGCAGGGGTGTAGTGGCAAATCGTGAACTGCAGGCTCTCACCAGGATGGTCACTATAGTAACCCACCAAATAGAGAGTCCAAAAATGCAGGCAGCTCCATCGATTTCAATTACTAACTGTTGTCATCTTGACCAAGAGCAGGTCTTTGGTAAGGCTAATGGGTCTTGATAACTCAAAACCAACCCAGCGCCCAAAGTACTTTGGATTATGACAGGGAACACAGAATCATAGAATCATAGAAATGTAGAGTTGGAAGAGACCACACGGGCCATCCAGTCCAGCCCCCTGCCATGCAGGAACACCCTCAAAGCACTCCCGACAGATGGCCATCCAGCCTCTGCTTAAACACCTCCAAAGAAGGAGACTCCACCACAGTCCATGGAGGCAGCAGATTCCACTGCCGGACAGCCCTGACCGTCAGGAAGTTCTTCCTGAGGTTCAGATGGAATCTCCTTTCCTGCAGCTTGAATCCATTGCTCCTTGTCCTGGTCTCTGGAGCAGCAGAAAACAAGCCCACTCCCTCCTCTACATGGCATCCCTTCAAATATTTAAACATGGCCATCATGTCCCCTCTTAACCTTCTCTTCTGCAGACTGAACATAGCCAGCTCTCTAAGTCTATCTTCATAGGGCTTCATGGCTTCCAGGGCCCTCATCATTTTGGTTGCCCTCCTCTGGACCTGCTCCAGCTTGACCATGTCCTTCTTGAATTGGGGTGCCCAGAACTGGACACAGGATTCAAGATGAGGTCTAACCAAAGCAGAGTAGAGGGGTACCAGTACCTCCCTCAATCTAGACACCATGCTCCTATTGATGCAGCCAAGAATTGCATTGGCTTTCTTGGAACAGTTGGAACAGTTCAGAAGAATACACCATTACTGGGAAAATCAATTTCCACTGTGGGGACTGCAGCTAAAATCAGAGGAAGGAACAGGGGAGTGCAAGGTGAGAAGGAGCAAGCAGTTTCATAATCCCTCTCAATCCTAAAGTCTGAGGAGTTTGACCCTAAAAGCTCCAGTTCTGCTACACCACTGATTAGAAGGCTTGGGCTGTACACCTTGGTCAGCTCCAAACATTTTCCAACATGCTGACACCTTTCTTAACCTGTGGTACCCATATTGGCCAGGGGATTCTGGGACTTGAAATCCCAGAATCCATACTGGCCAGGGGATTCTGGGACTTGTAATCCAAAAGGGTAACTTTTCCAAACTCAAAGGACCCCACAAAGAAACCTGGAAGGAACCAGAGCAAGTACCTCTTCTCCAGGTAGAAACCATGCCGTCATCCTGAACAATTTTAACAGACAGAATAGATTTGATAAGAAAAGAAGGTTCTCTTGGTGCAATTGGTTAATAGCTCAAAGATTAGCTTTATTCCATATTTTCTTCAGGTCACACACTGTTAACACTTTCTTCCCCCACTCCAAACCCATGCAAGAATTTGAAAAGCTATCCTTCCCCTCCTTCCAGACTAGAAGAGACCTGCTAACTACCAAGCGTTCAGATTCAGCCACACACACACAAAACAAGTAGTGGGTTACAGGATGATCTAATCTCCACACTGAGCACCAGGTTTCACTGTTTAAGGCCATGTCCACACTAGACTGTTATAGCGCTATTATTCCACTTTCAACATCCTATGGAATCCTGGGGTTTGCAGTTTAGGAGGGGCCGGCCAGTCTCTCCCTAAACTGCAAATCCCAAGATTCCATAGGATGTTGAAAGTGGAATAATAGCGCTATAACAGTTTAGTGCGGAAATGGCCTAAGACTGACTTCTCTCAGATCCTACATCACAGCATAAATCCCTACATGCATAACTGAGAGAACAGGAAAAATAGAGGCAAAATAAAATTTCCCCCGATTATCTTTGGTTATTTTAAACACATATAAACCAGAAGAGCATTAAATTGAATTGAATATTTTGTATGGAATATTGTATTGTATTTGTGAATACTGTATTGAAATTGTATTGAATATTATATTGTGAATATTGTATTGAAAATTGTATTGAATATTTTGATTCTAACATAATCTCATTTTATCCATAAATTCCTACAAAATTCAAAAAATTGACTTTTCATCTAAAAAAACCTGGCTACTGTTAATTCAGAGTGGTTGTTTCTGAGACATTTAACTGCAGGTTCCCATGTTTTAAGAAATTTGTCTATAAAACTATCTCTTACTAAGACAAGTCAATTTATCCATGGTTGCTATGTCTACTAAACCACTGATCTATCAGATCACAAGGTCTGACTGCTTCTGCATGGGAACTTACAAATGGGGAAGACAGCGCAAGGCTTCTGGGCAGAATTTCCAGTGCTGGATCTCACTGGAACAAAGGGAAAGGAATTAACCTTTTCCACCACACATGCACTGGAAGATGGAAGATGCTTTTTTCTCTGGCTCGGCAATACAAACTGGGGGCAGAGGCAACCCACAAGCAAGTGGCACAGAGGGGTTGGGTCTACCTGGCGTTGTGCATTTGGGGAAAGGAGCACAGAGTAAAGTTTTACTACGCTTCCAAGGCACCTCGGATTGAGGTTGAGATAGAGGGCTGGAATTTCTGGGCCTCCATTCATCCCTCTCTGGAGAGGTCCTTGATGACTTTGGCTGCAGTAGCCACAGCCTCCTCATTCATCCGGCAGTCATAGAAGCCCTCTTGAATGGTGTAGCGGGCATGGATGGTTTGCACCACGGCTGGGTGCTTCGCCTGCATGGTGGTGTCTGCAACGAAGCGGCTGTTGTCCTTCCGTTTATAGTGCAGCACAACCAAGAGAGCCTTTGGCACGCCTGGAAAGGGGGAAGCAGAACAAAAGGCATGGGGGCGGTGGCAGGGAAAAAGAGGAACGATCAAGAAAGGGCCCAAAGGAGATTTCCAGCCCTGGTGAGGAGAAGGTAAAGGGGTGACAGGATAGCTGCACTGAAATATTTGAAAAGATGTCACACAGCGGATGGAGCAAGCTTGTTTTCTTCTGCTTTGGAGACTAGGGCCATTTCCGCACTAGCCTGTTATAGCGCGATGATTCCACTTTCAACATCCTCTGGAATCCTGGGGTTTGCAGTTTCAGGAGGGGCCAGGTGGCCCCTCCTGAAACTGCAAACCCCAGGATTCCAGAGGATGTTGAAAGTGGAATCATCGCGCTATAACAGGCTAGTGCGGAAACAGGACAAGGAGCAACGGTTTCAAACTACAGGAAAAGAGATTCCACCTAAATCTTAGGAATAACATCCTGATGGTAATCAGAGCAGTTTGACAGCAGAATAAGCTGCCTGGGCCTCCCATTCCCCTTCTGCCATGCAGGACGCACAAGGAGAGCAACTCTTCTGACAGAAAGCCCTCCTGCCTCTCTTTAAAAATCTTCAAAGAAGGAAGAGACTCCACCATGCTCCTAGGCAGCAGTGAATTCTGCTCTCCAACTGCTCTTACTCTCAGAAAGTTCTTCCTAAGTTTTGGGTGGACTCTCTTTTCCTGAAATGTGAAGCCATGGCTCCACAGTATCCTAGTCTCTGGAGCTGCAGAAAACAAGCTTGCTCCATCTTCAACGTGACATCCCTTCCAATATTTAAACATAATTATCATGTCACCTCTTCACCTTCTCTCCTCCAAGCTAAACAGACCCAGCTCCCTAAGCTGCTCCTCACAGGACTTCTGGTTTCCAGGCTTTTTACCATTTGGGTCCCCCTCCTCTGGACACCTTCCAGCTTGTCCATATCCTTCCTGAACTGTGGTGCCCAGAACTGGACACAGGATTATTCCAGGTGGGGTCTGACCAAGGTAGAATAGAGTGGGACTATCACTTCCCTTGACCTAGACACTAGAATCCTATTGATGCAGCCTGGAACTTAATCACATGTATGCAGGTATTAAGATGGACTCAATGCCCACATCTGCTACTAACAGGATGTCAGCCAAGGGGTGTTAACTACAGGTGTATCTCAGTTAACAAAGTCTCTGACAAAGAACCTATTGTCTTTGAAAGCTTTGCTGCGGTTGTGGGCCTTCGAGTTGTTTCGAACTTACGGCGACCCTAAGGCAAATTTTGTTCAGAGTGGGTTTTCCTTTGCCTTCCTCTGAGGCTGAGAGAACATGACTTGCCCAAGGTCACCCAGCGGGTTTCCAGAACCAAACAGGTATTCAAACGCTCGTCACTCAAAGTTGTAATTCAACTCTCAAGCGGTTATACCATGCTGGCTTTCTCTTGCTGGGTCCGGTCATAATAAATCTGGTCCATTCAACGGCTTCATAGCTCAGGGCTTCCCTTCTCTTTTGGTCTGTCAGGATGAGAGGCAGAAACACATTTCCTCTCCCTAAATAAAGTTGGACCCCTGATTCACCAGGCCTGGTCTCCTGCTTTCTCCAAGGTTACAAGAAAAGAAAGTCCTCTTTAGTAGCAATACCTTGCACTGGCCATTGTGCAAGGTTTATGCCACTCACCTCCTGGAAAGTGCCACCCCCAGGCTGGGCACATTTCTGCACTAGACTGTTATAGCGCTATGATTCCACTTTCAACGTCCTATGGAATCCTGGGGTTTGCAGTTCCAGGAAGGGATGTTGAAAGTGCAATCATGGTGCTACAACTGTCTACTGCAGAAATGGCTTTCATCACTGAGAAGATTCTGCCCAATTTTTACATGTTGCTCACAAGACCCTGCTGTTGCCTTATCAGCAAAAGGCCAACCCGGCTTCTTCTGGAACCAAGTACTTACTGCCGAGTTTCTCAAGAGCGTTCCTAATGTCAACGCCTATCTGAGAAGCTATGGGGCAGAAAACCAGCAGGAAGCAGCCAGAGTCCTCTCTGTAATTCTCCACCTGGAGGCAGATCCGGTGGCCAGACAGGAGCTTAGAGACACCATCTAAGAACTGCCTTTCACAGCCACCAGTTTGCCCAGTAGCCAAAACTTGTACAGCGAAGCCTGGAAAGAACGAGAGATGGTGGTAAGGATCCAAATTCCACTGGACACACAGTTCATGGACTTTTTGAGTACGAAGAAATCTAACAATGCGATAATCTCTGACTACGGTTACTAGCAATTCTAGCAAGACTGCCTAGTTGGATCTGTAATGGTGGAATGTAATATATTTTTTTCTTTTTATTTTTCCCCCCTCTATCATTAGTGTTTCAGTAAGTCAGTATTCAGTGTCTGTGTTAGTACGGTGTTTTCGTTTTTTTCCCCCTTTCTTCTTTTCTTTCCTTTCTTCTTTCTGCTCTTTCTTTTCCTGAATTAATGTCACTTTGGTTGTGAATTAGATTGTGTCAAAATTTATAAATACATTATTAAAAAAGAGAATTCCCTTGGACATGTTGCTGCTGAAAAGGAAACCAAGGACTGGCGTGAACAGTGCTTCCAACCCACTCTTTGCAGCAACCACTGACCACTGCTGTCCTCTGGCTTCAGATCGAAGCTGAGAAAGTGGCCCCAAGGCCATTTTTTGTGGCCCTCCGAGATCTTTTTTCGCCTCTGAAATGCCCCACCCAAATGCCTTCTAAGGAGTGTGTGGGGCATTTGCACCATATTTTGTCCCACCAGACCAACTTAGGCCTAGGAAAGGACTTTTTTCAAACAAGAAGTGAATAGGAAATGAATTCCACTCCACCTGGTCTGGGTCTAAAATGGCCAGAAAACATGGAGAAAATGCCCCCCATCCATGTCCCCCAGAGAGCAGTCTTTGATTTCTGCTTGTGAGAGTGGGTGCAGTGGGGAATGTGACCCTGAGGGCCTAATGTGGCCCCCCATGGTCTCCCACCCCTCATTCAAGCGCCACCTTCACCTCTGTTTCCCAGCCTCCCATGAGTGAGTAACTGGAGTCCTGGGCAATCAATCACTTGGGTTCTATCCAAGAATTTAGGAATCAGTGAAATATTGTTGGAGAATGGAACCTGTTCCAAGAAGTGCCCCTTTCAGTAACTGCATTGCTGTCTATCACAATTTCATTTGGATATTTTTCAGTCCAGTTTTTTCAGTCCAGTCCAGTGTTTCTCAGCACCTACAACTAGTGGGACCACACAATCGGTTTCTTTTCCTTGATTTCCTTGATTCCTCAGGAACCACAGTAACAATAGCAAAGCAAAAATGCTTGGGACCAGAAATCTTGGGACTATATTTCAGATTTTTTCCCCCAGATTTTGGAATGTAGCAAAGGTACCTGTGCGTTAAAGGACAGCAGCAGAGGCAGGGGTAACCCTTGGCCACCAAGCGGACATCCTTTGGGCTCCCCGTCTCTGGGGAGAGGAATCGCAGAATCCTAGAGTTGGAAAAAGACCCCAGGGGCCATCCAGTCCAACCCCCTTCAGCCATGAAGGAACCCACATCAAAGCCCTCCCTTGGACAGATGGGCACCCAGCCTCTGCTTAAAAACCTCCAAGGAAGGAGACTCCACTACACCCTACGGAGGCAGCAGCCTATTCCACTGCTGGACAGCTCTGACCGTCAGGAAGTTCTTCCTGAGGTTCAGGTGGAATCTCCTTTCCTGCAGCTTGAATCTATTGCTCCTTGTCCTGGTCTCTGGAGCAGCAGAAAACAAGCCCACTCCCTCCTCTACATGACATCCCTTCAAATATTTAAACATGGCTATCATGTCCCCTCTTAACCTTCTCTTCTGCACCCAGCTCCATAAGCCGCTCCTCATAGGGCTTCATGGCTTCCAGACCCTTCACCATTTTGGTTGCCCTCCTCTGGACATGTTCCAGCTTGTCCATATCCTTCTTGAACGTAGATGCCCAGAACTGGGCACTGAAACCAAGAGATAATAATACAGTTGTTCTTCCACATTTCCACATTTGACTTTCATGGATTTGACTATTTACACATTGCTCCAACCCCAGCCCTGCCACCTCAGGCACTTCTTTTCCGGGGAAACCTTCCTCGTGGAAGCTCTGATCAGGCCATGTAGCCCTTTAAAAACCCGCCTCTGGTTCTCCTCCACCAGCTGCTGCCTGGCCACCTAAAGATGGATCACAGTCCAATTTCTCAGCACCACAAACCTGCTCCCTTTGCCTCCCCACACCCAAGGAAGGAGATGGGCAAGAGAGAGGAAGTATAGGGCCACCGTGCCAAATCCCTGCCTTTCCTTCTTTCTGTGACTCAGCTTGGATCCTGGGTGCCCAGTCTCCCCACTATGCCTCAGCCCTCTTCCCACAGATCCACACACATTTTGATATTTGCGTTTTTCCCAGTTTTGGAAGGGTCGTGCACTCCTAACCCTGGAGAATGTGGAAGGCCAAGTGTATAGCGTAAATACATGCCAGTGTAGCAATACTGGAGTTGTACTGGGTTATATCCTGCAGAAGGAAACCACCACCACTTTGAATCCATAAGGAGAACCATTTCTAGCATCCTTCCACATCTCATATGCCAACTCTTCTCCTGCAGCCTCCCTATTTGCAGGTTGCAAGGGAAAACCAGTCCCCTGAATGAGCTGGGATTGGGGCTCCTGACTTTTGGCTTCTTTTTGCCTCTTCCAGGTTTGGTGTAGCTTCTGAATCTCACCCTTGAGCTGGGATATTCGTGCCTCCAGAGATCGGGCCTCCTGCCGCTGCCGCTCAGCCACAACCTGGAAAGGAGGAAGAGACCGTAGGCTTTTGAGCAAAGCTAGTGCAGAGTGGGAATTCTCTACAGCACAAGGCATGAAGGGCACCTCCTCCAGACAGACAGCAGGGTTCCCAAGGTGGGAGAGGGTACCTGTCCCATACACTTAAAACAGTTTGACACTACTCTGAATGTCATGGATCCACCCCGTGGAATCCTGCGATTCGTAGTTTGCTGAGGAAACTGGAATCCTCTAACAGAGAGCTCCTCTAAGGGCTGTAGTTCAGGCGAGGTCTCTAACAGAGATGTAACTCACCATCAAGCTACAGATCCCAGGATTCTATAGTTTCAGCCTTGGCAGCTGAAGTGATATGGAACTGCCATAACTGGATCATGGGGATTCAAATAGGGTCTTCCATCCCACGAGACAGTGCCCCCATGGGCAGTCCACAAGCAGGAAGACTCAAAGGGCTTGACAGTGCTTTTTAGTCCGGGCTCCCCAGAATACTGTCTCTGGTCCCCAAAGTGAAATGCTGAAATCCTGAATAGTAGCCATTGACAGCCCAAACTTCCATGAATATGTTTAATCCCTTTTGACAGCCATCAAAGCTACACTGTACAGAATCCAGTTTTGGAGTCCTTGTTAGCATCATGGGCAAATGTTCACAGCTGTCCAGCGGTACAGAAAGATCCATTTCTACAGTAGTCCCCACTTATCCACGGAGGAGACATTCCAAGACTCCGCCACGGATGCCTGAAACGGCAGATAGGACTGAACCCTGTACAACAAACTTGTTGAAGCCCTTCTCTGAGTCTTTTGCATCTCTCTGTGGCCCCTGCAAAGCTAGAGGGCTACTTCTGGGAACACCAAAGCTGTTTCCTGTGTCGATGTCGGCAGAGGGGTGGTTAAAGTGGAGGGTGGGTGGGCCTGGAGCAAACTACGTGGGTGCCGTTACCCAGATGTCAGGACAAAGGGTGGGAAGGGGGAATGTGAGTCTGTGATAGAAGAGAATGGAGGTGCTTAGCCACGGGTGGCTTGGCAATTCCGCAATTTTCCATTTAATACTTTCAGAACACAGTTGACCACGGAAACCACGGAAAGAGAAACCATGGAGCGGGGGGACTACTGCACTACCAATCTTGTCTGATGCTTTTTGTATAAGTTTGGCAATTTGAGGCTGGGAAAAGAGACGAAGACTGCGAAGCAACTACGGGAGAGAATTTCCTCCCAGGTTGCTCACCCGCTTGCGCAGTTCTCACAGCTATGGGTAGCAGGAAATGGACCACATTTGCAAACATGGATATTCATAGTTTGCCTCTGCAATATAATTGAGAGTAGGTCTTTCATCAGCTTTACCAGTGATGGCGGGGTTGCATTCCAGCTCAGCGGCTCCATGGCCAGCTGCAGGGAAGTGGACTGCTGTCTGAGCGGAATCACTTTGCAGGTCCCGTTCTCCCAGTGGCTGCAAGGGGATGCTGGACCCCAGCAGCCAAAGGGGTGGGATGCTTCATCTGCTGCATCCATTTGCCCCCAGTGAAGCTACAGTAGTCACACGTGACAGTGTTCAGCACCAAAATAATGCCTCTGGAAGCCTGGAACTCCACCCCGTTCCAGTAGAGAAAAGAAGGGGACTTACCTGGAGGTTGGACTCAAGCGTTGCTGCACCTACCGATGAACCAGTTCTGCTTTGGGATCCCTCTTGATCTCGACGCTTTAAGAAGAGCAAAAGGGGAAGACGATCAGTGCACCTTGCAAGAAACAGCCACTTGAAAGGGCCCAATTCACTGGGATGGCCTCCTGCCTTCCCTTTTGCCCCTCAGTACCCTCTAAAGTCAGCTTATCTCTTGTCCCTGGGCAAGGGAGAGGCAAAATTTGCCCATAAAATCCCTGTTAAAGGGCTTTGCCTGTGAAGCAGGTTTAACATTTTTCAGGAATGTTGAGTTGTAGGAAAACTGGTCAGGGGAGCTGGCTAAGGATAATGGGACTGTGGGCCAAAAAGACCTCTCAAACGCCACAGCTGCTCACTTGATTATCAGGGCCACCTGCAATATTTTGCTGCCTGAGACAGAGTGAGAATCATGGAATCCTAGAGACAGAAGAGGCCTTATGGGCCATGGAGTCCAGCCCTCTGCTCAGCGCAAGATTTCCAGCTAGAGCATCCCCCAGGAGCAGGGAGTTCCCCAGCCTCTTTCAAAATATGTCCAGAGAAGGAGACCCCACCACCTCTCTGGGCAACTGGCTCCATTGCAGAACTGCTTTTACTGGCAGGAAGTTCCCCCTGATGATCAATTAGAAGATTCCTTGCCTGCGAAAACTTTATGAAATTCATGGAGTCGCTGTAAGTTGATGGGCAACTGAAAGGCACAAACGTACACAAGATAGCACTCGCTTTCTTTGCTGCAGCATCACCGTACTGGCTCATGTTCAACTTGGAATCAACAATAATCCCAAGCTCCCTTTCACATAATGGTACTGCTGAGCCAAGTATCCCCCATCCTATACCTGTGCATTTGGTTTTTGTAGATGTGTAATTTAGCATTTTTCTGCTGAAGCTTATTTTCTTAATTTCAGCCCACTTTCATAGCTTATCAGCAAAAAATGCGGCACTCCTTTTCCTCCCTGTCAAGGAACAGGGCAGCGAAAGCAGCCGCCTCGGGGGTCCCGTACTGGAAGAAAACCAGGTCGCCCGCAGGATTAAACATTTCAGCGAACGGTGCCTCCGGAGCAGAGGAAGCTCAGCCCTCCCGGCATCGCGTGTCAGCCGAGGAAGCGGGAATACCAGCCTCGGAAAACGACCCCGCGCGTCTGCCCCGCTTCCTCCAGCGCCGGAGCCAGCCGCGCCCTCCCCGGTCCTGCCTCCGGGACCGAGGCCGCCCCCGCCCATTTCAGGCCGGCCGCCTGAGGCCATCTCGGCCTCCGCTTTCGCTTTCCTTTCCGCGAAATCAGGGGAGGCGGCGGCGGCCCGATCCACCCTGGAGCCGGCCCCTGGGGCCCCCCAAACCCTCCCAAATCCCGCCTCGCTGGGATCCGTTTGCGGGTTCCTGCACATGCTCGGGGGCTCTCTTCCCCCTCCCCCTCAGTCCCGGGGTAAAATCCTCAAACGAGACTCACTTTTGCCCGGCAAAGGCCGAGGGGCGCGGGCGCCGGCGAGCCTCTGAGCACGCACAGAGCGCCCCGCGCGCCCTCGGGGTCTCCGGACGAGGGGTCCTCCGTTCCACCGGCGGGACCCCGGTTTCCTCCTCCTCACCTGTGCAGGGGTCTTCCCGCTGCCCCAAAACCTCTCCCACAAGGACATAGGAAACGACGACTCCGGGCCAGCCGAGGGGCCGACCTTCCGGGACCCCCCCGGGCCGGACCCGCCGCTTCTGCCCGCCGCCGGATCCAGGCGGCTCACTGCGCCTCCCCGCCCGCGGCGACCGGCGGAAAGCGGAGGGAGCGCTTCGGACGAGCGGGAGGCCCCGATCCTGCGGGGCCGGGCGCCCGGGACTGGTCCGCCCGTCGCCCCCGGGCCGCCCCTGCGGAGACCCCTGCGGTGTTCACTCGGGGCAGCCGAGACCCCCCTCCCGGACTGGGCCCCCGCGTGGCTTTTGGGAGCTGCCGCTGCCCCCCGGGAGCGCCTCTTCTTCTTCCCTGGCGAGCTGGGAAACGAAAGCGAAAGCCGCACGGAGGAGGAGGGCGAGGTGGCCACAGGTCGCCCTGTCGGCACCTCCCTGCTAGCCAAGATCTCCCAAGACCCCGCCCGTGGGCTCGGGGGCCGGCACCGAGCGCCTCTGAGCGCACGCAGAGTTCCCGTTTCCTTTCTCTCGGTATCCCCAGCATCGCTCTTGTCAGGGAGTGAATTTCCTTTTCGAGGCACCTGATGGCAAAAGGTTCCTGAGAACAAGCAGAGTGCCCTGCCTCAGGCAGGGTCCTCCTCAAGAGCAGATGTGGTTCCCTAGGGAAAAGAATCCAAAGGGTTCTCCTAGGGCAGCTGGGGAAGGGAAGATCCCTTCCACACCTACTGCTATCCAGCCAGGCGCCCCCCATCCTATGTTTTTGCATTCCATTTTTTCTGCCAAGGTGCAGGACCTTACATTTCTCTCTGTTGAAATTCATTTTGTTACCTCATCTCTCCAATCTGTCGAGGTCATTTTGAATTTTGATCCTGTCCTCGGGGGTATTGGCAGCCCCTCCCAATTTGGTGTCATCTGCAAATGTGATCGGCATGCCCTCGGCTCCTTCATCCAAGTCACTGATGAAGATGTGGAATAGCCCTGGGCCCAGGACAGAACCCTGTGGCACCCCACAGGTCACTCCTCTCCAGGATGAAAAGCAGCCATTGGTGACCACCCTTTGGGTTCGCTGGGCCAACCAATTACAAATCCACCCAACAGTAGCCCTGCCCAGCCCACAGTTTACTAGCTTCTTTGCAAGGACGTCATGGGGCGCTTTGTCAGAGGCCTTGCTGAAATCGAGATATGCATTCAAGTCCACAGCATTCAAGATATGCTACATCCAACACTTTCATCTGTCAAGCTGGTAACTCCATCATAAAAAGGGATAAAATTAGTCTGGCATGACTTGTGTTTGAGAAACCCATGTTGAGTTTAAATGATGAATGAAACCATTCTGCCACTCATCCTAACGTCCAACTTATTTCATAATTTTTGGCTTGTGCGTTTTCCCATCATTATTCAGTTTTTTTCCCCAAGTATTCCTAAATGCCCCAGTTAGTACTTCTGGGGGTAAAAGTACCCCAACTTTAGAATCACTGCACGACTTTGAGAACAACAATTCTCTGTTCAGCTGAATTTGATCCTGAATATCTGTCCATATAGGTCTTTCAAAGACTGAGTCATATTCTTAGAAAATGCTTTATTTTTCAGATGTACGAGCTGAGCATCCCCCATGTGTTAACTTATAAGTTCCTTTGCCTTACATTTTTTTGTCATCCCATCTGGAGATGTCTGCTTTATCTTGGACTGGCCTTTCCATTTTCAAGGCATCCAGAATTCCTTCCTCCTCCATTTTGGGTCTCAATTCTGTACAGCCAAGAATGAAAAAAGGTCTGTCTGCAGTTTGGAAATCGAAACATGCGCATTCGTGCTGGCTGAACCATCTCTGCTCACTTAAAGTCTCCTATTCTTAAAAGCTCAGGAAAAAAAATGCACTGGCACAGTATCTGGGGCTGATAACCTGTAGGAATATTTGGTATCCTTATCAAGCAGAGTGGAGTGCACCTAGTGCAATGTGAGCTTGGTGTAGTAAACAGGACAGAAATACTCATGATTCTTTTGTGAGATAAAAAAGAGGGGGGAAAACACCCTTACACTTTTTAGTTTCAGGAAGTCCATCTTGGATAGGAAAGGTGACAGATAAGGTGATACTTTCTATACAAGAATGGATGCCTCATTGCTTCCAACTCTTTTGAGCCCTCTTGCTACAGAGAGTAAACCTCATGAAACAGTCTTGGATGAGGTAAGAGATGGAAGCATTTCTTGGGTGGTGCTATGGGCTTCCAGGACCTGGACTCAGACTCAGAGTCCGGGGCAGCAGAACCTGCAGGGGCACAGAGACTGCTGCAGCACACCCTGCGGTGTAGACAGTACCACCACCCACCCCAGAGACAGAAGCGTCAGCCCCAGCAGGGAGCCCTGCTCACTCGGACACAGAGAATGGTCTAGCCGTACCTACCTCCACCCAGCGTAGACACCAAAAGGGCCTCCTGTGTCGCTCCCAGCAAATTTATGACAAGCATCAATTCATCAGGCACCAGCTGCGCTGACCCTGGAGCCTATAAGAACTGAGCCTTTCCCCTCTAGCCTTTGTCAGCAATCAACTGACCATTTCTCCCACGCACGCTTCTCTTCGCTGCCCTTGCCCGTGTTTCTGCCTTTGACTTGGGTTTGTTTTTGCCTGCCTCTGATTTATGGACATTGTCGGGACCCTTATTGCTTCTCATTTGCAAAGCTGTTTCCTTTCTTCAGTAAACTGACCGCTTAAGTTACTGCTGAGTTTCTGACCTGTGTTTGGCATCAGCTTCTCCTGGCTGCCAGCCCAGACTAAGCTAGGACAGGTGGGGGGCATCCCTGAGGGAGAAAACCCCTGGGGTGCTGAATTCCAATCTTCCTGCCTCCCCTGGTGGACGGGGGCATGCCATCCATCGGGGCCACTTCTCCTTCTACTCCACCCCTGGATTGTGTTCTCCTTGGGCAGGGGCAGAAAGGCTTCCCCCACTGGGTGCCTCTCACTTTCTGGCATCGTTCCTTTGGCTTTGGAGTGCTTCCCTCCTGGACCCTCTCTGGAAGGAGACCCAAGACCCCGTCCCACCCACTTCCTCCCTTCCTTCCATCCTTTGTTCCGGAAGTCCCAGACCCAACCGCCTCGGAACAAAGAGCCCCCCTGCCAGCGCCAGAAGGGGAAGAAGAGGAGGAGGAAAAAGTTATGAAAAATGAAAGCAAAGAACATCAGCAAAGCACCAGATTGCACAGCTGCCACCACCGGAGGCATTGCCAGAGGTCCTTAGGACAGAAAGCGACTTGGAACTGACTTTCCATTTCCGCAAAAAGTCCTCTCCTGGACCCAAAACAGCCCAGGGGCCCAAAACAAAGCAAAAAGGCAGCCCATACCCCCTAGGGAGCACTTGAGGGACTTTGAGGAGGAAAAAAATTGGCCCCCGAAGGCCACAAAATCAGCTCCAGGGCCCTTTGTCCTCTCCGGTCCTCCCCAGCGTTATTATTCTCTCAGCCCAATTTTTACTTGTTTCTCAGCTTGGGCCAACTTATTGAAAGCACTAAAAAGCTGGTCAAGGTCACTCTTTTGGAACTGTAACATGAAGAACGTGGTCACCTTTGGGCTCCGCTGCAAAAGTCCCCAAGAAGGAAAAAGTCATTGGTTTTTTCAATATGTTTCTATAAATCTTGTTAATCTAACTGGCCATGCAATTCACTGATTATATTTGCTTCAAGCTGGTGGATGCAGAGGAGTTTCAGAAGCCAACAAAAGTGGTTTCGTGGGCCCCATTCGCTGCAATTCACCTATCCATGCTGTCTATATTCAGAGATATTGTCTCTTGTGAGCCAGCGTAGTGTAGTGGTTTTAGTACTGAGCTACAGTAATTGTCATTGACCTGAAAATTATTTCAAGGGTTCTTAAAGGGTTAAAATGTTGAGGAAGGCTGAAAGTGATGACTTTCACACTTTTTTGGTCAAACTAAGGCCATTGCCGCACGACACTCTTGTAGCGCGATGATTCCGCTTTCAACCTCCTATGGAATCCTGGGGTTTGCAGTTCCGGGAGGGGCCGGCCGGCCCCTCCCGGAACTGCAAACCCCAGGATTCCATAGGAGGTTGAAAGCGGAATCATCGCGCTATAAGAGTGTCGTGCGGAAATGTTCTAAATAAAGGTGTCACCCACAACCTCTCCTTCAGATGTTTGTTTTATGCCCAACATGTGTTTTCTTAAACAGAAGGTATTGCTTACCCAGAAGTACGCCCACGGGGTGTATTTATTTTTTAAAAATCCATCTTCCTGTATCAGCAGAACTGAATCTGAGTGGCTCACGGTAACAAATAAGTGGCTAATAAGAATGAAAACTGAAGATATTGGAGGAGGAGGAGGAGGAGGAGACAAAAGACCGCAAGAATTCCCAAAGGAACACATTTCCCAAAGCACTACCAGGTCAAGCATTGCAAAGGGGAAAAAAGTGTGTGTGCGTGTTGGGATGGGGTGTGTGTATAACACCTGCCTTTCTGGTGGAGCGAGACCCAAAGCAACGCACAAAAAGGATCCACTAAAACCTAGCAATGACATTTTAAAGACAATGAACAACTGTCACGTTAGGACAGTATGAGGTCACAAAAAGGCACACAAAAGTTAAAAAACAAAGCACACACATAACCCATATGAAGTCCCCTTGTGAATGATCACAATTAAAAGGCTGCTTAAGGGAAAAGGGCTTTGCCTGTTGGCCAAAGGAGAGCAGGGAGGCGATCAGCCCAGCTTCCCATAGAAAGACATTCCAAAGGGTTTTTAAAGTTTTTAAAGAATGTGCTGAGGGGTGTTGCATTGCTTTAAACTGAACCGTTTTCAATAGCTTTTCAATCTTTTGAGTTGCATTTTAATCTTTTAACTAGAGATTGGAAGTGTTCGTCGTGACTAACTTAATTCTATTTTAATCTATTTTTGTTTTGTTCTTTTAACTGTATTGCTCTTCTAAACTGTAAGCTGCCTTCGGTCCCAATTTTTGGAGGAAGGTGGGATACTACTACAGCTAACAACAACGGCAGCAACTTTGTGCATCATTTCCCATTGCACAATACGCACCAATGTACATCATGCGTCACTGAGCAATGTGTGCCCACGCGTGGGGGCATTGCTTGTGTAATTCCACATTTACAACTTTGGACTGAACACAACCATTGCGAAGCAGTGCCAAAGTTTGGCCTGCAAAGCAATACAGAATTTGTTCCTCCTGATTCACTAACAGGGATGCCAGTCCTTTTTCTGAACTGTGCAATGAATGCACCCTGAAATTTGCATCCAAAGGCACAGCTGAATGTGCATCTCTTTCCCGTGTGCCTCTCACACCCCTCTGACATGCATCCATGCTAGCGAGGTAATTCTTAGCTCATTTTCTTATCGAAGGAAGCAATAAGCCATTTTAGCCATTTTCTTCTTCCTGCTGTGAGAAAGCCTTTGGAAAATGCACAACTTTTGAAGCCTGTTTGAAATCTGCAAATTAGTCTATGCAAAATTTGTTATATTTGTGCAAAGGAAACAGGATTTGTCTGTACCGAAAACGCAGTGGTGGAGCTTGGAGTGTGTGCCCCAAATTGTTAATATTTTCACCAGTCTGGGGTTCTTCTCATCAGGTTTTTTTGAAATACAGGGTTTTTTAAAGCACTTTTTGAATGTTTTGGAACATTTTTTCTATTTCTAACACACACACATCACATTTCCACACAACTACATTTCCACAACCATCACACAAAATTCCAGCATCTTCAGTAGACCTACTTCTGCATGTACATGTGTGTCTGTGTGTGTACCTGCCTTTGAGTCACTTGTCAACTTCCGGTGACCTCATGCATTTCTTAGGCAAGGAATTCTCAGAGGTGGTTTTGCCGGTTCTTTTTTCTGAAACACAGCCTGCAGCACCTGGTAGTGATTGGTGACCTCCCATCCAAGTACTTACCTCGACTGAGCCTGCTTGGCTTCCACGATCAGACAGGATCTGGTGCCTTTAGGGTACGCAGCCTGGAACAGAATTCCAGCCAAAGTGCATTAAAGGTGCTAAAACTTCCATCTATTCCTTCTATTTGCCTATTTAGCTATGTGTTTAAACCACACTAGATGGCAGTGAAATCCAATAAATTATCAAGTGTTGCAAGGCTTCCATGCAGAAAGAGTCTCTCATCTGTGGGTGAAGATCCAGTGGGAGGGGCCCTTAGCTGGGTGATGAGCACAGATCTAGCAAAGCTGTCCCTCCTCTCCTTCGCCTTCTTCCTTAAGTATTTAGAAGGGGGAAGCGGTGGGAAGAGGTGCAGATCCAGCTCTCTTTCACATTACTCCGTTATAGCACTTGATCCCCCTTCAGCGGCCACGGTTGCATCCTACAAAATGTTGGGAGTTCGTAGTCTACTGAGGAGACACAACAGTTCTCTGGCTGAGGACTGTAAATGCTCTTTCCGAAACGGCAGATTTCAGGAAATTGCGTGCCATGACAGTTAAGATGGAATCATAGTGCCACAACTGGTAAATAAAGAGAACCCACCACTCTCCAAGGCACTTTATTCCTCTGCCGAGCAGCTCTCATTGTCAAGATGTTCTTCCTTTCTTCTCTTTTTTTGTCATTTGAATCTGTTGGTTCATGACCTAGTTTCTGGAGCACCAGAAAGCAAGCTCATTCCCTCCTCTACCTGACAATCTTTGAAGATAATTGCCACATTACCTCTAAGGCCATTTCCGCACTAGTCTGTTATAGCGCTATGATTCCACTTGCAACATCCTATGGAATCCTGGGGTTTGCAGTTTTGGGAGGGGCCAGCTGGCCCCTCCCGAAACTGCAAACCCCAGGATTCCATAGGATGTTGCAAGTGGAATCATAGCGCTATAACAGACTAGTGCGGAAATGGCCTAGGTCTTCACAACTTTCCCAGCTCCATCAGCTTTTCCCCTTGGATTCCAGACCTTTTACCATATTGGTTGCCCTTTTCATAACCTAGCTTTAATTGACTAGGTTTTTTTTTAAAAAACCACCACATTTTAATTGCCAACTTTGGTGGCATAAAGATTGCCATGTAACTCAGGCCATTTCTACCCTACACGGTTATAGTGCTATTATTCCACTTTCAAGATCCTTGGGGGAATTCCTGGGTTTGTAGTAGATTGAGGCCAAAGAGCTCTCCGGCTGAGAATTTTAAATGCTCCTTCCTAAACAGCAAATCCCAAGATTGCACAGGATTTTGAAAGCAGAATAATAGCACTATAACAGTGTAGTGCGGAAAGGCCCTCAGCGCTTCTTCTCCAAGTCAGTGTCCTTTGGCTAAGGGCCCCTGAAGACTAAATGCACTCTGGGTTTTGTCTAAGCTTTAAAGGAATTGTTGCTGTGTGCCTTTATGTTGTTTCTGACTTGCGGCAACCCTGAGGAGAACCTACTATGGGGTCTTCTGGGGCTGAGAGTGTGTGACGTGACCAAGGTCACGCAGTGGGCTTCCATGGCTGAGCAGGAAATTAAGCTTTGGTCTCCAGGGTTGTAGTCAAACATTCAAAATACATCACCACACTGGCTCTTACCCAAGGCCAAACAGACTCTGTGTCTTGGAAAACTCCTTTAAAGTTCAGACTGAAAGATGGAGCAGATTCGCTGACCCACTGGCTTGGGAACTTCTAGTTGCCACTGCAGAGTGGGGCAGAGAAACTGCACCAGGGATCTGGGCATGTGGCATAAATGTTGCTCTCAGGTCATATATATATATTGCTCTGGAAAAACCTTGGGGTGAACTATGATATATATCAGTAGTTCCAAATGAAGGTTGCCTTTGCAATCAGCAGAAATCAGAAGAAGCAACCTCCTCTTCATTATCTTTCTCCACAGCCTCACCATCCTTTTGCCAAGAGGTAGGACTCAAGGCGACTCTCCAAAAATTAGAAGAGATAACAGATTAAAAAAAAAACTCAGGGTAGGTAAAAACATGCAAAACCTTGTAGCAAAATCTGATTAAGCGATCGACAGAATGAAGAGCAATTTAAAACACAGTCCATTGTAAAGGCAAGCAATAAAAATGGGAGATCACACTGTGAAGAAGCAGGAAATATTCCCGTGGCAGCTTTTGCATGAGTGTGACGATTACAAGGTTTCTGATCAACCAGTCCTTAGTCCCTCACTTTTAGGCCATTTCCGCATGAGCCCGTTATAGCGCTATGATTGCACTTTCAACATCCTATGGAATCCTGGGGTTTGCAGGCTGGCCCCTCCCAAAACTGCAAACCCCAGGATTCCATAGGATGTTGAAAGTGCAATCATAGCGCTATAACGGTCTCGTGTGGAAATGGCCTTAGACTTTTTTGCAAAGACAGGCCCTTTGTAAAAAATAAAAGCAAACCTAACACCAGACCAGGAAGACACCTGGTTCTGCTCCTCATGCTTGAGGGTATTTCTATTTGATCGACCAACCTGCTAGACTAGACGAAGAAGGGCCATCTTGTCCAACTCCGTCCCTGGCAGGAACCTATAAAGGACTGCCGAGGGATGGTTGCCCGACTTCTGTTTAAAAACCTCCCACGAAGGAGGATCCTGCACGTCCAGCATCCTCCATTCCTCTGCAGCATTTCAGTTCCTGTTTAAGAGATTCTTCCTAACATTTAATGAGAATTTCCTTCCTTGAGATCTAAAGCCACCAGTTCACATTCCGTCCCCTGGAGGAGCCGAAAACAGAAAAAACTCCACCTCCCACCCAATGGCCCTTTAGCTATTTAAAGATGTTGTTGTCGTGTGCCTTCAAAACAACTCTGAACACCAACGGTCCTGTTTTCTTGGCAAGATTTATTCAGAGGAAGGTTGCCACTGTCTTCCTCTGAAGCTGAGACAGTGGGGCTTAGGGATGGTATTCTTCGTTTTTGTATTCCTAACACATATTGAGAACAATAAAACAGTTTTTCATCCTATTGTTTTTGGACATTGGACAATTGTTTCCCCTTACAACGATGTGAAACTACACAGTTGTACAGCTTGCCCAGAAAACTTCAAACAATCCTGGAAACTGTAGGATTTTTTGGCATATACACTGAAAAGCGCACAGCTTTCCTCACTGGGAGGAACTCGTGCATCGGTCAAACCAACAAAGGTTGCAGCTTCATTCAGCATGAGTTCCTTTTTTTCTGCTACATAACCTTGGGTTTGCACAACATTCAAACTAGCAAAGGCAGTGCATGAAAAGCCTGCAGGCATTTTTCCCGCAAAGCTGTGCTGGTCCTCAAACCCCTGGGCAGTTTTCAAAAACTGTGCAGTTTACGTTGGGCTGAGAACAGCAGCAACAAAAAGTGCCCCTAAGTTTCAGGAACTTTTGAAGTGTCATTTTAATTTCCATGCCAGTTTCTCAAGAGATTGGGAACTCCAAATTCAACCCCAGTTGGGAAATTGATGCATCCCCATTCCACCCCTAGTATGACTTGCCCAAAGTCACCCAGTGGAGTTGTAATTCAAAACTTTGTCTCCCAAAGTCCTAAATCTACACTGAAACCAATATACCACACTGGTTCTCTATCGAAAGGCAGCTGTATTAAATCACCTGTTAGTCTTTCCCTCTCCTGACTAAATATGCCTAGCTTCTACACTAAGATTAGGCCAACCTTTGGTCTGAACTGCAGATCTCTTCTGATTTTTTTAACTACACTACATAGTGCAGTTCCAAACAGATTCGGTTCCTTAACCTGAGATTCCCTGTGCAATTGCCACAGCTAGTAAGGGTACAGATTCCCCCACTGTCTGCTTGTATGCAAAGGGGGCTGTTTCCTTCCGTTGCAACGCAGTTTCTCTTGCTTGCCAGAAGACGGTCTTGCACAGTTCTCCAGGACACATAACAGTATCGGTTTAAAACAACCCAGACAAGAGACATTTTTGGTCCAGCTGTCCAGCAAAGTCCAACCTTCTTCCATCAGAGGGCATCATGGGCCATTTCCGCACTACACTCTTATAGCACGATTACTCCACTTTCAACATCCTATGGAATCCTGGGGTTTGCAGTTTCGGGAAGGGCCGGCCAGCCCCTCCCGAAACGGCAAACCCCAGGATTCCATAGGATGTTGAAAGTGGAGTAATCGCGCTGTAAGAGTGAAGTGCAGAAATGGCCATGGTGCTCCTCTGATATTTGTCGCTATTTGATACCAAGTCGACTTGATATGCAACTACCTTTTGAATGTGAGACCCCTCCAAAAGCCCCGGTCCTCATCTGCCCAGCTCAAGCCTTGCAAACTCAAGGTAGCCAAGGCTTCCTTGATTGACTTTATATACTTGAAACACAGTCTTCCCCTTTTCCTGCTGCTTTCCGCTTTGCCAACCATTATCAGTTTTTCTAGGGAGTCATGCTGTCTCATGATATATCCAAAGTACGACAGCCTCTGTTGAGTCGTCTTGGCTTCTAGGCTTGATTTCCTCTCGGACCCATTCATACGTCTTTGTAGCAATCCAGGGTATCTGCAGAACTCTCCTCCAGCACCACATTTCAAGTGAGTTGATTTTCCTTCTGTTCTGCTTTCTTCACTGTCCATCTTTCACAACCATAGAAATACTATGGCATGGATGACCCTAACTCGTCTTACCTAGCTCCTTCACAGTTGCCTTTCCAAGTCTTAGGTTTCTTCTGATTTCTTTGTTACGGTGTCCATTTACAGCTGAGCCAAGGTATGGAAAATCTTCACCTATTTAGAAATCTTTGCCATCCAATCTAAAGTTATGTCGTCACAAAATCATAGAATCATAGAGTTGGAAGAGACCCCAAGGGCCATCCAGTCCAACCCCCTTTGGCCATGCAAGAAGACACCATCAAAGCACTCCATCTGACAGATGTCCATCCAGCCTCCATTGAACAATCTTCAAAGAAGGAGACTCCACCGTTGTATTCCATTGCTGAACTGCTCTTACCGTCAGGAAGTTCTTCCTCACCTTTAGGTAAAATCCATTTTCCTGTAGTCTGAAGCCATTGCTCTGTGTCCTAGTTTCCGGAGTGGCAAAAAAACAAGCTTGCTCTTGTTTGCTTAATATTCATCTCAAGCCTCCTCTGATGCACAGATAAATATTTTTAGACCTGTTTCACTGCCGCACTTGAGTTGTTGCGACTTAGAGATATCACCAGGAAGAACTGAATGGAAGTGACAGTTCTCTAGGAAGGCAAAACTGGGCCAGCGGACTCCGTCTTCCCAAGCCACGGCCATAGGAATGTCTGTTTTTAGGGAGAGCACCAGTCACCTCTCTGTCGGTCAAATTGGCCTCCGTGGCAGCATGCGTCCCCCGTGAGACGTGTCAAGGGCCACATCCTCTCGGCTGTTCTTGGCATCACCAGTCAGCAGGTGCCGTATCGTTGTTCGGACGGACACCAACGCAGGGATCAGATGCTGGAGCTCGAATGAGAAAGAAGCTCTGGATTCCTTCACGGGGAGAGATGGGGCCGAAATGTGCGGGGCCGGATCATCATGGTGACCTTCTTGAGAGAGTAATAATCGGTGTCTTTCCAGGTATACCAGACCACACCGTCAGGTCCTAGGATTTTGCGGTTTTTCAGAGAGTATCTGCCCCCCTGTAAAAACAAAGAAAGGGGAAGAGAAAGATGGGTGAAATTAGGAGGTGCATCTTTTTCTCCCCAGTAAATCCAGCAGATGACGCAGCTGAGGGGTGGAGGACCGACATGTGTGGTGCAGCGTGGAGACATCTAGTGGTTCCCATATCCTATAATTGTCCTGATTTAACATGGACAGTCCCAATTAATCCCCTGGCACCCCACTTTTTTTCAGCAGCCTTTACCTTCACTTCTTCCCACTTCCCCCCTTTGCCCTCAGCTTCCTTCAATGGGAGCAAATGAAGTTCAAAGTAGAAACGTAAGCTGAGAAGAATTCTCTAGTAGGATTACACCTGTACGCACAGAAATGGAAAGATGTACCTGTTCCTTTGCAAGATGACTGACTGCTGGATTTGACAGAAATGGACAAATTAACTATTTTAACTAAGGAACCGTCTTTGGTTAAATTTGAGAATGGTTGGGATAAATTGGTGGTATACTTGAGAGGTTATTGGGGGGAAAAGGCCAATTAACGCTTTTGAAGGACAACTTAATAGTTATTACAAATAGGACAATAATATATACCAGTGGTCCTTCAGTTGGGGTCTATGGACCCCCGGGGGACCACAGTGTCCTCACAGGGGGTCCACAAAGGCTTGAAGAAATCTTATGAGCTTTTACAGTTAAAAAAGGAAGGAAGGAAGGAAGGAAGGAAGGAAGGAAGGAAGGAAGGAAGGAAGGAAGGAAGGAAGGAAGGAAGGAATATTGAATATTGACAAGCTGGAATGTGTCCAGAGGAGGTAGAAGGCCTGGAAACCACAGAGCCCTCTGAGGAACGGCTGAGGGAGCTGGGTATGTTTAGCATGGAGAAGAGAAGGTTGAGAGGGGACGTGATAGCCATGTTTAAATATTTGAAAGGAAGACACAGGGAGGATGGAGCAAGCCTGTTTTCTGCTGCGCCAGAGACTAGGACATGGAGCAATGGATTCAAACTACAGAAAAAGAGATTCTACCTAAACATTAGGAAGAACTTCCTGATGGTAACAGCAGTTTGACAGTAGAATATGCTGTTGCCTGGGAGTGTGGCGGAGTCTCCTTTGGAGGTTTTTAAATGGAGGCTGGATGGCCATCTGTTGGGAGTACTTTGATGGTTTATTCCTGGATGGAAGAATGTGATTGGACTAGATGGCCCCTGTCGTCCCTTCCAACTCTATTACTCTATGATTCTAAGGAAGGCAGGAAGACAAATTTGTGTGGAATCATTCCAATAAAAATATTATATTAGGAGTGTGTTCACTTACTTATTTCTCCCTTCTCTCCAAATCTGAAGCCCCTGGTTAAGCAACTTTAAATAAATATTTGATGCACTTCAGGGTTTTAAATCTAGAATTTTGTTTTGGTGGTCCACAGCAACAAAAGATATTGAAAGGAGGTCCTTGGTAAAGAAAAGGTTAAGAACTACTTGACCTGTAGAAGCAGCATATTTTGTAGGTTATCTTAGAGCCAACAATTGGTGAGTTGGAAATCATTTATATATATTTATAGCCCCCTTTTACTTTAGTTTAGTTTGGTGTAGTTTAGTTTAGGTAGGTGGGTTATTAGTAGGTTAATTTTTGAGTTTGTTTTTTGTTTGCAATACTTTCTATGTTGTTTTATATATTCAATGTATGTTTTAATTAAAATATTTTTTTAAGTGCAAAAGTAGTTAGCACTCAATTAATTCATCAAAAGGAGAGGAGAAGAGGGGCAGAATCTTGCCCTCTCTCGTGGCCTCAGGCAAAAGCAAATTGGTGCAGCCTCTCCTAGCTTGTGTGTTCTTCCTCATTAATCACATCTTGAATCATTAATCACATTAATCAAATCTCATTAACCACAGAAGTTGCTTGGCCTCGCCCATTCCGGTTTCCAGCTGTGAAAATGTTGGCGGCTATGAGTTCCCACGTCATTGGAGGTGCTGAATCCAATCTGGGTTTAAGACTGAACTATGAAGAAGCGATCTCAAATCCCAGACTACACCAAACAATCCCCTTTTAGGCCTCAAATAGGTTCTGCACCTCGGATTGTTCCCTTAAACAGCAGTGACTGTTGACGGTTCCCAGTCGATCCGTTCCGGGTTTTAGTCTGAACTTTAAAGAAGGTACTCTAGGTGCTGTTTTAGTGGCACAGGACATTCACGGGGCAAGCTGTCTATGCCAAGGGCCCAAAGGGATCTGCTTACCTTGTAATAAACGCCGTTAAGGTTGGAGAAGAAGCACTGGTGGTACCACCAGCCTCCGTGGGAGATGGCAGCGCAGATGTTGCCAGAGTCAGGCGTGCTGAAGCTTCTCTTGTTGTGGTACCAGGCAAAGGAGTCTTCCACTGTCCCACTGAAGCCTTCCACGTGGAGCCGGTAGTAGTTCACCTCATCCTCGATGCTGGAAAGCATAAAGAAGCACGTTGAAAGAATCTCAGAACGCTGCCCACGAACTGGAGCAGCTTCAGAGGTCCCACGACAATGCGGGCCCAGAAAGTTGGCCCAGAATTCTCTGTCGGCTACATTGCCACATAACTACCATAGCTACGTAATGCTTCTCATCCTAATGTCCCGAACGCCCACTTTTTGGGCTGCCGTCACTGTGATTGACAGGGGTTGGCCCTAGGAAGAGCAGCTTCGGGAACTGGGTATGTTTACCCTGGAGAAGGGAAGGTTAAGAGTGGGCATGATAGCCAGGTTTCAGTATTTGGTAGGACGTCGTCTGGAAAATGGGGCAAGTTTGTTTTCTGCTGCTCCAGAGACTAGGACACGGAGCAATGGCTTCAAACTTCAGGCAAAGAGATTCCACCGAAATATTCGGAAGAACTTCCCGATGGTCAGAGCAGTCTGGTGGTGGATTACTCTGCCTGGGAGTGTGGTGGAGTCCCCTTCTTTAAAGATTGTTTTTAAAGAGAGGCTGGGTGGCCATTTGTCAAAGGGAAGGCTTTTATGGGGTCTTCCTGCCTGGCAGAAGGGGGTTGGACTTGATGGCCCTTGGGGTCTCTTCCAATTCTATAAATCTATGAAATTCCTGTATGTAGAATCATAGAATCCCAGAGTTGGAAGAGACCCCAGGGGCCATCCAGTCCAACCCCCTGCCATGCAGGAACCCCCATCAAAGCATTCCCAACCGATGGCCATCCGGCCTCTGCTTACAAACCTCCAAAGAAGGAGACTTCACCACACTCCATGGAGGCAGCAGAAGATTCCACTCCTGGACAGCTCTGGCCATCAGGAAGTTCTTCCTGAGGTTCAGGTGGAATCTCCTTTCCTGCAGCTTGAATCCACTGCTCCTTATCCTAGTCTCTGGAGCAGCAGAGAACAAGCCTGCTCCCTCCTCAACCTGACATCCCTTCAAATATTTAAACAGGGCTCTCATGTCCCCTCTTAACCTTCTCTTCTGCAGACTAAACATCCCCAGCTCCCCGAGCCGCTCCTCATAGGGCTTGTTGGCTTCCAGACCCTTCACCATTTTGGTTGCCCTCCAAATTGGTGGATTGGTTCACACCAGGAGCTTTCAGTCAATGCAGCTATGAAAGAAAGCTTTGGCTACCCAATAAATTAATCAATAAATAAGAGGCAAAACTGATTAGAGTTTTTAAACGAAGAATTTTAATTACTCTCCTATCTGAAGACCAGAGAATGGAACCAAGGTATTAATATCAATTATGTTAAAATTTGGAATTAAAAAAAACATAATTCTATCTAGAATGTAAGGGTTTTTTAAAAAAAGGGTTTTAGTGTAAATGTCACCCAGTATCCCTTTCTCATTATCCTATCTCTGCTGAAGACAAGAGATGTACTTCATCGCTAATTTTCTTCCCTAAGAAGGCAATGAGTGATATTTTCCCCATGGTCAGAAAGACTTCAAAAACCACACAGCTTTCAACATTTTATTAACAGTTCATGAGTTAGTCTGTGCAAAATTCAAATGTGGTGGTTCTGGCAAGAGAACAGATATTGTGCACAGATAATAAAAGTTCTACACAGAAGTATTATTTCCATGCAGAAGTATAACTTTCTACACAGAAAAAGCTGTGTCTTGCGCAGGAAATGCAGTTTTCAGTGCAAATCAACTGTGTGCAAATTTTTCACAGAATGCCCGACTGTCTCATTTTCTGTGCACCCGAAGCCGCTTTTTCTGCAGACAAAATAAAATTTATGCATAGTAATATTATCTTCTCTGCAGAAAATGCTTTTTTCAAGCAAAACAGCCATGTGCAAATTTTGCATAGAATAAATCTCGAACTGCAAAGATTCTCATCAAGTCTAAGATCTTTTCATTAGGGTTTCTCAGTATGCAAAACCCAGGTTTTTAAAATCACTTTTTAAAATATTTTTGAATATTCTTTCCATCCCTACTGAAGACCTGTGCTGTTCTGATCAGGGGATGAGCAAGATGATCTTTGAAGGGATGCCATGTGGAGGAGGGAGTGGGCTTGTTTTCTGCTGCTCCAGAGACCAGGACAAGGAGCAATGGATTCAAGCTGCAGGAAAGGAGATTCCACCTGAACCTCAGGAAGAACTTCTTGACAGTCAGAGCTGTCCAGCAGTGGAAACTGCTGCTGCCTCAACGGAGTGTGATGGAGTCTCCTTCTTTGGAGGTTTTTAAGCAGAGGCTGGATGGCCGTCTGTCCAAGGGAGGGCTTTGAGGGTGTTCCTGCATGGCCAAAGGGGTTGGACTCAATGGCCCCTGGGGTGTCTTCCAACTCTAGGATTCGATGATTCTATGATTCTATGACCTCCAAGACCCCTTCCTAATCTATGATGCTGTGGTTCTCTCCGAAAATTATACCAACCTGAAAAGCTGGTAGAAGGCATGCTTGTGCTTATTGTTCCAGTCCTCCAGGTCAATGCGAAGCGAGTAGTCCCCTTGGTTGGTGATCTTGTGAATGTTCTCATTGCCCATCCAGAATTCACCATTCAGATCCCCAAATCCATCTTTGTACTCGTTCCATGTCCGGTTAAAGTTGACTGTACCATCCAGACGCCGCTGGATGACCGTCCAACCTCCGCCTACCAAGAATGGAGGGAGGAAGAGAGGGAGGCAGAGAGTAAAAGAAATAAATGAGCAACTTCATACAGTCTCTAACTTGACCCTTCTCTAGGCATTCATGGAAAGAAGTGTCATTAAGCAAAGTATCTAATCAAAGGCTAAATTAAACTTGCTCATGCTCCTATTTAAGGAATGCAGATTTTTGCTTTGTTCCTTCTTGCATGCAATAGATAAATATTTGTTTCTGCACGTAATAGGGAAACATTTGTTGGTGGCAATGGCAGTAGTGTCATGACCATAAATGTGAATAGCAAAATAGGAAAAGTCTACCTTACAGTGTTATAAAGAGTGAACGAGCCGCTAGCCTTGATTTATATCTATTAGCTTTTGCAAAGTGCAGCAAACTGCACAGTTAGAGGGCTCCTTGTCCGGCTGGAGGTTTGCAAGAAGTCCTCTCTCTTGGCCAGAGCTGCTCCCACAAAAAATGGAGAATTTAAAACTGTGCCTGGTACCCGGAGGGGACCCATGAAACCTGGGGACTCTGGATGGCATCCTGAAATCTGGCAACCCTAGTTTTCAACCAGACGAGATTGTAAAGGGCAAGTCTACTTTGTAAGCTGACCTTTTGGGAAAGGTGGGGTATAATGTAATGGCTAACGGATGAATGGAAACTTTGAGGGTCTCACATTGCCCACCCCGTGTTAGATCCTTTAATGCTGCCGTCATCAAAGAACTAAAGTAGTGCAAAAGAAACCCTCCCTCAGAGCTTCTAGGCAGAAATGTATTTCTCCTCCATGGAAGAAGCTAAACCTAAGGGTCCATGGCCATTTCTGCCCTAAACTGTTACAGTGCTATTATTCCACTCTCAACATCCTGTGGAATTCTGGGATTTGTCGTTTCCTAAGGCCAAAGAGCTCTCTGGCTGGGAATTCTAAAGGCCGCTCCCGAAACTGCAAACCCCAGGATTCCATAGGATGTGGAAAGTGGAATAATAGCATTATAAATCGGGCAGAAATGGCCCACCACCTCAGCAAGCACCTGTAAAGACTAGGAGCACCATTGCCTCTTACTGCACCTTCAACATCCATTTCACACAGCACTTCGATGGGCAGCCCTTCTGCAGATGGCATGATGCTGTAGATGCCCGACCGCCGGATCCCATTGTAGTAGATGGAGGCGCAGTCAATGGGGCAGTTCTTGCCATGTTTCGTATCTGAGAAAGAAACCGATTAATCTATCTGTCTGTCTGTCTGTTCCATTTGTATGCCTTCTGTCTCCCAGATGGGACCCAAAACAGCTTCCAGAGACAGTCAGTTTAAAAAAAAAAAATCTAAGTACAGTCATCTCTCCACATTTGCTAGGCTTAGGGGCACAGGACCCCTGTGAAAGTGAAAAAACCGTGAATAACTTCAGGCCCTCCCAAACCATATTTAACACACAATAAAAGTATGACCACCATATTCAACCCACCATGGATCCCTTTGAGGCGCCAAGGTTCCTTCCCAAGGCAGAAGTGGGGGGCTGGTGCAGCTCATGGCCACCTCCGCTGCTGCCCCGCACCGTTTTTAATGGGGACTTACAAGCCCTGTCCGCAGTTTCTCAGGCTCGCGAGGCTTGCAGTCCCTGTTAAAAATGGCACAGAGAGGCAGCAGAGGTGACAGCAAATAATCAGTGAATAATCAAATCCGCAAAAGCGAAACCCACCAATGTGGAACCCGCAAATGTGGAGGGCTGACTGTAAAATTTAAAAACAATTAAAATCACTACACAAAACAGGATAAAATCATCTTAAACACACAGCAAAGTTTTCAAAGGATGAATGAAATGTTCCAATAAAAGTCCTCCTGCTTACACATCAAAAGCCTGCCCGAACAAAAAAGTCTCTGCCTGGTGGTCAAAGGAGAGCAGGGAGGGGGCCAGCCAAGCCTCCCATGGAAGGGAGTTCCAGGGGGTGGGAGCAGCCCCCAAGGAGGCCCTGGGAGAGAAACCCTGTCCCTGCAGATCTTAAGACGGGTTTGTTATGGGGAGATACGGACTTTCAGATAGCCTGGACCCCAGCTGTATAGGGCTTTATGGGTCATGACTAGCACTTTGAATTTGTCCCAGAAACAAACCAGTAGCCAGCAACGCAGTTTCAACACGGGAGTTGTATGCTTATGTAGGCAAAGAATCTTGGAAGTGGCCAGAACAGGTTGTGAGCCAGAAGGACCGATAATCTTTCATTTTCAACAATGCACAGTGGCCCGTTTCTCCTGGATCCACAAAGCCCTCCAGTATCCCCCCAATTTAAACATTTTCAGCACCAGTTTTTGTCTATTTGAGGGGAGCTTTGGGAGAACAGATAGGGGCTTAAGGGAACGCTATACTCCTGTTGATGTAGCCTGGAATCGCATTGACTTATTTGGCTGCTGCATTACATCATGGGCTCACTTTCAGTTTGTGTTGTTCTAAGCCTCCTAGATCCCTTTCACATGTACTGTGGTCAAGCCAGATGTCGCCCATATTTTATCTGTGCATTTCATTTTTTTCTGCCTAAGTGTAGGACCTTACATTTCTCTCTGTGGAAATTCATTTGGTTAGTTTTGGCCCAGCTCTCTAATCCATTACGGTCATTTTTGAGTTCTGATTTTGTCCTCTGGGGTGTTAGCTACCCTTCCTAATCTGGCATCATCTGCAAATTTGATGAGCGTGCCCTCTATTCCATCATCCAAGTCACTGATGAAGATATTGATTAGCCCTGGGCCCAGGACAGAACCCTCTGGCACCCCACAAGTCACTTCTTTCCAGGATGAAGAGGAGCCATTGGTGGGTACCTTTTGGGTTTGGTCAGTCAACCAGTTAGAAATCCTCCTAATGTAGCATCGCCTAGCCCACACTTTACTAGTTTGTTTGCAAGAATATGATGGGGGACCTTGCCAAAGGCCTTGCTGAAATCACCGTTTGCTATATCCACAGCATTCCCTTCATCTATCAAGCTAGGCACTCTATGAAAAGAAAAGAGAGAGAGAGATAAAATTAGCCTGGCACGACTTGTTTCTGAGAAGCCCGTGTTGATTTCCGGTGATCATGGAATTCCTTTCTCCTCTTTCTCTCCATTTCCCGATCTCACCACCCAATGAAATAACAGCCAAACAGTAACCAGACCACTTCGCTGTAACGGGCGGCCCGGTTTCCGTGACCTCAGAGAGGCTGAGTGATCTCGCCTCTCACGTTTCGAGCCCGAAGCGTAGCCAGCACAGGGCGCCCAGAACGGGCCAGCTTAAAGGATTGCTGGCCCAGAGCGGTGCCTTTCCTTTGGCCTACGTCAGGGGCTCAGGCTGGATTTGGGCTAGTGGGTGAAAGTCTTTTCCGAACTAATCCCTGTTGGAGGATCAGTGTGAAATGTTCCCTTGATCTGATTGTTGTTAGAGGATAAAAGGCCTCATCTGCAGGAACGAGGCAAAGAGCATTAAGGTTTCTCCGTCCTCCTGGAAGGGGAATCAAGGACGGAGGAAGAATGTGAGGGCGGAAAGCCAAGAGGAGCAGGGAGGAAAGCAGGGGGCGGCGAGGGACTGCCATGTCAGTTTTATCTGCAAATTCAGCAAATTCACTCCTGGTTTTATCCAAGGAGCTCTCCAAGGTTTTGAGCCCTATTCTTAGATAGTTACAGCACCTTGGATAGCACCAGACCTAAAAGTCAAAGGGAGTCCCTGCCTTGCTGATACAGGATCACCAGCTGCCATTAGATGAAATCATGGAAGGGGAAACACATATTTGGAGGAACAAAGCTGTGTGTCAAGGCCTAGAAACCATGCCCTATGCACAGCATCTATAGAGATGGATTTGATTAGCCTGAAACGATACGGTTAAGCGGGGACATGATAGCCATCTTGTAATATTTGAAAGGATTTGGTATGAAAGATGGAGCAAGCTTGTTTTCTGCTGCTCCAGAGACTAGGATATGGAGCAATGGCTTCAAACTCCAGGAAGAGAGATTCCACCTAAACACTAAGAGGAACTTCCTGATGGTAAGAGCAATTTGACAGAGGAATATGCTGCTTGGAAGACTGAAGGAGTCTTCTTCTTTTGAGGTTTTTAAACGGAGGCCGGGTTGTCATCTGTCAGGAGTGCTTTGGTTATCTCTTCCTGCATGGCAGAATGGAGTTGGACTGGATGGTCCTTGGGGTCTCTCTTCCAACTGTATGATTCTAGGATTCCATTTCTCTTCTTAAACTAGGGGATTGCTTTCCAGAGCTTGGACGCTACGTGTCCAGATTCTGGAGTTATGGAAAATTGCAGTATTACTGTCACAGACACCATTTTGACACTAGAAGTGGCAAAATGTCACTTCTTGTCACCTCTCCAACTGTCTGGCTGTGGTTTCTTGGATATTTTAGGATGGATGGGCAGCCAGAACAGCATGCAATAGCCTCACAAAAGAGGATTAACTTTTAAAATGTGTTTTTTTAAAAGCTGACCAAGTCTTCCTACATTTACCTTGACACTGTTTGGGTAGAAGGGAGTTTTGTGGAGAACTGGTAGTCAGAAGAAGTGGGGAGAAGAGGTGGGCATCGGACAAAGTCACTCTTTTGGACTGCAGCTCCCAGTATCGCCCAGCCAGCTATTATGGGAATTATAAATTGATATCTCTTGGTTAACCACTCTGCCTAGGATTTGGTATGAGCTTCTCGGTTGCATCAATAGGAGTATGGTGTCTAGATAGAGGGAGGTACTGGTAGCACTCTACTCTGCTTTGGTTAGACCTCATCTTGAGTACTGTGTCCAGTTCTGGGCACCCCAGTTCAAGAAGGGTGATCACCAATGGCTGCTTTTCATCCTGGAGAGAAGTGACCGGCGGGGTGCCACAGGGTTCTGTCCTGGGCCCAGGGCTGTTCAATATCTTCATCAACGACTTGGATGAAGGAATAGAGGGCATGCTCATCAAATTTGCAGATGACACCAAATTGGGAGGGGTTGCTAATATGCCAGAGGACAGGATCAAAATTCAAAATGACCTGGACAGACTGGAGAGCTAGGCCAAGGCTAACAAAATGAAATTCAACAGAGAGAAGTGTAAGGTCCTACACTTAGGTAGAAAAAATGGAATGCAGAAATATAGGATGGGAGACACGTGGCTGGATGGCAGTACGTGTGAAAGGGATCTAGGAGTCTTAATAGACCACAAGCTGAACATGAGTCAGCAATGTGATGCGGCAGCCAAGAAAGCCAATGCAATTCTCGGCTGCATCAATAGGAGTATGGTGTCTAGATCGAGGGAGGTACTGGTACCACTCTACTCAGCTTGGTTAGACCTCATCTTGAATACTGCGTCCAGTTCTGGGCACCCCAATTCAAGAAGGACATGGTCAAGCTGGAGCAGGTCCAGAGGAGGGCGACCAAAATGGTGAAGGGCCTGGAAGCCAAGCCCTATGAGGATAGACTTAGAGAGCTGGGTATGTTCAGTCTGCAGAAGAGAAGGTTAAGAGGGGACATGATAGCCATGTTTAAATATTTGAAGGGATGCCACGTAGAGGAAGGAGAGGGCTTGTTTTCTGCTGCTCCAGAGACCAGGACAAGGAGCAATGGATTCCAGCTGCAGGAAAGGAGACTCCATCTGAACCTCAGGAAGAACTTCCTGACGGTCAGGGCTGTCCGGCAGTGGAATCTGCTGCCTCAGTGGAGTGTGGTGGAGTCTCCTCCTTCTTTAGAGGTTTCTAAGCAGAGGCTGGATGGCCATCTGTCGGGAGAGCTTTGAGGCTGTTCCTGCATGGCAGGGGGTTGGACTGGATGGCCCCTGGGGTCTCTTCCAACTCTACATTCCTACGATTCTATGATTCTTCTTGTTTTAACATTCAAAGCCCTACACAACCTAGCTCTCCCAAATCTTTCAGTCCTTATTTCAGCCTGCTTGAGATCTGCATTCCAGGAACTCTTGGCTTCTCACCCAACCAAGAGTTTCCTCTTCCTTGGCTTGGCTTCGCCCTTTCTTACTCGCTGCTCCAAACTCTTGGAATCGCCTCCCTCATCATTTGCAGACTGTTCCTTCCCTTCTTATTTTAAAATCTCGCTTAAAACCTTTTTCTTTGTTTTCTAAAGCTTGGGAATTTTAGTTTAATATTCTTTTCTGTATCTTGTTTAGGCTGATTAGATGCATTTTTAGTTTGCTTCATATTATTTTGTATTTTGTCCAGGGAATTTGTTTTACAAATGTATGACATAGTTTTATTATTCCTTCCTTTTGTGTGTATGTGTGCGCACATGTCTGTGTTTGTGTGTACACATATATTTTAAATTGCACAGCTTTAGCAGGACCCACTGTTTTTGGCTGCTTTACTTGTAAAGTGACACGTACATGGATGGCGTTATACAAATAAATGAGGATGTTGATGTGACAATCTGCCAAGTATAGGTTCTGAGTAACAAGTCTGTGCAATGGGTACGGTGCTTTTTAAATATACATATTTTGGATATTTCTATTTTTTAAAAACTTAATGTTTTAACTGGCTCAACGGTTTAATGCTTTTGTACCCCGTATGGTTTTAGCTATTTTGTTTTCATTTATAATGTAAGCTGTTTTGGGTCCTTTGTTGGGAAAAAGGTGGGTTACGAAGCAAGTAGATAAATAAATCAATGAGAATGACTATCAAAAGTGAACAATCAGCACCAAAAATGAAGAGAGAGAGAGAGAGAGAGAGGATAAAGATGAGAAATAGAAAGAGGAGGAGGAAAAGAAGATGAAAGAAGGAGAAAAAGATGACAGAGTGAATGGAAGGGGGAGGAGGAGAAAGGGAAAAGGGAAAGAAAATTGGAGGAAAAGTAGGAGAAAAAGAAGAGCAGGAGAGGGAGGTGAAGAAAGAGAGAGGAAGAAGAGGAGGAGGAGAGGAAGGAATCCTAGAATCTTAGAGTGGGAAGAGACCCCAGGGGCCATCCGGTCCAACCCCCTGCTATGCAGGAACACCCACCAAAGCATTCCCAACAGGTGGCCATCCAGCCTCTGCTTAAAAACCTCCAAAGAAGGAAGAGAGTCCTCCACACTCCACGGAGGCAGCAGCAGATTCCACTGCCGGACAGCTCTGACCGTCAGGAAGCGCTTCCTGAGGTTCAAGTGGAACCTTTTTTCCTGCAGCTTGAATCCACTGCTCCTTGTCCTAGTCTCTGGAGCAGCGGAAAACAAGCCCGCTCCCTCCTCAACATGACATCCCTTCAAATATTTAAACATGGCTATCATGTCCCCTCTTAACTTTCTCTCCTGCAGACTAAACATCCCCAGCTCCCTCACCCGCTCCTCACAGGGCTACCTGGCTTCCAGACCCTTCACCATTTTGGTTGCCCTCCTCTGGACACGCTCCAGCTTGTCCATATCCTTCTTGAATTGAGGTGCCCAGAACTGGACACACGATTCCAAATGAGGCCTAACCAACGCAGAATAGAACAGTACCATTATTTCTCTCGATCTAGACACCATGCTCCTATTGATACAACCAAGAATCGTGTTGGCTTTCTTGGCTGCTGCATCACACTGCTGACTCATGTTCAGCTTGTGATCTACCAAGACTCCTAGATCCTTTCCACACATAATGCTATCCTAGCCATGCGTCCCCATCCTATATTTGTGCATTCCATTGTTTCTGCCTAAGTGCAGGACCTTACATTTCTCCCTGTTGAAATTCATTTTGTTAGCTTTGGCCCTGCTCTCCAATCTGCAAGGTCAGATTGGAGCAAGCCAGAGGAGGAAAAAAAGAAGAAGAAGAAGAGGCAAAAGGAGAATAGAGGAAGGAGGAAGAGGGAGAGAGAAGAAACGAGGAGGAAGCAGGAAGAGAAAATGAAGAAGGAAGAGGAGCAGGGAAGAGAAAGGGAGAAAGGAAGGATGGGAGGAAGGGAGGAAGGGAGAGAAAAGAAAAGAGGAGGAGAAGAAGAGAAGATGAAGGAAAAGGAGCAAGAAAGAGAGAGGGAGAGGAGAGATAGGAAGGCAACGAGGGACAATAGTGAAGAAGAGGAAGAAGAAGAAAAAGAAGAGGAGGAGGAGGAGGAGGAGGCGGAGGAGGAAGAAGCAATAGGGAAGAAAAGAGATTGGAGGAGGAGGAGAAAGAAGACAGAGAGATGTGAACGTGACGGAGGAAGAGGAGGAGCAGGGGGAGAGAAGGAAGCCAGTAGAAAGGCTGGCGGGGGCAAGGAGGAGGAAGAGCAAAGGAAGGCCCAAAAGCAGAAGAGGGGAGGGGAGGGGAGGCAGCGGGGGGGCGGCGGCCCGGGCCCCGGGGCGGTGCTCACCTGGGAAGTGCATCTCCTGCTGGAGGCGCATCTCGACGGGGACGAGGCAGCCGGGGTTGTGGCGCACCCACTCCATCAGGACGGAGAGGTTGTGCACCTGCGCCTGCATCTCGTACAGGAGCGCGGCCTGCATGTGCTGCAGGGCGGCCGCCTCGCGGTAGCGCTGCTCCAGCTCCTGCACCCGCTGCTCCACCGAGGAGTTCCGGCTGGATTTCTCTTCGTGCTGGGGAGGGAGCGACGGGGAGAAGTTGGCAGCCGCAAGGCGAAGGGGGAGAAAAGGGGGAATGAGCCGCCCGCAATTACGCGCCGTGGAAACAATCCACTCCTTTCTTGGAAGCTCCTCTCCGCGCACCAGAGAAGAGGATTCCCTACCGTTTTCCTTTTGTTTCACACAGGGCTTGGCAACATTACTTTTGGACTACAGCTCCCAGAATCCCCAAGCCAGCGACGCTGGCTTGGGGATTCTGGGAGCTGTAGCCCAAAAGGGGTTTGTAGCCCGAAAACTTTACTTTAAAGCACATTTTATTAAACTTTACATGCATGCAGTAAAAGGTAAAACAAAACACACAGAAAATGAAAAATTAGAAAAAGAAGTACACGAGGAAACACACTCCTAAAACAAAGAAATAAACAACAAAACATCTACAAGCTAAACTATTAATATATATAAATATGACTTCTGATTGTCTCTTCTGTGGTTATATACATGTCTCTGATGTTCAAACCTTTCTCTCTGCGACCTCTATTTCACACTTCTTCTGTTTGTCAACTCAAATTAATTTTCAAAACCAATAATCATCAGTTCATCTTCATTTTTTTTTCAGAAAGTCCATCAGAGTTTTCCAATCTTCCCAAAATGTTACTAATGATTTTTTGCTAGCTAATTTATCAATTTCTGCCAACTCATTCCATTTTAATAGCCATTCTTCCTTGGTAGGTAATACAGTACCTTACTCTTCCTTCTCTGTGCATATAATCATCTTGCTACTGTCAGCATATATTGAAATATTTTCCTGTAACTCTTTTGTAAAGGGTCACCCAGCAGTCAAAGAAGAAACTTCAAGTTTGAATTGTGTATCAGTCTTTAAAATCCTCTGCATCAAAATACATATTTGCACCCAGTATTTTTTAGCCTTCTCAAATGTCCACCATAAAGGGGTATCTATGTGATTCCTACCTCTACAGCTCTTCTAAAGAGTTGGAGTGATTAAGAGTAAAAAACTATACCTTCCGATTGTCCCAGTTTGGCAGGGACAGTCCCAGTTATTTCTCAGTCGTTCCTCTGTTCCCGCAGCTTTTAAAATGTCCTAGCAGCTCTATTCTCCCCCCAGTTTCCCCCTTTTACCCTCAGCTTACTTCTTGTTGCTGCAAACGGAGTTTGAAGAGCAAAAGTAGTTTGCATTCTGTTACCCCGATTTCTGGGGTCCCTTGGGGGACACCTCAGTGTGCTCCACGTGATGGGGAATGGAGACTAGCCAGAGCACGAGCGATAGCAATGCCAGAGGCAGGGTAACTTAGCAGGGTCTTTTTACCCAGTTTTTACGGGGTCAGGCCAAGCCAAAAACCAAACGAAAATGTCCGGTAAATTTTATTTTATTGAATAAAAGCCTCATGCACCAACACACTCATGCACACACACACCCAAGAGCTATTAAGAAACAAAAAGAGAGGAAATTGGACAGGGGAGTATTGAAGGGGCTGTAGCTGGGGTGATACTGCACCTTTGTCCTGACATCCTGGGTCCGGGAAAAACAGCGGAGAAGTGGGGCTCAGCACGGAGAGGGCTGAGGGGATCGCTCAACGGACAGAGCGACGGTCTGCTGGGAAGACCGGGAGCGATCCAAAGAAATGCTCAAAAACTGGGACTATTTGTAGGGGAAAAAGTACCTGGAGGACTAATCATTTTCCCAGGGAGAACAATGGGTGTTGGAGCGATAACGAAGCTCCACCATGGCAATTTCCTTTGTGTGATGGGATTGCAAGGTGTTGCCAAAGTCTCAGGATCTTCGGCTGTGTTTGTCTGTGGTGTGATTTCATGTAAATGGTCCTCACTGAGTCGAATATTTGCTCAACTTGGGGCAGACACTCTAATCTGTTCAAGTTGGTGTCTCGGGGCTGAGGACCCTTTGTTTATCAGGGGTTTACACCCCTTGAGGTTTCCTGGGGCTACATGACTAGGGATTTTACTGGCCTGACCTGCTTTTCGGTCATTCGACCGTGCCTGCCTACGTGCTCATCTGGGCGACATCTCAGGCACACAGAATCATATTTAATATTTGTAAATTGTAGACCCCAGGATAGGGTTTCTCCATCAGAGTAACAACTCCATGAAAACAGATCTGATGGCCAAAGGTGTCCCAGTTTTTATCTGTGAAGTGTTGGACGGTTATGAACAGTGTTATGAGTGAATGAGAGCAGTCATGCTGGCTGAATGGTTGTTGGAGACCTTACACTGCCTCTTGCAATCTATTCATGGCTTCCTCTCTACAGTTTTTTTTAAAGCAAAAGCAATTAAAACTCTGAAAACACACTAAGTATGTATAGAATTTTAGGCTATTTCCACACTACATGGTTATAGTGCTTTTATTCCACTTTTATTCCATTTTCAACCTCCTATGGAATCCTGGGGTTTGCTGTTTAGGGAGGGGCATTGAGAACTTTCAGCCAGAGAGCTCTTTGGCCTCAGGAAACTACAAACCCCAGGATTCCATAGGATGCTGAAAGTGGAATAAGAGCACTATAACAGTGTAGGGCGGAAAGGCCCGAAGCTTCTGTATGTCCTTCAGCAAAATCAACAGGGATGGAATCCTGCTGGTTTGTTGCAACTGGAGGAGACTCGCGGAATCAATTGCTGAATGGTGAGTCAACACACATGGCAATTCAGTTAGGTCCTCTCCCATGTCCTCGCCATTTAAGGTTCTACGTGACAGCCCTTCAGATATTTAAAGATAGCTACTACGTCAACTCTCAGTCGTCTCTTCTCTGAGCTAAACATACCCAGCTCCCTCAACGGTACATCATGGGGCTTGGTGGTTTCCAGACCTTTGATCGTCTTGATTGCTCTTCTTTGGAAAAGGTTCACCTTGTCAATATCCTTCCAGAACTTTGGCACCCAGAACTGAACACAGGATTCCAGGTGGGGTCTGACCAAAGCAGAATAAAGTCAGACTACAAATTCCCTTGACCTAGGCCATTTCCGCACTAGACTGTTATAGCGCTATTATTCCACTTGCAACATCCTATGGAATCCTGGGGTTTGCAGTTTCGGGAGGGGCCGCCTGGCCCCTCCCGAAACTGCAAACCCCAGGATTCCATAGGATGTTGCAAGTGGAATAATAGCGCTATAACAGTCTAGTGTGGAAGTGGCCCTAGACACTGTATTCCTGTTGATGCAGCTCAGAACTAGATTAGCCTTTCTGGTTGCTGCATCACAATGTTGACTCATGTTCAGCTTGTGATCTACTAAGATCTTTCTATACTTTTCACACGTACTGATTTCTAATAAGGTGTCACCCATCCTATATTTGTGCATTTCCTCTGTCAAGCATTTCCTTTTTTCCTTCTTGCCTACACACACACACACACACACACACACACACATCTCCTTCTTTCCTTCTTGCCCTTATGTATATCCCTGATGAAATTCATTTTGCTAGTTTTGCCCCAGCTTTCCAATCTGTCACAGTCATTTTGAATTCTGTTCCTGTCCTCTGGAGTATTAGTCCTCCTCCTCCAAAAAAAAAATGTTGTTGTCATCTGCAAAATTGATAATCATGTCTTTTTCCCAATCAACTAAGTCATTTATAAAGCTGCTAAACAACACCAGGCTAGGATACTGAATTGGTTCAATGGCTCTCTTTTAGTTGGAACTGATGATGGGATTTAGCCTCAAGTCTTAGGGTGCATCAACTGGACCGAGGGATGTAATAGTCCCACTTTATCCTGCTTTTGTCAGACCTCACCTGGAATATTGGAATACTGTTTTGGGTACCACAATTCAAGAAGGATATTGACCAGCTGGAACATGTCCAGAGGAGGGTGACCAAAATGGTCAAAGGCCTGGAGACCATAAAGACTTCTGAGGAGTGGCTTAGGGAGCTCGGTATGTGTAGCCTGGAGACGAGATGGTTAAGAGGGGAGTTGATAATCACGTTTAAATATAGGAAGGGATGTCATATGGAGGATGGAGTAAACCTGTTTTCCGCTGCTCCAAAGTCTAGGGCATCAAAGCTTTCCCAGCAGACGGCTGTCCAGCCTCTGTTTAAGAATCTCCAAAGAAGGAGACTCCACCACACTCCCAGACAGCAGTGTATTCCTCTGTCAAACTGCTCTTACTGTCAGGAGGTTCTTCCTAAGGTTTAGGTGGAAACTCTTTTCCTGTAGTTTGAAGAACTTCCTGAAGGTAAGAGCGGCCATCTGCCGGGAAAGCTGTGATGGTGTCTTCCTGCATGGCGGGAGGTTGGACTTGATGGTCCTTGTGTACTTTTCCATCTCTGGGATTCTGTGAAACGAGAGCACACTGGACTGGAGGACTGGAGAAGAGGCGCTTGGACCTGAGATCTGGAAACCCTGTCATGCATATATCTGGGATCTGTCAGACTCTCCCCCAACAGGAAGTACCTCTGTGCAAGGTTGGAGCAGGGTGGTTAATTCTCTGCAGTACCTCTTAGTCATTTTCCAGATAAGCTCCTATCAGGAATTTCCTAATCCAGATCAGACCAATGATCCGACTAGGCTGGGGCCTAGCCACTGGCAGCAAACTCTGACAGGGCATCAGGCATGCATCCCCTCCTGGGAACACATAGTGTTTGTGCTTATCGCAAGCTTGATGTCCAAGGACGTCCCGTTCCTCCCACCAAGCTGGTCCCTCTTCGGTGTCCTCTCCCATCTCCCAGTCCCAGAAGAGCCAAAACATCCAGCCGCAATATCCTTATACCTGTTTCATACGAGTTTTTCCTGGCAGCGTACTTGTGTTTGTTTTTCTTCTTGTGTTCATATGGCATTTAACTTACGACCAGTTATATGAGTGCAACATGTTGGAACAGCTCAGCCATTAATTCAAAGAAGGCACCGCGTTGCTTTGGGGTATCTTTCAATCTTTGGTTCAACAAAGCGTTTTCTAAAATTTTGCACATAAACACACAGAAGCAAGATGGTGACAGAAAAGAGGTTGGGGTAGAATCCCCATGGGCCATCCAGTCCAACCCCCTTCTGCCATGCAGGAAGACACCATCAAAGCATTCTTGACAGATGGCTCCAGACTCCCTTTTAAAAAACTCCAAAGAAGGGGACTCCAAGAGACTCTATTGAGGCATCTTCCACTGTTGAACTGCTCTTACCATCAGGAAGTTCTCCCTAATGTTTAGGTGGAATCTCTTTTCCTGTAGTTTGAATCCATTGCTCCGTGTCTTAGTCTCCGGAGCAGCAGAAAAGCTTGCTCCATCTTTAATATGACATCCCTTGAAATAGACAGTAAACTCTTTAGGTGTCTTATATAACTTTACGAAAGGTGGGAAGTTCTTAAAGGGTACTATTACCCCACCTTGCAGACTCTGCCTTGAGGAATATAATTCTTTATATTAAAAGTGAGCCATAGAAGTCTACTGGAGGGACACATAGGCAGCTGGCCTATGGGAAACAGATCAAAGGTTAAAATTAGCACTGGTTCCTGTCACATATCCTAGGTGAATCTCGGAAATGGTTCACACGAATAATTTAAATGGACTTTCAGCAATAATCGCACCAACAGGAGACGAGAAGTCTCTGAGATCAAACTAGCATTCTAAACAGCCAGGAACGTTACACCTTGAATGCCTGCATCCAAGGACGAGATAACAATCTTGCAGAAACTACAAAGATGCCTGGCTGTATTTTCCTTATACTACAAAGCTGAAATCCATCTTCATAAAATCCTGCCATCTGGTCTTCCCAGGAAAAGGTCTGCTCCCACCTCGCATTCTTTTCCCTATAACTACACCCCTTTTTTTGTATCAGTCTTTGGAGCTCCCAGCGAGAGAGGGAGAGAGATCTCCACGCTGTCCGTTTTTCTGAAGACCTCTCCTCAGTTATTGCACTGAGTGGGTTCCAACTTGCGTCTCCAGGATTTCTCATCAGTAGTATTACCCAAAACCCCTATGCCGCTCTTAATTTTCACCTCTTTTTAAAACTCTATAGCCCTTGCATGCTGGTGTGAGTGAATGCAACAGTGTGCTTGTGTGGATTTTGACACCGTTTCCAATAAAATACTGAAAGTTGAACAGTTAGCTTAATTCTCTGTGGTCTGACTCTGTAAAGCTGGGCTCAGGATCCCATTGAGATACCCTGCCCTCTTCTCATTGCTGAAGCAGCGTTTAGCTAATTTCCCCCACAGGTGATCATTCTGACGAGTGTCAGGAATCCCCCCAAGGGACCCCCAGAAGACAGGGTAAGAGCACAATGGAAGGCGATATTTGTCAATTTCACATTACAGTTTTGTATAGTTTGATTACACAGAGTTTGCTTTATATGACATTGTACATTTCTGTATTTTATCTGGATAATTTGTTCTACAATGGTGTGGCACCGTTTTATCCTTCCTTCCTTCTCTTTGTGTTTCTATGCGTACACATATATTTTGGATTGCATGCCTTTGGGTGGATCCATTGTGTTGGTTGGTTTGCTTGTAAAGGACCTTGTACGCAGATGGCACTATAGGAATAAATTATAACAACAAGAATAAACAACCACAGTGGGAACAATGCCCTGTTTGAGGACATAGGATGGGGTCTTTTCTCTCATAGCACCCTAGTTGTGGAACAGCCTCCTCTTTGGAGTCCTGACTGACACTGATTTGGCCTCATTCCTATGCCATGTCAAAACACACATTTTTATCAAAGTCTCCAGGCTCTCAGGAAATTGCCTAAATCTGTAAAGATATATTTATATATTATACACACACACACACACACACACACACACACACATATACACATACACATATATACATATACATACATACATACATACATATATATATATATATATAAATGCAAAATCTTTTTTTAAAAAACAATATATATATATATAATTCAAAATATTTTTAAAAAGAATATATATTTTTTTAAAAAATATTTTGAATTATATATATATATATATATTCTTTTTTTAAAAAGATTTTGCATTTATATATACATATACATATACACACACACACACACACACACACACATATATATATATATATATATATATTTCAAAATATTTTTTAAAAAAGAAATCAAAGTCTTGAGGCTCTGATGAAATTGCTCCAATCTGTATGGATTCATGCTATTTGACTCTTTTCAATTCCAGAACAATTTTTAAATGTTTCAAATTGTAAACTGTTGTAAACCTTTCAGCTCTCGCTGGCAGAATGACCCCAGAGGTTTCCTTGTCTAAGAAAACCCTATGAAATTCATTGGCTCACCATCAGCTGGCAAGCGACTTGAAGGTGTTTAATATGCTCCGTAAATTATTCCTTACAGTTTTAAAATTTTTAAGTAGTTCTAACTGGTTTAAAATTGGATTTTATCAGCTAGGTAATAGCAGGTAACTTAAAAAAAAAAAGATTATTCTGTCTTTGGAATTACTTGCCCTATTGACAAAGGCCATTTCTGCACTGCACTGTTATAGCGCTATTATTCCATTTTCAACCTCCTAAGGAATCCTGGGGTTTGCAGTTTAGGGTTTAGAGGCCTTTAGAATTTCCAGCCAGAGAGCTCTTTGGCCTCAGGAAACCCCAAACCCCAGGATTCGACAGGAGGTTGAAAGTGGAATAATAGCACTATAATAGTGTAGCGCAGAAAAGCCCAGAGTGCAAACCGTGGAAAATGCTACTACTAATAATGTGAGGAGGAGGAGGAAGGAGGAAGAAAAAGAGGAAGGAGGAAGGAAAAGAAAAAGGAGAAGTAGTAGTGGAGGAAGAGGAGGAGGAGGAGGAGGAGGACAGTCGCGTTGGATTGTGGGGCTGGAGGAGGTTGATTTGCCCCAGGCGGCAATGCTTCTGGGGCGTCCCAGCCTGTAGCCACACTCCCCCATGCCCTAGCCATGCGCCCCGCGCAGTGGCCACGCCCCTTGTGCCGTAGCCCCGCCCCCCTCCACACACACCAAGCTCCACCACTGGAGGGGGAAAAGGAAGGGGAGGAGGAATGGGGAAGGAGGAGAGGATGAAGAAGGACAAGGAGAAGAAGCAGAAGAAGTAGTAGTACTGGAGGAGGAATCCTAGAATCACAGAGTGGGAAGAGACCCCAGGGGCCATCCAGTCCAACCCCCTGCCATGCAGGAACCCACATCAAAGCATTCCCGACAGACGGCCATCCAGCCTCTGCTTAAAAACCTCCAAAGAAGGAGGAGACTCCACCACACTCCACGGAGGCAGCAGATTCCACGGCCGGACAGCCCTGACCGTCAGGAAGTTCTTCCTGAGGTTCAAGTGGGATCTCCTTTCCTGCAGCTGGAATCCATTGCTCCGTGTCCTAGCCTCTGGAGCGGCAGGGAACAAGCCTGCTCCCTCCCCAACAGGAGGAAGAGGAAGAGGAGGAGTTGGGCAGCAATGGGGAAGAAGGAACAGGAGAAGAAAGAAGAGGAGGACTAGGAGGGGGAAACTGATATTTTCCTGCTCAGACAGAAGTGACTGGTTTGATGCAGCCAGAGGACGCAAAAATCTGCCTTATTAAACTGCACAGTTTCCCAAAAGCAATTCTCGAATTCCTTTGCATGGCAAAGATGGATGTACCTTAGCAATTGTATCTTCCAAGAGATGCAACCATCCTTTACCTCCCTAATTCATCATTGTACGTGAAAATGAGCTCTCTCTTCTTTAATTCGATTCTCTCTCTCTTTCTCTCTCTCTCTCTCGATGTTTCTATTCTTGGGTCATTCACTCACTCGGGTAGTAAAGAGGATAGTGGCATCTATTCCTTTCACATTTCTTCCACAAACAAATCCATTTTTTTTTAAAAAAGGGACAGTTGTCTTTTTATATTTGTTGATTAATTGACTAACTCCTGACTTGATTAGCAGAGCAGTCCTATCAGTGGCAGCTCACGGCTTCATATAAACGGAGCAGGGAAACCACTGCAGGTTTTGGTCCAGATGTCTAAGGAGCTGTTCAAGGTGTTGAATTCTGTCCCCAAAAGAGGTTCAGAAAATGAAATGTGGTGCTGGAGGAGAGTTTTAGAGATACCCTGGATGGCCAAAAAGACAAATAAATGGGTCTGAGAGCAAATAAAGCCTGAACTCTCAACAGAAGCCAGTATGACTAAGCTGAGCTTTGGCTAATATTGTAAGAAGACTTGACTCACCAGGAGAGGTGATAATGCTTGATAAAATGGGAGGCAGTCAGAAAAGAGAAAGGCCAGGTGGAGTTACTCCATCAAGGAAGTCTGAATTTGCAAGGCCTCGGCAAAGATAGGGCTAGGATAGGGCTAGGACTCTAGGGCAGCAAAGATATCCCTATCCCTATCCTCAGCAAGGATAATGATAGGACTCGAGGGGGGTCCCTCATTCTTGGGGTTACCATAAATTGAAGCTGATCTGATGGCACAGAACAGCAACAGCAACAACCGTCTTGGATAGATCCTTTGAGCTTTGGATGAAGCCCCAGAGTGAATTTTCCATCCCACTGATGTGGAGGCATCTTTCATAGGATCCTGGAGCTGGAAAAGACCCCAAGGGCCATCCAGTCCAACCCCCTTCTGCCATGCAGGGAGACACCATCCAAGCCCTCCCTTTGACAGATGGCCAGCCAACCTCTCTTTAAAAACCTCCAAAGAAGGAAGAGACTCCACCACACCCCATGGAAGCAGCAGCAGATTCTAGTCTCGAACTGCTCTGACCCTCAGGAAGTTCCTCCTAAGGTTTAGATGGAATCTCTTTTCCTGTAGTTTGAACACATTGCTCCATGTCCCAGTCTTTGGAGCAGCTGAAAACAAGCTTGCTCTACTCTCCATAGGACATCACTTCAAGTATTTAAACACAGCTATCCTGTCCCCTCTTAACCTTCCCTTCTCCAGCCCAAACATACCCAGCTCTCTAAGCTGCTCCTCAAAGGACACGGCTTCCAGGCCTTTACCATCTTGGTCACCTTCCCTTGGACACGTTCCAGCTTTCAATACCTTGTCTGAACCGTAGGGCCCAGAACTGGACACTGCATTCCAGGTGGGGTCTGACCAAAGCAGAACAAAGTGGGACTGTTACTTCCCTCAACCTAGACACTATACTTCTACTTGATCAAGCCTAGGATCTCATTGGCTTTTAAAGCTCTCACTCATGGGGTTACCATAAATTGAAGCTGAACTGATGGCACAGAATAACAGCATCAGTGACAGTCTGTTGGATTAAAAATGCGGTGATATTTCGATTGCAGTTGAAAATACATTTGATGAGCATGTCATGGGACACCTGGGGAATGACTGGGCAAAGTATGATTCATTCCCTAAGGGACCATGGAGTAAAGGGCTGAGTAACGATAGTGAAATCATGGCAAATAGCCGTGAGTGATGACATGGAAGCAGGTGTGCATGAAAGAGGAGCAGGAATGCTTGCTCTCTCTCTGACTCTGCTCCTGAAACTCTGTTCCTGAATCTCTGACTCTGCATCCGTATCTCTGATGCTGAATCTCTGCCTGTGGATCTGCGTTTCCTGTGTATAGATTTATATACCGCAACAGTGAAGATTAAAGCCTCCAGGTATTTTGGATGACAAACTCTGTGGCCGTGAGTTTACTAACCAGTGGGTAGAGGGGTCAGAGCTGATGCTGTAGTTGTACTCTGCTGCACACACTTTTTGCTGTTTGGAAGCTCTGCTATGTTTGTGCTTGCCTCTGAGACACTTTTTGGCCAGAGCTCAGCGGTTCCAGGGAAGATTTTGTGCTGGTGCTGTAAATCATTTCCCGTCACAGTCTTGGATAGTGCCTTTGAACTTTGGACTAAACCCCGGAGTGGATTTTCTACCCACTGACATGAAAGCATCTTTCAGAAGTGCATTAGCCATTCATCATCACGGCTACTGGCCTATCCATATGGAATACGCTGATTTTAGAGTTCCCTTCCTCTAGAAGCCCAATTAGTGCCAACCTTGGAATTATTTCAGTGCCACGTTAAAGCCTGATTTTTTATTAAAGCCATTCCTCCACCACGAGTACTTCAGTCCATTTCCAAGTCTGTGCAAATAATATTTCTGCCTCTGTTATCATATAATATATTCACTTCATTCTAAGAAAGGGCTTTCAATAATGTCCTGTATCGTCTACATTCTTTTCTTTTTAAAAAATGGGTACATTTCTAAATTGCCTGTCATTCTAAGTAGAGTTTAGTGGTGTTTTCACATTTGTACATTTATACATTTGCAGGACAGGAACTCTTACATGTCCCTGTAAAAGTAGATAAATATATGAGAGAGTTTCTTTCAGGATTATTTTGGAGAGGGGGCATTTGAGCTCTTGGAAAGCCCCAGGGACAGAAATTTATTCCTGCAGTTACCGAGTCCTGTTGAAGCCCCTTAACATCTTCTCACTAAAGGACAGACCCTCTAGATATAAATAGTCACAGCTATGGAGTGTTAGACAGAAAGGGGTCACGGAATAAGGGATGCGGAACAAGATAAGGGTATCTGTGAAAGGAGGACCTGGGCATGCTTGACTGAAGGCAACCGATCGCAATGCAGTGAAGGCGGGACTTGCAGGGAGGAAATGTGACAAAACCTGAGGCCACACCAAATAGAAAAAGAGCATATCAGATACTGGAGAATAATACCGTATATGGTATCAAATGCAAGGATTACTTATGCAAAATACTGGAACTGTGAACATATCCCAGATACGGAGGAACGGGAGGTTAAACTATCAGAAATGATAGCGATGGATGATTTGACAATGGCACTTAAGGGTGAGACAAAAGGGAGAAATAGGGAAGAATTGAAACCAATTGAGGAATACGTACAACGAAAATGGGCGATTCAGGAGGAAACATGAAAAGAATGAAGCAAAGATATGGGGAAAAGGGAAGAGAAAAATTTATTTTCAAAATAATAAGGCAAGTCACATAAAAGGAGAAATGATCAGAAGAAACTTGGAAAAATAAGTGAGTAATCAAACTAGAAGAAGGAAGGAAGTTGAAATTGTACATTCATATATCATCTGTATATAATTTTTATATAGAAGGATGCTCATAAAACTCAGAACAAAGCAGAAAAAGAATTCATATGTAAGACAAAGCAGAATATGCAAGACATGTAATTGAAACTTATTTAGATACATAAAAGATATAGAGGTATCTGCATATGTAGACTAAGTTAGAAGAGCAATAGAAGAAGAAGAGGAAGAAGTAGAAGAAGATGTTGGATAGGTATACAAATCTGATTGCATATATTTCTTTGTTTTTTGTTTCTTATATATTTATAAAAAGAAAGAATGATTATTTGTAAATATTGATTGTTATAACTTTTATAATAAAATTTAAAAAAATAACAATAAAAAAAACAACCTGAGGCTTGTCTCCATCAGAAGGCAGAGAGGGGAAAACTGGCACAGAGAGAGGGAGCACTAGAATCATAGAATCATAGAAATGTAGAGTTGGAAGAGACCCCGGGGCCATCGAGTCCAACCCCCTGCCATGCAGGAACACCCTCAAAGCACTCCCCACAGATGGCCATCCAGCCTGTGCTTAAAAACCTCCAAGGAAGGAGGAGACTCCACCACACTCCATTGAGGCAGCAGCAGATTCCACTGCCGGACAGCCCTGACTGCCAGGAAGTTCTTCCTGAGGTTCAGGTGGAATCTCCTTTCCTGCAGCTTGAATCCATTGCTCCTCGTCCTAGTCTCTGGATTGGCAGAGAACAAGCCTGCTCCCTCCTCAACATGGCATCCCTTCAAATATTTAAACACGGCTATCATGCCCCCTCTTAACCTTCTCTTCTGCAGACTAAATATCCCCAGCTCTCTAAGTCTATCCTCATAGGGCTTCGTGGCTTCCAGGCCCCTCACCATTTTGGTCGCCCACTAGAGACAGGGGAGTCAGGTAGAAGAAAGAACTGGCTGTGGTGCTGGGGACTTGTAAACGATTTGCTAGTTCAAGGGTTAGCGCATTGTTTTCTTGGGTCTTGACAAACCTCCCCTTGTTTGGAAAGGCGCATCTAGGGTGGGGCCAGTGGGGCGCGTGCCCTGGGCACCGATGCCAGGGGGGTGCCAAAAAGCTGAACCTCCCTTCCACCCAGGCATGGCCCCCCACGGCCCCCACCGGGGTCTTCCTCAGCCCAGTGTGGTGGCGGTCGCGGCGGCCCTTCCACTTGGGCCTGGCCTGCTGCCGCTGACCCTTGCCAGGGTCTTTCTCAGCCCCGGGGGGGCGGCAGCAGGAGAAGCAATGCCTAGGAAGCGGCGCCCAGGGACGCAACCTCTGCACTGTTAGACCTAGATAAGCCACTGCTTGTTTGTTTTTGCCACCGTTCCTTTCTGTTCCTATTAAGTTTGGCGGAAGGCCTGGTCGTGCTCACTTCATCGAACCCACCAAGCCAACACGGCCGCTGATCCACGATCGGGGCTCACCTTGAGGCCCAGGTACCCAACCCAGGAAGGGATTAAGAGGAGAAAAGGGGCAAGGGGAGTGGCAGGAACCCAGGGCTGGAACTGTGGGGCCAGCCTGGCAAAAAGACCCATCACAGTATCCTGAAAGATAACCCCTGTGTGTGGGAGTTACATAGGAAGCGGAGGCTGGGAAAGCTACTTCTTTGGACAACAACTCCCAGAATCCTCCAGCTAGCATGGCTAGCATGTTTCAAGGTGGGGGTTCGGTTGGGAACGGGTCTCTCACACATGAGTTTCAGGCGAAGGGACAGAGCTTTGAGGAGGCGGAAGGAGCTTGCTGGAGGACTTTGGGGCGCTGAGCAGGGTGGAGAGGCTGGAGCAAGGAACGCAGGGGAAGCGAGCGTTGGCACGAAGCCGACTGCAGAATAAATATGGCGGTTTTGTCGGGCGAGAAATGACCACGCAAGCTTTCAAAGCCCGCTGGCTCTGTCGCCAGGCAAGGATGGTAAAAAGTCACGTAGGGGAAGAAGGGTGACATTGGTAGGATCCCAGGTCTGCATTTTGGTAGCCTGGGACGCTATAGAGAGAGAGGCTTGAGGCAGTCCCAACTTCCTTACGATCAAACAGACAAGGAATAATGGATGACCAACCATGAAATAAGGAGACCGGACACAGGGAAATGGGTTAAACAAAGGCTGCTTCCTTTGACCTATCCTATTTAAGTTGTTTCGGCTTGGAAACGGAGCAAGAGGGGGAAGCAACTTGATGTGGGTCCAGCTGAGGCCAGGCGTCACCCCGTGATGGCCTCTTCAGCCTTCCTGTGGGGAGAACACATCCTCCCCCAGAGCAATCCAAATACCTGGGTTGCTCCCTGGCTGGCTACAACTGGGGGTAACCCAGGGAACTCCCACCTGAGCCACAGGGCCCTATAGGTGAGACCCTGAATTCCAGGTTAGCCTCAAGGAGAGCCCCCTTCTCCACCTCTCAGACACATGGCCCTAAAGGGGGGTGGGGGGTTCAGAGGGCCACCCTACACCAAAAGGGTGCCAAAAGTGATCACCAAAATCTTACATTCCCCCCCCCCTCCTTTATCTGCCAGAGGAAGGGCTATTTAAAGACACCAGCCAAAGCCAATTGCCCGAGACCTGGAGATACAGTATGGGGTAGGAAACAAAAAAATTAAAGGGGAGGAAATTCTTCTCCAGCTCCAAAGTGACCAGACTGAGGGTGGGAGGGTAGGTTGCAATCTGAAGGTCGAAGAGATTATGCAAAATGTTAAAAAGCCTACTGTCTTGCCTCGGTCAGGTGCTGCAATCTTGGGCCCAGCACCAGTTATCTGTCACTCTGGTCCCTCTCATGGAACCCACCTGTTCCTGGGCACAATTCAAAGTGCCAGGGATGACCGTTAAAGCCCTACACGGCTCAGGTCCAGGTTATCTGGAGGACTGTACTCTCCCTTACGAACCAGCCTGGGCTTTGAGATCTGCCGGAGAGGCCATTCCCTCTGTCCCACCACCTTCACGGGTGCATCTGGTGGGAACACGGGAGAGACGGGGCCTTCTCAGTGCCTGCCCCCCAGGCTCTGAAACCGCCTTCCACCAGAAGTCAGACTGGCACCCTCCCTCCCTGCCTTCCCTAGGCAAGCAAAGACATTTTTTTTATGGCCCTGGACCCTATTGTTAGCCTGAGTTGTTGCTGAGAGACTATGACTTGCCCAAAGTCACCCAGTGGGTTTCCACGGCAGAGTGAGGGTTTGAACACTGAACTTCCAGAATCCTGGCCTGTTTGTGTATGAAACCTTGAAAAAAATAACAGAAAGTAATAGAAATGCAACTAGCTGCTGGGGGTACCAGGTCAGTAGTGTTATGAATCCAGTCTGGGTTTTAGTCTGACTTCTGAAGAACAGTATCTCTCTCTGTCTACCCGTGTCTTGAGATCTTTTGGGGAGACCCTGCTCTCTATACTACCACCAAGGTTGGACTTCTGCGAAGAGGACCTTTTCATCAGCCACCCCTAGACTGTGGAATGACCTGCCAGAAGAGATTTGACCGCTAAACATACTGTCTGAATTTTAAAAAGTATTAAAGGCCTATCTCTCCCAGCAGGCCTACCCGGTTGATTTTAAGCAATGAATTTTAAATGGATATATATTTGTATGCCTGTGTTTTAATCCATGAGATTTCCTCTCCCCCATTCCCTTCCATTTTGCTTCTGCATGAGTTCTCCACGCTGGGGCAAAATGCAAAGGAATGGGAAGAGGAGAATGGAGCAGGAGAAGGCATGTGCACTCACGACGAATCAAATTTGCAAAAGTCAAACCTGTGAATGTAGAGGGAGGACTCTCTCTCTCTCTCTCTCTCATCTGTCTATCATTTCTCCTAACCTAGGGTTGGAGGTTTGTCAACCCTGGACGGAGTTACACTCCCCCCGACTGACTATGTTTGCAACCTGGATGTTCTTCTGGATCCATCCCTCCAAATGAGAGCTCAGACAGAAATGATGGCCGGGAGTGCTTACTATCAGCAGTCGAGAAATCAGAACCACATCAAATCAAAACCCTATTTAATAAGGGGATAATATAGTAACCACTGCCTAAAGAAGACCAATTTGGCACATTAAGAATAGGAGGAGACTTTGACAAAAGGCTGAGAGCTGTAAAAGATATGAAAAAAGGGGGAATAACAAAAGAGGTAACATGTTCAATCTGTAGCCTCATCGGAGGGGGAAGTCTACTGTAATTTATGTTAACTGTAATGTCTTTTTAGGTAGATAGGAATATAGTTTATTGTCTTTGTCCACTGCCTTTTTTTGTGTATGTTTGTTGGTTTATATTTATTGTACCTTACTATTGCATCTATTTGTTAATGTGAAGGGGGTTTTTTTTGTTTATTTTGGAAACCAATAAAGAAATTCTAAGCAAGCAAGCAAGCAAGCAGGGAGGGACGGAGTGAGGGAGGGAAGGAAGGAAGAAGGGAAGGAAGGAAGGAAGGAAGAAAAAGGAAGGAAGGAAGGAAGGAAGGAAGGAAGGAAGGAAGGAAGAGAAAGAAAGAAAGAAAGAAAGAAAGAAAGAAAGAAAGAAAGAAAGAAAGAAAGAAAGAAGGAAAGAGGAGGACTAGAACTTAGAAGGGCAGCTGTGAAGGAACAAGACAAAAACCTGAAGAGTAAAGAGATATCATTGAATGCTAAAATTAGGATGCTGTCATGTTTCCAATTTCTATGTATGATTATTAAAGCTGGAAAGTGGGGAAAGCTCATAGACAGAAATACCGTATTTGCTGGTGTATGAGACACATGCGTGTATAAGAGGCACCCCATTTATACACTAGCAAATAGTGTTTGCTGGCGTAGAAGATACACTGGCATATAAGACGCACTTGATTTTCAAACAGTATTTTTCGGGAGAAAAAGTGAGTCTTATATGCCAGCAAATGCAATAACTCATTTGAAATGTGATGCTGGAGGCAAGTTTTACAGACGCCGTGGACTTTTAAAAGCACAAATAAAAGGGTCCGAGAGCAAATCAAGCTTGGACTGTCCCTAGAATCCAAGACGGTTAAACTGAGGCTGCCATACTTTGGCCACATCGTGAGAAGACATGACTCACCAGAAAAGGCAATAATGCTTGGGAAAGTAGAAGGCAGTAAGAAAAGAGGGAAACTGTATTATAGGTGGATAGACTCAATCATGGAAGTCCCGGCCGCCCTGAGACCAGGTTCTCATGCATAATCTCACCATGTATTGAAGGCAACTGGATGACAGATAAAAACAATTCTCTCCACCAGTAAGTCATGCAAAAGCAGCCTACCTGCAGCTCCAGGACTTTGATGCGATGCCGGTGGTTCCTCAGCTCCTCCTGCAGCTCCGAGATGAGTTCCCGCAGCTCCAGGATCTGTTGCTTCCTCTCCTCGTTCTCGTGTAGCCAGTAGGAAACTTCGTCAGTGCAGCGAAACATGTCTGGACACCTCTGCTCATCCAGCTGTGGCAAGGTGGCGATGATTTTGCACCTCCCGTTGGGCAAGACCTGGTTGCTGTATTCTCCACAATGGATGAGACCGGGACTGTCCTGGTGCCCATCCGGATGCCCGTCGCCTCCAATGATGCCGTTGCCATCAGCCTCCAGGGGTCTCTGCAATGAATCACATGCCAGGAAGGCCAAAAAAATGAGAGTCCCCAATGCCATCCTGCAGAGTCTCAGAGGCAGGGAGGAAAAGGCCATTGAGGGAAGCCCGTGGAGACAAACCACAGCTGCCAGGATATATGGAGTAGTCCCACATTCAGACGGCATCTGACATGGAGGTGTCCACCTGGTTCAAGATCCATGCAGAGCTTGAATGGACAGCGCTCAGCTTCCAAAAAGGACAGATTGTGTGGCCCCCGTCAGGGTGTTTAGAGCTGCAACAGAGCACATCAGCAAAGGCACCCAGAAAATACCACTGCTGAGACCTTGAGTATCACACCATTCATACTCCTCTCCTTGACTGCACCTTGCAGAAGATACATCCCACAGCTTGATCTAAATTCCCACGTCCTTCCCACTGTCTCCTCGAGCCCTGTGTGATTGATTATACTTGGGTTTTCCTTGGATTAAAGAGGAACAGTTCGTCTCCCCTTGTTCTTTCAAATTCTGTAGCACTCTGGTTTCAGCACCACGGACGGGTCATTTAAGGCCAAGGAGGCACCAAAATGGACAGGCACCAACCTAGATTATTTTCTCAGTCGCATTCAAATGCCTGTTGTGAACACACGTCTCTTGTAGGCATTTCCCATTTATTTTCTAGCTCCTAAAAACAGAAAACACAAAGGAAATGGCTTAGTTTACAATCTAGGATCTGCAGTACTAAATGCCGTTGGGTCCCATGTAAGTGGGGCGGCAGATCCACTTTGGGTTTCAGGCTGAACTTTAAGGGAGATGTCCAAGGAAGGCGAACCTTGGAAGGGGATAGATTTTAGTACCTTGGATAGTTCCTTTAAAGTTGGGAGTAAAGCCTGAAGTGGATTCACCGCTCCCCTTGACAGGGAAACCACAACAGTATCTAGTGTTAAAATCATAACTTTTCCTTTTGCAGCCAAAGGTTGTGAGGAAAACAAGATATGACAAGAAAAGGAGAGAATGTCCTGTGGAACCAATCCCAGGGTAAACCTTATTCAGGGGAGAGGAAAAAACTTGAAAATTTGGCCTGTGGTCAAAATATTTGGAAGGGATCAAGCTGATTGTTAGAATGCCTGCATAGCATTCTCTCTATCCTCCTTTGGTTCACTTCTTTCTTTCTTTCTTTTTCTTTTTTTTGTGAAACCTGTTTTATTTTATTTACACCCTGCCATTTTTCTAGAATTAGGATCAAGCAGGTTTGCAAAAATTAAAACAGATACAGTTTCTCCAAAATAAAAACAAAAAACCCACCCACATATAGATAAAAACATGCAAAAAAGTTCTTGTTCAGACGTAATGAATCTGTAAATTTAGAAATAATTTTAAAGCATGCCACTTACAAAGGCAGGAAATTAAACAGTACAGCACACTCTTGAAAGTTTTACCTGCTGTCAGAAAGACAACGAGGAGGGGCAGTCTAACTTTCGTTGCAAGGAGTTCCACAACCTGGGGCAGCCACATGGAAGGCCGTGTCTCTGATCCCCACCAGAGAGGTCTATGAGGCTATTGGGACACAAGGAAAGACCTGCTCTGAAGATCTCAAAATCTGAGCAGGTTCATATTGGAAAGTACAGTAGCCCAAATCTTAGCCATATTCGGTTTGGCCTAACCTCTCAGTCTGCACACAAACTGCAATAGTTGCATTGCTTCACAGTCGTTCTTTGTGGCTCCTATGTCTAGGAATGGAAAGAATGATGAAAAATATGCAAAAAAAAAAAATGGTCAAAGAACACTTTTTGGAGTTTCAAGACATCCTCTGCCTTCTTCTGAAACAGGATGACTTGCCCAAAATCATCCAGGGAGTAAGTAAGTAAGTAAAATCTTTGTTATAGTCATAGGCCATTTCCGCACGAAACCGTTATAGCGCTATTATTCCACTTTCAACCTCCTATGAACTCCTGAGGTTTGCAGTTTAGGGAGGGACATTTAGAATTCTCAGCCAGAGAGCTCTTTGACCGCACTAAAACTACAGACCCCAGAATTCCACAGGATGTTGAAAGTGGAATAACAGCACTATAACAGTGTAGTGTGGAAAGGCCCCCAGTTCAATGCTCAAACCAGTTGACGTTCTGTTCTTAAGAATTCTTCAGAGAAGGTTTCCCATTCCCTTCCTCTTAGGCTCAGAGAGACTTAGAGGGGCTTGCCCAAGACCACCCAGCAGATTTCCATGGCTGAGTGAGGATTTGACTCCCGGTCTCCCAGAGTCGAAGATCAGTGTTCAAACCGTGACACCCTACCAGCTCTCATAGTGAGTTACAAAAGCATAAGCCCAAGTCATGTTATTACAACCCACTTTGGGGGCCATTGCAGAGTTTGGAATCCTTACAGACTGTGAAGTGACCAAAAAACTGCTCGCCCCCAACTCACCTTTTTAAAATGATGCAGGCTCAGCCGTAAAATGGCCATTTTCATATTGTTGGAGAGTGGGAGAATCAGCGGAGGTGCATCCAGCTATCTTCCTGGAGAAGGACATCTACAAGGACCTTCTGAGGACACCACAAAGTCCCTGCAGATGCCGTTGTAGTGCATCAAGCTACAGGAATATAAGTAGATGTGTCTCTACTCATCTCCAACAGCATGGAAACGGCTGTGTTGAGTGGCTACGTGAGTTACAAGGTTGGAGGTTTTAGGGAGATGTAGCTTCGGAGACGTAGCTACATGACCTTTGCGCGTCCCCCAAGATAACATCTCAGCCATTATGTTGGAAAGCGACTTAAAGTGGTAACCAAAATTCAAACCAAATCAAATCCACTGCATTAGTATTTTGCACAGCTGGGAAGCAGCCACCAAAAAGGCCCCGTCTCCCATATCCTCACCAAACATGCTTGTAGAGGCGCTGAGACCAGAGGCATATCTAGGGTGGGGCAACTGGGGTGTGTGCCCTGGGCACCAACGCCAGGGGGTACCCTCTCGCTCGGCAGCCCTCTCACTCGGGCCTGGCCTGCCGCTGCAGCTGCCCCCACCGGGGTCTTCCTCAGCCCAGGGTGGCAGGAGAAGCAGCCCCTAGGGACACGCTACTTCCATGCTTTCCCTAGGCGCTGTTGAACCTAGGTACACCACTGACTGTGACTTAAAGAAAGCCTTCCCTGGAAGATCTTAAAATTCAAGCTGGCTGGGATAGGGAGATGTGGTCTTCCAGATAGTCTGGACCCAACTTGTGTCGGGCGTCAAAGGCCACCACCAGCACTTTGATTTCTGCCTAGAAATGGATTGGTGGAGTTGTTTCAACGGCCGGTTACATGTTTTCCGTGACCCGTCCCAGTCTGGCTGCAGCCAATGCATTGAAATTTCCAAACAGTTTCCAAAGACAGCCCCAGACAGAGCACGTTACGCTCATAGAAACAGGAGGTGATCGAGGCAGGTGTCACTGTAGTCAGACCTTGGAGTGCTCTTTTCAAAGTTGACGGCAAAAAACTGGTTCTCTTTCACACTCCACAGTCATGGTACTCTGGTGCCGTGGCTGCATTCTACAGAGTCCTGGAATTTGTAGCGTGGCAGTGAGGCACTAGAACTCTTTGACTGAGAATTCTAAATGCTTCATGAAACTACACATCCCATGATTCCGTAGGGTGGTGTCATGGCTTGCAAAATCACTGAATCATAGAATCATAGAGTTGGAAAAGACCCCCAAGGGCCATCTAGTCCAACCCCATTCTGCCATGCAGGAATACGCAATCAAAGGACTCCCAGAAAATGGCCATCCAAAGAACGGGACTCCACCACACTCCCGGCCAGCATATAACAATAACAACAATAATAATAAACTTTATTTATTACCCACCTCTCCCCAAGGCTCAAGGCAGGGTACAGAATATAGAACTAAAAGTCATAATTAAAATATACTAAAACATAGAATGATTAATACAAACATACTATGATTAAAATATATCACGATTAAAAGTTCAATTAAAGTACAGTTAAAAATGCAATTGAAAGTACAATTAAAAACACAGTTAATAATAGACTGGGCAGGCCTGCCGGAAGAGATAAGTCCTTAGTTTTTTAAATTCAGACAGCATATTCCACTGTCGAAAGGCATCAGAACATCAGAAAGTTCTTCCTGAAGTTAGGTAGAATCTCTTTTCCTGTAGTTACTCATAGCGTTGAAAGAGACCATAAGGGCCATCCAGTCCAATCCCATTCTGCCAGGCAGGGATACATGTTATTACAGTGCTATAACTTTGCGGCTTTCCGCACTAGCCTGTTATAGTGCAATGATTCCACTTTCAACATCCTATGGAATCCTGGGGTTTGCAGTTTTGGGAGGATAAGGATAAGGCAGCCAGACTCACCAGCCCGGGGACCGCCGGCCTCTCTCGGACCCCCTCAAGCGATGCAGAATGGCAACCGGCCCGCTGGGCACCGGGAAGGGAAGCCGTGTGTGCACTTCATGGCAATGGGCAGGGCTTAGCCTACCTGATCCTATCACTGGGCTATTAATAGCCACAGGGCCCTTCTGAGTCAACTCCCAAGAAGCCAGTCGGCCTCTTCCGAGGCCCAGCGTGACCTTCATGAGTTTTACCAGCTGGGGAGGGACAGATTATACCCGAGAGCCAAGCTGTTCTTCTTATCCCGGGAGGAAGGAGAAGAGGCACGTTAAACGCGAGGCTGCCTCTCTGGAAGAAGTTGCCAATTCATGTTCAGTTTTGTATCCTGGACTCCAGGCAGCTTACAGAATTGAAAAATGAAAGTTTGGCTCAAAAAAATGCACTGTTGCAAAAGTTTTTAAAAAGTAATTAAAGATCACACTGAGAGCAGCTTGACGGTGGAATACACCGCTGCCTCAGTGGAGTGCGGTGGAGTCTCCGACTTCTTTGGAGATTTTTAAGCAGACGCTGGATGGCCATCTTTCGGGAATTCTTTTATTGCGTGTTCTTGCATGGCAGAATGGAGTTGGACTGGATGGCCCTTGGGGTCTCTCCCAGGTCTTCTCTTCTCTTTTCCCATTCTATACTTCTATGATGAATTCTGTTAAAAATACATTGTTAAAATACGTTTAGAGTATAATTGTGCTGCCTAGCTGCTTGCTTGCTGCTGGAGAGGTCCTCTTTCATGTCCCACTAGGGAGGTCAATATGCTGTGTTGGAACATGGGAGGGGGCCTTCTTAGTCGTGGCACCCCAATTGTGGAATGCCCTCCCCCTGGAGACCCAACTGGCACAACACTCGTGGCATTCAGGTGGCAAGTTGAAACTGGGCTGTTTATCAAAGTCTTTGAGCCTCATTGTGTGTGTATGTGTGTATGTGCCTCATTTTGTGTGTGTATCCCAATGTTGAGGCTGCTAAAAGAATTCCTGCTAGACAGAGGGTGAGGGAGGAAAGGGTGCTGGGTGGATGTAAAAAAAACTTTGTAAAGTAAATCTTGTTTGTCAAGGCTTTGTTAACTGAGGTGTGCTCATACCTGTAAAGAGGAATACATTTACCCTGGCAGCAGCTTTTGTGGAACAGGGACCATTTCCGTACTAGACTGTTATAGTGCTATTATTCCACTTTCAACATCCTATGGAATCCTGGGGTTTGCATAGGATGCTGAAAGTGGAATAATAGCACTATAACAGTCCAGTGCGGAAATGACCAGGGTCAACCGATCCGTCGCCAGGGCTGAATTTCCACCGGTCAAAGAGAGATTTGATGCTCAGGAATTTTTCTGCACTTCCCCCACCCAAATAGAATGACCAACTGCAAAGAAAGGCAGCAGGCATAGTGGTCACAGCTTACCATTGTGTGTGTGTATGTGCCTTCACATTGCCTGTTGACTTACAGCAACTCCATGAATTCCACAGGGTCTTCTTAGGCGAGGAATCCTCAGAGATGGTTTTGCCAGCTCCTTCCTCTGACATAGAGCTTACAGAACTTGGTGGTCATTGGTGGTCTCCTATCCAAGTACTAACCAGGGCTGACCCTGCTTAGCTTCCAAGAGTGGATGGGATCTGGGTCCTTTAGCATATTTAAACCAGTACTTGAGGGTCTTAATTCATCCCAAATGCCATTGTACATGGTGTTAAAAACTGTTAAATCTTTTAAATCTGTTTTTAGCTTATTATCGCTGTTTAACATGTTAGCTTATTCAAATGTTTCATTTAAAAAAACTGTTTAGCTTGTTTAATGTTATTTGTAAGCAGCCCTGAGAGATCTTTGAAATAGGGTAGGGAATAATAATAAAGTAGTAGTAGTAGTAGTAATAATAATAATAATAATACAACAAAACAGCAACAGAACACGCCACTTGCAAATTGTTCTGCCATATAGTGAAAATCAGTCCAAGGCCATTTCCGCACTGCACTGTTATAGTACTATTATTCTGCTTTCAACATCCTGTGGAATTCTGGGATTTGTAGTTTACTGGGGACAAAGAACTCTCTGGCTGAGAATTCTAAAGGCCCCTAAACCCTAAATTGCAAACCCCAGGATTCCAAAGGAGGTTGAAAGTGGAATAATAGCAGTAGAACAGTGTAGGGCAGAAAAAGCCTAGGTCCTGAACTGTAAAGATTCTCGTCCCCCATAGTTCTTCTGGTCAGGATTTCTCAACTATGTTTTTCTTTTCCTCAACCATTTTTGGAATATTTTCAAATACACTTCCCATCCCAATTTCCTTTGTCATCCTTACCAACAGGTTGCAATCTCTGAAGTGTGCAGGGGCGTGTCTAAAATTGCAGACGCCGGATCTTGCACTGAGCTATGACGCCACCATGATGTACTTTTGTTTTGACTCTAGCTGCTTACGAGAAAGCATCCCTTCCTTGCTGCGTAGGAATTTGCTTTTTGGATACTTTGCTCCGGTGGTTATTGATGGTCTGACCTTTTCCCTCATCTTCATGAGACCAGTTTTCCAAGAAGAAATCCAACCAGTAAATTACCCGTTGGCATGGAAATGCCAACACATTTGTCTTCTAGAATCTGCTGTCAGCTTTCCCTACCCCAGTGCTAGCTTAGGCATGTCTCCAGAAAAGAGTTTTTGACGTGGGATTTTGGTGGAGGAGGCTGGATGTGAAAACCTGTCACTCTTCAGTCCTGTTCAACTTCTCCATTTTCCACCAGTATTTCTGTTTATTCATTTCCCTTACTGCTGGGTAGGCCATGGTGGAAAGCTAGAGAGGTGCATTAGCTCCCATCCAGGAGATCTGAGAGGGCTACCCCTCAATGCACTCCCTGCAGAAAAAAACTTTGACCCCAGATCTTGTCTAAAGGACTGGGAGGGGCATTTTTGCCATGGTTTTAGGCACCGTTTGGATGTTTGGTGTCCTGGCTCAGTTGCACAAGGATGATCTTCAACATAAGGGTTACATAGCACCATTAAGGCATAACTGTTTTCTGTTGTTCCAGAGACTAGGGCATGGAGCAGTTGCTTGGCTACAACATGGAGCAATGGAGCTGGGTATGCTTAGGCTGGAGAAGAGAAGGCTGAGAGGTGACATGATAGCTGTGTTGAAATATTTGAAGGGATGCCATAGGGAAGATGGAGCAAGCTTGTTTTCTGCTGCTCCAGAGACTAGGACATGGAGCAATGGCTTCAAATAATAAGAAACTATAGGTTGTGGGTTTTCCGGGTTTTGAGGCCATGTTCTATTAGTATTTTCTCCTGACGTTTCGCCCGCATCTGCGGCTGGCATCTTCAGAGGATATGAAAATACTAATAGAACACGGCCTCAAAACGCGGAAAACCCACAACAACCTTTGGATTCAAGCTGTGAAAGCCTTCAACTTTACAATAAGGAAACAGATTCCACCTAAACATTAGGAGTAACTTCCTGGTGGGAAGAATAGTTTGAGAGTGGGATACGCTGCTGCCCTGGGAGTCTAGTGGAGCCTCCTTCTTTGGAAGTTTTTAAGCAGAGGCTGGATGGCCATCTGTCATTGTGTCTTCTTGTATGGTAGAAGGAGGTTGGACTGGAGGGCCCTTGGGATCTCTTCCAACTCTAGCATTCTATGAAATGATAACCATGTTTAAATATTTCAAAGGATGTCATAGGGAGAATGGAGCAAGCCTGTTTTCTGCTGCTGCAGAGACTAAGACACGGAGCAATGGCTTTAGGAAAAGAGATTCCACCTGAATATTATGAAGAAATTCCTGCCAGTAAGAGCAATTTGACGGTGCAATACGCTGGTTTCTGGAAGTGTGGTTGAGTGTCCTCCTTCCTTGGGGTTTTTAAACAGAGGGTGGATTTCTACCAGTTGGGAGTGCTTCAACTGTGTCTTCCAGCCTGGCAGAATGGGGTTGGACTGGATGGTCCCTGTAGTCTCTTCCAACTCTAAAATTCTATGATTCTATGAACTCCACAGACAGAGATTTATCCAGGAAATTGAGGCTGTTGAACTTTTGCTATGTCATGGGGTGACAGGACTCCCTGGGAAAGATACGAATGCTCAGCGGAGTGGAAGGCAGTAGGAGAAGAGAAAGACACAGCTATCGGTGGACAGGATTCATCAAGGACAGCAGGGGTCCCCTGGGGGTCCCCATTCATGGGGCCACCATAGGTTGAAACTGACTTGACAGCACACAAAAAGAGGAAAGAAGGAAAAATTCATTTTATGCATCCCATATCTCGAGAGCCAGTGTAGCGTACTGGCTAGGTATTGGAGTGGGACACTGGAAGACCAGGGTTCTGATTCCAGCTCAGCCATGGAAACCCACAGGGTGCCCTTGGGCAAGTCACACTCTCTCAGCCTCAGAGGAAGGCGAGGGCAAACCCTCTCTGAAGAAATTCTGCCAAGAAAACCTGGCGATAGGTTCACTTCAGGGTTGCCAAAAGCCAGAAGTGACATAAAGGCACACAAAAGCAATGGAAACCCATACCCTCAAACTGTCCCAATTTGGTAGGGACAGTCCCATTTATTATATTTGCTGGCACATAAGATTCACTTTTTTCCCCAAAAAATACTGTTTGAAAATGGGGTGCATCTTATATGCTGGTGTATAAATGGGGTGTGTCTTATATACTGGTGTGCCTTATACATTGGCAAATACAGTATTCCTCTGCCTTCCCACTTTTTCAATGGCTCTTAAAAATGTCCCAGTTTTTTTCTCCTTCTTCTGCTTTGGCCCTTTGTCCTCAGCTAACTCCAGCTGCTGCAAACTTCTGTGCAAAATGCAAAAGTACTTTACATTCCACTCACTTAGCAAGGGGATAGAATAATAGAATCACAGAGTTGGAAGAGACCCCAGGGGCCATCCAGTCCAACCCCCTGTTATGCAGGAATATCCATCAAAGCATTCCCAACAGATGGCCATCCAGCCTCTGCTTAAAAACCTCCAAAGGAGGAGGAGACTCCACCGCACTCCATGGAGGCAGCAGATTCCACTGCCGGACAGCCCTGACCGTCAGGAAGTTCTTCCTGAGGTTCAAGTGGAATCTCCTTTCCTGTAGCTTGAATCCATTGCTCCTTGTCCTGGTCTCTGGAGAGGTAGAGAACAAGCCTGCTCCCTCCTCAACATGACATCCCTTCCAATATTTAAACGCGGCTCTCATGTCCCCTCTTAACCTTCTCTTCTTCAGACTAAACATCCCCAGCTCCCTCAGCCTCTCCTCCTAGGGCTTCATGGCTTCCAGACCCTTCAGCATTTTGGTTGCCCTCCTCTGGACACGCTCCAGCTTGTCGACATCCTTCTCGATGAAAGGAGGCAGGAGGTATATTGTCCTTCGCAGTAGACCCAGGCTAAAGCAAACTGTGGCAGCCTCTTCTAGCTTCTCTGTCCCTTTGCAGGAATAACTTTTGTCACCTTGACAACCCCCTGATGTTGCTCGGCCACACATGTCTGCTTTTCATCTGTGAAATGTTGGAAGCTATGCAGTCTATGATTCTTTGAGCAAAGTCTTGAGAACCATGGGCAAGACCTCTCTGGCAGACACGTCTTTCTGTTTGTTCTCCTGCCTTCAAGTCACTTCCAAGTTATGGTAACCCCTAGGGCTTTTCTTGGCAAGAATTGTTCTCAAAAGGGTTGCCTTTGCCTCCCTCTGAGGCTGAGAGAGTGTGACTTGCCCGAGGGGATTTCCATGGCTGAGCTGAGAGTTGAACCTTGGAGTCCAAAGTCACAATCCCACGCTCAAACCGCTATACGGTCTTGGCAAGTCCATCTCACCAAATTGCGTATCCTAGGATTCTGTGGGCTGGAGCGACGGCAGTTAAAATGATCCCATACTGGTACAATTGTCCTGTCTGGATGCATCTTGTGACTCTGGCTAAGCTAGCCATGACAGTAGTGATGGAAAGGACACTCACATATTACTGTCCACTTTTTGGACCGAAGGCATGACTGGTGAGGACGTGGGAGAGATCCCTCTCCGTGGTCGCTCCAGACTGTGGAACTCCTTCCCACAGGAGGTCCAGCTAGCCCCCCTCGCCCCCGGCTCTCTTTCTGCTGGCTGCTTGAGACCTTTTGATTTAGGCAAACCTTTTATCTCATTTTAATTGAACGGCAGAACAGCATTCAAGATGGTGCGCTCTGTTTCATTCTGTGTATTTCAATTAAGTTTTAAACATATTTTAACTCTGTGCTTTTAGTAGAAATGATGTTCGGTTGTTTCTTTTTAAACTTTTGTAACAGTAAAATTGTTAGCTAAACTTTTATTTCACATTTTTAAGCCTCCTTGGCTCTCTGGTTTTTGTTGGTTTCCTTCAAGTTGTTTCCAGCTGATGGGGTCCCAAGAGGTGAACCTATCACGTGAGCCATTTCCGCACTAGCCTGTTATAGTGCTATTATTCCACTTTCAACATCCTATGGAATCCTGGGGCTTGCAGTTGAGGGAGGGGCCTTTGAGGAGAGGAGGAACTGGAGGCCTTTGAGGCCCCTCCCGCAACTGCAAACCCCAGGATTCCGTAGGATGTTGAGAGTGGAATATTAGCACTATAACAAGCTAGTGCAGAAATGGCCATGGTTTTCTGGAGCTGAGAGAGTGTGACGTCCCCAAGGCCACCGAGTGGGTTCCCACGGCCGAGCAGGGAACTGAATCCTGAGCCATTTCCGCACTAGCCTGTTATAGCGCTATGATTGCACTTTCAACATCCTATGGAATCCTGGGGTTTGCAGTTTCGGGAGAGGCCAGGCGGCCTCTCCCGAAACTGCAAACCCCAGGATTCCATAGGATGTTGAAAGTGCAATCATAGCGCTATAACAGGCTAGTGCGGAAGTGGCTCTGGTCTCCAGGATCGTAATCACTGTACGACACTGTCTCTCTTTGCTCCCTTGACGGGGGGGAAAAGTAGGGTACATATGTATGAACGAATGGATAAATAAAGATTCTCTCGTTTCTAACTTCACCAGGCATAATAAGTTCTCTGTGAATATTTTTTTTAATGTCAGCATCTGTGGCAATCTCCCTCTTCGACACACTTCCCTGCGCATACATGGATCCGTGCTTCATCCCCGGGCTTCACGACTCTAAAAGCCGGAGAGATCCTTTGTATATGCAACTAATGCTCAGCCTCCATTATCTCTGAATGGTTAGGTCAACATGTTTGCCCCAAATAATCAAACCCATTATCATCACCTTTCACTTAAGCCCTGGAACTTGCGTCTCCGCCCTTTCAAAGAAATCCGTTACTTTCATCTGATTCTGCCCATAAGAGCCTCTTTTTTGTTGTTGTTGTTGTATCCGACCAAGAACTTTGAAATGGTTTTGACCCCCGACGCTCGCCTCCTTACCCAGGTAGTTTTCGCCACTGTGGCTTTCATGCTCGTTCCTCCATTAAGTGCATGAAAGCTGCTCACCGTCGTGGGTCATAAATGGGACGATAAGAGTCTGAAAGGCTCTTAGTTTACCAATTGGCTCCCCCTTTTAATGGAAAACTCCACAATGCTGCCGTTCTGTTCAAGGTCCCTCTTCTCCTCCCTCAGAGCAGGTTGCTGCCCACTCCAGTCTGATTCAGCTGGTAGTTCTACCTCCCCGAGATAGCGAAAATGGATATTTTGCCTTCTTTCAATTGCACTCTAAGTTGTTTGGGCGGCATACAGCAGAGAAGGAGAGTGAATGAAATCGATGTAATTGGACTGCAGATTTTTTTTGTGTGTGTGTGCCAATAATGGTTCTCTGAGAATTTTAGTCAAATGGAAAAGTTCTCCAGAAAGGTCAAGGACCTGCCATTGTCTTCCCTGTAGCCTTTCGACGTCTTGCTTAATTGGCCGGGCCTGTTTTCGAATGGCTGTTCCTGCAAACTGCAGACTTGCTGTCACGCGTGTACAACTGGCCCAAGGATAGCCTTGCTGGGCTAAAACTGAGCAAGCTGCTAGACCTCATGGGGGTAACGCTAACTCTCCATGGGTAGAATTGTACAGTTGAAAGAAACCTCAATGGCCATCCCGTCCAAGCTCATTCTGCCATGCGAGAAGACAGAATCAAAGCAATCTTGACAGTTGCCCGTCCAAACCTCCAAAGAAGGAGACTCCACCACACTCCATGGAGACAGCAGCAGATTCCACTGGCAAACTGCTCTTACCCTCAGGAAGTTCTCCCTAATGTTGAGGTGGAATCTCTTCTCCTGTAGTGCGAAGCCATTGCTGCTTGTCCTAGGCCATTTCCGCCCTACACTGCTGGAGTGCTATTATTCCACTTTCAACATCCTGTGGAATTCTGGGATTTGTAGTTTCCTGAGGCCCAAGACCTCTCTGGCTGAGAATTCTAAATGCTTCTCCCTAAACTGCAAACCCCAGGATTATTCCATAGGAAGTTGAAAGTGGAATAGGAGCACTATAACAGCGTTGGGTGGAAATGGCCTAGGATTCTATTGTTGGAACTCTAGTTAGGTTGTATCAGTGTATATGCCTAGTCCATTTTGATACCGTACCTACTATTTTGCTTTTTTCAGACTCCATGGGGAATTCTGTGTCCATTTCTGGGCACCACAGTTCAGTAAGGAGACAGACAAGCTGGAACGTGTCCAGAGGAGGGCGACCAAAATGGTGGTGGGTCTGGAAGCCACGAAGCCCTATGAGGAGCTGCTTAGGGAGCCGGGGGTGTCTAGCCTAGAGAAAAGAAGGTGAAGAGGGGACATGATAGCCATGTTTAAATATTTGAAGGGATGTCATGTTGAGGAGGGAGCGTGCTTGTTTTCCGCTGCTCCAGAGACTAGGACAAGGAGCAATGGATTCAAGGTGCAGGAAAGGAGATTCCACCTGAACTTCAGGAAGAATTTCTTGACGGTCAGAGCTGTTCGGCAGTGGAATATGCTGCCTCGGGGTGTGGTGGAGTCTCTTTCTTCTTTGAACGTTTTAAAAGAGAGGCTGGGTAGCCATCTGTCAAAGGGAGGGCTTGGATGGTGTCTTCATGCATTGCAGAAGAGGGTTGGACTCAATGGCCCTTGTGATCTCTTCCAACTCTGTGGTTCTATGATGCTATGACTCTACTTTTCCTTTGCTTTCTTTCCTTTTTTTTAAACCCCTGATTCATTATTTTCCAATTTCCTTGCATTGAAATCATACTTTGAGAAAAAACCAAAATTATAATTTTAAATGATGCAAGGTATCACCACTGTCTGCCAGTCCCGGAGTGCATTTTTTCCCCAAACGGAGACAGGGCAAATGTTTGGGCAGAAACTCCTACGTGCTTTCCAGACTTCAGTCCTTGTGCATGTCAGATCCGGAGAGACGGCGTGGTCTTGCAACTCAGCCACGGGAACCCACTGGGCGATCATGGACAAGTCACACTCTCTCAGCCTCAGAGGAAGGCAAAGGCAAAAGGCCTCTAAACAAAGTCTTGCTTAGAAAACCCTGCGATAGGTTCACTTTGGAGTTTCCATAAGTCAGAAACAACTTGGGGGCATATAACAAGAATGTGTAAAATCCAGCTAGAGGGCTTTGATGCTCATTAGTGTTTGTTTTTTTGTTTTTTTGTTGTTGGATAAACCTAACGGTAGAAAATATTTTTTTAAGTTTTATTTCAAGCTGAAGAGTTTGCTGTCCAGTCAGTGACCTTTTCACTGCTGACGTGGTTCCCACTCATCTCCAATTGTTTGCATAAACGCCCATCACATTTAATGACACTGTTGCCCTTCTTTTGAAGCAAAGAAGCCTGGGTTTCCTATTATCGTGATTATTTATTTATTTATTTAGTAACTTGTTTACCAAAATGTTTCTATTCCACCCTTCCTCTCTAAAGATCTCAGGGTGGTGTACAATAAAATCAGCACAATTGTTTTAAAACGACATGTGTGGTGCAATGGCTGGAACCTTCTTGGGGGCTTGTGTGTGTGGGAATGAGAATTGGGCAGTTCCATAATCTCTATGAAAAGGGCTGCTGTTGTGTTGCTGTGTAGGGAAGCTGGTGAACGGACCAGTGTATATCAGGACTGGTGTGCACTGGGACCCATTGTTACCCTGATTTCTGGGGTCCCTTTGGGGACACCTCACTGTGCTCCACGTGATGGGAACTGGAAACTAGCCAGAGCACAAGCACTAGCACTGCAAGAGGCAGGGCAACCTAGCGGGGGTTTTTTACCCAGTTTTTACGGGGTCAGGCCATGCCAAAAACCAAATGTCCAATAAATGATTTTATTGAATGCAAGTCTCACGCACCAACGCACTCATGCACACACGCACCCAAGAGCTATTAAGAAGTAAAAGAGAGGAAATTGGGCAGAGGAAGCATTGAAGGGGTGTTGTTGGGGTAATACTGCACCTTGTCCTGAAGTCTTGGGTCCGAGAAGTGTGGCTCAGCACGGAGAGGGCTGAGGGGGTCGCTCAACGGACGGAGAAACGATCTGCTGGGATGACCAGGAGTGATCCAAAGAACCGCTCAAAAACTGGCACTATTTGTAGGGGAAAAAGTACCTAGAGGACTAATCCTTTCCCGGGGAGAACAATGGGAGTTGCAGTGGGCACGAAGCTCCACACTGGTAATTTCCTTTGTGTGATGGGACTGCAAGGTGTTGCCAAAGTCTCAGGATCTTTGGCTGTGTTTTGTGGTGTGACTTCTGGTCCTCGTGTGATGGAGTATTTGCTCAACTTGGGGCAGAACGCTAATCCCTTTAAGTTGGCGTCTCGGGGCGGTGGACCTTTTGTTTATTGGGGGTTTACACATCTTGAGGTCTCCTGGGGCTATGTGACTGGTGATTTTACTGGCCCGACCTGGTTTTCGGTCTTTGACCATTGCTGCCTGCCTATGTGCCTCATCAGGGGACCTCTCTGGCACACAGAATCATATTTTAATATCAAAATTGTAGACCCCGGGATAGGGTTTCTCCAGTGGAGTAACACCATGCACAGTGGGACTGATGTGCAACCGTATAATTGTGCATCCGGATAGCAGCTAGGGTGTGCCAAGGTTCATTGGTAGAGCCTGATGCTCACGAGGATGCTTAGAATCATAGAATCCTGGAGGAGACCCCAATGGCATCCAGTCCAACCCCCTTCTGCCACGCATGACTATACCAACAAAGCATTCCCTTGGACATATGGCTATACAGCCTCTGTTGAAAAGCCTTCACCACACCACTGGGGGAGCAGCACTGCTCTCACCGTTAGGAAGTTCTTCCTAGTGTTTAGGTGGGATCTCTTTTCCTGAAGCTTGAAACCATTGCTCCATGTCCTAGTCTCTGGAACAGCAGCAAAAAAAGTTTGCCCCATCTTCCATATGACATGGCTATCATGTCACCTCTTAAATAGATCCACCTTCGCGCATTGCAGTAGAATCTGCTGCTGCCTCAATGGGGTGTGGTAGAGTCTTCTCCTTCTTTGGAGGTTTTCAACCAGAGGCTGGATGGCCACCTGTCAAAGGGAGGGCTTTGATGGTGTCTTCCTGCATGGCAGAAGGGGGCTGGACTGGATTACCCTTGGGGTCTCTTCCAACTCTATAATTATAGTGTTCCTCCACTGGAAAAACCCTATCCCAGGGTCTACAATCTTGATATTAAAATATGATTCAATGTGCCTGAACGGTCACCCGGATGGGCACGTAGGCAGTAACGGTCAAATGATCAAAAACCAGGTCAGGCCAGTAAAATCCCCCGTCACGTAGCCCCAGGAGACCTCAAGATGTGCAAACCCACAATAAACAAAGGGTCCTCAGCCCCTGAGAAGCTGACTTGAGGGGATTAGCGTGTTTGCCCCAAGTTGAGCAAATATCCCATCAGGCGAGGACGATTTACATGAAGTCACACCACAACCCAATGCAGCCAAAGACCCTGAGACTTTGGCAACGCCTTGCAATCTCATCATGCAAAGGAAATTACCATGATGGAGCTTCGTTATTGCTCCAACACCCCATTGTTCTCCCTGGGAAAGGATTAGTCCTCCAGGTACTTTTTTTCCCCTACAAATAGTCCCAGTTTTTGAGCGGTTCTTTGGATCGCTCTCGGTCATCCCAGCAGACCGTTTCTCCGTCCATTGAGTAATCTCCTCGGCCCTCTCTGTGCTGAGCCCCACTTCTCTGCTGTCTTTGCTGGACCAGGGACTTCAGGACAAAGGTGCAGTATCACCCCTGCTACAACCCCTTCAATACTCCCCGACCCAATTTCCTCTCTTTTTGTTTCTTAATAGCTCTTGGGTGCGTGTGTGCGTGATTGCGTTGGTGCGTGAGACTTTCATTCAACAAAATCATTTATTGGACATTCTTGTTTGGTTTTTGGCTTGGCCTGACCCCGTAAAAACTGGGTAAAAAGACCCCACTAGGTTACCCTGCCTCTCGCATTGCTATCGCTCATGCTCTGGCTAGTTTCCATTCCCCATCACGTGGAGCACACTGAGGTGTCCCCCAAAGGACCCCAGAAATCAGGGTAACATAATTATAGCCATGTTTAAATATTTGAAAGAATGTCATATGGAAGATGGGGCAAGCTTGTTTTCTGCTCCTCCAGAGACTAGGAGATGGAGCAATGGCTTCAAACTACAGGAAAAATGATTCCCCCTAAACATCAGGAAGAACTTTCTGATGATAAGAGATGTTCGGCAGTAGAATCTGCTGCCTGGGAGTGTGGTGGAGTCTCCTCCTCCTTTTTTAAACAGAGGCTGGATGGCCTTCTGGCAAGAGTGCTCTTATTGCATGGCAGAATAGAGCTGGACTGGCGTTCGGGTCTCTTCCAACTCTAGAATTCTATGATTCTAGCCCCAAAAGGACATTAGTGAACAGTCACATTATCACAAGGAGCTGGAATGACAGCAACAGAATTGGTGGTACTTCGTAAATGTGATGCCACAGCAAAAAAGACTGTCTTCCATGTTCTCTGGTCGGTACTGCTCTGACTGATGAGACACAGAGAGGAGCCCTTCCAGCAGACCTCAGACCTTGGGAAGGCAAACAATAGGCAAGGGGCTGCCACAGACGGGCTGACGCTGTTGAGTCAGCAGTGTGATGCAGCAACCAAAAAGGCCGGTGTAATTCCGGGCCGCATCAGCAGAAGTATAATGTCCAGAAAAGCACCGAGCTCAAGGATTGCGTTAGGCCTCATAGATGTTTAATTTCATAGTCTTTGTAAAAGTTTTCTCCAGTATGCCAGAATGGTCAAGTTTTCTTGGTGTTCAATAATAAATGATTTTCTGCTTATTTGTTCATGTTGCATCCCTCTTTGATGGGGTGGGCGGTGGGGGTTCTGGAACCTGAGATGAGCTCCTAAGGGGGCCATGGCCAAAAAGTAGTTGAGTTCTAGTACTTCACCAAACTTCAGATCTCAAGATTCCATAGGATTTAGCCGTGGCAGTTAAAATGGAATCAAAACGCTACAACTGTGTGGTGTGAAAAACCGTGATTGATAAAGCCATCTACAGCTTTATAGGTCACAACCAGCACTTTTAATTGTGCCCGGAGGTGAACTAATAGGGAAGCTATTTTAACAAGGGAGTTATATACTCCCTATAATGGCCCCTAGTCAGCAACCTGGTGGCAGCAGAAGAGGGGACATGATAGCCATGTTTAAATATTTGAAGGGATGCCATGTAGAGGAGGGAGTGGGCTTGTTTTCTGCTGCTCCAGAGACCAGGACAAGGAGCAATGGATTCAAGCTGCAGGAAAGGAGATTCCACCTGAACCTCAGGAAGAACTTCCTGACGGTCAGGGCTGTCCGGCAGTGGAATCTGCTGCTGCCTCAGTGAAGTGGTGGAGTCTCCCTCTTTGGAGGTTTTTAAGCAGAGGCTGGATGGCCATCGGTCGGGAGTGCTTTGAGGGTGTTCCTGCATGGCAGGGGGTTGGACTGGATGGCCCCTGGGGTCTCTTCCAACTCTACGTTTCTATGATTCTATGATTTTCATCCCATTGATATTTCCAAAAGAGTTTCCAGTGGCAGCCCCACGTAGACTGTGCTACAAGAGTCCAAATGGGATGTAATTAAATCTTGCGTTACCATAGCCAGATCTGGCTTCCCAAGGAATGGGCATAGCTAGCACCCTAATCTTAGCTGGGCAAATGCACTCTTAGCAGGAACAAGTCACACTTTTCTTCTAGACCCCCCCGAATACCACAGAATCCTAGAATCCTAGAGGGGGAAGAGGCCTCAAGGTCCATCCACTCCAGCCACATTCTGCCATGTAAGAAAATACAATCAAAGAATCCCCAACAGATACCCATCCAGCCTCTCTTTAAAAATCCTACAAAGATGGAGGTTCCACCATGCTTCCAGGCAGCAGCAGCAGGTTCCACTGTCAAACTGCTCTTACCATTCAGAAGTTCTCTCTAATGTTTAGGTGGAATCTCTTTTCCTGTTGCTTGAAGTCATTGCTCCATATCCTAGTCACTGGAGCAACAGAAAACAGAGTTGCCCCATCTTCCGCATGACATTCAAGATGGCTATCACATCACCTCTCAACCTTCTCTTCTCTAAGCTGAACATACCCAGCTCTCTAAGTCGCTCCCCATGGTTTCCAGGCCTTGGTGGTCTCCCATCCAAATGCTAACCAGGCCCAACCCTGCTTAACTTTTGATATCAGATGAGATCAATAGCTTTGCCTTCTTAATAATATGATAATTGGAAATAGTCATTGTTTGTATCCTTTTCCAAATTTAGTCTGGGTGGCTTTCTAATCCCCAGAAGAAAGAATTTCAAACAGATCTGTATCTTTCTCTTGGGCTTCAGGCTTGAATGCCACATGTTTTAGGGCTGACTGAAATGCAAAACAAATGTGATGGCTTGCTTTGAATCTCTGCTCTGATTCACAGATAAAATGATCCAAAGTTGCCCTAAAAACGCTCTCTTTGAATGAAGAGTCTGGGCTTAATTTGAGTGCTAGTTTCATCTAGAGCAGTGGTGGTCAATCTTTGTTCCTCCAGGAGTTTTGGGTTTCAGCTCCCAGAATCTCAGACTATTAGCCAAGCTGGCTGAGGTTTCTGGAAGTGGAAATCCTCAAAAAAAAACCTGAAGAACCAAAGTTGGATAACCACAAAAGTAAATCAACAGGATTGTTTCTTGACGTCCCAACAGCAATAGATTCAATGAGGTCCACTGTAGCTTGGAATGCCAAAGACGGCTGACGAAAGATGACAATCTAGGAAGAACGTGCAAAGGCAGGGTTACAACTGAACATTAAAACAAAAATAATGGCTGCAGGTGATCTACATAATTTTAAAACAAATGAGGAAGACATTGAAATAGTTAAAGATTTCTTATAGTTTGACTCAGTCATTAATCAGAATGGAGACTGCGGTCCAGAAAACAGAAGAAGACTAGACCAAGAACAAAGCAAGCCTGAACTCTCACTAGAAACTAAAAGCCTAAACCAAGGCAAAAAAAGATACAAAGGAATCTTACAGGGATTTCGAGACTACCTGAGAGAAAGAAGTTCGTAGCTTAAGGTTTCCTGGATTCACTCTACTTTATCAGATGCATGGAGCAAAGCCACCAGTGACCTACCTATATACCAAGGGACGGGGATAGGGAAGCATGAATAGTAATAGAAATGCCAAACTTGTGGGTACTGTGACTAGCTGAGTTTCAAGGATGGTCGTGAGGACAAAGGTGGGAGACAAGATCTACATCCAGTCAAGATGAGCGGGTAAACATATGAATCTAGAAACAGTGCACTAAGGAAGTCCTTGGTGTATTTATATGGGCTCAGGACCAACAAGGGCTTAAATGTTCAAAAGGCACCAGGCGCGGGCTGATTTTGGAAGCTAAGCAGGGTCGGCCCTGGTTAGTACTTGGATGGGAGACCACCACTGAATACCAGGTGCTGTTGGCTATATTGCAGAGGAAGGGACTGGCAAAACCACCTCTGAGGATTCCTTGCCCAAGAAAACCCAATGAAAAATTCACGGGGTCACCATAAGTCGATGGGTGACTGGAAGTAATATAGACACACATAGGACCAATAAGGGGATGTAATAAAGTAGCCATTATAAGTTAGTTTCAAAGTTGCAACTTGATTCCTTTGTAATTTTTTTATGCTGATAACAGACTAACATGGCTGCGCCTTTGATTACTAAACTGAGGCTATCACCGTTTGATCACATCAGGAGGCAACACAACACATTGGAAAAGATGATGCTGGTCATACCACCATAGAATAGTGGAGTTGGGAGAGGCCCCAAGTCCAACCCCCTTCTGCAATGCAGGAAGGCGCCATCAAAGCCCTGTCTTTGACAGATGGCCATCAAAGCTCTCTTTAAAAACCTGCAAAGAGAGAGACTCCACCAAACTGCCAGGCAGCAGCGGATTCTACTGTCGAGTTGGCCTTACCTTCAGGAAGTTCTTCCTAATGTTTAGGTGGAATCTCTTTTCCTCCAGTTTGAAGCCATTGTTCCATGTTCTAGTCTCTAGAGCAGCAGAAAACAGGCTTGCTCCATCCTCCATATGACATCTCTTCAAATATTTAAAAAATATAATAGTGTTACCCTGACTTCTTGGGGTCGCCTTGATTCGCTCCAAAAATGCAAAGGCTGGGGGAAGTGCTTTGAGGGTGTTCCTGCATGGCAAGGGGTTGGACTGGATGGCCCGTGTGGTCTCTTCCAACTCTACATTTCTATGATTCTAATTAGTGGAGCACTGGCCTTGGCAGAACAAAGGGTAGGGTAACCCAGAGAGATCTTTAACCCAATTTTTACCGAGTTAGACCTCACAAAAACCAGCCAAAGATTAAAAAGTAAGCTAAAAATGTGGTTTTATTGGGGAATTCACTCATGCATGCCCACAAGATACATACAGTCAAGCATTCACACAAGAGCTAACTGAAGGAGAAAGGGAGGAAAAAGTTATAGATAGAGAGGCTGAGGGTTTGGGGGCTTGTATAGTTACCAGTCCAGAAGAGTAGTGAAGAGCTTGAAATGTGACTTAGACTGCTGTCTAAGGGCAGACCGGTCAGGATTCAGAGCGACATAGTGGGGTCTTGCATTTCATCCGGCTGCATCTGACTTCTCGAAACCAAGGGTTTATAGACTCTCTTTTCCTCCCTGAAGGGGTGTGAGTTGGTTGCTCTCCCAGCCTAGTGGACAATGGGAGTTGCAACGCAGACAAGGGGGTCTGGAATGGACCGATTGGTTTCAATGTCTTGGTGGAGAGGGGCTTTCTGGGCCAGGCTGCAGCAGGATATGCACCCGGTAGGGGTCCTGGGCGCCTTATTGTTGATAGGATTAGCTGAGAGCCATTAAGTCAGGCTTTCTTGGCTAATTTCAGAGAACTTTTGACCCGGCCGTGCTGGGGTCATCTCTGACCTACTCCCAGCCAGCGTCCCTTTCTTCCACACGGCCTTGCCAGCCATAAGTATAATTTATGTTTTATGCCAACAGATCTGCCAATTAATATATTTTGCCAGTTAGACCATATCAAAGTATGGAGGGGCATGGCCTGGTAACAATAGTGGCACAGTGGTTAATTGCCGGTCCTGCAGCCACAAGGTTGTGAGTTCGATCCTGCCGGGCTCCAGGTTGACTCAGCCTTCCATCCTTCTGCAGGTCAGTAAAATGAGTACCCAGCTTGTTGGGGGCAATTAGCTAACACACATTGTAAAACTGCTTAGAGAGCACTTAGCTGATAAGCAGTATAGAAATACACATGCTACGCTATGCTTACTTGTTATGATTACTATTATTATGACTATTCAGACAGAATTTATGAACTAAAGATTTTTAAGGACTTGTAACAGCGTCCTGTTTTGTTTTAAGCTGCGCTGTTTTAATTGCTTTTTAATCATTTATATATGTTTTCAATTGTTTCAACAGCATCATAGTTGAAGTGTAATTTAATATTGATCTTTTGTCCTGTGCTTTTAACTATGTCATTTCAATTTGTAAGCCAGCTTGAGTCTCGGTCCATTTCCACACTAGCCGGCCCCTCCTGAAACTGCAAACCCCAGGATTCCATAGGATGTTGAAAGGGGAATCATAGCGCTATAATAGGCTAGTGCGGAAATGGCCTCACTCTTGAGGAAAAGGCAGGGGATAGATAAAGATAATGGCTGTTTTTGTACATTGGCTGCTTAGTTACATCTGTGTAACTACATAATGTCTCCTGGCCCAGTGCTCCTACTTAAAGAACCAACAGCTCGATCAGCCAAAGAAGAAGAAGTAAGACGGCATAGGTTTACTATAGTACATAAATGCCCCCAGCCTACCTCCTTAGCCCACCTTAAGAGCTGGCAGCCAGGTTGGGAAAATAAGATGAGGGACTACGAGTACATACTCGCACTGTAGGGCTGTGTAAATGCCCCCAGCCCAACTTAAGACTAAGGCCCTTTCCGCACCTTACGTTTTTCGGTGCTGGGGTGCAGGGATCGTGGGAGCAGCCTCCAGCTAGAGGCTCTCGCGTCCCTGCTGCTTCAGCTCCGCACGAGCTGCCTGCTCCCGAGGAGTTTCCCAGGCTGCGCTGGGGCCGGAAGCGCGACCACCACGGCTCCGGAGGCTCCGCACGCACGGCAAATGCGCGTGGGGCCCTGGAGCAATGTGTGATCGCGCACCATTTTCAGCTGAAAGCCAAAAATGAAAAAGTGTGTGAGCAGCGCCTGCCAGGCCCTGGAGCATCACTCGATTGTGAGTGCGTTGTGCAGATCACTCCTCACAATTGTGCAATGCTCAAGGGCCCTTTCTCATGGCAAATGCAATGCAAAAAGGGCCTAAGATTACATAGTCTTAGGCCATTTCTGCACTACACTCTTATAGCATAATCATTCCACTTTCAACATCCTATGGAATCCTGGGATTTGTAGTTTAGGGAGGGGCCGACTGGCTCCTCCCTAAACTGCAAACCCCAGGATTCCATAGGATGTTGAAAGTGGAATGATCGCACTATAAGAGTGTTGTGTAGAAATGGCCTTACTGTTGCTGTTGTGCGTCTTTAAGTCATTTATGACTTATGACAACCCTAAGGTGACCCTATCATGTTTTTTTCTGGGGCTGAGAGTGTGTGACATGCCCAAAGTCACCCAGTGGATTTCTATGGATGAGTGGACAATTGTCCAATGTTCAGACCACTACTCCACGCTGGCTCTAGTCTTACTGTTGTTACCATGCCGTACACCCCCACTCCATGATATAGTATAATTGGCTATAGATATTGTTTAATTGGCACAAGGTATAAATCAGTGATGTAGACTCAAGTCAATTGACTCAAACTCGAGTCTGGCTCAAGTTGATTCAATGACTTGACTCGGACTTGACTTGTCAATAAATCATGGATCGACTCAACTTGTCTTTTTTTAGTGAAGGACTTGCTCTCGAGTAAAGGAGACTGGGAAAGCAGAGGGAGTGAAAGGCGGGAATCAATGGGTTACCCTGTTTACTGGGGGTCCCGTGAGGGACACCTAAATGCGCTCACCATTAAACAAGTTGGGGAAATTGGTCAAAGAGCACAAGCTAGCAATGCGAGAGGCAGAGCACGCAGCGGAATCTTTTACCCAATGTCTACGGGGTCAGGCCAAGCCAAGGAGCACACCGGAGTTGAAGAATAATTGTGATCTTTATTAAATACAGACAAACAATGTATGCAGCACACTCACACAGATAACTACAGAAAATAAAGGTTGGAGTGGGATAGAGGTATTTGTGAGAGGGATTGTTGATTTGGGTGATACTACACCTATCCTGGAGCCCGGGGAGTCCGAAGATTGAGTTCGCCGGTATAGGGTCTCAGCACCTGGGACTGACGGGAAGGCTCGCCAGGCAAAGTGGCAGCAAGGCGGGACGGATGTCCGGAGAGATCCGAAGAAGCTCTCAAAATCAGGGTTTTTTTATATGGAAAATATGACCGTAGGCTAGTCCATACTTGGGGAAAAACAACGAGTTTAGGGCCGGAGACAAAGCCTCCGAAAGGTCAGAATTTAGCATGATTGAGTTAGGTCCGAATTGACGATAGAATAGCCAGTATGCAAACGCAGAGTGCTTGAAGGTTGAGTATCCAGCTTGTCAAGCTGCCTGCTCGGGGCAAGGAGTTCTTTGTAAGCAGCGTGCATATATAATATAGTGCTTGCCTTTGAGGTCTCCTAAAGCGGCGAGATGGCTATTTCTGGCTTGCCTGTATTGTTTGGAATATTACAGCAATTAGGGGCCGAGCCTGACTGCGGGCTTGTCCGGTGGACCTCGCAGGCCCGTGGAGGGGGATGGTAGAAGAAAGCCAAATTATTGATATCAAAATGATATCTGACATCCCCCAAATCCGGGCTAGAAAACGGCAGTAACAAATGGAGTCGGAGGGGTTTAAAATCTGGCTGAAGCACCAGGGGAGTACAGAAGGCTTGGAAGGCAAAGAAGTGAAAGGCCAAAATCTGTGGGTTTAGAGCTTTAAACCAAATCCAGATTACTCGTGAGGAAGCCAATTGCGAATCGCCTCCAGTTCACTCACTGAAGTCCCGCACGATGTATCACACTCCTAATAAATAGTGTTTATGCACTGTTCTATTTGCGTGTGTGAATTCAGCTCCTGACATACTAGGCTAGGTATGCTGCGTTCTCTTAAAGTTTAAACCCTTAAAGGAAATGTTAATCTGTCTGAAGCATTGCAAGGTGGGAAAGGGAGTGACAGGATGGGGTTTTGATTTTCTATTTATTGGAACTTAAACTCCAACCCCACCACCTCCTTTTTCTCTGTTAAATTTTGCTCCCAGACGTGAGACTCGACTTTAATTATCTTGCAAGGACTTGAGACTCAATTTGAGACTTGGAGTAAAAGACCTAAATACATCGCTGGTATAAATTACACACTTATGGCCAAAACACCACGTGGAGAAGAGACTCTGGCTGGGAACTTGGGGCTAAGGCAGATGACCTCATAAATTGATGAGGATTAGCCAGAGATCCCCAACATAATGGGTTCTAACTCATCCCCTCAACTGCTGAAATTCAGGGAAAAATAGCCAACGCAACTACAAGAAGCAGCAGCCGAAAGATCAGCGTCCGCTACCCTCCCATGGAAATTCCCCTTTGTTTCCTCACCTGTTCAGCCATCAGGGGACTATCATGACTTCCATCAATACTTTGTGACCTGAAGTGAAGACCATAAGCCTGTTCCAGACCCCTTTTGTACGTTCTGCCAGACAGCCATTAATATTTCCCCCCTCAGGGGAGAAAAAGGGTTTTTAAACCCTGCCTCCAAGCCCAGCAATCCATAATAATTTGGAGGCACGTTGGTGTGTTATACTGCACGAGGGACCCCAGACTCCTACTCACTGTGCTACCCCTGGACCCCCACTCTGAGCCACACTTCCCCTTGATCTTCTGCTTCTGGAATGGTAACTATGGCCCACTTCTTCCCAAAATCTGCTCCCCATCCAACCTTTCCCTCCTTTCCCACTGCTAGCCTTCTATGGTTGTGAGACTACTTGACTTCTTGCATGCGTTTGTGAATTTCCCCAGTAAAACATTCTTTTGACCTCCAACTGGTGTCTCACAGTTTGTACCAGTATACACTGGTGAAAAGGCCCAGTATATTGCCCCTCGACTTGCAGGCCTCCCTTTTGAGCTGTAATTAATTCTCCACCTTTCCATGGAGGCACCGGCATTGCAAGTGGACCCCTGAGTCACCCACCTTTTGTGGTAACACAGTAGGGCTATGTAAATGTCCATAACCCACCTTAAGAGCCAGCAACCAGATTGGGTGATCTGGCTGCTGGCTCTGAAGGTGGGCTCCAGGAGGGCATTTACTTATGGCAAGACTACATAGCCGGACTGAACACAGATCAATTATGGATCCATAACACTAGGTCATGAATCCACAATTACAATACAATCATTACGATACTGAATGCCAGCCCATACTACTAATAATAGCCCACCAAATTTTCCATTTACTGGAAAATTAAGTGTCTACTTCAGTGCTTCTCAGGCTATCTGACGTGAATGACTGTTAATTATCTTTTTTTCCCAAGGAATGGCAATAAATTTGTGATCATCTGCTACACTGTTCCCCCCCGCCACTGGAAAATTTGATGAAACTGGTGGCCAATGGCTCAGGACCAGCACCAGTCCAGGGACTACCTATCATCATCATCTTCATCATCAGTAGTAACATTGAGACACAAAGCAGCTCAAAACTTAAAAGACCAATGGATCTAATTCTGGGGCTTCTCACCCACTTCCCGCAAAGTAACTTCGCCACATTTTCTGTGGTTCATAAATTCTCACACCATCAGATTTAGTTTCTTGCATTGGCATGTCTCTTTTGGAAAAAAGATGGCTAGTTTCTATCTGAGAGCGCTTGCTTTTCCTGTCATTTAGCTTCGAACAAGATGTTCCAGTTAAATCCTCGTTTCAACTTGATCTCCGCAGCAAAACAGGCCAAGGGAGACGTGTTTTTAAGGTCAACAGGACCTCATTTCTGAAAGGTAACACAATGCTGAGAGACTTTGCACCATTCATATGCCTCAAATCTATGAGGAAGATTGTTGCAATTAACACTGGCTGTTGCGTTGTTTCTTTCTGTGCCCTGTGGCAGGAAGATTTTGAAAAACGTTCTACACTTTTCTTTGCAGCAAGGAAAAAGAGAGAATAGAACTAGTAAGTTGACAGCTGAGTTCAAGCAATTAAAGGCATGCATTTGCAGATCAATTTTTGCTCCATTTTTCCAGTGGGCTTTTCAAGGCAACAGAGTCTAGAAGCCAAAAGGAAGATTAATTGCCACTTTTAAAAGACTGGCCATCCAATGCATCTGAAGAGACTGCCATTCTGGCCTGCACGGTTATTATTAATAGTAGTCAGGACTGCTGCAACACAATGAAAATTTTTTTTTAATAAACAATCCTTTGACGTTTAGCAGATCAACCTGATTAAATTTGCATGCATTTGCGTGGAGAAAAAAAAATTCCTGACATTTCCTGAACCTACAAATGCAGGCTGAAATTTGTTTATAAGCATTGTGTGATGTGAATGGATAAAAATTACAGGGGAAAAAAGAAAGATTCCATCTAAACATTAGGAAGAACTTCCTGACAGTAAAGGCAGGTCAATGGAAGAATAGGCTGGCTCGGGGTGTGGTGGAGTTTCCTTCTTTGGAGGTTTTTAAAGAGAGGCTGGATGGCCAAGGGAGGGCTTGGATGGCATCTTCCTGCACGGCCGAAGGGGGTTGGACCGGGTGGCCCTTGGGATCTCTTCCAACCCTGTGATTCTATGATTCCATAAACCGTGAAAGGCTAGGGTCCGGTTCTGGGTGCCATAATTGAAAAAGGATACAGCCAGCCTCCACATTTGTGGGTTTCACTTTTGCGGAGTCGGTTATTCACGGGTTATTTGCTGTCCCCTCTGCTGCCTCCCTGTGCCGTTTTTAACACGGGCTGCAAGTCTCTTGAGGCTGGGAAACCACGAACCGGGCTTGTAAGTCCCTCTTTAAAATGATGTGGGGCAGCAGCCCACCCACCCCCACTTCTGCCTTGTGAAGGACGCCTGAGGCCTCAGAGAAATCCAGGGTGGGTTGAAGATGGTGGTCATACCTTCTTTGTGTGTTAAATATGGTTCGGGAGACCCTAGAGTTATTCATGGCTGTACCGCTTTCACGGGGGTCCTGTGCCCCTAACCCTAGAGAATGTGAAGGGGTGACTATATTGACAAGCTGGATTGTGCCAGAAGAGAGCAACCAAAATGAGAGACGATCTGGAAGTCATGCTTTGTGAGGAGCAACTTAGGAGAAGAAAAAGGCCGTTTCCACACTAGACTGTTATAACGCTATGATTCCACTTGAAACATCCTATGGAATCCTGGGGTTTGCAGTATCGGGAGGGGCCAGCTGGCCCCTCCCGAAACTGCAAACCCCAGGATTCCATAGGATGTTTCAAGTGGAATCATAGTGCTATAAAAGTCTAGTGCGGAAATGGCTACAGTTAAGAGGGGATATGACTGTTATGTTTAAGTATTTGAAGGGATGTCATAGGGAACATGGAGCAAATGTACCTTCTGCTGCTCCGGAGACTAGGACATGGAGCAATGCCTTCAAACTACAGGAGAAGAGACTCCATTAGGAAGAATTAATGAAACATTAGGAAGAATTTCCTGATGGGATGAGCAGTTCCGCAGCGGAATCTGTTGCTACCTGGGCGTGTGGAGGAGTCTCCTGCTTTGGAGGTTTTTTTTTTTAAAGAGAATCTGGATGGCCACGTGTCAAAAGTATGCGTCTTTGACTGTGTCTTCCTGCATGACAGAATGGGACTGGACTGGGTGGCCCTTGGGGTCTCCGCCAACTCTAGGATTCTATGAAACTCTGGATGAGGAGTGGAATGGAGGGTAATGTTGCATATTATAAGAAGATGCCCGGTGTGGAAATGGGTGCACACTCACGGGCAATGAACTTTTGCAAATCTGAAGTGAAGGTGGATATTCTACATCAGAGAAAAAAGTCCCTCTCCTTTCATAGGGGAAGTTACAAATGTGTAAGACACCAACAGGACTCCAGGCAGAATTGTATGGTCACAGTATAAGAGAGTCAAGTTGGCACTATAGTCCAACACACACACACAAACACACCTACACACAAAGCCACACACACACACTATTGAGTGCAGGGTGTCTAGAGCTACAGGACCCCCACCCCAAATGGTGGCATGTGGTAGCTTCCCTGTCAGTGGGACACAAAACCCATCCCAAGCTTTATCCTGAACTTTTCAAAGAAGCTATCCAAGATAATGAACCTAATGATGTGTGTGTTTGTGTGTGTGTGTGTGTGTGTGGTTCAGTTTACAGTTGAGACTAAAACCCAGGGCAGACCCATTGCAATAATAATAATACAGATTTTCTGCCTGCTGATGAAAAGACAGCTAGGAGGGGCCCATCCTTAAATATTTTTAAAATGAATTGTAAATGATGTTAATTATTTTTTACAGTAAGTTTTGTTGTTTATACTTTTTCACTAATGTTTCAGCCAGTGTGGTGTCATGTTTTGTGTGTTCGTACAGGACTTCAGAACAACACGGTTCAAACCCTGACTCAGTCATGTTAAATCCAGTGGTCTTGGGCAAGTCACACTCTCTCAGCCTCAGGGAAAAGGCCATGGTAAAACTCTTCCGAAGAAACCTTAAGAAACAGCATGGTTTTAGTCTCGGACAAGGACTCTGGGAGGGCAGGGTTCGAGTCCACACTTGGCCATGGAAACCCACTGGATGACCTTGGGCAAAAGGTCCCACTCTCTCAGCCTCAGAGGAAGACAAAAGCAAGCCCCCTTTTGACAAATCTTCCCAAATAAACCCCATGATAGGTTCACCATAGGGTTTCCATATATTGGAAACAACATGAAGGCACACAAAACAAAAAGCTGATGTTTTTGTATAGTTTTTAATTTGTACTCTTTTTAGAAAGTTGTAAGCTGCCTGAAGGTAGCCAGTGTGGCATAGTGTTTGAACACTGGAATATGACCCTGGAGATCGGGGTTTGATTCCCTGCTCAGCCATGGAAACCCAATATCACATACTCTCAGCCCCAGAGAATGATGCTACGCTAGCCTTCCTTTACCATGTAGGGAATGTAGATGTCCACAGCTGCTCCATTTTTAATATACCTGAACAAACCACCAAGGACTTTGGTTATCGCTTTGGTTCTCCAGCTTTGGCCCTGCAGATGTTTTGGACTTCAATTCCCAGACATCCCAACCAGTTTGGCAAGCTGTAAGGATTTCTGGGAGCTGAAGTCCAAAACATCTGGCGAACCAAAGATTGAGAACCATGAGTTACTGGACGCTCTTTGAATATAAAGAATGGATGGGTAGATGGCCCAATTTCAGCTCTGTGATTCTACCTGGGAAACAAGGGTGGACTGGTATTTCAGTCACGCTCAACAATAGGTTCCATTACACAATGGCATTTACTGTCAAGAAGTTGCTTCTCCTGTTCAATCGAAATCTACCTTTCTATAACTTCAGACCGTTAGAACTGGTCTAAGGATGGCTGTCCACGTCTGGAATTCCTCTTAAGTGTGTGCCTAAGTGAACTATGGACTTGTTCCTCCTAAATCACTTCCCTGTAGATTACAGGTCAGGTGGCCAAATGCAGTGCAAAAAAGAAGCTTCTGGTTTTTGATCCCTGAGATAAGTAGCTGTCCAACCCCTTTGTGAAGATGTCCAGAGAAAGAGACCTCACCACTTCTCAACATCATTGGATCCACTGTCCAACCACTGTTACCATCAAGATGTTCTTTCTCGTGTTCAATCAAGATCTACCCTCCTATAACTTCAGATCATTAGAAATGGTCCTCTGCTCTGGGGTCGCAGAGAACAGACTTGCACCCTCCTCTCTGTATTACCCTTTTAGATATTTAAAAGGGGTGAATCATATCCAGTCATCAACTACTCCCACCTAGTGATGTTGATGGCCGGGGGCGTCTATGTCTGTGGGACAAGTGACTCTGCTCTGGAGTTTAGTCTGAACTTGATAGGTGTCATGCCCTAACCACAAGACCCAGAGTCCTGGGACCCATACAGGTCCCTTCCCAGCGGCCATACCCCAGAAACATGAAAAGGCAGTACTTACAGCAGCCAGTGCAGGAGGTAAAGGGAGAGGCCGGGCCTCGGGCAGTGCTTATATGGGGAGGGCTCGTTAATTAGGACTCAGCTGGCCTGGAGGCTGAGGCTATAGAATCAGAGGCCTCAACAACAAAAGGTTGCTGGAATCTACTGACACTATTAGTGGTTACAGCCGTGGTGATTCTTGCTTTCATACTCTATCATAGAGTTGGAAGAGACCCCAGGGGCCTTCCAGTCCAACCCCCTGCTATTCAGGAACACCCATCAAAGCATTCCCCACAGATGGCCACCCAGCCTCTGCTTAAAAACCTCCAAAGAAGGAGACTCCACCACACTCCATGGAGGCAGCAGATTCCCCTACCGGACAGCTCTGACCGTCAGGAAGTTCTTCCTGAGGTTCAAGTGGAATCTCCTTTCCTGAAGCTTGAAGCCATTGCTCTTTGTCCTAGTCTCTGGAGCAGCAGAAAACAAGCCTGCTTCCTCCTTGACACGACATCCCTTCAAATATGTAAACGTGGCTATTATGGCCCCTCTTAACCTTCTCTTCTGCAGACTAAACATACCCACCTGCCTAAGCCATTCTTCATAGGGCATGGCTTCCAGACCCTTCACCATTTTGGTCCCCCTCCTCTGGACACGTTCCAGCTTGTCGACATCCTTCTTGGATTGAGGTGCCCAGAACTGGACACAGGATTCCAAATGAGGCCTAACCAATGCAGAATAGAGTGGCACCATTACCTCCCTCGATCTAGACACCATACTCCTATTGGTGCAATCAAGAATCGTGTTGGCTTTCTTGGCTGCTGCATCACACTGCTGACTCATGTTCAGCTTGTGATCTACCAAGACTCCTAGATCCCCCCTTTCACACGTACTGCTATCCAGCCATGTGCCCCCCATCCTGTAGTTGTGCATTCCATTTTTTCTGCCAAAGTGCAGGACCTTACATTTCTCTCTGTTGAAATTCATTTTGTTCGCTTTGGCCCAGCTCTCCAATCTGTCAAGGTCATATTGAAATTTGATCCTATCCTCTGGGGTATTAGCAACCCCTCCCAATTTGGTGTCATCTGCAAATTTGATCAGCATGCCCTCTCTTCCTTCGTCCAAGTCGTTAATGAAGATGTTGAATAGCGCTGGGCCCAGGACAGAACCCTGTGGCACCCACTAGTCACTTCTCTTCAGGATGAAATGCAGCCACTGGTGAGGAGCACCCTTTGGGTTCGGTCGGTCAACCAATTACCAATCCACTTTCTCTACCTGTGTGCTTTGAACCTTGGACCTCAACACTTCACTCGGATTATCAGTTTGGCTTTGGACTATTCCCTTTCCGGACTATTGTGTTTCATGGAGAATTTACTTCAACCCCAAGACTGTTTTACAGAGCTGCTGTTATCTAGCTCATTAGGTAGCTGAGGAGCCATGGTGGGCTGCCAAGTCTAGGACAACGAGTTGTGCTGAACCCTACGTCATGTTCAAATATTTGAAGGGATGCCATGTAGAGGAAGGAGAGGGCTTGTTTTCTGCCGCTCCAGAGACCAGGACAAGGAGCAATGGATTCAAGCTGCAGGAAAGGAGATTCCACCTGAACCTCAGGAAGAACTTCCTGACGGTCAGGGCTGTCCGGCCATGGAATCTGCTGCCTCAATGGAGCGTGGTGGAGTCTCCTCCTTCCTTGGAGGTTTTTAAGCAGAGGCTGGATGGCCATCTATCCAAGGGAGTGCTTTGAGGGTGTTCCTGCATGGTAGGGGGTTGGACTGGATGGCCCGTGTGGTCTCTTCCAACTCTACATTTCTATGATTCTATGATTCTATTCCTATCCCAAAAAAGCACCTTGGATAGCTCAGACCAAAAGCCAGAGTGGATTCACCACTAGGATGGACTTGGAAGCCACCAGATACCACAGAAAGTGAAACTCTAATTTGTGGTCTGTCAGGATAAGCCAGTGCGGTATAGTGGTTTGAGCATTGCACTCGGACATTGGAAGACCTGGACTGGAATCCCCATGGCCATGGAAACTCACTGGGCAACCCTGGGGAAGTCACACTCTCTCAGCCTCTGAAGAAGGCAAGGACAAACCTCCTCTGAACAAATTCTGCCAAAAACACTTTGTGATAGGATTGCCATAAGTTGGAAATGACTTGAAGGCACACAGCATCAACGGGAATGATGCAGATGATCAGAATACAACTACAGGTCAGGGTTGTTTGGGCTTTAGCTTATGAATGGTACACATCCTCGTATTCATGTTTTTTATTTTTCCATTACCCTTGTCTTCCCTTGAGTCATTCTGCACCTGCAGGTATTGAATTATAAGCATCAAATTCACACCTGGGTGTGAAGCTCTTTTACACGAAGGTGCATGTCCTTCAAATTAATGTTGCCCTGCCTGCAAAAGCCAACGTTTGTACGGCTGATTAATCCAGCTCCCCGCACCCCAACGATCACTCGTGTCCAACAAGCTGCCATACTGACAAGGACGTGGGCAGTTGCTAAGACACCCCCAGCAAACGTCAACCTTTGTGCATATGATGACTGAATGCAAGAGAGGAAGGCAAACTCTGATGGATCGGGGAATCAAAGGCCTCCTTAACTGGTAGATGGTAGAGCAGCACTGGCTAAGAGTTTTTAAAAATCAGGATAATAGAATCATAACTTGGAATCTGTGCTTAAAGAATAGGGGGTGGGATATGTTATCAAAATACACAAATAAAGCCTGAACAATCTGGTTACCTGTTCATGCCTGGGCCCATAACCTGTTCGGAGTATTGGATATTCCATGCAGATAATGAAATTGGCAAGGCAGAGGCTGAACAACAACCAGTCCAATGCTCATGTACACACACACACACATTTTCTAGCAGAGGGGAAAAAATAAGCCCAGTTTGCTTTGTAAAAGGTATAAATAACTTTACTTAGCAATATTTGGGCATAGTCAAATACATGGGATAATGGAGAAAAGAGAGGGAAGAAGAAGAACTGCCATACATGGCAGTGATGGAGGAAAAGCGGCAATGTGGGGGGGGCGGGAAACTAACAGGAAGCCATCATTAACATGCTGGGCCCAAACTCCTATGTAGTAACATGTAAACTAGTGGTCAGTGACTGTAGGCATGGAAGAGTTGCTAATTCTAACATCATTGTCCCTGTCCATCTAAGTACAGTGTACCGACATTGGCACAGCTGATGGCTTCTGTGTCAATGGGATGGAGCATCCCTTCTAATTTTAAATTATTTTAAATGAGAGATCACACGATGCCCCAGTCCCAGGTGCAAATACAGACTGGATCCTCCCCAACAGTCACAACACAGAGATATGAACAGGACAATACTTACTGTAGTGTAGCGTAGGTGAGAAAGGGAGAGCCCACAGGGCTCAGGGAACCTGTATAGGGAAGTCTCATTAATCAGGCAAACAGATCTGGGATACCAAAGACTGGATGGGGTGGGGAGAAGTCTGCTGCTCATGACCGCCATTTCCAGTGGAAGCGATGCATTCTTCTTTTGATCCTTGGCTTGTCTTCCTGGAAAACCTTGACCCTTGCTTTGTGTGCTTACAATGCTACCGGACACTCCCTTGAACTAACACTCTGAATTTACTGCCGACCTGGACTGCAGAAACAAGAACAGTAATTAACAGATAAGTTTCTGTAAACCTTGACTGGGGCTGCTACTATAGACTCTGTTTAAGGACTGTGAACCATGGCTGGCTTTTTAAACAGAGCAGATCCAAGCTGCTGAGCCTTGGCTATTCACCAAACCTCCAAGATCTAGGGCCATTTCCGCACTAGGCTGTTATAGTGCTATCATTTCACTTTCAACATCCTATGGAATCCTGGGGTTTGCAGTTTAGGGAGGGGCCTTTGAGGATAGCCTTTGAGGCTCCTCCCTAAACTGCAACCCCCAGGATTCCATAGGATGTTGAAAGTGGAATAATAGCACTATAACAGTCTAGTGTGGAAATGGCCTTGGTCAGTGATTGCCAGCTCAGCTGCCATCAGTGTAAAGTTGTACTTGTAACTTTATGCCTCAATATGTGTCACTTACACTTGCTTGCATTGATTCTTATTTGCCACTGAAGGCGAAATCCATAGAAATTGTTTACAATTCGTTTTTTAAATCTCACTATTTTTAATAATTCCATGTCATTTTAGTACCAACTCAGTGTTCTGCCTCAGTTCTAGATCTAGTGGACCGCAAGCTGAACATGAGTCAGCAGTGTGATGCAGCAGCTAAAAAAGCCAATGTGATTCTGGACTGCATAAGTAGGTATATAGTGTATAGTCAAGGGAAGTAATGTTACCACTCTCTTCTGCTTTGGTCAGACCCCACCTGGAATCCTGTGTCCAGTTCTGGGCACCATAGTTCAGGAACAATACTGACAAGCTGGAACGTGTCCAGAGGAGGGTGACAAAAATTATCAAAGGCCTGGAAACCATGAAGCCCTGTGAAGAGTGGCTGAGGGGGCTGGGGATGTTTAATCTGTAGAAGAGAAGGCTAAGAGGTGACATAATAGCTATGTTTACATATTTGAAGGGATGTCATGTGGAAGATGGAGCAAGCCTGTTTTCTGCTGCTCCGGAGACTAGGACACAGAGCAATGGTTTCACACTTCAAATGTTAGGAAGATCTTCCTGATGGTAAGAGCTGTTCAACAATACAATTCACTGCAACACAACACACAACACAACAACACACTGGGAGTGTGGCGGAGCATCTTTCTTTGGAGGCTTTTAAACAGAGGCTGGATGGCCATCTGTCAAAGGAGCAGTTGTATGACGTCTTCCTGCATGGCAGAAGGGTGTTGGACTGGGTAGTCCCTGGGGGTCTCTTCCAGCTCCATGATTCTACAATTATAAATTGTTTATTTGTCTTTTAGATAACTTTTACACTTTTATTGATGTTTTTGTATTGCTTTTATTAATCTGTATTGTTTTTAATGTGTTGTGAGCCGCTTCGAATTCCCTTGCTGGGAGAAAGGTGGGATATGAGGAAGAAGACGTGGGAGAAGAGGAGAAGGAGGAGAAGATAGAACAACAACAATAACAACCAAATGTGGCTTTTTCACCCTATGTGCCCTAACGTATACATTTTTTGCCTGCAAATTTCCCTAATGTATGCATTTCCCTCCACGCTTTTGAGGGAGGCAGTGTGGGAGAATGATAGGAGAAAATTCAGAGAAATGGAGAAACTGCAGGATAACGGTATTCCTCTTTGCATTGCTTCTTGAAGCCTTAATTAAATTGGTTGGTCCCAGAATAAATGCCAAACCAATTCCCTACCACCACTTGCTTGCAGTAATGCTTGCTTGGGAAATTAGTAACGTTTCAAGTGGCTCTTGGAGGGGTTTGTAATGGAAAGCTAAACGGAGGCCATTGTATTGGCTGCTTTGTTTTCCACCCTTGTGCCTGCATTTTATCTGTTTGTCAATAGGAGAGGCAAAAACAATGTCCTTCCTCCACATCTTATTTTGAAGTCGTTCTTACGTACACAACTTAGTGGAGCAATTTGACATGAGAAGCAAGCGTGTGCTGCTGTTTCCCTCCCTCTCCGCTATCACAATTCATCGTCAAAGATAGATAAACATAATACAGTTCATTCTGAGAGCCAAAAGACAGCCTGGCGGTGTAGTAACTGTTTGTTGGGACGAGGCCAGCTATGTCTAGAAGCCACACTGACAGAAATCAAATTAGGTTCTTGCTCTGGAAAGGAGTATTGCTGAAATTTCAGACCTTCTCAGGGAGATTTTTCCTGCTTGTACTTTGCCATACTTCCATCAACATCAAATGCATTTGATTTTCTCACCTCTTGAGGAATGTGTTTTATTGTTAGGCTGTCCATACAGTGGAAACAAAAAGGCTGAGCCGTTCTTGCCTGCCCGGCAAGCTGCCCCCACTAAGCCTCTGAGCAAGCAGGTATCTGCCTTCATAACATGCTTTAATTTGAAGGATGTGAGAATCAATTGCAAATATAAGTGAGCAAAAAGGATCATTCTGTTAGAACAGGACACTGTAATAATGTTGTTGAGATGACCTGAGTCTCAGTTTTGGAGAAAAGGATGGGATATAAATAAACAAATGGATCAGAATGGAGTGTTATATATTGTTTAACCACCTTTAGTTTATGCAACTCTATGGCCATTTCTGCACTAGACCTTTATAGTGCTATTATTCCAACATCCTGTGGAATCTTCAGGTTTGTCTTTGAGGCCCCTCCCTAAACTGCAAACCTCAGGATTCCACAGGATGTTGAAAGTGGAATAATAGCACTATAACGGTCTAGTGCGGAAATGGCCGATGGACGGCAGATCTCCAAGAGACCTTAGCGGGCACCCAGAACAGCTGTTCCTCTTTCCAATCTTATTTTGTTCTCACACACAGCTACTTTACTTTTAGTAAGAACACATTGCCTTCAGGGTAACAATACCGCCATGGGCACATGCATGCCACCACCATATGCCAACATCTTCATGGCTGACCTGGATTGAAGCATTGGCTTCAAACTTCAAGAAAAGACATTCCGTTCAAACATTAGGAAGAACTTCCTGACGGTAAGATCAGTTCGACAGTCGAATAGGCTGCTGCCTGGGAGTGTAACGGAGTCTCCTCCTTCTTTGAAGGTTTTTAACCAGAGGTTGGACAGCCATCTGTTAGGAATCCTTTGGTGGTATATTTCTGCATGGCAGAATGAGGTTGATGGCCCTTGATCATAGAAATCATAGAAATGTAGAGTTGGAAGAGACCCCAGGGGCCATCCAGTCCAACCCCCTACCATGCAGGAACACCCATCAAAGCATTCCCAACAGATGACCATCCAGCCTCTGCTTAAAAACCTCCAAAGAAGGAGACTCAACCACACTCCAAGGCAGCAGATTCCACTGCCGGACAGCCCTGACCGTCAGGAAGTTCTTCCTGAGGTCCAAGTGGAATCTCCTTTCCTGCAGCTTGAATTCATTGCTCCTTGTCCTAGTCTCTGGAGCAGCAGAAAACAAGCCCACTCCCTCTTCGGCATGGCATCCCTTCAAATATTTAAACATGGCTATCATGTCCCCTCTTAACCTTCTCTTCTTCAGACTAAACATACCCAGCTCTCTAAGTCTATCCTCATAGGGCAATTTGATGCCTCTTCCAACTCTAGGATTCCATGAATCTATAATTCTATGACCTGGAACAACATTTCCTGAACTCATGCACCCAGGAACCTCTCCTCTACCTGAGTTACATTGATGATGTCTTCATAATTTGGACTCACGGACAGGACTCCCTCAAGATGTTCCACCAGAATTTCAACGATTTCCATCCTACCATCAATTTCAGCCTGAAACCATCAACAGAATAAATTTACTTCCTGGACCGCACCCTACAGCTACACAAGAGACATCTGGGCACCACATTATATTATAAACCACTGATTGCTACACATACTTACAGGCCTCCAGTTTCCACCCTGAACACACTACCAAATCCATTATTGTTTACAGCTAAGCTGATGCAACTACTTCCGTTCAGATCCACAAGACAGGGATGCCAAACTCACAGAATTACAGCAAGCATTCCTCAAACTACAGTCAGCCCTCCACATTTGTGGCTTTCACTTTTGATTATTTGAGTTGATTATTCACGGATTATTTGCTGTCCCTCTGCTGCCTCCCTAGGCCATTTTAAATAGGGACCGCAAGCCTCACGGGGCTGAGAAACTGCAAACAAGGCTTGTAAATCCTTCTTTAAAACAGTGTGGGGCAGCCATGGAGGTGGCAGGAAGCCCCACCAGCCCCCCACTTCTGACTCGGGAAGGAACCCTGGTGCCCCAAAGGAATCCACGGTGGGTTGAATACGGTAATGACACTTTTTTTTCTGAGGGGGTCCTCTGCCCCTAACCCTAGCGATTGTGGAGGGATGACTGTACAGTGCCCAGTTATGAAGTTTACAAAGTTCATGAAGTTTTACAAAAAGAATAATCAACAAGGCAAGACTGTATCCAGGAGTAATCTATTGCAGAGTATACTAAAGACAGGAAATGACAGAACCCCATTTGTGGTCACCTGCAGCTCCCATTGGAGACAATTCAGGCGTATCATCAATGAACTACAACTTATTCTGGACAATAACGCTGCCTCTCAATGGCTCTTGCTGGCAGGGCTTTACTTGCCTACAGACAGCCTCCCAGTCTCAAACGGTTACTTGCCTGCAGCAGGACACACAATACAGACGGGGAGATGGGTGCAATACCTTGCCACAAACCCAGATGTCAACTCTGCCCACTTATCTATCCAGGAAACATCATCACGGGACTTAATCACACCACCCACAACATGAGAAGTACTTTTGTTTGCTCATCCTCCACTGTGATATATGGCATCATCTCTCAGCAATGCCCTTCAGCACTCTGCGCTGGGCAAAGAGGCCAGTCTCTGTATCGGTGGATAAATGGACATAAACCGGACATTAGGAATGGGAATACGCAACACTCAGTCTTCCTGGATATTCCAACTCAAATCTCAGAATGGCAGTCCTTGAACAAAAACAGCTACAAAGGAAGATTGAACAGAGAGACAGCAGAATCAGAATATATCCACAAACTCCAGTCCATCGACAGTGAGTTGAACAGAGTCAATGGTTTCCTGGCACATAATACATATCAGAACGCCCCAGCTTTGGGGAGCAGGGGCTCTTGGCCAGTTTATCACATCTCCTTTCTGGTTCCCACCCAACGTCACACTACAGTCCAATAACTCCCTCCACCATTCATACGGTTCTCTTACTCTCCTTGGCTTTAGACACCGTCTCTCCTCCTGCCTTGGTCCCACAAGGACCAAAATCCTTAAAGCTGAACTTGTCACCTCATCGCTATACCCACAATTTTTGCATTTATACTGCTATTCACACACTCCATTGCTCATTCACAGCTATCAAAGGACTGTTCCCGGCCCCTTCGCTCCACGCACCTGATGAAGCAGACTTAAGTCTGAGAAAGCTTATGCTACCAACTTCCTTCTCTCTTGAGAAAGAGAAAAAGTGCTGCAAGATCCCCTTCTATTTCTGTTGCTATCCTCACATGCTACCTGCTCAGTCATAGCTCTAAAGGCCTGTTCCTGGGCACTTCATTCCATGCATTTGATGTAGATCTAAGTCTGTGAAAGCTTACGCTACCAGCTTCTTTCTCTCAGTGACTCTCAAGAGTGCTACAAGATCCCTTTCGTATGAATCCAGATGAACGCAGCTATCTCTTTGAAGTCGGCGGTTCAGTTACATATGTGTAACCTAGAGTTCTAGTTCCCTAACTGCTCCACATTCACTAAAACCATGTAGTCACAATCATGGAATTATTGCCACAATCATACGTGCCCTCCCAAACCTATTTTGTACAGGAAAATGGAGGTCCGTTCAGCTGACGATTGGGGTGCCAGGGAAAAGAAGTTTCCAGCTTCCTTCTGCCAGCGAGCAAGGTTGCAACAAGGACCTGAGCTGGGGATCCTGCGTCTGATTGGTTGCAGTCTTGCTCCCTGGTGGGGTCAGTCTGGAAATGTCACCCTCTTGCACCCCAAAGGCCCCTCCCTGAACCGCAAACCCCAGGATTCCATAGGATGTTGAGAGTGGAATCATCGCGCTATAACAGTCCAGTGCGGAAATGGCCTAGAACTCCAGAAGACCAGGTTCAAATCCCCACTCAGCCATGGAAACCCACGTAACAAGAAGAATGTACTGAATTCCAATTTGAAAACAAACAAGCAAGCAAACAAAAATCCTTCTCACGGGTGCACATCTCTGCTTTATGCCCCACTAGTCAAGGAACTTGATGGAGGGATTATTTATGTTGCTTTTTTCTAGAGTTAGGAAAAGGATTAAACACCCTGGGGAATGCCTTGAAAGCCTCGATTTGAAACCTAGAGTGGATTCCCTGCTCCAGGGACATGGGAGCCCCCTCCCACGAGCCCCCGCTGCTGAGAGGGAAACTTGCCCCCCTCCTGGGACAGTTGCCCACCGCATCCTAAACAGAGCAGCTCCTTGAGCCACAGTTTGCAGTGGTGCAACAGGGCTTGTTCTTGCCTGAATAGGATATGTCCCCTGAGAAAGTGCAACCGCTTGCCTACTAGCATTTGCACCGGTGTAAAGTGGTGTAAAGTGACTAGTGGGGTGCCACAAGGTTCTGTCCTGGGCCCAGTGCTATTCAGTATCTTCATCAGTGACTTGGATGAAGGAGTAGAGGGCAGGATGATCAAATTTGCAGATGACACCAAATTGGGAGGGGTTGCTAATATGTCAGAGGACAGGATCAAAATTCAAAATGACCTTGACAGATTGGAGAGGTGGGCCAAAGCTAAGAAAATGAATTTCAACAGAGAGAAGTGTAAGGTCCTACACTTTGGCAGAAAAAAATGGAATTCACAAATACAGGATGGGGAACACGTGGCTGGATAACAGGATGTGTGAAAGGGATCTAGGAGTCTTGGTGAACCACAAGCTGAACAAGAGTCAGCAGTGTGATGCGGCAGCCAAGAAATTCAACATGATTCTTGGTTGCATCAATAGGAGCATGGTGTCTAGATCAAGGGAGGTAATGGTACCACTCTATTCTGCATTGGTTCGGCCTCATTTGGAATCCTGTGTCCAGTTCTGGGCACCTCAATTCAAGAAGAATGTCGACAAGCTGGAGTGTGTCCAGAGGAGAGCGACCAAAATGGTGAAGGGTCTGGAAGCCATGAAGCCCTCTGAGGAGCGGCTGAGGGATCTGGGGATGTTTAGTTTGCAGAAGAGAAGGTTAAGAGGGGACATGATAGCCAAGTTTAAATATTTGAGGGGATATTGTGTCGAGGAGGGAGTGGGCTTGTTTTCCACTACTCCAGAGACTAGGACAAGGAGCAATGGATTCAAGCTGCACCAAAGGAGATTCCACTTGAACCTCAGAAGAACTTCCTGACGGTCAGAGCTGTCCGGCAGTGAAATACGCTGCCTCGGAGTGTGGTGGAGTCTCCTTCTTTGGAGGTTTTTAAGCAGAGGCTGGATGGCCATCTATTGGGAGGGCTCTGATGTGGGTTCCTGCATGGGAGAAGGGGTTGGACTGGATGGCCCCTGGGGTATCTTCCAACTCTAGGATTCTATGAAAGCCCCCAAAGGGTGCCAGTCCTGGCCTCCTCTACAGCACAGACCCTGGAAACTGAAGGATCCAGACGGAAAGGAGGGGGAATGAGATCATGAGATGGAAAAGAGAAACAACGGAGGAGGGAAAAGGGACTCACCTGTGCGTGGCAGCTGTCAAACACGTGAAGGGAACCACTCCATCTGTGAGTTTTGGCTCCCAATTCCTCCTTCCGTCAGGCCATTCTTCCTCCCTAAAAGAATTTGCTGTGCCATTCAGAGCTCTAGATTAACTTGATGCTGATGAAGGATACTTTAATGGAGAAATTCAAGGATGGGTTTCAGCCTCTGACGGGGCCATAAAGGTGATTTAAATGGCCCATCTGTCAAAGGCAAGAAGATTCCAGGATTGTTTGTGGCCACTAAAACGGGAGGGGGCTCATGCTGTAGGGAGGATTAGCCCAGGCCCTGAACTCCCCAAGGGAGACCAGCTAAGCTGTGCATCAGGATACGGAAATCAAGGACCCAGTTAAGCAAAATGTTGGCCTTTTATTTTAAAATGTCATCTTATTCAAAAGTGCTACTTTGGGGGGTGGGGTGGGAATATGAGTCCATCCCTAGCCAGCTCTTGTCTGATCTTGGAAGTTAGCAAAGTCAGAGCTGGCTAGTTCTTGGATGGGGGACTGACAGCGGCTACCAGGTGCTATAGGTTATATTTCAGAGGAAGCAACTGACAAAACTATGTCTGAGGATTCTGTATGCCTAAGAGAACCCTGTGAAATTCGTGGGGTTACCATAAGCGGACAGGTGACTAGAAGGTGCACACATACACAGACGCACACATTGTATGTATGTAAAATATGTACGTAAAATATAAAAGTATAAAATTGTCCCATGAGTTGCAGTCATGCACTCTCGTCCTCCCTGTAGGGTCTTGTCCATCAGTGGCTGAGACAGATGACAGCTCAGAGGTCGATGATCGACTGATTGTGGCAGAAACAGAGCCAGTGATAGACCAAACTAGCTTGCCAACACCCCCATCAGCTGAAAGACAAGCGGAGGCAGAGTTGCTGCAACTGGTACCAGAGGGGTAAGGGGCTAGCAATGATTTAGAGGAATTAGATCTACCTTAGTCCTCTAGCTCCTAATCACGGAAGAGACAAAAAAGAACAGCTTAGAGGGAAACCATTTTGGTGAGATTGAGAAAACAGAACAATGATAAGTAATAATTTTTCTGCCAGCTATATAAGTCTGCCGGCATGGCTTGCTGTTTGCTTGTCGCAAATTGCTACTCAAGCCCTCACAAACCCTTGTGTTCTGGCTCTCTTGACCCTTTTTGGATGGACCTTCAGCATTCTGGATTTTTTGGATTTGTCCTTGACTTTGGCTCAGCTCAGCACTTCTACTGATCGTTTGCATTGGACACCCCCTACTGCCTGCTCCTCCTCTTGGGCAAGTATATCGCCTTCCTTCCCTTGCTGGCCGAGAGGCATGGGCGGGGAGTTGAACTCTGAGAGTGGCCTTCTTTGAAGCTGTTGTGGTGTCTGTCCGTCTTCAAGCACAGTGTCCAAAACAGGATGCTATAAAGTTGAGTTGGCTGGGTGGTTTCCCTCCCATTCTGGGCATGTCTTTCCCTCCCCATTGCCATGGCTTCAATCCAAGGGCCAACCACCCCATTTTCATGTTGGTGCTAAACACTTCAGTTTGCAATCAAGTGGTTTAATGGAGCAGGAAAAAGGTGGATGGATCTGCCCACTTTCTCCCACTGCTGGCTTAGATAGTAACACTTTTCGGCTCTGGTGCCAAGAATCTGGCAGTGTATTTAGTCCACCTGAACTAATTAGCAATGACACAATAATTAAATGGCTGGTATTTTTAAAAAAGAGAAGAGGACCATACCACGTGTTCTCACTGTTGTTATAGTATCTACAATTCAACCACAAGACCCACATGGAGCAGAGTCCCATTATCTGCACAAGAATTGGAATGGGTCCCAATTTGAGGAGGAAGGAAAGATACAAATCCCCCTGCCTCTCCTCCTCTTGTAGTTTACCCCTCCCTTGGCAACTGGAGGTTTCCATGTAAGTGAGAGGAGGCTATGAACCTGCTCTGGGTTTTAATCTGAACTTTAAGGAAGTTATCCAAGGCACCAAAGCTATTTTGAGGATAAATAGCAGCCCCTTAGGTAGCTCCTTTAAAGCTCAGACTAAAACCCAAAACAGATTCACCTGCCCTATTGGTACAGGAAATATTAGTTGCCACTGAAAGCAGGAGTCCACAGATGAAGGGGTGGCATACCTGCCGTGTCAACCCTTCACAAGTTTGCTTTACCCTTTTCCACAGAAAACACTCACCTGAAGGAGACATGGTGGTCTTTAGGCCTGGTGGGCTGGACTCATACTGTTGTTGTACTGCATGGAAACGGGAGAGAGTCCCAGTTTGGGGAGAAGGTGCTGCTTTCGGTGGCCCCCTTCCTATTTCGTGTGTTCCCTCTTTGCTGCTGTTCTGCACCCTACCTTTTGAGACACAGCTCCGCGACTCCACCCTCGTCCTGCCCTCCGAGCGTATCTCGGAGGGGAGCGGCTGGGTTTCGGCTCTTCCTCTGCCACTGTCTCCCACCGCTTTCCGTGCAGCCCCCAAACTCCCCAGTGGCCTCAGCCTGAGTCTGTTTTGGGGCAGTTCCCTTGGAAAGCGTACCCCGGTTAGAACAAGGTTCACGGAGACCAAAGTCAACCTATGGGTGGGAAACCCCCAACTGTCCCTGTCACCAAGAGACCTGGTCAGGACTTGCAAGCTCAGGACCGACGTGGCTTCCTTGACGCTCTCCGTTCACATGTAAGACGGCCTCCCTCTTTTCCTACCGCCTTTTGCCTTACCAAGTCTTTTGGTCTTTTCTAACGAGTCTTGTTTTCTCATGATACTACAGGACAAACTCCAATAGTCTCCGTTGACTCACTTTGGTGCGGAGGTTTGATTTGTTCACCGACCCATTTACTGGTCTCTTTGGCAATATGAAGAGATTAAAAAAAAACACACACACATTGAAATATTCTTTTAAAACTTTTTTAAAAAACAGCCTAAAAACCATCCCGAAATGCAATTTGGAAACAATTGAAACAGAGCGGTTGCAAACACTGAAAGCCTTGCAGAACAGCCCCAGGTTAGCTACAGGGCACTCTTAGAGAGAGAAAAGACCAGATTCACTGAGACACCAGGAAATGCTGGCCAAAAATAAATCTTCACTTATGTAATTATGTGCTGGTTGCGCTACACCACTCTTCTGCTGAATGCCAACTTAATGCAACTGGCTGTGTGCAGCACCCGTGTGCCTGTTTCCTGTCCCCTTCTGCAGTGGGGAATAAGACACAGGGAATGTTTCTGCAATTCCCCAGAACCAAGAGGCGCACTGGAGGCAGTGAGAAAGAGTTAGGCCCTTTCCAAGAACGCCCAGCCGTGGGTGAAATGGGTACTCTTGGCCACTGTGAACTAACTAGGTCTGCAGTGCAGCAGCCCAAAAGAGAGCAACCATGGCTGTCATTCTTTGTTGTGGTCTGCTTTGTGTAACTCCATGCATATTTAGCTACAAAGCAGAAGTGCTAAGGGAGCCCCCAATGAATAGCAAACATATGTCTCTGGGCCCCAGCCAGAGCATCCTGATGAGCGTCAAGGGCTACAGAGGTGTGCCGGCAATCCTTAGCCACTGTCTAGATGGGCACTGGGAACACTCAATGCCCGCTGGCACCCACTGAGCATGAGTTCCCATGCACAACAATCATTTCCCTGGCATCCCTAGAGAACAACCTCGTAGCAGCTTCTGGCTGAATACAGAAGTTGCAAAACTGCTCAGGTCTCTATCCCACAAACATAAGTCCACTGGTGTAGAAGTAAGTCCCATTCTGAATGCCATCCCACTTCCCAAAGGAAGCTGACATGTTTGGGAACGACACCAACAGGATTCCAAGTACAAAAGACAAAGAGACTGTAGACACCGGGTCTCCGTGAAAATGACTGGTTTGATCTGATCTCAGGTGCCAAATGGAGTCAGTCTGGGGAGCTTATCACACAAGGCAAGGAAATTGCAATTGCGGTAGGATAACAAGAGGATATATCACATGATGTCATTCCTCCTCTGTTATTCTCTCTGTGCAGGGCCGTTTGGAAAGCTTTTGTTTTACAATGGAGGTCATTAATAGTTTTTTTTGTCTTTGTAAAAAAAAAAAGTTTCCAAACAGTCTTCCACCAAGAGAACAACAGAAGAAGATGGCTTCATGTGATAAGTCCCAGCTGAAGATGTTGTTATTCTTCTCTAAGTGTGATTTGTCTGCCTGTTTGTGTGATCAAGCCCTGGCTTGTTGTTTGGCTAGCAGGCCACCAGGGAAGGCCAGGAAGGGCCTCCAGCCAGAAAAGGTGAGAGCCATGGCTGCTGGTCAGTGTTGACAAGGTTGGTCCAGAGGGAGGGAGGGTCTGACTCAGTGCGAGGCATGTTCCTATGTCTGTAAGCAGAAGCTCCCAAATTCCGCCCCCAGTATCTTCAAGTAGGGCAAGGGAAGAATCCTGTCGAAAACCCTGGAGATAGCCATGGTTTCCAGTCAGCGCTGGCAATAGGAGGCTACATGAAAGAACATTAATGCTCAGCAGAAGGCATCTTCAGTGCTCTTCTGCAGAGGATCCCACGTCGAATCCCTGGAAGTTCCAGGTTTGGGCTGGGAAAGAATCCCACCTAAACCCCTTCTGCCAGGCAGGATCGGCAAATCTGGGCTAAGTGGCCCAGGGAGCCCACTCTGCAGAAGTTGTTCCCATGTGAGATGACCTCCTATGTTCCATTCCTGGCATCTCTATTGAAGGTCAGGAACAAATTCTGCCTGGATCCTTGGATAGAAGGAGAGCTGCCAGTCAGAGTTGAAGGTCTGTCTCAGCAAAAGAGAGAACCCCATATTCCTATCTAAGAGGCACCAGGTTCAATTCTTGGCAACCCCATTTAGGGTTAGCCATGGCTGCCAGTCAGAGTCAACAACACTGGCCTAGGTGGGCCAAGGGTCCCTCTCAGCTCAAGCCAACATCTCAGCCATTCCTCTCTCCATGATGGTTCATACTAAGAGCAATTTGACGGTGGACTTTGCTGCTGTCTCAGTGGAGTGTGGGGGAGTCTCCTCCTTCTTTGGAGGTTTTTGAAAGAGAGGCTGGACGGCCATCGGTCAAAAAGAGGGCTTTGAGGGTGTCTTCCTGCATGGCAGGAGAGAGTTGGACTGGGTGGCCCTCGAGGTCTCTCCCAGCTCTAGCATTCTGCGATCGAGTTCAGCTACAACTCTGTCTGTGCCTGGGTGGAGTCACTTCCAGAAAAACAGCCACACACTCCGAAGGTCCGGGAGTTTTGGGAAGGGGTCCCTTGGAATTCTGGGGTTCCCATCAAGGGTGGTCTCAACATGGAGCCGCAACAGCTCTGCCAGCCACCCTGCCAGCTCCAACACAGCCAAAACCCACCCACCCCAGGCACTCTGCTGCTCGCTCCAACATCTGGAAACATTTTTTAATTTCTCTGCTGAACAAAGCAGCACCGGCAAGCGTCACGGGGGAGGCACGGAGGGGGATCAGATGGCGTCTCACAGATGCACACAAGATGCAGAAGCGTGTCTGACCCTGACCCCCAGCTCCCAAATGAATCCATTTGCCTTTCCTGCCCAAAGGTGTCTAGTTTCTAATTGAAAAGAACTCCCCAACCTACCCCTTGTCCTGTCCGGGGGGCTCAGTTCAGGGCTCCAATAGAGGCGGCATGGAGAGCCTTACCTGCCTGGCCTCTTCCCATCAGGGTGCTAATCCCCCGAACCACCTCCAACTCCTGTCGATGCACCTTCTCCCCAGCATCTGATGCTGTTTAATTTTCCCTTTGGCAAGCGGCTGCTAATCTCTCCTGCCTTTGTGTCCACCTGGAAGGTTCCTGGCTCCCTCCCCTTCGCTCCCTGCTCCGAAAGGTCTGCCCGGAAGGGTGCCCTGCCTCTCCGGGAGGGCTGGTGCGGTATAAAAAGGAGCTGGCATCGTGGCTCATGCTGTGTAGGCGCTGCCAGGAGGAGAGAGAGAGACAGAAAGAGAGAGAGAGAGAGAGAAGCCAGAAGAGGCAGTAGAGGAGCCTTGGAGACCGAGCACCGCAGCAACAGGTAAGACAAGTTGGGATCCCTCTTTGGTGGCTGCAGCTTCACTCAGCGCTAGTTTTGCCTCCTCTCCCTTGGCAAGAGGAGAGACAGTGCCGGACTTAGTTTCCACGCTAACACATCTGCTTTAATAGGAAGAGGGAAGGTTGGGGAAGGCACCGGGTGCCTGGAATGCTGTCGTTCATTCTCCACCAGAGTAGCCCCACTGAATCCGTGGGGTTTTACTTATGTGCTGACTCACCATCCAGCAGTGAGACCGACAAACTAAGTATTCCGGTCTATCTCTTAATGGGTGGCTGGAGGAAAACTTTGTTGATTACTTCACTCAGGACAGGATCGGGGAGTGATGCACTTAAGGGAAAGGAGCAGGGACTCTGGCATCAGTGGGGTGGTAGATCCACTCTGGGTTTCAGTCTGAACTTTCAAGGAGATCTATAGAATGAGGATTTTGATGGGATGGGGAAAAGCAGCATGGGTGGCACCTTTTATTTTCAGACTTAAATCCACCCTGGATTTATCAGTTTCGTCCCCCATCTGGAGATCACTGTCCCTGGAGTGAGGTTTAGGTCAAACTTCAGAAATGGGGGAGAACCTCACAGCAATGGAGCAAATGAAGGAGAAAACTAAGGTTGGTCTGGAGAGATTCTTTCTCCCAGGGTCCAAGAGCAGTGGTTTAGCAATAGATATTTTTTGATACACTCCAATCCACCAGGATGCCTTCTTGTATATTGTTCCCTTTTGGTTGGAAAAAGAACTATGGAAGAATGATTTAATATAACTTATTTCGGATGATCAAAATTCAGGAAGCCAAGCCGTATGGGGAGTGACCAAGGGAGCTGCCTTTGTTTAGCCTGGTGGAGAGGAGAGTGAGAGGTGGTATCGTTCTCGTCTTTAGATATCTGGAGGGGTATCGTGCAGATGGAACAAGCTTGTTGCTGCTGCAGAAAACTGAACATGGACAAATGGATTCAAAGTACAAGAAAAGGGGTTCTATAATTCTACACTTATTTTGATGTTCTTTTTATATACTCCATCAACATGTGCTTCACAGTTGGAATTCCTTTGCTATTTAGCACACACTCTTGGTCCAAAATAATAGGTCATTGGCTGTTGTGCTGCAAATTATGTTGATCCTAAGGCAACCCTATCACAGGTTTTTCTTGACAGGATTTGTTCAGAGGGGGTTTGACTTTGCCTTTCTCTGAGGCTGAGAGAGTGTGACTTCGCCAAGTTTCCCCTGTTGGCTTCCATGTCTAAGGCCCTTTTTGCACGGCATTTTCCATGCGAAAGGGTGCCTGGAGCGTCGCGAGATTGTGAGGAGCGATCTGCACGACGCACTCACAATCGCGTGACGCTCTGGGGCCGGTAGGCACCGATCGTGCACCTTTTCATTTTCTGCTAGAAACCTTAAATGGTGCGCGATCGCGCATTGCTCCTGGGCCCCATGTGTACTTACCTGGTGTGCGGAGCCTCCGGAGCTGCACTGGTCATGCTTCCTGCCCCAGCACAGCCTGGGAAACTCCCAGGCTGCGCCAAGGAAGAAAGAGGCAGGGCTCTCGTGCAAGCAGCCAACTCGTGCGGAGCCAAAGGACCCCAGACGTGAGAGCCTCTCGCCGGAGGCTGCTCACGCGATCCCTACACCCCAGTGCCGGAAGAAGGTAAGATGCGGAAAGGGCCTCACATTCAAACTGCATCTGGGCTCCTAGGTTACCTTCATCCCTATATATTGCTGCTGATGAGATATCTCAAGTGTGGGTTTTATTATGTATTAACTAATCTGGGACCCAATAGGGCAGGGATTTCTGCAGTCTTGGAAACTCTGCTTTTCAATTATGCTGCTTCCAAGGGATGGAACTCGTTTATGCCTTATTTATAAGAGCTGTATGCCACATCTACAGTCCCATCTTCAAAGCCGTCTTTAGGAATTTGAGATGCTCAGGGAGGGTGTCAGGCTTTTCAAAATGCACCTTCTTATTCTTACCATTAGGGTGTGCAAGTAGGAGGACCTCAAAGTTTAGCTTGATGCTTCCTTCGCTCTGAGGAAATCCAGTCCCAGGGGTAAGCAAGTAAGAGAAAAGAATGGGTGTGTATCTTATTGGAGGGAATGGAGGTCATAGGAGAGGAGGCAGGTGTTAGAGATTGGGGAGGGGGAAGAATAATTTCCTGCTGCAGAAGACCCAAGGTCATCCTTTCTTCTGGACATCAAAAAGCCCAGCCTCTTTATCCCTGTGAAGAGAGGCATTTATTCCCACAGGTAAAGATACTATCAGAGACCAGAAACCTCTCTGCGGATCAAAATTGAGAGCAGAGAGAGCCAAAGGGATAAGATAATGCAGACAGGCTTGGATAAAGAGCAGTAGGTCTGGAGTGAAAATAGTCTGAGAAAGGAAAGTGCCTAAGGTCTGTCCTTTACTTCCTCCTCTTGCTCCTGGACAGAGTTCTCTACCATGTTCTATGGTCCATGTAACTTCACCCATACTTAGCTATGTAGCAGATGCACTGAAGAACCCGCTGGGTCAATTGCAAAGATGCAAGAGTATTTCAATGCTCATTGGTACCCTTGGTGCTTTGGTCCCATTGTACATCAGCTCCTCTTGTGCATGGGGTCCCGTTTTCCACGCACAGCTGTCCTGATACAGAACAGTCCCTTTGCTGTCCCACCCCCCGTAGCAACATCACAGAAGCCCCTTGATGAAGTTGATGTTGCAACGCAGCCATTTTTCTGTTTCCTACAGATGTTAAGTCCAATTAGGAAGATGCAAGTGCCCCAGTGAATTCCAGCCATTCTGAGCTGGAATCCTGTGGCCATTTTATACATGGACAAGATCCCCTCTGTAAATAGATAGACGTTTCTGTCCAAGGTATTCTGTTCAAGGTTGCAGATTCAACCCAGATCTCCTCCTCCTCCTCCTCGTCCTCTTCAAGTGTGATACAAGATTGGATTCTCATGCCATTTCTCGCCATTTTTGGAGAGTGCAGGAGATGCTCAGCCTGGCCTGTTCTTCATTAGGGAGAAGGAAGCCATTGTCTCCAAGCTCACTTCCAAAAGCCAGGACGGGAGAACGGCCTGCAACTGCGTTTCGGCTCAGGAGGAGGTACTGGAGGGCAGCCACGGTGCATTTTTCTCCGGATTCCTCCTTTGAGCCTCTAGGCCTGGCTTCAAAGGGGAAAGTGGTTGGGGGTGGATAACCCCTCTCTTCCCCACGGCAGATGTCTGCCTGTGCGGTTTATAGGAACAGAATGGGAAGGACCTGCTCCGGGGAAGGCAGGGCACCTCCCTGCATCTGGAGAAGATCTGGAACTCCGTTTGGGTTTCCTTTCATATCATGGGGAAAGGATTAACACTTTCTTGCTCACAGATTCCCACAGGAAGCCTTTGGCAAAGAAGGGAAAAGGGAGGAGAGGGGGAGAGCAGTGTCAAGAGGGAAGCACAGAATGGTAGAGTTAGAAGGGATCTCCAGGCGTCATCCAGCCCAACCCTCCACCAGGGCAGGAATCTGCACGTATGGCTACCTCTCATCCATGACCCATCAATGGAGGATCCTTCACCTCTTAGGATTTGGGAAACTGGCTAGATTAGGTATTGCTCAATGGGAGAGAAGGGGATGGAGGCCTGCCATGAGCTGTACTTGGATTCCCTCCCTGCTAAATACTCTCAGGCTGGAACGAGGAGGCTGATCCTGAAGTGCTCGAGCTGTGTCATAGAGCATGTTTGGAGTGCCAAGAGGGCTCCCGTTGTCAAAAATGGGAAGGTGAGCTTGATGAGGGCCACAGAGCGAGAGCAGAGCTTGAGGGCAAATCTGAGTAGACCATGCCAAGAATGAGGCATTTAAACTACAATTTCCATGACTGGCTGGAGATGCTGGAAGTTGTAGTCCAAAAAGACTTTTTTCCCCCTTAAACCTGGATCTGTGCTCAAGCGCCAGGTGAGATCTGGGTGCAGAGTATCAAAAGTTGTGTATTGGACTATGGTTCTTAGAATCTCCCCGACACTAGGGGGGCTGTGGGACTGTGGGAGCTCTAGTCCAAAAGTACTGTTACCAAAAACAAAAAACAAAAAAATCTCTGGATCTGGGTATAAACTTGCTATTTCTAAAAATGATTTATTTATTTTTTTGACTTCAAGTCCCAGAATCCCCCAGCCAAGCTTCTGGGACTTTTCCAAAAGTCTGGGAATACAAATCTGGGACTTTTGGGTTTTCCAAAAAGTAACTTTTGCTCTTTTTTTGATAAAACCCTTGATCTGAGAGAGACATTCCCTGTCTCTTCCACTCTCAGCCACTCCCCATTGTCAGAGCTCTGTGCTAGTTGCGCTCAGCACAGCGGCCAACTTTTCTCTTTTGCAGATCCCCTGTGCTTTTCCTGGAGGATGTTGGGTCCCCAGTGCAGCAGCCTTTGGGCCGTGCTTGGCGTTCTGCTCATCCACTCAGTGGCAGGGGATCCTGGACCCTGTTTGGACAGCGGTTGGTGCCGAGAGATGGAGACAGAAGCTGAGGTGATGGTAAGCAGGCCATTGCTCAGTGCCGGCCCCGCTGAGAGGGGAGGAACAGCACTTCTCTGAGAGCTGACCTATGGAACTCACTGCCTCAAGATGTGACTTAGATGTCTTTAAAAGTGAGACTCAAAGAGACTGAGGCCATTTCCACACGAGACTGTTATAGCACGATGATTCCACTTTCAGCCTCCTATGGAATCCTGGGGTTTACATAGGAGGTTGAAAGTGGAATCATCGCACTATAACGGACTCGTGCAGAAATGGCCTGAGTCATGCTATGCCGTGTTCAGAGCTGTGAAGAACTATGGGGAGGATTACAGTTCCCCTAGTTAGTAAGTTAGCTTGTCTAAACTCAGCCAAAAAATGCAAAAAAATATTCAGGTACATCCTCAAACCTTTCTAAGTCGTTTTTCATTTTAATATCACAAGCCATGATATATTCTATTCGATATTTCCTGTACTTCTTAAACAGTAAGGCTGTGTTCCCAAAACATTAGATAACAGGAGATCTCATTGTAAACTTTCCCACAGATGTTAAAATTAGTACAGTACTATGAAGTTCTATGGAGGAAATCAACTGGGGAAGTAACTTTACAGTTCCAACTTCATAATATCCAACACAATTTTCTTTGTGGTAAAAACAGAATCTTATTTATTGATGTTAATCAGGTACGTATATGATTCAGATCAAAGGCATAAGCAAAGTCATTTAATAGCCAAACAACACAAACAGTCCAACATCAGAAGTAAGCATTCAGTCCTTAAAAAAACCCCAAAAAGAAAAAATTCAAAATCATTCTCATCTAGGCACGTGAAAAATAATGTAATTGGATCCCAGATCAACACTAACAAAGTAGAAAGAAGAAAAGAGATTGAGTATTTAGATTTAAATCATACGTGGTTCTGATAGCGATCCAAAAAGAGGTACTTTAAATGCTGTACGAGCAGGCTTTAGACTAGTGTTATAGGCAGGTTCACACTGTAGCACACAAAGGGCTTCTTATCTTCTATCAGTAAAGGCACAAAAAGTCAAATTGTATACTTACCAAGAGGTCCGGAGGGAGGGAATGTAATGTCCATATGGGGGTGTGTGAAATCTTTACTCTCCAGCATCACTGAAGTTCATGATTCTCCCGAAGACTCAGGACCTGCTGTGGCCACTCTGTTCCCAATCAGGGACATCACCATTCTCAATCCTGGCTCGATGGAGTCTTTGGACTCCCCATGTTTTGGGAAGTCCACTAATTTGACAGAGGAGTCCTCCCCCCCATCAGGCACAACACTTCTGGGGACCACAATCTAGCGGAGCTTGCTAGATCATGTCTGCCATTGACTGCCAGAACCCATCCAACTCCTTATCTTAATTAAATGTATCCTTGATTTGCATGTAAGCAAACTGATTAAGATCTTTGCCTTCCTTAAGAAGTATTCACTTGTTTTAAACTCCCAGCTGTCTTCTTCAAAGTAAAAAGTCATTATTACAACAACTATCTCTGAATTCTAACCCATTTTTTCCAAAAAATAGGTAATATTATCTTCAGAAAGAAGTCTCTGCTTGTATTTATACCAAATTTGTTGAAGAGCTTGATTCAAAGATTTTAAAATTCAGCATGTGCCATTAACTTTATCATACCACAGTTAACTGTGCCACCCAAATCATAAATCATGATCACCACTTCCCAAGAGTCTCTCATCTCTAAGCAACATCCATTCCTTCAACCAATAAATGTAATATAAGGAATTTCCAGATAACCTCTTTCTTTAGCATCATACAATGTTTTAAAATTTATCCTGCCAAAAAAATCTGGAAATTTCTTTCTGCCATTGTAACTAGGGTATTCCATTTTTTATGATAGGGATCATTTGGAAGTAGAAATGAAGTACGTGCTCCAATTTTCTCTAGTCATGTGAGACTTTCCAAATGAGCAAGGGTCTCAGTGATTTGCAGGTGAGAACAGATGTGGTAAATACACAGAGGTTAAGAAATGCAGGGAAGGAACTATAGGTATCACTGAAGGTGTCAAATTGCCAACCTCACTTTATTCTCTTCCATTTTGCAGGAGTGCCTCCGAGCCTGCAGGTCAGAGCTCTCCCTCTCCCTCTCAGATGAGACCCCCATCTATCCGGGCAATGGTCACATGCAGCCCCTCTCCGAGGAGATCCGGAAGTACGTCATGAGCCACTTCCGTTGGGACAAATTCGGCAAGGGCGATGACAACGGGAGCAGCGGAGGCAGCACTGAGTTGGGCCACAAACGAGAGGAGCTCCACACCGGAAGACACTCCCCTGCGGCCATCACCCCGGACTCTTCTCAGACTCAGGAGAGCTGGGAAGGGGACCTCGAGAGCGACCTGGAGTCCCTGGAAAGGCAGGAGGGGAAGAGGTCGTACGCCATGGAGCACTTCCGGTGGGGGAAGCCGGTGGGCCGGAAGAGGAGGCCCATCAAGGTCTACCCCAACGGGGTGGAGGAGGAGTCGGCGGAGAGCTACCCCCAAGAGTTCCGGCGAGACCTCTCCTGGGAGACAGACTACCCCGAATCCGACTCCGCTTCTGACGAGGAACAGCCGGGGAAAACCAAGAAGGACGGCGCCCAGTACAAGATGCACCACTTCCGGTGGAACGCCCCGTCCCCCAAGAGAAAGCGCTACGGCGGGTTCATGACCTCCGAACGCAGCCACATGCCTTTAGTGACTCTTTTTAAGAACGCCATTGTCAAAACGCCATACAAGAAAGGCCAATAGGAGAGAGGGGAGCGGGGGAGAGCGAAGCCATCCCCCACACGGTGGGGGGTGGACAGCAGAATTGGGGAGCAGAGGCACCCCAAGTTTAGATCTCTCCGGCACATAATGTCATTTAGATACTGTTAATGAAGATCATTTATTTACATTGTTCTTACTTGTTATTAATAAGGAAGGAAGTGGTTGTTTGGGAGGCGGTTGGATGTTTGCATTCTGGTTTTGAATGTACAAAATAATTGGGAGAGGGAGCGGATGGGGGGACCTTTGACGCCTACATCCCTGGTGTCAGCGTAAGGAGGGCGAGGGGAAGGGGGGAGTTAGCTATCTTTCTCAACAGCAGAGAGTATTTTCATACTTTAAATCAGCTGTACTATACTGTAAATGAAGGGGGTTAAAAATATAAAATAAGACTAATAACAATGACAAATACATCTTTTGCAAGCTAAACGAGTCTCAGAGGTTTTTCTATTTTTTACCGAAAGGTATTGGGATGGTGATTTTTGGCAGCAGGGTCACAGTTGCAATTGTGCATGAAATTCGGGGAGGACGCATGAATTGGGCTCAGGGGTATTTGACAGAGAAGATGGAGTGTCAAAAGGCACTCACAGGTAAACGTCCTCATTGTTATAAAATATGACTGCGGTTTTGTTCTAGGTCTTTATGGCCCCTGTTATGGAAGACATAATGTAGTAATGAGGGGCATTTCAGAGGTCATCTTCAGGAGCTGGGTGGATTTAGCTTGGAGAAGAGAGGACTGAGTGCTGATCTGAACGCTCTTTTTCCAGTACCTGAAGGGATGTCATGTCCATAACAAGCTTGTTTTCTGCTGCTCCAGAGTCCAGAACTTGAACCAGTGTATTCAAATAAGTAGAAAAGAAATTCCCTCTCAACATTAGGAAGATTGTAAAGTCTGTTCGACAGCAGAATAGACTACCTTGAGGTGGGGGTGGACGCTCTCTCTTTGGAGATTTTTTAACAAAGGTTGAGCAGGCAATTTTAGGAATACTTCAGCTGTAACTTCCTACCTACCAGGGAGTTGGACTAGATGGCCTGATTCCATGTTCCAAGTGCGTGATTCCTCAGCATCTGATCACTGCTTACTGTCCGCTTCTCCACAGTCTGTAGTGTTGCTGGGTTCTTCCACAGTTCCCGCTAGCGGATCACAGCTGAAGTCCTCTATCAGTTCAGTGTGAATCTGGAAAGTTATGTGCTTTTGTGCTATGCAAACTTTGTGCTGGAGGGCAGCGTGGTGAAAGTGAACCAAGACATCCAATGCATGCACAATGTAGAATGAACCCTAGAATCCTAGAGTTGGAAGAGACTGCAGGGGCCCCCCAGTCCAACCCGCTTTTGCCATGCAGGAAGACACAACACTCAAAGCCCTCCCTGTGACAGATGGCCATCCTGCCTCGCTTTAAAAACATCCAGATATATGTGTGTCTATGTGTGATGCACAATGAATGTGCAACGCTCCTCCTGCAACCTTGAACTGAATGGGGACATTCCTCACCAGACAGAATGTGCAACTGCTTCTGTAGGGGAACTTTCATGTGCCTGAGATGTCAACAAATTCCAACTCACGTCTGGCAGACGGAGTTGAGTTCCATCTCCTTTTCCAGGCCAAATCAGGTCCTTTACTCTTTCTTTGCTCCAATCCAGTAAAAGAGGCAGTCGGTGGATTTCTTCAAAGCACATAACATTTCCCAAGTGGCAACCAGGCATGCAAAACCTACCCGGAGTGTTGGGTCACCACTTTTATTTAGCACCGGGTCACTGTCTTCTCAGGTTAGACCAAATGCTACAGCAACAGTGTCTGCGAACTGCTGTGTCTGGAGGATGCCTTGAATCTGCTCTGGGTTTTTGTCTGAACTCTGAAGATGCTATCCGAGGTGCCTACTCTACCCTACTTTCTGGAGGTTAGGGTTCAGAGTACCTGTTTTAAAGGGCGGCCTAAAACGTGGAGTGGATTTGACACCCCACTGACATAGATGGGGGCTACCACTCTCCCAGCATACAAACTCACAAATATCCCAAAATATTTTTGGGTATTTCTGGGCACAGGTATAAGGCGATCTTCACAGTTTGGCAGCCTCCAGCCCAGATTGATTGGCCCCATGAAGTCACACTCACACAGAGCTATACAGGCATTCGTCACCTAACCTGGTTTACATATTCTTGGCAATTATTTCTGTAATAGAAAATTTGGTACCAAAGAGAGAAAGAATAGGGAATAGTTCCTGACCCACAAGCAGAACAACATTGTGTGATAAGTCCAAGCCAAAGATGCTGTTCTCCTGATGCAATTGAGGCTTACCTCCTGCGTGCGATAAAGCCCCTAGTTCCTAATGGAATTCAAAATATCTCAAAACTTGGCTCCTGCCCTGCACGTTCCAGTCAAGGGGAACTTTGGCACCAGAAAAAGCTGTGAGGAGGACCGGGGACATTGTCACATTTCCTGGAAGTGACATGATGTGGCAAAAGGGTGAAAAGGCCCTGGGGATGAACCAGGACTCTTTTTTTGTACACAACATCACAATGAAGGATGTCGGATTCCTCCAATGATACTCAGCACTCGAGGCCATGAATTGGTTCTTCTTGGCTTTCATCTGGTGGAATTGCAGAAAACATATCCATGTGCAATCTTATTTATTTCACCTAGATGAGTGTGGCTGCACACACACACACACATACGCACACGCACACACACACACACAGAGGCGTATCTAACATAAACAGAGCCTAGGGCAAGCACAGAAGCTGCGCCCCTACCTTCGGGACCACCTCCTCCCCCTCCTCCTCCTCTTCTGTCCCTTCTAGCATGACCTTTTTACACCCTCCTTGGCAATGGCACCCAGGGCATGTGCCCTGCTTGCCCCACCCTAGATACACCTCTGCACACACACTTATTTTTGTTATGTGCTGTCAAGGGGAATGGCAATCACTGGAGATGCAATGTGCCCAGTCTTTGTACATTTTGGGTTTTTGTGCATCAAATGAACTCCTCCTGTGTTGTAAGCAAAGCGCCTGAGAAAGAAGCTCCTTTTAACATAGTCTTCTTACAGCCCCACCTTTCCTCCTTTTCCTCTGTGTATCTGGAAGTCTTTTTTAGCAGCATTGGCACGGCATTGGGAGGAAGGTGAAGCAGGGCCAGAGATACGTAGAGGTTCTGCGTCAGGTTGCAACAGCCCATCTGCAGCCAGAGATGTAAGTAATGCCACTTGGCCATGGACACCTACTGTTGACCTTGGGTCCATCACAAACTGTCAGCCTCCAGAAAAATCCATGATAGGGTTGGTGTAAGTTGTAAATCACTTCAAGTCGCACAATAACAGCAACCTTACCCATGCCTTACCTGACCTGGGCCATTTCTGCACTAGACTTTTATAGCGCTATGATTCCACTTTCAACATCCTATGGAATCCTGGGGTTTTCACTTTCGGGAGGGGCCGGCTGGCAAAACTGCAAACCCCAGGATTCCATAGGATGTTTCAACTGGAATCATAGTGCTATAAAAGTCTAGTGCGGAAATGGCTCTGGTTGTTCCATTTGCCCAATGTATATTGTTAGCTTCCAGGAGAAGGTTTGTGGAAGCCTATGGAACTGCTCCATTTGGGAAGCGTTTCTTTATATAAACACAAGAAATCCATTAATCACCTCCTTTGTAAAAGAAATGCTTTTCCAATATTCTCCCACCAGAAAAACTACAGAGAAAGAACAACATGTGAGAAGTCCCAGCCAAAGACACTATTTTCCTGCTATAATTATGATTTACCTCCCTTATGGGTTAAAGTCCGAGGAAATATAGGATGGGGGACACGTGGCTGGAAAACAGTACGTGTGAAAGGGATCTAGGAGTCTTGGTGGACCACAAGCAGAGCATGAGTCAGCAGTGTGATGCGGCAGCCAAAAAAGCCAAAGCGATTCTGGGTTGCATCAATAGGAGTATGCTGTTCAGATCAAGGGAGGTAATGATACCACTCTATTCTGCATTGGTTAGGTCTCATCTGGAATACTGTGTCCAGTTCTGGGCACCTCCGTTCAAGAAGGATATTGACAAGCTGGAGCGTGTCCAGAGGAGGGCAACCAAAATGGTGGAGGCTCTGGAAGCCATGAAGTCCTTTGAGGAGCGCCTTAGGGAGCTGGGGATGTTTAGTCTGCAGAAAAGAAGGTTAACATGATGGTCCTGTTTAAATATTTGAAAGGATGTCATGTCAAGGAGGGAGCGGGCTTGTTTTCCACTGTTCCAGAGACTAGGACAAGGAGCAGTGGATTCCAGCTGCAGGAAAGGAGATTCCTGATAGTCAGAGGTGTTCAGCAGTGGAATCTGCTGCCTCCACGGAGTGTGGTGGAGTCTCCTCCTTCTTTGGAGGTTTTTACGCAGAGGCTGGATGGCCATCTGTCCAAAGGAGTGCTCTGACGTGTGTTCCTGCATGGCCAAAGGGGGTTGGGCTGGCTGGACCCTGGGGTCTCTTCCAACTCTATGATTCTATGAATACTTTGCTGAGTTTTAGCATAAAGCTGTTGTATGCAGGGCAGAATCCTGTGGAGCCTTCATGCTCAAGCAACCAGGATTTCCTTGAGCACAGCAGTGAGGAACATGTAGCCTGTGGGCTACATGTGGTTCCTGGGACCCCAAGCCTCACACAAGAGATCTCTGAAACTGCCACCCATCCTCAACTTTTTTGTGCCAAAAAATTGGCCGTGAAACAGTTTTAAAAAATAACCCTACTCCAACTGCCACAAAAACAGAATTTTTTTTTTGTAAATCCCTCTGGTTTTCATTCTCTACTACAAACCTCCTAACCAGACAATTTTGGTCCCATTTTGGCCACTGAGAAAAACCAGAAGTAATGCTATCTCACTTCTAGCCACGCAACAAATGATGTGCATTTTTCAGAGGGGAGTGTGGTACACCCATGCTTTGAATTTGAGACAGATTGCCATGGGACCAGTAGGCAAAATGAGATGGAAGCGTTGTTCAAAGTTGCAAGGTTTCTGGATGAATGTGTTATGCCGTCAGGATATTCAAGGTGAATGCAGGCACTGCTTTTTTAGTGGACGGTAGAAGTGGAGTGATGTGGCCTTCGGTACAGGTGCGAGATTGTTATGACTAGCCAGACCCAGAAGATCTTTTGCTTCATCCGCACTAGACTGTTATAGCGCTATTATTCCACTTTCAACATCCTATGGAATCCTGGGGTTTGCAGTTTCGGGAGGGGCCGGCTGGCCCCTCCCGAAACTGCAAACCCCAGGATTCCATAGGATGTTGAAAGTGGAATAATAGCGCTATAACAGTCTAGTGCGGAAATGGCTCAAGTGAAGGTTGCCAAGGGGGAAAGTGATTGGATCACCTCACAAGGTCCGGGGTGGTAGCAAGCTCTCAAAAGGCTGGCGTTTGCTCAATGTTTCGCCTTTTAGGCTTTTTCCGAACTGTTCATGGAATTGCTGAGAGATTTATGCTTTGCTACCCAGCACGCTGCCGGTTTTTTACTTGCCGATATCCTTGCTGATTTACTGCTGTACTAGTTGCTGTTTGGAATGTGTCTGGCCGCCTTATCTGAACCTCGGTGTCTTCAAAATAAACTAACAAGCACTGAGCCTAACTGAAGAGCTTTCGGAACTGTTTTTTTTGCTCCATTGAAGTTGGCTGGTCGCAGCAAGGCGACGCTTCCCTGTTAGCACTCTGTGTAAGCCCTGAGGAGCTGTTTCACACCAACCCTGACATATGCTACTGAACCAAGGGCAGCAAGTCAGTCACTATAAATATACAAGTCATGAGTTGAGTCGAGTCAGTGTGTCATTTATTGCCAAGTCAAGTCTCAATTGAGTCACTGAAGCAACTTAAGTCCAACTTATGTCTGAGTCAATCGACTTGAGTCTACGGCCATTTCCGCACTACACTCTTATAGTGTGATTCTTCCACTTTCAACATCCTATGGAATCCTGGGGTTTGCAGGCCCCTCCCTAAACTGCAAACCCCTGGATTCCATAGGATGTTGAAAGTGGAATAATTGCACTATAAGAATGTAGTGCAGAAATGGCCTACGTCATTGCTTTGTAGCTACTCCTAAGTAACAGTTGAAGGAAGGTGCCTTCAGGTATGAGATAATCTTTTGCTAACATAAGATTGCTTGCTTGGATTAAAAGCTCCCGTTTAGAGATGTCCTCTTTTCCATGCTCTCTTCACATATCTTTGCTCATTGTGTGTGTGTGTGTGTGTGTGTGTGTGTGTGTGCATACAAGTCTCTGCAAAGTCAAAGGTGGGCAAAAGTGTAAGCTGAACCCCTCAGTAACTTCCCATAAAATTACTGACTCACGTGGGGTGGCTCACATGGAGAGCATTTTGTTACTGCCCTGGCTAGCCCGAGCTTTGGGGGATATAAAAAGATATCTCTTGATATCAATAATTCAGCCTCACATACCCATTCCCTTCCACGTGCTTGCGCGGACCCCGGACAAGCACGTACGCAGGCTCGGCCGATAATCGCTGTAATATTCTAACACAATACAGGCAGGCCAGAAACAGCCGACTCACAGCTTTAGGAGACCTCCAGGCAAGTACCTTCGTTAAGTATGCACGCAGCTCTCAAAAGATCCTCTGCCCCGAGCTGGCAGCTTGATGATCGGACTATACAACGCTCAAGTACTCCGCGTTTGCGTACCGGCTATCCTATTGATAATTTGGCTAAAACTCAATCATTCAAATTCTGACCTTTCGGAGGCTTTGTCTCCAGCCCCAAATCCATTGTTTCCCCCAAGTCTGACCTAGCCTGCGGTCACAATTCTCCTTATAAAAACCCCTGACTTTGAGCGCTTCCTCGGATCGCTCTTGGCTTCCATCCCGCCTTGCTGTCGCTTTGTCCAGCAAGCCTTCCCCTCGGCTCCCCGCGCTGAGATCCACGCTGCCCGGCTTCTCCGCTTCCGACCGGGCTTCCGGACAGGTGAAGTATCACCCAAACCAACAACTCCTCTAAAAACCCCTCTATCCCACTCCAACCTTTATTTCTTTAGTTATCTCGTGTGAGTGTGCCACATACACTGTTTGATTGTGTTTTTAATAAAACCACATTTATTATTTCAACTTCTGTGTGCTCCTTGACTCGGCCTGACCCCGTAGACATAGGGCTCAAGATCCTGCTGAGTTACCCTGCTTCTCGTATCGCTAAAGCAGTGCTCAGAGCTAATTTTCCCCACCTATTGTTGAGCACATTTTGGTGTCCCTCACGGGACCCCCAGAAAACAAGGTAACAATTTGGTTAAAAATAAATGGAGAAAGAAATAAAAACAACATTGCGATAGAAGTTTACCACAGACTACCAAACCAAGATGAGGTTGTGGATTCTGCTTTTCTAAAACAAATCCTAGAAATATCCAGGAAGCAAAAACTGGTAGTTATGCAGTACTTCAATTATCCTGATATCGGCTGGAAGACTAAGGCCATTTCTACACAACGACGCTCTTCCACATTGTCGCACTGCAGTCCCAGGCCTGGATTCAGATACTGATTAAGAGTTCTCATGTCACCTGTCAGTCCGCAAGATACCTGTCAGCTTCCCAAGATGCCCTCTGAAATGGCCCTCATTACTACAGTATATCTTCCGTAATAGGGGCCATAAAGACCTAGAACAAAACCGCAGTCATATTTTATAACAATGAGGCCATTTACCTGTGAGTGCCTTTTGACACTCCATCTTCTCTGTCAAATATCCCTGAGCCCAATTCATGCGTCCTCCCCGAATTTCATGCACAATTGCAACTGTGGCCCTGCTGCCAAAAATCGCCATCCCAACACCTTTCGGTAAAAAATAGAAAAACCTCTGAGACTCGTTTAGCTTGCAAAAGATGTATTTGTCATTGTTATTAGTCTTATTTTATATTTTTAACCCCCTTCATTTACAGTATAGTACAGCTGATTTAAAGTATGAAAATACTCTCTGCTGTTGAGAAAGATAGCTAACTCCCCCCTTCCCCTCGCCCTCCTTACGCGGACACCAGGGATGTAGGTGTCAAAGGTCCCCCCATCCGCTCCCCCTCCCAATTATTTTGTACATTCAAAACCAGAATGCAAACATCCAACCGCCTCCCAAACAACCGCTTCCTTCTTTATTAATAACAAGTAAGAACAATGTGAATAAATGATCTTCATTAACAGTATCTAAATGACATTATGTGCCGGAGAGATCTAAACTTGGGGTGCCTCTGCTCCCCAATTCTGCTGTCCACCCCCCACCGTGTGGGGGATGGCTTCGCTCTCCCCCGCTCCCCTCTCTCTCATTGGCCTTTCTTGTATGGCGTTTTGACAATGGCGTTCTTAAAAAGAGTCACTAAAGGCATCTGGCTGCGTTCAGAGATCATGAACCCGCCGTAGCGCTTTCTCTTGGGGGACGGGGCGTTCCACCGGAAGTGGTGCATCTTGTACTGGGCGCCGTCCTTCTTGGTTTCCCCTGGCTGTTCCTCGTCAGAAGCGGAGTCAGATTCGGGATAGTCTGTCTCCCAGGAGAGGTCTCGACGGAACTCTTGGGGGTAGCTCTCCGCCGACTCCTCCTCCACCCCGTTGGGGTAGACCTTGATGGGCCTCCTCTTCCAGCCCACCGGCTTCCCCCACCGGAAGTGCTCCATGGCGTACGACCTCTTCCCCTCCTGCCTTTCCAGGGACTCCAGGTCGCTCTCGAGGTCCCCTTCCCAGCTCTCCTGAGTCTCAGAAGAGTCCGGGATGATGGCTGCAGAGGAGTGTCTTCCGGTGTGGAGCTCCTCTCGTTTGTGGCCCAACTCAGTGCTGCCTCCGCTGCTTCCATTGTCATCGTCCTTGCGGAATTTATCCCAACGGAAGTGGTTCATGATGTCCTTCCGGATCTCCTCAAAGAGGGGCTGCATGTGACCATTGCCCGGGTAGATGGGGGTCTCATCTGAGAGGGAGAGGGAGAGCTCTGATCTGCAGGCTCGGAGGCACTCCTGTAAAATAGAAGATGCTGAAGGGGTGATAATTAGATCCCTTCTGAAATAATATATATCACATTGTTCCTTCTCTCCAGCTCTCAACCCCTGTGTGTTTTCCAGGGCTTGTCTCACCTGCAAATCATTGGGACCCTGCTCATTTGCACTGGCTACCTTGACTTGAGAAAACTGGAACCCATACTTCATTTCTACTTCCAAATGATCTGTATCATAAGAAATGGAATGCCTTTTGTACAATGGCAGAAAGACATTTCCAGATTTCTTTTGAAGGCAAGGAACCCCAAAATAAAATCTAAAGCATTGTATGCTGCTAAAGAAAGGGGTTATCTGGAAATTTCTAACATTAAATTGTATTATGATGCCTGTTGTTTTGTTTGGTTGAAGGAATGGATGTTTTTTTTAGAAATGAAAGTCTCTTGGAACTTGAAGGTCATTATTAAAGATTTGGATGGCATGGATACATTTGGTATGATAAAGTTAAGGCTTACACTGAATTTACACATAATCTTCTACATGTTTGGTATAAATACAAGCACAGACTTTTCTGATGATAACATTAGCCTTTCCTGGAAAGAATGGGTAAGAAATCAGAGATGGTTGTTCCATAATGGATTTTTATCTCTTGAAGAAAACAGCTGGGAGCTTAAAACAAGTGAATGCTTCTTAAGGAAGGCAAAGATCTTACTTGGTTTGCTTACATGCAAATCAAAGATACATTTAATTAAGATAAGAGGTTGAAGGGGCTCCGGCAGCCAGTTGGGTCAATGGCAGACACAATCTAGTAAGCCCCGCTATATCATGGTCCCCTGAAGTGTTGTGCCTGACAAGTGGGGGGGTCTCTCTGGGTTTATGAAGACTCCTGTCTGCTAGGATCAAGACTGGCAACAAGTCCATTTGGGAACGGAGAGGCCACTGTAGGTCCCAAGGCTCTGGGAGAATTGTGCTCTTCAGTGGAGCAGATTTCACCCCCTATATGGACATTACATTCCCTGCATCTGGACCTCTTGTCATTTGACATTTTGTGCCTTTATTGATAGAAGATAAGAAGGCCTTTGTGTGCTACAGTGTGAACCTGCCTATAACTCTAAAGCAGAGCTTTCCATACTTTTCATGTTAGTGGCACACTTTTTAGACATGCATCATTTTGCGACACAGTAATTCAGTTTTACTAGCAAACCAGAGGCTAAACTAACCCCTTACAGGAGATACAGACACAAACATAAACTGTAATAACAAAATGTATGGGGACACAACATATCTCATGAAAACCTTTCATATATTTTAAAAAAGATATGATTTATAAATAACAACATACGTTTCCAAGATTGTAGGCGACACACCTACACACTTCAGGTGACACACTAATGTGTCATGGCACACTGTTTGGAAAGCCCTGCTCTAAAGCCTTCCTGTACAACATTCAAAGGGATAGTATCTCTTTTTGGTTCGCTATCAGAACCACATATGATTTAAGTCTAAATACTCAATCCCTTTTCTTTCCTTTCTGCTTACTGTTACTGTTTGTTACTGTTGCTCGGGAATCTAATTACTTTTTATATGCTTAGACCAGGAAATGGATTTTTTTTAATATATGTATATGTGTGTGTGTGTGTGTGTGTGTGTGTGTGTATTGCAATATTCTTGAAGAAAAATAAAAAACACGTTGCATAAAAACACACATATATAGGTCATTTCCACACTAGACTGTTATAGCGCTATTATCCCACTTTCAACATCCTATGGAATCCTGGAGTTTGCAGTTACGGGAGGGGCCAGAGGCCACAATGAAGACAAAATGAGATAACTCAATAAAGACAAAACGAGATAACACAATGAAGACAAAATGAGATAACAAAAGAACAGGAAAAAAGAAATACAAACTACAAAGTATAGGAAAAAAAAGACCAGAGGTCAGACGTTGGACTTTGAAAACAGGGGCCTGGGGCAGCTCAGCCCTTGTGACTGGGGCCAAAGCTTGAATGCTGCTCTACTGCTTCCAGGCCAAGTTAGCCACCAATAAGGTCTGAAAAGCCCTGCAGCATTGAGCTCAAACCCCACTTCATCTAGCCTTCTGCTTCCAGAACGGGACAGCCAGAGGGAGGCTGGAAAGATTTAAAAGTCTTTTCTGGTGTTTGTCGCAAGCAATCAGTATTTGAGTCTGGAGTTTGCACAAATAGCTCTTCACAGCTCTGAATGCAGGATAGCCTAACTCAATCAGTCTCCTTGATCAGATGCATTCACTTTTAAAGACATCTAAGCCACATCTTGAGGTAGTGAGTTCCATAGGTCAGCTCTCAGAGAAGTGCTGTCCCTCCCCTCTCAGTGGGGCTGGCACTGAGCAATGGTCCACTTACCATCACCTCTGCTTCCGTCTCCATGTCTCGACACTAACCACTGTCCAGACAGGGTCCGGGATCTCCCGCCTCTTGGTGGATGAGCAGAACGCCAAGCATGGCCCAAAGGCTGCCGCACTGGGGAGCCAACATCCTCGGGGAAAAACACAGGGGTCTGCAAAAAAAGAAAAGTTGGCCACTGTGCTGAGTGCAACCGGCACAGAGCTCTGACAGTGCTGAGTGGCTGAGAGTGGAAGAGACAGGGAATGTCTCACTCAGAGCCAGGGTTTCCACAAGGAAAAAAGTGACTTTTTGGGAAAACCAGAAGTCCCAGGTTTATACTCCCAGACTTTTGGACTAAAAGCCCCAGAAGCTTGGCTGCCCAAAAAAAGATTTTTAAAAATTCAAGCTGTACCCAGATCTCACCTCAAGTACAAATCCATATCCTGAGTTTTTGCTTTACTTTTTTTTTTAAGTACTTTGGGAGGAGAGTTCCCACAATCCCCCAGCCAGACAGAGTGTCTGGGTGATTTTAGGAGTCATAGTCCAAAAGGCAACTTTTGTTACTCTGCACCCAGATCTCACCTGGCACTTGAGCACAGATCCAGGTTTAAGAGGAAAAAAAGTCTTTTTGGACTACAACTTCCAGCATCTCCAGCCAGTCATGGAAATTGTAGTTTAAATGCCTCATTCTTGGCATGGTCTACTCAGATTTGCCCTCAAGCTCTGCTCTCGCTCTGTGGCCCTCATCAAGCTCACCTTCCCATTTTTGACAACGGGAGCCCTCTTGGCACTCCAAACATGCTCTATGACACAGCTCGAGCACTTCAGGATCAGCCTCCTCGTTCCAGCCTGAGAGCATTTAGCGGGGAGGGAATCCAAGTACAGCTCATGGCAGGCCTCCATCCCCTTCTCTCCCATTGAGCAATACCTAATCTAGCCAGTTTCCCAAATCCTAAGAGGTGAAGGATCCTCCATTGATGGGTCATGGATGAGAGGTAGCCATACGTACAGATTCCTGCCCTGGTGGAGGGTTGGGCTGGATGACGCCTGGAGATCCCTTCTAACTCTACCATTCTGTGCTTCCCTCTTGACACTGCTCTCCCCCTCTCCTCCCTTTTTCCTTCTTTGCCAAAGGCTTCCTGTGGGAATCTGTGAGCAAGAAAGTGTTAATCCTTTCCCCATGATATGAAAGGAAACTCAAACGGAGTTCCAGATCTTCTCCAGATGCAGGGAGGTGCCCTGCCTTCCCCGGAGCAGGTCCTTCCCATTCTGTTCCTATAAACTGCACAGGCAGACATCTGCCGTGGGGAAGAGAGGGGTTATCCACCCCCAACCACTTTCCCCTTTGAAGCCAGGCCTAGAGGCTCAAAGGAGGAATCCGGAGAAAAATGCACCGTGGCTGCCCTCCAGTACCTCCTCCTGAGCCGAAACGCAGTTGCAGGCCGTTCTCCCGTCCTGGCTTTTGGAAGTGAGCTTGGAGACAATGGCTTCCTTCTCCCTAATGAAGAACAGGCCAGGCTGAGCATCTCCTGCACTCTCCAAAAATGGCGAGAAATGGAGCAGCATAAAGGCCTGATGAGGACCCAGCCTGGTGTCCAAGTTGGAGTGTTGGACTACAAGTTAGGGCGTGCAGGGTTCGAATTCCTTCTCAGCCGCAGAAACCCCTGGGTGACTCTGGGCAAGTCCCATTCTCTCAGCCACAGAGGAAGGCAAAACAAACCCCCTTCTGGAGCAATGTGGGCAGGAAAACTTGGCCAGCGTGGTGCAGGGGTTGGAGAGTAGGTTAGAGAGTCCAGGAACCAGGTTCAAATCCACATTCAGCAGCCACGAAACCTCAGAAAGTCACACTCCTTGAGTCGGGGGGGGGAGGGGGCTACAGCAGGCCTTCTCTGAACACATCTTGCCAGGAAAGCCCCACAGGGGGGTCCCCATAAGCCAGAAATGACCTGAAGGAACAGAGTGAGGTGATATCACAGAGAAGAGCCAGTGTGGTGTTGAGATTGGAGTTGCTGGACTGGTCTTGTGGGAGACCCTAGCCATTTCCACACTAGACTGTTATAGTGCTATGATTCCACTTGCAACATCCTATGGAATCCTGGGGTTTGCAGTTTAGGGAGGGGCCTTTGAGGATTCCATAGGATGTTGAAAGGATTCCATAGGATGTTGAAAATGGAATAACAGAACAGGCTAGTGCAGAAATGGCCTATATATCCAACATGCATTTTAAATTGTTTTCAGTGTCGATGAATTTGATCGAATAACAATATTTTGTTGTTTTGCCCCAGACCTATCATTCTTTATCCAAGTCTGTCTGCATTATCTTATCCCTTTGGCTCTCTCTGCTCAGAATTTTGATCTGCAGAGACATCTCTGGTCTCTGGTAGTCCCTTTGCCCATAGAAATACCTCCCTTCAGAGGGATGAAGAGGCTGCTTTTTTTTGATGTCCAGAAGAAAGGATGACCTTGGGTCTTCTGCAACGGGGAAATTATTCTCTCCCTCTGTCTCTAACGTCCACCTCCTCTCCTATGAGTTATATCCCCTCCAATAAGACACGCACCCTCACTTTTCTCTTACTTGCTCACCTCTGGGACTGGATTTCCTCAGAGCAAAAGAAGCATCAGGCTAAACTTTGCATTCCTTTCCCTTCACACCCCAAGAGTAAGAATGAGTGCAGTTTGCATTTTGAAAGGCCTGCCACCCTCCCTAAGCATCTCATATTCCTCAAAAAATCTGGAGCAATAGATATGGAACACAGCTGCTCTAATAAGGCCTAAATGAGTTCCGTCCCTTGGAAGCTGTGTAAATGCAAAGCAGAATCTCCAAGACTGTAGAAATCCTTGCTGTTCTGTATTCGAGATGAATTCATACATAATAAAACCGGCATTTGAGATATCTCGTTAGCGGTTATGGATAGGGATGAAGGAAACGTATAAGCCTAGGTGCAGTGATAGTTTGAATGCTAATCCAGGAGACCAGGATTCAAAGCCTCAGTCAGACATGGGGGAACCTGGGCAAGTCACACTCTCTCAGCCTCAGAAGAAGACCATAGCAACCTCCTTCTGCTCAGATCTCCCCAAAGAAACCCTGCGATAGATCTGTTCTCCTTAGGATTGCCATAACTCAGACGCAGCTCGAGTGACAGCAGCCAACAACCTACCATATCGGATCAATGAAGGAATTCCAACTTGGGAGCATATCTGGATGGAATATATAAAAAAGGACACCAAGATATACAGTGAGCCCTCCACTTTTGTGGATTTAACATTGACGGATTTGATTATTTGGGACTTTCTCCAACCCCTCCTCCCCCCTCCACCTCAGGTGCTTCTTTTTGGGGGGAACCTTCCCTCTGGGCGGCTCCAATCAGGCCGCATAGCCCTTTAAAAACCCACCTCTGGCCCTTCTCTTCCTTTCCCAGTCTCTGCCTGGCCAGCTAAGGATGCCTCTCTGCCTAATTTTTCAGCACCACAAACTCTCTCCAATGCTCCCAAGGAAGGAGATGGGCAAGAGATTGGAAGTACAGGACCACCGTGCCAACCATCTCCGTTCCCTGACCTGGTTTAGACCCTGGATGCCCACTTTCCCCACCCGTGCCTCCGCCCCCCTTCCCAAGGACACACGCATTTTGTTATTTGCGAATTTTTCACTTTTGCGAGGGTCCCATGTCCCTAACCCTAGCGAGTGTGGAGGGCCAAGTGTACAGAGAATCAGAGAACCTTGGAGTTGGAAGGGACCACAAAGGCCATCTTAGTCCTACCCTCTGCCATGCAGGAAGAGGCAATGAAAGCATTCCAAAAAATGCCCATTTCAGCCGCGATTTAAAGACCTCCCAAGAAGAAGAGTCACCAACCTCTCACGCATTTTAAGTGTTGGATTGATATCACAGTTAAAAAAAAAAAAGGAAAAATCTTCCTGATGTTTAAATGGAATCTTTTGTCTTGTCGTTTGAATCCCTTGCCTAGATTCGGTTTTCAGGAGCAGCAACTGGCTTGCTCCTTCTTTCACATGACATCCTTCCCGATATCTAAAGATGGCAATTATGCCACCTCTCAGGCCATTTCCACACTAGACTTTTATAGCGCTATGATTCCACTTGAAACATCCTATGGAATCCTGGGGTTTGCAGTTTCGGGAGGGGCCGACTGGCCCCTCCCGAAACTGCAAACCCCAGGATTCCATAGGATGTTTCAAGTGGAATCATAACGCTATAAAAGTCCAGTGCGGAAATGGCTTCAGTCTTCTCTCCTCCAAGCTAAACAAAGGCAGCTCTCTCAGTTGCTGCCATAAGGCTTGGCTTCCTGAACTCTGATCCTCCTCTATTACGGTTACTGTATTTGCTGGCGTATAAGACTCACTTTTTTTCCTGAAAAATATTGTTTGAAAATGGAGGGCATCTTATACACTAGTATGTCTTATATACCAGCAAATAGTATTTGCCACTGTACAAATGGGGTGCACCTTATACACGGGTGCATCTTACATGCTGGCAAATACGGGTGTATTAAATCACTCTTCCACAATTGTTTTTCAAGCAAAATGGAACAGTGTGCAAGAGAACATCCTGGTGGATTGGGGTCTAATGAAAAATATCCTCTGCTGAAGCACTCCTCTTGGACTCTGGGAGAAAGAATCTCTCCAGACCGGCCTTAGTTTTCTTCTTCATTTGCCCCACTGCTCTGAGGTTCTTGCCACTTTCTAAAGTTTGACTTAAATCCCACTCCAGGGGCAGCTGCTGATTTCCAGACGGGGGAAGGAAGTGGTGAAACCACGGTGGATTTTAGTCTGAAAATAAAAGGTACCAGCCACACTGCTTTCTCCCATCTCACCAAAATCAGTTCATCACTCTGGATAGCTACTTCAAAGTTCACACTAAAACCCAGAATGGATCCACCGCCCCAGTGATGCCAGAGTTCCTGCTCCTGTCCCTTAGATACATCACTCCCCCATCCTGTCCTGAGCGGAGCAGTGAACAAAATTTTCCTCCAGCCACCCACTGAGCTCTTGACTGGAATACTTAGTTTGTCAGTCCTGGCTAAAGTAGCCTCATTGTTGGGCAGTGAATCAACACATAAGTATAAACCCATGGATTAGTGGGGCTACTTGGTGAAGAATAAACAACAGCATTACAGGCACCCAGTGCCTTTCCTAACCTTCCCTCTTCCTATTAAAGCAGATGTGCTAGCATGAAAACAAAGCCCAATGCAGAGTGAAAGATGAAAAGGAAAAACCTGTAACCAAAGAAGGAAGAACTGCAGTGGATGAGGGCCCAGTCTCTCCTCTTGCCAAATCCTCATTCTATAGAGCTCCTTCAAAGTTCAGACTGAAACCCAGAGTGGATCCAGCACCCCACTGATGCCAGAGTCCCTGCTCCTTTCCCTTAAATACATCACTCCCCGATCCTGTCCTGAGTGAAGTAACCAACAAAGTTTTCCTCCAGCCACCCATTAAGAGATAGACCGGAATACTTAGTTTGTCGGTCTCATTGCTGGGTGGTGAGTCAGCACATAAGTAAAACCCCACGGATTCAGTGGGGCTACTCTGGTGGAGAATGAACGACAGCATTCCAGGCACCTGGTGCCTTCCCCCACCTTCCCTCTTCCTATTAAGGCAGATGTGTTAGCGTGGAAACTAAGTCCGGCACCGTCTCTCCTCTTGCCAAGGGAGAGGAGACAAAGCTAGCGCTGAGTGAAGCTGCAGCCACCAAAGAGGGATCCCAACTTGTCTTACCTGTTGCTGCGGTGCTCGGTCTCCAAGGCTCCTCTACTGCCTCTTCTGGCTTCTCTCTCTCTCTCTCTCTCTCTTTCTGTCTCTCTCTCTCCTCCTGGCAGCGCCTACACAGCATGAGCCACGATGCCAGCTCCTTTTTATACCGCACCAGCCCTCCCGGAGAGGCAGGGCACCCTTCCGGGCAGACCTTTCAGAGCAGGGAGCGAAGGGGAGGGAGCCAGGAACCTTCCAGGTGGACACAAAGGCGGGAGAGATTAGCAGCCGCTTGCCAAAGGGAAAATTAAACAGCATCAGATGCTGGGGAGAAGGTGCATTGACAGGAGTTGGAGGTGGTTCGGGGGATTAGCACCCTGATGGGAAGAGGCCAGGCAGGTAAGGCTCTCCATGCCGCCTCTATTGCAGCCCTGAACTGAGCCCCCCGGAGAGGACAAGGGGTAGGTTGGGGAGTTCTTTTCAATTAGAAACTAGACACCTTTGGGCAGGAAAGGCAAATGGATTCATTTGGGGGCTGGGGGTCAGGGTCAGACACGCTTCTGCATCTTGTGTGCATCTGTGAGACGCCATCTGATCCCCCTCCGTGCCTCCCCCGTGACACTTGCCGGTGCTGCTTTGTTCAGCAGAGAAATTAAAAAATGTTTCCAGATGTTGGAGCGAGCAGCAGAGTGCCTGGGGTGAGTGGGTTTCAGCTGTGTTGGAGCTGGCAGGGTGGCTGGCAGAGCTGTTGCGGCTCCATGTTGAGACCACCCTTTGCAACCGCTCTGTTTCAATTGTTTCCAAATTGCATTTCGGGATGGTTTTTAGGTTGTTTTTTAAAAAAGTTTTAAAAGAATATTTCAATGTGTGTGTCTTTTTTTTTTTAATCTCTTCATATTGCCAAAGAGACCAGTAAATGGGTCGGTGAACAAATCAAACCTCCGCACCAAAGTGAGTCAACGGAGACTGTTGGAGTTTGTCCTGTAGTATCATGAGAAAACAAGACTCGTTAGAAAAGACCAAAAGACTTGGTAAGGCAAAAGGCGGTAGGAAAAGAGGGAGGCCGTGTTACAGGTGAACGGAGAGCGTCAAGGAAGCCACGTCGGTCCTGAACTTGCAAGTCCTGAACAGGTCTCTTAGTGACAGGGACAGTTGGGGGTTTCCCACCCATAGGTTGACTTTGGTCTCCGTGAACCCTGTTCTAACCGGGGTACGCTTTCCAAGGGAACTGCCCCAAAACAGACTCAGGCTGAGGCCACTGGGGAGTTTGGGGGCTGCACGGAAAGCGGTGGGAGACAGTGGCAGAGGAAGAGCCGAAACCCAGCCGCTCCCCTCTGAGATAAGCTCGGAGGGCAGGACGAGGGTGGAGTCGCGGAGCTGTGTCTCAAAAGGTAGGGTGCAGAACAGCAGCAAAGAGGGAACGCACGAAATAGGAAGGGGACCACTGAAAGCAGCACCTTCTCCCCAAACTGGGACTCTCTCCCGTTTCCATGCAGTACAACAACAGTATGAGTCCAGCCCACCAGGCCTAAAGACCACCATGTCTCCTTCAGGTGAGTGTTTTCTGTAGAAAACTGTAAACCAAACTTGTGAAGTGTCAACAAAGCTAGCAGGCCACCCCCTTCATGGACACCTGCTTGCAGTGGTAGCTGATGTTCCCCATGTCAGTGGGGCAGGTCAATCTGCTCTGGGTTTTAGTCTGGACTCTAAAGGAGCTATCCAAGGGGCTGTATTTTATCTGCAAAATGGCATACAGTTCACTGAATAGGTTCTTTAAAGTTCAGATTAAAACCCAGAGCAGGTTCACAACCCCCTCCCACTAACATGGAACTATACAGTTGCCAAGGGAGGGGTGAACTACAAGAGGAGGAGGAGGAGGAGGATTTGTATTCTGCCTGCTCCCTATATTGAGTCCCAGTCCAATTTCTGTGTGGAAACTGGGGCCATTTCCGCACTAGACTGTTATTGCGCTATGATTCCACTTTCAACATCCTATGGAATCCTGGAGTTTGCAGTTTCAGAAGGGGCCAGCCGGCCCCTCCCAAAACTGCAAACGCCTGGATTCCATAGGATGTCGAAAGTGGAATAATCACGCTATAAGAGTGTAGTGCGGAAATGGCCTGGGACTCTGCTCTTCCAGCTCTGTAAGTCTATGGGTCTTTCTGCATTACATTGTTATAGTGCTATTATTCCCTTTTCAACCTCCTGTGGAATTCTGGAGTTTGTAGTTTCCTGAGGCCCAAGAGCATTCTGGCTGAGAACTCTAAGTGCCCCTCCCTCAACTGCAAACCCCCCAGGATTCCACGATACATTGAAAGTGGAATAATAGCATTATAACAGTGTAGTGTGGAAAGGCCCTATGAGTCCTTGTGGGTCTTATGGTTGAATAGCAGATAATATAACAGTAAGAACATGTGCTATTGTCATGTGCTGGCTAACTAGTTTCCCCCAAGAAACACTCAGAATCTAGCAGCAGTATTTTATTGAGGTAAAACTAATGCCTAGCAGCTTGAAAAATTGCTAAGGCTGAGTACATTGGTTAGCAACCAGGTTATACAGAAGCAGATATTTTTGCACATGAACAGTTTCAATTGGTGGGACCATAAGAATCATCCCATTTCCCAAAACCTCGAATGTTTGCCAGGAAAGGTGAATTGCATACTTTGATCCTGAGAGCCTAAAAGCTTCCCAGGTTTCTTACCTGCCCTTCTGGGTTGTTTTACAATGCTCTACCTGGTATTACACATTCTCTGTCCTTCATGTTTTCCGTTTCTGCTGACCAGATGCACCTGGGTGTTTCAGCTTCCCACTCGAAGTCTTTGATCCCCAGGTTGGACCTTCCCCACCATTGAAATGCAATACGTCCTTGCAGGGCAATTGGTATTCAATCCATTATTACAAGCAGGAATTAGCATTTCTTACATTGTGACTACAAAGCGATCTATGGCTAAAGCCTAGCTGAGCAAAAAGGCAAAATGCTTTCATGACAGGGCTGAGTCCCTGACAGCTATGTTCTTCTCTTTTTTAAAAAGGTCATTCATTTAATTATTGTGCCATTGTTAATTAGTTCAAGGGGACTGAATACACCGCTAGGTTCTTGGAACCATAGCTTAAAATTATTACCATCTGAGCTATAGAGAAAATGGGTCAACCCATCCACCCTTCCCATTCCATTAACCCACCTGATTGCAAACTGAGGTGTTTAGCACCAACATGAAAATAGGATGCCTGACCCTTAGATTCAACATGTGGGAATGGGGAGGGAGACACACGCCTGGAGTGGGAGGAAAACCACCCAGTTGACCCAACTTTATAGCATCCTCTTCTGGACACTGCGCTTGAAGAAGGACCGCAACACGTTCAAAGAAGGCCATCAATGGACAAGACCCTACAGGGAGGACAGGAGAGCATGACTGCAACTCATGGGACAATTTTACAACATGCAGTTGTGCAGCACCTCCTCATTACTGAGCTGCAAGTTTGTGAATTGTGCATTGTTGCATGTGTCTACTGGGCATTCACGCATCACACACTTTCATGTGAATGAAGGGACAATCTGTCCCTGTTCTGAGGTCTTCTGGGAAAGATCTTGTCTCTGCCCCACCATCCTCACAGGTACATTCCTTGGAACAGAGTGTTATCCCACTGGTAAACCCTGTCCCGGGGTCTACAATTTTGATATTAAAATATGATTCAATGTGCCTGAGAGCTCACTGAGATGGGCACGTAGGCAGCAATGGTCGAATGATCGAAAACCAGGTCAGGCCAGTAAAATCCCTAGTCACGTAGCCCCAGGAGACCTCAAGCTGTGCAAACCCACAATAAACAAAGGGTCCTCAGCCCCGAGATGCCGACTTGAGGGGATTAGCATGTCTGCCCCAAGTTCAGCAAATATTCCATCAGGCAGGACCATTTACGTGAAGTCACACCACAAACAAACACAGCCGAAGATCCTGAGACTTTGGCAACACCTTGCAATCCCATCACACAAAGGAAATTGCCATGGTGGAGCTTCGTTATCGCTCCAACACCCATTGTTCTCCCCGGGAAAGGATTAGTCCTCCAGGTACTTTTTCCCCTACAAATAGTCCCGGCTTTTGAGTGGTTCTTTGGATCACTCCCGGCCACCCCAGTAGACCATTTCTCCGTCCGTTGAGTGATCCCCTCAACCCTCTCCATGCTGAGCCCCACTTCTCCGCTGTTTTTCCCGGACCCAGGACGTCAGGACAAAGGTGCAGTATCACCCCAGCTACACCCCTTCAATATTCCCCTATCCAGTTTCCTCTCTTTTGCTTCTTAATAGGTCTTGAGTGAGTGTGTGAGTGATTGTGTTGGTGCATGAGACTTTCCTTCAATAAAATCATTTTATTGGACATCTTTGTTTGGTTTTTGGCTTGGCCTGACCCCATAAAAACTGGGTAAAAAGACCCCGCTAGGTTACCCTGCCTCTGGCATTGCTAGTGCTCGTGCTCTGGCTAGTTTCCATTCCCTATCACGTGGAGCACATTGAGGTGTCCCCCAAGGGACCCCAGAAATCAGGGTAACATAGGAGTCGGGGCCTTCTTGGTAGTTGCTCCCAGGCTCTGAAACTAGAGATTAGCCTGACATGACATCCTCCTTCCTATCTTCTTACAAACAGGGACAACTTTTCATTTCTGGCAGACCTTAAGAGGACTGATCCCCACCCCCTCTTGGGAAACAGTTCTTATATAATGAGGTGGACTTTTATTTCTTGCTGTTGTCATTTTAACTTGTTTTGACGATTTTAATTTATATTCGGATAATATGTAATTTTTAACTATGGTTCCTTCAACTGTGGTGAGTTGCCTGGCATCCCAAACTGCGGAAAAGACAGGATAATAATTAATTTAATAACAATAACAATAACAACGGCACTGACTTTGGAAGTCCACTTCTGCACCTGAATACCTCCACTATGTTGCAGTGGCCCAAAGGTTTCATCCACAGGAAAGATCGAGGGAGGTAATGGTACCACTCTATTCTGCATTGGTTAGGCCTGATTTGGAGTCCTGCATCCAGTTCTGGGCACCTCAATTCAAGAAGGATGTCAACAAGCTGGAAGGTGTCCAGAGGAGGGCAACCAAAATGGTGAAGGGTCTGGAAGCCACGAAGCCCTACGAGGAGAGGCTTAGGGAGCTGGGTATGTTTAGTCTGCAGAAGAGAAGCTTAAGAGGGGACATGAGAGCCATGTTTAAATACTTGAAGGGATGTCCTGTTGAGAAGGGAGCGGGCTTGTTCTCTGCTGCTCTAGAGACTAGGACAAGGAGCAATGGATTCCAGCTGCAGGAAAGGAGATTCCACTTGAACCTCAGGAAGAACTTCTTGATGGTCAGAGCTGTCCGGCAGTGGAATCTGCTGCTTCCTCAATGGAGTGTGGTGGAGTCTCCTCCTTCTTTGGAGGTTTTTAAGTAGAGGCTGAATGGCCATCTGTTGGGAATGCTTCAATGGGTGTTCCTGTATAGCAAGGGGTTGGACTTGATGGCCTCTGGGGTCTCTTCCAACTCTATGATTCTATGATTCTATGAAGCACAGGGCAATTTACCCCTGCGCCATCTCACCAGGAGGTTGCTAGTGACTGATGACCAGTGGTTGTTAGCGAAAACAAGTCCTACAAGGACCTGTTCCCCCCACAAAAGAGCACAACCTAGAGAGAAGCCTGATTTTGGGCACACTTTGGAGATGTGTGTACACACAGGCACTTACATGGGATATCAGGATGGATCTCAACAAACTGGAAGGTGTCCAGAGGAGGGTGACTGGGAAGGCCAGAGGCCTGCAGGCCAAGTCTTAAAAGGAACGACTGGGGGTAGCTGGGGATGTTTAGTTTGGAGAAAAGAAGACTCAGAGGTCACATGATAGCCATTTTTAAATAGGTTGTTGTGGGTTTTCCGGGCTTTGAGGCCGTGTTCTATTAGTATTTTCTCCTGACGTTTCGCCTGCATCTGTGGCTGGCATCTTCAGAGGATCTGGTGGCATGGAAGTGAGACAGAGTAGATATACCTGTGTGGTCCCTGGGTGGGAGGGAGCAATTTGCATCTGTTACAGTTGGCCTGTGGGATGGCCTATTGTTAAATGGGATACCCCCCAGGGTGTATTGTTAGTCAGGGGATATGCATAACAGTCCATTAAGTACATTAGGAACCCATTATACTGTTCCCTGTAGAGGGACCTCCAGAGTCTGGGTGGTCCAAACAATCTACAGACCGACCAAGAAAATTCAACAAATGCTACATTCAGCAAAGGACAAGAGGGATCCTCTAACTTCTGCTGGAGTTTACCGCATACCTTGCAGCTGTGAGCAGGTCTACATAGGGAGTACAAAACGCAGCATCCAAACACAAATCAAAGAATACGAAAGACACTGCAGGCTCATCCACCCAGAAAAATAAGTGGTAGCAGAACATGTTATAAACCAACCTGGACACAGAAGGCTTTTTGAAAGCACAGAAATTCTGGACCGTTCTGACCACTACTATGTCAGACTGCACAGAGAGGCCATCGAAGTCCATAAACACCTGGACAATTTCAACAGGAAAGAAGGAACTTGGAAAGTAAACAAAATTTGGCTACCAGTACTGAAGAACACTAAAATCAAGACTCAAAAATATGCCAATGAACACCACCCAGACTCTGGAGGTCCCTCTACAGGGAACAACACAATGGGTTCCTAATGTACTTAATGCACTGTTATGCATATCCCCTGACTAACAGTACACCCTGGGGGGTATCCCATTTAACAATAGGCCAACTGTAACAGATGCAAATTTCTCCCTCCCACCCGGGGACCACACAGGTATATCTACTCTGTCTCACCTCTGTGCCAGCAGATCCTCTGAAGATGCCAGCCACAGATGCAAGTGAAATGTCAGGAGAAAATATTAATAGAACATGGCCTCAGAACCCCGAAAATCCACAACAACCCATGGATTCTGGCTGTGAAAGTCTTTGACTTTACACCATTTTTAAATATCAGATAGAGGAAGCTTGTTTTCTGCTGCTCCAGAGACTAAGGCTATTTCCACACTAAACTGTCATAGTGCTATTATTCCACTTTCAACATCTTCTGGAATCCTGAGGTCTGCAGTTTAGGGAGGGGTCTTTAGTAAACTGCAAACCCCAGAACTCCACAGGAGGTTGAAAGTGGAATAAAAACACTAGAACAGTGTGTGTAATGCAGAAATGACTTAGGACACAAACAAAAGGATTCAAGTGACAAGAAAAGAGATGCCATTGTTACCCTGTGTACCGGGGGATGGTACGGCCTCGGGATCTTCCCAGTCTTCGGGAGCAATAGACCTATTAGAGTTTTAACAGAATAACTGACATGATTATTATCCAATGTATACCATTAATGCAAATGGCCGGCTTAAAGCCTACTGGGAATGAATTGAAACTGGGTCATCATGACTGGAAAGACTAAGAGTCCACAGGGATATAATAGCAACTGAGATTAAGGCTGTATTGGCCGGAGGACAGCCGTTGGTCAGGACAGTGAGGCTGCTGGTTCGGGTCCCGCATCGGCTCATGGGTCTAGAGACACCCATGTTCACCTTCCAGCTGCACGAAAGGAACCTCCAGCTATGAAGGTCCCATTCGCACTCCGGTCCATATAACATGGACTTGCACGCTCGCACCCTCCTCACTCAGACTGAAGCCGAAGCTCCAAGCCTGATGATGTTAACAAGGGCTTGGTGCGGCTCAACAACCTAGTACCGATGGTTTGATGCTGCCCTGAGCAACCAGTATCACTAGCACACAGATATAGCTGAACTCCAAAGGCAGACCTGAAGACTGGGAGCCTTCAGACAGGCTTTTGCAGCCAGACAGGACATTCAATTTCAAAACAATTCACAACAACACTAACACCACTTTAACAACTATTTACATAGCGGAACTATTTACAGTATCGGGATCCAGAGGGGTCGCCACTCCACCTCTATTCCCTTCAGACAAGGATTGTTCAACCATTGTCAAACGCCTCGTAAATGGAGGCAAAAGCCTCGGACAAATTAATGGCTGGCACTTCCTTGCGACTCAAGGAAGTCTGGCAAATCAAGGAGCTTACATTGGGTTGTTGGGCACCGGGATCTTCTGGCTCGGGGATGACCACCAATGCAGGATCAACCGGCTGACCCTTCCATTCTTTTTGCAGGGTCTCCGGAATTACCGGCAGGAGTGGCAGCACCCGCTCCTGGTTTGGGACCCTTGCTTTCAATGCAAAGAGGAGGCTGGTCTTGGACCCGTATGCCTCCTGGAAAACTGCCTCTCCAGGTATGATGGCGACCAAGATGGAGCCGTAAACTAACTTGGCCCCGTTTATGATCACCAATGTCACAATGAATTGCATGCCTTGAAGCATGAAGGCACGCTGGCACCACAGCAGCCGTGCGGAGGGGAAGGCAGTAGCCATGTCCGCCTCCGTGTGGCATTTAGAACTCTCCGTTATCGAAATCTCCCCTGCTGGACTACAGTTAACAGGAGTGTGTAACGTCAACACAGGGTGTGCCAGGGTGAGTGCCTTTGCTAGCCTGTGCTCTGGCTGGGCGGGAGCCCCTTGCTGTTTGAATCCCCAATCCCATGTGAAATTCCTCTGAAAGATGGCATGGAGAGGAAGGACTCTTCTGGCCAAAGCTTCAAGGAAATCCCGGGGGAAACTGCTGGTTTCTAGCCGGGGGCTCAGAGCAGGGATGATGGAGAGCTCAGGCAGCTTGGGGCTGGCTTCCCCTTGCTGTGTGTCCTCCCTTTCCTGGCTCTCACACATGCTGGCAATGTCAAACTTGGTGGGGGCTTCCGTGTCTCCCAACTGAAAGAATGGTGCTTCCTCCTGAACCTTAGCCTGGTGCAATCCTTCTAGGTGCTCTGAAAGCACTATGGTCCCGGAGGTGGTAGGATTCGCACTCAGGGCTGAGTCAGGGGGAGGTGCAATCTGTCTTGCTCTCGTGTGCCTGGGGCTCTTGGGTTTTCTCAAGGGCTTGAATTGAGCCCCCCCCCCACCATATCTGGGCAAACAGATAGCGTCAGGGGTGGGCTCACCCTGTCTCATTAGGTTACAGAGCAGCACTTTTGGCTCTGCTCTGGAGTCTGCAGGAGGGGTGGCAGGGATCTTTTCCCTATTGGTCCTATAGCCTGCCTTCACCCAGAACCTTCTCCATCTGTTGGGCTTCAGCTGAGCCACAATCCTCTGGGGGAGATCCCGGGACCGAGGGCACCCCTATCCTGACAACTCTAAGTCGGGGTAATATCCAGCCAGAGAGGGACCGTTGGTCACCGCATTCACAGGCTGGCTATTTCTCAGTTGGACCTGCCTGTCCAGGGCGTCAAGGAGCTCGCTCATGGGTCTCCCATCGAACTGGCTCATGTCCAGCCCGAACCGTCTGAGCATGCCCCAGACTCTTACTCTGTCCGAGGAGAACATCTGGGCCGTGGGATCGTACCCACCAGAGTCTCCCGAGGAGAGCCCGAGTCAGAGAGCTGTTTGGGGGTAGTGGGCTGCTGTGGGGGACTTCCTGCCTTACCAGGCTGGCTGCGGAAATCTCTTCCCTGCCACTGCCTGTTGTCCTGCCTGGGAGCTGGGCGCGGAGTCCAGTTCCCTCGGGGAACCGAATTTGGCGCAGTTTTCCGGTGTTGGGAATGGGGCCCATAATTCGAGTAGGTAACCTCGGCTATAGGTTCCCAATTCCCGGGTTCCTTTCTGTGTGTCTTGGGAGGAGGTTTAAGGGATCCTGCCTTGCACAGCAGGTCGGAGATCTGTCGGAGGTTGTTCCCAAACTCCTCCCAGTTAGTGGTGGCTGGATCCACCAAACCTAATACCATCTTGGTCCCGTGGTTAAGACCTCCGTATAACAGAGTCTTGAATTCCACATGGTCAAAGCTGTACCCGTGGGGTGTCAAGGGGACCTTCTTGGCCAGAATGGTGAGGAGCTGCTTCCGTGCCACGTAAGCCTCAGGGTTCTCACGAGGACCCTGTTGCCCCATGACATACAGCACACCTGCACTCTGTCCGGGCCACAAAATCTTCATTACCTCCCTCATCCAGGCATGGGCCTCAAGCCTAACCAGGCCTCGAGCCGCCACGGCTGACTCAAGAGTAGGGAGCTCGGAAGGGGACATACAAAGTCGGGCCAGTTGGGCCAGGTCCTGACCATTGGCTGTCGGGTGCGAATGTATCACCGCATTCAACCACATGATGCCGGTGGAGGGGTTTAAAGGACCCAATTGGTCTGCAATAACTTTGGCCTCAGTGGCACACCAAGGGACCCTAGTCTCAGTGACCTGCGTCTCCTGTGTCTCTTGCCTATCAGAACTGCCTTCTCCAAGGGGGGTGGTCCGTCTCGTCATGGACCGTGTCTCTATCGGGTGGACTGGGACCTTAGGGTCGCTCCAGTCTGGATTGTGGGGAACAGTTGCCTGAGCATCCTCGGGCAGTGCCTCCCCAGAAAAGTCCTCTGCAAACGTTGGGAGCAGCTCTGGGCACACAGCCAAAATTAGGGCCTTGCGTAGCAGTCTGTTTCTGGCAAGCTACGTGGCTAACAGCCTCCTGCTGTTCTTTTACTTGCCACGCCATAAACTTGGCCGCAGACCGGGCATGGTCCAGCTCAGCCTCTAAGGCATGGGCTTTCTCTTCCCATGTTTGCGCCACTACTGTGATGTTATTAAGCTTCTTTGCGGATGCCTGCGCTATGGACGCAAAAGTTACTTTGTCCGCATGCAGCTTCTCGACCTCAGCCTGAAGCTGGGCATTCTCTCTTTCTACTCTCGCCAACTTTTCTCTGGTCTCTACCAGGGCACTACTAGCATCTCTGGCTGTAAGCCAAAGTCCCCAAGCAGCCAAAGCATCCTTACACGGCCCAAATGGGTTCTTTGATTTACGCGCCAGGGCGTACACTTCCCGGAGTGTGGTGAAGGGATCGGCTGTCTGGAAGATGGTGTCCTTCCAGGGGCATTTCCCCTTACTCAACACCCACCTTTCTAGTTTACCTCGGACCTCTTCCTCCAACATGAGGTCCTTGATGGTGACCTTGCCACTCTCTGCCATTTTCCTGCACAAGACCCAATTTCCTAACACTACCAACAACTCACAGACTACAAACCACAAACTACAAACGGGACCAGGAACTGGAGTGACGGGAAGGATCACCTAGACCCATGGGGGACTGAAGGGAAACGAACTCTGCGGAACTTCTCTAGGAAAGAGGGACGTGAACCTATCTCCAGCCTGCCCAAACAAAGTCACTTTGGTACTCCCAAGCCCGGTTTTCCACCTTGACAGCACTGGGGACCAAAGGACGAGGAAACGGTTCAGGGACAGGGAGGTCACCTAGACCCAGGGAACCCTCAGGAGTACTCTGCCTACCTGAAGGGGGGAAACGAACCCAGTGGAACTTACAGCGCTGCCTGGCCAAGCAGCGGGGGAAAAGAGCAAGGAGCCAAAACCGAACCATCCCTAACTGGTTTTCTGGGTGAGGGGTACCTTCCTCTACCACGGGCTAAACCTCTAAACCCTAGGCTAGGTCGGGAATCACCACCCGCACCTAGTCGGCTAGCCAATCGGGATGCACCTGAAATTACACAGCCGGACACACCCGCACTTCACAACTACTAGCGGGACACACCCGCACTCTCAAAGCTACACAACAACAACAACTGACGGGACACACCCGTATACAACTCTAAGGGGGGGATTTCTTCCCTAAGTGCTATTTGTGCCTTACTGCTATGATGTTGGATGAGTGTAGACTGTTCCTACCATGCTAACACTCTAACACTTTGGATCCCAGCCCATGAAAGACCCCAGGTTAGGGATGTGATTCCCAGGACAGCTGGTGCATACCCCTTGCTATCCGACGATGGTTCACCGCCTAGTGCTAGTGACCACGCCAGGGCGGCTGACATACAAGCAAGAAAGGGGAACAGATTTCCACCCAGATAGAATAGCTCTAGAGCTCAAACACACAGCCTTCACACACACGTGTTCCTGCCTAACAGTGCTCTAACAACTTGACCGACCGTCACCTAAGTCAGTACCAGCCTGATTTGAGGAGGTTCACGACTCCTTCTCAAATTAGGGGTACTGGGGCTGCCCGCATTCTCCACCACTCTGTTACCTTGTGTACTGGGGGTCCCGGGAGGGACACCAAAATGTGCTCAACTAAAGGTGGGGAAAATTAGCTCAGAGCACTGCTTAGCGTTACGAGAGGCAGGGTAACTTAGCGAGATCTTGAACCCTATGTCTACGGGGTCGGGTTGAGTCAAGGAGAACACAAAAGTTGAAATAATAAATGATGTTTATTAAATACAAGCAAAACAGTGCATGCGACACACTCATACAAGATAACTAAAGAAAATAAAGGTTGTAGTGGTAAAGAGGGATTTTTAGAGGGATTGTTGGTTTGGGTGATACTTCACCTGTCCTGAAGCCCAGAAAAACAGAGAGCGAAGCTGGAGTGCGATGTAGCTCAGCACGTGGAGGTGAGGTGAGGCTCGCCAGGCAAAGCAGCAGCAAGGCGGGATGAAACTCGGGAGGGATCCGAGGAAGGTCTCAGAATCAAGGGTTTTTATAAGGAGAATTGTGACTGCAGGCTATGCCGTACTTGGGGGAAAACAATAGATTTGGAGTTGGAGACAAAGCCTCCGAAAGGTCACAGGAGGTTGAAAGTGGAATCATAGCATTATAACACTGTGGTTTGGAAATGATCCCAGACTCAACTTTGAACCTGGGAGCCCAGGTGTCTGCAGTGGCCAGGAGTGCTTTTGCACAATTAAAAGTTTGTGTGCCAATTCTGCCCACTCCTCAAGAAGCAGATCTGCCCACAGTAATACATGCCTTGGTTACATCCTGTCTGGATTATCGTAATGCGCTCTAAGTGGGGCTGCCTTTGAAAAGTGCTCAGAAACATTACTTGGCTCAAAGAGCTCCACCTGGATGGTTCAATGGGAGTTGTCACAGGGAGCTTCCTCATTTTTAAATTTTACTATCTTGGCCGCACTCCAATGTCGTTTGGCTGCACGCGTTCCGGTTTGCCTCCATGGAATATTGGTGGGTTTGTGGCAATCACATCTGGTTTTCTCATTTAAGACAAAATCCAGACTATTTTTCCCCTCTTTTATTACAATCTCACTATACCAGTGGTTTCCCCCTTGTTCCGGACTAACCCATCCCCTTCCCTCCCTCCCCCAATTCATAATAAGCAATTAGATCCCACTCTCTCATACCTCTTATGACAATAATTTTGTTCAATTTCATTGCATATCATTGCATAATATTTCTCTAATCATTGATCCAAAATTTCACTTGAACATTTGGTGGTATAAATTCACCATTGCTTTGACCAATAAAACTAATAAATGACTCCCATACAGTTTCAAAATGATCTTCTTTTATAATTTCTTTTGCTAATTGTAGTTTATAAGTTAGCTTCTCTGATAGGGTTATTACCTGTATCCTGTTGAGACAGTTCTTAATTGATAATTTTTGTAATTTTTTTTTTAAGAAAGTTTTTACCATTTCTAGCCTTGCTGTTTATAACGTAAGTGATATGAGGTCTTTATTTGGTAAACCCTTATTCTCCTTTGCAAAAATAGAAATCATTAGTGACACCCCTCTAAAACAGAATTTTTCCCCTACTGTTTGACTTATTCATGACAGGGCTTCACCCAAGAATAAGTTAAAGGTGTTTTGATTGTCTTTCACCTATGGGTTTATTTTTTATTTTTATTTTATTTTCATTTTCATTTTCATTTTCATTTTGTTTATAGCATTTCTCTATCTCCAGTCACCCGGAGGTATAAGGAGAAAAAACCTACATATATTTAAAAACATTTAACAACAAGCTCAAACACTGTTTAAAAATAGTTTTAATGCCAAACACTAAAAACAGGTTCCTCTTATCACTTTCCACTGAACTCAATAAAACATAGAACTGTTCACATTTGGCTAGAGATGACCTCCTGTTCTTCCCCCCATCCCAGCCAATTCGGATAAGATGAAATTTTAAAATAAATGGACAATGTTTTGCTTAACAGGCTCTGCAGAGCTCGGCTGGTCTCCCTGAGAGAGTTCAAGGCCTGGGCTAATGTGCCTTGATAGCGTGAGCCACCTCCAGTTTTAGTGGCCAAAAACAATCCCAGGACTTCTTCCCTTTGATAGATGAGCCATTTAAATAATCTTTATGGCCCCATCTGAGGCTGAAACCTGTCCCTGAATTTCTCTGTTAAAGTCTCCTTCATCAGCACCAAGTCACTCTGGAGATTTGAATGGCACAGAAAATTCTTTTAGGGAGGAAGAATGGCCCAATGAAGGTAGGAATTGGGAGCCAAAACTCAGAGATGGAGCAGCTCCCTTCACCTCTTTGACAGCTGCCACACACGAGTGAGTCCCTTTCCCCCCTTCTTTTTCTTTCTTCTTCTTTCCCATCTCATAATCTCACTCCCCATCCTTTCTAGCTGGCTCCTTTGATTTCCAGAGTCTGTGCACAGGAAGTCGGGACCAGCACCCTTTGGGGGCTTTACCCCCGTGTGAATCTAGTCGGCGAGCAGTTGCTGTTTCTCAAGGGAAATATCCCAGTTCAGGCTTGCACTGCAAACTGTGGCTCATGGAGCTGCTCTGTGAAGAGGATGGGGTGGGCAACTGAGCAGGGAGAGGGATAATTTCCCCTCTTAGCAGGGGGGGGCTGGCAGGGGGGTCCCCATGTCCCTGGAGCAGGGTGTCAGAGTCCAACTCCCTGCCCGTGCCTCTCTGCCAGCAAGCGAAGGAAGATGATAGAATTGCCCAAGAGGAGGAGGCAGTGGGGGGAGTTCCAATGCAAACAATCAAGTAGAAACGCTGAGTTGAGCTGAAGTCAAGGTCAAATCCAGAAGGTCCAGAATGCCTAAGGTCTGTCCAAAAAAGGTCAAGAGAGCTGGATCACAAGGGTCGTGGGAGCTTGAGTAGTGATTTGCTACAAGCCAACAGCAAGCTATGCCAACAGACTTATATAGCCAACAGAAACAGGTGTTACTTATCATTGTTCTGTTTCGTCAATCTCACCAAAACAGCTTCCCTCTGAGCTGCTCTTTTTTGCCTCTTCCGTGATTGGGAGCTGGGGGGCAAAGGTGGATCTAATTCCTCTAAATCATTGCTGGTCCCCTCTCTCTCTGGCACTGGTTGCAACAACCCTGTCTCAGCTTGTCTTTCGGCTGATGGAGGTATTGGCAAGGTAGTTTGGTCTATCACTGGCTCTGTTTCTGGGACAATGAATTGCTCATCGACCTCAGAGCCATCATCTATTACACAAGGAATCCGACTCTAGGTTTCAATCCAGGCTTTCAACGCGCTCTCTAGGGGGCTGAATCCCATTCCTAACTGGGTTCAGCACCATGGAGAGCTCATGAAAACCTAGCCAAAACCTGGAATGGATTCTCTCCTTTGCTGATCTGAGTGTCACCAATCCCCATCACTCCTTGGGTCACACCTGTAAATTGCAGCAATCCAATGCTACTCAACTGGAATTCTGCAAAAGAAAATGGCCAAAAGCCAAAGACGATGTTGAAATCTTCTTGCAAAGTCTGGAGAGGTGACAATATCTGTAAGCCTTAGGGGACAGACGTCTTCCTCAGGTGAGAGGAGTGTTGTTTCTTCTGCATTATTTGTGACTGACAGGGGAATAGACCCTCATCACTCACTGTGGCTGCTGCCCAGGAAGCGGGGATTGGGGTGAGGTGGGGCTGCACATCTGTGTAATGACAGCGTCCACACATCCCTAACTGCCTGAGTGAATTCCAGCCAATAAGTCTCTCACTACAAATAGTCTTCAATAATGGAACATTTGCCAAAAGCTTTCTCCTCGTAAGAAGAAAATTGCTAAAATGACTTACTGTTTTCTTCCTGAGTGAAGAATTCCATCCCTATGAAAGCATGTGACTTCAAGTAACCTGTCCACTTATGATGCCCGCATGAATTTCTCAAGGCTTTCTTAAGCAAGGAATGCCATTTCGTCCCTCGAGTTTTAGGCCATTTGCACACTAGACTGTTAATAGTGCTCTTATTCCACTTTTAACCTCCTGTGGAATTCTGGGGTTTGTAGTTTCCTGAGGCCAAAGAGCTCTCTGGCTGAGAAGTCTAAAGGCCCCTCAAATGCCAAGCCGAGGATTCCATAGGAGGCTGAAAATGGAATAATCTACTATATAAAAGTCAAAATTTGTCTGTTTGTCCACGTCAGGCAGGTGAAGACCTCATACGATTGGCTGTGTGAGGCGAGAAGACCTCATAGGATTGACTGGCTGTGAAGATTCTACGGAATCCTGGAGTTGGCAGTTTAGGGAAGGGCCTTTAGAATTCTCAGGCAGAGAGCTCTTGGGCCTCAGGCCAGTTGCTATGGAGACAAGGCCTAGCACCAAGAAGAAGCTCAGTGTATTCCCTCAGAAACCAAACGTCTGTTATGTTGACAACTCTGAGTACAGATTGGATTGGGGGAATATGGAGAAAAGTTACAGGTACTGGAATAGGCCAGTTGCTATGGAGACAAGGCCCAGCAGCAAGGAGGAGGACAGCATATTCCCTCAGAAACCAAACCTCTGTATGTTAACATCTCTGAATACAGATTGCATTGGGGGAGTATGGAGAAAAGTTACAGGCACTGGAATAGGCCGGTTGCTATGGAGATGAGGCCTAGCAGCAAGGAGGAGGACAGTGTATTCCCTCAGGAACCCAACTCCTCTATGCTAATAACTCTGAATACAGATTGCACTGGGAAATATGGGGAAAAATTACAGGTACTGGAGAAGACAATTTGTTGAGTTCTTAAGAGGAAAATAAAATCCCGGTGAATGCCAGGTAAATACGCTAGTAGTGTTGTAACAGTGCAGAGCAGATATGGCCTTAGCCTGCAGCATCTGGTAGTCCTAGTTGTTCCCCTGTCCAAGCACTAACCAGTTCTGACCCTACTTAGCTTTCAAGATGAGACAGGTTCTGGTGTCTTCAGGGACTGCATAGTGTACATCTCCACAGGGAGCAGAGTTATACAACCATTGGGCTTTGCAACCCTTTTGTTGAATAGCAACTCTAAGCAACTGCAATGATCCAAGACACCAAACGAGCAACAGAATGTACAATGAAATGTGTGCATATGCATCCATGGAGAACTTATTCTCATGCTCAATATGTATGTACAATGTGCAATGCATGATCCACGCTCAATGCACTTGTACGCACATTTGAATGACAGACAATTGGAACTGGGTGGAGCTGGACGATGGAAATTGCTCGTCCCTGGTCAAATTATTACCAGTCCTTCTCTTTTTTCACTTCACAGGACAACTTAAATCTACTGAACACCTTCAGAAACTCCTCTCGATCCCTTCTTATAGCACAGAAGAGACCATCCAAGCCCTGTAGGGGATGGGTTTCAGCTGATGCGGAACTAGTCACCAGCTACATCATGCATCTATACAGAAGGCCTTCAGGGGCCCATGCGCCTTGAACACTTCCTGTTGGCAGATTCTACATGTTTCATTGCTTTCTGAGGAGCTCAGCTTGAAGAGTGGTCGTCAGTGACCTGCTCATTGCTACTATGTCTCTGATACTATTCCTATGAAGCAACGAGTCGTCAAATATTAATTTCTCTGCTTCAAGGTTGGGATTCATGTAGCCCTCCAGATATAGAAATCAGGAACTAAGGCTTGCTCCCATATTGAGCAGCCTGAACAGACACTCTACTGAAGCAACCACGAGGGATTATTTAAATGCAGTATGGTCTTGTGGCCCCCATGGATCAATACATTGGTTCTGGGTTTCAGTCCAAATGATAAATGAGCTATCCAAGGAGCTTGAACCCATGGTCTTACTATCAGGCAGTTCTTCCTAATGCTTAGGTTCAATCTCATTTAGTTTGAATGCATTGCTTCATATCCTAGTCTCTGGAGCAGCAGAAAATGGGTTTGCTCCATCTTCCATGTAACATCCCTTCAAATATTTAAACATAGCTCTCATGTCCCCTCTTCACCTTCTCCTCTCCAGGCTAAACATACCCAGCTCCCTAAGCCTCTCCTCCTACGGCTTCATGGTTTTCAGGCCTTTTTGGTCACCCTCCTCTGGACACATCCCAGCTTGTCCAATATCCACCACAGAATCATAGAATCCTAGAATCATACAGTTGGAAGAGACCCCAGGGACCATCGAGTCCAACCCCCTGCTATGCAGGAACACCCATCAAAGCACTCCCGACAGATGGCCGTCCAGCCTCTGCTTCCTGAGGTTCAGGTGGAATCTCCTTTCCTGCAGCTGGAATCCATTGCTCCTTGTCCTAGTCTCTGGAGCAGTAGAGAACAAGCCCGCTCCCTCCTCAACATGACATCCCTTCAAATATTTAAACATGGCTCTCATGTCCCCTCTTAACTTTCTCTTCTGTTGATATCTTGAACTGTGGTGCCCAGAACTGGACACAATATTTCAGGTGAGGTCTGACCAAAGCAGAATAGTGGTACACTCAGTAAATTAAATCAAATTCTCCTGGTCCAACCTCCTCGCTAACCCCCAGGTAGCAGCCACATAAAGGGATGGGAATCTGTTCTGCTGCTGACTGGGGTGCAAAGAGGGCGGCATTTCCAACCCTTTCCTTCCTAGGGTGGTGGACTGCCCCCTTTAAAAAAGAAAATCATTATTTGTATTTGTTGACATTTGCAGGCCAAGACGGTTCTGTCCGTGTTAAGGGTTAAATTGTGTTCTTATTTACTGCGCTGTCCTCTCTGATGAGGTCCAGCTGTTCCCAGCTCACAAAGCTGATAAGGGTTTTCCCTGAGAGTCTCTTCAGCTTCGCTTCTCATAACAAAGTGTGTTTAGACTACCAAACTTCCCTATTCCAAGGTGTGAAAAAATGTTGACAAGAGTCTACTTAAGAGTAGCCTGAAAACAGGCAGTGTCTCTTATTTTCTCTTCATGTATTCTCTTTGCTACTGCTGTCTTTGTTCAGACATGGATTTTACTTATCTTTGCTGAATATGTACTCACGCTTCCTTCAATAAACTGAGTAGTTTTTAGTCAAAACCAGCTGGCCTCATTCACTGGCAGTTTTATGGGACTGAACAAGTGTTTTGTCTTGCTTTTAAGGACAGTTTAATTGTGGGTCATGCTAGAGATCTACAGCATGCCCCCCTGCATTTTCCAACAGTATTTACATCACAAGACTAAACCATGTATAGAAACAAAACCAAATTCTGTACACTAATAAAGAAACTGAAGGAAATTATAATACATTATATCACATCCTTTTCTAGTTGCCTTACTTGTTTTCCATAAAGAATAGTTTAGAACAAAAAGAGTTTGTCCTATAGGCATTTTTCTATTGCTGGTTTAACCATTGTTTTAAATGAAATTCCTGCTTTCTTTCATTAGTCATGCTTATATTCCTTCCATGCTTATTACAGACATACTTTCCCAACTTTTTTCAAATAATTTAGCAGTTTGTCCCAGTCTTTCAAGAAGGATGTCGACAAGCTGGAGTGTGTCCAGAGGAGGGCAACCAAAATGGTGAAGGGTCTGGAAGCCATGAAGCCCTAGGAGGAGCGGTGTAGGGAGCTGGGGATGTCTAGTCTGCAGAAGAGAAGGTTGAGAGGGGACATGAGAGCCATGTTTAAATATTTGCAGGGATGTCATGTCGAGGAGGGAGTGGGCTTGTTTTCTGCTGCTCCAGAGACCAGGACAAGGAGCAATGGATTCCAGCTGCAGGAAAGGAGATTCCACCTGAACCTCAGGGAGAACTTCCTGACGGTCAGGGCTGTCCGGCAGTGGAATATGCTGCCTCCTCGGAGTGTGGTGGAGTCTCCTTCTTTGGAGGCTTTTAAGCAGAGGCTGGATGGCCATCTGTAAAAGGGAGTGCTTGGATATGGGTTGCTGCATGGCAGAATGGGGCTGGACTGGATGGCCCCTGGGGTCTCTTCCAACTCTATGATTCTGTGATTCTATGATTACTAAAGCCATTTAATGTTTTATCAGTCCTTTTGCTTCATAAAATTGCCAGTTTATCCATTTCTAAATCATACAGTTTCCTGGGAGCCACAGTAGCTGGGTTGTTAAAACACTCAAAAAGTCACAAATCCATTAGATTCTCTTGCTCCTGCTGGGAGGAAGACTGAAACTGTATTCAGCAGAGAGGCTTACAGAGGCAGCAAGTTCAGGCAACACCTTGACCCCCAGCAATATTTAGGGAGAGCGTTCCACAGCTGTGCTCCTTTCGGCATCTGGATCGCAGCCTTCCACTCCGTCTGCAGGCGATGGCCTGAGCCAGAGGCCTGGGCCTCCACCTTTCTCTGGGACTAGGGGGCTCCTCCTCTAGTTTCTCTTCTTGCTTTGAACCCAACTTGGCCTGCCAAACTGAAACCAGACTTAGATGCCTCTTGGGCATCTGTGCAGTCTCTCCCAAAGGTGGTCTGCTTCATCTTCTGAAGATGGCAAATTCTCAAGATGGGAGATGACAGTGTTACCTTGATTTCTGGGGGTCCCGGGAGGGACACCTCGATGTGCTCAAAATAATGGGGAATGGGAATTAGCTAGAGCACTAGTTAGCAATGCGAGAGGCAAGGCAACGTAGCGAGATCTTGAACCCAATGTCTACGGGGTCAGGCCGAGTCAATAATCAAACAGAAGTAAGTAATAAGTGTTTTTCTTTATTTATAAAATCACAGCAAACGTACGCACTCACTCACTTAGAGAATTAAGAAATACTGCACTATTGCGCAGTCGTGCACACAGTCCTACAGAAATCAAGAGAGGAAAATGGATAGGAGATTTTCAGAAAGAGTTTGTGGAAAAATACTGCACCTGGTCCTGCAGCCCGATGGAAGGAAAGAAGCTGGGGAGCGTAGGTTCTCAGCACGTGGAGGCTGAGGGGAGGCTCGTCAAACGGAGTGGCAGCAAGTCGGGAGGCGAGTCACGAGCGATCCGATGAGACGCTCAAACTCAGGGGTTCTTATAGGGGAAAATGCGCCTGCAGGCTAGTCCGTTCCTGGGGAAAACAATGGATTTTGGGCAGGAGACAAAGCCTCCGAAAGGTCAGTACTTTAGATGATTGAATTATGACAGCGTTGTCAATACCGTAGACAGTATGCAAATGTGGAGTGCTTGAGAGTTGGATAGTCCGCTCATCACGCTGCCTGCTCGGGGCAGGGGATCTTTTGTAAACTGCGTGCATACATAATGTGATCTTAAGAAGGTACTTGCCTGGAGGTCTCCTAAAGCTGTGATCGGCAATTCTGGCCTGCCTGGATTGTGATTTGAATGGTTCAGCTATTTTCGGCCACGCCTGTGTGCGTGCTTGTCCGGGCCCTCGCAAGCACGTGGGAACGAATGGGTAGCGAAGACCAAATTCTTGATATCAAATGATATCTAATATCCCTCAAGTTCGGACTATAACTGCAGTAACAACAGTATGCCACACCCCGATTGATAGGAGAAAGATCTCAGTCCCTTACAGCTGCTGCTGCAAAGCGGAACCAGGAGATATTTAAGTTTGGGGCAACACCATTATGATCAGGAATATGTAGGGACCATGAATGTGACCCAGTTACAGAAGTGTAACTGTATGTTATGCATTTGTAACTGCAATAGTGAATTCCAGCCAGTATATCTCCGACAGTAACTGATAACTGCAATCTTTATTAGGTATTATTTGATGAATGATTGGCTATGGATTGTCAGCCCCCGAGCTGTGGAAAGGCAGGCAACCCTTGTTAGACACTGAAAATCAGATAAACTTTTTCTTGAACTGAATATATAAGTGTTGGTCTAATTTTTTGACCATGTGCATTTGCTTTTACTTTTCCATAACTCAGCTGAGCTCCTTGGAACAATAGGTGCCACTCGGCAACTGCTAACCAAAGGACCAAACAAACCAAACAAACATTGCAAATCAACAGATGAGCTCAGGTTCGTTCATCTGAACCTCCTGACATGTTTCCTTTTCTCTTCCGCACTGTCCTTGTCGATGCTGTCATCTCTTAAGAAAGGAACAGATTTGAGTTCAAGGATAGAAGTGACAGACGTAAGTGTCTGCATTTAGCTGCACGTACATCTCTTCCATTCCAGGTGGTTTGAAGGCCGTATGATGGCATTTGATGATGAATTGTTGACCCATGGTGGTGCATCACGAACGAGTGGATGATGTTGGTGGTAGAGATGGGCACAGTAGAGCCATGTGTCATCTGTGGATTGGGTCACGCAGACTGTGAGCCCAAAGTTTGGAAGCAACATGTCAAAACTGACGGAGTTAATGGCTACCACTGGCACGCGGTGGCTCCCGTGTTGGTGTGACTGGTGAATCTGCTCTGCTTTTCCCTCCAAACTTTAAAAGAGGTGTTCATGGTGCTGAAGGTATTGAGGGTAGGGTTCAGAATCTTGGCTAACTCTTCTGAAGTTCAGACTGAAACTCAGAGTGGTTTCAACTCAGGCTTTCAGGTCATGCCAAGATTGATTTAGGAGAAAATCAGGAAACAAACAAATAAATTCTACATCAGGGATGGATAGCATAAATCTCCACAGGTAGGATTAGAGAACCATAGAGTCCTAGGGCCATCCAGTCCAGCCACATTCCGCCATACAGGAAGACACAATCACAGCACTCCTGACAGCCTCTGCTTAAAAACCTCTAAAGAAGGAGGAGACTCCACCACACTCCATGGAGGCAGCAGCAGATTCCACTGCCGGACAGTTCTGACCTCCAGCAAGTTCTTCCTGAGGTTTAGGTGGAATCTCTTTTCCTGTAATGTGAAGCCGTTGCTCCATGTCCAAGTCTCCGGAGCAGCAGAAAACAGGCTTTCTCCATATGACATCTCTTCAAATATTTAAACATGTCTATCATGTCCCTTTCTCTTAACCTTCTCTTCTCCAGGCTAAACCTACCCAGCTCCCTCACCTGCTCCTCATAGGGTTTCATGGTTTCCAGGCCTTCTCAATTTTGGTCTCCCTTCAAGTTCCAGAAACTAGTGTTTCTTTGTGCAAAAAGACCACAGATGGTATCCTGTTTGGTATCTCCAGTGTTGTAAGCTAGACTTACAACCTTCTAAGTTTTGCAGTTCACATTTACAGTCATTGAATGATTGCTGCTGTTCATCTCTGCTGCTTTTTCTTGTTGAACCACAGCTCACCGGTGGAAAGGGGCAGTTGCATGTGTCATCCTTCAGCATCCCACTCACCATCACCTCCAAACTCCTTCATTTGGTATGGTTGCTTGGCTTCTAAAGTGAGTTTTAAGGTTCAGATTGGGAGACTGATCACAACTGCTTCATCGCAGCTACATCTCCCTTGCAGGATCTTGCTCCAAACATGTTGTTCTGTTTTTTGTTTTGGTGAATAATAAGGGCCCTTCCACCCTACGCTGTTACAGTGCTATTATTCTACTTTCAACCTCCTGTGGAATCCCGGGGTTTGCAGTTTAGGGAGGGGCATTTGGAATCCTCAGCAGCCAAAGAGCTCTTTGTCTCCAGTAAACTACAAATGCCAGAATTCCTCAGGATGTTGAAAGTGGAATAATAGCACTATAAGAGTGTAGTATGGAAATGGTCCTCAGTCCCACCACCATTACAAGCATGGCTGGTGGGGAGGCAAGAGAGGGCCTTCTTGGTGGCTGCTTTGGAAGTCTCTGGTCATTTCCGCCCTACACTGTTACCGTGCTGTTATTCCACTTTCCGCACACTATGGAATCCTGGAATTTGCAGTTTAGGGAGGCGCCTTTAGAATTCTCAGCCAGAGAGCTCCTTGGCCCCAGTAAACTACAAACCCCAGAACTCTACTGGGTGGTGAAAGTGGAAAAATAGCACTGTAACAGTGTAGGGCAGAAAGACCCTAAGTCATAGACTGTGAAGATTCCTCTCCAGCTAGTATTCTCCTCATCCTCATCCTGACACCTAAGAAACTCATTTTCACTAATTAAATGCTTTCAGATATTGGCTGGAATTCACAATTGCACTTACTAATGTATAACCTAGAATGACACATTTGTAACTGATTCACATCCATAATCCATAGTGTAGGAAATACCTAGAAATGGTAAAAATGCCTGAATCCTGATTTACCAGGCAGCAGGAGCAGCTGCAAGCAATGGAGGTCTGTTCTCCTGTCAATTCCACAGCAGACGGATGCTTCCACTCCTTCTTGTGAACAATCTCTGGTTTGAGAAGGAATTGCAACAGGGATCTTGTTTTTCACTGTGGCATTGGAGATTGCTCACCGGGACCTGACGGTGGAAAAGCCAGTCTGCTGTTTCCCCTACTAAAACACAGGAGAACAGACCTCTGTTGCTCACAGTGTCTGCTGTTCATAAAGGAGGATCAGGCTGGGAGATGATATTTAGCTACATAACTACGGTGGTTACATAACTAAGCAGCTAATCTATAACCTCGAATATTTTTGTCTATCTCTACACTATGTACACCGTTGCCACCACATACGCCAATGTCCTTGTGCCAGCCATCATGGAACATCTATCACTGGCCTATGCTTGCTACTCCATGCTGCCCATGATTCTGCCCACCTAAGCCATTCTGCTGGCATATCTTCCCAACTTCATGAGCAGAAAAAGCTCTTCTTGCAAATACAAATTCTGCAAGCAAAGCTCTTATGGAGACCATGCCAGTTTCTGCATCCCACCAAGATCAGCAGGGCTTCCTTTCAACTTATCCTCTGGTTTGGTCTTTATTTTCTGCAACACAAACTTCCTTTCTACTTTCAGCTTTCAAGAAAGATAAGATGGAAACGTGCTTTTGTTTTCAGTCAATCAACAGGATTGCTCACCTCTCCCACTGGTAATTCAACCTCGTCCACTTCTGAAATATCCCTTTGACATGGGAGCAAGGAAAGCAAAGCATGCACAGTGTTTTAAATGTCATCACAACCTGAATTTATGTAATTAGCTTTTTAAATTCATCATCGCTCCCGACCCCGTTGAAGAAGTATTTCATCTTCAGAAAAACATGGTGCAAATGTGGCGTGGATGATGTTTCTCAGCAGTTACGGTCAACAAGTGATTCATTGAGGCTTCTCAAAAGGTTATGCTTTAGCGCAGGTGTTGGCCAAGTTACTTTCCCGTCCTTGTCCTTCAACACTGCATTCCACAAAGATGTAAACTCTGCAATACCTGAGACAGAAATACATAAAATTGGGGACAGAGGTTGTCAGGTGTAAAGCAAACTGCTGCGACTAAGATTTTATTGTTGTCTTTGCATTAACTCGGAAAGAGTGGATGATTCTATCATTCTGTGATTCTAGAGCCCTAGAGATTTAAAGAGCTTGCCATTCTCCTGCTCATTCAGAAAGCAGGTTTAGACTCAGAGGAAGGAGGTGTGGGAACTGGAGGAAGAAATACCAATAATTTAAGAAACACAGATGCCATCTCCTGGATAACTTGCACTCACAAACTTCACTCAGAGTTAGAACAGGAGCAAAACAAGTAGCACAGCAACTTTCCCGAGAGGTTGCTGAGACTATCACATACTGGACGGTTACAGTTTTTTTTCCAAATTTAGGCACAAACGGTAAAGATTGGTGAAAGTCATAAGTGTCACATCGCCCGACCCGTGCAGGCATTTCCCCAGTTATTTACATATCTTTCATTCTTGAAGACAAAGTCCTAGTATCCTTATCTTTGCATAGCTTGTTCCCATAACACCTTCCACTTGCATTCCTCCTTCTGACCTTCTTCCTCCCAGCCAGGATACAAAGTAATGGCGAACAATGTGGTAATTAACTATTTGGTGCCCCAGGAATATCTCAGAACTTTCAGCCAGATTAAAAAGTAACAAGGGAAGGAGCAGTCCACAAATGTTCAGGGAGGCAATTCCAAGCTCATGGAGCAGGTGTTACCCTGTGAACTGGGGGTCCCAGGAGGGACAGCAAAATGTGCTCAACTAAAGGTGGGGAAAATTAGCTCAGAGCGCTGCTTAGCGTTACGAGAGGCAGGGTAATGTAGCGAGATCTTGAACCCTACGTCTACGGGTCGGGTCGACTCAAGGAGAACACAGAAGTTGAAATAATAAATGATGTTTATTAAATACAAGCAAAACAGTGTATGAGACACACTCACACAAGATAACTAAAGAAGATAAAGGTTGGAGTGGCATAGAGGGATTTTTAGAGGAATTGCTGGTTTGGGTGATACTTCACCTGTCCTGAAGCCCAGAAAAATAGAGAGCGAGGCTGGGGTGCGACGTAGCTCAACACACGGAGCTGAGGGGAGGCTCGCCAAGCAAAGCGGCAGCAAGGCGGGATGGAACTCGGGAGCGTTCCGAGGAAGGTCTCGGAATCAAGGGTTTTTATAAGGAGAATGTGACTGCGGGCTATGCCATACTTGGGGGAAAACAATAGATTTGGAGTTGGAGACAAAGCCTCCGAAAGGTCAGAATCTGAATGATTGAGTTATCGCAGAGGTTCTCAATAGAGTGGCCAGTATGCAAACGCAGAGTACTCGGGTATTGCATAGTTTGCCCATCAAGCTGCCATCGCGGGGCAGAGGCTCTTCTGTAGGTTGCGTGCATACCTAATTAGAGTACTTGCCTGGAGGTCTCCTAAAGCAGCGAGTCAGCTATTTCTGGCCTGCCTGTATTGTAGTTCGAATATTACGGCTAATAACGGCCGAGCTTGTTTACGTGCTTGTCCGGTGGCCTCGCAAGCACATGGAGAGGAACAGAGAAGTGCAGCCGAATTGTGATATCAAGGGATATCTTTTAATATCCCCCAAAGCTTGGACTAGCCAGGGCAGTAACACAGGGAGTGAAAAAAGGTGAAGCCGAGTCAAAGGAGAAGAACCCTTTGCTTGGGTGAGAAGCCTAGAATTCCTAGAAAGCAGATTTTGAGCAAGCTGGGAAAAAGAAAGCTATAGTTACACATTTCTTAGCTGTGTCCGTGACGCAAGAACACAGTCAATAATGTTTAGTGAAGTGGAAGACTTTACTGTTGCAAGTGCTTTGGTGGTGTCTTCCTTCACGGCCAAAAAGGCTCAGTCCTGGTGGGCTCTTCCAACTCTATGATTCTGTGGCCATTTCTGCACTACACTGTTCTAGTGCTATTATTCTTGAAGGGGTTAAATTGTAGAAACTGCTTGCTTGAGTAGAAAAATAGAGAAAAATAAGTCAGGCAGATGCGTCTCTTATCTTATCAAGAGCTCAGGTATGCGGCTTGGCAATGCATGGGATATAGGGAGTTTGGGAGTCGATGCGACCCAGGGAGAATACTCCCTGGTACAGAGATACTTCATTTTTGAAACTGTAATACATCATTTCGAAACTTAAAACTTTTGTAACCTGTACCCTTTTCATATATGGTAATCATTTCCTGTACTTGTTTTTTAGAACGTATAAATGAATGCTGAAACCTAAGACAGGGCTCTCAGTCTTTTGGAAGTTGATTCCACTGAGATCCCTGCGCAGTAAAATAAACTTTTGTTTTCTGATCTGCTGATCTCAATTCTCTGGCTTGCTACAACATTCTCCTTTCAATATCCTGTGGAATTATGGCGTTTGTAGTTTCCTGAGGCCAAAGAGCTCTCTGGATGAGAATTCTCAAGGCCCCTCCCTAAACTGCAAGTCCTAGGATTATTCCATAGGATGTTGAAAGTGGAATAATAGCACTATAATGGCATAGTACTTATATAGCCCAAGAGTCTAAGACAGTAGGAAATGAGGAAGATTGCCTTACAGGTGGATTGAGTCCATGTAGGAAATCATGACTGCCTTGAACTTACAAGATCTGAGCAGGGATGTTAATACCAAGGTCTCTCAGAAGTCTTTCCCCCTTAGAGTGGCCATAAGTTGAAGAGGACTTGACAACAACAAATGCTTTGGTCTCAGTCTGGATCAAGGGAGGACTTGGCTTGTGCAAATGTGTTTATCAGATTTATGTCCCTTGGATTGTTTAAAGACTTGGCTATCAGGGCTGCCTGGAATTTACAGCTCTCTTGACCTTGGACTGTTCTGACATCAGGTATCCCTTGATTTCATGGTTTCTGACTTGGGAACCATGAATCTGTTTTGAAGCTGAGAGCAGGACACACTCCACACCCCAGCTGCAGGATCGGGCCATTATTGTTATAGAACAATACCAATAACGCCAACAAAAGTGAGGCCTGGTGGCTCCTACGCCACTCTGACTTCTGGACAGCTTTAAAAGACCTCTCCAAGGTGCTGAATACAGTTGGGGAAGACAGGAGAGCACCTTGGATAACTCCTTTGAATTAAAGCCCACAGTGGATTCACTACACCAACAACATCAGAGCATCCAGACAGCACTGCAACAACTAATCTCAACATGCTTGTGTGATTCTCTCAAATACTTACAATTCTTGCAATGACTAATCGGAATTTTTACAAGGGTGAACAAAGTCAGGATCCCCGAATCTTGTTGGAATGCAATACCCAGCATTCCTTGCAATCAGTGATGTTGGAAAGGGCTGCTGGGAGCTGGAGTCTGGGCCCACTCCTGCTTTGTAACCACCCTGTAAAGTCAATAGCATGACCTTCCATTTATTTTGCAGATGAGTAGACTGAGGCCAAGAGAGATCAACTGATGAATTAAGGTCAGAAGTGAGATTCACAGCAGGGACTTCCTGAGTTGTAGCTCCTTCATTAAGACACTATCGTTCAGATCTATCAAGTGGAAATCAAAGTTCCGACTGCCGAAGGGGCAGTTCCTGTGCTTATCTATTGCAGCCAAATTGGCAGCTTCAAAACCTGTGTGCTGTAGTGGTTTGAGCGTTGGACTAAAATTCTGAGAGACCAGGGTTTGAATCCCCACTCAGGCATGGAAACCCCCTGGGTGACCTTGGGCAAGTTGCACTCTCTCAGCCTCAGAGGATGGCAAAGGCAAGCCCCATCTGAAGAAATCTTGCCAAGAAAATCCCGTGACAGGTTGCTTTGGGGTCACTATAAATCAGAAATGACTTGAAGGCACATGACAAACACAAAAACAACAAGTGTTTGCAGATCTGAGCGTGCGATTTATCCAACGGAGGGTGTGATCCTTACTTGGGAAGTTATTTCTGCACAAGGGGTTGTGTATGTTTGTGTGTCTGGAAACTGTAAGCAGTGAGTTTAGAGGGGAAACAAAATACAAATCCATGCTGTTAAAGGAATCTTAAAGGAATGTAAAAAAAAAAAAGGAGAGACACCATTCACAAAATTCACAAAATAGTTATTTGGGCTCTGTCAGACCCATGTTTTAAACATGTCTTTGAAATTCCCAGCCTTGTTGTCTTAAAGACAGTCCAGCCCAAACCTGTGACAACATTAACATTTATTTTGAAAAGGGCACCCAGAGTATTTTATTCAAAAATAAATCAACACGGTGTCCCTTACGTATAAATAACCTTTCTGAAGATCAACAACCGCCGGCTGTCTCTATCCTTCCCGGCCCAACACCTTGCGCGTGTCGCAAACATCAGCTATCAGAATGACGTGATATGCATCTCTATGCATATAGGAAATGAATATTTATTTTCAAATTCCAGTCCGGATGTGGGTGAAGTCTGGGCCATGGGTGATACGTAGCTCCAAGGGCCACTTCCGTGGTGCCCTAGTAGTCCAAAAAATTTTGCAACTTTTTTTTTTAAATGCTGCAAATGTCCAAAAAACGACTTCTAAGGGGGCCGTGGGACATTTCCACAACATTTCCACAACCCAGGGCAATGAAGGCCCAGGAGAGGCCTTTTTGAAATAGGAAATGAACAGGAAGTGACTGCTGCTGTTGTCGAAAAAGTTTCTCCCCAGAGCCTGGTAAAAATGCCCGCTATGTCCTCTAAAGTGTGTTTGTGGATTTTTATAAATGTGGTCTGGGGGTGCAGCCCTTCATATTTTCCCCTGGGGGCTTCACACAGCCCCTTAGCCTTCCACAGGTGCCCGATGTCAGAGCTCAACTCCCAGCCCGTCCTTATCTGCCGGGGAGAGGGAAGGAAACCCACAGTACCGGCCCGAGAGGAGGAGGCAGCAGGGAGCGTCCAGGGCTGACTATCGAGGAGAAGCACTGAGTGGAGCCGAAGTCAAGGGCAATCCAAAAAGTCAGGAATGCTGAAAGTCAACCCAAAAGGTCCAGAAAGCCGGAACACAAGGGTCATGGGAGTTTGAGTAGCGATTTGCTACAAGCAAATAGCATACCCCGCCAACCTACTTTTTTTATATATATATATATATAAAAATCTTTATTGGTTAAAAACATAGAAAAGAAAACAAAAGAAAAAAAATAAAACAATAACGTTAACACAGCCTTCTACCATCATACGAAATTCTTAGATTCATATACCAGAATCTTAGGATTAAGTTATATCTTCGTTACTTCCCCCTTCGACTTTGAGAACAAGTTAAGTATCTATCTATTCCCAGAACAGTCATATAATCTTTTATTAACACTATTCCTGAGTACTTCCAAAAACCCATGTTCACCATCTTGATAGCATTCCATAAATTCCTGTGACATTCTATTATGCTGTCCCATTCTTTCATAAATCTCTCCATTTTCTCTCCTCTTAATACATGAGTAAGCCTATCCATTTGAATCATATCAAATATTTTCATTTCCCATTCTTCTAATGAGGGCATAATTTTCAGTTCCCATTTTTGTGCCAACGACATCCTAGCAGTTGCAGCCATACAAAACAACTGCTTTCCTGCCTTTTTCTCTATCTCTACATCCATTATAGACAGTGCGCCAACCTACTTATATAGCCAATGAAAACAGGTATTGCTTGTCATTGCTCTGTTTTCTCAGTCTCACCAAAATGGCTTCCCTCTGAGCAGCTCTTTTTTGTCTCCTTCGTGACTGAGGGCTCATTGGCAAAGGTGGATCTAATTCCTCTAAATCAGAGCTTTCCAAACTTTTAATGTTGGTGACACACTTTTTAGACATGCATCGTTTCGTGACACAGGAATTCAGACGGTGATTCGGTAAGTGGAGGCAGCCCCTCCACCTGAGCATGGCCCACCGCCACTGCCCTCGCCGGGGTCTTCCTTGGTCTGGGGTGGCAGCGGCAGCAGTGGGAGAGGCAACCCCTCCACCCAGGTCTCGCCCGCCACTGCCCTCGCTGGGGTCTTCCTCAGCCTGGAGTGGTGGTAGCGGCGGCAGAGGCAGCCCCTTCACCAGGGCCTGGACTGCCCTGGCAGTGGGAGAGGCAGCCCCTCCACCCATTACATTCACGAGACACACCTACACACTGCAGAGAACACACTAATGTGTTGCAACGCACAGTTTGGAAAGCTCTGCTCTAAATCATTGCTGGCCCCTTCTCCCTCTGGCACAGGCTGCAACAAATTTGTCTCCCCTTGTTTTTCAGCCGGTGGGGGTGTTAGCAAGATAGTTTCTTCTATCACTGGCTCTGTTTCCAGCACCATCACTTGCTCGTTGGCCTCTGAGCTGTCGTCTATCACACTCACTCCTACCGTAACAGTAATACTTGAGAAGGCTAAGGAGTGATGTGGTCACACTCTTTAAATACCTCAAGGGCTGCCCTGAAGGAGAGGTAGAAGGCCTGGACTCTGCTGCCCCAGAGGGTAGGGCCAGCTGGAATGATTTCAAGTGACAGGAGGCCAGATTTCAGTTGAACTTCAGAAGGAACGTCCTGACAGTGGGAGCAGTTTGGCAATGGAACCAATAACCTAGACAAGTGATGGGGTCTCTTTCTCAGAACATCTTCAAAAAGGGGCTGGACAGCTATTTGCTGGGGATGCTCTAGCTGGAAATCCTGCATTGTGTAGCGGGTTGGACTCAATGGTCATTTCCGCACTAGACAGTTATAGCGCTAGGATTCCACTTTCAACATCCTATGGAATCCTGGGGTTTGCAGTTTCGGGAGGGGCCCTCCCGAAACTGCAAACCCCAGGATTCCATAGGATGTTGAAAGTGGAATCATAGCGCTATAACTGTCTAGTGCGGAAATGGCCAATGGCCCATGAGGTCACTTCCAGCTTTTCTATGATTTTATGAGCATTTCTTCACATGGTACATAGAACTGTGTAATTCACTGCCACAAGATGTATTGGTGGCTGCCAGTGTGGCTGACTTTGCACGAAATTAGACAAACTTATGGAAGATAGGGTTACTGATGGCTTCTAGTCATTGGTGCAAAGAAGTGTGAATTCTCAAAATACGCTTGAGAATTACTGCATCTTGAGTATCTTTATCTGGTTTTGGTCACCTCTGCATTCATGCGTCCTTCTTCTGGGCTGTTTATAGTGATTTCTTCGTGAGTTCTGTGTACCAAGGCAAAACGCATAGGAATGGGAGGGGGCTCTAGAGGAGGAAAGGAAGGCTTTTGCAAGGCTTCCCCTGCCCCATTCCCTCCCGTTTTCCTTTGGTGCGACTTCTCCACACCGGGGCAAAAATTCATGGGAATAGGAGGAGGAGAATTTATGGGGAAGGCATGCATGCTTGTGAATGATTAAATTTGTGAGGTCAAACCCGGCAATGTGGAGGGAGGACAGTCCGGTTTGGGGTAGTAATTTGAGCCTTGGACTATGACCCTAGAGAGCAGGCTTCAGTTCCCCACTCGGCCACGGAAACCCTCTGGGTGACACTGGGTGCATCACATGCTCTCAGCCCCAGAAAACTCCGTGGTAGGATCACCTTAGGGTCACCAGAAACGACTTAAAGGCATACAGCAGGAGTGCTGTTCTTTTCTTTTTAAATACCAAGAACTATAGCAAGAAATGCTGAAACCTCTCCACGTATTTGTGCTGTGTGGAGGAGAGCCCTTTGTCGGTTGCTGGGTCTACACAAGCAAGAGGGTGCAATCACAGTCACACCCTTCTTGTGGCATTCCCATGGTGGCATCTCCTTGGTCATCATAAACAGCAAGATGTTCGGTTATATAGACCTTTGGTCTGGTCCAGTCTCAAAACTGCTATACTACTACTACTACTATTACTACTACTACTACTACTACTACTACTACTACTACTACTATTATTATTATTATTATCCTGTTCTAAATTGTTTTGATTTTTTTGCTGTTTTTTAAAGTGGAGTTGTTTAATGCTTTGTAAAATTTTCCTATCACAGCTTGGGCTAGCTATATTGTTTTAATGATTGGTAAGCAACTCTGAGTACCATACGGGAGAACAGTAGGAATCAATCAATCAATCAATGGTTTGACTTTTAACCAGACAAAACCTTTTAACCCTTGAATGCTGTCTGTGGTTTCACTAGACAGCAACAGTAAGAATCTTCAGTCTTTCCATCCTTGTGCCTAGAGTCTTCTGTAGGAATCAATCAATCAATCAATCAATCAATCAATCAATCATTCAATGGTTTGACTTTTTAACCAGTCAAAACCTTTTAACCCTTGAATGCTGTCTGTGGTTTCACTAGACAGCAACAGTAAGAATCTTCAGTCTTTTCATCCTTGTGCCTAGAGTCTTCTGTAGGAATCAATCAATCAATCAATCAATCAATCAATCAATGGTTTGACTTTTAACCAGTCAAAACCTTTTAACCCTTGAATGCTGTCTGTGGTTTCACTAGACAGCAACAGTAAGAATCTTCAGTCTTTCCATCCTTGTGCCTAGAGTCTTCTGTAGGAATCAATCAATCAATCAATCAATCAATGGTTTGACTTTTAACCAGTCAAAACCTTTTAACCCTTGAATGCTGTCTGTGGGTTCACTAGACAGCAACAGTAAGAATCTTCTGTCTTTCCATCCTTGTGCCAAGAGTCTTCTGTTTTTTTTCTGTCTCTTCTTTCTTCTAGAGCTTGGCTGAAACATTTTTAACACAGGAAAGCTTAGAGAGCCAAGGGTAGTGATGGGCTGTGGTTAGAATGGCAGGCAATGACACCACAGCAAGGTTCTTACATGGAAATGCATTGCAATCTTGCATCTAATAGAAGGCCTGGAAACCATGAAGCCCTGTGAGGATTGGCTTAGAGAGCTGAGTATGTTTATCTAATGCGCAGAGTATGGGAAACAAGCAAGATGAACTTGAACTCCTAGTACAACAAAATAAATACGATTTGATAGGCATCACTGAGACCTGGTGGGATGAGTCTCAGGATTGGAATGTAGGAATAGAGGGGTATAGCTTATTTTGTAGAAATAGACCAAACAAGAAAGGAGGAGGAGTAGCCTTGTATGTCAAGGATGTTTTCACCTGTGAAGAGATCCATGACTTAAACCCAGAAAGCCAGGTCGAGAGCATCTGGGTAAGAATTAAGGGAGCGAGAAACAATAGGGATATTCTGGTGGGGGTTTACTACAGACCTCCAGCCCAGACCGAGGACCTTGATGACGCCTTCCTAACCAAATGACCGCGCATTGAAAAAGGAGAGATACAGTAATAATAGGAGACTTCAATTACCCGGATATATGCTGGCAGTCAAACTCTGCCGAGACAGCAAGGTCCAGCAAGTTTCTCGCTTGTCTTGCAGACAATTTCATGGTCCAGAAGGTGGAAGAGGCCACAAGGGGATCAAATATTCTAGATCGGATCCTGACCCACAGGGATGACCTTGTTAATGAGGTAGAAGTGGTTGGATCTTTAGGGGGGAGTGACCATGCCCTGCTGGAATTTGGCATTCAGCGGGAAGGAGAAGATAAGTGTAGCCAGACACTCGTCTCAGATTTTAAAAAAGCGGACTTCTGTAAACTTAGGGAGCTGCTGGCTGGAATTCCGTGGTCAAGAATAGTGAAAGGGAAAGGAGTTTGGGAGGCACGGGAGTTCCTTACAAGGGAGATACCGAAGGCACAGTCTAAAACTGTGCCAAGAAGGAGGAAAAATGGAAGGCATCTGAAGAAACCAGAATGGTTGACTAAAGAACTCTCAGCTGAGCTAAGTGTTAAGAGAAACATGTACAGGAGATGGAAGAGGGGGGAAACCACCAAAGAAGAATTTAAGCAAGTAGCCGGGAGATGTAGGGAGGAGGTCAGAAAGGCTAAAGCACGGAACGAACTTAGGCTGGCCAGAGACATTGAAAACAATAAAAAGGGCTTTTTTAAATATGTCCGTAGCAAAAGGAAAAAGAAGGAGACGATAGGGTCGCTGCGCAGAGAAGATGGCGATTTACTAACAGGGGGAAGAGAAAAGGCAGAACTACTTAACACCTTTGCCTCAGTTTTTTCCCAGAAGGATACAAGCGCTCAACCTGGCGGGTGGGGAGCAGGGGAGGAAGCAGGGGAAATGCGGCACATGATCGGTAGAGAGGTGGTACAGGAATACCTGGCCACACTGGATGAATTCGAGTCTCCAGGGTCAGATGAATTGCATGCTAGGATATTAAAAGAACTGGCAGAGGTCATTTAGGAACCGCTTGCTATAATCTTTGAGAAATCTTGGAGGACAGGAGAAGTTCCAGCAGACTGGAAGAGGGCAAATGTCGCCCCCATCTTCAAGAAGGGAAAAAAAGAGGACCCAAATAATTATTGCCCAGTCAGCCTGACGTCAGTACCCGGAGAGATCCTGGAGCAGATCATTAAGCAGTCCGTTTCTGATCGCTTAGAAAGCAACACGGTAATCACGAGAAGTCAACTTCGATTTCTCAAAAATAAGTCATGCCAGACTAATCTGATCTCTTTTTATGATAGAGTTACTAGCTTGATAGATGAAGGGAATGCTGTGGATGTAGCATTTCTCGATTTCAGTAAGGCCTTTGACAAAGTCCCACATGACATTCTTGCAAAGAAGCTAGTAAAATGCAGGCTGGACAGGGCTACTGTTAGTTGGATTTGTAACTGGTTGATCGACCGAACCCAAAGGGTGATCATGAATGGCTGCTTTTCATCCTGGAGAGAGAAGTGACTAGCGGGGTGCCACAGGGTTCTGTCCTGGGCCCAGGGCTGTTCAATATCTTCATCAACGAGTTGGATGAAGGAATAGAGGGCATGCTCATCAAATTTGCAGATGACACCAAATTGGGAGGGGTTGCTAATACACCAGAGGACAGGATCAAAATTCAAAATGATCTGGTCAGATTGGAGAGCTGGGCCAAGGCTAATAAAATGAAATTCAACAGAGAGAAGTGTAAGGTCCTACACTTAGGTAGAAAAAATGGAATACAGAAATATAGGACGGGGGACACGTGGCTGGATAGCAGTACATGTGAAAGGGATCTAGGAGTTTTAATAGACCACAAGCTGAACATGAGTCAGCAGTGTGATGCGGCAGCCAAGAAAGCCAATGCAATTCTCGGTTGCATCAATAGGAGTATGGTGTCCAGATCGAGGGAGGTACTGGGACCACTCTACTCTGCTTTGGTTAGACCTCATCTTGAATCCTGTGTCCAGTTCTGGGCACCTCAATTCAAGAAGGACATGGTCAGGCTGGAGCAAGTCCAGAGGAGGGCGACCAAACTGGTGAGGGGCCTGGAAGCCAAGCCCTATGAGGATAGACTTAGGGAGCTGGGTATATTTAGTCTGCAGAAGAGAAGGTTAAGAGGGGACATGATAGCCATGTTTAAATATTTGAAGGGATGCCATGTAGAGGAGGGAGTGGGCTTGTTTTCTGCCACTCCAGAGACCAGGACAAGGAGCAATGGATTCAAGCTGCAGGAAAGGAGATTCCACCTGAACCTCGGGAAGAACTTCCTGATGGTCAGGGCTGTCCGGTCGTGGAATATGCTGCCTTGGAGTGTGGTGGACTCTCCTTCCTTGGAGGTTTTTAAGCAGAGGCTGGATGGCCATCTGTCGGGAGTGCTTTGAGGGTCTTCCTGCATGGCAGGGGGTTGGACTGGATGGCCTCTAGGGTCTCTTCCAAGTCTACATTTCTATGATTCTATGATCCTGGAGAAAAGAAGGTTAAGAGGTCACACAATAGCCATGTTGAAATACTTGAAGGGATGTCATATGGAAGATGGGGCAAGCCTGTTTTCTGCTGCTCCAGAGACTAGGACATGGCGCAATTGAGTCAAGCTAAAGGAAAAGAGGAAGAACTTCCTGATGTTAAGAGTAGTTTGACAGTGGAACGCGCTGCATTGGAGTCTGATGAAGTCTCCCTCTTTGGAGGTTTTTAAAGAGAGTCTGCCATCTCTTGGGAATGTTTTCATGGTGTCGCCTTGCATGGCAGAATGGAGCTGGACTGGATGGCCCTTGGGGTCTCTTCCAGCTCTAGGATTTTATGATTCTAATTTTCTGATGAAGCCCCTGAGGTTACTGCACTTTCAGCAATCTGGCACCAGATATTAAATCTAACAAAGGGGCTCCCCCCCCCCCAATCCTTCTGTTTTCAGTGCATCATGTGAAACTAACCGGAAACATTTCAATCAAATTTGGAAGGGATTTCTGGGATGCTTTGGCTCAAGATAAGGTTATTCAGGACATGTTTCTGGAATAGGAGTGGGGGTACCCTACTAATTTTCTCAAGGAACAGCTGGCTGGCTTAACAACACATTTGGAAGACACAATTGGGAAGATCTGAGGTGAGATACAGGCTACATATATGAAACCCACTTTGGGAAGAGTATCTTGAAGGGATGCCTCAGAAATTAACTCCAGCAAAGTTGGAGGTAGAGCCAGTGTGGTGTAGTGAGGTTTGAGGGTTACAGCAAAACTGTGGAGACCAGAGTTCAAATCCTCCACCTGGCCATGGAAGCCCAGTGGGTGACATTAGACAAGTCACACACTCTCAGCCTCAGAGGCAAGCAAGGCTAAACCCCTCTCAACAAATTCTGCCAAGAAAACCCCATGATAGGTTTGCCTTAGAGTTGCCGTAAGTCAGAAATTACTCAAAAGCAATACAAGGCCAACAACAAGGCTGGGCAGTATTGCTGGGTAACTAGGTAAGGACCTGGTAAATTAATAAATTGTGGAACAAGACACAAATGAGCTAAGATTCTTTGAACCTTTTCTTTACAGCTGCGGCCACCTCACTTTGCAAGTCTACAGCTGAAACTTAAAAAAACAAAGTTGAATTGCCTCTCTTGGAAGGCTCTAGAACTAGCAATTCACTATTTAAATGAGTCTACCCTTAGGTTACGGGGAATTTGAGATTTGGAAAGTTCAGAGGTTTTAGAGGGCGGGGAAATACTTCTTGGGAAAAGTGTCTTTTTAAGATTCACATGCATTATTCGTTCTTCTTAGCCATCTTCTCCTCCAGCACCCTCCCACATCACTCCATCATCTGAGATGCATTTCTCCTTCTAGGATGGGTCCTAGTCAATCAGGGATCACATAATGATTGGAATGACATCACAGTGCCAGGTAGCCAATCAGATTTTTCCTCGCTACCATCTCATTCAAATAACCTACTTCACAACAATCCTTATAGTTTCTTGATTTCTTTTAAAAGAAAATTAGTATAATGGCTAAAAGTCCTGTGTGTTCATGGTGGGCCTTCATTTGTTGTTTAGTCTGAAACTTGGGATATAAACAGATTCCATATTTCCACAAAGCTGTCTTGTACTGTTTTTTCCTTGCTGCTCAAGGTTTTGTTGTCAGCCATTTCAGCTATAGCAGTCCACCAAAGCCTGTCCAGACAGTCCTCCTGCCTTCCTCTCAGCAGCAAGCCATACCCCTTGGTAGCCAGATTTGGTATCTCTGAAAGCAAAAAAGCCCGCTAAAAGGGAGAAGCCAGTGCTCCCTGGAGCGGTCACTTAGGTGACCCATGCCAATCATATTGTTGTCTAGCTTCACTGTCCATGGGTGAAAATATCCAGCTGCTGCTAAGAAAATCTTCCCCCAGTTCATTCAAAAAAGGGCTTCCTTCCACAAGCTGAACATGAGCCAGTAGTGTGATGCGGCAGCTAAAAAAGCCAATGTGATTCTGGGCTGCATCAATAGGAGTACAGTGCTTAGGTCAAGGGACGTGATGGTACCTCTCTATTCTGCTTTGGTCAGACCCCACATGGAATCCTATGTCCATTTTTAGGCACCACAGTTCAGGAAGGATATTGACACACTGGACCTTGGCAGAAAGCCTGGAAACCATGAAGTCCTATAAGGACTTTCTGAGGGAGCTGGGGTGTTCAGCCTGGAGAAGAGAAGGTTAAGAAGGGATGTGAAAGCTATGTTTAACTATTTGAAGGGATGTCACATTGAGGACGGGCAAAGCCTGTCTTCTGCTGCTCCAGAGACTTGGGGGACATGGAGCAATGGCTTGAAACTCCAGGAAAAGAGATCCCATCTAAACATTAGGAAGAACTTCCACTACTGGTGGAATCTGCTGCTGCCTCAGACTGTGCTGGAGTCTTTTCCTTTGGAGGTTTTTAAAGAAAGACTGGATGGCCATCTTTTGGAAGTGCTTTGATACTGCCCATTTCCACACTACACTCTTATAGCGCGATGATTCCACTTTCAACGTCCTCTCGAATCCTGGGGTTTGCAGTTTCGGGAGGGGCCGACCGGTAGTGTGGAAATGGCCTCTGTTTTCCTCCATGGCAGAAGGGGTTGGACTCAATGGCCCTTGGGTCTCTCTCGATTCTATGGATTTTTGACATTTCTATTCTATGAAACTTTTGCCACTGCTGAAAATGTACAAAAATTGTCACTTTTTTTTTTTATCCTTCTTCATATAGCAACGGTGGGAAATCTGCAGCCCTTCAGAAAGTTGATAAACTGCAACTCCGAACATCTCTACCCACCATGAGCAATGGTGAGGAATGCTGGGTGTTGCAGTCCAACAATACCCAGAGGGTTGATGAAGCCTCACCTGGTATATAACTTATCAAAGATAGCTTTTCTTTCTTTTAAATAACCCATAGCTTCAAATCTGTATATTTATCCAGTGGTTCTCAAACTTTTTACCCTTGTAACCTCCTTTACATCAACATGTAGACATTGCCCCCTCCTGGTCAGCCTAGTCTATGAATAAAAATATTGTCATAGAATCATAGAGTTGGAAGAGACTCCAGGGGGCATCCAGTCCAACCCCCTTCCATGCAGGAACACCCATCAAAGTCCTCCCTTTGACAGATGGCCATCCAGCCTCTGCTTAAAAACCTCCAAAGAAGGAGACTCCGCCACACTCCAAGGCAGCAGATTCCACTGACGGACAGCCCTGACCGTCAGGAAGTTCTTCCTGAGGTTCAGGTGGAATCTCCTTTCCTGCAGCTGGAATCCCTTGCTCCTTGTCCTGGTCTCTGGAGCAGCAGAAAACACGCCCGCTCCCTCCTCTACATGGCATCCCTTCAAATATTTAAACATGGCTCTCATGTCCCCTCTTAACCTTCTCTTCTGCAGACTAAACATCCCCAGCTCCCTAAGCTGTTCTTCATAGGGCTTCATGGCTTCCAGACCCTCCACCATTTTGGTCGCCCTCCTCTGGACGCGTTCCAGCTTGTCCATATGCTTCTTGAATTGAGGTGCCCAGAACTGGACACAGGATTCCAAATGAGGCCTCACCAATGCAGAATAGAGTGCTACCATTACCTCCCTCGATCTGGACACCATACTCCTATTGATGCAACCAAGAATTGTGTTGGCTTTCTTGGCTGTCCCATCACACTGCTGACTCCTGTTCAGTTTGTGATCTACCAGGACTCCTAGACCCCTTTCACAACGACTGTGGTCAAGGCAGGTGTCCCCCATCCTGTATTTGTTCATTCCATTTTTTCTGCCTAAGTGTATTTTGTTTGTTTACTGTGCATATTTTCATTCAGATGTTTAATTTGTCCAGTCTGAAGTGTTTTACTTACAGTGTTTAAATAAATTCAAAACTTAACATGATCACTGGTCTAATGTTTGCTGGTATAATTTTTCTCAAGTAATATTTAGACTTAATTTGATGGATGTGCTTGTCCCTAAGTCTCCCTCCCTCCCTCCCTCCCCCCTTGCCCAAGTGACTGAGAGAGGAACAACTGTAATAATTGGATGTCCCAAAATGTTTTGACCCCCCTCCTTGAACACCCATTGTGCCCTTGTTGGGGGACCTGCCCCATGGTTGAAAAACCACTGTCTTATTTCTGCAAAGATATGGATTAAAAGCAAAAAGAGAACATTTCAAAGAAGGCAGGGGGAAATGATGGAATTTTCAGTACCAGAAAGGAGTGGGGAAGAGAAGGAGAAGAGGAAGGAGAGGGGGAGGACGATGAAGAGAAGAAAGAGGAGAAGAAGAATAGAAGGAAGAGGAAGAAGGAGGAGGAAGGAGGAAGAAGATGAGCAGGAAGAGGGAGAGAGAAGGAAGAAGGAAGAAGAAGAGGAGGAGAAGAAGAAAAGGAGGAGGACAAGGAGGAGGAGGAAGAGGAGGAAGGAGGAAGAAGAAGGAGATGAGCAGGAAGAGGAGGGGGAGAAGGAATAAGGATGAGGAAGAAGAGAAGAAGAAGAGAAGGAGGAGAAGGAAGGGGAAGGAAAATGAGGAGGAAGACAAGAAGGAGAAAGAAGAAGGAGGATGATAAGAAGGAAGAAGGAGGACGGAGGGAAGAAGAGGAAAGAGGGAGGAGGAGGAAGAGGAGGAGGAAGTGGAGGGAGAGGAAAAGGAGAAGACGAGAAGGAGGAGAAGGAAGGAGAAGGGCAATGAGGAGGAAAGAGGAGGAAGACAAGAAGGAGAAAGAAGAAGGAGAAGAAGAAGGACCAGGATAAGAAGTAGGAAGGACGACAGAGAGAAGGAAGGAGGAAGAATAAGAAGGAGGAGATCGGGAGGAAGAAGATGAGGAGGGGAAAAGAAGGAGGAGAAGGAAGAAGGAGGAAGAGAAGGATGGAGGAAGAAGGAAGAGAGGAGGAGAAAGAAGAGGAAGAGGAAAAGGACGAAGAAGAGAAGGAGGAAGAGATGGACAGAGGAAGAAGGAGGAGAGAAGGAGGAGGAAGGAGAAGGAGCAAAGAGGAAAGAAGAGAAGGAAGGAGGAAGAAGGAAAAAAAAGAAGAAAGGGAAGGAGGAGAAAAAGAAATAGAAAAGGGGGAGGAAGAGGAAGAAGTGGGAAGGAAGGAAGGAAGGAAGGAAGGAAGGAAGGAAGGAAGGAAGGAAGGACGGAAGAAAGAGGAAAAAAGGAAGGAAACCTCTTCCAAAGTGAAATATTTGTGTTAAGAATAAGGTTCTGTGAGGAGAAAGGAGGCTGAGACACAGAGAATAAATTCATTTTATGTAATGGATCACCAACACACGCTTTCACTGGAGAAAGAGACAGACAACAGACAGACAGAAACATTCACCCCCTGCAAAAAACATTTACAACTTCTTCTACAAAAGGAGAAGCCCAAAACGACATTCCCCACCTCCTCCTGACTCCGGAAAAAGTTCTTTCCGGATGCGGCTTCTGCACGATGGGAAACGAGTCGAGCACGAAGAACAGAGAGAACCAAAGAGGATGCCTGGAGGATGCGGATCCAGAGGGACGACGCACGTCCACCTTGCTTGGGAAGGGGTTCCCACGGGTGCCTCTTCTCCCCTCCCTCGGCCGCCCCCTCCCCAAACGCCCGCTCTGGCTCATGCACGTGGCGCGGCAGCGTTCCACGCGGCCCCGGGGTGATTTGGCGCACGGCTGCAGCCCTGGCATGCAAATCGGCTTCTCAGTAGACACAGAGATCGGGGAACTTCATCTCGTACACCGGGATGGAATGGCTCTGGGGCTGGCCGTACGCAGCCGTGATGGTGCCCGAGGGGCTTGGAGGAGGTCTGCAGGGAAGAGAAAGGACAAAAGAGCATCACGAGAGTGCTTGATGGGGCCGGGAGAGGCCTGGTGCAATCCACGGTAGGCACCGATGCACTGGGTGTGACACATGATGAAATCCAAAGAATTTATAATTGGAATTTTGAGATGAAACCAGAATTTTATCTGTTAAACATTATAGGGCAACAAAGAGATATAAGATGTCGTCGGAGGGTATTGCTGTATTTAATAACTGCTGCTAGACTGACATATGCGCAACACTGGAAAGAAAAGAAATATATCGATATAAAGGAATGGAAGGAAAAAGTTCTGGATACGGTAGGGATAGAAAAAATAGCATTCTCTTTTGAAAAAATAAACTTATCCAGAACTTCGAAAGGGAGTGCAGAGAAATCTTGGGTTGGATCAAGTTATAGAGGTACAAAGAACGAAAAAGAAACAATATAATCGCTTTCTTTGTTAAGCAGAAACTATATATGTAACGTATGCAAACAATGAAAATAAGCAGATTCAACTGGAAATGTAAGCTTGGAAGCGGAAGGGTGTTTTTTATTTTTAATATAAACTTTTCAATAAAAATATAATTTTTAAAAAAAGAAATGTGCTGGGGGACTTTGGGTAAGTCACACTCTCTCAGCCTCAGAATGACGCAAAGGGAAACCCTCTCTGAACAAATCTTGCCAAGAAAACCCGGTGACAGGTTCACTTTAAGAGACACCATAAGTCAGAAATGGCTCTTTTTTTGGTAATGTTTTTATTAAAGTTTAGATACCAAATAAAAAAGGAACAAGTGGGTCACATCTTCTTCAAATGTATCCCACCTCCCCACCTGCGCTTATATTTCTCCAGTCGAAACTACATTATTTCTGTTTAAAGAAGAGCAATTACATTTCTATTGTCAATAAAACAATTACCCTTTATCTTGTTTCCGTATCTCTATGTCTTATAAATCTACGTCTTTACCCAGACTTTACCCGGACTTCCGGCCAAGATGTCGGCGCAGCTGGTAGCCTGAACCGCTGGCTCAGGACTACCTGCTGCGAATCCGAGGGGAAAACATCCCCCAGGGACCTTGGAATTCCACTTCTGCTTCTGTTGCCAGTAGAGATGAGGAATGCAATCCCATTTTTCTGGGAAACAGAAGAATCTGCTCTGAAGTGGTTTTGGTTTAGTGAATTTTAATTTAATGTTTTTTTTGTAATCTTGTATTACACGTGTACAGAACTCCCCTTTGGCAGGCAGGGGGAGCGGAGCAGCTCACAGGTCCCAAATCGTCCTGGCACCGGCGAAGAAGGAGAAATGGCTTCAAGGCACACAACAAGGGTCATTGTCCCCGACCCAATTGCAAACCCCATCTAGAGCAGATAGAGGCATTAAATCTATTGCCGCACACGAAATCAAAACCTTTGTACGCCCCAGCGATCCAGTGGATCTAGTTGGGACCGGCAACTGGATTTAAACCTCTGTTGATCCTGTGGTAGCAAATTCCACTTCTGCTTCTGTTGCCAGTAGAGATGAGGAATGCAATCCCCATTTTTCTAGGAAACAGAAGAATCTGCCCTGAAGTGGTTTTGGTTTAGTGAATTTTAATTTAATGTTTTTTTTTGTAATCTTGTATTATTTTGATCACGTGTATTTGTCAGTTTGCTTTATGTTATATTGCAGTGGTTCTTAACCTGGGCTCTGGAACCCCTGCAGGTCCGCGGAGCCCTCACGCTTGCTGCTGGATACCAACATCTGCGGCAGCAACAGGGACTTGACTGTGCCTGAGTGGAGATTTGAATCCTAGTCTCCAGAAGCCTTAAATAAATGAATAAATATTTTAATATTCAAATATATATTTGATTATTTAAATCTAAATATTTAAATCCTGAGTTAAGTCTTGGCGGTCCCTGGCAACAAATTATATTTACAGGGGGTCCCCGCTAAAGAAATGGTTAAGAACAAGTGTTATCGTTTATTTTTTTGTATTTTATCTGGGTAATTGGTTTTACAGAGGTATGGTATGGTAGTTTTATTATTCCTTCCTTCCCTTTGTGTTTGTGTGTACACGTTTTAGACTGTAGGCTTTGTCAGGATGCTCTGCTTTTGGTTGTTTTACTTGTAAACTGTCATGTCCATGGACGGTGCTGTAGAAATTTTGCAATTTTTTCCCCCCTATTCTCCCTTCAGCAGGCTGAATGTGAGCATATTAACACGCCATAAGTGAGGTTGCAACCTTCGCGGCTGCAATTTTGTTTGATCTCGGACCAGGTTTCGATTTCACAGATTTTGGGGGGAAGATGGTGATTTTTGATGGGATGCTCATCAATCCTTGGGGGAACAGACCACTCCCTTTGCAGCCAGTTTTTTAAGTTGATTTAGGGGCTGAGGAAAGCAAGGAAGACTGGTAACACCCAACAAATGTGACGGGAAAAAGAGACAAAGTCTCAGGTTGTTGAAAAAAAAGGGATGATTTTATTCTTTGAAACAGCCCAGGATGCCTGGAAGGATTTTTATGGCCTTTCTCGTGAGCTTACAACTTTAAAATCAGGAATTTTAAAAGATTCTAAAAAGAGTATCTCCAAATTTTATGCCTGGAGGGACTGATTTATGCCAATTTGGCCAGTTTCAGAGGGGAACAAAAAATAACCTGAAAATGGTGGGATCTTTTGGGGGGAAAAAAGTGTTGGGTCTGGGGGCTTGGAGGGGCTTCAAATGCCATGCCTTGGGGCGTCCAGGGCCATATACTGGCCTGCGGCCATACCCTGGCAACCCTTAATGTACGCCAACTTTTCTGTTCCAATGCAATGCTAACCAACACATGGTCCTACATCCTATTGTCAATCTAAAACAGGACGGATCCACCGTATCAATAGGAATTCAGCTACGTGGTGACTCAGAGAATCCTACAGTCGGAATACACCACAAGCGACATCCAGTCCAACTCCCCGCCATGCAACAATTCACCAGCCAACAATTTGTTCAATGGGTTTACTCAGATTAGGACTAATCAATGGCATTCACGCCATGGTTACTTTGTGCACTGTAAACTCCACACTTCTTAAATTCCTTATGTGGCCTTTTAATGAATTTTAATGGCTGTAACCTTACAAATATTATTTTTAAAATTACTTTCCTATGTATACTTTTTATTGATGTTTTCATATGGTTTTCAATCTGTGTTGTTGTTTTTTAAGCCATCTTGGGGTGACAACCTGGCCTCGTGTTTTGAATGCAGGACTAGGACTCTGGGAGTCCAAGGTTTGAACCCCCACTCAGCTACAGAAATCCACTGGCTGACTTTGGGCAAGTCATAGTCTCTCAACCTCAGAGGAAGGCCATGGCCAAAATCCTCTGAAGAAATCTGGCCAAGAAAACGCTGTGACACGTTCACTTTAGGGTTGCCATAAGTGAGAAATGACTTGAAGGCACACAACAACAGGCTGTCATGAATCACATTACTGGGAAAAAAGATGGAATAAAAATCCATCCATCCATCCATCCATCCATCCGTCCGTCCGTCCGTCCGTCCGTCATCCATCCATCCATCCATCTATCCATCCCGTTATCCATTCATCTCATCATCCGTGCATCCATCCATCCACCCATCATCCATTCATCTGTCATCCCTCTCTCCCTCCCTCCCATTATCCATCCATCTCATCATCCGTCCGTCCGTCCGTCCATCCATCCATCCATCCTCTGCTTTCTCCTTTACCTTATGGTGATCTCAAATATCTGGTTGAGCTTGCTCTGGAGAAGAGTTGCCTACAACAAGAAGAAGAATCAAGGTGATAGGCATTGCATACACAGGGAGGTGTGATGAAAGCAGGACTCTTTCTAGGGGACTCCAGGATGTTCTGACTGGACAGGTGTGACCATGGACTTGGAATCAGAGGACTACTTTCAACTACATGACCATCTCAACCACCATCAATACAGCTGATCTCATCTAATTTGGGAAGCTATGGAGCCTCAGCCTTGGTTTCAGCTGGTTGGAAAGCCAGCAGGAGGGAAGAAGACTAGGTACGTCCAGGGAAGAGAAAATCCTGCCGAAGGGACACCCTTCAGAGCTGCTGCTGCCCGTCAGAAGTGATAACACTGGCTAGATGAAGACCAGGCATCTGTGGTGGGTCTAGGAGACTATTTGCTGCCCCTGGAATCTTCAATGTGGGGAGCTGCATGCACTGTCCACAATGACAATGACAACACAACCAGCAAAAATAACCCAGCAGTAATCCACTGATGTCTTTTGAAAAAATGATAAACAGTGTGCATATGGCCTCATACACCATTGGTTTCCAGATCTCATGACAGTATGGCCAACCCTCAGAGAAAGGTGAGTACAGCAGGCAGAACATGTGGGAAAATCACTTACCCGGGCACCACAGTGAGCTGCAATTTCTTCAAAGGGAGCTTTCTGGAACTTCTCTACCACCTGACGTCTCCTCTCCCTCTCCTGTTCCTCCACAGCAACACTGTCTACTAAAGAGAAAGAAAGAATAGAGAATGGATTACACTGGAAGCCTGAAAGTGGATTTACTGATAGTCTATATTTTATGGGGTGGATCCCTGATTGTTTGGGACAAGACAATCTGTTAACTTTAAAGGATCTGAAATTGTTGTGAAACAATTCTGGTGTGTGTGTGCCTGTTTCTATACTCTGGAAGATCAAAAGTCAACACTTGTAGTGGATGTGACTCCTGTCACCAGGCATTTGGGTTCTGGGATCCTTGCCAGCATCATGGCCAAATGTTCACAGCAGCCAGTGAACATTTAGCCCTGCTAGATAGTTTATGCCCACGCAAAACAGTTCAAGGATACAGAGGGGAGTAAACCTTCCTATTAGCAAAGTGCTTGCATTGTTCTCATGACTATTAGATGGAAATGATTCACACCCAGACAATTCAGTTTCCCTTCTTTGGTTCTGCCCTATGTAACACCAGGGAACTGTCTTCCATTGGACTCACTTGGTGGAGGGATGACCTCAGCTGAGGCGACCCATTATCCAGCCATAGGGATCTGGAGAGTTGGCCTTGGGTAGTCCAAGGAGAATTCACTGCTTGGGGCTCAGTTCTACCACTTGTTGTGAGGAGATGCTGGAACCCATCTGGTGAAGAGCTATGATGCTTTCCTTTGTTGCTGACCACCTGCTGCATCCATTTGCCACCCATGAAGCTTATCTTATAAGAGTGATGTCCATCAGCTTTGCAGTATTAAACCAAGTCTCAAGGAGGCCTGGAATAACAGCTGGGTCCTGCTGTTCTACCAGCAGAATAGCACAGATCAGAGCTTCTTACTCTTCCTGCCAGTCATTCCAGCCTCAGCAGAAACAAAATGTAAGCTAAGCGGGCACCTTCCCTTGCACTTCCTCTACACAGATACGGATTCAATATCTCTTATCCAAAATGCTTGGGACCAGCAACGTTTCCTATTTCAGATTTTTTCAGATCTTGGAATTCCTCTATCTGCATACATATACTTAAACCATAGTACTGTACAGAAGATCTTCAGGCAGCCCCTGAACGAATGAGCAGAAACACCATAGCCGCCACTTTGCAATGAGCACTGCACCTGGATTCCAGCCATTTCACAGATCCTCACAGCTCTCTCCAGCCTTGCATCTCATTTGTTTGCTACTTGTGTTGTGTATGAGGTGTGAGTCTGGAGAGAGACTGAGGATCTGAGAGATGAACAAGCAGGAGTGCCACAGCTGCCGTCCCAATGGCAGAAGCGGGTAGCTAATGGTAAAAGAAGAGAGACAGAGGATCCGAGAGATGAATGAGCAAGAGTGTCATGCCCTGGATAATTCACAATCCATGAACTCTGCTCTTAGGTAGACTGTGGTGCTTATTTGCAGCAAAGCAAGAAACACAGCACATTTCTTCCAATGTTGCTGAGACTAAACCATATGTTAAGTTCACACGTTTTACACCTTTCCATACAAATTTAGGCACTATGATTGGAAAAGGACCATAAATGTAATATAACCCCACATCTTTTGACATTTGCCAGACTTGCAATTGTTTACCCTTCTTTCATCCTTGGAGAGGAAGTCCCTCATTTCTAAATACTTCAAGTTTCCAAAAAACCTCTGGGTACTTTCGTTTTCTCCTCCTCTGATCTTCTCTGCCCTTCACCACATACAATGTAGCAATGAGCAATAAAGCAATTAGCCATTTCATACACCCGAATATACAATCAAAGAGATACACTGCAGCCATCAACAATTAACACTGGATACTCCATAGCACTCTGACTATCCTAGCATTTTCCTATCTAACTCAGGGCTTTCCAAACAGTGTGCCACGACACATTAGTGTGTCGCCTGAAGCGTGTAGGTACGGCAGCTACAATCTTGGAAAGGTATGTTATTTTTTATAAATCATGTATTTTTAAAAATATATAGAATCATAGAGTTGGAAGAGACCCCAGGGGCCATCCAGTCCAACCACCTGCTATGCAGGAACACCCATCAAAGCACTCCCGACAGATGGCCATCCAGCCTCTGCTTAAAAACCTCCAAAGAGGGAGGAGACTCCACCACATTTTGAGGCAGGACATTCCACTGCCGGACAGCTCTGACCGTCAGGAAGTTCTTCCTGAGGTTCCGGTGGAATCTCCTTTCCTGCAGCTTGAATCCATTGCTCCTTGTCCTAGTCTCTGGAGCAGTGGAAAACAAGTCCGCTTGTTACTGCCCTGGATTGTTACTGCCCGGGCTAGTCCAAGCTTTGGGGATATTAAAAGATATCCTTTGGATATCACAATTCGGTTTCACTTCTCTATTCCCCTCCACGTGCTTGCGAGGCCCCTGGACAAGCACGTAAACAAGCTTGGCCGTTAATCGCTGTAAGATTCCTGGACAATACAGGCAGGCCAGAAAATAGCTGACTCGCTGCTTTAGGAGACCTCCAGGCAAGTACTCTAATTAGGTATGCACGCAACCTACAAAAGAGCCTCAAGTACTCTGCGTTTGCATACTGGCTACTCTACTGAGAACCTCTGCAATAACTCAATCATTCAGATTCTGACCTTTCGGAGGCTTTGTCTCCAACTCCAAATCTATTGTTTTCCCCAAGTATGGTATAGCCCGCAGTCACATTCTCCTTATAAAAACCCTCGATTTCGAGACCTTCCTCGGAACGCTCCCGAGTTCCATCCCGCCTTGCTGCCGCTTTGCTTGGAGAGCCTCCCCTCAGCTCCACGCGCTGAGCTACGTCACACCCCAGCCTCGCTCTCTATTTTTCCGGGCTTCAGGACAGGTGAAGTATCACCAAAACCAGCGACCCCTCTAAAAATCCCTCTATACCACTCCAACCTTTATTTCTTTAGTTATCTTGTATGAGTGTGTCACATACACTGTTTTGCTTGTATTCAATAAACATCATTTGTTCTTTCAACTTCTGTGTGCTCCTTGACTCGACCCGACCCCGTAGACATAGAGTTCAAGATCTCGCTACGTTACCCTGCCTCTCGTAACGCTAAGCAGCGCTCTGAGCTAATTTTCCCCACCTTTAGTTGAGCACATTTTGGTGTCCCTCCCGGGACCCCAGTATACAGGGTAACACGCTCCCTCCTCAACCTGACAACCCCTCAAATACATAAACATGGCTCTCATGTCCCCTCTTAACCTTCTCTTCTGCAGACAAAACATACCCAGCTCCCTAATGCGTTCTTCATAGGGCTTCATGGTTTCCAGACCCATCACCATTTTGGTTACCTTCCTCTTTACACGCTCCAGCTTGTCAATATTCTTCTTGAATTGAGGTGCCCAGAACTCCAAATGAGGTCTAACCAAAGCAGAATACAGTGGTTCCATTACCTCCCTTGATCTAGACACCACACACATTGATGCTACCAAGAATAGCGCTGGCCTTCTTGGCTGCCGCATCACACTGCTGACTCATGTTCAGCTTGTGGTCCACCAAGACTCCTAGATCCCTTTCACACGTAATATGAAAGGTTTTCATGCGACTATGTTGTGTCCCCATACATTTTGTCATTCCAATTTATGTACGTGTCTGTGTCTCTTACAAGGGGTTAGTTTAACCTCCGGTTTGCTAGTAAAACTGAATTACTGTGTCGCGAAATGATGCACATCTAAAAAGTGCTTCACCAACATGAAAAGTTTGGAAAGCTCTGCTCCAACTTCTAATACACATCCAGCAGGTACACCATGAGAGGGGCTATGCCACCATGGCACAGAGGGCCACAGCAGCCTCCTCAGCGGTGGAAGCAGGCAGCCAAAAAGTTTCATTTCTGGGAGGTTTTTGGATTTCAGATTCCTGGATAGTTATATTCCACCCATACTTACCAATTGCTTTCTTCAGCGTTTCATAAGTAATCTCTTCCGCAGGTGCCCTCTGTTCGGCATTTGGTGGATGAAAAGTCAATGAGGAGGAGGGAAGAAGAGGAAAGGGAGAGAGGAAAAAGAGAGACAGCAAAGTTGTTAGAAACTGAAGACCTGAAAGAGTTTCAGAGAGAATTCTTCTTACAAAGAGGGGAGGAAAAAAGGAAAAACCCTAATATTTTTTAAAATTTAATTTAATTTATATCCCACCATTGCAAAATTACTGAGAAATACAGGTTTAAAAAAAATGCAAGCACTGAGAGATAACATACAAAAAGTTATCATCTTAAAACAACGGTTAAAAAGTAATATTTTAAACACTTTTCACAGACCTAACAGGGCTAGTAGCTTTCCTCCTTTTTTATTGTAAACACAGTTAAAGAGCCACTGTGGTGTAGTTGTCTGGGTTTTGATTAGGACTCTGGGAGGCCAGGGTTTGAATCCCCGCTTAGCCATGGACACCTGCAGGGTGACCACGGACAAGTCACACTGTCTCAGCCTCAGAGGAAACCAATCGTGGCAAATCCCTCGTGAACAGATCCTGACAAGAAAAACCCATGGGTCACCACTGGTTGGAAACGGCTTGAAGGTGAGCAACAATTACCACAGAGGCCATTTCCGCACTATACAGTTATGGTCCTATTATTCCGCTTTCAACATCCTGTGGAATTCTGGGGCTTGTACTGTCCTAAGGCCAAAGAGCTCCCTGGCTGAGAATTCTAAACGCCTCCCCCTAAACTGCAAACCCCCAGATTCCACAGGATGTTGAAAGTGGAATAATAGCACTATAACAGTGGAGTGCAGAAATGGCCATAAACACTGTTACATGGAAAACTACTTAAAAAGCACATCATTTAAAAAGACAGATAAACAGATATAAATAACCACAGAACCAACATTGAAAGATCTTCCCTCAACAACCAGTCAACAGTCAAAAATAATGATCTAAGCCTCTTGCAAGAAGGATGAGAAAGAGGGAGTGAGTCCAGCTACGACAATCGTCTCTTCCCATTATCCAGGCAACACAGCTGAAGGGGGATAGTTTCCTCTCCAGGTAAACAAGGGGTTAATGAGGTGTGGGGGGGTTAAGTTACATTTAGAATTATAGAATCATAGAGCTGGAAAAGAGATGCCAAGACCCATCAAGTCCAACCCCCTTCTGCCACGCAGGAACCCACATCAAAGCATTCCCCACAGATGGCCATCCAGCCTCTGCTTAAAAGCCTCCAACGAAGGAGACCCCACCACACTCCATGGAGGCAGCAGCAGATTCCACTGCCGGACAGCTCTGACCGTCAGGAAGTTCTTCCTGAGGTTCAGCTGGAATCTCCTTTCCTGCAGCTTGAATCCGTTGCTCCTTGTCCTGGTCTCTGGAGCAGCAGAAAACAAGCCTGCTCCCTCCTTGACATGACATCCCTTCAAATATTTAAATATGGCTATCATGTCCCCTCTTAACCTTCTCTTCTGCAGACTAAACATCCCCAGCTCCCTACACCACTCCTCAAAGGGCATGGCTTCCAGACCCTTCACCATTTTGGTCGCCCTCCTCTGGACACGCTCCAGCTTGTTGATACCGTTCTTGAATTGAGGTGCCCAGAACTGGACACAGGATTCCAGATGAGGCTTAACCAAAGCAGGATAGAGTGGCACCATTACCTCCCTCGATCTAGACACCATAATCCTATTGATGCGACCAAGAATCGCGTTGGCTTTCTTGGCTGCTGCGTCACACTGCTGACTCATGTTCAGCTTGTGGTCCACCAAGAGTTCTAGATCCCTTTCACATGCACCGTTCTCCAGCCACGTGCCCCCCATCTTATTTATTGGGGGCCAGCATCACAGAAGGACATCAGAGATCACAAGAGACAATTGCCCAATCAGCAAGACTGGATGGGGAACAAGGTGAGAAGTTTCCAGACACTTTGGACGAGAATGTATAAAAAGGCCTCAAGAGACCACAAAGCAAGAGGGAAACAAAAGGAAAGTCAAAGAGAGACAAAAGACCAGTCACAGGCTGGGCAAGGCTTCTCCAGACTCCCAGGTTCTTTCCCACACCATCCCAGTATCCGGATAGCAATGAGTAGAACAGGAATGTTTTAGCCAGTTGGGTTAGGGACTTCTGTTCTTTTAAACTTCTGGATGAAATGACCTAGGGCTGTCCGTAACTTTGCAAACTGCTCAGTAATGCCTGAAGGAAGATGCCTTCATGAACAGGATATCATTTGCCATTGTGTTTGCCTCCTTAGAATAAAAACTTTTCATTCTAAAGATCTCCTCTGTCCGTGCTCTCTCTCCACATGCCTTGCTGGTTTGCACACGCAGACAGAATTCCGCTTGTCCACAGAGGGCGGGAGAGGAACGCCTCTGCAATCTAGATATTCTTTTCCCAGTAGTTTCCTCTTGAGTTTCTGCATGATGGGGACTTAAAATCAGTAGGTGGTGGCAGCTGGATGATCTCCAGAGGCAGGGGTCCCATCTCCTACTCGAGAGCAGGAGACACCATCGAGTAAGAGAGCCCTTCCCCTCACGCTAGTCTCCCTTAGAAAGAATTCCAGAGTCTGGGAGCAGCCACCAAGAAGGCCCTCTCAGGGCCTTTCCACACTACACTCTTATAGTGCTATTATGCCCCTTTCAACATCCTCTGGACGCCTGGGGTTTGCAGTTTAGGGAGGGGCATTGAGAATTCTCAGCCAGAGAGCTCTGTTACTCTGTTTTCTGGGGGTCCCGGGAGGGTGTTACTGCCCTGGTCAGTCCGAGCTTTGGGGGATATTAAAAGATATCCCTTGATATCACAATTCGGCTTCACTTCTCTATTCCTTTCCACGTGCTTGCGAGGCCACTGGACAAGCACGCAAACAAGCTCGGCCGTTAATCGCCGTAAGATTCCTGGACAATCCAGGCAGGCCAGAAAACAGCTGACTCGCTGCTTTAGGAGACCTCCAGGCAAGTACTCTAATTAAGTATGCACGCAACCCTACAAAAGAGCCTCTGCCCCGCGCTGGCAGTTTGATGGGTAAACTATGCTATACCCAAGTACTCTGCGTTTGCATACTGGCTACTCTACTGAGAACTGCTACGATAACTCAATCATTCAGATTCTGACCTTTTGGAGGCTTTGTCTCCAACTCCAAATCTATTGTTTCCCCCCAAGTACGGCATAGCCCGCAGTCACATTCTCCTTATAAAAACCCTCGATTCCGAGACCTTCCTCGGATCGCTCCCGAGTTTCCTCCCGCCTTGCTGCCGCTTTGCTTGGCGAGCCTCCCCTCAGCTCCGCGTGCTGAGCTACGTCGCACCCCAGCCTCGCTCTCTATTTTTCTGGGCTCCGGGACAGGTGAAGTATCACCCAAACCAACAATCCCTCTAAAAATTCCTCTATACCACTCCAACCTTTATTTTCTTTAGTCATCTTGTGTGAGTGTGTCGCATACACTGTTTTGCTTGTATTCAATAAACATCATTTATTATTTCAACTTCTGTGTTCTCCTTGACTCGGCCTGACCCCGTAGACATAGGGTTCAAGATCTCGCTCCGTTACCCTGCCTCTTGTAACGGTAAGCCGTGCTCTGAGCTAATTTTCCCCACCTTTAGTTGAGCACATTTCGGTGTCCCTTCCTGGGACCCCCAGTTCACAGGGTAACAAGGGACAGCTAAATAACCTGGCAATTACACAAATTGGGGAAATTAGTCAAGAGCACTGGTTGGCAAAACGAGAGGCAGGGCAACGCAGCGGAATCTTATAACCCCATGTTTACGGGGTCAGGCCAAGTCAAGAAGCAGACAGGTTTGAAAGTAATGAATGATCTTTATTAAAGACAGGCACACAATGTAAGCAACACACGCACACAGATAACTAAGGAAAATAAAGGTGTGAGTAAGATAGCGGGATTTTCAGAGGGATAGTTGATTCGGGTGATACGAAACCTGTTCCTGAAGCCCGGAAGAAGATAGAGAGCGATGCTGGGGTTCGAGGTATCTCAGCACGTGGGGTTGAGGGGAAGGCTCGCTGGACAAAGCGACAGCAAGGCGGCATGGAAGCCAAGAGCGATCCGAGGAAGCGCTCAGAGTCAGGGGTTTTTATAAGGAGAATTGTGACCGCAGGCTAGGTCGGACTTGGGGAAAACAATAGATTTGGGGCTGGAGACAAAGCCTCCGAAAGGTCAGAATTTGAATGATCGAGTTACAGCCAAACTGTCAATAGGGTAGCCGGTATGCAAACGCGGAGTACTTGAGCGTTGTATAGTCCGATCATCAAGCTGCCAGCGCTAGGCAGAGGATCTTTTTGAGAGTTGCTCACATACATAATGGAGGTACTTGCCTAGAGGTCTCCTGAAGCTGCGAGTCGGCTATTTCTGGCCTGCCTGTACTGTGTTAGAATATTACGGCGATCATCGGTCGAGCCTGCGTGCGTGCTTGTCCAGGGGCCTCGCAAGCACATGGAAGGGAATAGGTATGTGAGTCCAAATTATTGATATCAAAAGATATCTTTTTATATTCCAAAAGCTCGGGCTAGCCAGGGCAGTAACAGCTCTTTGGCCTCAGTAAACTACAAAACTCAGAATTCCACAGGATGTTGAAAGTGGAATAATAGCGCTATCACAGTGTAGTGCAGAAGGGTTCCCAGTTGTGTTCTTTTAAGAATTTCCTTTAAGAACCTGAGAGGTGCTGTTAAAGAACATGTGAGTAATTACCAGATCCACAACCAATGACCTGATCGGTTGATCAGTCATAAAGTGTGATATGTATTAAAATGAACATAGCACTTCCATTTAAACTCACGCTAATGTCCAGCAGACAATATTTACTTCAGGTAAAACCAATGGTTTTATCAACAATCATCTCTAAAGCATGCTAATTTATTTTCTCGAGTCAAGAAAATATCTGTGGCATCTTCTATGTAAACATGCACACTCACACCAAATCTATAATAATTATTAGGTAGAGAATCAACTATCAACCAGTCATTCCTAAAGCACGTTTGTTTATTTTACTAATTTAAGAAAATTTATATAGTGCTCTCCTCTAAACAACCAAGTCCGACATTTTAATCATCTGCATTTTAATACAGGTTGAGTGTCCCTTATCTGAAATGCTCGGGACCAGAAGTGTTTCATATTTTGGAAGACTGATATTGGCATACACAGAAAATACAATATTGTACAGGAGATCTTTGGGGAGCCCGTAAATGGACGAGCAGGAGCACCATAGCTGCTGCTTCATGCCAAGCTGTAAGTCTGGATTCTTGCCATCTCACAGATCTTTGTGTCTCTCTCCAACCTCGCACCTCATTTGTTTGCTACTTGTGTTGTGTTCGAGACATCAGGCTGGAGAGGGACTGAGGATCTGAGACACGAACTAGGAGGAGCGCTGCCTCGACGGCCAGAGCAGGTGGCAAAAAGTTTCGGTTGCTGGAGGTTTCAGATGTTGGATTTCTGGATAAGGGAGACTCAACCGGTATTGCATCTTAGGACGAAAGGCAACTAAAGTCATTTTCTCTTTGCTTCTCTTGCTGTACTCTAGCTTTGCTCCACTTCCCTAAAATCCCGGGGGGGAGAAAATGTCCTACCTCTTCTCTTTCGGGGCTGTTTCTCGACTCCACCTCCACCTGGAGGGAAATGGTCTCCCCGATGCTCTTCCTCTTTGAGAGTCTGTCTTCATCTAAACGTTGGGTCAGTGAAAAGAGGAGATGAAGAGCAATCATTATACACCAGAACCGGTGACTGAAAGAGGTGCGGGAGGCTCCCCTAGCTCTGAAAACAATTTAAAGAGAAAGTTGGCCCCAAAGGGCCTCTATTGGCCCCTGGGGAAGGGTGCGAAACTGTTTGAGGCTAGCGGGCTGCATTGGCTCCGTAGGAAATTTTGGAAGGCCCCCGCAAAAAAAATGTTATTTTTCCTGCCCCGAAGTGCCATCCAACGTAGAAGCACAGAACCACAGAGCTGGAAAAGACCCCAAGGGCCACCCAGTCCAACCCCATTCTGCCATGCAAGAAGACACCAGCCATTTCTGCACTGGACCGTTATAGCGCGACGATTCCACTTGCACCATCCTATGGAATCCTGGGGTTTGCAGTTTCGGGAGGGGCCGGCCGGCCCCTCCCGAAACTGCAAACCCCAGGATTCCATAGGATGGTGCAAGTGGAATCGTCATGCTATAACGGTTCAGGGAGAAATGGTCACCATCAAAGCCCTCCCTTTGACAGATGTCCATCCAGCCTCTGCTTAAAAATCTCCAGAGAAAGAGACTCCACCACATTCCATTGAGGCAGCAGAAGATTCCAGGGCCGGACAGCTCTGACCGTCAAGAACTTACTGTTCAAAATGAAATCTGAATTATATTTCCTGGGACCGGTAGGTGACCAATTGGAAAAGAAGTATGGAAAATGACTAAGGTATATGACCACTGTAGTCAAATTACTATATCCCCAGAAGTGGAAAAATGCAGCCATACCAACAAAGGAGGACTGGCTGCTGACTTAGCCGAAATGGACGACTTAACAACATGGATCAGAGAAAAATCACAGGTGACTTTTTGGAAAGATTGAGAACCTTTCTTTGTTTGTTTTTAATTGTCTTGCTTTGTTTTGTTTTTTTGCAAGAAAAAAAAATACAGTGTGCCCTCTGCTGGCACGACCTTCGCATACAAGAGTGCGACGTTGCACCAAGTTTCACTCTCATTATAGAGAGTGTCCAGAACGACCACAGGATGCGACACTTGTGGATTTTGTTTTACACACGGGTTCCTGAACCCCGAAGCCCCACATATACGGACAGTGCATTGTAACATCTTATCTATAGATTTTGATAATTAAGTATATCTGGAAAAAATAAGCAGTAGAAATAGAATCATAGAATCATAGAATTGGAAGAGACCCCAGGAGCTATCCAATCCACCCCCTGCCATGCAGGAACACCCATCAAAGCATTCCCAACAGATGCGCATCCAGCCTCTGCTTAAAAACCTCCAAAGAAGGAGACTCCACCACACTCCATGGAGGCAGCACCAGAGTCCACTGCCGGACAGCCCTGACCGTCAGGAAGTTCTTCCTGATGTTCAAGTGGAATCTCCTTTCCCGCAGCTTGAATCCATTGCTCCTTGTCCTGGTCTCCGGAGCGGCAGGGAGCAAGCCTGCTCCCTCCTCAACACGACATCCCTTCAAAGTATACAAATAGTATTTACAATCTGGAAGTTTGTTGTTTATATAGCTATGTATAACCGTTGTTATGAAAGCTGGAGGTCAAATGGAAATTCTTTTTCATTATTCTGTACAATTCTTGCCTTTTCTTGACTACTTTAATTTCTTCCCCACCTTGTATACTGTCTTTTCTTGCTTGTATATTTTTGATTTTTTTTTTATTCTACTGGAAAACATTTCACAAAATAAAGGAATGAATAAAAAGGGAATCTTCTGCACAAATCTTCACAAGTGGCTAGCAGGACGACACAAAGGGACCTCCAAAATGTAAAAGGCAACATCAGTTCGGCAGTCCCTCGCCGTTACCTCTGGACACCAAGGCTGGAGTCCTCTCGCATACTGAGCCGGGGTTATACCACTGAATGTGTTTTGGAAGACATTGCACAAGGGGGAATCTTTGCACGATGCCTTCTGCTTGGGTCTGTAATAGCACTTAGACAGACACTTGGACGCAGCTCATTGTACTCAACAGGGGTAAGCAGGACCTCATCCCACCCGTAAGGTCAGCTTTGCTCTCCTTGCCCTGTGATGCCAGGTTATGCTACATAATGCCATGTAATGCTTTGATGTTTGAAAACGGTCTTTATTTTTGCGGCAAGGGGATTATGGGATCAGGTGAGAAACACGTGTGCTGGGAAAACAAGGGAATGTTATTTTAACAGTCTCTAATAAGGCTGAATAGACGCAGCTGCAAGGTCAAGCAGCTGGCAGATGGAGTGAGAGGATGGGAAAGGTGTTGATGTTTGTGTATGCTGATTTGTAATGCTCCAGCTTAGGAGGTACTCCAACTCCAGCAGTCTTTGAGTCCTGGCAGTTGCCAAGGTATGCAGCTATTTTCTCCGACGTTCCTGAATTAAACTTATGAAACCCACTGAGCCTGTTCTCTGAGCATGAAGCTATCCTATGCATCATGCTTGCATTTTGCAGCCTGAGCAAAGAGTTTCCCCCTTTCCCCCTCTCAGGTAAGTGGTCGACCCTCACACTCCATCAGGCCCTGGGTACAGCCTTGGCCCCATTCCCAAAATCTAAATAAGGGCTTCCCTACTTGCTTTGAACCTGGGGTGGGTAACTGTCGGGGTCAGGAGGTGGACAGCCCAAGGGGAACTTGAAGGGGTTGGGAAGTGAATTACCCAAATGGTCCTACAGACCCTGCCCTTTATTTTCCGAAAAACATTTAGCTCCTGAATGGATTCCCAACTATTTCAATTAGGTGTGGGTAACAGTTTTTGCCATATTTTCAGTCAATAGTGTGATGCGACAGCTAAAAACAGCCAAGGAGATTCCAGGCTGCACCAACAGAAGTATAGTCTAGGTCAAGGGAAGTGCCACTCTCTTCTGCTTCGGTCAGATCCCACCTGGAATAATCCTGTGTCCAGTTCTGGGCACCCTAGTTCAGGAAGGAGACTGACAGGCTGGAATGTGTCCAGAGGAGGGCAACCAAAATGGTCAAATATCTGGAAACCATGAAGCCCTAGGAGGAGAGGATTAGGGAGCTGGGTACTTTTAGCCTGGAGAAGGCTAAGAGGTACCATGATACCTATGTTAAAATATTTGAAGGGGTGTCATAGTGAGGAAGGAGCAAGCCTGTTTTCAGCCGCTTCATAGACTAGGACATGGAGCAATGGCTACAGGAGAAGAGATTCCACCCAAACATTAGGAGGAACCTCCCGACAGCAAGAGCAGTTTGACCATGGAATCCACTGCTACCTGAGAGTGTGGTGGAGTCTTTTTCTTTGGAGGTTTTTAAAGTGAGGCTGGATGGCCCTTGGAGTCTCTTCCAACTCTTCGATTCGATGGTGCCTTCCTGCTTCCCATTAGGGGGTTGGACTGTATGACCTTTGGAGATGCCGTCCCACTTGGCAGTTCAGTGACAACGGCACGCACCACACAGTCCTTGTACCTGTCAGCTGGGGGACGTAAGGGGTGCTCAGCCTGTCCGAATTGTAGCCGCTGCCTCCGAGGACCTCGCTGATCTTGCTCTGCCGGAAGAGGATCTCAGGGCTATGGCGGTCCAGATTCCTCGACAGCCTACAGAAGGGAGGGAGAGAAAGAGTGAGAGGCAATCCCAATAATGGGTGTCCCTCACTTTTCACCGATTCATTTTTCAACTTTCCATTGTTTCAATGCTTCCCAATTACAGACAAGTTCCACTAATTCGGCAAGGCATCCACTCTTTAGTCAGCTCTTCCTTGCTTACAGAGGGTCGCCTGGGACTCCTCATGCACGCCCACGTGCGATGCTTGCAAAGTGAGCTGAGAGGGGAAAAAGGGGCCAAGTCAACTGAGAGACTTTACAAGCAGCGCATGCATGCTGTTGGTCCCAAACAAGCTTCCGTAAGTCCTCCATGGTCCCTACAGTACATGGGTTTTGCTTTTCGACCAAATTCTGCTCCAGTCCCTAACCATCAGGTAGGCAGGGGGAGCCTGCAGAAAAATCGAGAGCAGATGCACAGTATTCCTGTGTTGAACCCTTGCCATCAGCTGAGGACGAAGGGGGCAGGGAGCGAGAGGAGGACTGAGAAACTAGGACGTTTTAAAAGCAGCTAAAAAAAAAAGAGATGACCCAGGATTATTTGGGAGGTTCCCTGATAGAAAAATACTTTGGGTCGGCTCAGGGGGTGTTTTCAGTTTTGAAGTTTAACTCATTGATATGGAATGTTACATGACACAAGACTGGAATTCATACCATGATGTATAAGTCTGCACTTAAAGGTTATAGAAGTTGAGACCACTGTTATGGCCCCACTCTCTGGAATCCTGGGATTTGTAGTTTATTGCTGAGGTGCAAGAATTATCTGCTAGTGAACTCTGGGACGTTCTTGCAATCTACAAAGCTCTCTGGTAGTAAATCCTCCGTACGTTCCTCATAGGACATTGTGGTTTCCAGACCTTCTACCATTTTTGCTGCCCTCCCCTGGACACCTTCCAGCTTCTCCATGTCCCTCCTGAACTGTGGTGCCCAGAACTGGACACAGAATTATTCCAGGTGGGGTCAGACCAAAGCAGAAGAGAGTGGTACCATCACTTCCCTGGATCTCAATCCTACACTCCCACTGATGCAGCCCAGAACTGCATTTGCTTTTTTGCTGCTGTTAATGGCAATCAGGTCATCTTCAACTTTGTGATAGATGATGATGCTCTGATTGAGGAGCAACTGATTGTGCCAAGAACTGAGCCAGTGAGTGAGCAAGTCAACCTGCAAACATGTCCTGCACTAGAAGGTCCAGCAGAGACAGAGTTGTCCCAGCCAGCTCAGGACAGAGAGGGAACCAGCAGTGATGCAGAGGAGTTGCAGCCAGCTGTGCCCATCAGCCCTCAATCACGCAGAAGGCTGAAACGGGCTGCTCAGAGGGAGGCTGCATGGACTAGGCTGAGGAAACAATAACGAGCAGCACCTGCTCACAGGGGCTATTCAAGTCTGCCGGCGTGGCTGCTCCTTGCCTGCAGCAAATTATTAGCAAGCCCTCACGACCTTTGTGTCTCCTGCTCCCTGAAACCCTCTGGATGGATCTCTGCCTCCTGAACCTTTGGACTGGACCTTGACCTGGCTCGCTTGTGTTTTCCTGGTGTTTGGTATATTCGGACTCCCCAAGTGTTCTCCTCCCTTGCTGGCTGTGGCCCGGCAGGGACAGATTCCTGACAGGTTCCCTCCCAAATTGAGACAGTTGAAAGAGATGCTCCTTTACCTCGGTTTCTCTGCAAACACACCTTCGGGGAGCAAGTATGGTGCCTCCTTTTGCCTCATCTCAATGACCTAGAGAAAGCAGAGAGGTAAAACTCTTTTTCTTAATTTTATTCTGATTTCAAAGCCACCTCAACAAATTACCAATCACCATTCTACAGACACAGAGTGAACAGGTAGGCATTAGCATACAATATCAACATTTTGTCTTTTTTATTTCTCCAGATGTCTGTCACAGTTTTCCTTGTTTTTTTCTACGTATAGGAAAAGGGTCCATGAGAAGACTTCCACTGTAAGTCAGAATGGCATTTTTCCAGATCTTCCTGACCAATTTTACACCCCTTTTAGCTCTTGAATGACCAAAGACCCTTCCACACTGTACAGTTATAGAGCTGTGATTCCACTTTGATTGCCATGGCTTTATCTTATAGAACCCTGTAATTTGCAGTTTAGGGAAGGGCATTTAGAATTCTCAGCCAGAGAGCTCTAGTGACTTAGCATCAAACTAAAAATCCCAGGATTCTATAGGAAGAAGCTACGGCAGTTAAAAGTGGAATCATAGTGCTATAACGAGGCAGTGTGGAAGGACATCAGAACCGCAGATTGTATTCCAGATATAGAAACACCATGGATTTACAAAGGGCCACTATGATATTGGCAAATCAAGTGTGAACTCTCCCTCAAAGTCAAGAAGACTAAACTAAGGTTATCGTATTTTGGCCATATCATGAGAAGATATGACTTACTAGAAAAGAACATAATGCTTGGTAAGACAGGAGGCAGCAGGAAAAGAGGAAGAACGTATTATATGTGGACAGACTCAATCAAGGAAGGCATGGCTGGCCTGAGTCTGTAACACCTGATTGCAGAATCACAGAATTGTAGAGCTGGAAGAGTCCACAAGGGCCATCCAGTCCAACTGCAGAATCTGATTGCAGAATCATAGAATTGTAGAGCTGGAAGAGTCCACAAGGGCCATCCAGTCCAACTGCAGAATCTGACTGCAGAATCACAGAATTGTAGAGCTGGAAGAGTCCACAAGGGCCATCCAGTCCAACTGCAGAATCTGATTGCAGAATCACAGAATTGTAGAGCTGGAAGAGTCCACAAGGGCCATCCAGTCCAACTGCAGAATCTGACTGCAGAATCACAGAATTGTAGAGCTGGAAGAGTCCACAAGGGCCATCCAGTCCAATTGCAGAATCTGATTGCAGAATCACAGAATTGTAGAGCTGGAAGAGTCCACAAGGGCCATCCAGTCCAACTGCAGAATCTGATTGCAGAATCACAGAATTGTAGAGCTGGAAGAGTCCACAAGGGCCATCCAGTCCAACTGCAGAATCTGACTGCAGAATCACAGAATTGTAGAGCTGGAAGAGTCCACAAGGGCCATCCAGTCCAACTGCAGAATCTGATTGCAGAATCACAGAATTGTAGAGCTGGAAGAGTCCACAAGGGCCATCCAGTCCAACTGCAGAATCTGATTGCAGAATCACAGAATTGTAGAGCTGGAAGAGTCCACAAGGGCCATCCAGTCCAACTGCAGAATCTGATTGCAGAATCACAGAATTGTAGAGCTGGAAGAGTCCACAAGGGCCATCCAGTCCAACCCCCTGCCGTGAGGAAGACACCAACAGCAGGGCTATTGATGATAGGGTGACTTGGAGATCTCTTATTCAGAAGGTGGCCACAAACCAAAATCAACCTGACAGCAGTTAACAATGATATTGGAACTATTAGTATCAATTCTTTTCCTAATTATGGAACTTGCTTTCATTACTATACCACCATGCTGGGTTGACATTTCTCCCCTTCGCCATGTAGTCCACGGTCAAATAGTTTTAACAGGAGCTTAGAAACCCTATTTTTCGGAGACAATAGTTCCCAGACTCTCCCGGTCAGCCATACTGACAGCTTTACCCAGTCAGCTATACTGGGTAAAGGATTCTGGGTGTCATTGTCTTAGAAAGTTAACACTTAAGTTTTGGCATTATGATCCTTCATTTTGTAGTTAGGAACTTTTTCACTGAGCAGTCTAACGTTCAGTGAAAATGAGATCTCCAGAGAGATGCGATATTGGGCTGAGCAGGTCTCATCCATCAGTGGTCTCCCTATGTTCTTACAAGGAAAAGAAGTGGAGCAGGGAAATGTAAGGAGAGTTAAGGCTGAGCGACAGACCTCATGGACGTGTTGGACAAAGGCCGGCACTGTGGTCAGCTGGCTGATCAGGTTCAGGTACGCAGCCCCCAGGGCATAGAGCGCACAGCGGCTGTAGAGGGGCAGGTTGTCTTCGTTGACCTGGGCCAGCTCCTGCAAAGAGAAGAGGAAAGTCACGGATGCCAACAGCCAGCAAGATCACTGGAATTTCTAACAGATCAGAATGGTCAAAAAGCTAAGAAATCTAACGATGCAATCATTTGTGGCTACGGACACTAGTAATTCTAGAATTACCAATTTCTCTCCAGAATCAGGCACGGAACTTCAATGGATTTGATTGTTTGTGGATTATTTGCCACCACCTCCACTTGCTGCCCTATGCCATTTCCAATTGGGGCTTAAAAATCTCACCGCACGTTTGCAGTGTCTCTGCACGTGTTGTGAGACTGTGAAAGACTCCAAACATGAGCAAGGCTTCTAAATTCCTATTTAAAATGGCATAGGGCGGCAGAGGAGGCAGCAGCAAGCCACAGCGGTCACCCATTTCTGCCTTGCAAAGGAACCCTGACATCTCAAAGGTAGAACTGGGCAACTGGTCTGCTCCCCACTGTGGATTCAAATTTACTGTGTAATGTACGTTTGAATCCGTAGCAGGTTGAATATGTGGGTCACACTTTTTTATGTGTGTTAAATATGGTTTGGGCAGCCTAGAGATATTTGCAGTTTTTCCACTTCTGTGGATTGGTGACTGTACTACAGTCAGGAATGTCCATGCCATTGTATTTCATTTTCTATAAATGGTTGTGAAGAAAGCTGTGAGGAAGAAAATCAACTCATTTGAAATGTCGTGCTGGAGGAGAGTTCCACAGACACTGTGGACTGCTAAAAAGACAAACGCATGAGTCCTAGAGCAAATCAAGTCATAGAATCATAAAATCCTAGAATTGGAAGATACCCCAGGGGCCATCCAGTCCAACCCCCTGCCATGAAAGAACCCACATCAAAGCACTCCCATTGACAGATGGCCATTCAGCCTCTGCTTAAAAACCTCCAAAGAAGGAGACTCCACCACACTCCAAGGAGGCAGCATATTCCACTGTTGGACAGCTTTGACCATCAGGAAGTTCTTCCTGAGGTTCAAGTGGAATCTCCTTTCCTGCAGCTTCAACATATTGCTCCTTATCCTACTCTCTGGAGCAGCGGAAAACAAGCCTGCTCCCTCCTCGACATGACATCCCTTCAAATATTTAAGCATGGCTATCATGTCCCCTCTTAACCTTCTCTTCTGCAGACTAAACATACCCAGTTCCCTAAGCCTCTCCTCACTGGGCTTCGTGGCTTCCAGGCCCTTCACCATTTTGATCGCCCTCCTCTGGACATGCTCCAACTTGTCAATATCCTTCTTGAATTGAGGTGCCCAGAACTGGACTCAGGATTCCAAATGAGGTCTAACCAAAGCAGAAGAGAGTGGTACCAGTACCTCCCTCGATCTAGACACCATACTCCTATTGATGCGACCAAGAATTGCGTTGGCTTTCTTTGCTGCCACATCACATTGCTGACTCATGTACAGCTTGTGATCTACCAAGACTCCTAGATCCCTTTCACATGTACGTGTCCCCCATTCTATATTTGTGCATTCCATTTTTCCTGCCTAAGTGCAGGACTTTACATTTCTGTTGAAATTCATTTTGTTAGCTTTGGCCCAGCTCTCCAATTTGTCAAGGTCATTTTGAATTTTGATCCCGTCCTCTGGCGTATCAGCAACCCCTCCCAATTTGGTGTCATTTGCAAATTTGATCAGCATGCCCTCTACTCTCTCATCCAAATCACTGATGATGTAGTGCTGGAGAAGAGTTCTCCTGATACCCTGGACTGCTAAAAAGACCAATAAATGGGTCCCAGAGCAAATCAAGTCTGAACTCTCCCTCAAAGCCACGACGGCTAAGCTGAGGCTGTTGTACTTTGGCCATATCATGAGAAGGCATGAATTGCTAGAAAAGACAACAATGCTTGGGAGGGTAGAAACAGTAGGAAAAGAGAAAGACCACATTACAGATGGAAAGACACAATCAAGGAAGCCACGGCTGCCCTGAGCCTGAAAGACCTGAGCAGGGCTGTTGATGGTAGGGTGACTTAGAATCATAGAATCCTAGAGTTGGAAGAGATCCCAGGGGCCATCGAGTCCAACCCCCTGCTATGCAGGAACACCCATCAAAGCACTCCCGACAGACGGCCATCCAGCCTCTGCTTAAAAACCTCCAAGGGAGGAGACTCCACCACACTCCGAGGCAGCCGATTCCACTGCCGGACAGCCCTGACCGCCAGGAAGTTCTTCCTGAGGTTCAGGTGGAATCTCCTTTCCTGCAGGACTTAGAGGTCTCTCTTTTATTCATGGGGATGTCATATCTCAAAGTTCACCTGATAGAAAAGAACAACAGCAATGCAAACAGATGACCAGTCCACATTGAAAAGATACGTATTTATCAGTGGTACCTAATGAATAAATGGGTGTGTGGGAATGCATTTATCTTTAGGACAAAGGTGAGTCTGTGTGCCTCATATAGTCCCCAAAGTCCACATTTGCAGCCCCTGGACTCCACTGAAAATCACTAAATCTCCCCATGTTTTTTAAAAACAAATTTAGGCTAATTTCTGGGCAATTGTTCACCCTCTAACAGCCAAGGGAAACATTTGTTTCCCTTGTCCATCTCCCTAGAACCAATTCAGACCAGAAGCAAATTGGCCGTCAGTGCAGTTCTCTTAAGACCAGTGCTACAGAATCTCACAGTTGGATTTATAGTTGGTCATCTAATCCAACCTCTGCCATGCAGGAACACACTACTAAAGCAGTCTTGTAAGATGCCCATCCAACCTCTGTTTAAAGACCTCTGAAAGAGACCCCTGAAACAGTTCTTACAGTAACAAAGTTCTTCCTAATGCTTATCTAATGTTCTGGTTAGCAATCTTCTTGCTACATTTTGCACCAGCTATAGCTTCCAAGTAATCTCCAAGGGCAGCCCCAAATAGATAGCACTGCAGTAGTCTAATCAGGAAGCTACCAGTGCACAGACTACTGTGGCTAAGTTACTCCTATCCAGGAAAGGCTGCAGCTGGCTCATCAGCTGGCACCAAGCACTGTGAGCCATACTATTCCAGTTTTCATAGAATCCTAGAGTTGGAAGAGACCCCGAGGGCCATCCAATCCAACCCCATTCTACCAGGCAGGAAGATACCATCCAAGCCCTCCTGACAGATGTCCATCTAGCTTCTGTTCAAAAACCTCCAAACAAAAATTGTTTAAGATACGCCAAGCACAAACCTGGGGAGGGCTTGGCACTCCGCAGCACAAGGTATTAACAGTGGCTTCAAACTGGAACAGCCTCCAGAATTTGGCTCCAAGATTGCACCTATATAAAGCTCTGACCAAACTGCAATCTGAGATACAGGAAGCCTCCACCTTTTGATGCTCTGTTATCTGACAACTTGCTCTTTTGATGCTTCCAAAGTAAGGACAAGTTCCATTAGTTCGGCAGGGTTCTTCTCTTTCATCAATTCTTAGGGCGAAAAATGATGCCAAGCCAGCTGAGAGACTTTGCAAGCAGTGCATGCGGTCAGTGCCAAGTGAGCCTCTATAAGACCTTCATGCTCCCTACAGTACAGTACATGGGATTCTGCTTTTCAACCAATTCCATTTTCTTAACAGTGCTCTTGTCCCTAACCTGTCAGATAAGCGGGGGAAGAATGCCTTAGGGAGCTGGGGATGTTTAGTCTGCAGAAGAGAAGGTTAAGAGGGGACATGAGAGCCATGTTTAAATATTTGAAGGGATGTCATGGCGAGGAGGGAGACAGCTTGTTTTCGGCTGCTCCAGAGACCACGACAAGGAGCAATGGATTCAAGCTGCAGGAAAGGAGATTCCACTTGAACCTCAGGAAGAACTTCCTGAAGGTCTGAGCTGTCTGGCAGTGGAATATGCTGCTGCCTCGGAGTGTGGTGGAGTCTCCTCCTTCTTTGGAGGTTTTTGAGCAGAGGCTGGATGGTCATCTGTCGGGAATGCTTTGATGGATGTTCCTGCATAGCAGGGGGTTGGACTGGATGGCCCCTGGGGTCTCTTCCGACTCTACGATTCTATGATTCTACGGAGCAGCTCACAAGATTTTCCACCCACCTCTTTGCCCAGTACCTTACCTGCATGGCCAGTACCAGCCGGATCAAGTCCACCACCACCTCTTCGTTGGCCAGTTCGATGCTGATGAGCGCCAGAAGGGCATAGAGGGCCTCATAGTGAGCACGACTGTTATTCTCCTCCTTGCAAGTCAAATAAATGTGCCGGTAGAGCTGTTGGGAGTGCTGTGGGGAAACGCAGAAAGGATGTCAGCTTGCCGTGAGGGAGACACTGACTGATCGATAGAGATTGGGAAAATATTAGTTAGCATTCCTAACTAATGTAGGTTTTCTGTGCAGAAAGCACGTTTTTTGTGCACATGCAGAAAATATGTTTCTTGCACAAGAAATTGCATGTTGCATAGAAAACTGTGAAATAGCATTTTACACACCTTCTGTGCAACATCAATATTTTCTACACAGGCAAAAAAAAATTAATTCCCCAAAGATACCTGCAAAGTGTAAACAGGTACTGAAAACTGAGCAGCAATATTCATGTTCTCAGGTAGTGGCGAGAGAACTATGAAGGGATGTCATGTCGAGGAGGGAGAGGGTTTGTTTTCTGCTGCTCCAGAGACTAGGACAAGGAGCAATGGGTTCCAGCTGCAGGAAAGGAGATTCCACTTGAACCTCAGGAAGAACTTCCTGGTGGTCAGAACTTTTCGGCAGTGGAATCTGCTGCCGCCTCCATGGAGTGTGGTGGAGTCTCCTCCTTCTTTGGAGGTTTTTAAGCAGAGGCTGGATGGCCGTCTGTTGGGAATGCTTTGATGTGGGTTCCTACATAGCAGGGGGTTGGACTGGATGGCCCCTGGGGTCTCTTCCAACTCTCTGATTTTCTGATTCTATGAAGATTATTCAGTCCAGCTGTGAGGATGAGACACGTGAAAAATGTACATATTGACTACCATTTGTGGTCATATTTCTTGGGAATCACAGGACCACAGAATTCTCCCATTGAAACAATTGTTGAATGGCAAGTCAACCCGTAGCACAATTGATTCAATGGTTCTGCACTGATCAGACTAACAATAGAGTCTGGATTCCAGCTGGTTTATCCCAACTGAGGTAGATCCATCAGCTTCAGCTGATATGCCAACCGCGCCCCTTCCCAGAATTAGATGACCTAAAGATGGTAGTGGGCATGCTGATAACCTCAAGGCTGGACTTCTGCAATGCACCCTACACTGGGCTACCTTTGTACCAAGTTTGGAAACTCCAACTGGTCCAAAATATGGCAGCCAGATTGATTACAAGTACAGCGAGGAGTGAACATGTCACCGATATTTAACGTCACTCCACCGGCTGCCAATTAGTTTCCAGGCAAAGTAGAACATGTTGGTTATGATCTTTAAAGCCCAACGTGGTTTAGGTCCAAGTTACCTGCAGGATTGCCTCTTCTTATTACAATCTATCCCGTACACCCAGGTCTTCTGGAGGACATTTACTTAAACTGCCTAAAACAAGACTGGCAACCCTTCTTGTCCGCCATCCCTAGACTGTGGAATGGCCTGCCGGAGGAGATCTGACAGCAAAATATGCTGTCTGAATTTTAAGAACTGCTAAAGACTTATCTCTTGAGGAGCAGCTTAGGGAGCTGGGAATGTTTAGTCTGCAGAAGAGAAAGTTAAGAGGGGACATGAGAGCCATATTTAAATATTTGAAGGGATGTCATGTCAAGGAGGGAGCAGGCTTGTTTTCTGCTGCTCCAAAGACGAGGACAAGGAGCAATGGATTCCAGCTGCAGGAAAGGAGATTCCCCTTGAACCTCTGGAAGAACTTCCTGACGGTCAGGGCTGTCCGGCAGTGGAATCTGCTGCCTTGGAGTGTGATGGAGTCTCCTTCTTCTTTGGAGGTTTTTAAGCAGAGGCTGGATGGCCATCTGTCAAAGGGAGGACTTTGATGGGTGTTCCTGCATGGAAGGGGGTTGGACTGGATGCCCCCTGGGGTCTCTTCCAACTCTAGGATTCTATGACAATATTTTTATTCATAGACTAGGCTGACCAGGAGGGGGCAATGTCCACACATTGATGTAAAGGAGGTTACAAGGGTAAAAAGTTTGAGAACCACTGGATAAATATACAGACTTGAAGCTATGGGTTATTTAAAAGGAAAAAAAGCTATCTTTGATAAGTTATGTACCAGGTGAGGCTTCATCAACACTCTGGGTATTGTTGGACTGCAACACCCAGCATTCCTGGATAGCAGGGGGTTGGACTCGATGGCCCCTGCAGTCCCTTCCAACTCTACGATTCTATGATCCTTCTGGCAGCCCTACGCAGTCTATTTTTAATTGTATTTTAATTGTTTTTAATTGTTTTTAATTTTAATTAATTGTTTCAAACTGCATTTTTAACTGCACTCTAATCGTACTTTTAATCATGATAAACTTTAATCATAGTATGTTTGTACTAATCATTCCATGTTTTAGTGTATTTTAATTATGACTTTTTAGTTCTATATTCTGTACCTGGCCTCCAGCCTTGGGGAGGTTGGGTAATAAATCATTTTTTTATTATTATTATTATTATTATTACTATTACTATTATTAAAACAATTGTTGAACGGTGAGTCAACACGTAGCTAAATCCAACTGATTTAACAGAATCAGAGAGATCATAACGTGGGAAGGGGCGCCGCAGGCAATCGACTCCAACTGCTCAGTGCAGGAAATCCAGTTAGAACAACCCCTAGCAGGTAGCCGTCCAGGTTCTTTTTGAAAACATCCAGAGAAAGAAGCCCAACCACCTTTCCAGGTAATTGGCTCCACCACCAAACCAGTCTTAGGGACAAGAAGTTCTTTTTAATGCACAACTGAAATCTACCCTTTTGTAAGTTAAAATCACAACACTAGGTCCTTCCCTCTGGGGCAGCAAAGAACAAGCCTGCCCTCTCCAATCTAGGGTACTCCTTGAGGCATTTCAACCATGAAATCACAGAAACCATGAAGCCCTGTGAAGAGTGGCTTAGGGAGCCGGATATGTTTAGCCCGGAGAACAGAAGGTTAAGAAGGGACACGGTAAGCATGATTAAATTTTTGAAGGGATGTCATATGGAAAATGGAGCAAGCCTGTTTTCTGCTGCTCCAGAGACTAGGACATGGAGCAGTGGCTTCAAGCAACAGAAAAAGATTTCTGCTAAACATAAGGAAGTCCTTGCCGACGGTAAGAGCAGTTTGACAGTGGAATACTCTCAAAGGCTATAATGAGAGTCACTCTGCACAAATACAAGGTAGGATTTCAGCCAAATGCATGTCTTTTCATAGCACTGCCAACTAAAATCCACATTTTTGCAACTATCTCTAGCATGTGCTTTCTCCCACACTATTTCCCCAAGTGTATACATTTTTGCCTGCACGTTTCCCTAATGCATGCACTTATTTGAAAATTCAGGGATGTGGCAAAATCAGAGGCAGATGGAGTTCTACTTTGCACAGCCTGAATTAGGTTGTACCTGCACTGACACAAAACCCAAGCCAATTTATACTAGGCAAGCATGATGTACAGTCTCAGCTCCCACCTTCCAGCATCAGGTTCTTTGCAAGCTGTTGCCTGCCCAGCAAGCGTCCGTACCTTTTTCATGAAGACAGTGTCCTGGCGGGAACACTTGTCCACTTTCAGTTTCAGGATGGAGATATCGCTGATGGTGCTGTGCAGAAGGATAGTAACAGGTGAAAAGGGGGGAAGAGAAGAAGCAGGGCGGCTGCCAAAACTACAGAGAAAGGAAGACACCCTCCAACACCTCAGCGTTAAAAACCTATGATTACATTAGGGATATAAATTTTTGCTAATTTTCTTCTCAAAGTAGACAATAAGTCATTTTTAGCAATTTTCTCCTTGCTTCTTGCTGTAACAACAGCCTCTAAAACTACACCGTTTTCAAAGACTGTTCATAGCTCCAATCTTTCTCCGCACAGAAGAACAAAAACAACCGATTGTTTTGTGCAGAAAACATAGAAAACAGCATTTTCTGCACAGAAATAGGTTGCATTTTCTGTGTAGAAGAGGCTGTGCAGAAAACATCAAATTTCTGTGCCGGAAATAACCTTTCTGCACAGAAATTTTATTTTCTGCAGAGTACAATGCTGTCCTGTGTGCAAAACAAGTAGAAACAAATTTTGCATGGAATAAATCTCAAATTGCAAAGGTTCTCATCAGTCCAGGATTATCCCATTCAGGATTTCTTAACACGCATGAACCACAATTTAAAACCACTCTTCAAATAGTTTTGAATATTTTCCCCATTCCTAGATTAAATTACTGAGGTGTTACCTTTCAAAAGAGGTTGCCTGTAAATTATGCTACAACCTGATTAAAAGGAAGAATAAAAAATACTTTAGCCTAAAAATTAATGGTTATATCGTATTTATTCTTGATGTTAAATGTGGCTCCTTTTTCAGTAGTTTCTCATTCATCTCGTCTCCGTTGTCCTCACTCATCACTAATAACATTGATATCATCATATAGCCAAGCTGATTGGCTACACAGTGTTAATGACACCACCTTTACTATGTGATCCCTGATTAGCTAGAACATCAACACAAGTGATCCCGGAAGCAACTGCACTGGCAAGACACAATGATGGCACTGAAAGGTTTTAGACGAGAATTAAAAATGAACATGTTTGCATCAAGTAATTTTTGCAACATATTTCCTCTCCCACGAAATAGCAATGCAAAAAAAAAAAAAGTAAACAGGAGGATATTCAAACACAGTCTGATCACAAAAAAATAGACCGGAATGAAGAGGTTATGAGAGCGGCTAAAAGACAAAAGGTGTTCACATCAGCAGGCATCAGAGAAAGTTATTTTTTGGAGGTCTACAGTTCCCCAAATTTTCCACCGGGACCGTATTGGCTATGGTATTCTGGAAGCGATAGCACCCCTTCCTCCAAAAAAAGATTAACATTTCTAAACTCTGCACCGTCTGTAATCACAAAAACATTCAGGGGAATATACGGTAGAGACTGAATAATCAGTGTTAATGTTTAAGAAGCAGGAAGGCCACTGCAACTCAAATAGGAGCAACTGGGTGGGGAATGAGGGTCAACTCTGGCCCCCCTGGCCCAGCAGGCTGCGTTGTTGCTTCAAGTCACCATTTCACCTGGTTCTCAGCCCAAAACAGGCCTGGGGGAGGCCAGTTCTGGAGGAGAAAGCTAAATTGCTTTCAGGTTTGGGGGTTTTTTGGCCATCTGGGGCCACACTGGTTTTATCCAGGCTGCACATGTTTTACGGTTATATTATTCAAGATCATTTTGAACTATCCGTTTTGAAACTGAGAAACTATTAAATATTCGATATATGCAACCTCCGGGTCTGCAAATTCCAGCAACTGGGGAGTGTTGCATTCTATGCATAAAATGGCCGTGACATGCACACGGATGCACTGAAGTGCCCATGCGCACGTTGCCTCCATTTAATAGTATGGGACACGAGCATTTGTATTTTTCGCTGTTTATGGGGAGTTCCGGAATAGAACCTCTGCTGGTATGGAGGGTCCACTGTATATTTTTAATCGTTTATAATTGTTTCTCGTTTTAAGTTGATTTAATTATAAGCTGCCCTGAGTGGGATATAAATATTTTAATAATAATTTTGCAGAGAAAACTAGCTGAAAATCCTTTCAGGGCGTTTTCGGAGAGGGGGATCTGGCATGTAAAAGGGGGGTTTGGAGACCACATGTGACTCACGGGCCATGCTTTGCTCGCCCCTTTTATAGGTTGACACAGGCGAGTGCAACCTCATCCCTTTCAACCTCAAGGATCCACGTTCCCGTTGCAATCCGCAAGGCCAGTCCCACGTTCACGCCTCGTCCCATCTCCACCCGAAACTGAGCGCAAGCTCTGCCGCCTCACCTGATTGTCTGGAACTTGTGCTTGTTCCCGTGCCGGTCGATGAAGCTGATGAGAATCTGGAGGACAAAGAGGCGGATCTCCGGGTCCTCCATCAGTGCTGCCGAGAGGAGCCTGTCCAGGAAGGAGCTGGGGAGAGCCGTCAGCATGTTGCTGCACTGGAAACCGGTGGACACCTGCAGGTCCCACAGAGATCCTCTCCGTTAACTCACAGCGCATGCGTTAGTTGCAGCAATGATGGGGAGATGCCACAATTATTATTTTTTTTTAGAACAACTAGCATTTTTTTAAAACTTATTTTAATAGAATCATAGAAATGTAGAGTTGGAAGAGACCCCAGGGGCCATCCAGTCCAACCCCCTGCCCTGCAGGAACACCCTCAAAGCCCTCCCTTTGACAGATGGCCATCCAGCCTCTGCTTAAAAACCTCCAAAGAAGGAGGAGACCCCACCACACTCCATGGAGGCAGCCAATTCCACGGCCGGACAGCCCTGACCGTCAGGAAGTTCTCCCTGAGGTTCAGGTGGAATCTCCTTTCCTGCAGCTTGAATCCATTGCTCCTTGTCCTGGTCTCTGGAGCAGCAGAAAACAAGCCCTTCCCTCCTCTACATGGCATCCCCTCAAATATTTAAGCATGGCCATCTTAACCTTCTCTTCTGCAGACTAAACATCCCCAGCTCTCTAAGTCCATCCTCATCGGGCATGGCTTCCAGGCCTCTCACCATTTTGGTATATGTGTGCGTGTGGGTGTGTGTTACACAAGGTACATTAATCATATCTTAAAATATAAAAAGTGGGTATCTACAGGTACGTATTACCTTCAAATTGTAAAACACTATATAGTAGTTGACATATAATATATTAATATACAATATATGGTACTGTATAATAGTAATTAGATCCTTCTCTAAAATTAAACTTCTATATCTATAGAAACCAATTCCCCCATCTTTCTTTCCATATTTTCCTTATACAGCCCTATTCCTGGTTAACTCTTTTCAGATTTTGATAATTAATCAATATAGTCAGCTTATCCATTTTGAAACATGTGGAATAATTTAAATAGGCATTCTTCACTTGTTGGTATTTCATTTTCTTTTCATTTCCTAATGTATAATGACCTGACAATAAGAAATACTATAACATGCTATATAGGTGGCGTCTAGCTCCAATTAAGCTAGCTAAAATATATAAGAATACTTCGGCGCAATATTGGAAATGTAGTGAGAAAAAGGGCACACTCTTCCATATGTGGTGGGAATGTGAAAAAGCAAGGAAATCCTGGAGAGAAATACATAACTGGACTAGAAAAATAATAGCTACAGAATTGCCTATGTCTCTAGAATTATACTTGTTAAATATATTGAAAGGGATAAATATAACAGAACAAAACAAACACACACACACATAAATGGAAGTGCACTGCTTTCATGGGAACTGCTGGGAGATACCACAATTAAGAGACAAGAGAATTGAGGTATTTTTGAGGGGTTCTCCTGTGTATCCCTCCAATGGGAACAATACATTGTGGGACAACACAGGAGAGGGTTTTCTTTGCAGCGGCACTCCAGTTATGAAATATATTCCTTTGGAGGTCCAATTTCTCTGGAGGCTAAAGGCAATTCCTAATCTGCAAAGCTAGTCTACAGATTGCATATCCCCTATCAGAAAACCTGAAATCTGAAATGCTCCAAAACCCGAAACTTTTGAAAAGCAGAACCCAATCTTCCTATGGGGAAGACAAAAGAAGTATGGAGGCTTGTTGGGACCACATGCATGTGCTACTTGCAAAGTCAGTCTGGCTGGTTCCTCTTCCCCTCTCTCAGCTTGCTTTGCAAGCAGCGTGTGCATGGTCCCAAGCAAGTTGAGAGGAAAAAAGGAAGGTGCTACTACAACTGACAGACTTTGCAAGCAGTGCATGCTCATATGGTCTCAAGCAAGCTCCGTAATTCCACAATATTCTCTACAGGAAGAAGGCAAGAGAAGAACTGATGGAAAACAAGACCCAGTGTTGAAAAAACGGTATAAAATCTCATTATGTATATGCAAATATTCTAAAATCCTAAAAAAATCCAAAATCTGAAGCACCACTGGGCTGAAGCACTTTCGATAAGGGATACTCAACCTGTATTTTGCTTTTGTCTATCATTGGTCTTATTGTACACTACCCTGAGATCTTCAGATAGAAGGTGGGATATAAATATTTTAACAAAATAAAATATCTTCAGCAGATGGATAAGCAAAATGATGCAACGGTGTTGCATACCTTCCAATATTTCACAGATGAAGACATGTGTAGCCAAGCAATATTAGAGTTTAGTCAAGGTGGCAAAAGTTATTAATGAGGAAGAACAGACAAGCCTGGAGAGGCTGCAGTTTGCTTTTGCCTGAGCTGACCGGGAAGGGAAAGACTCGGCCCTCCTCTCCTCTTTCTCCTATTCAGTTAATGGAATGCAAAAGACTTAACAGTCTTTGACTCCAGTTTGCAGCAATGGAAGTAAGCTGAGGTTAAAAGGGGGAAGTGGGAGGAGGAGAAAGAAACCGGGAGATTTTAAAAGGAACTGAAGAAATGGGATGGCAGAAGATTAATCTGGACCATTCCTGCCAAATTGGGACAGTTGCAAGGGACACTGCTGCGTACCTGCAGAAGTGATTTCAGAAGCATAATCTGTGTCAACCGATTCCTGTTCTCCCTAAAAGAAAGAAAGAAAGAAAGAAAGAAGGAACGAAAGAAAGAAATGGTAGGTTAAAACCCATCGAAGTCCAAGAACAACAGCAGAATTAGCTGGAAACAACAAAGACATTTTCTGCAGAAACTACTGCTTGGTCACACTGTGCAAAAAGCAAACCAGCCTTCATGCCAACTGCAATGTGGCAGAAGGCTTAAATACACTATAATGCCAGGGAAGTGGGCAAAACAGAGGCCGTGGGCAACAGGTAGTCTCATCCTTTTTTGTGTGGGGGATGCCCCGACTTTTCTGCCCTCCCAACTCCTTTTTTAAAAAAAAAGCCACAGAAGAGGCAATTCTCCTTTAAAAGGAAGGTATAGCCCACCTCCGTGCTTCGTTTCTGGACTCCAAATAATTTTATGAAATGGGGGGTCCAGCCCTATTTGGTATGGGTGAGCGGTACAGCCCACAGCTGGGGGAGAGGGGGTCCTGGGGCTTTCCAATCCCACCACACTGAACAGATGAGGAAGGGAGAGTCAATAATGCAGTGGAAATGAAGCATTTTGGGGGGAGTGGGATGGCGTGAAATACAAGCCCATGCTTTCTGCGGCGTGTCCCTATTTGCTCTCTTCCGCTCCCAGGTCCCTCGGAACGACAGACTGCTAGGGCCCGTTCACACTGTACCAGTGGTTCTTACCCTTTTCTTTACGGGGGACTCCCTGCAAATATAATTTGTTGCCGGGGTCCCCAAAACTTAAGCTATAACTACTTGAATTTAAATTTTCAAATATATATTTAAATTTCAAAATATTTATTTATGTATTAAAGGCTTCTGGGGACCAGGATTCAAATCCCTGCTGAGACACTTGGTGACCTTGGGCAAGTCACACTCTCTCAGCCTCAGAGGAAGGCAAAAGTAAACCCCCTCTGACCAAATCTCGCCAAAAGGGGAAAAAAACCCCACCCTGTGATAGGTTCACTTTAGTCAGACTTTAGTCAGAAGCGACTTGAAGGCACACAACAAGAAAATGCTGCTGACAGGAGGAGGTTCTTTCTAGCCATCATGTTCCTCTCCTTTGAAAACTGACTTATGGCAACCCTAAGGTGAACCTGCAGGATTTTCTTTGCAAGCTTTATCGCCTTTGACTTTCTCTGGGGCTGAGAGAACGTGACTTGCCTGAGTTTGCCGAGTGGGTTTCCACGGCCAAGTGGGGATTCAGACCCTGGTCTCCAACAGGACTTTGCAGACCCCCTGCGAGGGCTCTGCAGACCCCAAGATTAAGAACCACTGATCTATGCTGTTCTCAGCTCTGTGATTCCACTGTCACTGCCACGGACGCGTCTTATGGAATGCGAGCATTGCAAACCATTAGTGATGTTTCTTGGAAATCCCTTATAGACTTTTGTAGTGGGTGGGGAGGAGAAAATGATTTGGTAGCTTTTGGTTTTGATTATTATAGAGTAGGCTACTGAAAGAAGGGAATATGTTGTAACTTTAGAGACAGATATGAATAAATATATGCAAATACAACTGCCAAAAGGAAGATCAGAAGTTACTTTTTTTCCTGCTCCTCCTCCTCTTTTTCTCCTTTTTCTATTTTTGTTCTGATGTTTGTTTTTATTTTATTGTATCTCAGTTTTCTATCTTTTTAAAAATCTCTATAACGCTTAACAATTTTTTTTAAACTAATAAATTAATAAAAATTATTTTACAAAAGGAAAGCTGGACTTTGCAGTTTGGTTAAGGCACTAGAGCTTTCTGGCTCAGAATTCTAAGGGCCCCTCCATGAACTGCCAATCCCAGGATTCCACAGGATGGAACCATGGCAGTTAAAGTGGAACCATAACACTACTACTGTATAGTGTGAACGGGCCCTGGGACATTTTCAGCGGAGGGCAACTGGGGATACACCACATAGTCTATGCCACCAGCATTCCAGACGGTAATGGACTATGACTCCCACGATCTATCACCAGTGGCCCAATTGCTTTTCAGAACTTGGTCACTGGGAGTCATAGTTCCTCAAAGTCCTGGGAGCTGTAGTTCATCATCATCTGGATGGCTGGAGGTTCCTCAGTCCTAGGGTGTATACGCAGCACAATTATAGGTGTTTCATACCACTTTAACTGGCATGCTTGCTTCCTAAGAATCCTGGGAAACGTAGTTTGGGAAGGGTCTTGGAAGATGTAGTGAATTCCCCTAAGCTGCATGCATTACAGCTCACTGACAGAGATTTTTCAAGCACCCTCCGTGGAACTCCAAATCCTAGGATGCAACCATGGCATCGAAGTGCTATTGTAGAGCGTGGATACACCCCAGGGCAGTTAAAGTGGTATAACTGTGCAATGCGGACACACTTCTGGCTTTTGCGCTGCGACCCTTCAGACGCCAAGCAGCAAAAAGCTCCCATTTCGTTAAGATTAGGGGGAAAAATTGGTTAGACGAGGAATAAAGGAAAGAGGCGGCTGATCAGCAAAAGGAAGTGAGAAAGGGCTTTGAGAGAAGAAAAGAAGGAAAAAACGGTTTTCCTCACCCAGCTTTGCCCCCCATGTCTAGAGGGTGATGCAGAGAAGGAAGAGGGACCTTGCTCATGATAAAGAGCATGACCTCCGACCTCTGATAGGTGGGCAGGGTGCTGGCAAAGGAACCTGGGAAAAGACAGAGCAGGAAAGAGCATGCGAGACAGTCTAGTAAAGGGGGCACGGAGGCGACCCGGGAGCCGAGGTGGGGCGAGGGGGCGGGAGGGGAATTCTTTCCAAGCCGGAGGAGCGAGCAGGCTGACATTTCACCGAGTCCGAGATACCCTCCTCTCGCGAGAGGCAACACTCTACCCCACCCTCTGGCGTCCACCATCTCCCTCTGCCCCCGACACCCCCACCAGAAGAAGGATAGCTTAAAATCCAAAATGATCCCCTTTCTCTCCTCTTGCGCAAAAGAAAACGTCTGCCTCTCTCCTTGCCTACTTTTGCTCCCTGCCACCCACTTTGACGTTTCCTACAGTAATCTGGCCATCTGCTGTCTGCAAACTCCAAGAAAGGGCAGTTCGCTCTGTTTTCCCCATAGAACCCCAGTGATGTGTTTAGGTCTTTTACTCCAAGTCTCAAGCCAAGCCTCAAGTCCTTGAAGACCCTTTCAAGTCAAGTCTCAAGTCTGGAAGCCAACTTTATACCCCAACCTATATTCCAGAATTTCCGGACAGAGTTGAACAAAGTCAGTTTTAACGATTTAAGTAGAGTCGGTCCATCACGTTTGCAATTTTGCCATCTGAAGCTTTGGAAGTGGGGAATGGGATCCCTTTCACTCCCCCTTCCCCAAGCGGGAGGCTTTTGTGCCAAGGGGCATAAAAGAGTCCGTGGCTTTGGACGTGGGGAATGAGATCCTTCTTATTCCCCATTACCAAAGCTTCAAAAGTTTTAGAAGGAAGGGTCCTTCCTCCTCGAGCCCACCGTCTAGCATGCTTGCTGTTCTTTGAGAAACACGCCCTGTGCTTTGGGGACAAGTCTTGTCTTCTGTTCTTGGGGAAATGTTTTAGAAGGCTCCTCCAACATGCAGCAGGGACAGACTGCTGAACAGACGACAACCTCACCCAAAGCCCACCGCCTAACTTGTTCGAGTCATAAGATTTCTGGATGAACGGATTACGTTACTGAACCAAGGACGGCAAGTCAAATCGCTGAAAATCTACGAGTTAAGTCGGTGTGTCATTTATTGATGAGTCGAGTCCGAGTCGAGCCACCGAAGTGACTTGAGTCCGACTCGAGTCCGACTCGGCTGACTTGAGTCTCCATCACTGTAGAATCCTAGAGTTGGAAAAGAGACCCCAAGGGCCACCCCGTCCAGCCCCCTTCTGCCCTGAAGGCAGACACCATAAAAACAACCCCTTTGACAGACGGCCATCCAGTTTCTGTTTAAAAGCCTCCAAAGAAGGAGGAGGCTCCACCACACTCCATTAGGGCAGCAGCAGATTCCACTGTTGCATTGCTTCTATCCTTCTTCCTCACGTGGAGGTGGGATCTCTTTTCCTCCAGTTTGAAGCCAACGCTTCACGTGAGAAAGCAAGAGCAAGGACACCAAGCTGACCCACCTACCCCCTTCCCTCTCCTTCCCCTGACCTGGTTTGGACACTCTCCCCACCACGGCTTAGACCTCTTTCCACAGACACACAGACACATTTTGATATTTAAAATTTTTCCACTTTTGCAAGAGTCCTGTACCCCTAAGCCTAGCTTAATACGGAGGGCCGGCTGTCCTCTCAAAACTATGAAAGACTGAAGTTACCCTCTCAAAACTACGACAGAAAGAAAAATACTCACTCAAAATTACAAGCAACGAAAAACACACTCTTTCAAAAGGATGAGAAAGAAAAATACTCTCTCAAAAAACTACGAGAAAAAAAAAACCTCTCAAAACTATGAAAGACAAAAAAATGTCAAGGCTACAAGAAAATGTCTCCAAAAATTGTAAGAAAAACTGCTTTCGAAAAACAATGAGAAAGATAAAGAGTGGAAGATCGTCACAGATTGGGGTTGGGGGTAGACAGAGGGCAATACATTTTTCATGATAACAATTATTTTTCATGATAACAACAAACAATTTTCATGATAACAGTTAACAGTTAACAGTTAATGAAATATCATGTAACAAGTAAAGTAGAGATACACAGCAGGAACTAACAAATTATAGATTATTCACATTTTATTGCAATACGAAACAAATAGAGGGAATATCAATAATTGTAATCCAGAAAGGAAAGGAAGAAGGAAAAACATTACACGTAAACATTGCAGAAATTATTGTTTTATTTGTTGAAATTTGAATAAAATTGTTAAAAAAAAGGAAAAAAGAAAAACAATGAGAAAGAAAAAAATTGGTTTCGAAACCTGAGAAAGACAACCATTCTCTTAAACTTATGAGAAAGCGGGGGGGGGGGGGATACTTTCTTTAAAGTGATGAGTAAAAGGCAGAAAAAAAATCTCGCCCAAAACTATGAGAAAGAAAAACTCTCTGAAAAAGATGAGAGAAAATAAAACAGGGTGAAAATAATCACATGCATGCATTACAAAAGATCACGAGAGACACTGATAGAGACTTCAGGGGGGACTTTGATGATGGGGAGGATATAATCCCCGTTATTTTGGGTACAAATCTCTCCTCTCTCTACATACCACCACTAATGATGGAAAAGAAGGAATGGCAGACCCTGGGAGCCGCCTGGAGGTACCCCCCTTGGGTCCCACTCTGGGAGAAAGGTGGCATATAAATATACTAACTAACTAACTAACTAACTAACTAACTAACTAACCAACCAACCTGTGGTCTTGATGACGGCCTCCTGGAACATCCGCTCTTCGTGCTCTTTAATGATCTTGGTGCCACCCGTGATGACGCAGTCATAGCTGCCCGTCAGGGCGTAATCGATGCTCAGGCGCAGCTGCCGCAGGAGGGTGTTGAAGACCTCAAGGACAGTCGGCCCTGAAAGAGGCACAGCACAGACTGATGAGAGGGGCAGGAAGACGTATCCAGGGTTTCAGTCTCAGAAAAAATATCCGTCGTTACCATCCTTACCACCACGGCGGTAAGATTATTTATCTGCACAGAAATGGGAAAATAAAGCAATGCCAGCAAGTGAGAGTCTCCACCTTCCAGTCTTCAAGTCTTGACTTAAGTCCTTGAAGATACTTTCAAGTCAAGTCCCGAGTCAAGTCTCAAGTCTGGAAGTCAGCTTTATACCCCAACCAAAATTCCAGAATTATCGAACAGAGCCAAATAAGGTCAGTTTTAACAATTTAAACAAAATCGGGCTTCCACGTTTGTGATTTTGCCATCTGTAGCTTTGAAAGTGGGGAATAGGATCCTTCTTCCTCCCCATTACTGAACCTTCAAAAGCTTAAGAAGGAAGGATCCTTTTTCTCCTCAAGCCCATTGCCTAACACAGTTGCTGTTCCCCCCCAAGAAATGCACCCTGCACCCTGGGGTGACACTTGTCTTCTGCTCTTAGGGACAGTTTTAGAAGGCTCCTCCGATATGCAGCGGGGACAGACTGTTGAGGAGACCTCGAGCCTGCCTCAGGCCCGTTGCCTAACCCATTTGCTGTTCCCCTCTGAGAAATGCACCCACACTTTGGGTTTGCATGTTGCTGAACCAAGGACGGCAAGTCAGTCACTAAAAATATACAAGTCTCAAGTCGAGTCGAGTCGAGTCGAGTCAGTGCATCATTCATTGCCAAGTTGAATCCCTGAAGCAACTTCACTCTGACTTGAGTTCAAGTCAGTCGACGCGAGTCTACAACACAGTACCAACCAAGGAAGGGATTAAGGTTCAGAAAGGGCAAGAGGAGTAAAAGAGAAGCCCAGGGCTGGAACTGCAGGGCCAGCTTGGCAAAGAGATCAGTCACTCTTAGCCAAACAGAAATCCACCTGTGCCAGCCAATTTGTCTGTCCGTGTTTGCTGTGTTTGCTGGGGTCTTGAGAAGTTTGGTTCTCTGAGGGACACCCCCCACCACAAGGGTCCCCCTCCCCTAGCCAGTTGCTGCTGGCCTCTCCCATGTCATTGGGGCAGTGTCAGGGACTCAGCTCCTATCATGAAAATCACCCTTTTGCTGAGCTAAGCTTTAGAGACAGATTGCTTTGTAGCCACAGCGTAACAAATGCTAATTATTGCCTGTAGCAACGTATTAAATGTCAAGCAGCCTGCAACTTTCTAAACTGCTAACGCATTAGTTGCATTTAGCTTCCGCTAAATTCTGAGTGTTTCTAGGGGGAAACTACTTAGCCAGCATATGAAAATAGCACATGTCATTATACTATCTGCTTTTCAGCCATAAGACCTGCACAGAGTAGGTTGGGGTCCCAAGTTTGTGTGGAAGGCAGGATACAAATTCTCTTCCTCCTGCTGTTTGCACGAAAAGTATATGCTTCTATATAACCTGATTGCTAACCAACGTACCCCAGCTCTAGCAACTTTTCAATCTGCTATGCCACTTGCTATACCTCAATAAAATACTGCTGCTGTTAAAACTCTGAGGGTTTCTTGGTAAAGCTGGTTAGACAGGACATGCCAGGCAGTGAATCCACTCCATTTTTTAAATCCTGGCTTTAAAAGAATTATCCAAAGTGCTGAACTCTTAGCACCACAAAGTTCAGCCCCTTGGAGAGCTCCTATTAAAGTGCTCTAGAATCACAGAATCATAGAATCTTGGAGTTGGAAGAGACCCCAGGGGCCATCCAGTCCAACCCCATTCTGCCATGCAGGAACACACATCGAAGCATTCCCAACAGATGGCACCCAGCCTCTGCTTAAAAACCTCCAAAGAAGGACACTCCAACACACTCTAAAACCTGGGGTGGATTCAGTGCCCCACAGACATGGAAGTTAACAGTCGCTGCTACACCGTAGCTCCTTACCGACTGATCCGGAGGCTGCAATGATGGCTGCTTCTGACAGGACCTCGACGATCCCAGCCCGGACGGTTGCAGCGCTTCTGCTGTTGGCATCCAGGTGGCTCAGGAGCTGCTGGATCACCAGGTGGGAGTGCTGGGGCTGGAAGCCAAGAACAGAGAAAACAGCACAGCCCTAGTAAGTAGAGAGACAGTTCTCTAAAAAAGAAAAAGAACAAAACAACAAGATGATTCTTTCTCACCTGAATTGAATACATGATGATCTTAAAGCAGCGGATGGCAAAGGTCTTTGGCTCCCACAGCGAATGGTTGTCCAGGTGGCTGGTGGGGAAGAAGAGGAAGGAGGAAACGGACGTGAATTTTGCAGATATACACACACACGTGGGCTTGCTGTTTCCACAAACAAGAAAATCTGGAGGAGTAAGTACTGGCAGTGGGAGTCGGTCTGGATGACCTTTGGGGTTCCTGTCAATTCTTTTATTCTGTGACTCTTTTTTAAAAAAAACATTTAATGAGACAATGGCAATAAGGTAACAATGCAAAACAATACAAAAAAGACATGAAATACACTAGATGCTACGAAAAAACAAGAACTAAACTTACACCTAACTATAAAACGCTACACATAATTAAAATTGGTTCCTGCCCTTGTTGCAGACAACTCATAATAATTAAACAGTTACTAATTTTATTAATAATCAATAAAAATCAAATAAAATAGTTACACTTAACTATTAAATCCTTAATTTTTAATTTTAAACTACAATTAGTACTTGTTGCTAATAAGAATTACAGCCTTAGTTATATACCCAAAAGAAGAGTTAACTGATTAATAAGAAAACAGTTATGATCAGTTATAATCACCTATCAACTTATTCTATACAGTATGTTAGATTCAGCTAATTTTAAAGGAGTTATGGCCACCTCAAGATCTAATATGAACTTAAACATAATTCTATAAACCAGAATTAGGTTCAATTCTATGATTCTGTGACTCTTGCTTAACTAGACAATGGGCCCTTCAGCTGGAAGGTAAGGACAAAAACATGCTAGCGGAGCACAGGCTGCAAAAGGCAGAAACCGGTAGGGCTGAAAAACCCACAAGATATCCAGATAGAAATACTGTCTTTAATGGAACCCAAAATCAATTTGATAAAGCATCCGAGCTAGTGAGGAAAATAATTGAGAGCTCAGAAAAGTCACCTTTGGGCACTACAGCTCCCAGAACGCCCCAGCCAGGAGGGATGCTGGCTGGGGGATTCTGGGAGCTGTAAATCCAAAATAACTTCCCAGTTCTGCAAAGGATTAACCGAAGGGTTTATTTAAAATACACTCAACTACACAGTTTCTCTGAATCTGAAATCAGACTCTTCTCACATGAACAGAGGCTAAAATCTAAGGTTTCTAGCCCCGAATAGCTATATGTCCCTGGTTACAGGGACAGAGAGAGAGAGAGACAGAGAAACAGAGAGATTTCTCTAGACAGCTTAAATTATAAGAATTAAATATCCCTACCAGACAAAACCCCAAACAGCCTTTTTAGGCCCCAGTTCTTCTTCCTCCAGTGACTGCATCTGTCCCAAAAGGAAGCCGAGAGGCACACCAAGAAGCGGGTTTTGCTTTGCCCGTGGTCCGGCCGGCACTGAGAGATACACTGCTTTCACACACGGCAGATCAATTTAGCTAACATACCCAGAGCTTGGAAAAGTTACTGAGGCCGAGGGATTCTGGGAGTTAATAATTCCAAAAAAACTTTCTTCAAAGCCAGTCTCTGTTGAGAGACTTCTCTCTCCAATCCTTCAAAAAGCATCGAAGAGCTAGTGCAGGCGTGTTCTCTGCTGCCTCAGAGCGTAGGACCAGGTCTCAACAGTTTAAGTCACAGGAGGACAGCAACAGCAATAACAATAGCAATAGAATAGCATGTGTATTTCTATACCGCTTATCAGCTAAGGGCTCTCTAAGCGGCTTACGGTGTGTTTAGCTAATTGCCCCCAACAAGCCGGGTACTCATTTTACCGACCCGTGGAAGGAAGGAAGGCTGAGTCAACCTGGAGCCCGGCAGGATCGAACTCACAACCACGTGGCTGCAGGACTGGCATTTAACTGCTGTGCCACCGTGGTAGAATTTGATTGAACATTGGAAGGATCTTCTTGGTGGTAATAAGAGCAATTGGGCAATGAAACCAATTACTTAGCGAGATGGAGCGGTCTCCTTTTCTGGGTGTCTTCCAAAAGAGGCTGCACAGCTCCCCGTTGGGGATGCTCTAGGTGGAGATCCTGCACCGAGCAGAGGATGGGACCCAATGGCCCATGGGGTCCATTCCAACCCCATGAGTCTGTGATTCTGTGATATGGAATCACAGAATCATAGAACTGGAAGAGACCCCAGGGGCGACCCCGTCCGACCCCATTCTGCCATGCAGGAACCTGCATCAAAGCCCTCCCTTTGACAGAGGGCCATCCAGCCTTTGCTTAAAAATGGCCAAAGAAGGAGGAGACTCCACCACACCCCATCGAGGCAGCAGCAGATTCCACTGCCGGACAGCCCTGACCGTCAGGAAGTTCCTCCTGAGGTTCAGGTGGAAACTCCTTTCCTGCAGCTTGAATCCATTGCTCCTTGTCCTCATATCTGGAGCGGCAGAAAACAAACCCGCTCCCTCCTCGACACGATATTCCTTCAAATATTTAAACACGGCCATCATGTCCCCTCTCGTGATGGGGTGAGTTTGTTGTTGCTGTTCCAAAGGGTAGGACCTGAACCAATGGAATCCAATGATAAGAAAGGATCATCTGACTACACGTGAGGAAGAACTTCCTCATGGCAAGCACAGTTCTTGACAGAGGAACTGACTCCATCAACAAACGGTGGAGTCTCTTCCTTTGGAGGTTCTCAAGCAGAGGTTGGATGACCACCTCCCCTGAATGCTTAGCTGCGTATTTCTCCATTGATTAGATGGCCCTTTGGCCCCTTCCAACCTTATAGTCCTGTAGAAACTAATGATAAAAACGCCATATCCTTGAGCCAGGAGGAAATCCAGAGCTCGGGCAAACACTGCAGGGGAGGCAGCCTCCCAGGACAGACTTACATGAGAACCGGCTTGATGGCGTTCTTGATGTTGCCGTAAGCCGCCCGGCCGAGGAGCTCCCTCAAGCATCGTTCCGCCAGCTCGGCCGGGTTCTCTTTCTCCTTCTCGGTGGTTTGCAAGGGAGACGGAGAACGGCTGACGGAAGAAGGAAGGAAAAAGAGAGCAAAGGGGGTTCCATTTCAGACGCGCAGCCCAGACGACCAGATTACGCTGAAAGGGTGCTCTTGATGGCCGAAAGTTTCTTTAAAATCCATCTCACCCCCGCAAATACCCACAATTGAACAATGGTGGGCTACACTTATTGAAAATAAAAACGCAGACATGGGCTCCCAGAGATTAAAGGGGAAATCAGACAACGAGATGCAGAAAGAATGGCAAATTGCAACGGGTAATTGCTGGGTTTTAACAGCTGGAAATACGTAATTCATGATTAAAGATATATTACGAGGGGGCGGCAGGAATATATCATGAAGCCGAAATGCGAAGAATGAAATGTAAGAACTATCAGATAAACTAGCAGTAAAATGTTGTACAGTACCTAAAGCTTGTAGAAATCTGGAAAATGGAATCTAGATCAACATGGAAGATCAGATATATTTCAATGAAGCTGACTATTAAATATGCATGTTTTATAATGAGAATTCTGAATAAAATGATTAAAAAAAAATCCATCTTACCCCCCACCCAACCACAGCACACTGAAATAAAACCGGAGGCATGCTGAGACCCTGAAAGATTTACTGTTCGGAATAACACCGCCGCCGCCACCAACATCATCTGTTAAATCAGTGGTTCTCAAACTGCGGTCCTCCAAGTGGGAAACTACGGACTCCAGAATCCCCTGCTGCATGTGATAAGGGTCTGGGGGTGTGGCTATCCTGAGTGGCAGCCCCAGCAACAGGTTGCCAGCCAATCAGAGTCGCGCTGCAGGAGAGAAACCCCGCCCATTAGTGGGAAGGAGGGGCTGGGGCTTGACGTTGGGGATTCTGGGAGATGAAGTCCAAAACACCTGGAGAACCAAAGCTTAAGAACCACAGGGTTAAATAACTAGGGTCTCTTTTAAAGAGGGGAGATTGTAATACAGTTCTTATTGCTGTTGTTATGATCTTGGGGTGTCACAGGCCATTTCCGCACTAGGCTGTCATAGTGCTGTTGTTCCACTTGCAACATCCTATGGAATCCTGGGGTTTGCAGTTTCGGGAGGGGCCAGCCGGCCCCTCCCGAAACTGCAAACCCCAGGATTCCATAGGATGTTGCAAGTGGAATAACAGCACTATGACAGTCTAGTGCGGAAATGGCCACAGTCTCCCTGGTATTACTGTCTGCAATTTTTACACCATCAGCCATTCAGATTTGATACAAGCACCTAAGTCTCTTTGGAAGACGTAGCATGGTCCTATTACAGTAATTACGATTGGGCCTCCACATCTGTGGGCTTGACTTTTACAGATACGATTCTTTGTGAGTTTCTCCAACCACTCCCAGCACTTCTCCTTCCGCTGCTTCTTTTCCAGGGAAACCTTCCCTCTCGGTGGCTCCCACCAGGCCAGACAGCTCTTTAAAAACCCGCCTCTGGTTCTCCTCCTCCTCCTCTTCCACCAGCCGCTCCCTGGACAGCTAAGGACGGAGAGCACTCAGATTTCTCAGCACTACAAACCCTCTCCCAGTGCCCCCCATGTACACCCAAAGAAGGAGATGGGCAAGAGAGAGGAAGCGGAGGGACACCATAGGGACCCACCCCCTTTCCCTGCCCCTATTTGGACCCTGGGTGTCTGTTTCCCTCACCACGGCTTGGCCCTCTTCCCCCGCGTACACATTTTGACATTTGCAATTTTCCCCCTTTTGCAGGAGTCCTGCAGCTGCAACCCTAGCAAATGTGGAAGGCCAAGAGTACTCTCAAAATTACGAAAGACAAAAAGCACCCCCTCAAATCTATGAGAGAAAGAAAAATACGTGGAGAGCATGTCCCTTGTTTACAAAGAAGAGAGCAACTGTGGCCCGTCAGGAGACCAACTGTTCTTCTCTGGGACACTTCAAGATCTGCAGAGATCAGCAAACAAACAAATCAGAAAATGTCCAGAAATTCACTTCTAGTTTTTTAAAATGATGATGATGACGACGGTCATCGTCGTCATCATCATCATCAGTGCTTTCAAATTTCCAGGCCACACCCATTGTAAAAAGAGAACTTGAAAAGCTGTGGGAGTTTACTGCCACTGCAATTATGGCAGGGCAGGTGCCCTGCCGTGGGTTGCCTTCCCCACTGAGTAGGGTGATCTGTCTGGCAGCCCTCAAACGCCGGCATCCCAGGGGCCGAGAAAAAGACGTTTTGTGGTGGGAAAAGAACACTAGGAGTCTTAATAGACCACAAGCTGAGCATGAGCCAGCAGTGCGATGCGGCAGCCAAGAAAGCCAATGCAATTCTCGGCTGCATCAATAGGAGTCTGGTGTCTAGATCGAGGGAGGTACTGGTACCGCTCTACTCTGCTTTGGTTAGACCTCATCTTGAATCCTGTGTCCAGTTCTGGGCACCCCAGTTCAAGAAGGACATGGTCAGGCTGGAGCAGGTCCAGAGGAGGGCGACCAAAATGGTGAGGGGCCTGGAAGCCATGAAGCCCTATGAGGATAGACTTAGAGAGCTGGGGATGTTCAGTCTGCAGAAGAGAAGGTTAAGAGGGGACATGATGGCCATGTTTAAATATTTGAAGGGATGCCATGTAGAGGAGGGAGAGGGCTTGTTTTCTGCTGCTGCAGAGACCAGGACAAGGAGCAATGGATTCAAGCTGCAGGAAAGGAGATTCCACCTGAACCTCAGGAAGAACTTCCTGACGGTCAGGACTGTCCAGCAGTGGAATCTCCTGCCTCCATGGACTGTGGTGGAATCTCGCCCTTCTTTGGAGGTTTTTAAGCAGAGGCTGGATGGCCGTCTGTTGGGAGGGCTTGGATGGCTGTTCCTGCATGGCAGGGGGTTGGACTGGATGGCTCCTGGGGTCTCTTCCAACTCTACATTTCTATGATTCTATGATCCTAACACATGTACAGTCAGCTCTCCACATTTGCTAGAGTTGGGGTGCAGGACCCCTGCCAAAATGGGAAAACTGCAAATATTAAAATGTGTCTGTGGGGTACATGACGAAATCCAAAGAATTTGTAAGCTGAATTTTGAAATGAAACCGGAGCTCTATTTGTTAAATATGCTAGGGTAACAAAGGGAAATCAGAAGCCAGCAGAAGATATTATTATATCTAATAAATAAGGCAAGGTTGACATACGCGCAGCACTGGAAAGAAAAGAAACATATTGGTATAGAAGAATGGAAGTTAAAAGTCCTGGATACGATAGAGATGGAAAAGTTAGCGTTTTCTTTGAAGAAGAAATCTATCCAGAACTTTGAGAAAGAATGGAAAAGGGTATTGGATTGGGTAAGGATATAAATGTATAAGAAATCAAAGAAGAAATAATGTAACCGTTCTTCTCTCTGTAAGATGGAAATTATTTTTTTTTGTTTTTTTTTTTTTATTAAAATCTATATTAAAATAGAACAATGGCGGGCTACATTTATTGAAAATAAAAATGCGGATATGGTCTCCCAGAGATTAAAGGGGAAATCAGATGATGAGATACAGAAAGAATGGCAAATTGCAAAGGGTAATTGCTGGCTTCCAACAGTTGGGAATATGTAATTCATGGTTAAAGTTATATTACGAGTGGGCGACAGGTATATATCATGAAGCGGAAATATGAAGAATGAAATGTAAGAACTATCAGATAAATTAACAGTATAAAGCTGTACAGTACCTAAAGTTCGTAGAAATCTGGAAAATGGAATCTAGATCAATGTGGAAGATCAGATATATTTCTAATGAAGCTGACAATTGAATATGTATGTTTTTTATAATGAGAATTTTGAATAAAATGATTGTAAAAAAAATCTATATTGAGACAAACATATAAGATTTATCTCATATATAAAATTTTAGCTCTTAAAAAAAACGCTTCTCTTATAGTTGTCTTTTTTTCCCCATACATTTTTCTACATTTTTCATACATTCATACCTGTTACATTCATCCTGGCTTCCTCCTGAATGAGAGGTAATAGAGTACCTGAATAATAATACAATTGCCTGTAATCACATGTTACTTTACTATTCCCTGCATTAAGACATCCTCAATTGTTCTTTTTTTTTTAAAAAAAAATCAATATTAACCATCTTAATATCTGGCCATTCAGTTCTGAAATATGTTATTACTCTTGCCCATTCTTTGACAGATTTTTCTACGTTAACTCCTTTCAACGTATTTATCATTCTATCCATCCGCATCCTATCGAATAGTTTCAGAAATTATGTTTGTAATGGAATGGAAATAAGCCATTTCAGCCGGAAGATTTAAGCATGGAAGCGTGAGAGGGGTGGGTGGGTGTTATTTTCGAGACAAACTTTCAATAAAAATTATACCAAAAAAAAAAATGTGTCTGTGTGTCTGCGGGAAGGGTGCCAAGGCATGTTAGGAAAAGTGGGCACCCAGGGCCCAAACCGGGTGGGTGAAATGAGAGGCAAAGAGGGTGGGTTGCCATGGTGGGCCTATATCTCCTTTCTCTCGCCCATCGCCTTCCCTGGGTGTGTTTGGAGGCACTGGGAGAGGGTTCGTGCCAGCGAGAAATCAGGCTACGATCCATCCGGAGCTGGCCCGGCAGGAGCCGGCGGAGGAGGAAGGGGACCAGAGGCAGGTTTTTACGGAGCTGCGAGGCCTGATTGGAGCTGCTGAGAAGGAAGGTTCCCTCAAGAAAAAAAAGCAATTGAGGCGGCGACGGGCAGGGGTTGGAGAAACTCACAAATAACCAAATCCACGAAAGTCCAGCTCGCAGATGCGGAAGGCTGGCTGCAATCAATCCCTCTCACACACAACCACGTGTACGTCACCTTTCTGCCTCCTCCGCATGTTGAAGGTTGAAAAGCAAGGACGGGACAATCTTGTCCATGTGCTGAGGGTCCCAGATGTTGGCCTGCAGTTCGTCGTTCACCGTCTTCCGGACCACCCCCTGCAGCCCTTTGATGCCAGACATCCGGATCCTGCGTGGAAGGGCGTGGGAGGAAGGAAGAGAAGAAAGTTACTTTTAAAAACGTTAACAGAAGACAGAGAGCCTGTCCCTCTCTCGAAACTTTTTTTGCTTCTGTCCGGTTGCAACCGATGAACCTCGAAGGATGCAAGATGCCGTTACCATTGGAAGGTAAGAGATTCGGGCTATCGTACTTTGGACACATATATCCTGAGACAACACAACTCGGTGAAAAAATACAGCAGCCTCTCAAGTTTTTGTGGGTGTTCGAGAATCCTTGCAAAAATAGAAAAACCACAATGACTGCCCCTGTGGTCCCCCTCCCAGCCCCTTCCAAGGCTTTCACTCTCATTCCCTTGCCCTTTGCATGCTGGAGCCAGAGGTTTGGAAATCAGAAGAGGGAGCTCTGGAGGGGAGAAGGATGTGCACGCATGCTTTCCCCTCCATTCCCTTGCCTTTTGCCTCAGTGCATTCTCAGCGCAGGGGCCAGAGGCAATGGAACGGGAGGGGGGAGCTCCGGAACGGAAAAGGAAGATGAGGACACGTCTCTCCCCAATTTCCTTGCCTTTTGTTCGGGCGCTTGCTTTCCCTCTCCACACCCGGCAAGGGAATCGAAGGAGAAGAAGTGAGAGGGAAGACATGCGCTGAATAATCAAATCTGTGGAGGTCAAAGTCACGAATGTGGAGGGAGGACTGTATCGGGAAAAGAGGAAGACGGTACGAAAGGCGGAAGAACGTTTTACGGATGGATTGACTCAATCTTTTTTTGCTTCTGTCTGGCTGCAACAGAGGAACCTTGAAGGATGCAAGATGCTGTTACCATTGGAAGGTAAGAGATTCAGGCTATCGTATTTTGGACACACACACATACACACACACACGTCTACTCAGAGTTTGCAAGATCTGAGCAGGGTATTTAATAACAAAGCCTCTCCAAAAGTAAGTAAGTAAGTAAGTAAGTAAGTAAATAACAGGGTCTCTCGAAGGCCTCCCACAAAGTTGTCATAATTCCAACCCAACTTGATGCCATGTAACAACAACATGCAGTAGAAAAGAACCTTGTCCAATAAGAAAAATTGTGTGGTTTTCAGTAGGCAAAGGAGATGCTTCCCATCGGAAAAGAGAGTGCCCACATTACAAGTGGATTGATTCAGTCGAGAAAGCCATGGCTGGCCAAAGCGATGTTGTCGTTGCAGTCCTCCAAGTCATTTCCAACTCACGGAGCCCCTAAGGTGAACTTATCATAGGGTTTTCTTGGCAAGGTTTGTTCAGAAGGGTTTTCCCTTTGCTTTCCTCTGAGGCTGAGAGAGTGTGATTCACCCAAAGTCTGCAATCCCTGAAAAGGGCTGTCAATAACAGGGTCTCTTGTCTAAGGTTAATATTCAATTAAAACCAGAACTGTTTCTTTGGGGATTTACAGGTGAACAGCATACAGCAGCCAAACGCTTGTACATACGAAGATGGAAGAACCCAATATTACCTACTAGGGAAGAATGGTTGCTGAAACTGGTTGATCTAGCAGAAACTGACAAATTATCAGGTTTGATTAGAGAAAAACTGTTGGAGGCATTCCTAAAAGTTTGGAAACTCTTTATAGACTTTTTGTGGCAAAGAGAAAATGATTTGGAAACTTTTGGTTCTGACAACTAGTAAGATTTGGTTATCAGAAGAAGTGAATGTTATAGTTTTGGAGAGAGACAGAGAGAAAGAGAGATGATCATGTTACATATAGATACAAGCACCAAAAAGATAGTCAGAAGCCACTTGGTTATTCTTTCTCTATTTTGTTGTTGCATCATGTCTTTATTTTCTTAAACCCAATTTTCTTTTCTTTTTTTTAAATTTTTTTTGAAGAAAAAAAAAGAAAAACTAGATTGGAAGCCAAAAGCCACCACTGGCTAACAGAGTGGAAATAGTGCTAAAACAAGGGCTTTGTGGACACGGGCTGAGCTATTTCAAGGAAAAGTAGTAGGGGAATAAAAATGCAGTACTGTTGGCACTAATAAATATTAAATGAACCATAATTTAGAATAATTTTTTTATGAACAAAAGATTAAATAACAGTAATTTATGCAAAACCTTGTGGCCTAAACCATGGGTGAGAATCATGATGCCCTGTAAATCCTTTTGCAACTATAGCTCCTAGCAGTCCTCACCATGCAGGCTAGCGGATGCTGGGAGTTACAGTCCAATAACATCTGGAAGGCTGCGCAATTACAACTCCAAGAGAAACCTTATTGTTAGCATTAACTGGAGAAGACCCACTGGATCAATGGGATTTACATAAATGGTGATTTCCCATTCAGCCACTGACTGGGTCTCCTCTTGCTGGGACTATTATTTGGATTTTAGCTTTACATGCAGATCAACGGCAGCTGGTTACTTCCATTTCGCTGGAATGGCAAATCCAGTCCAGGTTTTAAGGTGTTGAACTATATCTCCACACTCTGTTCAGCACCTTGGAGAGTTCCTTTAAAGGAACTGCACTGCGCTATGGGTTCAGCACTGTGGAGAGCTCCTTTAAAACTATCCAAAACCTGGGGTGGATTCACCGCCCCAACAACATGACAGCTGCTTGCCATCACTGGTGTGTACAATTGGCAGAGCTATTACTGCTGTGTGGATAGCTTCTTGCATCAAAGAATCATAGAGCTGGAAACGACCGCAAGGGATGACTAGTCCGCCTCCCCACCATGCAGGAATACCCAACTAAAGCACCCCCAAAAGATGCCCATCCAGCCTCTGTTTAACGGCAGTCTATCCCACTGTTCTATTCCACGCTTTTCAGTTAACGACTTCAGCGGTACCGATCTCTGTTGTTGTTGTCTGCCTTCAGTTTCTGACTTCTAGCAACCCCTAAAGCAACCCTATCACAGGGTTTTCTGGGGGCTGTATGCGACCTGCCCAAGATCACCCAGTGGGATTCCGTGGCTGTGCATAGAATCAAACTTTGGTCTCCAGGGTGGCATCCAACCCTCCAACACTACAGCACTTGCTTCAATCTCACAGAGACTGAATACTATTTCAATTTTATTTTAAACACGATTTTAGCTATGTGCAGTCTTACCTCCTTGTACTGGCAAATTTTTCTTATTCCAGTAGTCTGTCAAGGGAATTTAGTGCAATATGTTTTTTTATGGATGCATTGCTTTGTACTTCTAAAAAATATTCTCTTTTAATGAATTTTTAATGGTTTTCATTTGTTTTTAAAAATAACATTACACATTTTTATTGCCGTTTTTGTATTCTTTAATCTGTTCTGATTTGAGTATCCTGTCAGTTGCATCACATCCCAATACTGAGAAAGGGGTCGGGTATAAAGGGATTGATTAATTATCAGTCATTGATTGATTTTCACCATGCAGTATGAGAAGTGCCTTAGGGATCTGGGTATGTTTAGAAGGTCAAGAGGGGCATATAGGTATGTTTCAATGCTTGAAGGGATGTTGCACGGAGGATGGAGCAAGCCTGGTTTCTGCTGCTCCTGAGACAAGGACATGGAGCAATGGCTTCAAACTTCAGGGAAAGAGATTCCACCTAAACATTAGGAAGAACTTCCTGATAGTAAGAGCAGTTTGACATGGAATATGCTGCTGCCTCCATGGAGTGTGGTGAAGTCTCCTCCTTTGGAGGTTTTCAAAGAGAGGTTGGATGGCCATCTGTCCAAGGGAATGCTTTGATGGTGTCTCCCCGCCTGGCAGAATGGGGTTGGACTGGATGGCCCTTGGGGTCTCTTCCAACTCTAGGATTCTATGATTGTTTGACTGACTGCTAAGGCAGGGAACTCCATTAGTTACCAGCTGTATGAAGTAACTCTTCCATTAACTCTGCCTCTGAGCTTCCCGGCAAGACAGTTTAACACGATATAGCAGAGTTGTCCTTTCAGACTGGCTCATCATGGGGTTTTCAAGGTCTCCAGGATTGGTTTACCATTGCCTCCTTCTGTGCAATACTAACAAGCAGTAGCTATGGTGCCACTGATGTTGTCTCGGAGAGATCCTCCACCAAGCCCCCCCCCCCCACCACAGATGCTGCCCAGTTCAACCTAGCTCCTCAGCAAAAGTGGGAGACCCCATCAAGCAACACTGCTGCCGGAAGCATAGCCTCTTGCCTCACAGGAGCACACAATGGCACCACCAGAGAAAGGCACTGCCAGGGTGCAGGATTATGCTTATATTGATAGGTTTTACTTATTTATTATTCAATAAGACTTGGCACTGAATCCCATGACTGCTCTTGCTATCTCATGCCTTGCTATTTTTTTCTTGGATTTTCATTTCCAGAGTAAAATGTTTTGTAATTACCTGACTGAAAATGTTCCATTCCTGTTCGCTCTAGCTCGCTCACCACCACAGAAAGGTTGTGTCAATGCAGGAAGCCACAACCATCAATCACAGAATCATAGAGCTGTAAGAGACCCCAGGGACCACCCAGTCCAACCCATTCTGCCATGCAGGATCCCCCATCAGAACTTCCCCTTTGACAGATGGCCATCCAGCCACTTCTTAAGAACCTCCAAGGAAGGAGACTCTGCTATACTCCATGGAGGCAGCATATTCCACTGCTGAACAGCTCTGACCGTCAGGAAGTTCTTCCTGAGGTTCAGGTGGAATCTCTTTTCCTGCAGTTTGACCCTGAATTTGCAAAACCTGAGCAGGGAAGCTGGTAACCAGGGCCCTTGGACTGTTTGTGAGTATGTGCACTCCAGTCACCTGTCAACCTATGGGGACGACGTGAATTCCCCTGGGTTCTCTGAGGTGAGGATACTCAGAGGCAGTTTTGCCAGTTCCCTCCTCTGAAATATAACTACGGCACCTGGTGCTCACTGGCTGTCTCCCATCCACGTGCTAACCAGGGCTGGCCTGGCTTAGCTTCCAAAATCAGACAGGATCTGGTGCCTTTCGGGCTTAACCCTGTGCTGTATTATGTATGCCTATGTGCCTTTGTCACCCGCTGAGTTATGGCAACCCCATGAATTTCAACCTATAGCACTCGGTATGCACTGGCAGCCTCCCATCCAAGTACTAACCAGGACTGACCCTACTTAGCTTCCAAGATCAGACAAGATCCGACCCCTTTAGGGTACTTAGGCCCTTACAGCATACTCTCCACCATTTCAGAGATTAAAACCAGGACACATGAAGCCAAGCAATGTCAGAGTGTGGTCACGATGCCTAACTTATTAATGACGAAGAACACCAATCTAGGAAAGTCTGCAGCAGTTTGATTTTGCCTGAGGCTCCTGGGAAGAGCAAGATTCCACTTCCTCCTGTCTTCCCATCCCTGCCGAGCGAATTGAGTGCAGAACTACTTTTGCACTTTCAACTCGGTTTGCACCAGCAGCAGTAAGCCAAGGACAAGGAGGAGGAGAGAGAAATGGCAAGCTTTTAAAAGCAAACGAGAAAAGTGGAGGGGAAGAGGATTAACTGTCTGTCCCTGACAAATTGGGACAGCGGGAGGAGAATTAGATTGGATGTCTCTAATTCATAGGTCACCATTAAATGAATGCTTGGTATGCACTTGCTGGTGGATGCTTGTTATCCATTTACTGGTGGATATCAAACAAAAACAGCGTTTAGCATGATAGGAGTGGGCAACGTCACCCCACTCCCCGATCTATGAATCTGCAACAGGCACAGAAAAAACATATAATAGCTGCAACCGGATGAAGAACATTAGTCACTCTTTCTGCCTCTGTTTCCAAAGGGCCCCCCTGATGTGCCGTGTTCTAATCCACCCCCTGCACCCGGACCTTGGCTGCTTGTTTCCCTCTTCAGACTCTGAAAAGCATTCCCCTGACGCCCTCCCCCTGCAACCAGCTCGGTCCAGGGGTGAGGAGAGCCAATTAAGAGTCTTGGCAGGCTAATTATGGGATGGAGATCTTTCCGAGAACACCAGGAGCAGATATACAAGCCTCCAAAGGAGATCTCACATGGTGAGCACCACACCATGCTTGCTCTCTGGGGGAAAAGTGAGGTGGTGGGAGCCTCTCAACTCTGTGTGTGTGTGTGTGTGTGTGTGTTTAAGGTACCGCAGCACAGGGAGGTTCGGGCAGCATGAATTCACAGTCATCGTGCTCCATTATCCATAATTAACCCTACAGGGAGAATGAGTCATCCTCCCCCGTCGAAAGGAAGAGGGAGATGCTGTTTCAATGTTCACGCCTGAATTTCTAATTCTCCTCAGCTGAGCACTCTTGGAAGGGATCAAAAGGGAACGGTGGCATTTATGAGGCTTTTGATGTCCCAGGGAGGAGAAAGTGATGGAGGGAGAGCCAGGGAGGCTGAAGAACAGCAGCAGCTTCCGGACATCCGTTCCCTTTACAGCAGATACAAAAAGAAACTCAATTCTATTCGGGCGGAGGTACAGGTGGACCAGGAAATCTTTGGAGGCATACAGCAGGGAGAAAGGAGAACCAAATGTCCAGACAAGGCATGCACTGTTAAGTCCTAACAAGGGAGGAGCATCTTCTTCCAGGGGAATCCGTTCGGCTGCTGGGTGGCTCTCGCCGTCAGACACTTCTCCATAATGTTTAAGGAACAGAGCAGCCACCAAATCTGTTCCTTCATAGAGTCACAGAGGTGGAAGGGACAGCAAGGGTCAACCAGTCCAACCTCATTCTGCCACGGAGGAACACGCAACTAAAGCCGTCCTGAGAGATGGACATTTAGCCTCTACCTTGAAACCTCTGAAGAAGAAGCCTTCGTGGCCCACAGTTTTAGTTCTGATTAGAGTAGACCCACTGAATCCATGTGCAACTCACATTCGATAGTTGAATGGGTCTAGTCTAGTTAGGAGTCAACCAATAGTTTGCCAGGTCCTGTGGTTCAGACTTGTGGCCTGGAGACCAAGCCCTATGAGGAACACGCGAGGGACCTGGGTACGTTTAGCTTGCAGAAGAAAAGAACTAAGAGGGGACACGACAGCCATCTCTGATTATCTGAAGGGGCAGCATGCAGAAGATTGAGCAAGCTTGTTTGTTGCTGCTAAAGAAAGCAGGATGCAAAGCAATGGACTCAAATGACAAGAAAAGAGACTCTACCCAAATGACATTATTTCTTGACTGTAAGGGCTATCTGAGAGTGGGCTATGAAGTCACAGAATTGTACGAGCGGGAAGAGACTCAAGAGGACAGACAACCCAACCCCATTCTGCCAACTAAAGCCCTCGAGAGACGGCCATTCAGCCTCTGCCTTGAAACTACTGAAGAAGGTTCCTTGAAACCTTCACCAACCTCAGAAGCAATTTATTCCACTCTCAAACAGCCCTTATAGTCAGGAAATAATGTTGTTTGGCTGGAATTTCCTGTAATTTGAGTCCACTGGTTTATGTCCTGCTTTCTGAAGCAGCAAGAAACGATCTCCCTCGATCTTCTACATGAAGCTCCTTCAGATATCTAAAGATGACTGCCATACCCCTCTTGGTCTTCTCTTCTCCAAGCTAAACACACTCGGCTCCCTCAGATGCTCCTCACAGGGCTTGGTCTCCAAGCCACATGGCTGGACCACGTGACCTACCAGCCTACTGGTTGACTCCTAACTAGACTGGACCCAATGAATCAGCGGTGAGTCAACATACGGATTCAGTGGGTCTACTCTAATCAGAACTAAATGACCTGTAGACCATGAAGTCATAGAATTTTAAGAGTTGGAAGGGACTCCAGGGGCCATCCAGTCCAACCCCATTCTACCATAGAGGAATATACAACTAAAGCCCTCCTGAGAGGTGGCCATTCAGTCTCTGCCTTAAAACCTTTGAAGGAGACTTCACCGCCTCCAGAGGCAACCTATTCCACTCAAACAGCCCTTATAATCAAGAAATAATTTCTTTATTTTATACTCTGCCTTTCTGCCAGTATGGGACCCAAAGTGGCTTACAAGGTTAAGCCAGAACAACATAACTAAAACAGCAAAGGGTACAAAAGTAATTGGAAAGTATTAAACAATCCATCAAATTAAAACATCAGTTTTAAAACAATTAAAAACGCTTTGAATACATAGTACATTTTTTTTTAAAAAAAAAAGCACAGTAAAGGATCAATCTTTTGTAGTGGTTTGGGTATGGCTCTAGGACTCTGGGAGATGAGGGTTGGAATGCCTGCTCAGCCATGCCCTTGGGCAAGTCACAGTCTCTCAGCCTCAGAGGAAGGCAATGGTGGCAAACCTTCGCTGAAGAAACCTTGCCTAGAAAACCAAGTCAGCATAGTATAGCCGTTCGAGTGTTGCACAAGGGCTCTGGGAGGACAGGGTTTGAATCCCTGCTCAGCCATGGAAACCTACTGGGTGTCTTGGGCAAGCTGCACTCTCTCAGCCTCAGAAGGCAGCCGTGGAAATGCTCTGTTGAAGAAACCTTGCAAGAAAACCCTGTGATATGTTCATCTTAGTGTTGCCATAAGCCAGAAACAACTTAAAGGCACATAACGACCATACAGAAAGCATAAGGCCCAACGCACATCTTTCTTCCCCAGCCAGTTAAAGGCTGAAGGCTGTTTGAAAAGGGAGTTTTTTGCCTGCTGGGAAGGAAAAAGCAGGGAGGGGACCAAGCCAGCCTTCCTTAGGAGGGAGTTCCCGAGCCAAGGAGCAGCCACGGAGAATACCCTGTCTCCCAGATCCTCACTGGACAAGTCTGTGAGAATGGTGGGATGGAGAGAAAGCCCCTCCGTGAAGATTGGAAGACTCTGGGAGACTCAGCCAAGCTGGAAAATGTCCAGAGGAAGAAAGCCAAAATGGCCAAGGGCCTAGAAACCATGAAGCCCTATGAGAAGGGGTTTAGCCAGCTGCAAATGTTTAGCTCGGAGAAGAGAAGGTTAAGAGGTGACGTCATAGCCATGTTTAAATATTTGAAAGGATGTCATAGGGAAGACGGAGCAAGCCTGTTTCCTGCTGCTCCAGAGACTAGGACAAGGAGCAATGGCTTCAGGAAAACAGATTCCACCTAAACACTAGGAAGGACTTCCTGAGGGTAAGAGCAGTTCGACAGAGGAGTACGCTGCCGCCTGGGAGTACGGTAGACTCTCCTTCTTTGGAGGTTTTTCAAGAGGGGCTGGGTGACCATCTGTCTGCCATGCTTTCATTGGGTATTCCTGCCCGGCAGAATGGAGCTGGACTGGATGGTCCCTGTAGTCTCTTTCAACTCTATGATTCCAATGTGGGGATATTTTAATTGTTTTCAAAATATTTTTCTTAAGTGTTTTCTAATTGATTATCCTTGTGAGCTACTTTGGGCCCCACTCTGGGAGAACGGAAGCATAAAAATGACTAAATAAATACTTAAATAATACAATTCTGGGCCAGAAAATCCTACGGTAAGGTCAACCTGAGTCAGAGTCGATTTACGAGAACAAACGAACACCAAGGAGAAGAGCTAGTATGGTGTAGGAATTTGAATACTGGGTCAGCACTCGGCTGAGTAGTCTTTGGCAAGTCACTCTTTTTTCTCAGGCTGGAAGGCAGGAGCCAACCTCTTCCGAACAAGTCTTGCCAAGCAAATCTCACGACAGAGTCACCTTCGTTGTGGTTCTGTGCCTCCAAGTCATTTCCAACTTGTGGTGACCCTAAAGTGGACCTATCATGGGGTTTTCCAGGGCTGAGAGTCTGTGACGCACCCAGTGTCAGCCAGTGGATTTTTTTCTTAAATACGTTGTATTAAACTGTATATATACATAAAATACATTCAATAAAACTTTGGTATCTCATTGACATATTCCATAGTACTTCTTCCAATCCTTACTAGAACCCATTCTTCTTGACATTGTAGCTGTACTACACATATATATCCATCCAGTTTATTGTTTGTTTCTGCAAAAATTCTAGTCTATCTATTGTTTTAATTTTGATCTTTCCAGCCTTCTTTACGTCGTTTGTCAAATCCAAGTATACTTTTAGAATGTATACTACGTCAAACACATAATTTTCCCTCCTTCATTGGAGTGTATACTTCTCAGGTTTGTTACCCCGTTTCCCTAAGTCAATCTTACCAAACAGAACTGTTCATTTTACTACTTTTGCATTTTCAACTTTTATGAAAAATGTTTCATAGGGTCCCATTCTCTCTCAATATCTTCATCTGTACGGCCTTTAAGTCTCTGAGTTACTATATCCGCATTTTTTTTATTTCTAACAAAGCAGTTAACCATTGATCTACTTTAGGGATTTCTTCGTTCTTCCAAGATCTGGCGTATTCAATTCCTGCTATTGTTATCATATAAAGTAACATCTTCCAGTATTTTTTAGTTATCTTTTGATCAATCATGCGAAGCATATTCAGTAAGTATATTTCTGGCGATTTGTTGAACTGAATATGTAGAATCGTAAGCCAGCCAGTGGATTTCGATGGCTGAGCAGGAAATCGAACCCTGGTCTCTAAGACTGTCGCCCAAAGTTCAAATCACTACACCGTGTGGGCTAAAAATAAGTCAAAAAAGACTTGAAGACATGCAACGTGGGGAGACATGCAGCAAAGAAGCAAAGACAACAAAGTCTAGTCATAACCAGCAATAGGATTTAGGTCACAAATCCAATGTAAAGTGTAAAATAAATGTTAACAATTGCATTAAGCACACAGAAAAGCTTCAAACTTTCATATCAGCGGATATGAAAGAACAGCACAACTCTCATCAAGACACGCAAACAACCAGCGCTAATCTATAAAAGATAATATCCTAAAATAAACACTCAGCCTCCACACTGTTATTTGCATTGCCAAAAGATACAGGCCTAAAAATACATCCAGGGTTTCTGCAGAAACAAATGGCATTCTTATCTTAGCGAGGATACGGTATTCTGTATTTTTAGGGGATTATCTCTTGGCTCTGTAAACAACAGTGTGGAGGCTGTACCTTATCTTTTCTAGAATAGTACCTTTTGTAGATTAGAACTGGATGCTTGGGTGTCATTTTGGTTCCAGGACCCCCCCATGGGGGTCTTGAAACTGTAATGTGTAGGTGCTCAAGTCCCATTATGTGCAACGGTGTAGTAAAATAGCATCCCTTTCAGGAGTGTCAAATTCAGTTTCCTCTTGGGCCACATCAGCATTACGGTTGCCCTCAAAGGGCCGGTTGTATCTGTAAGACTATATAAATGCATCTGCTCTTCTATCATATTAAATAACTGCCTCCACATTCGATTATTAGTGGTTTTAGTAATAACTAGCCCTGAAACTAGAAGTCTAGGAAAAATAATGGCAAGCAGATATTCAAGCGTACAACTATTGTACAATTTATTGTACTGACAAATATTACCGAGCACTGTTTATTACATTAACGTTGCCACTTCTACTTCTGACCGCTCCTCCGTCCAACCCTCGCAGGCTGCACGGAGCATTGCCGCGATAACCCGCAGCAACGCTCTGACGGTGAGACTTGGACAGAGGAGCAGTCAGAAGTAGAAGCAGATCGCGAGTGCTGCCTGCTGGGCCCCTCTTCAGAATACCGGTAGCCGGGGGCCCACAATGTGGGGCTCAGGCTCGCCAGGCAGGGGGAGTGTCGCAGCTGCGGGGCCACACGAAATGGTCCGGTGGGCCGGAGTCAGCCCTCAGGCCTTGTGCTTGACACACGTGCCTTACATAAAATAACAAAATCGCAGTTTCCTTTTTGGAATTTTTTTTTTGGGGGGACAGTGATTTTCAAGCCATGGTTGGACGAATCTGTGGATACAGAATCCACAGATACGGAGGGCTGACTGTAAGAGCCATGAGTGTTCTTTTTCAACATCTTTTCGATCTTTCTGGGGTCACTTTTGGCCCAGGGGAGGTCTATTTTAACAACAGGAAGTGAGCAGAAGTCACTCCCCGATGACTTCCTTACTGAGTCAGAGACCCTTACGGTCCACCCAGACGTGTATTGCGCACTCTGACCGGCAGCTATGGGTGACCAGGCAAGATTCTTAGCTAAGGGGTGGTTTGAGCATTGCACTGCAGCGCTAAAGAATAGGGTGTATGTCCCTGCTCAGGTACGGAAATCTACCGGGTATCTTCGGGCACGTCACACTTTCTAGGCCTCAGAGAAAGGCAAGGGCAAGCCCCCTCTGAAAAAATCATGCCAAGAAAACCCTATGATAGAATTGCTTACGGTCATCGTAGGTCAGAAGTGACTTGATGGCATGCAACAATAATGAAGATGTTGGATAAAATGCTGTGGCATTTGCCCCTGTTGAAAATACATTTGATGAGCATGTGGGAAACACCTGGGGAATGACTTGGCAAGTCACGATGTAATCCCTAGGGGACGGTAAGGCTGAGCCATGGTAATGTGAAATCATGGCAAGGGGTTGCATCAGCCGTTGGTGTGTATAAAAGAGGTGAGCTCAGACTATCTCTGTCTCTCTGACATCGAACCTCTGTCCGGGCGAACCTCTGCTTGGTGGGTGCTGAATCTATGACTGAGGATCTGTGTATCCTGCTTGTACAGATGTGTATATATTGGAACTCTGAAGATTAAAGCCTCCAGGTATTTTGGATGACAACTCTGTGCGTTAGAGTTACTAGCCAGTGGGTAGGGGGGTCAGAGCTGATGCTGGAAGTTACACTCTGCTGCACACGCCTGTTGCTGTTTGGAAACTCTGCTGTATGTTTAATGGTTGCCTCTGGGACACGTTTTGTTCAGAGCGCAGCGGTTACTGGGAGCATTTTGTGCTAGGTGCTGTAAATCAATCTCCCAACAACTTAGGCGCATGTATGCCATTCACATTCATATTGTCAACAATACAAAGATTAATAAGAATTCTTTGTTGTGAGCTGTGTGCTTTCCAGTTATTTCTGATTTAGGGAGACCCTAAGACAAACCTATCACAGGATTTTTCTGGAGCTGAGAGTATGTGACACACCTAAGGTCATGCAGTGGTTTCCATGGCCAAATGGGGAAGCAAACCTTGATGTCAAGTGTTGTAGCCCAAAGCTCAAACCACCACACCAAAGCATTTTTACAACCCTACCAAACAGCCAGGAGGGCTTTCAGAGACCCGTGAAGCCCATCAGACGTCATTCTCCGGCCATACTCACTTTGTCCGGATGTCCATGTCGTCGTGGCTGGAGTGGCACATTTCGCTGAAGCGGGAGACAAAGAAATCGTAGCTCCTGTGATAGGAAGGAGTGTCTTCTTCAATGTTGGCAAACTTCACGAACTGCAAAGATGAGGGAGAGAATTCTTAAGACATTCCTATTTCAGCAGGTATTTAACACATGATGATTGTGAAGAAAAGGGCTGGTGTGACTTGTTTGTTGTTTTTAATAGGTATTTTAATATTGTTTTAATTACTACTCTCTGTTTAATGTTTGTTTTAACTCTTGTATGTTATAGATTTAACTATGTTCTTTTTCTAAACTATTGTAAGCCGCTTTGAGTCCTTTCAAGGAGAAAAGTCGGGTATAAAAATAAAGATTATCATCATAAAATGGCAGAAAAGTTGGCAGAGGGAACAGATTAGAATTACATACTCTTACAACACCCAGTCAGAACAGACAGTGAAATTTTTACAAAGTGAACATATAGGTAGTCTGGAGATAGTTTCCATACATCTGCAAGGATTTTGCTTGCAAAAGACAGGAAGGGGAGCCAAGAGTATGCAGCAAGGCATTCAAGAACAAGGACGGGGAAGAGCTCACAGCAAAGAGATCCACCATTTCCACTAATATAGTTTTATTTCATTTTATATATTCCTGATTTGCCCACAGCTCAAGCCCAGAGGGAGTCTGCAAACTGAACTAAAATGAAACTGAGCTAAAAACTAATCGTTTAAAATACTTAAGTCCACTTTTTAAAAAAAATCAAACAAACTATTGTATTAAAACCAAGCACTGACTTAAAACCAATATTTCTTTTAATTTCCTTCCTGCTTTTCTCACACCAGAGGGAGTTTAAAGCACGAATTAGAGTGAAATAGCGCTAAAAATCAATCTTTCATAGCACAGAAGAATAATTGCAGAAAGCTATGATATTAAAACTACAAATCAGTAATTCCATAGGATTCTGTTCCTCGCTACTGAGCGGCTCTCACGATCAAGAAATTCTACCTAATGTTTAGAAAGGATCTCCTTTCTTGCAATGTGCATCCGAGGCTACAGGTCCTACCTTTTGAAGCAGCAGACAAAAAGTTTTTCTCCATCTCCAGCCCTTTGATTATATAAAGAAGATTACTATCTATTATGTCAGAAAGCAAGCATGGGAGACTTGGGTTCGACTCTCTCCTCTGACCTAGAAACCCACTGGGTGATCTCCCCAGGCAGGTCATACTCTCTCAGCTTAAGAGGAGGGCAACGGCAAACCTCCTGTGAAGAAACGTTGCCAAGAACAGAGCCAGCATGGTGTAATTATGTGCCTTCACAGAATTCCAGCTGGAAGAAACTCCAAGGGCCATCCAGTCCAACCCCCTTCTGCCACGCAGGAAGACACAATCAAAGCACTTCCTTTGACGGATGGACATCCAGCCTCTGTTTAAAAACTTCCAAATAAAGAGACTCCACCACACCCCATTGAGGCAGCAGCAGATTCTACTGTCAAGCTGCTCTTACCTTCAGGAAGTCCTTCCTAAGATTTAAGTAGAATCTCTTTTCCTAAAGTTTGACTCCACTGCCCCACGTCCTAGTCTCTAGCGCAGCAGAAAACAGGCTTGCTCCGTCCTCCACATGACATTCGTTCTAATATTTAAACATGGCTATCAAGTCTTCTCTTAAGCTTCTCTTCTCCAGGCTAAGCATACCCAACTCCCTAAGCCTCTGCTCCAAGGGCTTCATGGTTTCTAGGCCTTTGACCATTTGGGTTGCCCTCCTCTGGACACCTTCCAGCTGGTCAATATTCCTCCTGAACGGTGGTGCCCAGAACTGGACACAGTATTGCAGGTGGGGTCTGGCCAAATAAAAATAGCATGGTACTGTCACTTCCCTTGACCCAGACAATATACTGCCGTGATGATGGGGCTTCCCATTATCCAGGTTTCAGTGCTGAACGGGGATAGTTCTCCCTCCAGGCATATAAAGGGCTAATGAACTATTAGGGTGAGCATCATAGGTCACGAGAGATAGGTCACCAGTCAGGGGGAGAAAGGTGAGAATCTTTGAGATGCTTCGATGGAGAAATTATAAAATCCTTGAGAGGCCATGCGGTAAAGAGAGAACAAAGGGGACACCCAAAAACATCAACAAAGGGGCATGGATGCTGGGTAGACCATCTCCTGGCCCTGCCCTCGCAGAGCATCTCAGGAAGTGACCAACTTGCTGTGAGTAACTTAGAATGAGTCTAGTCGGTTGCGCTCGGTCTTTTGTTATTTTGGCAGGTTGGCCGATCTGGAGAATGTACCTGTTTTTATAACTACTTGTAACTTAAGCGTCCCTGAGAGCAGGGAGCCTTTCATGAGTATTATTTTCTTGTTTACTTGCATGCCTTAAAATAAATACTCGTCTATAAAACCTCTGTTTCCTCTCCATCCCCACGCCATTCCTCGGCACACGCTTAGATAGGATTCCTCTCACTCAGAAGGGCGAGGTGAGGGAAAGGAAAGGACCTTAAGCACACAGAATGGCAATCCTCAGAGCAGGGTCCCACTGTGCTGCTCAGGTAATTCAGAATTCAGTGGGTGGTGGCAGTAGAATTAAGAGTTTTGGGGGAAATTCCTGGCTCCTGTTCAAAACAGACGGAACCACTCAGGGGGAGGGGGTCCCTTATTTCCCCCCTTTAAATCTTCACAACTCCTATCGATGCATCACAGAATTGCATTGGCTTTTTTTAGCTGCCGCATCACGCTTCTGGCTCACGTTCAGCTTGTGGTCCACTAAGACTCCCAGACCCCTTTCACGTGTACTGTGGTCAAGGGAAGTGTCACCCATCTTATATCTGTGTATTTCTGTGCCATTTGTTGCTTTGTGTCTTCCCGCATGGGAGAATGGGGTTGGGCTCAATGGCCCCCGGGGTCTCTTCCAACTCTATTATTTCTGATTCTATGGCTCTAGTCCAAACTCTATCCTTGTCCACTTCAAACCCTCTTGCCACAGGGCTAAGCGTTGGCATGAACTACAGCTCAGTCTGAAACCAGAGCACGGGCCAAGGGACCTCTCTTGTGGTTTTTAATGAGGCTCAGAGCAGCCCGAGGCAAGTTCCTTTTTTGAAAAAACACTAGTCCTCACCATCCGTGGTTTGGTCTGGCGCCAGCAGACTAAAACAGTCAGAGAGCAGCCAAATGCTCTCGTGCTCAAAATATCTTCTCTCTGCAAATGCTGGAACATTTTGCACAGCCTCAAGAGTTTTCAGGGGTGAAAGGGGACTGATATATATAGAATCCTTGAGTTGGAAGGATCCCAAAAGACAACCCGCTCCAGTCTCTTGCCTGTGTAGGAACCAACATCTGGAGCATTCCTGTGAGGGTGCCATCCAAGCTCTGTTTAAAAACTTCCAACAAAAAAAAAAAGTCCACGAAGCAGGAACCTGTTCAGTTTTGGGTTCACGAACAGAGCCACAGTAAATGGAAGGGAACAATTTATTTAACTATACAGTGCTGAGCAACTGAGCAATCTGGCACAGAAATAAAAATACACACCGTTATCTACCGGTGTGTATCTAAAATCTACCGAGCAACAGCATACAACAACATTTAGCAAATCCTAGGAAAATACCGGGAATATTATTATTATTATTATTGTTATTACAGGTTGAGTACCCCTTATCTGACATGCTTGGAACCAGATTCTTTTGGGTTTTGGAACACCTGTATTTGCGTATGTGTACATAATGAGATGTCTTGGAGACGGGACGCAAGTCTAAACACAAAATCCATTTATGCTTTGTATACATCTTACACACACAGGCTGAAGGCAATTTTATGGGATGTTTTTAAAAATTTGGGGCACGAAACAAAGTATATTTACACTGAATCTTCAGAAAGCAAAGGTGTCAGTACCTCAGCCACCCATGCAAACGATTTCAGATTTTGGAGGATTTGGGATTCCAGAGTTCTAGATAGAGGATGCTCAGCCCACATCATTAGGGTGATCACTATCATTATTACTATTGTTATTTCTTACCTGCCTCTTCCTACGAATCGAGGCAGGGAACAACAACAAACCAAACATGTAACACAGTTAAAAGAGCACATAAAGCCAATACCGATTAAAATCAATCAATCGATACTTTAAAAATCATCTGGATAGGCCCGCTGGAACAGACTGGTCTTTGTTGTTCCTGTGTGCCTTCAAGTCGTTTCCAGTATAGGATGACCCTAACGAGACCCTATCAGGGGGTTTCCTGGGGCTGAGAGTGTGTGACGCGCCCAGGGGCACCCAGTGGCTTTCCATGGTGGGGTGGGGAATCCACGGCAGAGTGGAGAACCGAAGCCTGGCCTCTAGGGTTGCAGCCAAGGCTCAAACCACGACAACACGCTGGCTCCCAACTAGTCTCTACTGCTATTTTAAACTCAGACAGCATATCCGGCAGATGAATCTCCTCCAGCAGGTGATTCCACAATCTGGGAGCGGCCAAAGGAAAAAATTCCCCGTAACTGTTGCCATCCTAGTTTTGGCCGACTGAAGGGTGACCAAAAGGAGGGCAGAGGAGGGTGACCAAAATGGTGGGGGGTCTGGAAGCCGTGAAGCCCTATGAAGAAGAACAGCTTAGGGAGCTGGGGATGTTTAGTCTGCAGAAGAGAAGGTTAAGAGGGGACATGAGAGCCAGGTTTAAATATCTGAAGGGATGTCATGTTGAGGAGGGAGCAGGCTTGTTCTCTGCTGCTCCAGAGACTAGGACAAGGAGCAATGGATTCAAGCTGCAGGAAGGGAGATTCCAACTGAACCTCAGGAAGAACTTCCTGACGGTCAGGGCTGTCCGGCAGTGGAATCTGCTGCCTCCATGGAGTGTGGTGGAGTCTCCTTCTCTGGAGGTTTTTAAGCAGAGGCTGGATGGTCATCTCTTGGGAGTGCTTTGATGGGTGTTCCTGCATAGCAGGGGATTGGACTGGATGGCCCCTGGGGTCTCTTCCAACTCTAGGATTCTGTGATTCTAAGTAAATGTCCCCCTAGAGGACCCGAGCATACAGGACGAATTACATGGGGTAAGAGGATCCCATAGGTAACCTGGACCCAAACCTCATAAGGGCTTCAAGGGTTACAACTTTTTACTTTGCCCAGAAACTAATTGGCAGCCAGCGAAGTGATTTCCATAAGCCAGTGTGGCTTGGTGATTTGAGCCCCAGACCAAAACCCAGGAGACCAGGTTTTGATTACCCGCTCAGCCACGATTTTGCTCTGCATCCGGGCAAGGAGGAAGAAGATCAGAAGGGAGAATGTAAAAGTAACAGGAAGGTGTTATGGGAATGGGCAACGCAAAGATAGGGAGACAAGCACTTGGGCTTGCTCCAAGGATGAAAGATGAATAATGAAGGGTGAATAATGAAGGAAATAATGAAGGGTTTGGGAAAGTGCCTGTACCCAGTGGGGTGATGTGACATTTACGACCTTCAACAATCATTGCTAAGAGTGTCTAAATAGAAATGACAAGGTATAAAATGAGTAACCACCTGACATACAATAGTCTCAGCAACTTCTAAGGAAGGTTATTGCGTTGCTTGTTTTGCTCCCAATAGATTCTTCTGTCCAAACGCGGAGTGAAGTTTGTGCGCGCAAGTTATCCAGGACATGACCATGACCCTGGACACATCACACACTCTCAGCCCCCAGAAAACCACGTGATAGGTTTGCCTGAGGGCTGCCCTAAGTCTGAAATGACTTGAAGGCACACAACAAGAACTCCCAGCAGACTAGTCCAACACTCAAATCACTAGACCACGCTCGCTCTCCATGCTTAAAATGGGAGGCATCAAATTCTACGCGGGTGAACGTCACCAGGCATAAATCTCTGAGGCTGAGAGAGTGTGACTTGCTCAAGCGCACCCACCGGGTCTCCAGGGCTGAGTGGGGATTCGAACCACAGTTTCCTGGGGTCCTAGCCTAATACTCAAACCATTATGGCATACACTGGGATAAAGGTGGGATATATAATCAATAAATTGGTGGATTGATTAATTAATACTCACCGAGTTGGTGCCAAGGATTTGCAGATCGGGTTTCTCTGACTCCAGGAGTTTGGCCACCATTTTCAAGAAGCTCTCCACGAAGAGGTTGATGCTTTGGCAATGGCAAGCCATCAGCAGCTGGTCCAAGGCTTCCATCGCAATGCAGACGTACCTGGAGTGGGAGCAGGAGAAAAGAAGCGGATGAGAGAGAAAGATATAGCAACTACGGGCCCTCAAGGGGCTGCCACAGCTGGGAAGGCCCTGCTCCCATATCCTCCAACAGTGTGCCAACTCCACTAGTGGAACGCTGAGGAGACCCCTGGGATGTTCTGGACTTTACACGCAAAGATATTGTTTCATTTATTAGATATTAAAGCAAAATAGTTATGGAGGCACCGTGCCCAATTCTGGGCACAACAATTCGAGAAGGCTATTGACAAGCTGGAACATGTCCAAAGGAGGGCAACCAAAACGGTCGAAGGACTAGAAACCACGAAGCCCTAGGAGGAGTGGTCGAAGGAGTTGGGGACGTTTAGCCTTGAGAAGAGAAGGTCGATATGATAGCCATGTTTAACGATTTGAAGGGATGTCATATGGAAGACGGAGCAAGCTTGTTTCCCGCTGCTCCACAGAACAGGACAAGGAGTAACGGCTTCAGATTCCATCTAAACCTTAGGAAGAATTTCCTGACGGTAGGAGTAGTTCGACAGTGGAATACGCTGCCTGGGAGTGTGGTGGAGTCTCCTCGTTTTTAGGAAGAGAAAGGCTGGATAGTCATCTGTGGGGAATGCTTTGATGGTGTCTTCCTGCATGGCAGAATAGGGTTGGACTGGATGGTCCTTGCAGTCTCTCCCAGCCCTATTATTGTTTCTGCTGCCTTCCTACCAGATTTTCAGTTTGGACTCTGCAGCTATAAATGCAGGTAAATAAACCCAACCTTTCCAACGGGATGTCCTCCAGGAGTGAGCTCCAAAATATACACCGTGGCCTTCGATTGACCCTGGTTTGATAAGAAGCCTTCGAGGCTTAATCATTTCACCCAAATCTGAATAGACACAGGGTTTCAGACTGCTTTAATTTTTTAAAACTCATCTTAAAATGTGGTGCAGGAGAATTCTGCGGAGTGCTAAAAAGAAAATGACTGGGTCCAAGAGCATTTCTCTTTTTACCAGTCCATGGTATCTGTAGCACCACATTTCAAAAGGGCAAGTTTTCTTCCTATCAGCTTTCCTCACTGTCCAGCTTCAACAACCATACATACAAATTGTAAATATGATGGCTCGGACAATCCTAACTTTAGTATTCAATTATATATCTTGAAGCTTGAGGGTCTGTCTAGGTGCTTCACAGCTGCCCTTCCACATCCTAGCCTTCTTCTGCCTTCTTGACTGCAGCCTCCATTCTAAAAAACAAAGCTGTTTAGTAATCATCCAAAGTGATACACATCAACGTTATTATTTTCCTTTTAATTTTTAAAAAAATATCTTTAAAATGTTAAACGGTTCAATATGCTCTCAACCTTTTCATTATTCTCATTGTTTTAAACTGTTCAAACCGACTTTCTTGTACACTTCCCGGGATCCTTGGAAACAGGGCCAGATATAAGTCTTCCTTTTTATGCAGATAAAAAATTAAATATAAGGTCCCTGGTTCAATTGCTGGCCTCTTTACGTCAAGTTGGGAAAAACTGCACTTTTTTCTGAGCTAGGCAGTAGCATGGGAGAGATAAACTATATCTACAGTACATTCCAGAATCAGAGCCTTGGAATGACGCTGATTTCTCACCTTGGATGCTCAAAATCGAAAAGAGAAGTGTGTACAGGTGTCCTCTGCTTTTTGATGGTCCCTTTTTTTTTTTGACGATTTACTCTTTTGACCTTTTTCCATTCCATCCAGAACCCATATATGTGATGCACAGTCTGCTCTTTCAAACACGCGCTGAATCCTAGAATCCTAGAATCCAGTGATGTGGACTCGAGTCAATAGACTCGCACTCAAGTCAGACTTAAGTCAGACTTAAGTCACTCCAGTGACTTGACTCGAACTTGACTTGGCAAAAATTACACACGGACTCGACTCGACTTGAGACGTGCATATTTTCAGTGACTGACTTGCTGCCCTCGGTTCAGCAACATAACACATTCATCCAGAAACTTTACAACTTACTGGTCGCACAACAATCTGTCTCAAGCCCAAAGTGTGGACGCATTTCACAGAGAGAACAGCAAATGGGTCAGGCAGCGAGGTTGAGGTAGGGTAGAGGTCTGCTCAGCAGCCTATCCCCTTTACAAATAGGAGGAGCTTTCTAAAACTTTTCCTAAGAGCAGAAGGCAAGACTTGTGCCCATATCTCAGAGGGGAACAGAAGATGTGTCAGGCAACGGGCTTGAGGAGGAAGGATCCTTCCTTCTAAAGCTCTTGAAGCTTCACTAACGGGGAAGAAGAAGGATCCTATTCCCCACTTCTGAAAAAACTCCAGCTTTGCAAATGGGAAGCACGAAGGATCCTATTCCCCACTTCTGGAAAAACTCCAGCTTTGCAAATGGGAAGCAAGAAGGATCCTATTCCCCACTTCTGGAAAAACTCCTGCTTTGCAAAGGGGAAGCAAGAAGGATCCTATTCCCCACTTCTGAAAAAACTCCAGCTTTGCAAATGGGAAGCAAGAAGGATCCTATTCCCCACTTCTGGAAAAACTCCAGCTTTGCAAAGGGGAAGCAAGAAGGATCCTATTCCCCACTTCTGGAAAAACTCCAGCTTTGCAAAGGGGAAGCAAGAAGGATCCTATTCCCCACTTCTGAAAAAACTCCAGCTTTGCAAATGGGAAGCAAGAAGGATCCTATTCCCCACTTCTGGAAAAACTCCAGCTTTGCAAATGGGAAGCAAGAAGGATCCTATTCCCCACTTCTGGAAAAACTCCTGCTTTGCAAAGGGGAAGCAAGAAGGATCCTATTCCCCCCTTCTGAAAAAACTCCAGCTTTGCAAATGGGAAGCAAGAAGGATCCTATTCCCCACTTCCAAAGCAAAATCACAAAAGCAGAGGGTGGACTCTACTTAAATGGTTAAAACTGACTTTCAACTCTGCCCAGAAATTCTGGAATACAGGTTGGGGTATAAAGTTGGCTCCCAGACCTGAGACTTGACTTAAAAGTATCTTGCAAGGACTTGAGACTTGAAGTGAAAGACTTAAACAAATCACTGCTAGAATCCTAGAGCTGGAAGAGACCCCAAGGGCCACTCAATCCAACCCTATTCTTGTTCCATGCAGGAAGACACAATCCAAGCCCTTCCTTTGATAGACATCCAGTCTCTCTTTAAAAACTTCCAGAGAAGGAGGAGACTCTGCCACACTCCCAGGGAGCAGCAGATTCTACTGTCGAACTGCTGTTACTGAACTGCTCTTTCCAATTACAAACATACAGGTTCTGGTTGTTAATTGGAAAGCGTCGGAAGAACGGATCATCAAAACGTAACCATACAATTCTTTTTCTCTCAATCAACTTGGTGCCATCTTTTTGTTCGAGTCACTTCTGCATTGTGATGGCTTCTGCATCTTGACAGCGTTCTGGTTCCTAACCTGTCGAATAAGCCAGGGAGCGCCTGTAAAGCAAGAGCAAAACTCCCCAGAGGGAAAGAAAAGCAAACAAGTAAACCTGGCTTCTGCTTAACAAAGACCAGCGGGACCCTCAGGCTGCTCCTCAGACTCTACAATTGACGTCAATGGAAGCCGCAGGGCGTCTGGGCCGTCCTGAGGATTCAAGTGAGCCGAGAGGCAAAAACAAGACCACTTCCGCACTAGCCCGTTATAGTGCTATGATTCCACTTTCAGCATCCTACGGAATCCTGGGGTTTGCAGTTTCGGGAGGAGCTGGCCGGCCGCTCCCGAAACTACAAACCCCAGGATTTCGTAGGATGTTCAAAGTGGAATCATAGCGCTATAACGGGCTAGTGCGGAAGTGGCCCAAATCACCTGTCCAGGGAGGGGGAAATAACCGGAGCACTTATTTAGAAACCTGGCCTCTTCTCAAGGCAGATACGGCACTGCAGGTCTTAGATCTCGTTTCTTCTATTATTTTTATTTTTTTCCTTTTAGTAGGAGTCACACCCTTAGTATACATTAATATATACTATAGTACAACATTAATATATACTATAGTACAACATTATTCCAAGGAAAAAAAGAGATTTTTTGACAACAATTGCTTTTTCAACCTGTCCAACCCTCCCCAATACACCCCCAAAGAGCTGACAGAGGATCCAAACCCCATTTGTACCAAAAAGCTTTTTCAGAGATACGAGATATAACCTTAATCAAATTTATCACATCTTCATGGCCTGGTTTTTCTTTTACCTTCTCAATCACCATTTTGCAGTGATCCCTCCATCATTCTTTACTATATTTTCTGCTATACTTTAACCGTCTTTCCCCAGGAAAGTCGGATTATATAGCTTCTTTTAGATATTTTAACAAATAAAACTCAGGTCTTAGATCTTGCTGTTTCTTTGAATCTGGGGTAGTGGTGAAGTACAGCCACGTGCCACCAATCCGAGGGCCTCACCTGTGCCCCCCAGTGTCAAAAATTGACCCCCAATACCCCCAAACGTACTATGATCAGTGTAGGATGCAATTTTCAATTTTGCAATTTTGCCTTCATGGTCAATTTAGAACTTAGGAGAGGCATTTTTTTGAAAACAGGAAGGTCTCTCCTGGGCCTGAAATGTCCCAGGAGGAAGCAAAAACACGGTGAAAATGTCCTCCATACTTCCAGAGGCTAAATGGAGGCAAAATGTTTTGTTTTGTTCATTTTATTTTGTGGGAGAGGGGAAGAGGAGCCCTCCAACATCTTCTGGAGAGGCGAATATGGCCTCCTAGACTCCCACAGTGTCCCACTAAAAGAAAATGGAGAGATGGAGGACACCAAGATCACTGGACAGAACGGGAATCCCGACCAGACACAGGGTACCGGGTGGGATGCCCAGTGGGATGCCCATTTCAGAAATCTGTCCCATGACACATGTGGATGCTGTTCAAAAAAAAAAGTTTGGATCTGTTTTCAAGCACACTGTGGAGACGAAGGAGCAAACTGTACAACAGTTGTGGATAACTCCGGCCCGTGGTTCGCACGGGCTATTTATGTATCCCTGGGGTGCCGCCAGGACTCCTTGACCCCTCTGAATCCTCCATCAAATGTTTTCAGTTGAAAATCAGTGCAAGCCAAACAATCCGCCTTTCTGGAGGCCATCAGGCATGAAAGTACATCTGAAACATCCATCCATCCAACAAAGAAAATAGGCGAAAAAAGGGAAGCAGAAGCAGAATGTCTTTAGTTAATAAGATGCATTACAACTACAGGTTGAGCCTCCCTTATCTGGAAACCTAAAAACTTCCAAAAAGAAAAACTTTTTGCCTCCAGCCACCCACATCTACTTTCGAGGCAGCAACTGCAGCACTCCTACTTGTTCATTTCTCAGATCCTCCCTCTCTCTCTCTCCTTGCTGCCAACCTCCTGCTTCCACCTTTAAGATGGTGGCCGTGGTGCTCCTGCTTGTTGGTCTCTTAAATCTGAGGAATGTTGCAGCCACCACCTTGAAGACAGGAGTGGGCAGCTGGCAGCAAAAAGAGAGAGAGACAAAGCATCTGTGCATTGGTGGGAGACATGGATTCGTGCCAAGCACTGTCCTTGGGTTCCCTGTTATCTCACTGGAAAAACCCTATCCCCGGGTCTACAATTTTGATATTAAAATGTGATTCAATGTGCCTGAGAGGTCACCCGGATGGGCACGTAGGCAGCAATGGTCGAAGATCGAAAACCAGGTCAGGCCAGTGAAATCCCCCGTCACGTAGCCCCAGGAGACCTCAAGCTGTGCAAACCCACAGTAAACAAAGGGTCCTCAGCCCCTGGGAAGCTGACTTGAGGGGATTAGCATGTGTGCCCCAAGTTGAGCAAATATCCCATCAGGCGAGGACCATTTACATGAAGTCACACCACAAACTAACACAGCCGAAGATCCCGAGACTTTGGAAACACCTTGCAATCCCAACACACAAAGGAAATTACCATGGTGGAGCTTCGTTATCATTCCAACATCCCACTGTTCTCCCCGGGAAAGGATTAGTTCTCCAGGTACTTTTTCCCCTACAAATAATCCCAGTTTTTCAGTGGTTCTTTGGATCACTCCTGGTCATCCCAGCAGACTGTTGCTCCATCCGTTGAGTGATTCCCTAGCCCTCTCCGTGCGGAGCCCACTTCTCCGCTGTTTTTCCCTGACCAGGGACTTCAGGAAAAGGTGCAGTATTACCCCAGCTACAACCCCTTCAATATTCCCCTATCCAGTTTCCTCTCTTTTGCTTCTTAATAAGTCTTGAGTGAGTGTGTGAGTGATTGCGCTGCTGCGTGAGACTTTCTGTCAATAAAATCATTTATTGGACATTCTTGTTTGGTTTTCGGCTTGGCCTGACCCCATAAAAACTGGGTAAAAAGACCCCGCTAGGTTACCCTGCCTCTTGCATTGGTACAGCTTATGCTCTGGATAGTTTCCATTCCCCATCATGTGGAGCACACTGAAGTGTCCCCCGAGGCACCCCAGAAATCAGGGTAACATCCCACCATTTCATAGATTCTCAGTTTCCCTCCAGCGTTGCATCTCATGCACAACACAAGGAGCAAATGAACAAGACATGAGTCTATTGCAAAAAGGTAGCATATGCCAAAATCCAAAAAAATCTGAAATAGGGAACACTTCTGGTACCAACCATTTTGGATAAGGCAAGCTCAACCTGTAGTTTCCCTAGTTCTTTAAGATCTCTAATTATAAACTGGAATTAAACAAATAGATAATAATAGTGCACTCCCCCTGAACAACAGTACTGGAGCTTTCTGGCAAAGATTTCTAAGTCCCTCCATAAACTACAGATCCCAAGAGTCCACAGAATGAAGCCACATCAGTTAAAACGGTATCAAACTGCTGTTAAATGTACAGTGTGGATACATCCCTGAAGGGATTTAAAAGTGGCGCCTCTGGATCTCCTAAAATCAGAGGAAGAATGCATATCTCTTGCTTCCCTCCATGCAGAAATATTCCCTTCCAATATCAAGCAAACATCTCTCATGGGTCTTGTTTACACACTCATTAAAAGTCCCTTGTATGTGAAATGTCTGACACGGCCTTGAAGGGACTGTCAGCTCTGATGAAAGCAGGGATCTTTGCAGCTTTGAAATGTCTCCTGTCTCTGTATGCTTCACGGATTCGCCTCTGCCTCCTCTCTTTCATGAGCCGGCAGACAAAAGCCCCATCAATGTGCAAACCATAAGGGAAAGAGACAACGGGGTATTTGCATTGCATTGTCCGGATTGCATCGGCAAGGCCAGAAAGGAACCCCCTACCCACAGCCACTGGAAAGCCACATTCCATTCGAAGTTAAACGCGACATCTCTAATCGGAGCAGCAATTTATCTGCAGCGACTGCAACACCCACGGAAGGTGCCCGTGTGCCAAATGCTATGCCAGTGAAACACCCACACCCCCGCCGGCAGAGCAGCTGTACTTGCAAAAATAAGGAAAAGCAGGTGTTGGACGAAAGACAGCAGAGACAGATATAGAATCGAGGAGGCCACCAAGCTGAGCTAAGCTGAAAAAACAAGACTAAGCCAGAATGGGTTATATTAAAAAGAGAGCAAGAGAGAGAAAATAGCACCAGCTGTAGCATTTTTTTTTTTACCTTGAGCAGACAAAACTGGGGTGGATAACTACGCTGCAAGGACAATTTGCACACTCCGACTCACCTGTAGTCTACATTCACCCGTCTAGGTGTTAAATACCTCCATTTTTAGCTGTAAATTAGCCAAAATTGCAACAGGAAGGGACACAATATCACTTCTAGTCACCATTTTGATCCTAAGGAAAGAGGTATTTTTGAGAGGAGGAACTGATGTAATTATTTTTTTAAATGGGGGCTCCAGAGGCCAAAAATTGGGGTCCAGGGGCCACTTATGGCCCCCAAGGCATGCTTTCTCCAGCCCTGGGCTCAGCACGCATCTAACCCAGGCCAGAATTCTGTTGGTGCATTAAGCCGAGAGTTATATCCTGGTCTGGGAGGGGGCAGCAGAAGGAAGAAGACTCAGCTTGTGACATAAGGAAGGCGCCGGAAAATAAAAAAAAAAATCATAGCCAACAACCTGTATTCCATGCTTTAAGTCATGGATGTCGTCACAAATTGAGATATAACGTTCTTCCTTCTTTATGGAGACCTCACGAATTTTTCAGAGGGTTTGCTTTGGTCAGGAATCCTCAGAGGGAGTTTTACCAGTTTCTTCCTCTGAAATATATCCTACAATACCTGGGATTCCTTGGTGGTCTCCCACCCCAAGTACTAACCACGGATGACTCTGCTTAGCTTCCAAGATCAGATGTCAAGAAATACCACGGGGGCATGGGGAGAAAGGCAGACTTCTGGCTACCTCTGGCTTTTTTGGTTTTTTATTTGGGTAGAATTTTTGGTGGTCTGCCTAGTGTCCCAGAGGACTGCTAGTTAGAAAGCCAATCCCAGACCCATTTCAGTTTCCTGCTCTTGCTTTAAACCCATTGCGGGTGATACCGTACAGCTGAGCCTCTTACCCATAGCGGTGCCTGCTGACGTCTCTGATCAGCTTCTCCGACAGGTAAGCACCAATTCGGTCCAGTTTTTCGGGAGCAGAGAGGGCGTAGAAGGTCAGCTTTTCCATATTGGTCTTCACCAGCCCGTCCTGAAAAGGAAAGATGATTCATTACCGGTCCTCTTTTGGGCAGAATCCAAACCGCTGCTCAGGATCTATAAAGCCCGTCAGAGCTCAGGTTTGGGCCAACGATGGGGCTTTACCTCCGCCATCCCTCTCAAAATATCAACAAGAAGTTCTTTCAATTCTTTAAAAACAAACGGGGAGATTCGATGGTAGCAAGCTTTAGGGATTAAGGGAAAGAGATGAAGAGAGAAATAAATAAGAAGAGATAAGAATTATATTTCAATTATATTACTTATTGAGAAATTTAAAAATATCAGGATATAGTATAAAGGTTAAGATGAATATTATATAACGAGATATCATCAGTAGAGTCCTGATGTATGTAAGTAAGGGAAACGGATCCTAATGTACATAGCTAATGTGTTTTACTAAGGACAAACCAGTTAGGAAGCCAAAGAGGGAGGAGAATGAATGAATCGAAGTGAAGAAGTAAGAAGGTGGGTAGGTAGGTCCTAAGAAAGGTTAAATTACGTTATATATCGTATTTAATATGGGTACTATAATATTGTAGTATAATAATGACTATATTTATTATATTTAAGCTTCGAATTTAGAGATCCACCTATATATATGAAATGATTTAGTATAGCTACGTATGTATGCATTGACTTTCAAGAATTTTATGTTTCCTGTTTTTAATAAAATATATATATATAAATAAAAAGAAATATCAACAAGAAGTGATGCCTCCTCACGTTTTACCTCCATCGTGAGAAAGGCTGCAGAGGAGGAAATTGAGATATCTGGGGAAGACATCAGCTTCTAGGGTTCCCGTGGAGGTGGAGGAGGTGTTTTTGCTTGCCTTCATGCCTTCGGTGGCCTTTCTGTGCAAGTTCGGGGCAAAAAAATGGCCTCAAATTGTGCCGATGTATTTTTTTTTCAAATGGGGGTTTGAAGGGCTTTGGGGGACCTATAAGAAGCTTCAAGAGCTGCAAAGCGGCCACACGGACTTCACTTGGTGCACCCCTGGGGTAAAGCCACAGTAGCTTTCTAGCTGTAGCTATCAACCATTGGAGGAAGCGGGGAGCAGAGGAGATGTAGCAGAGATGACACATCCCATTTCTGTCAGGAGATTTTCCTTGAAAGCTTGATGCATGCAGAGATTTTCTTTGAAAGCTTGATGCAGGGCAGGTATGCGCCCGATACTGCACATGCGTTCCCCTTTCTCCCCTCCCTCTATGGATTGCTTTGAAAAAGGTTTCCTCATGCATCAGTGTTCTTATCATCTTTCCACCGTAGGCAGGTGGAAAAGGGAGAGCCAAGGCATCTTGGAGCGTTCATGTAGGAAGGACTTATTAATTATGCACACAGCTGGGGAAAACTCTAGGGCCATTTCTGCACTAGACTGTTATAGCGCTATTATTCTCGATTTCAGCAAGGCCTTTGACAAAGTTCCCCAAGACATTCTTGCAAAGAAGCTAGTAAAATGTGGGCTGGACAGAGCTACTGTCAGGTGGATCTGTAACTGGTTGACTGACCGTTCCCAAAGGGTGCTCACCCATGGCTGCTTTTCATCCTGGAGAGAAGTGACCAGCGGGGTGCCACAGGGTTCTGTCCTGGGCCCAGGGCTGTTCAATATCTTCATCAACGACTTGGATGAAGGAATAGAGGGCATGCTCATCAAATTTGCAGATGACACCAAATGGGGAGGGGTTGCCAATACCCCAGAGGACAGGATCAAAATTCAAAATGATCTGGATAGATTGGAGAGCTGGGCCAAGGCTAACAAAATGAAATTCAACAGAGAGAAGTGTAAGGTCCTACACTTAGGTAGAAAAAATGGAATGCAGAAATATAGGATGAGGGACACGTGGCTGGATGGCAGTACGTGTGAAAGGGATCTAGGAGTCTTGATAGACCACAAGCTGAACATGAGTCAGCAGTGTGATGCAGCAGCCAAGAAAGCCAACGCAATTCTCAGCTGCATCAATAGGAGTATGGTGTCTAGATCGAGGGAGGTACTGGTACCACTCTACTCTGCTTTGGTTAGACCTCATCTTGAATACTGTGTCCAGTTCTGGGCACCCCAATTCAAGAAGGACATGGTCAGGCTGGAGCAGGTCCAGAGGAGGGCGACCAAAATGGTGAGAGGCCTGGAAGCCAAGCCCTATGAGGACAGACTTAGAGAGCTGGGGATGTTTAGTCTGCAGAAGAGAAGGTGAAGAGGGGACATGATAGCCATGTTTAAATATTTGAAGGGATGCCATGCAGAGGAAGGAGAGGGCTTGTTTTTCTGCCGCTCCAGGGACGAGGACAAGGAGCAACGGATTCAAGCTGCAGGAAAGGAGATTCCACCAGAACCTCAGGAAGAACTTCCTGACAGTCAGGGCTGTCCGGCAGTGGAATCTGCTGCTGCCTCCATGGAGTGTGGTGGAGTCTCCTCCTTCCTTGGAGGTTTTTAAGCAGAGGCTGGGTGGCCACCTGTCGGGAGTGCTTTGAGGGTGTTCCTGCATGGCAGGGGGTTGGACTGGATGGCCCCTGGGGTCTCCTCCAATTCTATCATTCTGTGATTCTATGATTTCATACCTCCCCCCAATATTTCACAGATGAAAAACAAGAAGAGTGTGGCCATGCAAAAAACAGAATGTGGTCAAGATGGCAAAAGCCATCTGTGATGGAGAAAGTAAGGAAAAGCTGCAGTAGTTTGCATTTGCCACATCATTCTGGGAAGGGGCAGATGCTGCCCTCATCTCCCCCACCCCACGCCCACTGAGTTAATGGAGTACAAATGAATTCTGCACTTTGACTCCCTTTGCAGCAGTTGAAGTGGACTGAGAACAAAGGTGGAAAGTCAGAGGAGGAGAGAGAAAATGGGGCATTTTAAAAGCAGCTGGAAAAGTGGGAGGGCAGAGGATTAATCAGGACTCTCCCTGCCAAACTGGGGCAGTTAAAGATTATGGGATTTGGATCTAGGCTACTGGTTCTGAATTCCTGGGGTGGGGAGGGCAATGATAAGAAGGTTTGGGGGACGCTGTGAGGAACCGAAACGACAAAACAGACAAACTGCTTGAGATTAATGGTTCAGATGTACAAAGCTTGCCCTATGAGAAGAGCCCTAACAGGAGTGGCTTAGGGAGCTGGGTGTGTTTAGCCTGAAGAAGAGAAGGGTAAGAGGGGACATGACAGCTATGTTTAAGTATCTGAAGGGATATTTGAAGGGATGTCATCGGGAAGATGGAGCAAGCTTGTTTTCTGCTGCTCCAGAGACTAGGACATGGAACAATGGCTTCAAACTTCAGGAAAAGAGGTTCCACCTCAACATCAGGAAGAACTTTCTGATGTTAAGAGCAGTTCGACCACGGAATCTGCTGCTGACTCAACGGAGTGCGGTGGAGTCTCTTCCTTCTTTGGAGGCTTTTAAACAAAGGCTGAATGGCCACCTGTCAAAGATTGTGCATTCCTCCATGGTAGAAGAGGGTTGGACCCGATTGCCCTTGGGGTCTCTTCAAAATGTATAATTCTATTTAGTTATTAAATTTCTATCCCACTCTTTCTTCCAAATGGGATCCAAGGCAGCTTGCCTATATCGGCCTGGTAAGTGAAAAGAAATTGATAGAGTTGTTGGAAATTGCTCTGCTTGTTCTTCTCCTGCTCCGAGCAATCAAAAAGGAGCCACTTAAAACACATGAGGTACCATAGCAAAAGGTGGGCACAGATATTTTTGAACAAGAAAATTCCCTGTTTCTTCTGGTGGCTGGTTGTTTTTCAAAATATCCAGAAGTATTAAGGTTACCTGACCAAGATTGCAAAAACTGTGATTGGTAGGCTTAAATCAGTTTCCGCTTGCCGTAGAACACCAAGGACAGTTGTGGGAAATAATACGCCCGTTGCTACTCAAGAATTTCTTTTTTGTTATTATTATTTTTTATAAATATTTTTGTTAAAGATTTCAATTAAAAATAAAAAAAACTCACCCCACTTCCAGGCTTGTTTTCCAGTTGAATCTGCATGCATTCCGTCCATTAATACATAATTACTGCTTATTCAGAGGATTTGTTACATTTTACATTGTTACACAGTTGCTCTGTTACATTCCCTTGCTACCTTATTACATTGTTCCTTTATTACTTTACCTTGCTACATTATTACATTACATTACTTAAAATCTTATTTTTTTCTTTTCTTATACTACGTCTTTATCCAGTCCAAAACTTCTCTCTATTCCCTTTCAAAGTTCTGGATAGGTTTATTTCTCAGAGAAAATGTTAACTTTTCTGTCTCCACCATATCCAGGACTTTTAATTTCCATTCTTCTATATTAACATATTTCCTTTCTTTCCAACGTTGCACATATATCAGCCTTGCAGCAGTTATCAGATGTAACACTGTCCTCTGATGACATCTTATTTCTCTTTGTTGCCCAAGCATATTTAACAGATAAAATTCTGGCTTCATTTCAAAATTTAAATTATAAATTCTTTGAATCTCATCATGCATTTCCTTCCAGAATTTCCTTGCTATCTTACAAGACCACCACATACGATAAAATGACCCCACCTTTTCCTCACATTTCCAACATCTTGCATTTCCATTTGTAGTTATTTTTTGCAATCTTTCTGGTGTCATATACCATCTGTGTAACGTTCTGTAAAAGTTTTCTGCTACTCAAGAATTTCAAAGGTTTGGCAAAAAGTGGGGGGTTTGAGTAATGCCAGGGTATGCACAATCTCATGGAATAGCAGAACAAGCATTCCAGCCTAGAATCCTAGAATCCTAGAAATGTAGAGTTGGAGGAGACCCCAGGGGCCATCCAACCCCCTACCATGCAGGAATACCCTCAAAGCCCTCCCTTTGACAGATGGCCATCCAGCCTCTGCTTAAAAACCTCCAAAGGAGGAGACTCCACCACACTCCATGGAGGCAGCAGATTCCACTGCCGGACAGCCCTGACCGTCAGGAAGTTCTTCCTGAGGTTCAGGTGGAATCTCCTTTCCTGCAGCTTGAATCCGTTGCTCCTTGTCCTGGTCCCTGGAGCGGCAGAAAACAAGCCCTCTCCTTCCTCTACATGGCATCCCTTCAAATATTTAAACATGGCTATCATGTCCCCTCTTAACCTTCTCTTCTGCAGACTGAACATACCCAGCTCTCTAAGCCTATCCTCACAGGGCTTCGTGGCTTCCAGGTCCCTCACCATTTTGGTCGCCCTCCTCTGGACCTGCTCCAGCCTGACCATGTCCTTCTTGAATTGGGGTGCCCAGAACTGGACACAGGATTCAAGATGAGGTCTAACCAAAGCAGAGTAGGGTGCTACCAGTACCTACAAAGCAACTGATGAAGAAGGCAAGAGATATACATCTGGATCTGCCAACTGGCCCTGCTGGAACATCAGACCTTTCAACCGAGAAGTTCCACTGACCTCTGGGTCTTCAGGGAAAATGTTATCCACCAGCCTCTTGTAACGGGGACGCAGCGCTCCACAGCAGCCGCACACACCTGGAACGGAAAGGAGACTCTCAATTCAGTGAGCCGGAGGTGTTCAATGCATTTGGCTTTTAAAAAAAAATGTCTACATCACAGTCTCCATTTTGTAACTTTACCGTTCTGAAGCTACACTGCAGAAACGGGACCAAATCCTGTTAGCTGACTGTGAAGCTGGGCGTCGGGCAGTTCTTCTTTTTTCAGTTTTTAAAAATATATTTATTTATTAAGTTTAACACAAAATAACGAACATGAACAGGGACTTTTAACCCTGAACGTGAACTAAAATTAAAACACCATATTAAAACAGCGAACTGAAAACACTGAACGCTCACTTACCAAAATACTAACTTACTAAATTCAGAAAGGGCTTTTACTGCCCTCCCCACAACAAAGCGTAATGAAAGATAAAAGATAAGAAAAGTGGAAAAAATTACAACGGACCCTTCGATTCTGTGAGGGGGTTAGAGGGACAAGAACTTCATGAAAAGGGAAAAATGCATATAAAAATCTTGAACAGCATTTTTTTTTTAAGCTAAAAACACTTCTCTAGGAATCTCTATGTCCTTCAGCACGATTCTACGGTCAATTTCCAGCAGAAGTGGGCCACAGAGTCACGCTGGAGGACGTAGCAATGCCTAGAGAAGTGTTTCCTCCCCGAATCTCTAGGTCCGCCAGTGCGACTCCATGATCCACTTCCAGTGGAAGTGCTGGAAGACAGAGAGATTCCTAGAGAGATCATATTTTTCTCCATGGTGGGGCAAATAGCACAGAATCTTACAGCTGGAAGAGACCCCCAAGGGCCATCGAGTCCAACCCTATTCCGCCACGGAAGAAGACGGCATCAAAGCTCTCCCCTTGATAGCCAGCCAGCCTCTGGTTAAAAGCTTCCAAAGAAGGAGACTCCATCCCACTCCCAGGAAGCACAACGTTCAACGGGTCTCACTTACTATCAGGAAATTTTTCCTAATGTTTAGGTGGAATCTCTTTTCCTGACATTTGATGCCATCGCTCCATGTCCCAGTTTCTGGAGCAGCAGAAAACAACCGGAGAAAGCTGTATTAGGACACGGGAGAGCGTCTTACTGGGTGTAGCACCTCCTTGCAGGTCCGAGTGGAGCCAGTGTTGGTTTCGTTCAAGCCAAAGCCAAAACACAGCTTTTTAATTAACATCTTTGGCAACTAATTTATTTCAAAATATACATGTACCTGGTTCATTGCAGTTTTAAGTAGAGTCAGCCCTCCACATTTGCAGATTTGACTATCGACAGATTACTTGCTGTCCCCTCTGCAGCCTCCCTATGCCGTTTTTAATAGGGAGCGCAAGCCTCGTGAGGCTGAGAAACTGCAAACGAGGCTTGTAAGTCCCTATTAGAAATGGTGTGGGGCAGCGGTGGAGGGGCAGTGAGACCTCCAGCCCCCCACTTCTGCCTTTTGAAGGAACCCTGATGCCTCCAAGGAATCCACGGTGGGTTGACTATGGTGACCGTACTTTTTTGTGTGTTAAATATGGTTTGAGAGGGCCTAGAGTTATTCACGGTTTTTGCACTTTCATGGGGGTCCTGTGCCCCTAACCCTAGCGAATGTGGAAGGAGGACTGTAGTTTTAACAGTTGCTTCCAAAGTGGTTTTAACTGTTGCTGCTTTTAATATATTTTTATCTTGTTAAAACTCTTTAATGGAAATGTTTTCAACTGTACGCCAACCTGTGAAACTATGATAAAGGGCCGGATAGAAATGTTTTAATAAATAAATACAGCACTCCCCACCCTTATCTGCAATTTCGTTTTCCATGATTTCAGTTACCCACAGTCAACCGTGGTCCAAAAATATTAAATGGAGAATTCCAGAAATAAAACATTCATAAATTTTAAATTGCATGCTGTTCTACATAGCACAATGAAATCTCTCACTTCTTGCTCTGTTCTACCTGGGACATTGCCAGGATGCATGACTCTTGGATGTGTAACAGTATATGTATTAGAATAGCTTTGCAAGCTTAGATGTGGCTATAGTTTTCTAAAGTGCTATCATGTATCAGTTGCTAATTGCTACTTGCAACATGTATCCAGTTGGAAAATCTAAAGTATGCCAAGGCACCAAATGACTAATCGCTGCATTGTTCAATGTCACTTTGTATCTGGGCAAGACAAAACATTAGACAGGGAGATGTGAAAGCAGGGGGAAGGTGTTATGGGAACAGGCAATTCAAAGATAAGGGGACAGGATCTTTATCTAGTTCCCAGGATGAAAAATCTATAAATAATGAAGGGTTTAGGAAAGTCCCTGTACTTGTGGGTTGATGTGACATTTATGACTTTCACCAATCACTGCTATGTGTGCCTAACTTTGTACGACAAGGTACAAAATCAGTAACCACCCAATATGCTTTAATCTCAGCAACTTCTAGGGAAGGTTGCTGTGTTACTTGTTTTGCTCCAAATAAACACTTCTGTTCTAACTCTGAGTGAAGTTTGTGAGCACAAGTTATCCAGGACATGACAGACACGAATCTTCCCTTTATCCAGCATAACCACACTATATATGCTCATGCCCCTTAGTTGCTTAGTAGCTGTCCCAGTTATCAAATCGACTGTTGCAGTATTGCAATGCTTATGTTCAAGTAACCCTTACTTTTACTTATGTATATTTCTCTTGCAGCTATGTGTGTCTAGGAAAAAGCATACAGTATTTATGGTGCAGTGCTATCCACGGTTTCAGGCATCCACTGGGGGTCCTGGAATGTCTCCCCATGCATCAGTGGGGCTGCTGCACTTGGACACTTCATGTTTTGAACAATAAAGACTGAGGAGGAGAAGGGAGGGAGGGAAGAAATTGCTTCTTCCAGAAACCTCCAAGACCCGCTATTCACTTTGTAAACTCATATAAACCCCACCCTGTTCAACATCAAAACGCAACCCTTTTTCAAAACAACAAGAAGTGGACTTCTGCTGCTTACCCTTTCCTTTCCTATTTTTCATTTTGGTCAAAAAGGGTCCCTGGATCCACCAAACTTATTACATTTATATCTCACATTGCTCACAGCAGGGGACCCAAAGCTCAAACTAAAGCTAAAATCCTAATGCTAATCATCATCATCATCATCATCATCATCTTAAAACACAATTGAACCAAGTTAGAAATACAGCACACGTGCCATGAGCTAGAATAAACACTGGCAGGGTTATTTTCCTGACATTTCACCAGATGAAAACACAAATAATAATTTGGGTCTGTCTGCACAGATAGCAGGGCTCTTATCCCCAAGCCGTGTTCATTCCCTCCCTCGGCACAATCACGTGGTGAGAAACACAAATTCATAACCTGAGAAATCTTGGTTTTCACTTGGGCTCCAAGCTGGGAAGTGGTGAGGGGGAGAAAGAGAGAGAAGAAAAATGATATTTCTGGGGCAGCCATTTTTAGTAGATAAATGTAAGTCTTGCTCTAGACAGACAGTACCGACTCGGATGATTCACAGAAGCCTCAAAAAAAGAAACCAGCCTCAAGACACCCCCGCAATGTTTTGCAAGCGAGAATACAGGAACAGCAATGAAGACTTCATCAATCCAACAGAGGAAAACAGACCAGACAAAGTACTAAGAGAAAAGATGCTGGAGGAAGTCCATTTATAGCAGCCTGGATCACTCTTTCTTGCCTTGCAATCGTTAGCAATCTTATTTCATCACAACAATGCACACGGTCTGGAACTCTCTGAACTAAAGGAAAGTTGGCTGCCTTCTGAAAAGCCTACAGCTATTACCCACAAAAAGGGCATTTATACCCACTGGTGTTCTGAAGTCCTATCTTTACTGCTTCCTTCGTGAGTTCAAACTAGAGGCTCCTCTGTCTAAAAGAATTTAACTTTCTGTTTATTTTAGTCTGGGGCCACCAACATCACAAAAGCCTACAAAGGAGTTCTACCATATGTGGCGCATCTCTCTGTGAGTTGCTGTTCTGGAGTGTATTTTCTGAACTGGACTCACACAGAGAAGCAACAGGGGTCAGCCCTTCAATTGGGGTTTTCCACCAGGAGTAGTAAAATGATCAAACACAAGCACAGCTCATGGGTTACAATGAGGTCCATTACAGACCAGAAGGTGACAGGAGAGTTTGCAAACAGTGGGTTAGAAGTCACAGTGTTGAACCCCAGGACTTTTTGATCAGCAGGGACTATGAAATCCTTTGACATCCCACACAGGCTCCCTGTTCGTTCCTCTGAGCTCATCCGCAACCCACAAAGTAGCTGGAAGGAAAATGGACTTTACCACCAACAAATGTTTGCTTATGAGCTATCCCTGCTGTAATTCAATGTGTTTGAAGCTGGGTTGGTCTTGAGCAAGCAAGACCTATTAGCTTTACAAAAGACGCACTACCAGAAAGTTGTTAGATCCAGACAGTTGCCTATATTTTGGGACTCTCCATAGGGAAGTTCCAACAGACTAACCTCGTGAAGGCCTACAGTTTAAAATATGCCACCACATCACTCCTTATGCCTCTCCTTTGCTTCCTTTGGCTAGAAGGACGAAGCATGAGGAGGCATCCCAACCCAGCATGACTTGCAGACCACTTCCCTGCCCACATCTGCTCCTGTCAGAGAAGACAAGCTGGACAGAAGAGGACAGAATCCACATTCACTGTAATCCTAAAACAGATCTTCTGTTCCCAGCTCCATCCATACAAGGTCAAACATCTGGACACTCCTGGAAACTCATCCAAAGTCAAGCTGAGAACAAAAGTCGAGCTGTCTGTGGACATCCAACACAGACACTTGGGATATATCCACACGGTCTAATTGCAGCAGTTTCATCCCACTTTAACTTGCACAGCTCCATCCTAGGACTCTGAGAAATCTCTACTGAGCATCTCTAAATTTGTGGGTAGAAGGTTCAAAGCTTTCTGGCAGAGAACTCTAAGCAGCTCACGAAGCCGCAAATCCAAGGATTCCAAAGAATGAAGCGATGACTATTAAAGAGGAATTACAGTGCTGTAAATGTGTAGTGCGGATATCCCTTCGATGTGAGAAGACAAAACACGTCTGCAAATTTTCTTCAGTTCAGCCAGGACCCAAACCCTCCTGCCCAACGACAGAAACTGAACGGCCCACCAGACACCCTTGTATTGCAACTCCCAACAGCCCTAACCAGTGCAGCCCGATACTAAGAACAGCAGGCACCAAAGATGGAAACACCATCTGCCAGAATCTTTGAATGGACGGATGGACGGATGGATGGAGGGATGCACATATACAGTTCTCCCTCCACATTCGTGGGTTTCACTTTCATGAATTTGATTATTTGCGAGGTGCCTCCTTGCCCCCCCTTCTCCCACTCCCACTCCATTCCCACTCCACTTGCTCCACCCATCTTCCTTGCCCGTGGTGTGGGCGTGCCCCATGCGGGCAGCACGAAGGCCCAAGGGCGCCGATTGCCGGCTCCCTGCGCCCCTCACGCCACCCCGCCGCGGGCGCGGGCGCGGACCACACGGGTGGCATGAAAGCCCAGAGAGGCCGACCGCCGGTTCCGTGCCTCCCTGCCTCCGTCCGGGTGGGCGCCCTGGCTGGGCAGAAGTCCGTAGGGGGGCACCCTATTCGCAGCTACTTGACATTTGCGAGGGATTTGCGTCCCTACCCCTTGTGAGTGTGGAGGGGCTACCGTAGAAAGAAAGAGCAATTTGTCGAACTAATTTACTGACCATTTACAAACAGTAAATTATTATTATTATTATAACTGTTACTATTATTATACACAGTCAGCCCTCCCCATTTGCAAGTTTTGCTGTTGTGGATGTGATTATTCACGGATTATTTGCTGTCCCCTCTGCTGCCTCCCTTGGCCACTTTTAATAGGGACTGCAAGCCTCATGAGGCTGGGAAACCATGAACAAGGCTTGTAAGCCCCTCTTAAAAATGGTGGGGGGCAACAGGGGAGGTGGCCAGAAACCACACCAGCCCCCCACTTCTGCCTTGAGAAGGAACCCTGATGCCTCCAAGGAATCCATGGTGGATTGAATACGGTGACCATACTTTTTTTGTGTGTGAAATATGGTTTGGGAGGGCCTAGAGTTATTCGTTTTTTTTTTCACTTTCACGGGGGTCCTGTGCCCCTAACCCTAGCAAATGAGGAGGGATGACTGTGTGTGTGTGCATAATTACAAACACAACAATGCAGGTACAATAAAAACACTGCAAAGTGACATTTAAGATTACATCGAGCCAAACTAAAAACACGCCTTTCTGTAAACTAGACCTTTCCCCTCTTTCCATCTCTTTTTTCCCTTAAGTTGGCAGCCTTGGGTAAAAAGAGGGCAACCGTCAGGGACACACAATTGTTAGAACCACGCAAAAAGAAGGGGAGTTTCTTCACCACGGTTGAGTTTCTCATGTGAGTCAGAAAGAGATCCAGATAATAATGCTCCCTACAGTTCGAATATCAATGGCATCAAGCAGATAATGGGCACCGCATATACACAGCCTCTCTGAGGCCATTTCCGCACTAGCCTGTTATAGTGCGATGATTCCACTTTCAACCTCCTCTGGAATCCTGGGGTTTGCAGTTTCGGGAGGGGCCAGTCGGCCCCTCCCGAAACTGCAAACCCCAGGATTCCAGAGGAGGTTGAAAGTGAAATCATCGCACTATAACAGGCTAGTGAGGAAATGGCCTGAGAGCGGGAGGTCCTGGAATCTGCACTGGGGAATCATTGTGTCCATCATCTCAAACGGGAAACTTTGAAGAACTGCTGATAATTAAATGCAGACCAGCCCCATTCCAACTTTGCACTTTTCAGATTTGCTGGATTACACCCCTCCTTAGTCAGTACCTCCACTGGCCCATAGCATAGTCTATCCGGGTAGGTAGGGGAGAAGCCATACAATCATAGAATCATAGAATCCTAGAGTTGGAAGAGACCCCAGGGGCCATCCAGTCCAACCCCCTGCCATGCAGGAACACCCATCAAGGCATTCCCAACAGATGGCCATCCAGCCTCTGCTTAAAACCTCCAAGGAAGGAGACTCTACCACACTCCATTGAGGCAGCAGATTCCACTGCCGGACAGCTCGGACCGTCAGGAAGTTCTTCCTGAGGTTCAAGTGGAATCTCCTTTCCTGCAGCTGGAATCCATTGCTCCTTGTCCTAGTCTCTAGAGCGGTAGAGAAGAAGCCTGCTCCCTCCTCAACAGGACATCTCTTCAAATATTGAAACATGGCTCTCAAGTCCCCTCGCAACCTTCTCTTCTGCAGACTAAGCATCCCCAGCCCCCTAAGCCGTTCCTCGTAGGGCTTCATGGCTTCCAGACCCTCCACCATTTTGGTTGCCCTCCTCTGGACACGTTCCAGCTTGTCGACATCCTTCTTGAATGGAGGTGCCCAGAACTGGACACAGGATTCCAAATGAGGTGTAACCAACGCAGAATAGAGTGGTACCATTACCTCCCTCGACCTATGGTGTCTACAATATTAGACTGATCAGAGCTGTAGCCCCTCACTCAGCCATGGGATCCACACCACACACAGAATCAAAGAAACGTAAAACCGGAAGAGCCCCCCAGGGACCATCCAGTCCAACCTCCTTCTGATGCAGAAAGACACAACCAAAGCACGTTTGATGGATGGCCATCCAGCCTCTTTCTAAAGATCTCCAAAGGAGGAAAGTCCACCACACTCTGGGGCAGTGTATTCCACTCTCAAACCGCTCTTCCCATCAAGAAGTTCTTCCTAATGTTTAAGTGGATTCTCTTGTCTCGTATTCTGAATCCAGTGGTTCATGTCCTAGTTTCTAGAGCAACAGAAGACAAGCTTGTTCTCTCTTCCACATGGCATCCTTTTCAGATGTTGAACATGGCTTTCATGTCCCCTCTCAACCTTCTCTTCTGCAGACTAAACATCCCCAGCTCCCTCATCTGCTCCTCTCAGGGCTTCGTGGTTTCCGGGCCTTTGACCATTTTGGTCCCCCTCCTCTGGACACCTTCCATCTCGTCAATATCCTTCTTGAACTGCAGTGCCCAGAACTGGACACGGGATTCCAGGTGGGGTCCGACCAAAGCGGAACAGAGTGATACCGTTACCCATAGCTCAAGTTTGCACATCAGAGGTCTTTTAGAGGATCAGCACTTATAAAGTCCACAAAAGTTTGCATTTAAACACACGCTTCCAAAGGCTGGCTGGCTGCTTTCCTATCTACGCACAAATGTGAGGTTGTGCAAAGCACTGCATCCCGTTATAGTGAAGGGATGCGATGGTCATGCGCCCACATTGCCACAGGCACACTCAGATTGCATCTGTTGACCACAATGGAACACAACACTTGTGTTTTTTTGGAATGGAACCTCTGCATATACAGCAGGCATACTGTACACGTAGAGGTTTATAATTAATATAATGAATCACTAAAATAATTGATTATTAAAATAAAGACGGCACAGTCCACGCTATAAAGAGCAGTATGGAGGAAGATCCATAGCGCATAAATCATTTATTGAAGGGAAAAAAGATGGCCCAAGGTCTCATCCGGTTCTTCTTATAAACATGAGCCAGACGCATTTCAACTAGCAGTCTTCATCGAAGGCCAAGGTATATCTTGCGCTGTCCAGACAAAAGGTAACACTAGTGTATAGCTTTATACAAAATAAAAATGCTTCTTCTCCTTCACTTCCCACAGGCCATCCTTTTCCCCTTCAACAAATGATTTATCCTCTACAGAGCTTCTCCCATACTGTGCAGTCTTTATTTTCGTAATCGATTATTTCACTGATTTATTACATTTGTGATAAACCTTTACACATGCACATATATTTTATACTCATATCCTAACTTTTTCTGTTTACCTTTTGGTACTTTATGCGTAATATTGAAGGATGTCTCAGGTTTTAGCCCAGAAACCTAACAGCCTGGAAAAATCCTGAACTGGGAACCATACAGGCTAATTTATCTGACAGAAACGGTGCAGCATTTTTATCCAATTCGAAACATCCGCATCCAGCACTCAGTTCAGAGTTGTCTGCTTGATGCCATCCCACATGCAATGTATAACCAACGGTGAGTTCTACAAAAGGGTCTTGGAACAAAATGAGGGCATAACCCCATGCACACCATGCAACCCTGGCATAGGCGCTCATCCAAGAAGTGGAAAAGCCAGTGAGGAACTAATCTAATATATAAAAGTCAAAGTTTGTCTGCGAGTTTGTGAGCTTGTCCGTTTGTCTGCGGCAGGCAGGCGAAGACCTCATACAATTGGCTGAGTGAGGCGAGAAGACCTCATAGGATTGGCTGCCTGTGAAGATTCTGTGGAATCCTGGGGTTGGCAGTTCAGGGAGGGCCCTTTGGAATACTCAGGCAGAGAGCTCTTGGGCCTCAGGCCTGCTGCTGTGGGGATGAGGCCTAGCAGCAAGGAGGAGGGCAGCATATTCTCTCAGAAACTGAACCTCTGTATGTTAACAACGCTGAGTACAGTTTGGATTGGGGAATATGGTGAAAAGTTACAGGTACTGGACAAGACAGTTTGGGGAATTAGAGGCACAGGATCTCAAATCTCTGTATTTCAACTGCATCTAATTCCTAAGGTATTTCTAACAAGTATCACCTACGAGAAAATAACATTTCGGGCAACACCAGGCAAATACGCTAGTTTAACATAATAATGGAGCTAGCGCGACGGAGTACAGCTTGAATCTTCCTTATCCAAAATGCTTGTGATCAGAAGTGTCCTGTATCTCGGACTTATTGAGATTTTAGCCTACAGTTTTTGTTTTGTTTTGTTTGGAATAGCCTTGCATCACATTCATTCACTACTTGTGCTGTGCACGAGACGGAAAGCTGGAGAGAGACTGTGGGTCTGTAAAATGGCAGGAATCCAAGTGTGCTGCTCGGCATAAATCCACACCTCCCGCTATTCACAGATCCTCAGTTTCGCTCTCTTTGCCACCAGCCACCCGCTTCCGCCTTTGAGCCAGTGGCTGTGGCACTCCTAGGATCAGAGACGTGAATGGGCACAACCACTGCCTCCAAGGTGGAAGTGAGCAACTAGTGGCAAACACGTTTGGCTTTTGGATGTTCTTGGATTTCAGACTTCCAGATGGGCGAAAGACTCTGGGTGGCCTTGGCCAAGGCACACTCTCTCAGCCTCAGAGGCCAGCAAGGGCAAACCCCTTCTGAACATATCTTGCCATGAAAAACCCCACGAGAGGTTCACATTGGGGTTGGCACAAGTTGGAAATAACTTGAAGGCACCCCAAAACTACACATCCACATAAAACAGAGTCAAGTTGTTTGAAACAACTCTGCTTTAGGACGCCTTACTCGGGTCTGGAGTGTCGCGGCGTCCTTCCCGCTGCCGTCCGCTTCATTATCTTCCCCCTGGTTAATCGGTGCAACGCTTCTGATTTCTTCCCTGCCTACCACTCCGCCCTCCATCTCCTTCCTCCAAAATGAGAAATTGATTCTTTCTCTCCTTCAACACCCCAAGTGCCTTTAATCCGATTCCTTAATGAAATTCTCGCTGTCTCTTCGCACCAATCCTTCCCTCTTACGATCTCTTAAAGCCTCTTTAATATCCTCATTACCTCGTATTTCTGACTGCTATAAGCTTATCCCATTTCTAATTCTGCAACACGATGCATTCCCTTACGGAGCTTTGGGAATTCAGGACCCAAAAGTGCTGCTTTATTAAATTAATGGTGGCATAGCAACGAGTCAGATATTTATTTATTTAATTTATTAATTTATTTTTTAAAAAGAAATAGAATAAATAAAAAAAAATACACACTAGAATATAGAAAGATCTCTACAGATAAAGCCTAAAGATGATACAATATAAACGTAGGCGTATATAGTATTATATAACATATAACATAATTATACATACCTAAGACACATTCATACTTTCTAACTTCAATTCCAACCATTCCTCATTCTCTCTGTCTTCCCAACTAGGTTGTCCTTAGGATAATAAATTAACTAGGTAAATGAGGATCTATTTCCTTCCTTTAAATACATCAGGGCTCTACTAATATTACCTCTTTTGTAACTTTAAGTCTTAACACTAATACTTATAGAGATACTTTTACATTGCATATAAATAAAATAAGCTGAGTAAAATTCAACCGTATCTCTCTCTTCACTCAACAAAGCTTGCTATTGTCAAGTCTCTTCACTCGCTTTTAAAGAATTGCATAACTGGATCCCATTTCTTAACAAACTTTCCAAAAGGGATCCCTCTTATTAGCGTCATCAGCTTATCCATAAGTGTCATATCAAACCATTCTATTTCCCAATCTTCTACATTTGGTATATCTGATTTTTTCCAATTTTTAGCATAATTGATTCTTGCAGAGACTGTCAGATAAAATAAGATTTCACCATATTTCTTTTCCAATTCATCTTCTGCTATGCCCAATAAATACATTTGTGGTGACATGTACAAGTGCATACCCCGAATTTTTTCAATTTTCAAACGTATTTACTTCCAATACTTCCTAGCTTTTGGACATGTCCACCACATGTGGTAGAAAGTACCCCTCTCACTTCCGCATTTCCAACATTTATCACTACAGTTAGATATCTTTGCCAGTCTCTCAGGAGGGAGATACCACCGCAACTGCATTTTATAAATGTTTTCTTTTAAGTTCTGGTATGCTGTAAATTTCAGTCTTCTCTTCCAAGTTTTCTCCCAATTCTCTATATCAACTGAATGGCCCAAATTTTGAGGCTAGTGTATCATTGGCTCTTTAACAATTTCCTCTTCAGTGTCCCATCTTAACAAAATTTTATAAATTTCAGGTATTATCTGGGATCTCTTCTTGAAGATTACTTCACCAAAAGCTGTCTTTTCTATTTGGAAACCATTTATTTTCATCTCCATTTTAAACTTCTCATTTAATTGTCTGTATAATCAATGACAGTTGACACCTTCTTTTCTTAATTCTTCCCGTGTTTTTATTGTAACAGAGTCACCATGGGTTTTTATTAAATCTTTATATGTTATCCGTCTGTCTTGTAAAACATTTTCTCTCTTATAAAAGGTTTCTTGTGGCGAAAGCCATAGAGGTGTTTTTGAGTATTTCCTTAATCTATATTTTTTAGGGATGAGCAAACCGAATCCTCGAATCCTGGGTAACGATTTGAGATTCCCAAATCCGAATCCCTGTGCCAAAACAGGCAAACCGAATCTTTCGAATCCGCCAACCAAACAGATTGTTGGAGACCGGGACGCCTGAAAACCAGGGAGACTAGATATACAAGGGGAGATGGCAAGCAGGTGAGCTTTCCCCTTGGAGTAATAATGGCCTCTGCTAACAATTTCAGAAATTACATCTGGGCTTGTATTCTAAGATATTTAAATTGAATATTTCATATTTAAGTTCAGTACTTGACTGGAAGGTACAGGCTTCTTGAGATTTCAAGGCTAAAAGATTCCTTTGCAGAGCTCCCTTGCAAAGCTCTTTCAGACACAATTCTGGGCTTTGTAGTTTTACCAGGCGTCACAGCCTTCTCTGCCAAAGTGTGCTGGTGCATCATCAAACTACAAACCCCAGGATGCCAGAAGGAGCTATGCGAAGAAAATCCAGTTTTGACCTGGATTATTTCTGTACTCTAGTATGCGGCCCTGTTTACACAGGCAGAAAAATGTGGGATTAATCCACATTTTCCTGCCTATGTAGAAAGGGCCTTCATGTCATTTTCAATCTGGGGAGATCCTGAGGCAAAACTATTACCACTGTCTTGGCCAGATTTCTTCAGAGGGAGGCTTGCCTCTGCCTAGGCTTCTGCTAAGGCTGAGAGAGTGTGTCTTGCCCAAGATTATCCTTCTTTCCCTTGCTTTTTAAACCCTTTTTAAAAAAAGGATTCTAAAGATTTGAGATTCGTGGATTCCCAGAACCTTCCAGGGATTCGGATTCGGATTCGGATTGAGAAAATTCTGGATTCATCCCATCCCTAATATTTTTTCCAAGTCTTCAGTATTGGTCGTTGTATAAAGTGGTTGTTAAAGTCACTATGAACTATATTTTTGTTGTATCCAATATACACATGCCAGCCAAAAGCTAAGTCAATATCTTCTAAAGCCAGAAGTCTACTATTCGACAGCCTCACCCATTCTCGAAACCATTCTAAACAGCATGCACGAAAGTAAAATTTCAAGTTGGGAAGTGATAATCCATCTCTCTCTTTAGCGTCACACAATATTTTATGTTTAATTCTCGGTTTCCTCCCGTCCCATATATAAAGTGTGAGATATCTCTGCCATTGTTTGAAAACACACTCATTACTGATTATAGGAATGGTCTGAAACAAAAATAACAACTTTGGGTCAACACTGTCATTTTTAAAGACGTGATATGCCCAAAGAGAGATATTTTCAGTTTTTTCCAAGTCTGGAAACCTTTATTAGGAACGAGTCGGATATTTAGTGTGACCTTTCGGTGACTTTCTCCCAATGTTTCCCCTACTCCTTGGAATAAAGTGCCACTGATTCAGTGGAAGGTACTTCCAAGCAAGCACAGCAAAGATGAGAGACAATGAGAATTCAGCAGCTTTTGTCCAAGAGGAGGAAGTCAATAATCAATATCACCCTCAGATCCTGCTTTGCAAAGCATTCTATTCTCTGTTCTCGGTATCACCTACTGTAAATCACAGAATCATAGCGCTGGAAGAGGCCACAAGGGCCATCGAGTCCAACCCCATTCTTCCATGCAGGAACACGGCATTAAATCATTCCCAAGAGATGGACATCCAGCCTTTGTTTCAAAACCTTCAAAGAAGGAGACTCCGCCACACTCTCAGGCAGCAGAGCGTTCCACTGTCAAACTGCTCGTACTGTCATGAAGTTCTCCTAATGTTTAGATGGAATCTCTTTTCCTGAAGTGTGAAGCCCTGAAATCTCATGACAAAAGGATGGGATGAAAATATTCTTAAATAAATAAATATAGGCACACTTCAAAGAAATCACAGGATCTTAAGGTTGCAGAGGACCACAAGGGTCATCTAATCCAACCCCATTCTGCCAGGCATGAACTCACAACTAAAGCTCTCCTGACAGATGTCCATCCAGCCTTAGGAGACCTGCAAATACAGAGTGGACCAACCTCTGATTCAGCCTATTCCACCGCTGAGCAGTTCTCAAAGTCAAGATATTCTTCGTAATGTTTAGTTGGAATTTCTTTCCTTATCATTTGAATCCCTTGGTATGTATTCTCACCTCTGGACCAGCAGAAAAGAGATTTGTTCCATCTTCTGCATGCCACCAGATATTCAAAGATGGCCCTATTATGTCCTCTCTCAGTCTTCTCTTTGCCAAGCTCAACCCACCCAGCTCTCTGAGTTGTTTCTCACAAGGCGTGCTTTCCAGATCTTTGACCCACCTTGGTGGTCTCCCTCTGGACTTCAGTGGCACCCTACGGCAGTCGCATGAAGACCCCCGACCACAACTACAACTCTAACGCCAATGGGAGGATTGCAACCAAAGGTTAGCCAGTTGGAACACTTCCCGCACGCATTGATTCTTTCCTGTTATCATTTTGCATGCTTCTCATTTACATCCCAGCGGTTTCCAAGATTAGAAACAGCATTGATTAAGGGATGAGAAGCCTGGAAGTGGGTGTGAGAATCGCTCTGGGAGAAGAGAAAATGATACCAGCAGAAAGGTTAAGCGTTCCCTGGCAGTGGATTCTTCTTACACTTTCCTGTGCCATTACAGTGTGCCCACCCTATATGCAGGAAACTCTAGCATAAAACAAAAAATGGGATCACTGCATCTCATTGCAATCAACAGACGAAATGTGCACGTGCACATGGAAGCACAGGCGCATGCCCATTGCATCCATTTAGTATAATAGGATGCGACGTTTCAAGCAACCTTGCATTCGTGCACATGGGGATTGTGCCAGAAGAGGGTACACGGTAGCGTTAAACATTAGTGAGCCTGCAGAGGTAATGTGTAGTCCATTTTGGATGCATGTACATGCATATGCATACATGCAAAAAAAAACACACCGGCCTTATGCACCCTTCTTAAAGCTTACCAGTTCTCTCTTGGAGTAAAAAAACCATACAGCTACAGTTATACAATGCTAGTGTGGCAATATTGTTTGACTGCAGGTCTAGGACTCTTGAGAGACCAGGGCTCAAATTACTGTTGATATTGTTCCAATTCCAACTTTTCCCCCAGAACCAGGACCGAAGACACTATATAAATGAATAGAATCCTAGAATCATAGAGTTGGAAGAGACCCCAGGGGCCATCAAGTCCAAATCCCTGCTATGCAGGAACACCCATGAAAGCATTCCCAACAGATGGCCAGCCAGCCTCGGCTTAAAAACCTCCAAAGAAGGAGACTCCACCACTCTCCATAGAGGCAGCAGCATATTCCACTGCCAGACAGCTCTGACCGTCAGGAAGTTCTTCCTGAAGTTCAGGTGGAATCTCCTTTCCTGAAGCTTGAGTCCATTGCTCCTTGTCCTAGTCTCTGCAGCAGCAGAAAACAGGCTTGCTCCATCCTCAACATGACATCCCTTCAAATATTGAAACATGGCTATCCTGCGACCTCTTAACCTTCTCTTCTGCAGACTAAACATCCCCAGCTCCCTCAGCCGTTCCTCAGAGGGCTTCATGGCTTCCAGACCCTCCACCATTTTGGTCGCCCTCCTCTGGACATGCTCCAGCTTGTTGACATCCTTCTTGAATTGAGGTGCCCAGAACCGGACACAGCATTCCAAATGAGGCCTCACCAATGCAGAATACAAGTGTATGAGCAAAAGAGCCAGTGAAGTGTAATACTTTGAGCATCAGGCAACGACTCTAGAGATCAGGGTTCGATTTCCCACTCAGCCATGAAAACCTACTGGGTAAACTTGGGTGCATCACACAATCTCAGCCCCAGACAACCCTGTGATAGGTTTGCCTTAGGGTTGCCAAAAGTTGGAAATGACTCAGAGGCACACAAAAACAACATAGATAAACATACAAAATGTGTCCATTAAAATATAATTCAACAATCAGTAGCATTAAAAACCATGTAAAACCAACACTGAAAATGCAATTGTACAAACTATTTAAAAACAGTAGAGGGCCCTGTAAAAAGAACATTCTTAAGAAAAATTGTCAGTACTCAAAAGCATTAAAAAATTAGAAAATTAGGATGGCAAAAAAATTTTGGAAGGGGGTATATGATGAAATCCAAAGAATTTGTAAGCTGAATTTTGAAATGAAACCGGAGCTCTATTTGTTAAATATGCTAGGGCAACAAAGGGAAATCAGAAGCCAGCAGAAGATATTATTACATCTAATAACTGTGGCAAGGTTGACATATGCGCAGCACTGGAAAGAAAAGAAACATATTGGTATAGAAGAATGGAAGTTAAAAGTCCTGGATATGATGGAGATGGAAAAGTTGGCATTTTCTTTGAAAAAGAAATCTATCCAGAACTTTGAGAAAGAATGGAAAAGAGTATTGGATTGCGTAAGGATAGAAATGTATAAGAAACCAAAGAAGAAATAATGTAACTGTTCTTCTCTCTGTAAGATGGAAATTATGTTTGTAATGGAAAGGAAATAAGCAATTTCAACTGGAAGATTTAAGCATGGAAGTGTGTGTGGGGGGGTTATTTTCGAGACAACTTTCAATAAAAAATTATGCAAAAAAAAAAATTAGAAAAAGGAAATCATTGGCATTTAAGAGAAGAACAGCAAGCAAGGGGACAGGACGCCAGTCAAACCCCGTGTTTTAAAGACATTCAGTACTCAACACTCTGTTTAAAGTCTTAGTGGACCACAAGCTGAACATGTGTCAGCAATGCGATGCGGCAGCTAAAAAAGCCAATGTGATTCCGGGCTGCATCAATCGGAGTATAGTGTCTAGGTCAAGGGAAGGGACGGTACCACTATTTTGCTTTGGCCAGGCCCCACCGCGATTAATACTACGTCCGGTTCTGAGCACCACGGTTCAGGAAGGATATGGACAAGCTGGAAGGTGTCCAGAGGAGGGCAACCAAAACGGCAGAAGACTTGGAAACCACGAAGCCCTAGGAAGAGTGGTTTAAGGAGCTCGGTATGTTTAGCCTGGAGAAGAGAAGGTTAAGAGGGGACAGGAGAGCCACGTTTAAATACTTCAAGGGATGTCGTACGAAGGATGAAGCAAGCGTGCTACATGCCCAAGGTCACCCAATGGGTTTCCACGGCCGAGAAGGGAATCCAACCCTGGACTCCAGGGTTGTAGTCCCTCACCCAAGCCACTATACTGTGTCGGCTTTCATGATAGCCACGTTTAAATATCTGAAAGGATGTTATATGGAAGATGGAGCAAGCTTGTTTTCTGCTGCTCCAGAGACTAGGATACAGAACAATAGCTTCGAACTTCAGGAAAAGAGATTCTACCTAAACATTAGGAAGAACTTCCTGAGGGTAAGAGCTGCCTGACAGTGGATTGCACTGTATGGGAAGTGTGGTGGAGTCCTTCTTTATAAACAGAGGCTAGATGGTCATCTTTCAAAGGGAGGGATTTGATGGTGTCTTCCTGTATGGCAGAAGGGGGTTGGACCAGGTGGCCCCTGGGGTCTCTCCAACTCTAGGATTCTATGATTCCATGAAATTAAAAAAAAAAGGAAAGAAAGAAAGAAGGCCACCCTAACCTTCCTAGGAAGTGAGGTCCAGAGCCAAGGGGCAGCTGTCAAAAAGATCCTGTTTCCATATCCCACCAGAAAAGCCTTTGAGGGTGGCTTTTTAAACGAAAGCCTCTTGGACATTATTTCTCTTCACAATCTAAAACGGAGTAGGCAAACTCCAGGGGCTAACCCAGACATCCCAAAACTCAGGCCATTTCCGCACTAGAGTGTTATAGCGCGATTATTCCACTTGCAACATCCTATGGAATCCTGGGGTTTGCAGTTTAGGGAGGGAGAATTAGAATTCTCAGCCAGAGAGCTCCTGTACCTCCCAAGACTACACAACCCAGGATTCCACAGGCAGCAGCTACAGTAGTTAAAGCAGAATTATAGTGCAATAACTGTGTAGTGCAGAAGGGCCCTGCCTGGGCTTATCTCTATTTCCATCTGGCCCTGTTTCTAGTTCTAGCTGGCCCTATCTCTATTTCCGACCGGTTCTCGTTGGCCCCATCTCTATGTCTAATTTCTTCTAACCAGCCCTATCTCTATAACATTGGCTCTATCTCTATTTCTGACTGGTGCTGACTGGCCCTGTCTCTGTTTCCAATCGGCGTTCTCCCATTTTCTACCTGGCCCTACCCAACTCTAATTTTAACCGGTCCTTTCTAACCCCATTACAGAGAAGCCTCTTTTTATATGTGCCAATAGCTGCCACCTGTCTCACGTCTCACGAGCAACGTTTGCCCGATTTTACCCAAATTCATCCAGCTTGTCGCTTCACACATGGGAGCAACTGCACTTTCATGGAAAGTAAGGTGGAGGAATGACCCTCGCAGTGTGGGACCTGGGTATCCACATGATGCAAAGGAACAGAAGGAGGAACAGTGTTTATACGGTGCCTAGAGAAATTCTCCTTGAAGGATTGACTAACCCACGCACGTGCAAAATCCCTGGCCCCAAAGACATCTTGAGCTGAATATTAAAACACGCTGCAAGGATTTTTCACATCCCTGACATGTTTTAAACACCTCCACTAAGGATTCAATTCCCGGGGAATTCTGCAGCGACTGAAATTCATTCCCATCCTGAAAGACAGCACAGAGACGGATTCTTGCTGCTCTGCTGGGTCAAAAGAAACCACGGCTGCCCCGCACCAGGGGCTGGAGGTTAGGACAGGCCTCGTGGATGAGGACCGGGGGGTGGGCGAGGTGCATTTTTTCTGCATCTCAAGAGCGGAAGGAGGTTGAAATTGGGAGGGGCTGTTGGGAAGAGAAAGAAAGCAGGCAGAGGTGGCGGAGGTTGGGTTGGCATCTCTCCAAGGCTGCCGGCAATTTGCATAATAAGGAGAGCATGCTTTTATCTCATTCTCCCCGTGTTCAACACACTTTGCAAACATTAACTAATTAATCTTCACAACACAGGGCCCCCTTCTATGAGCTAAGCAAACCAATCCACCCTTTCCTCTCCTTTCCTTTCGTCTTTGAGGGAATCATTTTCTTTTTGCAGATAGAATTTAGAGAATTGGGGGAAGAATTGCAGAGGCTTGCTTAATTGCTTGTTGTTGTGTGGCTTCAAATAACTTCTGACTTATGGCAGTGCGTCTCCCAGAGCCTTACTGGACACTCCAGAGGAGGGCAACCAAAACGGTGAAGGGTCTGGAAGCCATGAAGCCCTAGGAGGAGCGGCTTAGGGAGCTCGGTAGGTTTAGTCTGCAGAAGAGAAGGTTAAGAGGGGACACGATAGCTATGTTTAAATATCTGAACAAGGACAAGGAGCAAAGGATTCAAACTGCAAGAAAAGAGATTCCACCTGAACCTCAGGAAGAACTTCCTGGCGGTCAGAGCTGTCCGGCAGTGGAATCTGCTGCTGCCTCCATGGAGCGTGGTGGAGTCTCCTCCTTCTTTGGAGGTTTTTAAGCAGAGGCTGGATGGCCGTCTGTCCAAGGGAGGGCTTTGAAGTGTGTTCCTGCATGGCTGGGGGTTGGACTGGATGGCCTCGGGGGTCTCTTCCGACTCTATGATTCTAGGATTCTAGGATTAAAGCACTCCCTTTGACAAATAGTTTACAAAAGGAATGGCTTCAAACTTCAGGAAAAGAGATTGCATCTAAACATTAGGAAGAATGCCCTGACGGTAAGAGCAGTTTGACAGCGGAATACTTTGCTGCCTTGGAGTGTGCTGGAGTCCCTTTCTTTGGACATTTTTAAACAGAGGTTGGATGGACATCTGTCGGGAACGCTTTGATGGTGTATTCTTGCGTGGCAGAATGGGGCTGGGCTGGATGGGCCCTTGGAGTCCCTTCCAATTGTAGGATTCTACGTTCTGTGAGAGTTTGAAGGGCTCTAAAGGTCATCTAGTCCAAGCCCCTGCCAATGCAGGATTCCGCAGTTAAAAGAACTCTGAGAGGGGGCCTAGGAGACTAGAACAAGGAGCAACAGATTCAAAGTACAGGGAATGAAATTCCAGCAAACCTCAGGAAGAACTTCCTGATGGTCAGAACTGCCCAGCAGTGGAATTTGCTGCTGCCTCCATGGAGTGTGGTGGAGTCTCCTCCTTCTCTAGAGGTTTTTAAGCAGAGGCTGGATGCCCATCTGTCAAAGGGACGGCTTTGACGTGGGTTCCTATATGGCCGCAGGGGGCTGGACTGGATGGCCCCTGGGGTCTCTTCCAACTCTATGATTCTATGACTCTAATCACAACATCATTTTGGGATTCAAACCACTATGCTATAGACAGATGCCGATCCAAACACTTCCGCCTTCTTGAACCATTTCCCCCGTCCTTCTTTTACTGTTCTTGTTGTGTGTCTTCAAGTAATTTCTGACTTACGATGACCCTAAGGCAAACCGAACGAATCTTGCCAAGATTCGTTCACAGGCAGTTTGCTTTGCTTTCCTCTGAGGTTGAGAGAGTGTAGAATCATAGAACCCTATAGCTGGAAGAGACTGCAAGGGCCCTCCTGTCCAACTCCTTCTGCCATGCAAAAAGACACAATCAAGGGCCCGCATTTGACAAATAGCCATCCAGCTTCTCTGCAAAAACCCCCAAAGAAGAAGGAGACTCCTCCACATCCCATGGAGGCAGAATATTCTACTGTCTAACCGCTCTTACTATCAGAAGTTCTTCCTCCTGAGATGCACACTGTAACAGACGCTGGAAGTTTATTCATTTCAGATCCTGCTTTTGTTCCAGATAGATTTTTTTAAAAAGCAAACTGAGCTGGAAAGCAATCATTACCAAGAAATTTTTTTTAAAAAAACAAATGATCCTCTTAAAAACAGCCCTAACCGACAACAGTTCAAAAGCATTTAAAATATAATAAGGTGAATGAAAGCACAGCACTCTCACACAGTAAAAGATTCCTCAGCAATTATCAGTTAATACTGCAAAGCCGGTCTAAACAAGAAGATCTTGGCCTGCTGGCAAAAGGAAAACAGAGAAGGGGCTGATCTAACTTTCCGTGGTACCGAGTGCCACAGCCTGGGAGCTGCCACTGAGAAGATCCTACCTGCATATTTTCACCTGTCAGGTCAGCCCTCTTTTCCTTGCCATGCCATCCTAAGGCCTTGTTGCATTTTGCTGTTCAATGCCCTGCAATCCTGGTAGTGTTTTGCATGTAATGTTTTGCTGCTTAATGCCACCATGCAAATGCCAGGTATTTTAGTGCTTCTGCTGACTGGTGCCATGTAAAGTGGCTGGAAGGGGAAGATGGTAACTGAACGGAAAAAAACAGAAAACCACGGGTTGGGAATGAAGGTATGTTATTCTAACGAACCTTGGTAAGGAGGAGAACAAAGGCACACATTAGGTCACGGTCTTGGTGGGGAGAAAGCCGGTCTAGGAAGAGGAGTCGTTTCAATTAGGTGGCTATTAGGGGCCTCACACACCCACATTTGCAATGTCGCTGCTTATAAGACGCTGTAGTCTTGGCAACTGCTAGTAGGTGCCACGGTTACTCAAAAGTTTCTGAATAAAGCTTTTGCAAACTTCTAATCTCTGGGACAGGAGTTATCCTGTACACAGCATCTCCAGACATGCCTTCGAAGGAGGTTTTTTATATAAAAGCGTCCCAAATATTACTTCTCTTCGCAGTCTTAAAACAGCAGTGGCCAAATTCCAGGAGACAGTTCCGCCCCCAACTCCCAAAACCGACGCTGACTGCGCCATTAGCCCAAAACAGAAACCAGAAATGCCCAGTTTTAGATTTTGGTACAAATCTTGTTTGAGGAGACAGAAATCACAGAAATCCTATTTGAGGAAAAGGAGGTGTTTGCAGGTTTCCAAGGGGAAGACAGGAGGAAGAGTGAGAGAGGCAATGAGAGACGCTCTGGGAGCTTTTTGTTGTTTGTTCCGACCTTCTTTTTGGACTCAAGATGGGGTTTCTTTGGCAAGAATTGTTCAGAAAGGGTTTGCCTTTGCCCTCCTCTGAAGCTGAGAGAATGTGACCCGCCTAGGTTCACCCGGTGGGTTTCCATGGCTGAGCAGGCATTCAAACCCTGGCCTCCAGAGTTGCATCCAATGCTCAAGCCACGCTGGTTCTGGGAGCAACCACTGAGGAAGACCTGCTTAATTCCCTCACCAAATGGGCCTGCAACGGAAGTGGGACTGAGCGAACATCCTCTCTGAAGATCTTAAGACCCAGAGAGCGAAATGCACTCTTTCGGTTTCAAACCAAGCCATGCGTGGTTTTATAGCTCGGAAGCAGCCATTTGGATTCTGCCTGGAAATGGACCAGTTCCAACAAGAAACAACACAGGAGTAGAGGAGGAGGAGGTTTACTTCCACAGACGACAGGGAGAAAAAGAAGCTACTTTCTAAAGCAAAGCAGAGCCCGTTTGAGCACCGGACCACAGCCCTGGAGAACTGGGTTCTATCCCCTGCTTAGCCATGGAAATCCACTGGGTGACCTTGGGTGCGTCACACACTCTCAGCCCTCAAGAAAACTCATTATAGGGTAGCCTTTAAGTCAGAAAAGACTCAAAGGCACACACCAAAAAAACTGTACTTTTATTCTCATTATTCAACTGTTTTAAATTAGTGCTTTTTTAAATGCATAACTTATTTGTTTTCCAGCTTCTCTCATTACAAGACTTGCATTTAGCTGCATTATGTTTTCAAGTTTGTTGTGACACGCAGGTGCCACATGGGGAGAAAGAGGGAGTCATAAATAACAGGAACGCTGTGTTGTCTATTTGCAGTTTTCTTTTTAACAGTTGTGCTTTTCAGCAGTTTGAATTTGACTGAGAGCTTAATTACACTTCTAACTTTTGCAAGATGCAATTTTTTTTTTCTCCTGTATTTGTTTTAACTTATGGAAGCCGCCTTCATGCCCTCCAATATTTCACAGGGATACATGTGGCCATGAAACACGAGAGTGTGGTCTAGACAACACATTCTAGGAAAGGGTGCAGCTCTTTGCTTTTGCCTGGGTCCACTGGGAAGGGAAAGATTCTGCTCCCTTCTCTCCTCTTCTCTTCTCTCTTCCTGCTGGATGGAACTCAACAGAACTCACACTGCAGTCATGGAAGTAAGCTCAGGAGAAAGAGAGAAAGCGGGAGGACAAGGAAGGAGCTGGGACATTTTAAAAGCACCTGGAAGAGTGGGACAGCAGAGGATTAATCGGGATTGTCCCTGCCAAATCAGGATGGCTAGAGGCTGTGTGCTTGAAGAAAAGGAGACCACAGACCAAGAGGGAGCAAAGCGAAGACAGGTCCTTGGACCCTGTTTTTGCAAGGGAGGGTTTTGTTGGAATCCCCCTGGAAAACAAATTGGCCACCGTGAGAAACGCAGTTGTTGCCCCCTTGGTAAACCCTGTCCCGGGGTCTACAACTTTGATATAAAATTAACCTAACCCACCAGAGAGGTCACCCGGATGAGCACGTAGGCAAGAACGGTCGTACGATCGAAAGAACCAGGTCAGGCCAGTAAACTCCCCCGTCGCGTCGCCACAGGAGCCCTCAAGCTGTGCCAACCCACGGTGGACAAAGGATCCTCAGCCTTTAAGGGGTCAGTTTGAAGGGATTAAGAGTTTTCCCACAGAGTTGGGCACTGGAAGCAATAAAACCTTATCAGGCAAAATCCGTCTACATAAACTCACACTGCAACCCAAAGCGGGGGAAGATCCTGATACTTGGGTAACACCTTGTTATCTTCCAATATCAAAGAAGGTGCTGGTGTGAAGTTGCTTTCCGTCGCCGTCCCCTTTGTTCTCCCCGGGAGAGGATTTGTCCTCAAGGTAAATTTTTCCTATAAATAGTCCCCGTTTTTGGCTAGTTCTTCGGATGCCTCCCGGTCACACCAACTGACCGTTCCCCCCTCCCGACAGCCGCGCGATCTCCTTAGCGTCTCTCCGCTGAGGTCCTTTTCTTTCGCCGCTTCCCAGACGGAGGACTTCAGGAAAAGGTGCGGTATCACCCAAACCACGACTCCTTCAATAATCCCTCTATCTTATTTCCGCTCTTTATTTCTTTTTAGCCCTCGGATGCGCAGGTGAGTGTTTGCGTTGAGGAGAGCTGTTACTGTTTAATAAAGTCATCCATCAGACCTTTCTGTGTGATTTCTGACGGGACCTGACCCCATAAAAACTGGGTAAAAGATCTCGCTAGGTCATCCCGCCTCTCGCATTGCTGTTGCTTGTGCTCCGTTGAGCTCGCTTTCCCCATCGCTTGGAGCATATCGAGGTGTCCCTCTGGGACCCCCAGATTTTCAGGGTAACACAGTAATGAACTAGATAGAATCTCGGTTTCTTCCAACCGACTCCGAAGGTCATCCAGTGAAACCCCCTTCTGCCCTGCAGGAAGACACCATCAAAGCCCTCCCTTTGACAGATGGCCATTCAGACTCTGTTTAAAAACTTCCAAAGAAGAAGGAGACTCCAACACACTCCCAGGCAGCATATTTCACCCTCAAACTGCTCTCACCATCAGGAAGATCCCACTAAAGATTGCAATCTCTTTTCCTGGAGTTTGAATCCATTGCTCCTTGTCCTAGTCTCTGGAGCAGCGGAAAACAGGCTTGCTCCGTCCTACATATGACATCCTTTCAAATATTTAGCCATGGCTACCGTGTCCCCTCTCAACCTTCTCTTCTCCAGGCTAAACATCCTCAGCTCCCTCAGCCACTCCTCACAGGGCTTCGTGGTTTCCAGGCCTTCTGCCATTTTGGTCCCCCTCCACTGGACATGTTCCAGCTTATCAGTATCCTTCCTGAATTGTGGTACCCAGAACTGGACACAGGATTCCAGGTGAGGTCTAACCAAAGCAGAATAGAGAGGGACTGTCACTTCCTTTGACCGAGGCCGTGTCTCCTATTGATGCAACCTAAAAGTGCTCTTTTTTTGTTTGTTTCTTTGTTTTAGCTGCCGCATCACACTGTTAACTCATACTCAGCTTGTGGCCTAATAAGACTCCTAGATCTCCTAGAACTAGACAAAACTCTGACAAAACTTAACATGCAGATTTCAAAATGCCAAATTGCAACAGTCGGAGGGTATGTACCTTGAGTCTCAAATGGGGAAAAATGCAGGGCATCGGTAATAAGAACAGCAACGACAACTGCTACAAAATACAGGATGTCAAAAAAAAAATCTATACACTCATAACAGTTTATAATTCTGGAATTATTTGATTTTTTTACCCCCCTGCTCCTCAAAGAAAGCATGCACCCTTGACAGGATTAAGGATTCCAACCCTAGAGAAGTGTGGCAAAATCACAAGAAAAACTTCTAGTGAGGTTTGCAACTCCGGGCTTCAAGAATGCAAAGAGAGCGTAGCTGCGCACGGACATCAACCTGAACACCTTACGTAAAATAGTAATTGAAGATGGAATTCGTAACTGATTAAAGCATTATTATAGCATTTATTATTCAATATAAATGTATATATGTAGCCTTTAAACAACCACCATAGCTAGTATTAGCTGTTAAAGGGCGTATACATTTTTTGGGGGGACGCTCTGTATATAATTGATAGTTCTCTGCCAGATAAGTGCCACTGAGCTCCAAGGCAGCTTTCAGGGAGACCTTTCTAGAGGTTTGTGCCCTGTATGATGTAGAGGCGTCCGTCCTCTGCACCCGGGGATGGGAAATTCTCCTTAAACCTGCCCCGCTGTCTCCACGGCGGGCACACAAATGCCGGGTTGCCAGGAGCAAGGCCAAAACATGCCAGCCTCCCGATCAGAGCCCATCTCAAGCAATTCATTAAATGAAACAGACGCACAAAGAGAGACGCCTATGCAGCAAGGAAGGGGGAGGAAAAGGAGAAGAGAAAGCAAGCGCGCGCACACACAGACACACACACAACCCCTCCCTCCTGCCCAATTTACTTGCAGCCTCCATGTGCCGGGTCCCAAACAAGCTGGCAACAGCGAGCCGAAACCAAGTCCTTTGTCTCTGTAACAAAGAGTTAAACCAACTCCAGAAAGAGAGCGAGAGCGAGAGAGAGCCAAAGAGACTGCAGAGCACAGAATCCCGTCAGCAAGGCCGGCCGACTGCCGAGTCTGTGATACGCTGTACCAAGGACGGGGAAGGGGGGGGCAACCTCAGCCGGCCTCGTGGGAGCCGCCGGCTCACTTGCTGGGGGTGTGCGTGCAGTGGAATCTGATCCGAACAATGCTGCCTTCGCTGGGAGTGGCTCGGTACTCAAGAGAGCGGGGTGCCCCTCAAAGCCAGATGTTTGCAAAGCCAGACGGTTGCCAGCGGCCGGCAGGCAGAGGTGTAGCTGCCACGGAGAATGAGAAAAATAAAGCCATTACCCCCACCCCCGTTGGTTTTCAAACAGAGGCTGGATGGCTGTCCCTAAGGAGTGCTTTGATTTTGCAAAATGAGGTAGGATTGGATGGCCCTTGGGCTCTCTCCCAACTTTAGGATTCCATGATTCTACAATTCTAGGAATTCCTCCTCCCCCACAAATTAAATTTTCCTTTAGTTTCCAAATTTCTCCTTGCAGGGAGAGAGATGCTCGCTGGGTTGACATTCCCATGGTAGCGTGGCCAAGTTTTCAAAATTGCAATAAGGGAAAGCTCAAATTCATGATATGTAGTGCTGACAATCAGCAAGTATATAGAATCATAGAAATGTAGAGTTGGAAGAGACCCCAGAGGCCATCCAGTCCAACCCCCTGCTATGCAGGAACACACATCAAACCACTCCCAACAGATGGCCACCCAGCCTCTGCCTAAAAACCTCCAAAGAAGGAGATTCTACCACACTCTGAGATGGCTTATTTCACTGCCGGACAGCCCTGACCGTCAGGAAGTTCTTCCTGAGGCTCAGGTAGAATCTCCTTTCCTGCAGCTTGAAATACGGGTTGAGCATCCATCATCCAAAATGCTTGGGACCAGAAGTGTTCTGCATTTCTGATTTTTTTTTTATTTTGGAATACCTGCATTTGCATAGACATCATATACTGTACTCTGCAGGAGATCTCCAGGGAGCCTGTGAACGAACGAGCAGGAGTCCAGCCCCTGCTGTTTCGTGTCAGGCACTACACTTGGATTTCCTTCATTTCACGGATCCTCCCATCTCTCTCCAGCTTCGTGTCTCTCTCCAGCCTTGTGTCTCCTTTGTTTGCTACTTGTCTTGTGCATAAGATGCGAGGCTGCAGAGAGACTGAGGACCTGAGCGATGAACAAACAAGAGGGCTGCAGCCATCACCTTGAAAGCTGAAGCAGGTGGGGAAAAGTTTCCATTGTTGGAGGTTTACAGATTTCAGGATAAAAGATAAGTGTCATGCCCCCATCCCAGGACCCAGACGGGACCCTTCCCAACACAGAGATACGAAAGGGACAATATATACGGCAGCCAGCGTAGGTGCAGAAGGGAGAGCCCCAGAGACTCGGAGCATTTATATAGTAAGGACACATCAATTAGGCAAACAGCTGGGGGAGGCTGTCAGCCTATATAAACAGGGAAAGGGATGGCAAGAAGCCATTACAGATAACTGATACTATCGGTGGCACATTTGGATCCCTTGCTCATGTTCCTGGAAACCTTGACCCTCACCTTGTGTACGGACTTTGCTACTGGACTGTTGGAAAGAAATGCTGTGACATTTGCCCCAGTTAAAAATACATTTGATGAGCATGTGGGGAATACACCTGGGGAATGACTTGGCAAGTCACGGTGTAATCCCTAGGGGACAGTAAGGCTGAGTCGTGGTAATGTGAAATCATGGCAAGGGGGTGCATCAGCCATTGTCCCTAGCTGATGAGCTATCAGCAGGGCTGTATAAAAGAGGGGAGCTCAAACAGGTTTTTCTCTCTGACTCTCGCTGATTCCATGACACCGGAACTCTGTCCGAGCAAACCTCTGCCTGATATGATGCTAACCCTACGACTGAAGATCTGCGTATCCTCCCTGTACAGATGTGTATATATTGGAACTTGAAGAATAAAAGCCTCCAGGTATTTTTGGATGACAACACTGTGTGCTAGTGTTACTAACCAGGGGGTAGATTGGGGTCAGAGCTGACGCTGTATGTTTACACTCTGCTGCTGCTCACACTTATTGCTGTTTTCATACTCTGCTGTATGTTTATGCTTGCCTTTGGCACACGTTTTGTTCAGAGTGCAGCGGTTCCAGGGAGGATTTTGTGCTAGGTGCTGTAAAATCCATCTCCCGACAGGACTGCCACTTCGAATTTACTATGGATCCAGACTGAGAAAACAATTACTGGTAACTGGCTAACAAACTGTTACAAACTTTGCTTGTGGTTGATGATAACAGACTCTAATTGGAGAGCTATGAACCTTGGCTGGCTGCTGGCACCAGACAATAAGGAATACTCAACCAGTACTAACAAGTTTGTGTTCTGCCTAAAAATCAAATGGAAGCATTGATTTCAGTTAATTTAAGACATGTGTTTCTCTTTAAAACTAACAGATTGTTCACATTGATATACTACATGCGCACACAATTCCACAAGCCAGTGTTGCATAGTGGTTTGAGTGTTGGACTATGACCCTTGGGATCAGGGTTGGATTCCCCACTTGGCCATGGAAATCCAATGGGTGACCTTGAGTGTGTCACACACTCTCAGCCCCAGGAAAAAAAAACTTGTTATAGGTTCGCATTAAGGTTGCCATAAGATGGAAACAACCTGAAGACACACGACAACAACACAGGACATTTTGTTCAGTCCATACAGCCTCACTACTTGTTCTTTTGTCCACTGCATTCTGAACCAAGAACTAAAATTCTGAGATCTATTCTTCTTTTTACCTGCGAATACAGTTTCAGAAAAAAAATGTCTGTCTCCCAGCACTGACTCTGTGGTAACACACAAACTTTCTGCCCTGGCAGCAATGAAAATTAGGGTAAGATTTATTACTGATACTACAGCTGATCGCTCTAGGGATGGTCTTCTTTCATTTTAGAATGTTTGTTTATATTTAATAAGCTTTAATTGTACTGGATGCTTTCTTTTTTATAATAGGTAAGGATTATATGCTAGTAGTGTATTTACCCAGCATTGCCTGGGATTTTATTTTCTCATATGTAACACTTATTAGAAATACCTTAGAAACTACCTTACCTTACTTTAGGAATTAGATGCGGTTGAAATACACAGATTGGAAAGCCTGTGTCTCCAGTCCCCCAAACTGCCTTGTCCACTACCCATAACTTTTCCCCATATTCCCCAATCCAATCTGTACTCAGAGTTGTCAACACACAGAGGTTGGGTTTCTGAAGGAAATATACTGCCCTCCTCCTTGCTGCTAGGCCTTGTCTCCATAAGCAACCAGCCAGGCCCAAGAGCTCTCCGGCTGAGAATTCTAAAGGCCCGTCCCTAAGCTGGCAACCCCAGGATTCCATAGAATCTTCACAGCCAGCCGATCATATGAGGCCTTTGCCTCACACGGCCAATCGTACGAGGTCTTCGCCTGCCTGACACAGACAAACAGACAAACTCACAAACTCTGACTTTTCTATATTAGACTGATGCTGTATTTTTATATGCATGCATTTTGATACTGTATTTATTTACCCTGTATGTGAATGGTCTATGGTCTAAGCAATATTAAATTACTACCACTTGCAAAAGAGAAAGCTCTCAAACTGCGCAGGAGTCTGGCAGCATTTATATAGAAAAGACCCATTAATTTAGGGTCACAGCTGGGTAAGACTCCGAGCCTATATAACAAAAGACCAGAAGAGGAGGAAGCTGGTGTAGCTGGCTGATCCTATTGGTGGCTGCAGCCCAGCTTACTCCTGGATTCCTCGTTCACGTTCCTAAAACCCTTGACCTTCACCTCGGCCTTTTGCCCTTGGACACTCTATCGCCGGACTTACGGTAAACTCGAACTCTGGTCTCTCTAAACCTACCGAGAATCGGACTGCAATACGACTAAGACAAACTTTGCCTGTTAGCTCCTGATAACAGCCTGATCGGACCGCTGGAAGCCTTGGCAAAAGGAAAAGCTTTCTAACCGTCAAAAAGCAGGCATCCCTTACGATAAGAGATATCTCGCAACCCCATCCTTCGTTCACGCAGCCTGTCTGTTTTCTTTGGATGTCAATTCCAAAATGCTCAGTTGATTTTTTTTTTTTAAGACTCTAAACTCAGTAGCTGAATAAATTTTATTAATTTCACTGATCACGCTAGGCTCTGTTTGTTAAACCTAATAACCAGCAGCCACCAAACGCTGACTTGGTCTAGCTGTCTCCACTCATGCAATTTTGAGGACTTCGGCAACCACCGTTCCAACCCCATGGAAAATCTCATGCAAAAGGGCCTTGCACATGAACGCACAAGTGGTGGCAATCTTGTTAGCAGAATCAACACGGGCTTCACTCACATCCTTAGAAATGTGCTTGCATCCAAGTTCTTTCATTGCAGTTGCTGCGCCGACATCAGGAAACCTTCCATCTACATTTTTATTATGGCCAACAGTTTCAGCACAGTTGAAGTTTTAAGCTACTGAAATGCTAAAACATCAGGAACATTTCATTTGGCGGGGTGCACAATTCTTGTTTCTTTGCCCCTCCCCGCTACACCCTGGAGGTCAGGTAGCCCATGCAGTAGGTCTGGCAGGGGAGAAGGTCTATAGAGAGGGACATACTCTTTTCCCCTACCCGGCCCCCTTTTCCTAGTTCCCAGCAACTTCTTTCCTGTTTTCTCTCACAGACACCAAACTCCCCGCAAGGCAGAAAAAGACAGAGGGTGATTCTGCAGTTCTTGACTGAGCTATCTTTGCCTCCTCAATGATGTGTGTATGTGTGTAATTCCACACTGAGATTGGGTCCTTCAAGAAGTACACATGAGCAAATGCAGGATTTTCACATTGCATCATCCTAAATTTGAGAGGGATCAGTATAAGAATCAGAGAGAGAGAGAGAAAGAGAGAGGGAGAGGGAGCAGGGCCAAAGCTAACCAAATGAATTTCAGCAGAGAAAAATGTAAGGTCCTGCACTTAGTCAGAAAAAATGGAATCCACAAATATAGGATGGGGGACACGTGGCTGGATAGCTATACATGTGAAAGGGATCTAGGAGTCTTGGTAGGTCACAAGCTGAACATGAGTCAGCAGTGTGATGCGGCAGCCAAGAAAGCCAACACGATTCTTGGTTGCATCAACAGGAGTATGGTGTCCAGGTTGAGGGAGCTAATGGTACCACTGCACTGGTTAGGGCTTATTTGGAATCCTGTGTCCAGTTCTGGGCACTTCAATTCAAGAAGGGTATTGACAAGCTCCCTCCTAGATACAACGTCCCTTCAAATATTTAAACGTGGCTGTCAGGTCCCCTCTTAACCTTCTCTTCTGCAGACTAAACATACCCAGCTCCCTAAGCTGCTCCTCATACGGCTTCATGGCTTCCAGACCCTCCACCATTTTGGTCGCCCTTCTCTGGACATGCTCCAGTTTATCCATATCCTTCTCGAATTGAGGTGCCCAGAACTGGACACAGTATTCCAGATGAGGTCGAACCAAAGCAAAATACAGTGGTACCATCACCTCCCTCGATCTAGACACCATACTCCTACGGATGCAACCAAGATGAGACCAAGGTTTGATGAAACCAAGATGCAACCATACCTGTGAAGGCAGGGAAGACTGAAAAAAGGGGTGTCTCCTGTGGGTAGTGATGGAGACGCACAAGGAGAGATTAGCATAATCTATATTTGTACCTCATCTTTTCCCCCAAACTTGGAGTCAACTCAGTAGTCCTTTCTTGGGCAAGCGGCCAACGCATGACCTCAAGACCTGCTGCTTTCTTCCAGCACAGTCCTTTTTGGCTGCCAAGAAAAAATAGATCCTATCCCAGGGTTCGGAGAAGACCCCACGCAGAGCGTCTCTGCCCCAAATAAGAAGCTGTGGGCAACTGCCCGCCACACCACACTTTTGGCCAAGCTGGAAATGCAAGAGCAGGTGTCAAAATGCTTGGGCATTGCTTGGGAACTTTTCCAGGAAAAGAGCGGTGAGTGTAGAGTTTGCATCTCCAAGGGGGCCGGTCCCTTTGGCAGCCAATGCTGTAAATAAAAAAAGTCCTCTTTTTTTTGCTGTGCTTTGTGGGAACATTCTGCTGAGTCACCGGGGAATGCTGAGCCGAGAGAGGAACCAAGTGCCAAGTTGGCAGTCCAGGATCCTTTGGGGTTTGGCAATGGGGTTTGGCACAGGAGACAATGTCAGCATGAAACCGGACAAGGAGCCAGAAAGTCAGCTGTGAAGTCAAGGTTCTGGACAGGCACAGGACAGCTTTTATTTTATTCTCGCTTTCTCAAACTACAACGGGAAGAAAATGGCTCTCATTTGCATAAATGAGGGTGGCATTTGAGGAAAACATGGCATAAAGCAAGCACCAATTACTCCGCTCTTCCCTCCTCCACCATCCTTTCTCAATGTCCGTTTGTGCCTTGCAGAAGGAGGGGAGAGAGAGGAAAAAAAACCAGACCAAATTAAAAAGCCATGAGAATCAAGGGCTGCAGAAGGTCATTCTAACCCTGCCAAGTGTTTTTAAGGCCAGCTCATCAACCGCCACAAACCCTATTGTCATGCCTGGAGTAACTTGAAATCCATAAACTTCACTCAGAGGTAGCAAAACGAGCAACACAGCACACTTCGTCTGAAGTTGCTGAGACTGAATCAGACGTGACGGTTACGTCATACCTTTCCGTACAAATTTAGGTGCACAAAGCTGTGATCGGAGACGATCATAAATTTAACATCACTCCTCTCTATTAGACACTTCCCAGACTCCCACTTATTTACTACTCTTTCATCTTTAAGGCTGGAACATGTTTCCTGCCCCTTCCCTTTGGACACTTCAAGTTCCCAAAACACCTTTTGGTACTTTTGATTTTGCCCTCTCTGATCTACCCCCTCACTTGATACACGGTTCCACTCATAGAATCATAGAAATGTAGAGTTGGAAGAGACCCCTGGGGCCATCCAGTCCAACCCCCTGCCGTGCAGGAACACCCTCAAAGCTCTCCCGACAGATGGCCATCCAGCCGCTGCTCAAAAACCTCCAAAGAAGGAGACCCCACCACACTCCAAGGCAGCAGATTCCACTGCCGGACAGCCCTGACCGTCAGGAAGTTCTTCCTGAGGTTCAGGTGGAACCTCCTTTCCTGCAGCTTGAATCCATTGCTCCTTGTCCTGGTCTCTGGAGCAGCAAGAAACAAGCCCCCTCCTTCCTCTACATGGCATCCCTTCAAATATTTAAACAGAGCTATCATGTCCCCTCTTAACCTTCTCTTCTGCAGACTAAACATACCCAGCTCTCTAAGTCTATCCTCATAGGGCTTCATGGCTTCCAGGCCCCTCACCATTTTGGTCGCCCTCCTCTGGACCTGCTCCAGCCTGACCATGTCCTTCTTGAATCGGGGTGCCCAGAACTGGACACAGGATTCAAGATGAGGTCTAACCAAAGCAAACTAGAGTGGTACCAGTACTTCCCTCGATCTAGACATCGTACTCCTATTGATGCAGCCGAGAATTGCATTGGCTTTCTTGGCTGCCACATCACACTGCTGACTCATGTTCAGCTTGTGGTCTATTAAGACTCCTAGATCCCTTTCCCACGTACGGCTATCCAGCCACGTGTACCCCATCCTATATTTCTGCATTCCATTTTTTCTACCTAAGTGTAGGACCTTACACTTCTCTCTGTTGAATTTCATTTTGTTAGCCTTGGCCCAGCTCTCCAATCTATCCAGGCCATTTTGAATTTTGATCCTGTCCTCTGGGGTATTGGCAACCCCTCCCAGTTTGGTGTCATCTGCAAATTTGATCAGCATGCCCTCTATTCCTTCATCCAAGTCGTTGATGAAGATATTGAACAGCCCTGGGCCCAGGACAGAACCCTGTGGCACCCCGCTGGTCACCCCTCTCCAGGATGAAAAGCAGCCATTGGTGAGGAGCACCCTTTGGGAACGGTCAGTCAACCAGTTACAGATCCACCCGACATAGCCCTGTCCAGCCCACATTTTACTAGCTTCTTTGCAAGAATGTCATGGGGAACTTTGTCAAAGGCCTCACTGAAATCGAGATATGCTACATCCACAGCCTTCCACTCCATGGAATCTTGGGATATGTAGTTCTTGTTGTTACCTTCCCTCAATGTCAAGTCTGACTTAAGGCAGCCATCTCCTAGGGTCTTCATGGTAAATTCATTCCAAGGAGATTTGCCATTATCTTCCTCCTAGGCTGACAGCACGAGGTACTCAGGGTCATCCACAGGGCTTCCAGGGCTGAACAGGGATTCGAACTGTGGCCTGTCAGAGTCCTACCTAGTCTACTGCAGCTCCAGAGGTTCGGACACGGAGCAATGGCTCCAAACTACGGGAAAAGAGATTCCACCTAAACATTAGGAAGAACTTCCTGAGGGTGAGAGCAGTTTGACAATGGGATACGTTGCTCCTCCATGGAGTGTGGTGGAGTCCCTCCTTCTCTGGAGGTTTTTAAAGAGAGGCTGGATGGACATCTGTCCAAGGGAGCACTTTGATGGTATCTTCCTGCATGGCCGAAGGGGGTTAGACTAGATGGCCCCTGGAGTCTCTTCCAACTCTACGGTTCTATTGAACAAGCCTTTTCACCATCAGAAAGGTGGGGCATCTCAGTCTCCAACAGCACTCCGCCTTTGTCAAAAATATTTTAAGAGAAAAGAAAAGAAGTACACAAAAGTGTGCCCGCAGCCACTGGCTCAGAATTCGGACACAGACTTATTTATGGATTTAACCAGACCATCCACACACCGCCTCCAAGTCCATTGGCCACACTGATGAACACCCTGTCCTACCTAGCCTGTTCGGCGTAGAAGGAGCTGGAGAGGCTAACTCCCCATTGGCTGCTCTGGGAGGACCGGGAGGAGGCAGGAGGAGAAAGCCGGTGAGGTTCCCCACGTTGCGCCGGTAAGGAGAGCAGACGGCATCACAACAGCAGAGTTTCAAAGCCGGGGACGCTGATCTAATCGAGGATAATTACAGTAATTCATCTTTTAAGCACCGCCGCTCAGGACCTCAACCTTTATTTAGCCGCTTTGATGCCTGCATGAGCCATTACTGTATTATAATAAACACGTTAAATGCATTTTCATGTTTGCAATGTGTCTCGGCGGTCCTTGTGCAATGACAAAGCACATTCGGTGGCCGGCAAAACAGATCAAGAACGGATCAAGAAGGTCTGGTGAAGGGCGGCGTGATTCAGCCAGGAGAATTAACTGGGGAAGAGCCCCTTGGATCCCACCACTTGAACCTAGAGGGGAGCAAGGCAGGTGGGGGGGGGCCACATTTTCAGACTGTCCCAAACAAGGAAAGACTAGAATCATAGAGGTAGAAAGGGCACCGCAGGTACTCAACTCCAACTAGAGCATTTTTTATTTATTCATGAGTTCAGTGAGCCCTCTACTTTTGTAGCAGTTGGGTGCAAGACCCCCACTAAAGTGGAAACAATGCAAATAAAAATAAAATAAAAAATCGCAAAATGCTACTTTTCTTTCCTGGGAACGCTTCTCTGGGAATATCTAGGTTCTCCAGAGCAGTTCCACAGACAATTTCTGGCGGAAGTGGGTCCACAGAGTTATACCAGAGGACCTAGCCATACCTAGAGAAGTGTTCTCTCTAGGAATCTCTAGGTCCCCCAGCACGACTCTGTGAGCCACTTCTGCCAGAAGTGGACCATAGAGTGGTGCTGGAGGACCTAGAGATTCCTAGAGAGAAAATATATTTTCCCGTAGCAGGGGCAAAAAAGGTAAGAATTTTTTTTTAATAAACAAATTAATTAAATAAATAAATAAATAGCCTATGAATAATCAAATCCATGAGTGCTGAACCTATGAAAGGGGAGGGAGGGCTGTAAAATAACCAACCAGTTGTACTGAATTAGTTTTTTCTCATCTTGAAATGGAGCATAAAAGGGTTCTGAGCCCCATATCAAACTGCAATGAGAAAAGACGGATGAACATTACGTTATTCTAACTATTGGAGATCCAACTAAGCATAACTATTAATAGTCATATCCACAAATCACTGCATCATTTCGATTCTTACCGCTCAAGAAGTGATTCCTATGGAGGATGGAGCAAGCCTGTTTTCTGCTGCTCCAGAGACTAGGACACGGAGCAGCGGCTTCACACTACAGGGAAGAGATTCCACCTAAACATTGGTAAGAATTTTCTGATGGTAAGAGCAGTTCAGCCGTGGAATCCGCTGCCACCTCCATGGGGCGTGGTGGAGTTTCTTCCTTCTTTGGAGGTTTTTAAATAGCGGTTGGGTGCCCCCCCCGACAAAGGGAGAGTTTTGATGGCGTAGCCCTGCATCATAGAACGGGGTTGGACTGGATGACCTTGGGGTTCTCTTCCAACTCTCCATGAATGTACAATTCCGTGAGAAGTATGGGAGAAAGCAAGGAGAAGAGAGAGAAACTGGGAGATTTTAGAAACAGCTGAGAAAGGATGAGAGAGGATAAACCAGGCTATACCTGCTAAATCAAGACAAAGGGAGGATTTGAACTGGGATGGTGGTACTTCCATACCGTCACAGCAGGGAAACTAGAATGCGGCTGAATGCATTGCAGGCCTTCCAGAGACAACAACCCTCGAAGTAAAAAAAGCAGGAATGACCGAGCCAGCAAAACACAACGCTGTCAGTCCAGGCAGGGAGCCTTCTGCGTCGTGCAAAACAACTGTGCACAAAATCAGCTCAGCTGCTGTTCCTTTTGTCTTCCGAGGGCTTCGTTTCCCACTTACCGCTTTGGATATTGCAGCATTTCCAAAGAGATGCAAATTTCTCTGCCTCCATCAAGGCCAAGCTGCCGACTGGCCCCATTAGGGGAGAAATATCACGCGAGAGGAATAGAAAGAAAGAAAAGAAGAACGAAAGGAAGAGGAAGAGACAGATTTCCTCTCCGTTTCAAGAGAGTGCTTGAAAATTGCCTAGTTTTTCCCAGGCCATTTCCGCACTAGACTGTTATTGCACTATGATTCCATTTTCAACATCCTATGGAATCCTGGGGTTTGCAGTTTTGGGAGGGGCCGGCCGGCCCCTCCCAAAACTGCAAACCCCAGGATTCCATAGGATGTTGCAAGTGGAATCATAGTGCTATATCAGTCTAGTGCAGAAATGGCCCCACTTTGGGAATTAACCTGCTCTTTTAGAATGTGAAAATACATCAGTTTTCACCACTGCATGATTTACAATTCCTGCTGTTTGTTTACGGCTCAATTGTGAATACTGCTTGTTTGCAAATTTTTCTTGAGCATCATTGATTGACTTCAGGAGAAGCCAACTGGTATCTGAAAGGTGGTCCATAGAGATTCTAATTAATTGATTGGATGGACTAATTGGCTTCATCAGCAAGGCTACCTTAGAAACACCCTAACACGAGCCTAATATCAGATATTGTGCCAGAGAAAGTTACTTTCGGGGATGACTGGAGCCTGAATCCAAGTCTGCTAAACAAAGGCCAAGCTGGTAGGCAGAGTGTTATGGGAGCTGTAGTTAAAAAAAAGTAACTTTCCTCCAAATGCAATGGTTTTTGCAATCCACCCAAGTGACAGAAGCTTGACAGAAGGTCTTCCAGGGAGGTGGGCGGTGAGTTCCCATCCTCTGCCAGCTATCCTCTCCACCCCATTTTAGTTGGAGAATCCAGAAAATGAACCTAGAACCTGCCATATGACAAAAAAAAATTGCTCTTTCATGGGACAACATAACTTCCCCCAACAAGTCAGACATATACGGTATTTTCCGGCATACAAGATGCACCTGTATCTAAGAGGCACCCCATTTATACACTGGGCAAATATTATTTCCTGGTGTATAGGACACACTGGTGTATAAGACACACCCCATTTTCAAACAGTATTTTTTTGGGGGGGAAAGCGAGTCTCATATGCCAGCAAATACAGCAGTTTGCTATGGAGGGGAGAAGCCAAAAGTAAAGGGCAGAACTTAAGAGTCTCCTGCTTGTTCGACAGGTTAGGGACCAGAGCACTGCCAAAAAGTGGAAATCAGTCTTTTCTTAGCAGGCAAATAGCAAAGGAAAGAACGAAGGAAGGAGGGAAACTTCCCATATTTCCCCCCATCTGGTCTTTCCCTGTGCTCCTTTGGATCTCTTCAGCAGCAAAAACGCCAAGAGACAAGGATAGAATCATAGAACTGGAGGAGACCCCAGGGGCCATCCAGTCCAGCCCCCTGCCGTGCAGGAACACCCATCAAAGCACTCCCTTGGACAGATGGCCAGCCAGCCTCTGCTTAAAAACCTCCAAAGAAAGAGACTCCACCACACTCCATGGAGGCAGCCTATTCCACTGCCGGACAGCCCTGACCGTCAGGAAGTTCTTCCTGAGGTTCAGGTGGAATCTCCTTTCCTGCAGCTTGAAGCCATTGCTCCTTGTCCTAGTCTCTGGAGCAGCAGAGAACAAGCCTGCTCCCTCCTCAACATGACATCCCTTCAGATATTTAAACATGGCTATCATGTCCCCTTTCAACCTCCTCTTCTGCAGACTAAACATCTCCAGCTCCCTAAGCTACTCCTCAAAGGGCTTCAAGGCTTCCAGACCCCTCACCATTTTGGTCGCCCTCCTCTGGACACGTTCCAGCTTGTCGATATCCTTCTTGAATTGAGGTGCCCAGAACTGGACACGGGATTCCAGATGAGGCCTAACCAAAGCAGAATAGAGTGGGACCATTACCTCCCTCGATCTAGACACCATACTCCTATTGATGCAACCAAGAATCGCGTTGGCTTTCTTGGCTGCCGCGTCACACTGCTGACTCATGTTCAGCTTGTGATCTACCGAGACTCCTAGATCCTTTTCACACGTAATATAGAGTCTAAGAACTATAGAGCTAGAAGAGACCCCCAAGGGCCATCCAGTCCAACCCCCTTCTGCCATGCAGGAAGACACAATCCAGTTCAGTTCAGTCCAGTATAAATTTATTGATTGACCATATTAGAAGATATAACCTCAAATGTTATAACATACAGTAAAATGAGCAACTAAAATACGGTGGAGTAAAATAAAATAAGCTAAAATAAGGTAAGATGCAATAAAATGTGATAAGATGTAATAAAAAAGAATAATGTAAAAGACTATAAATAAATATCAATACTTGTAATAATAAGTCACCATCTTGTGACAAGATGAAAATAGTAAAATACAGAGGCAATACATATTTAGATTAATTCATCACCCTTGCATTCAACCTCAGTATGTTCTATGAATTGTTTTGGAAGACACCATCCGAGCCCTCCCTCTGACAGATGGCTACCCAGCCTGTGTTTAAAACTATCCAAAAACAGGAGACACTCTATCGAAGCAGCAGCAGATTCCACTCTTGAACTGCTCTTTGCCTGAGATTCCTTGGTGGTCTCCCATCCAAGTTCTAACCAGGGCTGACCCTGCTTAGCTCCCAAGATCTGATGAGATCTGGTACCCTCAGGCTATTTAGGCCCTCCTGCCCTTTCCTTTACTTGGACAAAATTGTTTCGTTGGGTATAATTCCATAGGAATTGAATTATAATTCCTTAGGAACGATGTGCATATGCGCTTTCAGTTTGCCTGTCAACTTATGATGATCCCCATGAATTTCACGGGGTTTTCTTAGACAAGGAATCCTTGGAAATGGTTTGGCCAGTTCCTCCCTCTGAAATACAGCCTAGGGTACCTGGGATTCACTAGCAGACTCCCATCCAAGTACTAATCAGGGCTGACTCTACTTAGCTTCCAAGAAAAGACAGGATTTGGTGCCTTTAGAGTATTTAGGCCTGTGTCTTCAAGTCACCTGTCAATTTATGGCAACCCCATGAATTTCACAGGCCTTTCTTAGTCAAGGAATAATCAGAGCTGGTTTTGCCAGATCCTTCCTCTGATATACAGTCTCTAGCACCTAGTAGTCATTGGTGGTCTCCCATACAAGTACTAACCAGGGATAACCCTGCTTAGCTGCTAAGATCAGACAGGATCTGGTACCTTCATAATATTTAGCCCCTCCATCTGGTTCTGTACATAAGGTCTCATAACTGGGCTGCTTCTCCCGGGGATACAGAATGCAGCAGAGCTTTCCAAACCGTGTGTCACAACATGTTTGTGCATCGGCTGCAATGTGTAGGTGTGTTGCACGAATGCCGCAGTGTGCGGTGTGTCTCCTGCCGCCGCAGAGGGGCTCTCTCTGCCACTACCACCCCAGGCCGATGAAGACCTGGAGACGGTAGCAAAGGCGGCAGGCCAGGCATGGGCGGAGGGGCTGCCTCCACTTACTGAATTACTTACTGAATTACTGTGTCACGAAATGATGCACGTCTAAAATGTGCGTCACCAACATGCAAAGTTTGGAAAGCTCTGGAATATAGAACCCTGTCGCTAAGCTGAGTCAGTTCCATGTAGATCAGTACTGTTAACACTGACTGGCAGCAACAGTCCTGTTTGGAGATGCTGGGGCTTGAACTTGGAACCTTCTGCACAGAGAGATGGTACAGAGTTCAAATCCTGGTCCATTTGACCCAATATTCTCAACTCTGACTGGCAGCCATGGGTCTCCACTGTTTTGGGTCAGATTCTTCTCATAGCCCTACCTGGAGACACCAAGGAGTGAACCCGGGATCTCCGGCATAAGAAGATTGATTGATTGATTGATTGATTGATTGATCGATTGATTCATTCATTCATTCATTGGTCCTGGTAGCCCAGGACTGTTAGCTCTGCCTGGCAGCCATGGTTTTCTCCAGAGTTTCAGGCAGGAATAATCTCCTAGCCCTCCCTAAGAGACTCCTTGCTCTTTCCTAGCGATGGGAGGAACATTTGAAAATACTCGAAAACATGGTAAAAAAAAACCCATGTTTTTTGAGTGTCGAAACACCCTGATGAGAAAAATCCTGATAAGAAGCTTCACAATTTGGGGCTTGTTCTGTGCAAAATTTGCACATGGTTGTTCTGTACAGAACACAGTATTTTCTGTGTGAAAAATAACATTTCAGCACAGACATATTAATTTCTGCACAGAAAATGCTGTAACTGGGGATATAGTCTGCATAAAACTTGGATGTGGAATATTTGCATTAAAAAAACAGCATTTCCTGTGCAGAAACTTGGAAATCTTTTGGAAGCTTCCTTGGGTCCCATCTTGGGAGAATGGCAGCATAGAAATTCAATAAATAAATAGAAAGGAAAGAAGGAAGAAAGAAAGAAAGAGAAATATTTCTGTGTTGAAATATTATTTTTCAATTCAGAAAATGCTGCTTCTTGTGCAGAAAATGCAGTTTTCTGTGGAAAACAACCACACGTGCAGAATAAATCCTGAATTCCAACTAGCCTTTGAAAACCACGTGATTTTCAAAGACTTTCTCTCAGTGGAAAGAAAATCGGTGAAGTTACTCACCACTACCTTCAAGAGGAAATTAGTGAAGAATTACATCCCTGCTTTTCTGCCCTGGTGGTCTCTCATCCAAAGATCAGCCAGGTTCAACCTAATTTAGGTTGCAAAATCAGGTAATATCAGGTGCGTTTAAGTGGTACAGATGATATTCCGAACCCAGAAGTGCTTTTTTATGAGAAAGAGAGAAGAGAGGCCCTAAAACGATAAAAAGGCCAGTTGTGGAATTGTTGGGTTGTTTGCTTTTTAGCTTGCAGAATTTTGTGGTAGGTTGCAATGCATCATCAAATCAGGTGGAAACAGCTTTGATGCAAAGAGTGCACCAGACCTACTGGCCAGAGATTTATCTCAGGCTGAGAGGACTCTGGCTTCTGGATTTCTGGAGGCATAAAATCATAGAAACATGGCATCCAGCTTCTGTTTAAAAACCTCCACAGAAGGAGACTCCACCACACGACACTGAGCCAGCAGCATATTCCACTGCCAAACAGCTCTGATCATCAGGAAGTTCTTGGCGGCTGATGGCTCCCATGTCAGTGAAACAGTGAATCTACTCCAGGTTTAGAAAAGTCGGCTTTGAGGACTTCTCCATGGTAGTTGTTTTTGGTGCAGCTTCAAGTCATTTCCAACTTATATCAGCCCTAAGGTGAACCGATCGTGGTGTTTTCTTGGCAAGATTTGTCCAGAGGAGATTGGCCTTTGCCATCCTCTTAGGCTGAGAGTGTGTGACTTGCCCAAGGTTTCCAGTGGGTTTCCAGGACAGAGCGGGGATTTGAACCCTGGCCTCCAGAGTTGTCATCCAACGCTCCAACCACTGCACCACGCTGCCTCCTTTAGCCGAGGTACTGAATTCTATCCCACTAATATGTCCAGCGCCTTGGAAAGCTCGTTTAAAGTTGTCCAAAATGTGGAGTGGATTCAATGCCCAACGGTCATCACTGCAACCTACTCAACAAATGACATTATTTTGGCTCTCAAAACACAGTCATGAGCCCCAAGACGAGCAGCAAGCTGCCAAATTGAAATCCAGTAGCTTTTTAATGAAAAAAATGGCATCCAACAGAGAACGCTCTGCCTAGGGGATGAACTGCCTCATTTACCCGATAGATTCCATCCAGTAATCCCTCTCCCCCTCTTCTTCCTCATTCTCCCACCCTGCCCCAGACCTATTGTACTAAATCTGGTTCGGGTACCATATGTTCCATCCCGCGCTCACAAGCACAAAATCCCGGCCGATTTTCAAGCCGCCAAATCCCCTAAGCCTTCCTGAGTCAGAAAAGATCTGGATTTTATTATCGTTTTCATTTTCCTTTTCTCCTCTAAGGACGGAAACGCAAAGGATGCGCCGACGGACCAAGGCACGAATCCCCATAATAAGACGGCATTTGCTCTGGAACCGCACTGCAAAGGAATAACATTCAGCAGGGCTTTTTCCCTCCTCTCCAACGCCCACCCATGCCGCAAAAACACAGTTGCAATTTAAAATATTTACATAACATCTTCCTACTTTGTCTCCCAAAACTTAAAAGACACTTTAAACAATCCTAGCCCTAAAAATAGGGCTAGAAATTCACCGTTAAACAAAATGAATCAAACTAGTCTGAAAGTACCACAGCTATAACTGTGAGCTCAACAAAGACTCCTTTTTTTCTGCAGACCAAATATGAGCAGACCAGTCCGTTTGGAGTTCAGACCCCAGCATTCCTCACCTTCAGTCGTCTTGGCTAAGGCTGATGGGAGATGTAGTTCTATAGCGTCTGGAGGGATGCATGATTTCTTCCCCTTGGCCATTTCCGCACTACACTCTTATAGCACGATTATTCCACTTGCAACATCCTATGGAATCCTTGAAAGTGGAATAATCGCGCTATAAGAGTGTAGTGCAGAAATGACCCTTCCATAAGCCACGGGTGGGCTTATGGGGAGGTCCAGGGGCCAATTTCTGCCCGGACCACCTTGTGGGCTGCACCCCCTCCAACGGCAGGCCCAAATGCCACTGTCTTCCTTTGCGTTCCCATCTTTCACTTGCTATAAGACCCACTCATTTGTCTTTTCAGAAGTCCATAGCATGTGCAGATCTAGCTTACTACTTGCTAACTTATTTAATAAATTGCTGGCTTTTTGCCGTAATAATAAACTTGTACTTGTACTTATTTAATAACTACTAACTGGCTGGATAGCAGCACGTGTGAAAAGGATCTAGGAGTCTTGGTAGATCACAAGCTGAACATGAGTCAGCAGTGTGACGCAGCAGCCAAGAACGCCAACACGATTCTTGGTTGCATCAAGAGGAGTATGGTGTCTGGATCGAGGGAGGTAATGGTATCACTCTATTCTGCATTGGTTAGGCCTCATCTGGAATCCTGTGTCCATTTCTGGGCACCTCCATTCAAGAAGGATGTGGACAAGCTGGAACGTGTCCAGAGGAAGGTGACCAAAATGGTGAAGGGTCTGGAAGCCATGAAGCCCTCTGAGGAATGACTTAGGGAGCTGGGGATGTTTAGTCTGCAGAAGAGAAGGTTAAGAGGGGACATGAGAGCCCTGTTTAAATATTTGAAGGGATGTCATGTAGAGGAGGGAGCAGGCTTGTTCTCTGCTGCTCCAGAGACTAGGACGAGGAGCAATGGATTCAAGCTGCAAGAAAGGAGATTCCACCTGAACCTCAGGAAGAACTTCCTGATGGCCAGAGCTGTCCGGCAGTGGAGTCTGCTGCTGCCTCCATGGAGTGTGGCGGAGTCTCCTCCTTCTTTGGAGGTTTTTAAGCAGAGGCTGGATGGCCATCTGTCGGGAATGCTCTGATGGGTGTTCCTGCATAGCAGGGGGTTGGACTCGATGGCCCCTGGGATCTCTTCCAACTCTACGATTCTATCATTACCAGTAATTAGCTATCACATTATAATATCATTACTTGCATCAAACTACTTACATCAAAATGACTGTTTACTAACTTATTTCTTTAGTAACAACTAAGTACAGTGGGCTGTCAGTCTGCACTAGGTTTGGTTCCAGGGCCCCCCATGGATACCAAAATTCATGGATGCTCAACTCCCATTATGTAAGACAGTGTAGCAAAATGGATTCCCTTATATAAAATGGCAAAATCAAAGCTTTTCATATATATTTTTTTCAAGCCGTGGTCGGCTGGATCTGTGGATACAGAATTTGCAAATATAGAGGGCCAACTGTATTACAACTAGTGGCTAACATACTATTTAATCCAAAGCAAACTACTTACATTTAACTTTTTCACTGTTGTAGTTAACTGTCATCAAATTGCCTGTGACAACTCTATGGATAAGAGACCTCCAAGTCACCGTATCATCGACTGCCGTGCTTAGCAAACTTGTTTTCTGCTGCTCCAGAGACTAGGACGTGGAGCAATGGACTCAAACTTCAGGAAAAGAGAACTTCCTGAGAATAAGAACAGTTTAATAGTGGAATCCACTGCTGCCTCAATGGAGTGCAATGGAGTCTCCTTCGCTGGAGGGTTTTTTTTTTTAAAATCATTTTATTCAATTCACATATTAAAAAAAAACAATTATTGCTGGGCTTTACATGAATTTTCTTTGATCTTCCACGCTGATCTAGATTTCATTTTCTATATCTCTTAACTTGTTTATATTAATGTACCACATTGTATTGATCATATTACACATAAGTTCTTGCAATAGCATCACCCCATTCCAATTTCCTGATATATATCCAATTGTCCACTCATTCATTATCATAAGTATAAATCATCCATTTCCATCTGTCAGTACCCAGCAATTACTCAGTACCATTTGCCATTCTTTCGAAATCTCGTCGTCTGATTTCCCTTTTAATCTCTGAGAGACCATATCAGCATTTCTATTTTCAACAGATGTTCCCCACCATTGCTCTATTGTGAGTATTTGCTGAGTTTTCCAAAGCTTTGCATATTCGATACGAGCTGTTGTTACCATATACAGTATTATTCTCCAATACTTTTTTATAGCAGTGCCTTCTAGCACATCTGTCATATTAAGCAAATACAATTCCGGTAACTTAGCAAACTGAACTTGCATTGATGCACGTATTTTGTTATGTATTTCATTCCAATATTTCTTAGCCTTAGGACATGTCCACCACATACGATATATCGTACCGACCTCTTTTCGACATTTCCAACAAAGACCTGTCCCTGTATTGTATACCTTTTTTAATTTATCTGGTGTCAGGTACCGTCTCTGAAACAACTTATGATAGTTGTCTTTTAAATTCTGTGCTAACGTAAATTTTTGTGTTCTTTTCCAACTCTGTTCCCAAGAATCTAATTGGATTGAATGTCCGATATTCTGAGCCCACAAAATCATTACTGACTTTACTGTTTCTTCTTGCCTTTCTTGGTGTAGTATTTCTTGATATAAACACGCTAATAGACGAGGAGGGTTTTCAAACAGCCGTTTAATCAGTTTTCTCTTTTTCATCTATTCCATATGTTTTTAAGTCCATCTGAAATCTTTCAGTTAACTGTCTGTAAGGGAAACAACTTAATGTAATTCCTTCTTGTTCCAGTTTTTCTCTTGTTTTAATCTTCAAATTATTTAAAGCTGTCTTCTCTAATATATCCTCGTATCTCAGCCATTTATCTGTTTCAGTCCATCCACCAAAAAACGCTTCTTGACGGGACACCCAGGTGGGGAGCTGCCGTATGTTTTTAATCTTGTATTCATTCCAAATTTTCAAAAGCGATTTCCCGATATAATGATGTGTAAAGTCTTTATCTATTTTTGCTTTATCATAAAACATACAGGCATGCCACCCCATCCTCAAATCGGTACCTTCCAACGCCGGCGTCCTCGCATCTTGTAAATCAACCCAATCTTTTATCCACATGAACGCCGCTGCTTTGTAATATATCTGAAAATCAGGTGGTCCCGTTCCACCTCTGTTTTTCTGATCTGTCATAATATTCCATTTTATCCTAGTTTTTTTTCTCTTGCCATATAAATTTAGTCAGTTCTCTTTTCCACCGTAAAAAAGGTTTGCTGTTTGTTATAATAGGAAGGTTTTGGAATAAAAAATTCATTTTTGGAAGTACATTCATTTTTGTTACCGCCATCCTCCCCATCATCGATAAGACGCACAGAGGTCCAACTTTCCAGATCCTTTGTTATTTCTTTCCATTTTTTTCCGTAGTTGTTTTGAAATAACTCATTGCTCCTTTTTGTCATCCAGACACCCTGTGGTCTCAGGAACACCTCCGAAACGAAGACGTCTTTCTCGGTATCGTAATTCCCGCAGCGTGATTTGCGTCTCGTCTTCCCGTCGCTTCCCTTTCACCTCCACCCTCTCTTTCTCAACATTTTTAACTTGCTGTTTTATTTCCTTAGTGTCTGATTTCAACTTGGTCACACCCTTTACTACGTTTTCTAAGTTCTTCCCCAGTTTGTCCATTTCTTGTTTCAGGTCCGTTCTCATCTCTTTTCTCGTTTCTTCTAAATCCTGCCGAATGCCTTCTCTCATACTTTCAAACTCTTCCATCACCTGCAACGTAACGTCTTGAGATTTCTGGGGTATATCTGTTGATGTTCCCTTACCGTCTGGGTAGTCGTTGTTGCTACAGCCGTTGCTCCTTTTCTTGTTCTTTGATCCGTGTTATATCAACCTCCCAGCGGCTAATCTTTCCTGTGAAACTGAAGGTTTTTCTTCCTCCTCACAGTTTTACAGAACTTATTGTTTGGATATAAGTGATCTTATAAAAAAAAAAGTCCAGTTAATACAACAGTAATTTATAATTCTTAATGCAAATACTTAATACTATAGGAATATAAAATTCAATTCATTGTAAATGTAATTTCTCAAAGTAGAGCTTAAAAAATTATTATAAATTATAAAAATTATAAGAACATCTAATTCCATTCAATTCGTTATATTTACAGCTTCTTCACAGGTCACAAGACACTCAGATCCCTTCCTTAAAATTTAATCACTTATGTCCCCAACCCAAATTGATTTGCCTTGCCTTAAGATTCCCAAAACACACTCGCTACTTAAAATGAAAAGGAAAAGTTAACGGTCAGTTTCCGCCTTATAGTAAAATGTCATAAGTATCAACTATATCAGTAAAATATATGCGTATTTAGTCTATGCACTTATGTATATATTCAGCTAAAAGCAATAATATGAGTATTAATAATATGAAATCAATTGTATTATGTTCAGTTCGTTCCATAAACTCAAGGCTGTGCCTGGGCCCAGACCTCTTCGCTGGAGGTTTTTAAGGAGAAGCTGGGTGGCCGTCTGTCAAAAGGAGGGCTTTGATTACATCTCCCTGCCTAGCGGGAGGGGGTTGGACTGGATGGCCTCTGGGGATCTCCGCCAATTCTAGGATTCTGCAATTCCAGGTCTTGCAGATTAAGGGATGGGGCTTCCTTGGCCAAGTCTATCCATCCGTATGGCCTTCTGCCTCGTCAAACATCACTGTCTTTCTAGCGAGCCACGTCGTCTCATGGTATGGCCAAAGCACAACAGCCTCAGTTCAGTCGTCTTGGCTTCCAAGGAGAGTCCTCCACAATCCTATGGTTTTCTGGGAAAAACAGGGGGTCGGTCGTAGGGGCAATTGTGGTTCCTATTTTCTGCCTTCAAGTCATGTCCAGCTGATGACTAGAATCATAAAGTTGGAAGAGACCACAAGGGCCATCCAATCCAACCTCCTGCCATGCAGGAACACACATTCGAGGCACCACCAGCAAATGGTCATCCGGCCTCTCTTTAAAAACCTCCAAAGATAGAGACTCCATCACACTCCGAGGCAGCAGATTCCACTGCCGGACAGCTCTGACCGTCAGGAAGTTCTTCCTGAGGTTCAGGTGGAATCTCCTTTCCTGCAGCTTGAATCCATTGCTCCTTGTCCCGGTCTCTGGAGCAGCAGAAAACAAGCCTGCTCCCTCCTCTACATGGCATCCCTTCAAATATTTAAACATGGCTATCATGTCCCTTCTTTAACCTTCTCTTCTGCACACTAAACATCCCCAGCTCCCTAAGCCATTCCTCATAGGGCGTCATGGCTTCCAGACCCTTTGCCATTTTGTTCACCCTCCTCTGGACACGCTCCAGCTTGTCGATGTCTTTCTTGAATTGAGGTGCCCAGAACTGGACACGGGATTCCAGAGGAGGTCTAACCAAAACAGAATAGAGTGGTACCATTACCTCCCTCGATCTAGACACCATAATCCTATTAATGCAACCAAGAATCGCGTTAGCTTTCTTGGCTGCCGCATCACAGTGCTGACTCTTGTTCAGCTTGTGGTCCACTACGACTCCTAGATCTCTTTCACACGTTGTCCAGCCACGTGTCCCTCATCTAAGGTTAACCTATCCAGCGAGTTCTTGGCAAGATTTATTCAGAGGGGGGTTGTCTATGCCTTCCTCTGAGGCTGAGACAGTATATCTTGCCCAAGGCCACCCAGTGGCCTGCCATGGCTGAGCAGAGATTTGAACCCTGGTCTCTAGGGGTCCTAGTCCAATCCTCAAAGCATTGCACCAACACTGCTGCTCCAAGATAACTAGGGTAAGTCACACTCTCTCAGCCTCAGAGAAAGGCAAGGGAAAACCCCCTCTGAAGCAATCCAGGCAAGAAAACCCCATGATACATTCAGCTTTGGTTTGCCATAAATCGGAAACACCCTTTTTTGTGTGTTAAAAAAACATTTTTACTGGTTAAAATCTACATAAAATAAAAATTACATAACACATACAACAAAAAACGACGACTAAACACAAAGCTTACCACATACTACCTATACATGACCAAAACTACAATTAACGGAATAAACAAAGAAAGACGATTTCCAACTACAGTTTCTGTAGACGTTTTCCTAAAATCTACCTCTCTGTCTTTTCTGCAAGTTTCACTTCCTCTCTATATTTGACTCATATTAGTTTAAAAAAGAGAGAGCAATAATCAATTCACCCTGATTATTTTTTAAATAGTCAGGCAAGGATCTCCAGTCCTTCAAAGACATCATCAGCGATTTTTCTTCAACCAAAATGCCCATCTCTGCTAAATCATGGAGTTTTAATAACCAGTCTTCGTTAGCAGGTTCTACGTTTTTCTTCCATTTCTGAGTATACCGTATCCTCATAAGTTGGAAACAGAGAGATAGTTGTTTTTGCGGTGGTTTGAGCACTGGACGAGGACCTTGAAGATCAGAATCCGATCCCCTGCTTGGCCATGAAAACCCATTGGGTGACTTTGGGTGCATCACATACTCTCAGCCCAGAAAAACCCTGTGATAGGTTTCACTGTACGATGGGAACATCTTGAAAGTTCTCAACAATGACAAGTATCCATGTTAAGTTTTAAACAGAAAGCCAGCACGGTGTAGCGGTGCTTCGAGTGTTGGACAACAACCCACAAGGCCAAGGTTTGATTCCCCTTCCAGCCATGGAAACCCACTGAGTGACCTTGGGCAAGTCACACCCTCTCAGCCTCAGAAAACCCCATGATGGGATCACCTTAGGGTTGCCATAAGTTGGAAACAACCTGAAAGCACACAACATGAAGTATCCTCATAAGTTGTAAACAACCTGAAGGTACACAACAACAAAGGGCAATTGCCCCTTGTGGAAGTTACAGAAGCCGGGATATTTAATTTTTTTAAAAAAATCCAATTTTCGACTACATAAAAGGACTTCTGCTCACACAACATCATTCGGAGCCAAGTCTCAATATTGCATTCTACTGAGGATACGGATGAGCTGGCAGGAAAGGCGGAATAGGGGGTGTTAGAGAGGAGAACGGAGATAAACACCCGTGGAAGAATGATCTCAGTCCCATAAGCTTCTTAAAAATGCCTGGATAGTTTTCATTCAATTGCAAACAGCAGGAGGAGGCTTAAGAAGACACTGATGACGCCGGAGCCTCCGTCAGGCAAGGGGGAGGCCCAAAACCTCTGCCAGCCGAGATCTCAGCTGGGGAAGCAAATTTAGGGCACTTTTTACCCTACTGTACCTTGTCCCCTGCTCTTAATTTCACTGGTTCCACTTCTGCAAAGAGCCACAGGCCAGAAAATGCAACAGTCAAGTGGGGAGGTAACCATCCTGGACTGCAGTTCCCAGAACTTCCCCAGTTACCTCTCCCAAGTTCTGCAGTAATGTCATCTCAGGAATTGTACCCGTTTGCCCTTTCAAGAAATCCAAAAATTAGTCACTACTTATATCTCATTAACTTACTGTGTATGTCTCTTCAAGTTGCTCATCAATTCATGGCAATCTCATGATTTTCCTAGCATTTTGTTAGGCAAGGAATACTCAGAGGTGGTTTTGCCAGTTTCTTCCTCTGAAATATAGCTTACAGCACCTGGCAGTCATTGGTGGTCTCCCATCCAAGTACTAACCAGGGCTGACCCTGCTTAGCTCCCAAGAGCAGATGGGGTCTGGTGCCTTTAGGGTATTTAGGTCTATGCCTGTGTGTCTTTATGTTGACTTATGGCAACCCCATGAATTTCAGAGGGTTTTCTTAGACAAGGAATCCTCAGAGGTGGTTCTGCCAGTTCCTTCCCTTAAATATTGCCTACAGCACCTGGTATTCATTGGTGGTTTCCCATCTAAGTACTCACCAGGGCTGACCCTGCTTAGCTTCCAAGAGCAGATGGGATCTGGCATCTTTAGGGTATTGAGATGACCCTTCAAGTTACGTGTTGCCTTATGGTGACCCCATGAATTTCAAAGGGTTTTCTTAGGCCAGTAAGAATCAGAGGTGGTTTTGCTAGTTCTTTCCTCGGAAACAGAGCCTACAGCTCCTGGGATTCCTTGGTGGTCTCCCATCCTAGTATTAACCACAGCTGACCCTGCTTAGCTTCCAAGATCAGATGGGATCTGATGGAGCCTTTTTGGGTATTTAGGTCCAACAGCCAAACCAAGAACTGGCTCCTGACAGGTATCCAACTCTAGCACTCTTTCCCAGGCAGAAAGCAATCTGGCTCAAAGCCGGACAAAACGACTTACCGGGGAGAAAAAGCTGAACGCAAATCAGATTTAAGGAACCAACCTATAAGGAGCAAGTTATGAAGCTGGGTATGTTTGGCTTGGAGAAGAGAAGACTGAGATGGAACACGATGCAGCCATCTTTCTTTAAAGATCTGATGGGATATATAGAAGATGAAGTGAGCTTGGTTTCTGATCCTCCAGAGACAAGAACACAAACCAGTGGATTCCAGTTACAAGAAAAGAAATTTCCCCAAAGCATTAGGAAGACCCTCTTGGTGGTGAGAGCTGTTTAACAGTGGAATCAACTGGCTCAGAAGGCGGTAGACACTCCGTTTTTGGACGTCTTTAAACGGAGGAAGATGGGAGGATGGGATGCAACTCTGCTGGCTCCCATCTCAGTGGGGTAATGAATCCACTCCACGTTTTAGAGCAAACTCCAAAGGGGCGATCCAAGCTGCTGGGAACCCTATCCCTACAAAACAGATTCAGTACTGCAGATAGCTCATTTCACGATCAGACTAAAACCTGGAGAGGATCCATGCCCTACTGGCACGGAACTCACCAGCCGGCGCTAGATTGCATCTCCAACCAGGCCTCTGCGGAACAATCAGTGACATCCAAGTTATGGGGGAAACTGTTCGTTTTGTTTTCTCATGCATTTCATTTAAGAAGAAATCTCAGGTTTTAAACTTGAGACCTTGGAGTTTGCAGATTTTGGGTAGATACTTTCAAAATGAAAAGAGAAGAAACGCTTCCCCATTTGCAACAACCAAATGGACGGGTACAGCTATTCCAACCGGGGAAAGGACAATCCCCTGCCTGCCCCTACATGCTAAAAATGAGGAGCCAGGTGGAATGAAAAAAAAGTGGCAATCTAGTTCAGGGATCCAAAGACAGATTTTCTTTTTAGAGCTGAGCTCTCAATAACCTACGGGGCGGATGAAGACGGCCATTTAAGTTTTGACCAAGTTCTGAGACCGAAAGTAGGTTACCATTAAATAAGTTTCAAAGGAGGAATCACAGAATGATAGAATCCTAGAGTTGGAAGAGACCCCGAGGGTCATCCAACCCCATTCTGCCACGCAGGAAGACACAGTCAAAGCATTCCATCCAGCCTTTGTTTAAAATCCCCCCAAAACAACAAATTAAATTAAACATTAGACTTTTGTAAATATATATTTAATACAATGCTGAAGGAATAGAATATACATGTGGAGGGAATGAAGTTGGGAGGGGAAGAACTATTGAACCAGAAGATACAAATTACTTGAAATTAAGTATAATTTCTTTGTTAACCCACCTACAGTCATAATGTACTACATAATGTTATTTTCTTTATATTATGTCATGCTACTTTATAAACATTTTTTAATTAAAATTATTTTGGAAAAATAACTCCAAAGAAGAAGTCTCAACCACACTCCACTGAAGCAACCTATTCCACAGTCAACCTGCTCTTAGTGTCAGGAAGTTCTTCCTAACGTTTAGGTGGAATCTCTTTTCCTGCAGTTTGAAGCCATTGCTCCATGTCCTAGTCTCTGGAGCAGCAGAAAACAGGCTTCCTCCATCCACCATACGACACGTTTTGGATATTTAAACCTGGCCATCATGTCACCACTTAATTTTTCTTCTCCAGGGCAGACCTAGCCATTTCCCTAAGGTGATCCTCATAGGGCTTCATGGTTTCCAGGCATAGCAATGGATTCCTCCCAGCAATTGGGGGTTGGACTAGATGGTCTTTCCAGGGCACCTCCCAGTTCTATGACTTCGTGACCACAGGTAAGCCAGGTATGGAGAAAGAAAGGAGGGCCCTGATCCGGGTGCTACAAAACAGATGAATGAAATCTGGCTCCCGAGACAAGGACATTCCCGGAAGCCACGAAGCTTCAGAATGGCCTTCTCTCTCTAGAACAGTGTCTAACAGCTTTCACAACCAATGAGAATGAAATGCAGGCCATGAAAAATGGGCTTTGCAGCCTCTAGTGATGGAAAGAATTTTTGGAAATATTTAGAAATGGTCAAAAAACATCCTTTTTGAGTGTTGAGAAACCCCGATGAGAACGGAATAACGAAAAATATTATAGGTCAGGATGTACTCCATGCAAAATTCACCTGTGGTTGTTTTGCATATAAGCCAGAACTTTTTTTTTTTTCTGTGCAGAAAGTGATATTTTGAGACACAAATATTATTTGCTGCACAGAAAACACTGTAACTGGGGATTTATTCTGTGCACAATTTGCAAGTGGTTGATTTGCACTGAAAATAACACTGTTTACATGGGGAATGGAATTTTCTGTGCAGGAAGTAACATTAAAATAATAACAAATAGTTATTTTCCATGCAAAACATTCACGGGCGAATTTTGCACAGAATAACTCCTACAGTGCGAATATGCTTCGAAAAATTGTGTGGCTTTCATAGAGAGAGTTGCAGGAGGAAGAAAACTGCTAATATTATTCATTGCACCGTTTGAGAAGAAAATTAGTGAAGAATTACATTCCAAGAAGGTTTGCACATCAAATAAGCATTTGCACTAATTGTTGCCCATGACTCACTCTTGCAAGCCTCAAAGTTCCCTTCTTTGTCTTTCCCTTTTAAATGGGGTACGGAATGCAAAAGGTTGGGTCCTGCCCGCTCTGTGCCAGGCTGGGCTCATGCCCCTCTTGCATCTTCCGTCACCCAACTAGCCTCTGATAAATCAACCCAGCTTTTCCTGCCTTTTTACCCTCCTCCCAAAATCCTGCAACAGCTGGAAAATGAAAGCTTAGAAAATTCTCGTGCTCCAGATCACACACACACACCCATATACCAATAAGCAAAAGAATCTCCCCACAACCCACCTGGATTTCTAGCTGGTTACTCAGACAAGCTGTCCTTCAAATTTTTCCACCCTGGGAAGAGGTGAAGGAAGAGGAAGGGAAGAAGTGAAGGAAAGCCCCCTAAAATGGGGGAATCCGATTGCTATTACTCCTGCTCCTCTCCTCTTCTCTCCAATCCTTCGCCAAATGGCTCTGCATGCTAAAGAGGCAACGAAGAGGATTAAATTCCTGGCACCCAAATCCGTCAGAGAGACTTCCAGCTTTTTCCACGGAAGCGCCACCGCCGCCGGCAGCTTCCTCATCTTTTAATTGCAACAAGCCAGGCAAACGGGAAAAGCAAGAGTCTCAATCCTCTTTTATTAGTGGGTCAACAACCTGCCCTTGAGAAGGTCTGCTTTCAAATTGCACGAAATACCATTTTGGCACAGCCGTTGCAAACTGAACAGAGACTGCAGAATCCAGTGGGACTTCTAGAAAATGGGGAGAGGAAAAGGCAGCCTGCGGGCCACCTGGGGCCATGCACGGGCCACCTGGGGCCGTGCGCGGGCCACCTGGGGCCTGTCCCCTCTTGTTACAGCCTATGAACTCCACTTTTGCAGCCCTGTATCTTCCTGGCAGCTCCCCCAAATCCTGATCTGTGCCGCCAAATAACCAGTTTTTTCAGGACAATATTCAAGTTCATGCTCGAATTTTCCCAAATGCAAAAAAAAAAAAAAAAAACCTCTCTTCCTCCTCCCCAAATATGGCCGGCTGGCCCCTCCCGAAACTGCAAACCCCAGGACTCCATAGGATGTTGAAAGTGGAATCACAGCGCTATAATGGTCTCGTGCGGAAATCGCCTATGATGGAGAAACTGTTTTAAATATTCGTTTTGTATTAAAATGATATACAAAAATGATAAATAAAAAAAAAATCTACGGTCAACATTTTTTAAAAAAGGAATTAAATAACAGCATTATTTTTAAAAGCATAGTTAAAAACTGTTTTAAAATACATTTAAAACACACAGGCCCAGGCATCCCCTGCTTATCTGATCAGTCATGGAACAGAGAGGACTGTCAGAAAGTGGAACTGGTTGAAAAGCAGAACCTGGTCTTCCGTTCGTTTTTCTCCTCTTGCTTTCTTCCAGGAGGGAATTACAGAGGCTCACTAAGCAGGGTTGCAGCTGCTGCTGCTGCTATCGTTGTTATGGGCCTTCTCAGACTCCTAGAGTTCAAAGAGACCCCCAGAGGCCATCTAGTCCAACCCCCTTCTGCCATGCAGGAAGAGACTATCAAAGCCCTCCCTTTGACAGACACCCCTCTAGCCTCTGTTTAAAGACCTCCAAAGAAAAGGGAGACTTCACCACACCCCCAGGGAGCGGATTCCACGGTCAAACTGGTCTTACCCTCAAGAAGTTCCTCCTCATGTTTAGGTGGAATCTCTTTTCCTGTAGTTTGAAGCCACTGCGCCATGTCCTAGTCTCTGGAGCAGCAGAAAACAGGCTTGCTCCTTCCGGCATAGGACATCCTTTCAAATACTTAAACATGGCTGTCATGTCCCCTTTTGACCTTCAGGTCCTAACTGGTCAAGCAGTAGGATGTTTGGTGGGTGTGCTGCAGATTTGACTGTGCTGTGAATTCATTTTTAACTCTTCTAACTTAATGTTTGAATTGGACTGATTGTTCTACGGGGTTTTAAAGCCTTTTTGTATTTTATAGTGCTTCACTTATTTTGTTTTTATATTGTAAGCTGCTATGGGCCCCAAATTTGGAGAAAACTTGACATATCAATAAAATAAATATAGGCAAGGCTGTATATGGCCAATTTTCAGCCCTGTGAAAGCTTCAAAAAGTAAAGAAAGGAAGAGAGAGAGAGAAAGAGAGAAGGAAGGAAGGAAGGAAGGAAGGACGGACGGATGGACGGACTCCATTTCTGGTTTTGAAAACTGTTTTTATGTTTTAAAAAATGCAAGGGAGCTACACCCTATTTAAAAATTTAATTGCCCCACCCAGATATATTTTTAACCAGAAAAGAGGCAGTCTAGGAAATATACACTGAGACTTTCATACTTGGAGATATCACGACACAATGTGATTCACTGGAAAAGGTGCAAATGCTCAGCAGAGTTGGGAGGAACATGGAGGAGAACTTAAGAGTAAGAGCTGTGCACCACCAGAATAGGCTGCCTCGGTGGGTGAGAACTCTCCCGCTTTGAAGGTCTCGAAAGAGAGATTTCATGGACTTCTCTCAGGAAGGCTTTAGTTGCATCTTCCCGCATTGCAGGGAGTTAGATCCGACAGCTCTTGCGGTGGTCCCTTCCCACTCTAATCCTCCGTGGAAGCTGGACAGTGAAGAAAGCTAACAGGAGGGCGACCAAAATGGTGGAGGGTCTGGAAGCCACGATGCCCTATGAAGAACGCCTTAGGGAGCTGGGGACGTTTAGTCTGCAGAAGAGAAGGTTAAGAGAAGGGGACATGGTAGCCAAGTTTAAATATTTGAAGGGATGTCATGATGAAGATGGAGCAAGCTTGTTTTCTGCTGCTCCAGAGACCGGGACAAGGAGCAATGGATTCAAGCTGCAGGAAAGGAGATTCCACTTGAACCCCAGGAAGAACTTCCTGATGGTCAGAGCTGTCCAGCAGTGGAATTGGCTGCCTCAGTGGAGTGTGGTGGAGTCTCCTTCTCTGGAGGTTTTTAAGCAGAGGCTGGATGACCGTCTGTCGGGAGTGCTTTGCTGGGTGTTCTTGCATGGCAGGGGGTTGGACTCAATAGCCCCTGGGGTCTCTTCCAACTCTATGATTCTATGATTCTAGGAAGAGAATCATCTCATGAAATGTGGTGCTGGAGAAGAGTCCTACAGATACCCTGGACTGCTCAAAAGGCAAAGGAATGGCTCTGAGAGTAAATTAAGCCTGAACTCTCGCTAGAAACCAAGATGACTCAACAGAAGCTGTCGTACTTTGGAGATGAGATGACATGACTCACTGGGGAAACAACAAAGCTAGGTAAAACAGAAGGCAGTAGGAAAAGAAGAAAACCACATTACAGGTGCATTGATTTGGTCAAGGAAGCCACCGCCCTGCGTTTGCAAGACCTGAGCAGGGCTGTGGATGACTGAGGATCGCAGAGGTCTCTCATCTAGAGGCTCGCCCTCAATCAAAGTTGACTTGATGGCAAATAGCAGAAACAAGAATGTTTCTGAGGATATGGAGAGGCTGAGGGCTACCAAAAAAATAGGACTATGGCCCACATGTGCCTAGCTGTCATGTCCTGGCTAACTTGCTCTCAAAAACGTTGCTCGGAGCTTTAAACAGAAGGGTGGTTTATTTTAGACAAAAAGCAATACAGCAACTTTCCCAAGTGTTGCTGAGACTAAAGCATCTAAGATGGTTGCAGGTTTTACCCCTTGTCATACAAACTTATGGATGCACATCAAAGATTGGTTAAAAGTTTAAAAAGTCAAGTCACCCCACCAACACAGGCATTTTCCCAGGTCTTCCATTATTTACATATTTTTCATCCTGAAAGCAAGACCAAGTTCCTGTTCCGTTATCTTGGCACGGTCTCCTCTCATAACACCTTCCTGCCTCTTCATGTCCCCGCCCCCCACAACCAACTTTGATATTCTTTCCTCTGACAAAATACGAAATGCAGCAACTAACCTATTTCATCTAATGCAGCTATTCTAACGCATACATTGATGTACACATACAAGGCATCCTTGGCACAACCAGACAACTTGGGATGTGGGGACAGAGAACCACTCCAAAACAGCCAGGGGGAAAAAAAAGCCCAAAACCTTTGGCGTTTGCTCTTTCAGAGTGCAATTATGGGAGCGCACCGCCTGGAAAATATGTTTCCATTTATCTCACATTTAAACAGACCAGAGGCCATCCTTTTTCTGATACCTTTAAAAAAAATTATGAAAGAAAGAAAGATGCTGAACACGTCACCTGTGGCGGAGGACTGAATGGAAGGAACAGCCAGGGGAAGCGATAAAAGCTCGAAGCAACTCCCAGGCTAGGCGGAGGTACAGACTCAGCTGGAAGAGAGACGGCAATTTTTCTGCCTAGGAAAAATCCTATTACATCCTCGTCTGCACGTCATGCCCCATTTCCAGGACCTGGGTGCAAAGACAGACGGGATCTCCCCAACAGCCACAAGACGCAGACACGAACAAGGGAATACTTACTGCAGCCCAGCATGGATGAGAAAGGGAGCACCCGTGAGGCTGAGAGCATTTACACAGAGAAGACCCGTTAATTAGGCAAGCAACCGGGGGAGGCTGCCGGCCAATAAATACCAGAGACAGGGCAGGGAGAGGTTGGTTGCAGACAACTGCCAATTCTGCTGGAAGCAATAGGTTTTTCTTTTCATCCTTGGCTCATGTTCCTGGAACACCTTGAACTACGCTGACTACGCTGCTGGATATTCCCTTGAACTGATGCACTGAATTTATTGCTGACTTGGACTGCTGAAACAAAAACGGCTTTCACGGCTGGAATCCACAGGTTGTTGTGGGTTTTCCGGGCTTTGAGGCCATGTTGTATTAGTATTTTCTCCTGACGTTTCGCCTGTGTCTGTGGCTGGCATCCTCAGAGGATCTGGTGGCATGGAAGTGAGACGGAGTAGATATACCTGTGTGGTCCCTGGACGGGAGGGAGCAATTTGCATGTGTTGCAGTTGGCCTGTGTGATGGCCTATTGTTAGATGGGATACCCCCCAGGGTTGTGTTGGTAGTCAGGGGATATGCATAACGGTGCATTAAGTACATTAGGAACCCATTGTGTTGTTCCCTGTAGAGGGACCTCCAGAGTCTGGGTGGGGTTCATTGGCATATTTTTCCGTCCTGATTTTCGTGTTCTTCAGTACTGGTAGCCAGGTTTTGTTTACTTTCCGAGTTTCTTCTTTCCTGTTGAAATTGTCCAGGTGTTTATGGATTTCGATGGCCTCTATGTGCAGTCTGACATAGCAGTTGTCCGAATGATCCAGAATTTCTGCGCTTTCAAACAAACAAAATTTTGCTACCAGTGCTGAAGAACACTAAAATCGCTAAGTTACCAGAATTGTATTTGTTAAATATGACTGATGTATTAGAAGGTACTGGTATAAAGAAGTACTGGAGAATATTACTGTACATGATAACAACAGCTCGTACTGAATATGCAAAAATGTGGAAAACTCAGCAAATACCCACATTAGAACAATGGTGGGGAACACTGCTTGAAAACAAAAATGCTGACATGGTCTCTCAGAGATTAAAAGGGAAATCAGACGAAGAGTTACAAAAAGAATGGCAAATTGTAACGGGTAATTGCTGGGTACCATCAGATGGAAATCTGTGATTCACGATTTAAGATAAATTATGAGGGGGCTACAGGATATATAGCATGAAGCGGGGATATGGAGATGGAAATGCAAGAATCAACAAGTAATAACAGCACTAAAAGGTAGTACAATATTTTAAGCACGTTAAGAAATATTGATAACGAAATCTAGATCAGTGTGGAAGATCAGAAATATTTCAAATAAGTTGACAGTTATAATTGTTTGTTTTATACCTGAATTTGAATAAAATGATTAAAAGAAGAAGAAGAAGAAGATCACTAAAATCGAGACTCAAAAATATGCCAGTGAACCCCACCCAGACTCTGGAGGTCCCTCTACGGGGAACAACACAATGGGTTCCTAATGTACTTAATGCACTGTTGTGCATATCCCCTGACTAACAATACAGCCCTGGGGGGTATCCCATCTAACAATAGGCCAAATGTAACAGATGCAAATTGCTCCCTCCCACCCGGGGACCACACAGGTATATCTACTCCGTCTCACCTCCGTGCCACCGGATCCTCTGAAGATGCCAGCCACAGATGCAGGCGAAACGTCAGGAATAAATACTAACAGAACACGGCCTCAAAGCCCGGAAAACCCACAACGACCTATAAAAACGGCTTTGTTTGATAAGCTTTCGTAAACCTTGTCTGCGGCTGCTACCCTGGACTCCACTGTAGGACTGCGAGCCGTGGCTGACCAGCTGGATAGAACACTACAGGCGAGGGATGGTCACTGGTCTGGACAGCTGTAACGAAAGCTGTGCTTTTCCACTTCCTGAGAAAACACAGATTTTTGTCTCCAGCTCTTCGGAGCTGTTGTTGTTTTGCACCATCGAGTCAACTTCGACTTATGGTAAGCCTACGAATTAGAGACTGCCCAGAGCCCTGGTTATCACAAGTTAGATAAGACACCACGGAGGGGCGTTTTAGCTGAGAATTCTTACGCTGGCAGTGTTGAATCCTGTGTCCAGTTCTGGGCACCCCAATTCAAGAAGGACATGGTCAGGCTGGAGCGGGTCCAGAGGAGGGCGACCAAAATGGTGAGGGGCCTGGAAGCCATGAAGCCCTATGAGGATAGACTTAGAGAGCTGGGGATGTTCAGTCTGCAGAAGAGAAGGTTAAGAGGGGACATGAGAGCCATGTTTCAATATTGGAAGGGATGCCATGTAGAGGAGGGAGTGGGCTTGTTTTCTGCTGCTCCAGAGACCAGGACAAGGAGCAATGGATTCAAGCTGCAGGAAAGGAGATTCCACCTGCACCTCAGGAAGAACTTCCTGACGGTCAGGGCTGTCCGGCAGTGGAATCTGCTGCCTCCATGGAGTGTGGTGGAGTCTCTTCCTTCTTTGGAGGTTTTTAAGCAGAGGCTGGGTGGCCATCTGTGGGGAATGCTTTGATGGGTGTTCCTGCATGGCAGGGGGTTGGACTGGATGGCCCCTGGGGTCTCTTCCAACTCTACATTTCTATGATTCTATGATTCTGTGATCAGAGGGCCTTTGAGAGCCCTTCCAACTCTGAGATTCAGCGATTCCATGCCAAAGAGAAATGCAATAAGAACAGTATAGTTTTCTTGGGCATAAAGGAGGTAGGAGTGCCTCTGTGACAGCAGCAGCAACTACATTTCTCACCTTCATCTCATACCTATTTGCACGGCCAACAACCAACTCCCAACACCACGTCCTAATGAAACAGAACACAAGCACTGCCATACCTACTAAGTTAGGATTAAAACACAGGCAAACCACTTTTTATCGATTTTTATCTTTTTTTTTAAATTTTATTATCAGAGAATCTTTTATTTCTGCCTGTTGCCCACAAGAACTAGGGTCTGGTGTTTTGTTTTTTTTAAGTATTTCTAATATAAAATTCTTGTAAGGTAACACATACATACATACCTAGGAAACAATTCACACTTAATTAGGAAGATCTTTAAAGGCAAAGTTTAAATATAATAAATATACTCGTAATAATTAATAATACCTATAATATTTAACCTAATTTAACATATCATAGAACACATTTACACCCTTTTCACTTCTTCCCTTTACCTCCAATCATTCTTCTTCCTCACTGGCTTCTTGCATTTTAATCTTTTAATACCATAAGTAGTTCAATTCTATTTTAATGTTCACTTTTCATATGTTTGTAACTGTATTGTTTTAAATTATAAGCCACCTTGAGTGCCAATTTTGGAAAAAACAGGGTACAAATAAATATTACGGCAAAAATATGGTAATGATCGGTTACCAGTGCCCAGCTCCTATGATCTAGAATGGCCTCCGACCACATGCCGCACTCCAGAGAGAAATTCTGTAAGGATTTGGGGGAAACAATTTTTAAAAAGAGACCCTTCTCATTCTGCTGATCCCACCATTTCTACACAAGGGAGCATTTAGTGTTGTGGAATGCCAAATTCAGCCCAAATGGAAGTTTTTCCAGCGCTTAATTTTTTCAAAAGAAAAATAAATCCTCTTTTCTAAACAAAGCTTTGTTTCATCAAATTATTTATTAACAGTGCCCGGATGCCAATGCAAGACTGGGCAAGAGATTCCGAAGTCCTGCAAATTATTCTAAAGACACAAAAAACTGGTGGTGCCCCAGTGACCACAGAGGAAAAGTCTTAAACTCTGTTGGAAACAGATGAAGGGAAAAAAAACTCACCACATCCGTGCACAACAAGACCAGACAGGCTAAAATTAGTGTGCCGTTGCTTTTCGTGCCTTTCCTTCTTAAGTTTAAACAAACCACATGAGGGAAGTATGAGCTGTCATTAAATTTTAAAGACGCGTGTTCTAATAAAAAATAATTTCCAGATTACAGAATCATAGAATCATAGAGGTCTTTCGAGACCCCCGGGGCCATCGAGTCCAACCCCCTGCCGTGCAGGAACACCCATCAAAGCATTCCCGACAGATGGCCATCCAGCCTCTGCTTAAAAAACTCCAAAGGAGGAGAATCCACCACGCTCCAAGGCAGCAGATTCCGCTACTGGACAGCCCTGACCGCCAGGAAGTTCTTCCTGAGGTTCAAGTGGAATCTCCTTTCCTGCAGCTTGAGTCCATTGCTCCTCGTCCTAGTCTCTGGAGCGGCAGAGAACAAGCCTGCTCCCTCCTCAACAAGACATCCCTTCCAATATTTAAACACGGCTCTCACGTCCCCTCTCAACCTTCTCTTCTGCAGACTAAACATACCCAGCTCCCTAAGGCGTTCTTCAAAGGGCATGGCTCCCAGACCCTTCACCCTTTTGGCCGCCCTCCTCTGGACACGCTCCGGCTTGTCGACATCAGGCTTTCCATCGCTTTGAACAGAGGCTAAGTACTAAAGGTCATCTAGCTGAACCCAATGCTAGTGCAGAAATTTGCAGCAAAAGTGCTCCCAACAGGTGGGCAGCCAACCTCCATTTGCAAGCTTTCTAACAGAAAGAGTCCACCATTTTCGGAGGTACGCCTGTATGGAAGAAGCTCATGCCTTTCAGCACCCTGTTATCTGACAACTCCCTCTCTGGACGCTTCCAAAATGAGGACAAGTTCCATTAATTCAACCGCAGTTCCACTCTTTCATCGGTTCTTCTTGCCTATGGAGGCTCACTTGGAACTATGTGCATCCATATGCTACTTGCAAAGCAAGCCAACAAGAGGAAAATAAGTGCCAAGCCAGCTGAGAGACTTTGCAAGCAGTGTGTGCATGCAGCTCGTCCCATGTGAGCCCCATAAGTCCTTCATGCTCCCTACGGTACAGTACATGGCTTTTGCTTTCCAACCTATTCTGTTTTCTGACAGCGCTTCAGTCCTTACCTGTCAAACAAGTGGAGGAAGCCTGCACCTGCAGTCAACCATGGTCTGAAAATATAAAATGGAAAATTCCAGAAACAAACAATCCATAAGGTTTAAATTTGGTCTTAAATTTATAAGACCTTGACCCCGAGTTTAAGTGCCGTGGCTGCACGCTTGAGAATCTTGAGATTTCAAGGTTTGCGAAATATTTCAAATTCTCAACCAGAGAACTCTAACTATTCAGCGAACTACGTATGCCTGGATTCCACAGGATGCAGTCGTGGTAGGATCAAAACTCCACAACCGCGTAACATAAAAGAGACGACAGGCCAATGTATTATTTTAACCACAATAGATGTGGCCGGAGAGCCACTGTGGCATAGTTGTTCCAGTGCTGGACTAAGACTACAGAATATCTGAGCCTGAATCCTTGATCAGTCACGGAAGTCCCTGGGTGACATTGGGCAAGTCACACTCTCTCAGCCTCAGAGGAAGGCAAGAGCAAACCACCTTGGAATAAATCGTAAGAGCCAGCGTAAAGTAGTGGTTTGAGTGTTGGATTACAGCTCTGGAAGATCTGGGTTCAATTCCCCTCTCAGCCATGGAAACCCACGGGGTGATCTTGGGCAAGTCATTCTCTCTTAGCCTCAGAAGAAAGCAACGGTGGCAAACCCCCTCCGAAGACATTTTGCCAAGTGGGTGGCCATAAATCAAAGTGAATTTAAATGTACCCCCCATATTAGCATTTTTTTTAAAAAAATCCCACTGGAGAGCCAGTGGGAAATATTTGAGTGTTGGGCTAGGACTCCAGAAGACCTGGGTTCAAATCCCTGCTCAGCTAGGGAAACTCACTAGGTGAGACCTTGGGTAAGTCACACTCTCTCAGCTTCAGAAGCAGGCAACCTCATCTGAATGAACCCTGCCAATAAAACTGAGTAAGAGGTTTGCCTTAAAATCCCTGTAAAGTCAGAGACAACTCGAAGGCACACAACCAACACAACGACGATGTGTGCTTTATCCTCTACCCTCCCCACAATCCAGTGTAATTCAGCTGTTGGGACATAAAAAAACGTTGCTCAGCCAATGTTAAATCAAATAAGCACGCTAAATCAAATCATGTTCCATTTAGAAGGCTGGAAATTTTCCCAATTCAAATTTTTCCAGAATATGCACAATCCACACACAGCAAATGCAGAATAGAAAATACTGCTCAGTCTACCTTGTTCCATCTTTATTCCCACATTGTTGTTATTGTGCATCTTCAAGTTATTTCTGACTTACAGCAACCCTAAGCTGAACCTATCATGAGGTTTTCTTGCCAAGATTTTTTCAGAGGGAGTTCACCTTCCCCTGAGGCTCAGAGAGTGTGACTTACCCAAGGTCGCCCAGAGGGTTTCCATGGCTGAGCAAGGATTCAAACCCCGGTCTCACAGAATCATAAAGTTGGAAGAGACCACAAGGGCCATCCAATCCAACCTCCTGCCATGCAGGAACACACATTCAAGGCACCACCAGCAAATGGTCATCCAGCCTCTCTTTAAAAACCTCCAAAGATAGAGACTCCATCACACTCCGAGGCAACAGATTCCACTGTCGGACAGCTCTGACCGTCAGGAAGTTCTTCCTGAGGTTCAAGTGGAATCTCCCTTCTTGCAGCTTGAATCCATTGCTCCTTCTCCTAGTCTCTGGAGCAGCAGAGAACAAGCCTGCTCCCTCCTCGACATGACACCTCTTCAAATATTTAAACATGGCTCTCATGTCCCCTCTTAACCTTCTCTTCTGCAGACTAAACATACCCAGCTCCCTAAGCCTCTCCTCGTAGGGCTTCATGGCTTCCAGACCCTTCCCCATTTTGGTTGCCCTCCTTTGGACACGTTCCAGCTTGTCGACATCCTTCTTGAATTGAGGTGCCCAGAAATGGACACAGGATTCCAAATGAGGCCTCACCAATGCAGAATAGAGTGGTACCATTACCTCCCTCGATCTAGACACCATACTCCTCTTGATGCAACCAAGAATCGCATTGGCTTTCTTGGCTGCCGCATCACGCTGCTGACTCCTGTTCAGCTTGTGATCTACCAGGACTCCTAGATCCTTTTCACACGTACTGCTATCCAGCCATGTGTCCCCCATCCTATATTTGTGCATTCCACTTTTTTCTGCCTAAGTGCAGGACCTTACATTTCTCTCCGTTGAAATTCATTTTGTGAGCTTTGGCCCAGCTCTCCAATCTGTCCAGGTCGTATTGAAATGTGATCCTATCCTCTGGTGTGTTAGCAACCCTTCCCAGTCTGGTATCATCTGCAAATTTGATCAGCGTGCCCTCCACTCCCACATCCAAGTCGTTGACGAAAATGTCGAATAGCCCTGGGCCCAGGACAGAACCCTCTGGCACCCCACTCCAGTATCACAGCCCAACACACAAAACACAGGTCTCCCCAATATTCACTACGCACCTCACAAGTATGACAGAGCAACCAATCTAAACTCAGCGCTAAGTACACCAATTAATTCCTTTATTCGGCTTAACACGCACACACACACACACAAAAGAGGAAGCAGAACTGTATTCAATTCGCCCAGTTTCCCTTTTACAAAATAACTCTTCGTGACTTGCATGCAGCTCATGCACCCACCCCTTTGGCAAAAATACACATTTGCAGGGAGGTGGTTCAGGCAGTAATCAGGACAATTAGCATCACAGTTGTGTTATGGTTTGTTTTTTAAAATCGTAGATCCCAGCTGCTGAGATTAAACTGCCTGGACTCCTGGGCCATTTCCACACAAGACTGTTGTAGCGCTATGATTCCACTTGCAACATCCCATGGAATCCTGGGGTTTGCAGTTTCGGGAGGGGCCAGGAGGCCCCTCCCGAAACTGCAAACCCCAGGATTCCATGGGATGTTGCAAGTGGAATCATAGCGCTACAACAGTCTAGCGCGGAAACGGCCCAGCTGCAGCAAAAGAGGGAGATGGCTTGCTGAAAGCAGAGCTCAGGGAGCGGATATTCAAGATACTTTCTCACTCGGCCCAGATGGGAAATGCAACAGTCAGGTTATCGGTGTCACCAACCGTATAGCCAAAACACTGTCCATGCCCAATGGGAGATACCAGTAGATTTAGGATAACTCCAAGATTTGTGGATGTACCAATTTTTTTAAAAAAAATCTAACCTGGAAATCCTGCAATTCTCACAGAATCATAGAGTCGGGAGAGACCCCAAAGGGCCATCCAGTCCAACTCCCTTCTACCATGCAGGAAGACACAACCAAAGCCCTCCCTTTGAGAGATGCCCATCCAGCCTCTCTTTAAAAACCTCCAAAGAAGGAGACCCCACCACACTCCCAGGAAGCAGCATATTCCACCGTTGAACCACCTTTGCCAACAGGAAGCTGTTCCTAATGTTTAGGTGGGATCGTCTTTCCTATAGTTTGAAGCCGCTGCTCCGTGTCCTGGTCTCCGGGGCAGCAGAAAACAGGCTTGCTCCATCCTCCCGATGACATCCTTCCAAGAAACACAGCTATCGTGTCATCTTTTAAACTTCTCTTCCCAGGCTAAACATACCCAGGTCCTTAACATGCTTCTCATTAGCATGGATAAGTTCCCATGTACATGTGGTGGTCATTTTCTTGGCGATTATACCACAGACATATTCAATTCACGGTTGCCTAAGTAGAGTTGCGCATCCTTGGGTGGTACATAACTCTTGGTCAGCACCACTTGACTGTCTGGGATTTCAGATTCTCTATTGCACAGCAGGTATGTTGGTAGATACACCAACAGCTGCACAATTTTGGGTTTCAGGAACAAGATGGTATTGCAACCACCGCATGTGCATACAGCTACATTAACCTATTATTAATTCACTTAGATCCCACCTTTCTTGCCAACACAGACAGACAAGGCAGCTTACAAATTTAAAACAAATACAGATTAAAATACATACAAAACCATCCATAAAAACATGAAATTTATATATAAAACAAAAAAAAATTGTATTACTATTTTCATTTAAAAATAGTAACAATGACGAACCCCTCCTTACATATCAAGGCAGAGAACAATGAGAAATTCGACACGTAATACCAGTTAGAAGTGCACGTAAGTCACAAGTATAGGATGGGGGATGCGTGGCTGGATAGCAGTACGGGTGAAAAGGATCTAAGAGTCTTGGTAGATCACAAGCTGAACAGGAGTCAGCAGTGTGACGCGGCAGCCAAGAAAGCCAACGCGATTCTTGGTTACATCAAGAGGGGTATGGTGTCCAGATCGAGGGAGGTAATGGTGCCACTCTATTCTGCATTGGTTAGACCTCATTTGGAATCCTGTGTCCAGTTCTGGGCACCTCAATTCAAGAAGGGTATGGATAAGCTGGAGCGTGTCCAGAGGAGGGCGACCAAAATGGTAGAGGGTCTAGAATCCATGAAACCCTATGAGGAGCGGTTTAGGGAGCTGGGGATGTTTAGTCTGCAGCAGAGAAGGTTAAGAGGGGACAAGATAACCATGTTTAAATATTTGAAGGGATGTCATGTCGAGGAGGGAGCAAGCTTGTTCTCTGCCGATCCAGAGACTAGGACAAGGAGCAATGGATTCCAGCTGCAGGAAAGGAGGTTCCACTTGAACCTCGGGAAGAACTTCCTGACGGTCAGGGCTGTCCGGCAGTGGAATCTGCTGCCTCCGTGGAATGTGGTAGAGTCTCCTCCTTTGGAGGTTTTTAAGCAGAGGCTGGATGGCCATCTGTCGGGAATGCTTTGATGGGTGTTCCCGTATAGCAGAAGGTTGGACTTGATGGCCCCTGAGGTCTCTTCCAACTCTATGATTCTATGATTCTATAAAACCAACACGTATTAAAAAATCATTAAGCCAGACTTTGAAACCCCACAGGTAACTTGGACCCAAACCATATCTGACTTCAATCTAGATTAAAACACAGCCATAAAAATACACCAATTTAAAATTCATAGTTTAAAATCAACTGGGAAGGCCTGCTGGAAGAGCTAGTTCTTTAATACCTTTTAAAAATTCAGACCGCATGTTTTGCTACCAAATCTCTTCCCGCAGGTGATCCCACAGTCTAGGGGCGGCCAAGGAAAAGGTCTTCTAGGAGACCGTTGCCAGTCTAGACCCGGCTGGTTTAAGGAAATAGCCCCCAGAAGACCGGAGTGTGCGCGGTGGATTGTATGGGAGGAGGCGATCCGGCAGGTAACTTGGACCCAAACCATGTCGGCATCCTCACAGCTCCTCTTACGCACACACAAGACATCCCGGGTCATTTCCGCGCTAGACTGTTATCGTGCTATTATTCCACTTTCAACATCCCATGGAATCCTGGGGTTCGCAGTTTAGGAGGGGCCTTTGAGGAGAGGAGGAATTGGAGACCTTTGAGGCCCCTCCGTAAACTGCAAACCCCAGGATTCCATAGGATGTTGAGAGCGGAATCATAGCGCTGTAACAGTCCAGTGCGGAAATGGCCCAAGTCCACCTAGATGTGCCTGTCTTTTGGTGTCAGGAACTGAATTCACGCACACAAATATAAAAGTGCTAATACACTATTTATTAGGAGCGCGATACATAGTACGGGACTTCAGTGAGCGAACTGAAGGCAATTAGCAAAAGCCAAAACATTAAAAGCGAAGAGTTTCCCATCCGGCCCGCAAGAGACCTTGGAGTTTCAGCTTAGCAGCGCTTATCACTACATCCCTAGCTTTGTTTATCTAAGGGTCTCTGGTTCCCATACCTTGTTACAAGCAAGCTGCTAATTAACTCCGACTACATGTCCCATAACTGAAATACGGAGGGCCACCCGACCTTCGGGGAAGCTGCCCGTCCAGGGAGCAGAAACCGGAACCTGGCACAAGGCATCCTTTGCCCCCAAGAGATGGGGAAGGGACAGACGGAGATTTAATCTCCTCTTGCCACGCGCTTCAGATGGCCCAAGGAGAATCAGCACGGACAGGCTGGAGGAACAGGGCTTAAGCCAGCTGTCCCGGCCAGCTGTCCGACATTAGCGGCCCTATAAAGCGTATGGATTTAACCCTCGGAGGCCGCTGGGCTTTCAAACAGGGTCAGCGGGGGGATCAGACGCAATCAGATGGAGTAAGCCGCACGGGTGAGAGCCAAAAAAATCAGGTTAATCCACGTCTCCAATCCCAATGGGGACATAAGAGCAGATGGAGACCCGTTTTGCTAAAAACAGGGTGTTTGTCTCTATACTCCACAGTTTGTTCCTGCTCTAACTCTCATGGCTTCCTCTTAGGGAATTCCAGGATTTATAGTTTGGTGACGGACTTGGAATTCTCTGCACAGGAGCAATGGTGCATTTGATCCTGGATTCCCCTGGGATTTGCAGTTTGGTGAGAGACTTAAATGCTGCAGAGCTCCTGCGCAGAGAATTCTAAGGGATCCCAGGGTTACCCTGGGATCTGTAGTTTGGTGAGGGACTTATATACTGTAGAATTCTGTGCACAGGAGCTCTACTGCATTTACACCCCTCACCAAACTACAAATCCCAGATTTCCAAAGGATGGAGCCAAGACCATTAAAGTGGAAACAGAGGGCCTTTCTGCACTATACTCTTATACTATTATTCCACTTTCAACATCCTATGGAATCCTAGGGGTTTGCAGTTGAGGGAACAGGATTTAGAATTCTCAGCCAGAGAGCTCTTGGGCCTCAGGAAACTACAAAGCCCATAATTCCACAGGAGGTTGAAAGTGGAATAATAGCACTTTAACAGCGTAGTGCGGAAAGGCCCATAGTATGGTAACGGTGTACTGTGGATATGTCCTGGGACTGTTTGTTTTTATTATCCAAAGCAATTATTTATTGAGTTTCAACCTCCTGGGGCTCCCAAGACGTTAGGTAAAAATACTTGCAACTTTACCCACAGAAACGTTTTTTAAAAAAATTAAAAAACTGTTCTTTTAAAAAAATTTACGCTAATTCACAATCAAAGAAATATACATTCCGAAAGGAAGAAAAGACAGAAAGAAGAAAAGAAAAAATGAGACTAAACCACAATAAATAAATAAATAACTGAACCTTGGACTTTTTGAACATTAAGAAATCCAATGATGCAATAATCTGCGGCTACAGATACTCATAATTCTAGGAGAATTATTTAGTTGGGTCCATAATGGTAAAATAATAGTTTTCTTCTTCTTTTTTCCCTTTCATTACAGTTTGGCTGGGGGGGGGGGTGTCAGAGTTTCTAGGAACATTCCTTTACATTCTTACTGTCAGGAATTTCTTCCTAACGTTTAGGTGGAATCTCTTCTATTGTCGATTAAAGCCTACTGCTCCACGTCCTAGTCTCCGGAGCAGCAGAAAACAAGCTTGCTCCACCCTCCATATTACATCCTTTCAAATATTTAAACATGAAAAAAAAAACCTACCTGATACCTGAGACTCACAGCTTAAGTTTAGACAATGAAATGCCACACGGCCTCAGGGGTTACACTGTTGTGGTTGTGAACTTTCAAGTCATTTCTGAGTTATTTCTTGGCAAAATGCACTCAGGGGAGACTTTCCCTTGCTTTCCTCGGAGGTTGTGACTTGCACAAGATAACTCTTTGGGTTTCCATAGCCAAGCGGAAATTCAAACCCTGGTCTCCAGAGTTTTAGTCCAACACTCAGATCACTATGCCATGCTGGATCTCCCAGGGGTTACATAGGTAAGTGGGAAGCCCAGGTTTCAGACAGGTTTCGGACACAAGTTACTTCTCTCTCATCCTGGAGAAAAGTGACTAGCCGGGTGCCACAGGGTTCTGTCCTGGGCCCAGGGCTATTCAACATCTTCATCAATGACTTGGACGAAGGAGAGGAGGGCATGCTGATCAAATTTGCAAATGATACCAAACTGGGAGGGGTTGCTAACACGCCAGAGGACAGGATCAAATTTCAAGACGATCTTGGCAGGTTGGAGAGCTGGGCCAAAGCTAACAAAATGAATTTCAAGAGAGAGAAATGTAAGGTCCTGCACTTAGGCAGAAAAAATGGAATGCACAAATATAGGATGGGGGACACGTGGCTAGATAGCAGTACGTGTGAAAGGGATCTAGGAGTCTTGGTAGATCACAAGCTGAACATGAGCCTACAGCGTGATGCGGCAGCCAAGAAAGCCAACACGATTCTTGGTTGCATCAACAGGAGTATCATGTGCAGATTGAGGGAGATAATGGTACCACTCTACTCTGCATTGGTTAGCCCTCATTTGGAATCCTGTGTCCAGTTCTGGGCACCTCAATTCAAGAAGGATATGGACAAGCTGGAACATGTCCAGAGGAGGGCGACCAAAATGGAGAAGGGTCTGGAAACCCTACAAGGAGTGGCTTAGGGAGCTGGGGATGTTTAGTCTGCAGAAGAGAAGGTTAAGAGGGGACATGATAGGTATGTTTAAATATTTGAAGGGATGTCATGTCGAGGAGGAGCAGGCTTGTTCTCTGCCACTCCAGTATAAGAGGAAAAACGTTATACAGTTTCCAGTATAAGAGGAAAACCATAGAATAGCAGCTTCCCACACCCTTGTGAGATACTTTCTAGTGGAGGATGATTGGGGGGAGAGGGACTGTACCCCAAGTCACTCTCTCATAACCCATTTGGGTGCAGAAATGCAACTAACTCATACTGCATTGTCACCTGCAAACAAAATATATAGTGGTAAAGTGTCAACACAACGGTAATCCAGCAACCATCTGGGAAAAGACAAAGCATCTGCTGCATCAGTGAAGTCAGCAGACAGACTTGGGGAAAGCATGCAGTCAACTGCACCATGATTTTTGCACATTGTGATTTTTACAACTGGAAAAGAGAATGCAGAGTGTGATATGAGGCTGGTAAAATCTTAACAATTGTCGATATGACAGTTTTAGCACAGCATTGCAAATCAATTCAAAGGTTTCAGAGCCTGCCTTAAAAAAAAAAAGACTGATAATGGAGGCACGCAAGGAGTTCAAGAGAAGGTAGGATGAAAAGGCTACGGAGACCAGTCTCCTGAAAGTCTCACCAGAGATAAGGCAACCAATGGCTTGGCTGTTGTTAATGTGTGGCCCTACCAGAGCATGCCCATCCCATTGATCTCTCATTGATGGGGAAATGGACAGGCCTAATTTGCAAGTGGGCAACAGAGGCAGGGAAACGGGGCATTTGCACAAGGTCATCACCACAGGTGGGCAGAAGTTCCAGAATGCCACTCTCAGAATCCTCTCACCAGCCTGGCCACTTTGCAAAATCTCTTGCACAGGTCTAGGAGATTCCAGGAACTGGAATCTCCCGGTCAGGGAATTTTGGAAGTTGTCATACCAACAAAGGACATTCTCCAGTTCTAAATGCATGGAATTCTACATGAACCATAGAATCTTAGAATCCCCAGGATTCCATAGGACGTTGAAAGTGGAATCATAGCACTATAACCTTCTAGTGCAGAAATAGCATAGGTTTCTTATCACTCAGAAAGTCCGTAAACGATTTCCAGTCTTCAGCTGGTCTATCCTTTAAAATCCATGGTAATTTTCAAGCATAGAATCTTAAAAAGCTGGAAGAGACCCCAAGGACCCTCCAGTCCAACCCCATTCTGCAATGCAAGAAGACACAACCAAAGCAACTCCCTTTGACGCACGGCCGGCCGGCCAGCCTCTCTTTAAAAACGTTCAGAGAAAGAGTCACCGCCACACTCCCAAGCAGTGCCATTTTTATTTATTTATTTGTAATTCTGCACCTATGATCCTATCTGGGGCAATTTCATTCCTAGGAGTCCAATTTGGAAGGTTCCCAGAGCATTTCTCACCTTTATTACGACTATTATTATTACTAATATCACCACCAGCTGAGAGCCAGAGCGGCTAGAGGTTTGAGCTTTGGACTACAACTCAGAAAGGCCAGGGTTCGAATCCCCACTCGGCCATGGAAACCCACTCGGCGACCTTAGGGCAACTCACACACTCTCAGCCCCAGTGGGAGCACAAAGCCAAACCCTGGCGAGAATAAATCTTGCTGAGAAAACCCTTTGATAGGGTCGCCATAAATTGGAAACGCCTAGAAGGCATACGGCAACAACAACATGATGAAACTGTCCACAAAACAGCTCTGCAGGGATGGCGTTTATGAGCTGTCTCCGAGCTTCACCCGGGGAGGAGCCAACTCTCTGGTTGTTTGCTTGCAAAGGGAATCCCGTGTCTGATGAAGGGGACTTAAGTCTACCAACTTCTTTCTATTGGTTAGGCCATTTCCGCACTAGACCGTTATAGTGCTGTTATCCCACTTTCAACACCCTATGGAATCCTGGGGTTTGCAGTTTAAGGAAGGGCCTTTGGGCACACCCCAGGATTCCGTAGGATGCTGAAAGTGGAATAATAGCACTATAACAGTCAAGTGCAGAATTGTCTTTAGTCTCAAAGGTGCCACAAGATCCCTTTGCGCACTGATCCAACCTGACACGGCTATGCCTTTGAACGCTTCCTGCTCGCACTTACCATGCGTAGCGCAAATCCCATTGCCGGTCCGTCCGCCCGTCGCAGCCACAAAAATACTGCCGCGTCCCATTCTAATCCTGGCGTTCAGGAGCTGGCCTCCCCGTTTTACATAACCCGCCAGGGTGCCGGCATCTCATTACACAGGCAAAAACAAGAGGTGGCCATGCTCTCCCTCCCTCCCTCCCTCCCTCCCAGTTTCATTGGCTCGCACGCAGACTACTCGAAACACACATACGCACACACCTACAGACACACTCTCGGGGGCCCCCAAATCCCCGCCGGGTTTACAAATATCACCCCCCGGCAAAGCAAGCCAGACGGACGCGACAAACAGCTGGCGCATGGGAGAGCCAGACCGCAATAGCGCAACCAACGGAGGGGCGCGACGGCAGCACCGTGGCATTCCCGGAAAAGAATAAGCGACGCATGGCTCCTTCCTGGAGGTGTCAGAACAGCCGGAGGGGCGGGCGAGGGGACAGAGGCCACCAAAACTGCGTCCACACAGCAAAGGGTTCTCCCAGTCCAGGATAGGAAAGGGGATCATTTTCACAAAATGCGAGCTGTTGGATAGATTGTTCCTGGAATGGGTTTAAATAGGGAGGGAGCTTAGCTCGTAGACGCTACACTAACGACGCTCCCTCCACCACATATCATTCTGCAGAGCTCTCTTGTGTTTTCTCCTCTGCTCTACGAGACCTCCCAGGGAGGCATAAAGAAGAGACCCCCAGAGGTCATCCAATCCAACCCCTTTCCACCACGCAGGAAGACGCCTTCAGAGCACCTCTAAGAGATGGCCATCCAGCCTTCCCTGCAGTTCTGTCTTTTGGAGTCTTTAGTGGGGAAGTTCTCCTCCTCCAAATAAGGTAGGGGGCTCTCAATTTTTTGCAGGGGGCATTCCTCAGAGGTCTCCTTCTCCCTGTCTCGGTGGCTCTCCGTCCCCACCCCAGATTGCAGACAGAGGGGCAATCTCACAAAGACATCACCCTTGGCAAAGACCCCACAAAAGCTCCCCTGACAGTCTTAGCTTCTACGTGCGGGGATTTTTTTGGACCGGAGGTGATCAGAAGGCGGAGGGGTATTGCAGAAGAGGGGAACCCCCCCACCCACCCTGCATCTCCGTTATTTCATGGAGGGAAAGCAGAAATGGGACAGAGGGGCAGCGAGGCGATCACAATTTGGAGAAAAATTAAACTTAGCCTGTCAGGGCAAGGCTGAAAGATCCCAAGGCCTGCTGCCGAAATCATTAGTATTATTAGGGGAGGGCCTTGTGTTTTTTCAGCTAATAACAACAACAAGCAACAGTAACCACAGTTATATCTGAAACACAACTTTCCTAATTTAAAAAAAAAAGGCAAAGGAAATTACATATCCTTATGGGCCGGATTTTACGCATAATAGGATAAAGTTTAAAATGTCAGATCCATAGAACTGTGCTCCGTTTGCATTAACCAAGACGCCTTGGGTGTCCCACGGGCAGAAAAAAGCGGGATGCGAATTAAATCCATCCATCCATCCATATCTATATAACTGTAGTAGTTATTTGAACTGCTGCATACTTGAATAGCCAAAGTTGTTAGTGTTAAAATTTATAATGGTTAATAATTTATTCATGGTTATTACTAGTCATTATCAATAATCACTCTTAACTTGTTGAACTTGTTTGGCGCTTTTTTCAGGCGTGGGGGCAAGGTAATGAGTCGTTTTATGCCTCATTTTTAATTTTAAATAAGCAATTTTAAATAAGCATCAAGTTTTTTATGGAGGGGATCCTTTTTGGATATTGCACTGGGGAGGGTATTAAAACCTCCCGCCCCCCTGAACTTTCTGGTAAAAAAGTAAGGAGATGAAGACCGCGAGGGTGACCGCCGAGCAACGGAAGGGAAGAAAAAGTCACCCCCTGCCCCGAGGAGCCTACCAATCCAAACGTTCAACCTTAAAATAGCAATTTCTCTGCCCGGAAAACTGCTCTGCAAGGGGCAATGTGGACTTTCCGCGAATTCTCTTGCAAACGCGCCGGGGGGGGAAATTGCAAGCGCCGATCAAGCCCACCAAAAATTGCAAGAACCCTCCGCAGGGTTTGGGGGAGCAAACAAGGGCTCCCGGCATCCCCCCACCCTGCACGGAGGAAGGGGCCGAAGAGGCGCCCGGAGGTCGCCCTGCCTTACCGTACATGGCGCTCCTCCCGCAGCCGCCGCTCCAGCCGCTCCGCCCGATCCTCCGCTGCGGCGCCTCCGGCGCTCATTCTGCCGGGGCGGTGCAGCCCCGGGTGGGCGGGGCCTCGCCGGGCGATGAATGAAGTGGGCGGAGCCTTCCCAGGCTGCGGCGGCGGCGGCGGGCGCTGCTTGTGCGCATGGGCGGCCGAAGGAGAAAGCGAGGGGAAGGAGGGCAGGGCGATGCTAATGAAGGAGGCGGCCCCTCGGCCGGGCACGCCCCTTGAAGGGGCGTGGCCGTTCTGAAACCTCTCCGGGGGCGGAGTTTCAGGGAGGGAAAGTGACACATTTTCCGCACGAGGCTGTTATAGCGCTATGATTGCACTTGCAACCTCCTATGGAATCCTGGGGTTTGCAGTTTCGGGAGGGGCCGGGCGGCCCCTCCCGAAACTGCAAACCCCAGGATTCCATAGGAGGTTGCAAGTGGAATCACAGCGCTATAACAGCCTCGTGCGGAAACGGCCATAACCTTTACAAATAAAGCCACTCTTTTATTTCCCTCCATTCTCTTTCAAATTGTTGAATAGGTTTATTCTTTAATGCATTTGTCAATTTCGCCATTTCTAGCATGTCCGTAACCTTTAATTTCCATTCATTTAAATTTATTTTAATATCTTGTTTCCAATCGTGAGCATAGGTTAACCTCGCTGCTGTAATCAAATATAACATTTTTTTTGTGCTTTCTAATTTCTTAATTTGGTTTTAATATATTCAATAAATATAATTCAGGTGTCCATCAGGGTGGAAAGTATGCAGCCCTCCAGGTGTGGTTGGATTGCAACACCTAGCATCCCCTACACTTGGCCATGTGGGCAGGGAATGCTGGGAGTGTCAGTCCAACCGTATCTGGAAGACCCCAGGATTCCCACCCTTGCAGAAAAGTCTTGCTTTACTATTATAATTAATTTATAATGTATAACTATTCTTTATTATTTCTCTCTTCTATATTATTTATCTCTTCTGTTTACTCACATCCTGCCTTTCTCCCCACATGGGACCCATGTCTTAGGGCAGCCTTTTAATTGTATTTTATTTAAAAATGAACTGTTTTAAATATTTTTATTTTATTTGCATAATTTTTTTATTTTAAACCGCATAAATAAATGAATAGAGGTACAGATGATAAATAAATAAAGGCTTGTGTATTTAAATAACTAAAGTTTTAAAATTAATATTTTTATTCAGAATTTTACCTTTTAAAAAATGCACAGTGTTTCCCTCTCTCGCTTTCGTGCACACATCTTGCAACAAGTTTCTCAGGGCCGCAAATGGACATTACGAGAACTGTCGGAAGGACGTTGCCGGTGGGAGACCTGATTCTGTGTTGTCTCTTGCTCGTAAAAAGGAATAATTTGCTCTAGGACACTTTGTCCCAGAGAAAGATTAAAGAAAACCAATTTGCTTGTTCGTTTGCTGCTGCTCCAGAGACTGGAACATGAATCAGTGGATTCAGATCACAGGCAAAGAGATTCCATTTAAACATTAGGAAGAAACAGCTTGACTTCTGTGGCAACCAAGCCTGTTTTCTGCTGCACCAGAGACTGGGACATGAACCAGTGAATACGAATTGCATGAAAAACAATTCCAGCTAAACATGAGGACGAACTTAACCCTCCACCCTTCTCAGTCCAAGTGCGAGTACACGTTTTTGTCTTCAAGTCACCCCTCGACCTACTGTTCTTGTGCGCCTTCGAGTCGTTTCCGACTTAGGGCAACCCTAAAGCAAACCTGTCACAGGGTTTTCCTTGGCAAGATTTATTCAGGGTTGGTTTGCCTTTGCTTTCCTCTGAGGCTGAGACAGTGTGACTCACCCAAGGCCACCCATAGGGTTTCCACGGCCGAACAGCAGTTCGAACCCCGGTCTCCACAGTTGCAGTCTGACCCTCAAACCACCGTACCATGCTGGTTCTCGTCTTATGGTGACCCCATGAATTTTGTAGGGTTTTCTTAGGGAAGGGAAAACTCAGAGGTGGTTTTGCCAGTTCCTTCCCCTGAAACAGAGCCTACACGGCACCTGGTATTCCCTAGCGGTCTCCCATCCAAGTCCCAACCAGGGCTGACCCTGCTGAGCTTCCGAGATCAGAGGGGATCTGGTGCCTTCACTGTGTTCAGAGGCTGTTCTCAGAAGCAGCCAGGGTATAACAGGGATGACGCAACACCTCCGATTTGTGCTGCTCTGCTTCTCCTGCTAAACTTTAAGGATGGAGGGATGGGAGGGAGAGAACCACAGCCTCGTCACCAGGTGACGCGAGCCGCCGCTCCAGTTTTAGGAAGACGCGCCGCCGGGGGGCGGGAGAGGAGGAGGGGAGGAGCGGCCCGGCCAAGAAGCCGGCCCGAGCGCAGGGGCCGCTCCGGCTATTTTGATTATACCTGCTCCAAGGGAACAAGGCCTGCGCCGGATGTCTCGGAAGCAGCGAGCGAGGACGTCGGTGCCCCCGTGGCCAGGAGAGCGAGAACGGGGGGGGGGCGGCTGTTGAAGAGGAGGGGAGGGGTGCAGGGTGTAGAGGAGAGGGGGGCCAGTTTGGAAAAGAGAGAGAGAGAGCCAGAAGGACAGGGGCAAGTTTGGAAGGAAGGAAGGAAGGAAGGAAGGAAGGAAGGAAGGAAGGAAGGAAGGGAAGACAGGTGCAAGTTTGGAAGGATGGAAGGGAGGAGAAAAGAATGAAAGGAAGATGCAGGTTCAGAAGGAAGGATGGAGGGAGGGAGGGAGGGAGGACAAAAGAATGAAAGGGAGATGCAGGTTCAGAAGGAAGGATGGAAGGAAGGAAGGAAAGAAGGAAGGAAGGAAGGGAAGGGAAGACAGGTGCAAGTTTAGAAGGATGGAAGGGAGGAGAAAAGAATGAAAGGAAGGAAGTACAGGTGCAAGTTTAGAAGGAAGGGAGGGCGGAGAAAAGAATGAAAGGAAGATGCAGGTTCAGAAGGAAGGAAGGAAGGAAGGAGGGAGGGAGGGAGGGGGGAGGGAGGGAAGGAAGGAAGGAAGGAAGGAAGGGAAGACAGGTGCAAGTTTAAAAGGATGGAAGGGACGAGAAAAGAATGAAAGGAAGATGCAAGTTTAGAAGGGAGGGAGCAAGGGAAGGAGGAAGGAAGGAAGAAAGGACATGTGCAAGTTTAGAGGGAAGGAAGGAAGGAAGGAAGGAAGGAAGGAAGGAAGGAAGGAAGGAAGGAGGGACAGGTGCAAGCTTAGAAGGAAGGGAGGGAGGAGAAAAGAATGAAAGGAAGATGCAAGTTTAGAAGGGAGGGAGGGAGAGAAGGAAGGAAGGAAGGAAGGAAGGAAAGAAAGGAAGGACAGGTGCAAGTTTAGAAGGAAGGAAGGGAGAAGAAAAGAATGAAAGGAAGATGCAGGTTCAGAAGGAAGGATGATGGAAGGGAGGGAGGGAGGGAGGGAGGGAGGGAGGGAGGGAGGGAGGACAAAAGAATGAAAGGGAGATGCAGGTTCAGAAGGAAGGATGGAAGGAAAGAAGGAAGGAAGGAAGGGAAGGGAAGACAGGTGCAAGTTTAGAAGGATGGAAGGGAGGAGAAAAGAATGAAAGGAAGGAAGTACAGGTGCAAGTTTAGAAGGAAGGGAGGGCGGAGAAAAGAATGAAAGGAAGATGCAGGTTCAGAAGGAAGGAAGGAAGGAAGGAAGGAAGGAAGGAAGGAAGGAAGGAAGGAAGGAAGGAAGGGAAGACAGGTGCAAGTTTAAAAGGATGGAAGGGAGGAGAAAAGAATGAAAGAAAGATGCAAGTTTAGAAGGGAGAGAGCGAGGAGGGAGCGAGGGAAGGAGGAAGGAAGGAAGGAAGGACATGTGCAAGTTTAGAGGGAAGGAAGGAAGGAAGGAAGGAAGGAAGGAAGGAAGGAAGGAGGGAGGGAGGGAAGGAGGGACAGGTGCAAGCTTAGAAGGAAGGGAGGGAGGAGAAAAGAATGAAAGGAAGATGCAAGTTTAGAAGGGAGGGAGGGAGGGAAGGAAGGAAGGAAGGAAGGAAGGAAGGAAGGAAGGAAAGGAAGGAAGGAAGGAAGGAAGGAAGGAAGGAAGGAAGGACAGGTGCAAGTTTAGAAGGAAGGAAGGAAGGACAGACAGATGCAAGTTTAGAAGAAAGGAAGGAAAGAAAGGGAAAAGAGTGAAAGGAAGAGACAAGTTCAGTAGGAAGGACGGAAGGAAAGAGGGAAGGAAAGAAGGAATGAAGGAAGGAAGTACAGATGCAAGTTTAGAAGGAAGGAAGGAGAAAAGAATCAAAGGAAGGTGCAGGTTCAAAAGGAAGAAAAGAAGGAAGGAAGGAAGGAAGGAAGGAAGGAAAGGAAGGAAGGAAGGAAGGAAGGAAGGAAGGAAGGAAGGAAGGAAGGAAGGAAGGAAGGACAGATGCAAATTAGGAAGGATAGAAGGAAGGAAAGAAGGACAGAAGGAAGGAAAAAAGAAAGAAAGGAAGGAAGGAAGAAAGGAAGAAAGAAAGACAGACAGACAGACAGACAGACAGACAGACATGGTGAAGCTTCTGTGAAACCTGAAAGTATGCCAAAATCATAAAAATCTCCTTCTGGATCAGACCAAATACCATATCCCACCTAATCTTCTGTTCCCCCACGGCCATCCAGACATCTAAGAAAAGCCTACCCACAGGCCAGGAGGGCCACTGGACCTTCTGTGGAAGCTGGCGGCTGCCATGTGGGAGTTGGGGCGAATCTACTTTGGGAGGCTATCAAGTATTCCACATCCCACATCAGGGTGGCCTCGTGCCAGTTTCTGCATGCCAAATCATGCGCCCCCTTGTGCAATGTGACTCTCCAATAGAATGGCGGCCTTGCACAACTGGACTGTGCATTCAAATGGCCGCGGACATGAAATGGGCTTCTGTATGTGCATCACATACATATCGGCATGCATGGTGGCGCCATAGCTTTAACTCCATTTCTGGAAATTTGATCTCAACGTAGATGTTCCGCACCACACCAAAATGTCCGGCTGCTTCCATAAGGGAAGTGACACGTGCATAAGACACCAAAAGGATTACAGCCAAAGGCATACTGCCCCTGATACAGAAGGCAACATATCAGCATACAGTCAGCCTTCCATATCTGTGGCTTTTGTATCCATGGATTCAACCCATCACAGCTTGAAAATATTTTTTTAAAAAAGCCCAAAAAGCAAACTTTGCTTTTGCTATTTTATGAAAGGGACGCCACTTCACAACATAGAATCATAGAATCCTAGACTTGGAAGAGTCCCGGGGGCCATCGAGTCCAACCCCCTGCTATGCAGGAACACCCATCAAAGCATTTCCAACAGATGGGCATCCGGCATCTGCTTAAAAACCTCCAAAGAAGGAGGAGACTCCACCACAGTCCATGGAGGCGGCAGCAGATTCCACTGCCGGACAGCTCTGACCGTCAGGAAGTTCAGGTGGAATCTCCTTTCCTGCAGCTTGAAAGGACATCACTGTACCTAATAGGACTTTAGCATCCACAAATTTTGGTATCCATGGTGGTGGGGGTTACCTGGAACCAAACCCTATCATGCTGAGGGTCCACTGTACCTCAGTTAACAAAACCTCTAACAAAGAAGCTCTTTTTTATGAAGTCTTTTTTTGCTGGTCCAGCCCTCCTTCCCCCCCTCATCCTCTGTGTAACTTGACATTTTTTCTAGCAGCATCAGCACTGACAGGATAGTGAGACTGCTGCAGGAACTCAGGCTTTCAGCTTGCAGCAGCATATCTGTAGTGAATAATGTAGTCAGGCTTGAGCTGGGAAAGAATGGGATTGTCCTTCCGCCAATCCTACTTGAGCCAATCCTACTGCAACAAGCAAGGCAAACAGCAGCTGTCTCCAGGATCCCTTACTGTCCATGTGGGGACAGGAAAACAGAAATAAAAGGGGAGGGTGGATAAACTTGCCTCACCATCTAGCTCCATCATGTGTTAAAAAAGAAAAAAAAAGTATAGATCTATATTTTTGGCCAACAAAATGGAAATCATAAGAAATGTGGAGGGTGGTGAATGAAAATGTCGTCTCTGCATGCATTTCGGGCGAAATCATCAAGGAGTCTGTCTCCAAAAGTTTCAAAAAGCTTTCGTTTAGTTATGCAAGGTTTTCATTTAATTCCACATGCGCATATTTAATTTTGGGCAAAAAGTCTGCTGAAACCTATTCAATTGCTCTTCTTTTTTGGGTTGTACGTTCTTAACCCTATTTTTTTACACATTATTTCTGGCTCTGGTACCAAAATCAATCAATCAATCTATCTATCTATCTATCTATCTATCTATCTATCTATCTATCTATCTATCTATAAATTTTTCTGTTAAAGACACAATGACCAGGAGCACTTCTACTTTGTCTAGCCCTTCTCATGAGTAGCTCTTTATCCCCTTGAGGATTTGCCCAACCCAAAGCCACCCCTGTTAGTGGCACTCGCTTGTAGCAGTGAGTTCCACAGTTTTGACCTGACGCTGGATTAAAGAAGCGTTCTCCTCTCTCTGTCCTGAACCTCCCACCCGTCCCATTTTATTAGCGTATCACCCTAATCACCAGAGAGGGAGGGGGGAAAAAAAAATCCCTTTATGTTGCATCTTTCTAGACTTGGGTTTCAGCACACGGGGCAGGCGTTCAGTCGGTCGCTGTGAGCCGTAGCAGCCCCGCTCTCCAAACACAGCTGGATCTAAGGAAGGATTTCATCTTCGCAATATGGCATATCTTGTTCTCTAGGACAGCCAGTACACCAGAACCTGTGCCCAGAGATATCACTTGTTTTGGGTCATAGAATCCTTTCCGCACGACACTCTTATAGCGCGATTATTCCACTTTCAACCTCCTAGGGAATCCTGGGGTTTGCAGCTTCGAGAGGGGCCGGCCGGCCCCTCTCGAAGCTGCAAACCCCAGGATTCCCTAGGAGGTTGAAAGTGGAATAATCGCGCTATAAGAGTGTCGTGCGGAATAGAGTTGGAAGAGACCACAAGGGCCATCTGGGTCAATCTCCAAAGAAAAAGACTCTGCTACATTCCCAGACAGCAGCCACTGATGAAATGCTCTCACCCTCAGGGAGTTCTTCCTAATGTTCAGGTGGAATTTCTTTTCCCGCAGCTTGAAGCCGTTGCTGCATGTCCTAGTCTCTAGAGCAGCAGGAAACAAGCATGCCTCATCTTTCATATCCTTTCAAATATTTAAACATGGATATCATGTCCACTTCACCTTCTCTTCTCTAAGTTAAACATCCCCGGCTCCCTAAGCTGCTCCTCACAGGGCTGCTTGGCTTCCAGGCCTTCTACCATTTTGGTTGCCCTCCTCTGGGCAGCTTGTCCTTCCAGCTTGTCCATATCGTTCCTGAACTGGACACAGCATTCCAGGTGGGGGTCTGACTAAAGCAGAATGCAGTAGCATCATCACTTCCCTTGACCTAGACATTAGACTCTTATCGATTCAGCCCAGAATCATATTGACTTTTTTAGCTGCTGCATCACAATGCTGACTCATGTCCACCTTGAGGTCTATTAAGACTCCCAGGTCCCTTTCACATTATGCAGCCTAGAATCACATTGGTACTGTCTGCAGCTCAGGTCCAGGAAACTTCAGGGTTAGTATCTCCCTATATGATCCTGTCCTTTCTCGGAGATGGTTGGAAGAGGCCTTTCGCTTTGTCCTATTGCCTTCCTGGACATGCTTGATGGGAAAAAGGGGAAAGGCCTTCTCAGTGGCTGCCCCCAGATTTTAGAACTCTGTCTCCTGGACCACATTTTGACCACCCAGACTGTAAACATCTAGCATCAAGAACAAGCTTCCTAGCTGCAAGGAGCAAAGCCTCCAGTTAGGTTTGTCCTCATTACAGAAAACGTTGCCAGCCAGAGAAAAGAAACATGGCCGAGTCATGCCCAGGTCCACATGGGAAGTCAGTGTCGGAGGGCAGAAACAGGGCCCGGCTCTCCATCTCCCTGCAGCCCCGTCTTCTTGCTCCCACCCGTCCCCACACAGCTCTCCGGCACGCCCAATCTGTCCTCAAGCGGCCCCTATTACCGTTGCAAATGCGACAATCCGCCGCTGCCGCTGTGCGGTCCGTCAGGCCTCTCCGGCACGCCATGGTGGTGCTCATCCAGCGGACGGATGGCGGGGCCGGTCTGGCTGGCAAGTGGAGCAGCTGCTCCTCTGGTCTCGAAGGAGAAGGACGTGTCCCGAATCTTGCAAGCTGCCCTGGATAAGTCTGCGGCCCTCCTCCTCCCTTCCCCGCCCTCCCCGGCTCCAAGCTGCTTCACTGTGCAGAAAAACAACCTGAACTGGGGCAGCGAAAGTAGAAAAATTCTCCCGATTTGGGGGCTGCAAAGACTACATTTTCTGCTGTCCCAGCTCCGTTCTCTTCCTTCCCCTCTTCTCAGTTTTCTCCTTTCCTTCAAGGGCTCCCCGCTTGACCCTCCTTCTTTGCTTTCTCAGCTCAGGATTGAGTAACCCTCTCATTTTGTCTTATTAGAAATCCATTTCCCCTTACTTCATTTTCGTCTCTCTTTCTCTTTCCCCACCTGTCTCTTCTTCTCCTGTTTGTAGATGTTTATGAAAGAAGCATTGGGACGCAACCTCAAGCCCATGGGCTTCCTGGGTCTTCTCTTGCCTCTCATCTCCTCCCAGACTTCTTTGAAACCTTGTGCTTAAAAACTAGAGGTGAAAGGCTAGGACCGTCAGTGGATGAGGAGTGGTGCAGAAGGACAAACCTTGGAACTGAGTTAAAAATGAAAGGAATTGGTCACATACAGCCTGATGCTACACGGCTTGAAATGCACCTAATCTGGTCTGAATTAGGAAGCAAAGCAGGGTTGTTGCTGCTGATCTTGTTATGGGCCTTCATAGAATCGTAGAATCCTAGAGTTAGAAGAGACCACAAGAGCCAAACCCCTTCTGCCATTCAGGAAGACACCATCAAAGCGCCACCTTTGACAGATGGCCACCCAGTCTCTGCTTAAAAACCTCCAAAGAAGGAAAGTTTACACTCCCAGGAAGCAGCAGCAGCAGCAGATTCCACTGTCAAGTTCTTCTTACTGTTAAGAACTTCTTCCTAATGTTCAGCTGGAAGCGCTTTTCCTGTATTTGAAGCCGTTGCTCCATGTCCTAGTCTCTGGAGCAGCAGGAAATAAGTTTGCTCCATTGTCCCTATGACGTCCTTTCAAAAATTTAAAAATGGCTATCATGTTTTGCTGGGATATTGCTGGGAGAGTTGACAACACCGGGATATACATCACCTGATCTCATTTGATCAAGTCAGAAGCTAAGCGGGGCGAGGCCAGTTTGTTCTTGGACGGGAAACCAACAAGAGAGAATGTCAGGGATCTATTAGTAGGGCTGGGAGAATCCTGCCTGAAATCCTAGAGGGAGCCATGCTGCCAGTCAGAGTTGGAAGTACTGCTCTGGATGGACCAAAGGCCTGTATCGCAGTACAAGAGCAGCTTTCCACGTTCCAGCGTAGAAAGGCCCAAGTTGAGCCTCCAGCATCTCCTGCTAAGACTAAGAAGGAGGCCTGCCTGCAACCCTGCAGAGACGCTGACAGACAGAGTGGACAATACTGGTCTGGATGAACCAAGGGTCTGACTCTGTGTAAAGCAGCTTCCTAGGCTTCTAAATGTGTGATTTTGGGCAAATTCTTATTTAAAAGAACATGTAGAAACACAGCATCATAGAGTTGGAAACGATCCCAAGGGCCATCCAGTCCAACTCCGTTCATTCATGCAGGAAGACACAAAGATCTCCCAACAAATGACCATCCAGCCTCTGTTTAAAAGCCTCCAAAGAAGGAGATACCACCGCACTCCGAGGCAGTGGCAGAATCCACTATCAGACTGCTCTTAATCACTTTTCTTGTCATTTGAAGCCATTGCTCCATGTCCTAGTCTCTGGAGCAGCAGAAAGCAAGCTTGCTCCATCTTCCATGTGACATCCTTTCAAATATTTAAACATGGTTATCATGTCTTCTCTTAGGCCATTTCCACACTAGCCTGTTATAGCGCGATGATTCCACTTTCAACATCCTCTGGAATCCTGGGGTTTGCAGTTTTAGGAGGGCCCCTCCTGAAACTGCAAACCCCAGGATTCCAGAGGATGTTGAAAGTGGAATCATCGCGCTATAACAGGCTAGTGCGGAAACGGCCTTAAGCTTTTCGCCTCCAGACTAAACATCCCCAGCTCTTTAAGCCAGTCCTCCTAGGGCTTCATGGCTTCCAGGCCTTCGACCATTTTGGCCGCCCTACCCTGGACACATTCCACCTTGTCAATATCCTTCTTGAGTTGTGGTGCCCAAAACTGGACACAGGATTCCAAGTGAAGTCTGACGAAAGCCATACCGAGTGGGACCATTACTTCCCTCCGCCTAGACACTGTGTTCCTTTTGATGCAGCCTAGAATTGCTGTGGATTTTTTGGCTTCTGCCATCACGCTGTTGACTTACGTCTCCTGATTTAGAGTCCAAAAATTTTGATTCCAACAACTAGGGCTGCCAGAACGAATGCTTCCACTTTGATGAGATATACCACCACACGACCCTGATGCCACCTGGTCTCATCTTCCAAAAGCAAAGTATGGCCAGCCCTTGCACTTACATGGATGGAAGGCCTTCATAAGGGAATATCTAGGATCTCTGGACAGAGGGAGGAAAACAATCCTTCCCGAAAGCTTGGACACAGCCACAGCTGCCAGTCAGAGTGGGTAGTATTAGGCTAGGGCCATTTCCACACTACACTCTTATAGCGCGATGATTCCACTTTCAACATCCTATGGAATCCTGGGGGTTGCAGTTTCGGGCGGGGCTGCTTGGCCCCTCCCGAAACTGCAAACCCCAGGATTCCAGAGGATGTTGAAAGTGGAATCATCGTGCTATAGGAGTGTAGTGTGGAAAGGGCCTAGATGGCCCAAGGATTTCATTCCACGCCAGGCAACCTCTGAGGTTTTCTATCAGAGATGGGCTGGTGGTCCAGATGGCCAATCTTGCCTTGGGGAGGGGGTGTGCGAGAAAGCGTTGTTGGAGTTTTTGTGGGCGGAGTTGCACAGAATAATGACAATTTTTATGCACTCCCTCCCCCACAGGGTCCGGATGTCCTGTGGGTTTTTTATGCAAAGTTGCACAACCAGAAAAACAAGCAAATTTTCAGACACACACACATAGACACACAAAAAGCACATGGTTATCTGGCTACCGTAGGGACTTGTTTTGTTTTTGCACGAAAATTGTGGTTATTTTGTGCGACCTCCCTCCACATTTTTACACACACACACACCTCACAGGGAAGGCCCCCACGTTCAGACTGAACATCCAGGTCACCAGGCCAAATCTGATAGCACAGGAGTACCTGGACACAGTGGGTTTTGCACAAGAATAAAGGGTGGTCGTGTGGAAAATGTGGTTTTTGCATGAAAAAAGCATGCTTTTCCAATCATGTATTTCTGTGCAGAATAATTGCCTCAAAAATTTCGGGCTGAACGGATATCCGGAGAGAACCGGACACATTCTCACCTCCGTCTTATTCTTCTCAATCACGTTTGCTGACTGTTGGGAGATGCATTTTTTTTTTCCAGCCAGGAAACAAATACAGGTGAATCTTCTTTCCCTTGCTGCACCCACGCACGCCCTTTCCCATCTTTCCGCAACCTTCACCGAAGGAGATTCCGCTGCTGCCCTCAGCAAAGCGAGGAGGGGAGGAAGGCAGCCAAAGCCGGGTGTGAGGTTTCACCGGCGGCAAGAGCTGCCTTTGCTAAATGGAATAAACAGGCGCTGCCCCGATCAGTCACGGGGAAGCTGCCAGGGGAGGCCTTGGAGATGCCAAGGAGGGCATCCGGACCATTAATCCGGGAGGCGGGCAGGAGGGAGGCCTTGTTAGAAGTGGCAGAAGCAGAGGGGGATTGTTTGGGAGCAGCTGCCTAGAGAAGGGCCCCCAGGGTTTGCTTTCTCTGCTGGAAGCTGCCTCCTGCTTTCCTTCTGGGCTATTTTTGGTCTTCCTTTTGTATGTGAGACCGTGAGAGGGAGACAGATATGAAGGGGGGATTGAAGAACAGCTGGCACAGATGGTGCGAGGCAGGGACCCCTACAGGGAAGGGGTTGTGTCAGCTTTGGAACGTGCCAGTCGCTCAGTAGATACCCCCTCCTCCTCTCCCCACGGCTTCCTGCCCTCCTCCTCTGCATCCCCTGGGAGGCTCATCTTCCGAAAGGCCAAAGGAGCTTGTCAAAATGGAAGGAGACACGGCTAGCTGCCCGCCCAGGGAGGGCTGCCAGGATCGGACGCGGCGTCTCGGTTCCAGGTGTCAAGTACCTTCCCCTGGGAGATGCAGCCCTGTCAGAACTTGGCACCCGCAAAATCCATCAGCAGCTGTCGGGGCGCCGTGGTTGGGCTGCTCCCAGACAGATTGCAGCAGAAGATGCTTCCCGGGGGAGGATGAAATGGGACGGGGGGGCAGAAAAGGGAGATACGGTCCTCCCTCCACATACGCAGATTTGACCTTCATGGATTTGATTATCTGTGAGGTGCCCGTGCCTCCCCCCCCCCATTTTCCTCCTCCCATTCTCTTGCATTTTGCCAGGGCAGAGAAAGAAGGCCACTGTGCCCGTGCAAAAGTCAAGGGAAATGGGGGCAAAGCAAGGGCACGCTTTCCTTCTGCCCTCTGGATCTCCCCGTCCCATTCCCTTGCCTCTGGCTCCCGTGCTGAAAAGAAAGGCTCGTGGGCCAGAGCAAAAGGCGAGGGAACGGGAGCAGGGAGCCCTGGAAGGGAAGGGGATCACAGGTAGGAATTATTCACAGTTTTTTCCACGTTTGCAAAGATTCTGCGCCCCTTGCAAATGCGGAAGGGCCACTGCAGACCCAAATGTGAGCATTTTCGAGGGGTCATCTGGAGAGTCGAGGGAGTCGCAGGAGGTCAACTTCCGTGCCTTTGGCAGCGGTGAATCCGTTCTGAGCAATAGTCTGAACTGTAAAGGAGCTGTCCAAGGTGCTGAGCCCTATTCCGCTACAGGGGTTCATTACCTTGGAGAGGCCTTTTAAAGCTCAGAGTAAAAGCCAGTGTGGATTCCTCATATCACAGATGCAACAATCCAACATTTGCTCTAGTTCGGCCCTTCAGTTTTATTGGAAAGATGGTTAACCTGTTTTGTTTTGTTTTAATAAATAAATATAAAATAACTTGGGCACCACATGGCTAGTGATCTCCAAAAGCATCCAGATAAGACTTTGGCAACCTTTCTACCTGGGAAGAACCCTTGAAATAATTTTTAGGTCTTGGGAAAGCCTTGCATTAAAATGATTATATCTACAATTTAAAAAAAAAGGGGCTGGAGTTAAATCACAGTTTTTATGGAACCTCCAACAACTTTTCACAGAACCCTGCCTGAGAAACTCTGAGCCTCTCCTTTCCCTCTGCTTCCATTTTACGCCAAGATCCGGCACCCAAATTGCATAGCGTAACTCTTTGCAAAGAGAATGATGCATCAATTGTGCTGTGCAAACTTTGTGTCGAATGGCAGCGTTGTATAAATGAACCGAGATGCCAAAGGTACAACTGAATGCACCAGCAAAGAGACATGTATACCCTTGTGCCAAAGGCAATGTGCATACACAGGCACTGCATAATGTGCAGACATCTGCACTGGAGCCTATAGGTACAACGTTAGCCCGTGTGCAACTAACTCTAGGCTCCCACAGCCTCGAAATGCATGTGGACATCTTGCAGTGGACAGTAACATCCAACTGCTTCTCTAGAGGGGCGTGCGTAAGATCATATCATGATATGATATGACACTCCATTGAGGCCACAGCATATTTCACTACTGAACTGCCCTTACCTTCAGGAAGTTCCTCTTAACGTTCAGGTGGAATCTCCTTACCTGGAGTTTGAAGCCATCGCTCTATAGTGTCCTCATCTCCGGAGCAACAGAAAACAATCCTCCATATGTTCTTGTTTTCCTTTTTTGTGTGCCTTCAAGTCATTTCCGACTTATGGCGACCCTAAGGCAAACCTATCACTGGGATTTCTGGGGCTGCGAGTGTGTGACATCCCTTCATCCCTGCAGAAGAGAAGGCTAAGAGGGGACATGATAGCCATGTTTAAATATTTGAAGGGATGCCATGTAGAGGAGGGAGCAGGTTTGTTTTCTGCTGCTCCAGAGACCAGGACAAGGAGCAATGGATTCCAGCTGCAGGAAAGGAGATTCCACCTGAACCTGAGGAAGAACTTCCCGACGGTCAGGGCTGTCCGGCGGTAGAATCTGCTGCCTCGGAGTGTAGTGGAGTCTCCTTCTTTGGAGGTTTTTAAGCAGAGGCTGGATGGCCGTCTGTCCAAGGGAGGGCTTTGATGTGGGCTCCTGCATGGCAGGGGGTTGGACTGGATGGCCCCTGGGGTCTCTTCCCACTCTAGGATTCTAGGATTCTATGATTCAAATATTTAAACATGGCTATCACGCCTCTTCTTAACCTTCTCTTCTCCAGGCTAAACCTACCCAGCTCCCTCAGCCACTCCTCATAGAATTTCATGGTTTCCAGGCTGTCTACCATTTTGGTCACCTTCCTCTGGACATGCTCTAACTTGTCAATATCCTTCTTGAACTATAGTACTCTGAACTGGAAACAGTATTCCATGTGAGGTCTGATCAAAGCAGAACAGAGTGGGGCTATTAATTCCCTTGACCTAGACACTAGACTCCTACTGATGCAGCCTCGAATCACACTGGCCTTTTCAGCTGCCGCATCACACCACTGACTCACATAAATAAGGATTCTAGCCACCCGCACCCATGATATTTTCCTTCAGTTCCCAAATTTTTAACTTGAAATTCAATCAAGTCTTTAGAAATAAGTTTAAGCATCTCAGGAAAATGAGCAGGGAGAAATGACTCAATGGAATGCAAACTCAGGAAACAGAAGTGTTCTAGGTGGGAATGATGTTCAGTGTCTCATTTCCTCCTCCCAACAACACTGTAAATTTGGCAACTGATGAAAATTTCATTGGGGGAGCTAAATCATTATTTATGGGGGCCAAACCCTCATTTCTAACCCAGCCCCCCCATTATACCCTTGGATAATACCTATGAAACCTTATTCTTTCCATCCATGGTGCTACAACACTGAGTTAGGGACCCCCCCTCCAAAGAGGGGTGCATGGGCTTCAATGGCAACCACAACTACACCCATTGTCCCCTGGCATCGTTAGCATCACATTCTAACCAGCAGCTTTAGCTAAACGCAGTCTAGGGAGCCACATTCTGCAGAGGCAGGGTCATTTCCTCTGCCCACTGGTATTTACATCCCTGGCAGTAAAATAGAGGAAAGGAAAGAGCATGGATTGCACCAACACTGAGCTCATCTACCAGCCGCTGCTTCCTTTTCCATCCCCCACCTCTGAAAAATCTGCCACCTCCGGCACTGAAGCGTGCTCGAAAGCTTCATTAACATTTATAAGCGTCTCCGAGCCTGATGTGTTTTTAATACGCTGGACTCGGGACTTGGAAGCAAATGGCCCTGAAGGGAGTGGGAAATGTCATATTAAACAAAGATAAAAGCTGCAAAAAACAGACTCGAGCCATTTTCATTTCATTTGTTTTAGCTTGGCCAAAGGAAAGGATGCTAATTCAGCTCTCCCATGTTGGAAAGGGCAGTTTTGCACTGGCAAGAGCTGGCAATATATCCCCTCCAACTGTCCCCATGTGGAAAGGATAGTCTCAGTCAATTCCCTTCCCAATCAATTCCCTGTCATCCTATTTTTTCAGCTGCTTTCAAAATATCCCGATTTCTCTCTCCTCCTCTCACTTGCCCCCTTCGTCCTCTGCTTACTTCAGTTGCTTCAAACTAAGTTCAAAGTGCAAAAGTAGTTGGCAGTCAGGCCATTTCCAAACTATACGGATGTAGTGCGATTATTCCACTTTCAACATCCTACGGAATCCTGGGGTTTGCAGTTGAGGGAGGGGCCTTTAGAATTCTAAGCCAGAGAGTTCAGCCAGAATTCCACGGAATATTGAAAGTGGAATAATAGCATTATAACAGTGTAGTGCAAAAATGGCCTCGGTTCACTCAGTCAAGGGAGAGAGAGAGGAGAATAAAAAAATAGAATGATAGAATCATAGAGTTGGAAGAGACCCCAAGGGTGATCCATTCCAACCCCATTCTGCCACACAGGATGACAGAATCAAAGCCCTCGCTTTGACAGACGGCCATCCAGCCTCTGCTTAAAAACCTCCAAAGAAGGAGGAGGCTCCACCGCACTCCACTGAGGAAGCATATTCCACTGTCAAACTGCTCTTACCGTCAGGCAGTCCTTCCTAACATTAAGACGGAATTCTTTCCCTGAAATTGGAATCCACCGCTCCACGTCCTAGACTCTGAAGCAGCAGAAAACAAGCTCGCCCCGTCCTCCATAGGACGTCCCTTCAAATATTTAAACAGTCACCTCTCAACCTTCTCTTCTCCAGGCTTTAAAAATATCTGTTGAAAAATTTGAAGGGATGTCATATGGAAGATGGAGCAAGCTTGTTTTCTGCAGCTCCAGAGACTAGGACCTGGAGCAGTAGCTTCAAACTACGGGAAAAGAGATTCTGCCTAAACGGGAGGAAGAACTTCCGGACAGCAAAATCAGTTTGACAGCGGAACTTGCTGCCTAGATGCATGGTGGAATCTCCTTCTCTGGAGGTTTTTAAAGAGAGGCTGGAGGACCATCTATCAAAGGAGGTGCTTTGATTGTGTCCTTCTGCATGGAGGTTGGACTGGATGGCCCCTGGGGTCATTCCCAAATCTATGATGCATTCTGCACTGGACTGTTATAGGGCTATGATTCCACTTGCAACATCCTATGGAATCCTGGGGTTTGCAGTTTCGGGAGGGGCCGGTCGGCCCCTCCCGAAACTGCAAACCCCAGGATTCCATAGGATGTTGCAAGTGGAATCATAGCCCTATAACAGTCCAGTGTGGAAATGGCCTTCGATTCTGTGGAGTTAGAAAGAACCTATTGTCCAGCTTCTGCGCTGAGACAAATTAATGGAGGCCTCCAGGCGGGGAGAGCATACAGAGAACGGGAGAGGGATTTCTGGAGGCGGCGACAAAGGTGACGCTTGTCAGCAGATGTCTCACGAGGAGCTCACATTCAGCTGTCAACCTGTCTCAGATGCTAAGCCGGGCTGCCACGAAACCAGCTCCTAGCTGGTAATTATTAAGTGACGGGGAAGGATGACTCAGAGACCTGCTCTTCAGGGAGCTGGGTCTTTAATTAAAACCTGGCTTTTGATCGTATTTGTTTCTCCGATTTTGCAGAGAAACTGAGGGGGTTTGGGGTTCGTGAAAGCCGCTCCCAAGGTGTATACGAGCAAGTCGGCTTCACCTCTCTCTTGCAGCAGAGGGATTGAAGGAAAACTCTGAGTTTTTTTTTCTTTTTTAAATGCACGGCCTTAATATGCCCGGAGCAGACGGTGTGTCCGTTGAGAGCGCAAATCTGGAGAGGTGTGTGCCCGCCGAGTGGCTGAAAAACGCCATCCGAAAGAAGGCTAGACCCAAACCTCGCACACCACCGGCGGTCTCGGCCCCGCAGGACAACAGCGGTCTCCTGGCATCGATGCCGCCTGCTTGTTCAAATCAATGGGCTTCCCGACTGCAGGTTGGCTCGCGGGGCCAGCATTAAGAGACATCCGATGAGATGCTCGCCCCACAGCATGGCAACGGCAATGCAGGAGGGCACCGCGACCGCCCCAAAGAGACACAAAGCCAGGGCGTGAGGTCCTTCGGCGTGAGAAATGGTTCCTCATGTCCAGCTACCTTTGCCCAAAAAATGTGAAAAGAAGGAAATCTTTGAAATCAAAACCTGACTTGAACCTAAAGATTGTGATCTTCAGTCTTGGGAAGAAGGTGGGGTATATAGATGAATGGGCTGATGGATGGATTGATTGGTTTGTTGATTCATTGGATATGGACAGGATCCTAGAATCATAGAGTTGGAAGAGACCCCAGGGGCCATCCAGTCCAACCCCCTGCTAGGCAGGAACACCCATCAAAGCATTCCCAAGAGATGGCCATCCGGCCTCTGCTTAAAAACCTCCAAAGAAGGAGGAGACTCCACCACACTCCATGGAGGCAGCAGCAGATTCCACTACCGGACAGCCCTGACTGTCAGGAAGCTCTTCCTGAGGTTCAGGTGGAATCTCCTTTCCTGCAGCTTGAATCCATTGCTCCTTGTCCTGGTCTCTAGAGCAGCTGAGAACAAGCCTGCTCCCTCCTCAACATGACATCCCTTCAAGTATTTAAACCTGGCTATCCTGCCCCCTCTTAACCTTCTCTTCTGCAGACTAAACATCTCCAGCTCCCTAAGCCTCTCCTCAGAGGGCTTCATGGCTTCCAGACCCTTCACCATTTTGGTCGCCCTCCTCTGGACACGCTCCAGCTTGTCGACATCCTTCTTGAACTGAGGTGCCCAGAACTGGACACAGGATTCCAGATGAGGCCTAACCAATGCAGAATAGAGGGGTACCATTCCCTCCCTTGATCTGGACACCTTACTCCTATTGATGCAACCAAGAATCGTGTTGGCCTTCTTGGCTGCCGCGAGAGAGTGTGACCTGACCCCATTGATCCTTTTTCCATCAATAATTGGCCTGCCTTTTCCCCAAGAATGGGTCATCTGGCCAGCAGGTTTCCATGGCCAAGCAGGGATTTGAATCTTGGCCTCCTGGAGCCCTCGTTTAACTGCCAAACTTCTGCATCACCCAGGCTCTAAAAATGGGGGTCTGGGGGCAGATTTCTGCAGAGGAGGTATGTCCTTTCCCACAGGCTGAGAGAGTGTGCTTTGGCCAAAGTCACCCAGTGGGTTTCTGTGGCACAGTGGAGATTCAAACTCTGCTCTCCCGAAGTCCAATCAGATGAGGATGATGAGGATGATGACATCCATTTATATCCTGCCATTCTCCTGATAATGGGACTAAGGGCAGTTAACGATATGTTTAAAACAATACAAATTAAAAACAATACAAAAGCATTGATAAAAGCAGAGGATTTAAAGACGATTAAACAACCTATTTAGTTAAAACATTAAAAAACATTACAATGCATTAAAAGACTATATATAAACCTTAAAAACAGCATTAAAGGCCCCAACCTTAGTTCTTAAAATCCTGCAGGCACCTTGTTAAACTATGTTAGGGCAACAAAGGGAGATAAGAAGCCATCAGAAGATATTATTATATTTAACAACTGCTGCAAAGTTGACATATACGCAACATTGGAAAGAAAGGAAATATATTGATATAGAAGAACGGAAGTTGAAAGTTCTGGATATAGTAGAGATAGAAAAACTAGCATTTTCTTTGAAGAATAAACCTATCCAGAACTTTGAAAGGGAATGGAGAGGAGTTTTGGACTGGATAAAGATATAATTGTATAAGAAGTGAAGAAAGAATGAATGTAATCGTTCTCTTCTCTATTAGGTGGAAACTATGTTTGTCTGTAACGGAAATAAGCAGATTCAACCGGAAAATTTAAGCTTGGAAGTGGAGAGGGTTTTTTTTTTTCAACTAAATTTTTAATAAAAATATTTAAAAAAAAAACCTGCAGGCACAAAAATATTTTGACCTGCTGATGGAAGGAGAGCAAGGATGAGGCCACCTTGGCCGTTCCAGGGAGAAAGTTCCAAAGTCTGGGAAGAGACACCAAGGAGGTGTCTCCATGAGTTGTAAGCACAGCACCACACCAGCTCTTCTGTGTGATATTATCTTCTTGTTATTCTCATATTCCTTCAAGTTGACTCTGACCTATGCTAACCCTGTCCTAGAGTTTTGTTGTCAGGATTTCTTTAGAGGAAGCTTGTCATGGGCCATTTCCACACTGGATTGTTACAGCGCTACGATTCCACTTTCAGCATCCTATGGAATCCTGGGGTTTGCAGTTTAGGGAGGGGCCTGAGGCCCCTCCCTAAACTGCAAACCTCAGGATTCCATAGGATGCTGAAAGTGGAATCGTAGCGCTGTAACAGTCCAGTGCAGAAATAGCCATGACCTTCCTTTGAGGCTGAGAGACCATGGCTTGCAGTCCTGCAGTTGGCTTCCATGTTTGGGCAGGGATTTGAACTCTGGCCTCCCGGCTCAACACTCAAACCACTACACAACACTGTCTTCTGAGCAACTACAATGGCAGGAGCATCAGCAACCCATTCGGGCAGTGACTCTGGCCTCATTTGAGAGCAAAGCTGAAACCTCGGTTCCCCCCCCAAGTTTTTTGGGGAAATGCCCTCACATCCTGAACCTCACCTGTGATGGAATTTTGTATATTGCCCTGTCTTGCTAAATTGTTCATAGTGATTCATAAATCAGATCATCTTGTTTCACTGTCTGGTTCCTGACCAGAAATCTGTGCTTATAGAATGGGATATAAATATCTTAATGATCACATGAACAATGGAGGGAAAACTCGAACCCAGCTCCCAGGTGAAGTCAGTGCTAAAGAGTTGTGCAAACAAGTCGTGATGATGGGAAGTATCCATGCGAGACTGATGCTTTCCACATCAAATTTATAACCATGGCCTAAAGCCAATTCCTAGGCCATTTCCGCACGAGACTGTTACAGCGCTATGATTCCACTTGCAACCTCCTATGGGATCCTGGGGTTTGCAGTTTCGGGGCCACTCGGCCCCTCCCGAAATTGCAAACCCCAGGATTCCATAGGAGGTTGCAAGTGGAATCGTAGCGCTATAACAGTCTAGTGCGGAAATGGCCCCAGCCCTGACTAGAGTAAGCCCATTCAACCAGTGGGATTTACCCAAGTGTCAACATACCTTTGAGCAATTGACTCAGTGGATGTGTTCTAGCTGGGACTAGCCACTGAATATAAGTCAATCATCCCCAAGCTGGTGCACAACTTCCATCTTCCCCACCCAGTCTCTGCTGCCGGGGAGGATGGGAAATCTAGTACCCATCCCTGAAGAACAGTAGCTGAGGAGAACTCGATCTAGCTGTGGATGGAGGCCAAGACACAACTGAAACACCTGGGGAAACACCAAGCCCTCTTTTCTGATGGACCATTCATCTGCTGGGCCATTTTTCCACTGCACAATTTATACCACTTTAACTGGCCTGGCTGCATCCAGACACCGAGGCAAGCGGAGGCCGTCCCCTCTCCAAATAATAATTCTGTCTCCTCAGATGACAACTTCCTTCTCTTTCCAAATTTCAAGCATTACACAGAGCGGGAGGTTGAAAATTATTCAGACATTGGACTCTTCCGTATGCTAGGAGTCTTAGCAGACCACGAGTTGTACGTGAGTGAGCAGTGGCAGCTAAAAAGCCAATGCAATTCTAGGCTGCATCAATGGGAGCACAGTGCCGAGGTCAAGGGGAGTGATGGTACCACTCTGTTCTGCTTTGGTCAGACCCCACCTGGAATAACCCTGTGTCCAGTTCTGGGCACCACAACTCAGGAAGGAGATGGACAAGCGAGAATGTGTCCAGAGGAGGATGACCAGAAGGTAGAAGGCCTGGAAACCATGAAGCCCTATGAGGAGAGGCTTAGGCCATTTCCGCACCACACTCTTATAGCGCAATGATGCCACTTGCAACCTCCTATGGAATCCTGGGGTTTGCAGTTTCGGGAGGGGCCGCATGGCCCCTCCCGAAACTGCAGACCCCAGGATTCCATAGGAGGTTGCAAGTGGCATCATCGCGCTATAAAAGTATCGTGCGGAAATGTTATCCGTGAGCTGGGTGTGTTTAGCCTCATGAAAAGAAGGTTAAGAGGGGACATGATGGCCATGTTTAAATATTTGAAGGGATACCACATGGAAGATGGAGCAAGCCTGTTTTCTGCTGCTCCAGACACCAGGAAACGGAACAATCAATGGATTCAAACTACAAGCAAACAGATTGCCCCTAAACATGAGGAATAAATTCCTGATGGTGAGAACAGTTTGACAATGGAATCTGCTGCTGCCTGGGAGCATGGTGAAGTCTCCTTCTTTGGGGGATTTTGAAGAGAGGCTGGATGGCCATCCGTCAAAGGGAATGCTTTGATTGGGTCTTCCTTCATGGCAGAAGGGGGTTGGACTGGATGGCCCCTCGGGGTCTCTTCCAGCTCTAAGATCCCGTTTCTGTTCTATGACGCTATCGTTTCTTTGCAATCACTTTGCCTGAACTTTCAAACGCTCAACCGAAGTTTTAAGTTATTGAATTGCTTGAAATGTGAGGACTCAAAGAAAATTTTATTGGGGGTGGAATTTTTATTTGAGAAGGGCCGTGCCCTAATTTTCCTGCCCATACCTACACCCTGGGTGCCTCCGATGGAAACCTGGGATTTGTAAGACTAATTGAACTTGGTGGGATTTACTTCTGAGTAGACACCTACAGGGTTGTGGCTATCAGTCTCTTTGCCACAGTAACACCCTCGTTGTTGTTATTTCTTAGGGTGACTTTAAGGCTGATGGGCATTGCAGTCCAATGCATCTGGTGGCCACCGGGAAAGCTGTTTATTTGCTCCCTTTCTTGTGAAAACTCAAAGCGTCCAACAAAGCTACTTGTCAATGACCACCTAAGACATCCATCAGATCTAAAACAGTATCAAAACCAACAGCAGCAGCAACAAAATAAAACGAATAACCAAAGAAACTGGATTCAAAGGCCTAAACCCAATTAACACACTCAGCTACAGCAAATGGAGTGAATCAATGGGACAAACACAAGTGATGATTTGCAAAATTTCCCATTGTTTCGATGGTTCTGCGCTCGCAGGAACAAGCAATCAACTAATCACTTTATTCATACCTGCCCTTCCCACAAGACTGGTGACATCACTTTGATTTAGAGGAGAGGTGAGAAGCATGCAGCCTTCTGCATCTTTAAAACTGGACTGCAAATCCCATCATTCCTCACCACTGTCTGTGTGGACTGGGGCTGTCCAACATATGCTCCAATGTGTCACAGATGAAAATCAGGATAGATGTGGCCAAGCAACTTTGGAGCGGGGTGAAGATGGCAAAATATGTATACGTGTGTGTGTGTGTGTGTCTGTGTGTGTCTGTGTGTGTGTGTGTGTCTGTGTGTGTGTGTGTATATATATATGTATGTATGTATGTATGTAACAAGAAAGAACAGGGAAGCTAAGAGAGGTGGCAGCAGTTTGCTTTTCCCAGATCTTACTGGGAACATTTGGCCAAAGATCTCCTCTCCCCGCAGCTAAAGTTAAGGGAATGCAAACTCCATTTGCACTTCGGACTCCAGTTTTGGCAACGGAAGTAAGTTGAGGACAAAGTAAGAAGGTGGAAAGAGGAGAAAGAAACCAGTGCCATTACCACATGAGCCTGTTATAGCGTTATGATTCCACTTTCAACATCCTATGGAATCCTAGGGTTTGCAGTTTATGGAGGGGCCCTTGAGGCCCTCTGCAAACCCCAGGATTCCATAGGATGTTGAAAGTGGAATAATAGCACTGTAACAGTCTAGTGCAGAAATGACCCAGGACATTTAAAAGCAGTTGAAAAAGTAGGACAGCAAAGCATTAACTTGGTCTCTCCCTGCCAAATCGGGACAGTCTAGCAGCCTCTGGAAGGTTGAGACCCACCCCTGATTTTCACAAAAGCCTTCTCCGTAAAGCACTCCTTCCTAGTTCTAGGTTACTTAGAGAGATTCATAATCCTCGTGCTTTGTCCTGTCCCAAAATAGGAGAGGTGGCAACCATCATTTTGGAAAAGATAAACTAACAGGAAGGCACATGGTAGCAGAAGTCTCACTACTAGTGCACCTGGAACGGGAGAGGAAGCAAAAAACCAAAGCGCAGCTTGTACAGGGTGGCAAGCAACAGGTGAGGGCAGCTGACTCTGGGCTCTGTTTTGGCCAGTGCTGACCACCTGCGGTAGCCACATCTCTCTGCTTACCTGTCATTCTGAGGTCTTCCTGACAGTCTCCCTGTCGCCCTGTCGAAGTTCAAGCGGAGCGAAGTCTTGTCGTGGCTTAATGGGAGCCAAATCCCAGAGAACAGGGAGGAGTCCCACAAGAGTTTGGTGGGGAGATGGTACCCTGAGAGCACCAGCTTTTGTCCTCTTTCCCTTCCAAGGCGTTTAAAGCACCGTTCTTCAGAAAACGGGTCCTAAGATCAACAGGCTGCTGGCATCGGCCGCTCTTTTGCGGTTTGCGTTCTCTGCCGCTCCAGAACAAGGGCAGGGGGGCACCCGCAGATTATCTGTTCTATTTTCAGCAGGCATCCAAGGGCGGAGACCCCCCTCTGGGCCACCTGCTCCCAGAGAGGATCAGACAGATGCTTCCATGCTCATTCCCACCACAGGAGAACTCAGCAACATGTTGCTTCTCTCCTTCCCAGTTCAGCTTCGCCCTCTCCGGCGCAGAAGAAATCCGCAGGGCCAAAGAGCGGGTTAAAATCCTTGCATGGGTCACATATGCCCGGCTGCCGACTGCCCCACGATGGCTTCGCCCTGCCCGGTGCCACGGAGTCTGCCGGCGATGGCGTGGGATCCTTTGTCAGCCAGGTTCCTTCCCTCGACTGTCTGATCCTGCCTTCTTCCCGGGCGGCCCGGCGCTGTTTCCATGGACACGGGTAGCAGCCGTCAGTGGTGACAGCGGGGGCTCCTTGACAGCTCGGGGAAGCCAGCCATCCGTGTGTCACACCCCTCGTGCGAGGCCTGAGCCTCCCATTCCCCTCCAGCGGGCAGAGGAGCCATGCCTTGCTTTGTCTAAAAGGAAGACAGGCAGGAAAAAAAAAATAGGAGTTTTCCTGGTGCATCACTATCATCACTCTTATTATTGATTGCATAGTGCCATCAATGTCCATAGCACTTTACACGTAAAACAACAGGAGTGTGAGAAAGAGAGCTTCTTATTTTTATTGTGTTTTTTTTCCAATATATTCTTTCAACTTTTGAAGAGCTATACTGCTCTTACTGTCTTTCTTTATTGCTTAAAGCAGAGCTTTCCAAACTGTGGCCATTTCCGCACTAGACAGTTATAGCGCAATTATTCCACTTTCAACATCATATGGAATCCTGGGGTTTGCAGTTTAGGGAGGGGCCTCAAAGGATTCCCTTTGAAGGAAACCCCAGGATTCCATAGGATATTGAAACTGGAATAATAGCACTATAACAGGCTAGTGCGGAAATGGCCCCCAGTGAGAAAGGTGGAGGCAGCGGGCCAGGCTTAGGTGGAGGGGCTGCCTCCACTTACTGAATTACTTACTGAATTACTGTGTCGTGAAATGATGCATATCTAAAAAGTGTGTCACCAACATGAAAAGTTTGGAAAGCTTTGGTTTAAAGCTATAAGCCATCACAATTCAATTTGATTAAGAAAAAAAAACGGCTATGAATTTAAAACAGAATACAGATAGTAATTAAGTAATACAGGAAATATAAAACTGCAACAGTAAAAAATCACATTAATGTGCCTTCTGAAACTCCCAGGTAGGGAATCTTTGTTGCCCTGCTATAGATTGTTATGAATGATTTTGATGTCTACATTTTCATGTTGAAGGTGGGGCAAGCTTGTTTTCTGCTGCTCCAAAGACTAGGACATGGAGCAATGGCTTCAAACTTTAGGAAAAGAGATTCCATCTAAACGTTAGGAAGAACTTGCTGATGGTGAGAGCAGTTTGACAGTGGAATATGCTGCTGCCTCAGTGGAGTGTGGTAAAATCAGTTTCTTTGGACGTTTTTAAACAGAGGCTGGATGGCCATTTGTGGAGAGTGCTTTGAGTGAGTGTTCCTGTATGGCAGGGGTTGGACTGGATGGCCCCTGGGGTCTCTTCCAACTATGGTTCTATGATTCTGAATCTTAACTTGCTTGCAGTCAAAGCAAATTCTGCAACCATAGCAGTGATATATACATTATTATCAGCCGAAAGGATACAAGGAGAGGTCAATTGGAAAAAGAGTGGAGAATATTATTAAGAAACATTTGTCTAGAGGACATGTAGCGAGGGCATTGTAATCATGTTGAATGTCCTCCGCTTTCCCAGACTCACAGATGCAAAGTCTTCGATGAACAGCAATATTATTGTGTCTTCCCTGCAGATAGGTGGATGGCATACACTGAAAATGTAAAGCCGTAAACGCTTTTCTGACTGGGGCCGAAGTAATGTGGTTGGTTTAAAATTTAATTGTAGTTATATTTCTATTTGACTGTACTGCAAGCCACCTTGAGTTTCACTGTGGGAGAAAGGTAGCATACAAATGCATTAAATAAAATAAATAAAAATAGCCAGCCCTACCAAAAGTGTGCAATTGATGCTGTTTTGCTCCAAACCCCAGGATTCCATAGGATGTTGCAAGTGGAATAATAGCGCTATAACAGTCTAGTGCGGAAATGGCTAGTATGTGATGTGCCCAAGGTCACTTAGCGGGCTTCCATGGCCAAGAAGGGAATCGAACTCTGGTCCCCAGGGTTGTACTCTAACACTCAAATCACTACAACATGCTGGTTGTTACACCATATGGCTTGAGTATTTCTTATCTGAAATGCTTGGGACCAGAAGTGTTTGAGATTATGGATTTTTCCCCAGATTTTGGAATATTTGCATATACATAATGAGATATCTTCAAGATGGAACCCAAGTCTAAACACGGAATTCATTTATGTTTCACATACACCTTTTGCACATAGCCTGAAATTACCTTCATACAATATTTTTAGTAACTGTGTGCAAGAAACAACGTTTTTCTATATCAAATCCTCAGAAAGCAAAGGTGTCACTAACTCAGCCATCTGTTATGGAATTTGGAGATGTTTGGATTAAAGATGCTCAGCCTATACACACACACATACACACACACACACACAGGAAGGAGGGAGTAATACAAATATGTGCAACAGAACTCTGCATGCAACTATGCAATACAATTGCAAAACTAATTATCCAGATATAAAATCTTAAAAAGAGCAATGCAATATAAGACAAAGTGATACATACATATAAGCCAAATATAAAAGAGCATAAAACAATATTAAATAGAACAAAGCAATATTAAAGGTATTGCAGTATTGAAATACAGTCTGCATCTTCTGCCATGCAAGAAGACACAATGAAAACACCCTCATAGAATCATAGAATTAAAAAGGACCAGAAGGGCCATCTAGTCCAACCCCCGACTACGCAGGGATATACAACTACAACACTCCTGAAAGATACCTATCCAAACTCTATTTAGAGACCTCCAAAAATGGAGGAGTCCTTCACCCTCTGACACAATTATTCTACTCTCAAACTGCTCTTACAGTCCAGAAGTTCTTCATTTTTGGGAGGAATAGCTTTTCTTGTAATTTGCATCCATTGGTTCATGTGTTACCCTGATCTCTGGGAGTCCCGGGAGGGACACCTAAATGTGCTCAAACAATGGGGAGGGAATTAGCGCAGAGCACACGTTTGCAATGCGAGAGGCAGGGTAACGTAGCGAGATCTTGAACCCTATGTCTACGGGGTCAGGCCGAGTCAACGACAAGGCAGGAGTTGAAATAATAATAATTGTTTTATTGAAATACAATTACACAAGTGTACGCAACACACTCACACAAGAGGCTATAGAAATAAAGGTAGGAGTGGGATAGAGGGAATTTTAGAGGAGGTTTGGTATGGGAAATACTATACCTGTCCGGAAGCCTGGAAAAAGCAAAGAAGCTGGGGAGCGTGGATTCTCCGCACGTGGGGCTGAGGGGAAGGCTTGCCAGACAAAGCGACAGCAAGGCGGGATGGAAGCCAAGGGCGATCCGAGGAAGCGCTCAAAGTCAGGGGTTCTTATAGGGGAACTTGTGGCCGCAGGCTAGTTCGTACTTGGGGAAAACAATGAGTTTTGGGCTGGAGACAAAGCCTCCGAAAGGTCAAAGCTTTGCATGATGGAATTATGACAGAGCTGTCAATAGAGTAGCCAGTGTGCAAACACGGAGTGCTTGAGCGTTGTATAGTCCGCTCATCAAGCTGCCTGCGCGGGGCAGGGGATCTTTTGTAAGCAGCGTGCAGACGTAATCGAGGTACTTGCCTCGAGGTCTACCTGAAGCTGCGTTCGGCAATGACTGGCCCGCCTAGATCGGGATGTGAACGGTTCGGCTATTGTCGGCCGTGCCTGTGTGTGTGCTTGTCCGGGGGCCTCGCAAGCACGTGGAGAGGAATGGGTACAGAAGGCCAAATTATTGATATCAAATGATATCTTAATATCCCACAAGCTCGGGCTAGAAACAGTGGTAACGCGTGTCCTAGTCTCTGGAGCAGCAGAAAACAAGCTGGCTCCATCTTCCCCATTTCCTCCTTCCCGCCCACAACACCAGAGAGCCAGGGTGGTTTTGTGGCATCAGTGATGAAAACCCACTGGGTGACCTTGAACAAGTCCCATTCTCTCAGCCTCAGAGGGAAGCAAAAGCCAGATCCCTCGGAACAAATCTTGCCCACAAACACTACAATAGGGTTGCTGCAAGTCAGAGTTGAGTTGCAGGGACAGGAGAATAACAGCAAGGTGATAGCACAGGGAAGACCCATCATGTTGTCGTGGTTTGAGGGCTGGAGACCGGGTTTTGAATCGTCGCCCAGCCGTGAAAACCCACTTGGTGACCTTGAGCAAGTCCCACTCTCTCAGCCTCAGAGGAAGGCAAAGGCAAACCCGCTCTGAACAAATCTTGCCAAGAAAGACCCAGGGGGTATGATCTTCTTAGGGTTGCCGTAAATCAGAACCAACTTAATGGTACACAACAACTCACCACATCAAAGTCCCGCAACATTTCCTCCTCCTGCCCTGTCCACCCACCTTCCTTGCCTGTGGGAATCCTCTAGGGCCACTTCCGCACGAGACTGTTATAGCGCTTTGATTCCACTTTCAACATCCTATGGAATCCTGGGGTTTGCAGTTTTGGGAGGGGCCAGTCGGCCCCTCCCGAAACTGCAAACCCCAGGATTCCAGAGGATGTTGAAAGTGGAATCAAAGCGCTATAACAGTCTCGTGCGGAAGTGGCCTAGGTGTGTCTACCAGGAGACCCCTAGGCATCATAGGATCATAGAGTTGGAAGAGATCCATCCAGTCTCCCTCCACTCTGCTGTACCGGAGACACAATCAAACCCTCCTTTTGATGGATGGGCATCCAGCCTCTGTTTAAAAACCCCCAAAGAAGGAGGAGACTCCACCACACTCCATGGAGGCGGCGGCAGATTCCACTGCTGAACTGCCCTTACTGTCAGGAAGTTTAGGCAGCATCTCTTTTCCTGTGGTGTGAAGCCGTTGCTCCGTCTCCTAGTCTCTGGAGCAGCAGAAAACAGGCTGGCTCCATCCTCCGTAGGACAATCATTTGAACATGGCTATGATGTCACCTCTTAACCCTCTCTTCTCCAGGCTAGACATCCCCAGCTCCCTAAGCCTCTCCCCAAAGGGCTTCATGGTTTCCAGAGCCCTTCAGCCCTCCAGAGTCTCTTCTCAGCCCACAGGAAATTAGGGAGGGAAGGAAAGAAGGTAGAAATGGGAGAAGACCCCCTTCTTAAGATCTTCTTTTCATGCACATTCAGGAGCCTCTCTCGTGCCCAGCCCAAAGTCGCCATCCAGGGTTACCATCCTTACCTTACCTGCCTTCCCACAGCCAAACCCCCAGCAGTTCTTGGGGAGATCTGCTGCTAGCAAACCACTGGGGGTGCCTCCTCGAAAAATTCACTGGGGCCCACGTCGCTCTTGGTGGTCCCCGATCTCCACCACACCGAAACCAGGAGGACAGAATGGGATTGCAAAAGAGAGAGGCCGAATGTCCAAGGGATGAAAGGCAAGTCTATTATTAGAACAAGAGGGCAGTGGAGAACTGCGTCCAGCTAACATTCACCAGCTGTCCCCCCGCGTTTGGCATGTTGGAGGCATTTGGAGCTGGCAGAAAGAATAAGACACGAAGGTTCCCCTTGGAATTCCCCTTTTCCAAAGCCTGCAAATTATAGGGCCTCTTCTGCAAACTTTTTTCCTCTGGAAACTTCACAGCCTCTTCAGCAAACCGTGCACCGGTGTATGTGCTTTCAGGTTGCTTGCCAACGTATGGAGATCCCATGAATTCCATGGGGAATTGAGAGTACGGGTCCCAAATCAGGAGCAGGCGTCGCCGCTTTTGCCGGTAATCCCGGGAACACGGAAAAAGGACCGGAAGGGAAAGCCCCCCCAGACTGGGCAACCCCCTCCTTTGTGCAGCAGAAAAGGAGGCAACTGCCTTACTTCCCTTCATGGGATGGCAACCCCCGTGAAGAGGGGGTTGCTCCAGCTCCCCTCTCCTTCCCCCTTCCTTTGTAAATAGCCCCCGTTTGTAAACAGTTGTTTGGTTTAGGTATATTTGGTATGGTATGTTTGAATCTGCCCTTTACCTTTTAAGGGAGGGGGGTTTTTGGAGGAGAAGGATCCGAGGGATGGCTGTCCCAAGGTCCTCCTGTCCTCTGAGGCAGATCGGGTCTACAGCGTCAGCCCTGGTACCCTGAGGAAGGGAACGGCTTGAGCCAGAATGTCGGTACTCCCCCAAGGCCGGGAGCGCCGCGCGCAATGACGTTCTGGGGGGAGAGGGCGAGACAAAAGGGGCCTCACGACCCTCTCAGGAGAACCAGGTCTGACTCTGGACTCCCGATCTGCTGCCCAGACATGCCTCTCACCACATCGAGGACCTCCTCCCCACTTTGTTCGCTAGCCTGTGATGTGAGGGCGAGAACAGTCAGGGACGCCCCGTCTTCTGCCACTTGATTCGGCCGTCGGCCCCTCTACTTAGAAATCCTCTCCGCAGTCCCCTACGGGCAGGAGGCAAGCTTAATCTAAAAACCCGTTGCCTTGGTGCATCATATCTTATTTCCATATGCCTTCAAGGCTAGTGCAGCCCAGTACCCGCCCATTCCAGCTTGCTGTCAGGAATGTTGGCAACCTTGGTAAGCCTGGGGCTGGCCTGTCTCAGATTTGGCTACTTCTTTCCTTTAACTGTTTGGGAGCTGCCTGCCGACCAGGTAAAGAGCAAAAGACCAGAGCCTAACCTAGTTCACACAGAGCATGCATGTACCACAACCATTGCAAAATGTACCTCTGCACCATAAGCAGGTGCTCCCAGCACAGTGTCCATCTAGTGAAATACTGGATGGAGCAAAATTTGCCAAGCCAACCTCAGTTGGTCCATCTGACACCTGAGCTTTGCAGGCCCGACTGCACTCAGAGGTGAACTGGGGTTGGAAATACGGATCCTCAAGCTCTGACAGACCTGCCACCACCTTAGGGTGACCATGGTCTGCAGAGGCCTTAACATCGCCCTTCCTGGTTTGGCTTGAAGCTCTAGCACCATTCATTGTCCACCGCTTGCCCCCGGAATCCTCAAACTTCAGCCAGATTTCATCCCAGTAGGCTTTGAGCCGGCAATTTGCATTTATTGTATACATTGGCTACTAATTCTGTCAGTTCTTCTGTTAAAACTCTAATAGGTTAATTGACCCGGAGGACCGGGAAGATCCTGAGGTCGTACCACGCTCCCGAGTATCGTGGGGGGGGGGGAGTAACGAAGAAAGTTGCCGCTCCATCTGATGGCCTGTGCTTGGAGATTCCTGGTTCCTCGACGACGCCTGAGACCGTGAGAGAAGGTGACCACGCAGCCTTCCAATTGCAAAGACGGACTTTTGCCATTCCTCCTACTGTTTACTTGCCCGAGAAATCCCCATGAACTATTCCAAGCTCCAAACTCTGCAGAGCCTCACTGTTCCTGAACTTGCAGCAAGCCAGCTAAGCTGCACCAACCTGGACATTTTGTTGCTGTTCCTGCTCCGCTGCTCGGGTGGATTTATGTTTTGCTCACTCGGCCCAGCTACAAAACTTTTCCTGTTGCAAGGGGTGTGTGTGCAGAGACTTTTGCTCGCACCTCACCTCCCCCGGACTACGAACTCTCATTCCATCATCCACATTGAACTGATTGCTCCTTGGATTGCCAGACCCTGCATTGGATTTACAGTATTTCATTGATTGCATTTGCTCTTTACAACCATCGCTCATTCTTTGACAGTTCCCTATTGACGGGACAGGTTGACATTGATTATTGTTTAATTATTGATTATTGTTTAATTGATGTCTGTGTGCATGTGTTTAGGTTTGGGTTTTAGTTAGGAATGTTGTTATAAGATAGGAACCCTTTGCTTTCCCTTTTTCCTGTGGAGTAATACTACCACCCAACCTGTAAGCCCCTATTCGGCTCTAAAATGATTTTTGACTTTTAATTGGAAAATGTCCGATATTGTCCCCAACATTGCCCATTTTCGGGGGGGGGGGATTGTTACTGCCCTGGCTAGCCCGAGCTTGGGGGATATAAAAAGATATCTCTTGATATCACTAATTCAGCCTCACATACCCATTCCCTTCCATGTGCTTGCGAGGCCCCCAGACAAGCACGCACGCAGGCTCAGCTGATAATCACCCTAATATTCCAACACAATACAGGCAGGCCAGAAATAGTCGACTCGCAGCTTCAAGAGACCTCAAGGCAAGCGCCTCCATTAGGTATGCATGCAACTCTCAAAAGATCCTCTGCCCCGCGCCGGCAGCTTGACGATCGAGCTATACAACGCTCAAGTACTCCGCGTTTGCATACTGGCTACCCTACTGACAATTTGGCTATAATTCAATCATTCAAATTATGACCTTTCGGAGGCTTTGTCTCCAGCCCCAAACTCATTGTTTTCCCCAAGTCCAACCTAGCCTGCGGTCGCAATTCTCCTTATAAAAACCCCTGACTTTGAGCGCTTCCTTGGATTGCTCTTGGCTTCCATCCCGCCTTGCTGTCGCTTTGTCCAGCGAGCCTTCCCCTTGGCTCCACATGCTGAGATCCACGCTCCCCGGCTTCTCCGTTTCCGACCGGGCTTCAGGACAGGTGTAGTATTACCCAAACCAACAACTCCTCTAAAAATCCCTCTATCCCACTCCAACCTTTATTTCTATAGTTTCTCTGTGTGTTTGTGTTGCATACACTGTTTGATTGTATTTTTAATAAAATTCACATTTGTTATTTCACTCCGGTGTGCTCCTTGACTTGGCTTGACCCCGCAGACATAGGGTTCAAGATCTCGCTACGTTACCCTGCCTCTCGCAGTGCTAACTTGTGCTCTTTGACTAATTTCCCCAACTTGTATAATTTTGAGAGCAATTTGGTGTCCCTCCTGGGACACCCAGGAAACAGGGTAACACCACAGGTTTTGATAATTAGTAGGTTTAATTAATAGGAAGAAGTGTATAAAATAGCTATCAATTAGAGAAGTAGGATGTTTTATATTAATACCTATAACCTCTGTAAAGAAAGTCAGAAGTCATTATATTTTTCTGTTAATAAGAATAACAATACAACAACAACAACATTTATTTATAATGCCCTTTACAACACAGGGTGGAAAATTGACAACAGTCCCTTTATTTCGTTTTTCTTTTTGTTATTCTTTTCTATTTCATTTATTATGTATTTTAAAATGCAGATGGAAACTTGGAAACTCCGGACTTCCGGTTGCATGGCGCGCGCGAGTGGTCGCACGGAGTGAGCTCCGCAACTTCATGCTATCTCCCGCTGGAATCCAGCCGCTTTTTTCATCCGATAAGTGGCTAGACACCCCCCGGTAAAGGGGGTATGGAAGATTGCTCGAAGGGGGCTCCGTAACTGGTGCTGAGCTCCTTCTGACAAGAGGGAGCGGGAGGCTTCAGGGGGGCCGAAGGGCTACGACGGATCCAGCAGGGACGCCGTGTTTGCGGCACAAGCACCGCCGCCGCCTTTTTAAAAAAGAAGACACGATTGAGACAGCAAGCATCTGATCTAGTTTTTATTTCATTGATACTGCAACAATTTGGAACTCGCAACGGTGAACAGGAGTGGCAATACGTAGTGACCCAGCAGACTGTGAGTATGTAATGGTGGGAAAAATTTTTTTAGAAGATTACAACTTCCTAAGATAGACTGTATACTAAGAATGTAATGGATTTCACTAGCGGTTTTGATTAAGAGCATAAGTGGAGAGTTACAGAGACGGGATCGAAGTTTGTGCTTTTTTTGCCCTTGCTTGGTATGAAGAGACTGGACTGGATTGAGAATATGGTTACCCTTGGTTTAAACTTAGGCTTTTACCTTTCTGTTTTTGCCGTCCGTTTTGATTGAACTGACTTGGAATTTTGAAATCTTGGTACATAATTGATCTGTGTTTGTTTGGGACCTTACATCTGTGTTTTCGGAAGTATGAGATTTAAGACGTGGCTGCCGAACTCTTGTGGATTATAGTATCTTTTCGGTGACGAGATGGGACATCGGTATTCCCTTTTGGATTTTTTCTTCTTCTTGTGGTCTATTGAACTTGGAACAATGAAAATGGAATATTGAAATTCGGGACTGTGACATTTGGATTGTGGTTTGATTTTTAAAATCGGGGACTTTGCTTTGCAACTGCGTTGTTTCCTTTATTTTTTGTCCATTTGGTTTTTGAGAACAATTCGAGGATTTAAAAATATTCATAACGGAGTGTTTTTTTGAGGCTGTGCAGGAAGGACAGGAAAGACAGAGAGACTTTTGCCCCCAAGCAGCGGAGCAGCTCAGATTCCCGTTATCAACATTGGAGGGGAAGGAGAAGTTCTCACAGTCAAGGTCTGGGAACAGTTCCAGAAGAGAGAGGAGACTCAGCATCCGCTGGGAGGGGGAAGCGAAAGAATTGGGCCTAGGCACAGCCCACTGATTATATTGAATGAACTCACTGTATGATTTTATTGAACGAATTTGATGAATGAATTGAATACAATGTACTAGATTTTAAAATAAGTGGTCTTTTCTATTTAGCTATATATAATCCTATAGAATAAATCTATATATCTATATAGATAGATAGATAGATAGATAGATATACAAATTCTACATATATAAATTGATACATAAGATACTTGCATAATTTAAATATATACAGCTATTTTTATTTCCATTTCATTGATATAGTGACTGGGTAGCAGTGTTAATTTCAATTTAAAGTAATTAATTCAAGCTAAGGATATATGTGATTGATGTGATTGATTTATACATGCAATGAATTGGATCTAATGTGAAGAAATTATAGATATGACAATTTGAATTTTATTAGAATTTGAAAACTACAAGGTTATAAATAGTAAGCTTTTTGTGTGCTAATTGTAAAAAATATAGGTATAAGGAATTGATTTTTATATTGAATATTGATTAAGGTAACAAAAAGCAAAAAAGCAATTTGCATTAGGTACTAAAAAGGAAAAAAAAAATAAAAAATGGACCAAAGGACAAGAAGAGGAGCGGTGGCAGCTGCAACAACAACAACTTCCCAGGCAACCAGACGGATATCACTGGATATACCCCAGAAACCTCAAGATTTCATGTTACAGATGATAGAAGAGTTTAAAAGCATGAAAGATGATATAAGAAGTGATATAAAAGATACAAGGAAAGAGATGAGAGCTAACATGAAACAAGAAATAGACAAACTGGGGAAGAAATTGGAAAATATAACAAAGGATGGGACAAAGCTAAAGACAGGAACAAAGGAGATAAAACAACAAGTTAAACAAGTCGAAAAGGAAATGACTGAGATGAAGGGGAAGCAAGAAGAAGATGAAGTTCAAATTACTCAGCAGGAGTTACGATATCGGGAAAGATGTCTTCGATTTAGAGGTGTTCCAGAGGCTTCAGCAGAGAATCTGTACGAAAAAATTGTACCGGCTTTGGCAGAATTCATTGACATTGAAGAAAAAAAGATGGAGACATATATTGACAGAATGTTCAGAGTTTCCTCCAGAGTAGCGAGAGAGAGGAAATTACCAAGAGACATTATTATAACGTTCACGAGGACTATGGTTAGAGACAAAATATTACAGCGAAGCTACGACGGACTACTGAAGATTGAAGATAAAGACATCAGAATTTTCAAAGATATACCTTATCAAATCCTAAAGAAAAGACAAGAATATAAACCGTTGGCCAACCTTCTGCAAAAGCGTCAGATTAATTATTGATGGGAAAAGGTTGAATGTTTGTCCTTTACTTATAAACAGCAGAGATATAGGATTAACTCAGTACACAAAGCAAAAGAAATGATGGATAGATTGAAGAAAGACTTACAAAAGGACACCTCTGAATGAGAGAAAGATCACGAACAGCTACCTCCAGAGAAGGAAAGAAAACAACTACAAGGAGAAGAAGAAGAGGGAGAACAAGAGGAAGTAATAGAAGTGGTGCAAGGAACTGTGGAACAAGAAGAAGGGGAGGTAGACGGAGACATACTGAAGGAATAAGCTAAACTTCAGCAATAAAATATTAATATAACCCACAAAATGGATTTGAAGATTTATTCTTGGAACATTAAGGGGTTTAACTCTGAACACAAAAGAAGACAAATTTTTCACCATTTAGAGAAACAGAGTATAGATATAATATGTCTGCAAGAAGCTTGAATTAGAACTCAAGATTTGAGATATGTCAGGAATTTGAAACTAGGTAGCTGTTTCGCAGCTACGATTGATAAAAAGAAGAAGGGAGTTTTGATATATGTAAACTCAAAATTTGGTGCAAAGCCAATCTTTCAGGATAGCAATGGTCGTTATACAGGAGTTGAAGTTACTTTGAAACAGGATAAAATATTAATAGTTGGAATATATGCACCAAACGGAGCTAAAGGTGAATTCTTCCCTACAATACAGGAAGAGGTATTGAGATATCTTAATGAAACAGGAAATTCTAACATCATTGTTTTGGGGGATTTTAATGGAGTAATCAGTCCCCAAGTTGACAGGACAATGCAAAAGTTAACTCCCCGAAACAACGGCAAACTTCCTAAGAGCTTCTTTAATATGGTGGACAATTTAAACTTATATGACACCTGGAGATACAAGAACGGGCAACTGGATGGACATACACATTATTCGGATAGACATAGGTCAATGTCAAGAATAGATATGATGTTAGTATCCAAACAACTTTTGATGAAAACTACAGATATGGACATTCTTCCCAATTTATGCTCTGATCATAATCCGTTACAATTAAAGATAAGGATTAAAGACAGAGAAAGAACATGGAGACTGAATGATGAGATTTGGAAAAAGGAGAAGTACATAGAGAAAGCTAAAACAGAGATAATTAACTATTTTAATGAGAACTTGACGTCGGAACTGTCAATGAAAACCATTTGGGAAGCAAGTAAAGCAGTGCTGCGTGGTAACTTTATCAGATGGACTGCAGAGATTAAAAAAGAAAAGAGAAACATTGAGCAGCGAATTTTGGAAAAGATGAAAGAAACTGAAAAACAGATGAGACAAAATCCGTCAGATAAACAGATTAGATTACAGATGAAGGTAAAGCAAGCTGAATTAAATCAACTTAATTTGGAAGAAATAGAGCAAGAGATAAAGAGAATGAAATATAATTTCTTCGAACAAGCTAATAAACCTGCAAAGCTTTTGGCAGGTTTGCTGTGTAAAAGAAGGTCCATAAATATCATAACCGAGATTAGAACAGGAGAAGAAAGAATTACAAAACAAGAGGGAATAAAACAAGCTTTTTATAATTACTACATGAAGCTGATGAGTAAGATCTCAAAGGGGAAAAAAATACAAGAAGTGGAAGAATATCTGGAGAAAATGAATATAATGAGATTTAATGAAGACCAAAGATCAATCTTGAACAAATCTATTACTATGATGGAAGTAGCTGAGCCTATTAGGAATTTGAAGAACGATAAAGCTCCAGGACCTGACGGCTTCACTGCAAGATATTATAAAATTATGGAACATGAGATTTCAATACCTTTGCAAAGCACTATAAATGAAATAATAAAGGAAGGAATACCAAATACTTGGAAAGAAGCTAACGTTGTGCTGATCCTGAAAGAAGGAAGAGATTTGAGCGATGTAAAGAATTATAGGCCAATATCACTTTTGAATACAGACTACAAGATCTTTGCTTCAATTCTAGCAGCGAGGCTTTAAAAAGTGCTTTCAGAGGTAATTGATGAGGACCAGAATGGCTTTCTACCAAAAAGATCTTTGAGAAATAACATCAGAATGGTCTTAAATGTAATTGAATACTATGAAAAGCATAATGAACGGAAAACGGCCATGATATTTGTAGATGCGGAGAAAGCTTTCGACATGATCAGCTGGTCATTCATGAAGATGGTGGTTAAACAGATGCAGGCAGGAGAAAAATTTGTTGCATGGATTGAAGCAATTTACAGCCAACAACAAGCTCGACCCGTCATAAACGGTGAAAGAACACAAATGATAGAACTTCACAGAGGTACGAGACAAGGGTGTCCCCTGTCTCCTCTGCTGTTTATCATGACAATGGAAATACTTAACAATGCTATAAGAGAAGATAAAGAAATAAGAGGAGTCCAAATTAAGAAATATCATTACAAGTTAAAAGCTTTCGCTGACGATCTGGTCTTCTTACTGGATGACCCAGGGAAATGTATTGGAAAATTGATTACTACAGTTCAAGAATATGGAGAATTCTCTGGTTTTAAAGTTAATAAGGAAAAAACAGTCTTCTTAACCAAAAATATGACTGAAAGAGAAGAGATGGAATTAGTACAAAAAACAGGATTCAATAGAGGACAAAAGGTAAAATATTTAGGTATTTGGATAGCCAAAAGAAACAATGAGTTATTTCAAAATAATTATTAAAAAATATGGAAAGAAATAACAAAAGACTTGGAAAGTTGGACCTCCATGCGTTTGTCAATGATGGGGAGGATAGCTGCAATGAAGATGAATGTTTTGCCAAAAATGAACTTTTTGTTTCAAAATCTTCCTATAATAACGAATATGAAACCTTTCATACAATGGAAGAGAGAACTAACTAAGTTTATATGGCAAGGGAAAAAACCTAGGATAAAATGGAATACTATGACAGACTTAAAAAGTAGAGGAGGAATGGGACTACCAGACTTTCAAATATACTATAAGGCCGCAGCTTTTACGTGGATAAAAGACTGGGTAGACCTATAAGACACGAGAATGTTGGCACTGGAGGGAGCAGACCTGAGAATGGGGTGGCATGCCTACATGTTTTATGGTAAAGCAAAAATAGATAAAGACTTCACACATCACTTTATCAGAAAATCGCTTCTGAAAATTTGGGAGGATTATAAAACTAAAAACATACGGCAGCTCCCCACCTGGGTCTCACCGCAAGAGGCTTTTTTTGGCAGATGGACGGACACAGATAAATGGTTGCGATACGATGATATAATTGAGAGATCAACGTCCAACAACTTAAAGATTAAAACAAGAGAAAAACTAGAACAAGAGGGAATAACATTAAGTTGGTTTCCTTACAGACGGTTAGCAGAAAGGTTTCAGATGGATATAAAAACATATGGAATTGAAATCAAAGAGAAAACTGGAGTAATTAAATGGCTGTTCGAAAATCCGCCTCATTTACTTGCCCAAATGTATCAAGAAATACTACATCAGGAGAGGCAAGAAGAAACAGTAAAGGCAACAATGATTTCATGGGCACAAAACATCGGACATTCAATACAATTAGAGTCTTGGGAACAGAGCTGGAAAAAAACACAGAAATTCACAGAATTTGAAAGAGAACTATTACAAGATTTCATAGATGGTACATGACACCAGATAAATTAAAAAAGATTTATAATACAGGTACTGGACAACGTTGGAAATGTCAGAATGAGGTCGGTACGATATATCATATGTGGTGGACATGTCCTAAAGCTAAGAAATATTGGACTGAAATACATCACAAAATATGTGCATGAATGAAAGTACAGTTTGCTAAGTTACCAGAATTGTATTTGTGAAATATGACTGATGTATTAGAAGGTACTGGTATAAAGAAGTACTGGAGAATATTACTGTACATGATAACAACAGCTCGTACTGAATATGCAAAGATGTGGAAAACTCAGCAAATACCCACATTAGAACAATGGTGGGGTACACTTATCGACAACAAAATTGCTGACATGGTCTCTCAGAGATTAAAAGGGAAATCAGACGATGAGATACAAAAAGAATTGCAAATTGTGATGGGTAATTGCTGGGTATGATCAGATGGAAATCTGTGATTCATGATTTAAGATAAATTATGAGGGGGCTACAGGATATATAGCATGAAGCGGGAATATGGAGATGGAAATGCAAGAATCAACAAGTAATAATAGCACTAAAAGGTAGTACAATATTTTAAGCACGTTAAGAAATATTGATAATGAAATCTAGATCAGTGTGGAAGATCAGAAATATTTCAAATAAGCTGACAGTTATAATTGTTTGTTTTATATCTGAATTTGAATAAAATGATTAAAAAAAAAAGAAAGAAACTTGGAACTCCAAGATAGAAACCCCCAGATAGGTTCAACAACCTGGATAAATGCTTGGAAGCTGGGAATCAAGTCCAGAATGGATTCACTGTTCCACAGACATGAAAGTTACTAGCTGCTCCAGCTGGATTTCCCAAGGGATCCCAATTTAACCCCGGAGTCCTTGGCAGCGGTCAATACAGGTTGGATCTTCAGTGCTGACACCTGATTTAGTTCCATTGCTCATGTCTACTAAATAAAGTCACATGGGAACATTACGGTTGGTGTAAGGTAACAGAGAACTTCAAATGAGGAAATGTGGCAATTGGGTCAAGATTGCTCAGTGGGGTTCGATAGCTGAGCGGGGAATCGAACCCTTGGCCATTTCCGCACTAGACTGTTATAGTGCTATTATTCCACTTTCAACATCCTATGGAATCTTGGGGTTTGCAGTTTAGGGAAGGGCCTTTGAGGATGGCCTTCGAGGTCCCTCCCTAAACTGCAAACCCCAGGATTCCGTAGGATGTTGAAAGTGGAATAATAGCACTATAACAGTCTAGTGCGGAAATGGCACTGGTCTCCAGGGTCACAGTACATTGCTCAAACCACTACTCCATGCTGTATATTCACCGGACACAGGATTCCAGCTGAGGTCTGACCAAAGCAGAATAGAACGGCACTATTACTTCCCTCAGCCTAGACACCATATTTCTAAAAGTTCAAACAATGTTTTAGGTAATTGCAATGGGAGCAATTTGGGGTTGGGAGGAGAATTTCATGGAGGGAAACAATTCTTATTTGGAGAAGGGATGTTATCATTTTGCCCTCCCCGTGGTTAGACCTCTGTCCTGTCCCATCCTGGTTATGAAAAAGAAATTGCTTTTGGAACACAGAGAAAGCCTGAAAAAAGGCGCTTGTGGACTGGGGATGTTCTGGGAGTTGTCGTGTTAAAAAAAGGAACTTTTTCCAAGCTCTTGGGGATCTTACTGTGTGAAAAGAACTTTCACGTACCTTCAAGTAATTTCCAATTTTGGCCACCCTAAGGTGAAAATATCATAGGGTTTTCTGGGCTGAGAGGGTGTGATACGGCCAAGGTCATCCCCAGGGTTTCCATATTTTAGATTGTATGCCTTTGGAAGGACCCACTGTTTTTGGTTGTTTTACTCATAAAGCACCATGTACATGGATGGTATAATATTGTCGTTCTTAGTAATCATCATCATCATCATCACTACTACTACTTCTACTACTATTTTTACCATTTTCCTCATTTGCAGTTATCACTCCCTTCTTTTTCATTACAGGCTCTCATTCCCCTTTCTCGCTTCCGAGTGCAACCACCTCTTTAGCCTTCTCTCTTGAAATAAAAATCAGTAAAATCATAAATTTATTGGGTCAAAACTACGAGAACCTTGTCTTCCTTCTCATCCTCCCAAAGAACAAAGAGCAGAAGTTGTCTCATGGCGCCAGTGGCAATTTTGAGCTGGGGGAGGAAAAAAGTATGATTCATTTATTAACCTCTTTACGGAATTTTATGTCCCCACCATTCTGGGAATTAAAAAATGAAAGTAGCTTTATGTTGGGAGTGGCAACCTTGACATGCTTAATTAACTGGCTAGTTTGTTCGCATGTTTATCGTAGGCATAGAGAGATAGCCTAGAGAAAACTTCCTGTTTGTTTTGGTCAACACTTCTTCCTCCAGCACGTACACATTCTTTGTTCTTAAGAAGGTTCTCTTGCCATTTACTCCTTCCTTTTGTCTTCGCCTTTTGTCCCGAAAGCATGCTCTGAGATCTCCTAACAGGGATTATTTTCAGCAAGCGTGTGAGTGCTTAATTTCTTCCTACCTTCTTCAAGAATTGAACCTGTGTAGACTATGCACAAGATTTTGTGAGTGAACTCTTTTATATTTTAACCAAACTGTTTTTGTGTTTATTTTGAGCTAGATTAAGTGTGCTTGGGGCGGAGCGATAGAAGCGGGACTGGTAATCTGTTCCACTCCCGTTTTTGTGCAATTACTAAAATACTCTGCTGATTGAGAGTCTCATTACCAAAAATCTCTCAATTCTCCAACAGGTTATGGGGTCCCAGAACAGAACAATTACCAGATTTTTTGGGTTTTAGTAATTTTTTGCATTGTGTCTTTCTTGTGAAAGCGGCTGTTTTTTTTTTTGTTGTTGTTGTTTTCTTCCCCTTCCCCCCTTTTTGGAAACACACATCTAACTAGAGAATTTTTACCTTTTACCTTTTTGCGTGCTGATTTTTTTTGGGGGGGGGGGGATTGCTAACTAAAGCAAAAATGCTGCATGCAGATTTAGACCTAGCTTCAAAACCCAGACTTGTGCGACTCACCAATGAGAGCTATACAGAGTGGAGACAAAAATTAAGTTTAGCCTTTAATCACCGTAATGTTCTTGATGCAATTGAAAAAGAAAAACCAAGTGGTGAAGCTGCAGAACAATGGTTGAGAAAAGATGCCACAGCACAGTACCTAATAGGTAATGCATTGGAGACTAATCAGCTACTCTATTTAAGAGACTGTACCTGTCATGAGCCAGGCTGAGCGTGCTGCCGATTCAGACTTGGACTCCGATTTAGACTTGGACTGCCAGCCGGGGGAGGATCCCTTGGAGGGGCCTTTGGGAGAGGGGGCTCCTTCAGAGTCTAGGGAGGAGTCTGCCAGCGACCCCACAGCTGTCCCGGGCACGGATCCCGAGCCAGTACCTGCAGCAGATGTTTGTGCTCCAGAGGCAGAGGCTAGTGCTTCTGACTCGACAGAGGCTGGTGTTTCTGACTCCAACCCAGAGTTTGCAGCAGACCCTCCCCTCACGTTCCTCCAGAGGCGGCTGGAGAAGGGGGCGGTTCGGAGGTCTCAGTGGCTGCGGGAGAAGCGTCTGATGAATCGGCCCTGAAGTCTTGAGGGGCTCCAGCTGTGAGCTGGGCCAACAGACATTTGATCAGCCCCAGATGGGCTAAAGACTGCGTATTTAAGACAGAGGCTCTTGGAGTTGGGCACGGGGCAACAACCGGCTACCAACCGGGAATCTGCGTCCTGTGTCATGGGCTTTCTGTTCCAGGCTAAACCTTGCTGTTTGAGTTTGCTGCTCCTGGGACTTGGATGTTTGTTTTGTTGACGTAACCTCTTGATTTATTTATCACTAAAGCCATAAACTCAGCTCCTGCCTCTGTGTCTGCTTAGCCGCCACCTGACATTGACAGTACCACTGCAAAGGAAATGTTAGACAAAATTAAAGAAGTTTATGGTCTTTCATATGAAAAGTCTCAGTCAATTTGGATGAGGGAACTTGTACAGCTTCGCCTTCATACTAAAGCAGGCTGTGAAGCTTATATCAGCAAACTGATTATGATTTTTGATAAGTTGAATTCCTGTGGATTCCAGTTTTCTGATAGACAAAAGGTTTGTTTCCTGACTGGAACTCTGGGATCAGAGTTCAATCCCTTCATCTCTCTCTTACAAAACTTAAAAGGGCTAACCTTTAATGAAGCTATGTCTAAACTACAAGAAGAATGCATTGCCCAAGGGGCTTCCCCTTTTGATCATACACAGAGACCAAGTGGATCAAATCACCTGGTCACTAAGAAGGGCAGACCCAAAGCTCTGCCTAGGGACCAATCAGAGCTCAGCTGCTATAACTGCAACAAGAAGGGTCACGTTGCAAGAAACTGTACCCTTCCCAAAAAGCCCTCAGCCAATGGTAGCTCTCCAAGTAAGAAATTTACAAGACAGAGGCAGCATGAAGTAGGTGAATCAAGCAAACAGTCTTACAGAGGAAGTAATTTTCTTTTAATGGGACAGACTGTGGCAGTTAATGACTACAAGCAGAAAAATAATTGTTGGATTATAGATTCTGGCTGTACCAATCACAGCACATTTTCTGATGCTTATTTTGATAAAATTGATAGGGATGCTACAGGAAAAATTCAAGCTGCAAACGGTGAATCCATGCAGATCCCGGGATCAGGAAGCTGCACTTTAAACTATCTATTGCTTAATGGCAAAGTTACCCAGAATGTAGCAAGTGATGTCTTGTTTGTTCCTGAATTACACTGCAACATGCTCAGTGTGTCTGCTTTGGATAAGAAAGGATTTGAAATACTTTTCAAACAAGGAAAATGCACACTATCTTACCAAAGATAATGTCCTTTTTGCAGAGGCATTTGAGAATAATGGTGTCTATGAGTTACATCTTTCAGCTCAACAAGCTAATGTTGCTAGAGCACAGATGAAGGAGAACAGCCTTGACCTATGGTACAGACGTCTTGGACATCGTGATCCAAAGGCAGTTCTTGAACTACAGAACCAGAGTTTGGCCACAGGAATCAAGGTGAATCAACAATACAGTGAGAGCACTACCAGGTGTGTAACTTGTGTTGAACAAAAGTCAGTCAGACCCTCATTTCATCCAAGGACTGAAAAGAGAACCACTAAGGTACTGGATCTCATTCACAGTGATTTGTGTGGTCCATTTAATGTTCCTTCACTTGGTGGAAACAGATAGGCTTTAATTTTTGTGGATGATTTTTCAAGGTATTGTGTTCCTTATCTTCCGAAAGAGAAGAGTCAAGCCCAAGACATGCTACAGAAGCGTGCTGCCATGGTGAGAACCAAGTTTGAGATAACACCTAAAGCTATCCAGACAGATGGCGCTGGTGAGTACGTTTCACATCGCACACAAGCTTTCCTGGAAGAGCATGGCATTTTGCACAGGAGGAGCGTTCCTTACACTCCTGAGCAGAATGGGATTGCTGAAAGGAAACTGTGATCTCTCCTGGAGATGACAAAGTGCATGCTGGCAGATGCTCATCTTCCCAGTAAATTTTGGGGTGATGCCTTTATGACCGCAACGTATCTCCAGAATAGATTGCCAACAAAAGGCACCACACAAACACCATTTCAACTATGGCATGGCAGAATACCAGACATGAAACACATTACAACCTTTGGAAGTATTGCATATTCATACATACCACAACAGAAGCGACACAAGCTAGGTGCAAGAGCAGAGCAGACTATTCTAATTGGCTATGCTCCTGGAAGCAAAGGCTATAGAGTAATGAACTTTAAGACTGGTGAAGTTGCTACCAGGCATGTAGTTTACTTTGATGAACAAAGCAGAGTTGATAAGAGAGGAACTGTCATAGACTTTCCAGATGAATGAGAGACTATCTTAGAATCACTGGAAGAAGAAGAGCAAGATGTTGAAACTCTCTTAGAAGTGCAAATGTTGCCTTCATCTGAAATACCACAAGCAGCTACACAACCTGATTCTGAACAAAGGACTGAGATGTATGCTGCAGAAAGCGAGCTAAAGGCAGAGAGCAGTACACTAAGAGAAGGGGATGCAGATGGCTCTGACCTGAGCACTGGACCTGAGGATGCTGCAGAGACAGAACAGGTTCCCAGACGCTCAATGCGACCCAACAAAGGTGTACCAGCTCCACGCTTGTCCTACCTCGCAACATCAGTGTTACCAAACGAACCATCAAGCTTTGAAGAAATTGAACAGATGCCTGCAACTGAGGCAGCTCAGTGGAGAAAAGCAGCACAAGAAGAAGTAGATGCACTGCATAAGAATAGAACATGGACACTTACTGAACTTCCACCAGGAAAGAAAGCCATAGGGTCCAGATGGGTCTTCAAGCTGAAACTGGATGCACAAGGAAAGGTGGAAAGCTACAAAGCAAGGCTAGTTGCTCAAGGCTTCTCACAGAAATTTGGAATAGACTTTGATGAGACATTTGCGCCTGTTGTCAAACACAGTACCATAAGACTGCTTCTCAGTCTAGCTGCTTCCAAACAAATGGATGTCAGACACCTTGATGTGAAAACTGCTTTCTAACATGGACAAATAACAGAGGACCTGTACATGCAACAACCTCCAGGCTTTGTAGACCAGAAGCAACCACATCTGGTTTGCAAGCTTAACAAGGGTTTGTATGGACTTAAACAGGCTGCTAGAGCTTGGAATGAGAAACTAAACACAATGTTGAAACAATTAGGCTTTAAGCAAGGAGAAGCAGATCAGTGTCTATACACCAGAACCAAAGAAGGTTATTCAGCCTTTATCCTGACCTATGGTGATGATTTGATTATAGTCACCAGTAGAAATAAAGACTACTCAGAAGTTGTACATCACTTGAACAAAGAAGTGGAATTGAAAGAGTTAGGAGATGCAAAATACTATTTGGGCACGGAGATTCAAAGAGAACAAGATGGATCTTTTCTACTAAATCAAAAACAAAAGATTGCTGAACTTTTAGAAAGCTTAGGACTCCAAGATGCCTACACTGTAGCAACGCCCATGACCACAGTTTTTCTTAAAAATACTGAAGAAAGAGATGCTCTACCAGCTAACAGTCTCTACAGACAGCAATAGGAAAGCTCCTGTACCTGTCTACCAACACAAGACCTGATATTGCATCTGCTGTAGGGATTCTGAGCGGGAAAGTTAGCTCACCCACAAAGAAAGATTGGATTGGAGTAAAAAGGGCAGCTAGACACTTAAAAGGGACTATCAACTTTAAATTGAAGCTACCAGCTAGTAGCAATCCTAAATTAGTACGCTACACTGATGCAGATTGGGCTGGTGATACTGCAGATTATCACTCAGTCAGTGGTTTCCTATTTTTGTATGGAGATGGCCCTATTTCTTGGGGCGGCCACAAGCAGAGTGTGGTGGCTCTATCCTTTACAGAAGCAGAGTATATTTCAGCATCAGAAGCATGTAGAGAATTACTGTGGCTTGATCAATTGTTGTCTGATTTTGGAATAAATGAAGAAAAACCAATTCAAGTTATGGAAGACAACCAGAGCTGTATTAAACTTTCTCAAACAGAGAAGATGACACCATGCAGCAAATGCACAGGAACAAGATACCACAAAGTACGTGAGCTCACAGTGAAGGGAATGATCAAGATGATCTCTTGTCCAACCACTGAGATGGTGGCTGATATCCTGACCAAACCTCTACCAAGAGACGGCTTTGAGAACCTGAGAGTCAAGATGGGACTTCAGGGGTGCATGCACGGTAGTAGTCCCAGGGGTGCTGGGACTGGCAACCTTTGCATGCCTAATTAACTGGCTAGTTTGTTTGCATGTTTATCGTAGGCATAGAGAGATAGCCTAGAGAAAACTTCCTGTTTGTTTTGGTCAACACCTCTTCCTCCAGCACATACACATTCTTTGTTCTTAAAAAGGTTCTCTTGTCATTTACTCCTTCCTTTTGTCTTCGCCTTTTGTCCTGAGAGCATTCCCTGAGATCTCCTAACAGGGATTATTTTCAGCAGGCGTGTGAGTGCTTAATTTCTTCCTACCTTCTTCAAGAATTGAACCTGTATAGACTATGCACAAGATTTTGTGAGTAAATTCTTTTGTATTTTTAACCAAATTGTTTCTTGTGTTTATTTTGAGCTAGGTTAAGTGTATTTGGGGTGGAGTGATAGAAGTGGGACTGGTAATCTGTTCAACTTCCATTTTTGTGCAATTGCTAAGATACTCTGCTGATTGAGAGTCTCATTACCAAAAAACTCTCAATTCCCCAACACTTTAAAGCCCTGAAAATGGGTTATAAGCACTTAAAAAAAACCATACTGACTCTGAATTAAAAATTAAAAGCAGTTTTCAAACTAATTAAAACACTGGGAGAACAGCACAAGTTGTTCTACCAGCTTGGTCCTTGTTTAGAATCTCTGAATCTTCACCTTCCCTAACCTGATCTCCCCAGTCCTCCACAGAGGATCATAAAATCCTAGAGTTGGAAGAGACCTCAAAGGTCATGCAGTCCAACCCCCTTCTGCCATGCAGGAGGAGGCCATCAAAGCATTCTTGACAGTTGGCCGTCCAGCCTCTCTTTAAATGGCTCCAAAGAAAGAAGAGGCTCCACCACACTCCATGGAGGCAGCAGCAGATTCCACCGTTGAACTGCTCTTACCGTCAGGAAGTTCTTCCTAAGGTTTAGGTGGAACCTCTTTTCCTGTAGTTTGAATCCATTGCTCCTTGTCCTAGTCTCCGGAGCAGCAGAAAACAGGCTTGCTCCACCCCCCAAATGAAATCCCTTCAAATATTTAAATGTGGCTATCGTGTACCCTCTTAACCTTCTCCTCTCCAGGCTACGCATCCCCAGCTTCCTAAGCCGCTCCTCACAGGGCTTCATGTTTCCAGGCCTTTTACCATCTTGGTCACCCTCCTCTGGACACGTTCCAGCTTGTCCATGTCCTTGCTGGTGCCCAGAACTGGACACAGGATTCCAGCCAGGATCTCACCAAAGCAGAATAGAATGAGACTGTCACTTCCCTCAACCGAGGGACTAGACACCTAGGCCCTTTCCACATGGGGCAATTGAAACGGTGCAGAGCGACCTCCGACGGAGGTCTTCTGCACCGTAGAGTGGACTGGGGCGGACTACTTTTTGTAATTCCGCACCTCAGTCCGCTCCGAAGCGACCAGAACTGGTCGCACAGCGTGCTTTTTAAAAACCTCTTTTTAGAGGTTTTTGAAAAACACGGAGCGCGCGACTCCGTGTTGCTCCGTCGCCGCGCTCCGGTGCAGATTTGCAGGCGCGCACTAGTGCGTGCCTGCAGATCTGCCGGGGGCGGGCTTTACGCTGGCGAGCCTCCACCAACTGGAAGCCGCCATTTTGGACGCCGGAGCAATGCGGAGCGACGAGCTCGCACTGCTCCTCGTCCCGACGGACTCGCCGGGTGAGTAGCGTTTTTGTGCGGTTCCCCCCTCCACGTCTGGAAAGGGCCCTAGTGATGCCGTCTAGAATTGCATTGATAAGATGCTATGAATGAGAATGAGAGATATCCAAGTAATTCTTCCCCAGTGATATCACTCAGGTTGTCCAGTTGCATTATGTTCCAGGGGCTCTTGCTAATTAACCCTCTCCCTAACAATGAAGAATCTTGCTGTGGGAAGTGTGCTCCGGAGCCATTTTGGCCATTGCCGCACTACACAGTTATCGAGCTATTATTCCACTTCCAACCTCCTATGGAATCCTGGGCTTTGCAGTTTAGGGAGGGGCCTTGAGAGCTCTCAGCCAGGGAGCTCTTTGACCCCAGGAAACTACAAACCCCAGAATTCCACAGGAGGTTGAAAGTGGAACAAGAGCACTATAACAGTTTAGTGTGGAAATGGCCTTGGTCTTTGCCAATGCAGGAATCTACCGCTAAAGCAGCTCCGAGAAAGGATCATCCAGCCTCCGCTGAGTCCATTCCGCTGTCAAAACAGCTCCCCTATCCAGGAAATTCTTCCTAGTGTTTAGGTAGAGTCTCTTTTCTTGTAATTTCAAACCATTGGTTCTCATTCTCCCTTCTAGACTAGCAAAAAATAAGGCCATTTCCACACTAGACTGTTGTAGTGCTATTGTTCCACTGTCAACATCCTGTGGAAATCTAGGGTTTGCAATTTAGGGAGGCCCTCAAAGGCTTTCTCTCTCTCAAAGGCCCCTCCCTAAACTTACAGAGACCAGGATGGCTCTCTCCTTGCTCTCCATTTTTAGAAAATCAAAACATATTTATGCCGCCGGGCTTTTAGAAAAGGACCGGAGTGGGTTTTAAATGGTGCGTGGTCCTGTTTGTGGAGGTTTTTAAGGTATATAGTCTTCAAGAGCCAGCATGGTGTAGTGGGTTGAGCATTGGACTACGGCCCTAGAGACCAGGATTCGATTCCTCACTTAGCCATGGAAACCCACTGGGCGAGAACGTGGGTGTGTCACACACTCTCAGCCCCAGAAAACCCTGGGATAGGGTTGCCTTAGGATCGCCGTCAGTCAGAAACAGTTTGAAGGCACACAACAACAACAACACGGAGCCTTTTAGCAAATTTTAATGCTTTTAATTTCATAAATTGACTTTGAAATAACATACATACACACACACACACACACACACACACACACATATATATATATATATATATATATGTAATTTTTCTTGAATTTTTTAAAAATAGTTTTTAATCTGTTGGAAGCTGCCTCGAGTCCGGGGGTGGTGGTGGGGAGGTGGAATATAAATGAAAACAGCAACAATGGCAACAGCCACAATAAATTCATGAAGGTGACAATGCTCAGTAAATTGGAAGGCTGTAGGAAATCTGAAAGTCCACACGACGGGTCAGTAGATTCAAATAGATCTAGCGGAGGAAGCCATCTCCCTGAGTTTGCAAGAGCTGAACTGCTGGTGACTGGAACTCTTGCACATCTCTCATTCAGAGGGTTACCACGTGGAAGCCAGCTTCAGAGTAACTCACAACAAATTTTTGTTTCTTGGGATTCTTGTGTTAGGAGAGAGATGCTGCTAGTTCCAAGGCTGCAACTGTAACTGACTCGGTAGTGCCACCTTGTGGCTTGTTCGATGATGTGTTCCCCAAAAAGGCGGAAATAAAATCTATTTTGCAGAGGGAGGTGTGTGTGTGAGTGTCTTTATTAACCAGGCTAACCCAGCTGCCTTGGGTTTGCTAGGACCTGGCCAGGGCTGTGAATAACACAATCTCTTGGAAGTCTTTTCTTCAGAGAGATACGAAGGCCATTTCCGCACTAGACTGTTATAGCGCTATTATTCCACTTTCAACCTCCTATGGAATCCTGGGGTTTGCAGTTTAGGGAGAGGCATTTAGACTTCTCGTCCAGAGAGCTCTTTGGCCTCAGGAAACTACAAACCCCAGGATTCCACAGGGGGTCAAAAGTGGAATAATAGCACTATAACAGTATAGTGTGGAAAGGCCCTTAATGCAACCAAGAAAAGAACCACCATATTTTTTGAAGAGCCAGCCTGGGGTAGTGGTTTGAGTGTTGGACCAGGGCCCTAGGTGGCCAGGGATTACATCTCCACTCAGCCATGACGATCACTGGGTGAGCTTGGGCAAGGCACATTCTCTCAGCCTCAGAGGAAGGCAAGGACAACCCCCTCTGAACAAATCTTGTCAAGAAAACCTTGCCTCAGGGTCACCATACGTTAGAAATGACTCGGGTACACATAACATTAACAACAAATTGTGGAAAAGAACATCTCACCAGGCATTGCGTATCATTTCCCAAAAGTAGGATTTTCAGTGTTTATCTGAAGTCCTCAGTTCATTGCTTCACAGCATGTGGAAATAATAAATTTACTATTCAGCTAAAGCATCTCTTATTGATGTTGTTCTTGAATGCCATCAAGTTGTTTTAGACTTAGGGAACCCTAAGGTGAACTTCAAACTCTTACACTGTGCTGGCTGCAAAATTACACAACTACATAAATAAAGCTTACGTTTTTTCATTTATTCTTCCACCATTTCACTGCATGACTCCAAGTGCAATGAGGAAAGGAAGAAAAACAAATTTCCCTGTCCACTTTCTCCCTACAACAGACATACTTTTTATAAACATCAGGCCGTTACCGCACTAGAGTGTTATAGCGCTATGATTCCACTTGCAACATCCTATGGAATCCTGGGGTTTGCAGTTTCGGGAGGGGCCAGCGCAGGAAGGTAATGGTCCCACTCTATTCTGCATTGGTTAGGCCTCATTTGGAATCCTGTGTCCAGTTCTGGGCACCTCAGTTCAAGGAGAACATCGACAAGCTGGAGTGTGGCCATAGGGAGGGCGACCAAAATGGTGGAGGGTCTGGAAGCCATGAAGCCCTATGAGGAGCGGCTGAGGGAGCTGGGGGTGTTTACTCTGCAGAAGAGAAGGTTAAGAGAAGGGGATATGATGGCCATGTTTAAATATTTGAAGGGATGTCATGTCAAGGAGGGAGCGGGCTTGTTCTCTGCTGTTCCAGAGACTAGGACAAGGAGCAATGGATTCAAGCTGCAGGAAAGGAGATTCCAACTGAACCTCAGGAAGAACTTCCTGACGGTCAGAGCTGTCCGGCAGTGGAATCTGCTGCCTCGGAGTGTGGTCCAAAGAGGAAAAAACCTTCTTTGGAGGTTTTTAAGCAGAGGCTGGATGGCCATCCGTTGGGCGTGCTTTGATGGGGGTTCCTGCATGGCCAAAGGGGGTTGGACTGGATGGCCCCTGGGGTCTCTTCCAGCTCTATGATTCCATGAAGCTATCCTGTGCATCAGACATGTGGTGCTTTTCAGAGAAGAAATGAGAGCAAGAGGTGTGCCTAATCTTTTCTCCATCAGTTACTCCTCTCACCACCAACTGGAGCCTTTGCCGGTTATCTGAGATCTTTGGGAACTGAAGCTGGAGACCTGGTACATACTGTACAACTGAGCTTGCTTTGGCAGCCAATAAACTGGAAACTGGAGCAACGCAGAGTAGATACAGAGAACAGCGCTTTGCAACCAGCAACTATCAGAAGCCGATCCACATCCTCGTCTCTCTCTTTCGTTCCTTCGTACCACTCCAACTGCTGTGACTTTATGAAGAGTGGCGGATGAAGCTGTCCGATCAACCACCCACCCTGCCCAAGCAGCCAATTCATGGCACTGGGTGTTTTGCCCCCGGGGCGTGAGCGGGGGGGACAGAAACATTAAAATTCATCTCTGGGTTTTCTGGTTGGTGCTGTCTCCTCCATGCCCAGAGGCTGAGAACAGTTGCATCCAACTGGTGCTTTTTAAGATTAACCAAAAGAGCTCGGAAGAACAGATGGCTTCAGTTCCTCCGGAGGACTTGAGATGGAGAGACGGTGACGCCAGCATCCATTTTAGGGAGAAACAACACTGGGGTTGTTTTCCTCGTCTCCAGAAAAAGGCCTCTTGTTCCACTTGAGTCAGTTCTGAGTCACAGATCTATCTGTCTCTCTATCTAGCGTTCAAATTTGCTACCCTCATGTACGCCCATGCTGGCAAAAAAATAAACCCCATATGTGGAGCACAATCCAACAGAAAGGTAAATTAATCATGCAGAGTCCCCCTAGAGCAGAACTTGGCTCCCAGGGAACTGTGTGCACCCCCGGAAAAAAAACTGACTTTTTTCATCCCAAAATTCCTGCAAGAGGGTGACGGGACCACTTCATCACATATTTGGCCCTCTGTGGCCCAATTTAGGAGCAGGAGAGGCTTTTCTCCCAAAAAGATATGAACCTTAATTTTTTTTAAAAAAGGGCAAACTGTATTTTAATATTTACTTTTTTTACAATATTTATAAATATAGTAACCAACAGAGGATACTTACAATACTTATACATACGGTAAGCAACAACCAACAGTAACCAAAAAAAAAAAAGAAAGATCATACAATCCAAAAATCCTTCGCATCTTATTCTTCTCTAAGTTTGAATTCTTTAAAATAAATGAATTAAAGATGGTAAATAATGATCAACGTCCAGTCTTTCAAAGCTATTCGAGAAATCTTGCCCCATTTCTCTTCCAGATATTTGGCCCCCTCTGGGCCAATTTAGGAACAGGACAGGCTCTTCTTCCCAAAAGGTATGACCTTAATGCAACAAAAATAATAATAATAACAACAACAACAACAACAACAACAACAACAACAACAGCTCTTGGAGGAAATAGCAAAATTCGCCTCATGCCCCTCCTAGGAGGGATTTGGAAGCAAAAGCAGTTGGGCTCCAGGGGCCACAAAAATGGTCCTGGGGCCATTTGTGGCCCACGAGCTACTTTTCCCCATCAGATTGAGGCTTTGCTCATAAGTAAAGCAGCTCTTGGCGGAATCATCCAGGCTGTCTTATTTCCAATTCCTGATTTCTGCCAGGGCCGCGAAAGCTGGACCGTGGAGAAAGCTGACCGGAAGAAAACCAACTCACTCAAAATATGGTGCTGGAGGGGAGTTCTGTGGATACCGTAGACTGCCAAAAACTCAGGTCAAGCTGGACCTGAGGCAGAGGACAAGCAGGATTACGTGGAAAACAGTGGACCTAAACTGACAAGTTGCCTCTTCTTTCAGCACCGCTAGTGTTGGAAAACAGCCTCCATCGTACCTGAGCAAAGCTTGGAAAAAGGACTTTTTTGGACTACAGCTGCCATGGGCATGCTTGCTGGGGGATTCTGGAAGCTGTAATCCAAAAAAAGTAATTTGTGAGTGGCCATGCCGCCTGGAGAATTCTGAGTATTTCCCCCATCCCCACGCTCTGGCTGTTGCTCATCAGTAACTTTGAAGATCTCCCGATAAAATCAAAGAACATTTTTTCTCCTTCTGTCTTGCCTCTGGCATGTTAATGAAAACAACGGCACTCATGGAATATTTTGAAGGCATGTTATCTATTCCTTTTGAAAGGTTATTCCTTGGCCGGATTGTTCCCAATTAGTGTACCAGAGAAGGACACGCCAAACCTCCTCACCTCAGAGGAAGCATCGTTCTTACCAAGTATCAGAGACAAAAAGAAAAGGAACGTTTGGTTTTCAGGGTCTGCTATGTAGAAAGCTGAAACGAAGCATGCAGGCCGTAATCCAAAACTCTTGGAATAAATGTCATGTACTGGCTAGCTTTGAGTTCAGAAAACAGGCTGAGAGGGTTGAAAAGCTTTATTCAGAACAGCGAAGAAACATCAGCACACTTTGGCAATTGCCAGGACTGAAGAACTATTGGATTTGCAGTACCTTATAATCCATAACATTTCAAATTCGTGTTACCCCAAAAGGTGAGTGACTCAGGGATCCACTTGCAATGCCAGTGCCTCCATGCAAAGGTGGGGAATTAATTATAGCCCAAAATGGAGACCTGCAAGAGGAGGGGTAACTTACAGGATCTTTTCACCAGTGTATATTGGTGTCCTATTTCTGTCCCAGCACAGCTGATAAATCAGACAAAATAAACTATCTTCCAGTTTGTCACTTACTTCCAAGCAGTAAGCATGCAGTCATAAATAAAGTCCAACATAAACAAAGTCCGGCAGGATTTCACAGCAAGGGAGTGTCCATGGTCAATCTGAGCATTTGTCAAGACATCCAGCAAGTGACCAACTTGCTGTGAGTAACTTAGAATGAGTCTAGTCGGTTGCGCTCGGTCTTTTGTTATTTTGGCAGGTTGGCCGATCTGGAGAATGTACCTGTTTTTATAACTACTTGTAACTTAAGCGTCCCTGAGAGCGGGGAGCCTTTCATGAGTATTATCTTCTTGTTTACTTGCATACCTTAAAATAAATACTCCTCTGTAAAACCTGTTTCCTCTCCATCCCAACGCCATTCCTCGGCACACGCTTAGATAGGATTCCTCTCACTCAGAAGGGCGAGGTGAGGGAAAGGAAAGGACCTTAAGCACAGAGAGTGGCAATCCTCAGAGCAGGGTCCCACTGTGCTGCTCAAGTAATTCAGAATTCAGTGGGTGGTGGCAGTAGAATTAAGAGTTTTGGGGGAAATTCCTAGCTCCTGTTCAAAGCAGAAGGAACCACTGAGGGGGAGGGGGTCCCTTATTTTCCCCCTTTAAATCTCCACAGCAGGACTCTCTGTTGGAGCTGGCATCACGCCCTGTTTTGTTCTGGCACTGTAACTTCTCTCTGTACAGCAGGACCTGGCACACCTTCTGTTTCAGCCTCTGGCATGCCCTCTGCTTCAGACTCTGAGTCAGGGTCCATGCTCTGGAAGCAGGGCATGACACCTCGTACTGTGAGGCACCAGTTGGAGGTGCAGAAAGAATACTGTATTGGTGGAATTCACAAACACATGAAAGAAATTACGCAGTCTCACGATCGTGCAAAGGTAGCTGAGGAAAAGGAGAGAAAGGCTGGACAGCAAGGGGATTTTGGGTTGAAGTGGGTGATAATTACAGGTCCCGAAGCTGAAGTGTGGCTCAGACTGGAAGTCCAAGGGCAAAATGATGGACAGGAAGCTGGGGGTCCTCATGCAGTGTAACACACCAACGTGCATCCAAAGTACTAAGCAAATTACCTGGGCTGGAGCTGGAGTTTAAGTACCCCATTTCCCATCCTGAAGGGGAGTGTGTTAATTGCTCTCTTGCAGAGCAAAAAAAGGAGTGTGGAAAGGGCTGATGGTTTTAACTTCAGACAAAGCATTGATGGAGGTCGTGATAATCCCTTAATGGCTGGACAAGTGAGGAAACAAAGGTGAATTTCCATGGAGGATAGAGGATGTTGATCTTTTGGTTGCTTCCTCTTGTAGTTGTGTTAGCTATTTTTCCCTGAGTTTGGGCAGTTGACGGGATTAGCTAGAACCCATTACGTTGGGGCTGTCTGGCTAATCCTCATGAATTTATGATCTGGCCATGCTGAGGTCATCTGCCTTAGCCCAAAGTTCCCAGCCAGAGTCCCTTCTCCACGTGGAATTTCAGCCATTAGTGTATCATTTATATTTTTGATGTGGACTGGAGATGTATGGCATGGTAACGATAGCACGCAGCAGAATTCTATCTGACACTTAGTTAAAGCAAGACTCTTTCCCAGACTCTTCTGTTTTCCTCCCGTTTTCTCATTCCGCACGACCTTGCAGCCACGTCTGCTCATCCTTAGCAATAGCAAGAGCATGTGTATTTCTGTACCACTTATCAGCTAAGCGCTCTCTAATGTGGATAGCATTTTACAATGTTTACAATCTGGGTAACATTCCCTCGTTCCCGGCGCAGTTTCTCACCCGATTCCATCATCCCCTCACAGCACAAGAAAGTCTATTTGTTAAACATCAATGCAAAACGACTGCCTTAAGCATGGCGGGGGAAAGCAGAGCTGACCTGACAAGGAGAGAAGTCCCACCGAAGTGGAAAGATTTACTTCCTCTGAAAAGCAGAAATCCTCAGAATTTCCAGAGACAGTGGCGAGTGGTAAACAGAGGGCCACTGTGGCATAATGGTTTGGGCATTGGGACTACAAAAACTGGAGACCAGAGCCATTTCCGCACTAGACTTTAATAGCGTTATGATTCCACTCGAAACATCCTATGGAATCCTGGGGTTTGCAGTTTCGGGAGGGGCCGGCCGGCCGTAGGATGTTGCAAGGGGGTTAATAGTGCCATAAAAGTCTAGTGCAGAAATGGCCCAGGAATCGATTTTCTGCTCAGCCATGGAAACCCACCCTGTGACCTGGGATGTGTGACACACTCTCAGTCCCCAGAAAACACCTTGAAAATTTCACCTTAGGGTTTCCATGAGTTGCAAATGACTCAAAGGCACACAAGAACAGAAACAACGACAAGAAGAAGAAGCAGGAAACAGCCATAACAAGTCTTACGAGTCCTTGAGATTTGCAAGAGAGGTTTTTCTCGGAGGCCATTTCCGCACTAGCCTGTTATAGTGCTATGATTCCACTTTCAACACCCTATGGAATCCTGGCCTCTGCAGTTTAGGGAGGGGCCTTTAGAACTGTCAGTCAGAGAGCTCTCTGGAATTCCACAGGATGTTGAAAGTGGAATAATAGCACTATAACAGGCTAGTGCGGAAATGACCTCAGTCTTGCCATCTTCAGTCGTGACACGATAACCCCAGCAGGGTCTTCTTGTTGTCCGCCGCCCCCCCCCAAAAAACTATGGGACTCCTTTCCAAAGGAGGTGAATCTTTTTTCCTCTTTTTTGTCCTTCCTTTGGCAAGCAAAGACTTTTCTCCTCAGGGAGGCCTTCAGCAAAAGATTGCTTGATTACTGTCTGGCATTTTAAAAGGGGTGGACTGGACATCTGAAACATATTACCTTTTATTCATTACTAGTATTTTTTTTTACCAATTGAACGAATTTTTCAATAATGGTTTTAAATGACCAGAAAAGAGAGTCCACCTAAACGTTAGGAAGATCTTCCTGGTGGTAAGCGCAGTTCGACAGCGGGATGTGCTGCTGCCTGGAGGTGTAGTTTCTTCAGAAGTTTTTAAGCAAGGGCTGGACAGCCATCTGTCCGGAATGCTTTTGATTCCTGCCTAGAAGAAAAGGGTTGGACTGGATGGCTCTTGAGGTCTCCTCCAACTCTAGGTTTCTAGGATTACTTCTTTGGAGGTCTTTAAATAGAAGCTGGATGGCCATCTGTCAGACGAAGTGCTTTGTTGGTGTTCATATATTCGGTAGGATGTCGGATGGAGCAAGCTTGTTTTCTGCTGCTCCTTCAACTAGGATAAGGAGCAATGACTTCAAACTCCAGGAAAACATTCGGTCTCTTCCGACTCTAGGATTCTTTGAATCATTGATTCTGTGCCTGGCCATTGTGCACAGAGATGTACATTCAATTACATATTTTATTCTGCATGCAGTTGTGCATTTGGCTGCACATTCGGTTGCACAAGCTTGCTGTTCAATGCACAGTGCATTCTACGCATAATTTTCACATGAAGAGATCTACGCCGACCAGCCCTGATGTAGGATCTCAGCTTATGCACGAGCTGCTACATCTGTTGGTCTACGCAGAGCTCCTTTGCCTCTTGCAATGTAAGACGCAGAGCTTCCCACCCTCAACAGCAGGGCTCAGGGACGAGGGCCAAACTCACCCCGCATGGCGTGGAGAGGCCAGAGATAAACACAGCTGTCTCTCTGGCAGCGTGAGAACATCCAGCCCTCTTGCCTGTCTGCGTTCGGAGGTGGAGCAGGAAACGGCATAAAGAAGAGATGGAGAGTGTCTGGGATGACAGTCGATGCGCTCCTAAATAAGAAAGTAGGACTCAAAACTGCTCTGGTTCTAAAGTGGGGTTATGCAGAGGTGAAATTGGCCCATGATGACATCTCTCTAATGATGGAGGGGTTGGCACGATGCCTCTCCACCCCACCCCCCAATTAATTTCTAAAAAAAAGAAATAAATTTTGGGGGCAGAGAGGTATAGCGTTTCACTTGTTGGGCTAGCAGTCCAGACACCAGGGTTCGATCTCATCTTTCAACCTCAGCTTTGGTTAGACCTCGTCTGGAATCCTGCGTCCAGTTCTGGCACCTCATTTCAACAAGGATATCAACAAGCTGGAGCGTGTCCAGAGGAGGGCGACCAAAACGGTGGAGGGTCTGGAAGCCATGAAGCCCTGTGAGGAGCAGCTTAGAGAGCTGGGGATGTTTAGCTGGAGAAGAGAAGGTGAAGAGAAGGGGACATGAGAGCCATGTTTAAATATTTGAAGGGATGTCATCTCGAGGAGGGAGTGGGCTTGTTCTCTGCTGCTCCAGAGACCAGGACAAGGAGCAATGGATTCAAGCTGCAGGAAAGGAGATTCCACCAGAACCTCGGGAAGAACTTCCTGACGGTCAGGGCTGTCCGGCAGTGGAATCTGCTGCCTCCATGGAGTGTGGTGGAGTCTCCTCCTTCTTTGGAGGTTTTTAAGCAGAGGCCGGGTGGCCATCTGTCGGGAGTGCTTTGATGTGGGTTCCTGCATGGCAGAAGGGGGTTGGACTGGATGGCCCCTGGGGTCGCTTCCAACTCTGTGATTCTATGACTCTGTGGCACTTGCCTCATCCTTCCTCAATGGAGAGAAAAAGATCTTGTGCAAAATCCACCCTCAGCCTACGTACCTCGAAGGCAGTAGATCCTGAGCATCACCCAGTGGGCTTCCATCGGCTGAGCCAGCATTTGAACCCTGGTCTCTGGATTGCTAGTCCAACAAGTAAAACACTATACCTCTCTGCCCCCCCCCATTAATTTCTATTTTTTTTTTTAAGAAAAAACACAAGGTTTTCTTGGCAAGATTTATTCAGAAGAGGTAGAACTAATTCCAAATGTAACCTCCTCCCATCACATTAACTAATACGACGTCACAGTGTTGCAGTGCGGTGCAAAGATCTGAGCGTTGGACTCCGACTCTGGGAGGCCCGGGTTCGATTCCCTGCTCAGCCACTGAAACCCACAGGGGGACCTTAGGCAAGTCATACTCTCTCAGCCTCAGAAAACCCCATGATCGGTTTGCTTAGGGTCACTGTAAGCTAGAAACTACCTGAAGGCACACAGAAAGAACAACTATCCTCATAAGTTGGAAACAGAGAGCCAGCGTGATGTACAGGTTTGAACACTGGGCTGCAGCCCCGGAGACCAAGGTTGGATTCCCCTTTGCTTGCCCATGGAAAACTGAGTGACCTTGGGTGTGTCACACTCTCTCAGCCCCAGAAAACCCAATGATAGGTTCACCTTGGGGTCATCGTAAGCCAAAAAGGACCTGAAGGCACACACCGCAACAAAAGCCACACACAAGAAAGATCTCAGTTATATTCAGACTCCGATAAGAGCACAGAAGAGTCCCTCTCATCATCATCATCATCATCATGATTATTATCATCACAATTATATTCCAGCTGTATTTTTTCCTGTGAGTGTTGTCGACGGTTCGGACAATGACCACAAGAATTGTAATAATTGTCATCACCATATTAAATACATGGATTTCAGCTTTCCTTCTCCTTTTGCATGATGATGATGATAATGATGATGATGACCAGTCAAGGGCCATTTCCGCACTAGGCTGTTATAGCGCTATGATTCCACTCGCAACCTCCTATGGAATCCTGGGGTTTGCAGTTTCGGGAGGGGCCAGGCGGCCCCTCCCGAAACTGCAAACCCCAGGATTCCATAGGAGGTTGCGAGTGGAATCATAGCGCTATAACAGCCTAGTGTGGAAATGACCAGGGTCTTCCTCCTCTTCAACCATTTCCACCCTCCACTGTTATAGCACTACGATTCCACTTCCAACCTCCCATGGAATCCTGGGGTTTGCAGTTTCGGCAGTGGCCCTTAGAAGTCCCAGCCGGAGGGCTCTTTGGCCTCAGTAAACTGCAAACCCCAGAATTCCACAGAACGTTGAAAGTGGAATAATAGCGCTGTAAGCGGGTGGCCTTGCGCTCCACCAAAACGCGGGCTCCGGCCGCGCTGCCCAAGGCAGCCACCAGGGGGCGCGCGCGGGCGCCCCCCGCACCGTCCCGCGGACTTTTCTAAGAAACTTTCAACAGCCTCCCTTCCAGCGCCGGGACTTTTGCGCAGAACCGCAACAAGCCAGTTCGTCCCGTGGCAGCTGCCTCCGACCTCGCATCGCGTACCGCTGCCTCTTCCTTCCCCGCGACACTATTGCCGGGGGCTTGCTCAACCTCCTGCCTCTCAGCTCCGCCCGGCCAGCGCTCGGCTGGAGAGTTTGGAGCAGCAAAAAGGAGGGGATTTTTGCATCTTGAACTTTGTGGACCTCCTCGAGAGGAGGGAGTCCCGCCAAAGCCTCTCCCGGGGACGATGCGAGAGGCTGTTGGGTGTTCTCCCTAGCCGGTGTTTCCCTTCCTTCTGCCTTGGGTGAAATTCAGTGACAAGGAAAACAAGCCCCAAACTTTGATTTTTTCTTTTCTTTGTTTTTTTAAATATTCTTCAAAACAAAATTCTTTGCTCCTCGCACGATGCCGTGCAACCAGGTCTAAAGAGAGTTGGAACAGCCAAGCATCTCCATCACCGAGCTGCCTTCAGGTGAGTAACTCGTTCCACCTTGTCATTCCAAAGACTGTGAGGTCTATGGGCGAGGAAGATCCTTCTGACATTTGAGCAGAGCCTAGGGGGGAAAAAGTTGTTTTTTTCTGGAATTAAAAGGCCTGGAAATGTGGACTGCGACTCCCATGCTGGAGGTGGGATGGGGACGATTTTAGGACTTGTCGCTGAAAAGGTTGCCAGCCTTGTGCATCTGCCAGCAACTTTCTTTCCCTGAGCCTCAGCTTTCCTGTCTGTGAAATGGGTCTAAGGTAGCTAGCCTACCTAACCTCCGAAATGCAGGCTGATCTGAAATGAGGAAGGGGGCTTGGGAAATCTTTTGCTCCTTCTCCCGAGATCCCTCTCCATCCACATCACCTTCTTAAAGGAGGATGGGGTGTAGTGGGTTAGAGTATTGGGATTCAGGAGATCTGGGTTCCAATCCCCCACTGAGCCACGATATTCACCGGGTGACCTTGCAGACGTTACTTTCTAAAGCTCTCTCTCTCAAAGATGGAAGAATTTGACACTATGCACTGTGGAAGAATGGTTGCTGAAACTGACGTGTTTAGCAGAAATGCGCAAATTGTTGGGTCCGGTTAGAGAAGGGTCGTTAGTGATATTTCTTAAAGACTGGAAGCACCTTAGAGAGGTTTTGTGGGTGGTGGAGGTGGGAAAAGACCGGAAAATGGCCTGGTAACTTTTGGTTTGGGAATTAGCAAGAGTAGGCTACTGAAAGAAAGGAATTTGTTGTAATTTGGGAGAAAGAGGTATGAATATGCATATATATATATATATATATATGATGAATATGCATATATAATAGCCCAAAGGAAGTGAAGTTACTTTTTGTCCTTCTTTCCTTTTTTCCTTCTTTTTTTTCCTTCCTTTTCACCCTTTCTTTATAATTCTGTAACTCTTTGTAACTTTAAATGTATTTTTTTCAAAAAAATTATGCTTAATAAAAATTATTTCCAATGAATCTCCTCTTGCTCTCTCTCTCTTGTTCCCTCTGGCCCTCTGCCTGACCAACCTCACAGGGTTGTTGTATAGATACAGCAGCAGCGGAAGGGAAAAGACACATCACTAGAGGAAAATCAGGATAGAAGCAGGCACAGTAAAAAAAAAAATGATTCTCTTGGTAGCTGGATTTCATAGGACATCCTACAAAATGTTGAAGTTGGAAGGGATCACAAGGGGTCAACTAGCCAAGCCCCTGTCCATTAGAGAGCTTGTGATTTAGCAGTGAAAGCGTTCCCTCTCTCTCCGCAGCAGAGAGGTCATTTTTCAGGGACAGGCGTGGACCACTTGAAAACGCACAGCTGATGCTGCAAAAGTCCGTTCCTATAAAGCCGGCTGGTAGTGAAGCTGGTCTTGAAAGCTTCACTTGGAAGGGAGAGGAAGGAGACGGTGGAGACAAGGTGGGTGGTATTAAATTGGGAAGGGCATGTAGGTGGGGTTCTTGGTAATGAAGAGCCTCTGCTTCACCCTCAGCTGCTCCTTCCCCCTGGAATCGGTTCTTGATATCTCTAGTTAGATAGTCTGTTTGCCCCAGGAGAATTGGAAAAGACCTTAACACACGTAAGGAGATGACTTTGGAGTCCCATTCCCAGTACACAATTTAAGATAGAGTTGTAGAATCCTAGAGGTGGAAGAGACTCTAAGGGCCATCCAGTCCAATCCCATTCTGCCAGGCAGGAAGATATAATCAAAGCATTCCCAGCCTCCAAAGAATAAGACTCTCAAGACCTCCAGAGAAGGAGACTCCACCGCACTCCCAGGCAGCAGCGCATTCCACTGTCAGACTGCTCCTGCCGTCAGGAAGTTCTTCCTAAGGTTTAGGTGGCATCTTTCTTCCTGTAGTTTGAAGCCATTGCCCCAAGTCCTAGTTTCTGGAGCAGCAGAAAACAGGCTTGCTCCATCCTCCATCCCTTCAAATATTTAAACCTGGCTATCATCTCCCCTCTTAACCTTTTCTTCTCCAGGCTAAACTTCTCCAGCTCCCTAGAATCATAGAATCCTAGAGTTGGAAGAGACCCCAAGGACTATCCAGTCCACTCCCCTTCTACCATGCAGGAACACACATCAAATAATTCCCTTTGACAGATGGCCATCCAGCCTCTGCTTAAAAACCTCCAAAGAAGGAGTCTCCACCACATTCCATGGAGGCAGCAGCAGATTCCACTTGCAGACAGCTCTAACCGTCAGGAAGTTCTTCCTGAGGTTCAGGCGGAGTCTCCTTTCCTGCAGCTTGAATCCATTGCTCCTTGTCCTGGTCTCTGGAGCAGCAGAAAACAAGCCCACTCCCTCCTCTACATGGCATCCCTTCAAATATTTAAACATGGCTATCCTGTGACCTCTTAACCTCTCTTCTCCAGGCTAAACTTCTCCAGCTCCCTAAGCCAGTCCTCCTAGAGCTTCATGGTTTCCAGGCCTTCTGCCATTTTGGTCACACTCCTCTGTGGACATCTTCCAGCTAGTCAATATCCCTCTTGACTTATGGTGTCCAGAAATGGACAGAGGATTCCAGTGGGGTCTGACCAAAGCAGAATAGGGTGGTACTATCACTTCCTCGCTGTACACACTATACTCCTATTGTTGCAGCCTAGAATCACGTTGGTAATTAAAGTGCTATGATTCCACTTTAACTGCCATGGCTGCACCTTAGTTAATCCTGAGATTGGCGGCACAAGAAGAAGCATTTAGAATTCTCAGCCAGAGAACTCTAGTGCCATGTCCTGGATAACTTGCACTCACAAACTTCTCTCAGAATTAGAACAGAAGCATTTATTTGGAGCAAAGCAAGCAGTACAGCTACCTTCCTTAGAAGTTGCTGAGATTAAAGTGTATCGGGTGCTTACAGATTTTATACCTTGTCATTACAAATTTAGGCACACATAGGTAGGAACTGGTGAAAGTCATAAATGTCACATCATCCCATTGGTTTAGACATTTTTCCCAGACCCTCCATTGTTTACATATCTTTTATCTTTGAAGCAGAGACAAGTTCCTATCTTCTTATCTTTAGCATTGCCAGTTCCCCTAACACCTTCCTGATACTTTTGTACTCTCCCTGGCCTGGATACTTGTAGCAACAAACTATAAAGCAATTAACCCTTTGGTGTCCTGGGATCCCTTAGTGAGTTTCAGCTGGATAGATTGTTGGCCCCCCGAAGTCATTGGTTATTGAGATTTGAGAGTGGCTTACCAGACTATAGCAATATCAAAGTTAGCAGATCTATTCTGCTACATATACTAATGAATATCCAGCAAATACTTACGACAGGGGCAGCTGTGTAGCTTGGTCTGGGGGTAGCAAGGGTCGGGGCGAGGGGGGGCAGAGGGGCAGGGGCGTGGCTGTGTCACATGGGGGCGTGGCTGTGTCACACAGGGGGCGTGGCCACATTGCACAGGGGTGTGGCCACATCGCACAGGGCGCCCCCCAAAAATTGCCGCCTGGGACAGACTGCCCTCATTGTCTGTATGCCAATGGACAGGAGCCATGCATTCTGACGTCTAGTGCCTCAGCAAACTGCTAATCCCAAGATTCCATGGGATGCACCCAGGACACATCCTAGACCATAAGGACCATCTAGTCCAACCTCCACCAAGTAGGAAGACACAACCACAGCACTGATGAAAAATGCCCATCCAACCTCTGTTTAAAGACCTCCAGAGAAGGAGAATCTCCCCACAAAAGCAGTCCATTCCACTTTCAAACAGCTCTTAAAGTAAAAAAAAAAAGGTTTTTTTCACCTCAAATCTGCCTAAATTGTTTTCCTTCCACTTCAAGTGGAATCCCAGTGCTATATTTGTCAAGTGTGAACAGGCCCTGGGTGAGATGGCCTCATGGATTTTAGGAAGCAGCCCTCAACCTCTGGGCCTGAAGTCACGTAAGGTTTTGTTAGTGTTGTGTTGGAAGGGATGCTCTTGGAACTATCCGGATTAAATGAGCGATGAGTTACCACTCAAGAAGCATCTCAGAACCGTTCCAGAGGCCTCATTAAAAACATCTGCTCGGCCCAGAAACGTAGGAAACATGTCTTAGGCTGAGTCGGGCTGTGTGTCCATCCAGCCCTGTGTTGTCAGCTCTGACGGGCAGCCGGAGTTATCTCCGAGCCTTCAGGCAGGATTCTGCCCGGAGACATCAGGCAGTTCTGCCCCTTAGACCTTCTGCAGGGTGCTGCTGTGTTATTCCAGGTCACCTAGCCCAGGATAATATGACACAGTCCAAAATCCACAGAAGACAAAGGCCATTGCCGCACAACGTCGCTATCCCGCAACAGCAGTGGGTGGTTTCCGGTCCAGGAGTCTTGCTCCTGCACGACGACATCGGTATCCGGCTGCCGTCCCGTCCCCGAGCGTCGCAAAACCACCTTATACCATTTCCAGAAAAAACCCACTAAGGGCCTCCTGTAGCGCTTCAGTCCCATCCGCCGGGTCAGGGTGGAACCATAATAGCACTGGATAGCACTTCCCGTTATCACGGATCCAGCAGTGGGCAGGGCATGGGCGTGCCCAGCTTGTCCTTCCCTCCACGACTCCCATAGCACGGCAACTTCGAAATCGCTCGCCTCTCTGCTTCTATTTTAAATTTCTCCTTTGGGTTGACACTTTTTATTTTTTAAAATATATTCTTAAGCATTATAGCGCAAAAGTACAATAGGGTACTGGGATTTCGTGCCATTCCAACGTTGCTATGCCGGCACGGCTTCCAAACAAAAAAACGAAAACGATCCCCCCACCAAATCAGGGGTGGTGGGCTGGGGTGCGTGGGACAAAGGCAGGCCAGGGGAGCGGCCGAGGAGGCTGTAATACGGCAGGAACACCGGTGGCCGTACCGCTACTCGTCCGCTTAAGGTGGAAGAGCGCGGCAGAAAGCATTTCTAACCTGCTACCGTTGCATGAACGGCAGTGCTGGGATTGTAATGGAAGGATGGGCTAGGGCCAAAGACTTCCTTACCTTTGTTCTGCTGCTTCAGGAAGACGACCTACAAGGGAGAGGCAATGTCTCACTGGGAGAGCAACACTATTTCTTTGCAAAACTGATAGCACAAAACAAACAAGCAAAAAACCTCCACGAACAAACAGGTTCCTGGGAGCAGTTGGTGGGCCATTGACTGGATCACAACTCAGGCCATTTCCGCACTAGACTGTGCGGCCGGCCGGCCCCTCCCGAAACGGCAAACCCCAGGATTCCATAGGATGTTTCAAGTGGGATCATAGCGCTGTAAAAGTCTAGTGCGGAAATGGCTCAGGCCTTGATGAGTATTCTATTCTGTAGAAAGCCCAATGTGCAAGTATGATTGATGTATTTTACCCCAAAGTATTTTATAGGAATGTAATCTGAATTCTGAGTTGTCTTCTTCCAAGTTTTGACTCTTAATTTATTATTGGTATTTGTGGTTGTTTCTAGTGTAACCCCTGAAGAAGGCCGCTCAGTTTTAACGTATAAGCCAAAATGCGTGGGGCTTTTTGCAGAATAGAATACTCGCCAAAGCTTTTTTTAAAAATAAAACATAAACCATCAATAAGCATGTGGAGACTCACCTTTTCCTTTGCTCATGGATTGTAATATGTGCTTTTCAGTACCTTTGACACCCTCCCGGATTCACCTTTTCCTGGCCGAGAGAGAGAGAGAGGGAGAGGGAGGGTGAATTGGTTCTCCCACACGCCTCCAGTGCAAAATTTACTATTTAAAGAGGTGAAAGAGGTTTTTGAAGAGGTTGCAGGGCTTCCCTCTGCCGTACACTATCCAAAACCACCATTTGGGGGAATGAACGTGAACCTCCAGCCACTGTGCGGAGGAGGAGGAAGAGAACGAAACTGGGACATTTTAAAAGCAGCTGAAAAAGTGAGATGATAGATTATTAATCTGTCCTGTCCCTGACAAACTGGGACAGTGAGAGAATATTTTTTCAAAGATTTTGGCCCTGAAATCTCAAAGCCTACTCATAAGCCACAATCAGCCAGAAGAAATTCCCGGCAGTTAATGTGTGTGTGTGTGTGCGCGCGCGCGTGCGCGCGTGCACACACATGCACGCGTGCACACATGCTCACTTAATTACATTATATAAAATATTACAACATCTTCAGCAGCCAAGAGACTGCACTGAACAATACAATGGAATTTGTGTGCAAAGGTAAATGTTCTAAAGTTCCAAATGCATGTCTTTGGAACAAATCTGATGGCGTTTTTCCCCTTTGGAAGATATTTCTGGATCATTTCATAGCTGTTGCATTTTGCAACTTCCAGGATTCAAAGAAGAGTAACCTGTTAGGGATACAAATGTACGCACACCTCTTTTTGTGTGGGATGTAGGTCGTTGTTCTCTAATCCTTGGGGTCCCATCTGAAACCTCCTACCACCACAGCTGTCACGTCCCAAGAGGTGCTGCTGCTGCTGTCTGGTGGGGAGGGAAAAGAGAGGAGGTGACTCAGGCAACAAAATGAGATTCAACAGAGAGAAATGCAAGGTCCTACACCTAAGCAGAAAAAATGGAATGCACAAATGTAGGATGGGGGACACATGACTGGATAGCAGTACGTGTGAAAGGGATCTAGGAGTCTTGGTAGATCACAAGCTGAACATGAGTCAGCAATGTGATGCAGCAGCCAAGAAAGCCAATGCGATTCTTGGTTACATCAAGAGGAGTATGGTGTCCAGATCGAGGGAGGTAATGGTACTACTCTATTCTGCATTAGACCTCATCTGGAATCCTGTGTCCAGTTCTGGGCACCTCAATTCAAGAAGAGTATGGATAAGCTGGAGCGTGTCCAGAGGAGGGCGAACAAAAGGGTGAAGGGCCTGGAAGCCATGAAGCCCTGTGAGGAGCGGCTGAGGAAGCTGGGGATGTTTAGTCTGCAGAAGAGGGGGTTAAGAGAAGGAGACATGATAGTCATGTTTAAATATTTGAAGGGATTTCATATGGAAGATGGAGCAAGCTTGTTTTCTACTGCTCTAGAGACTAAGACAAGGAGCAATGGATTCAAGCTGTAAGAAAGGAGATTCCACCAGAACCTCAAGAAGAACTTCCTGAAGGTCAGAGCTGTCCGGCAGTGGAATATGCTGCTGCCTCAATGGACTGTGTTGGAGTTTCTTTCTTTGGAGGTTTTTAAGCAGAGGCTGGATGGCCATCTGTCAAAGGGAGTGCTTTGATGTGGGTTCCTGCATGGCCAAAGGGGGTTGGACTCGATGGCCCCTGGGGTGTCTTCCAACTCTAGGATTCGATGATTCTATGTGATGAGAATGCAGCTGTTCTGGACTCTGAGGGAAAGCAAATGTACCCTTGAGACTTTTTCCCCCCAAACTGAGACCAGCCACCTGAATTTCCTCACCCCTTTAAACCAGTAAGCAACAGCCCCTGGGACCTAACAGTGGATAGGGAATTGAGGGATCACACAGAACTCTATAGATAAAGAATTAAGCTCTGCCTGCTTGATGCAAAATCTGCGCCACCTTCTACTTCACCAGTGGCTTTCTGTTCTCGGATTGGCACAGGGTTTCGCCAGCAAATCCTGTCCTGCTCTCCTTACACATCTTTGTGTTTAACTCTAAAAAACTGACCCTGAGGAAGCTGCATGCCTCACAGTGCCAGAGAGGCCTTGGCTGGCAGGCACAAGAGATGAGGTCAAAAAGAGGAGCCAACATCTCCCGTTTTTAATGGAGTGAGAATGGTGATGGACTGATCAGAGAAGCAGCCCACTCTCAGCCACGGTGGAGCGTGGGTTGAAATTTCAAAGGCTTTGGGAATGAAAGGAAGGCTTTAGGGATGAAAGATGGGGGTGGGAGGAAAGGAAGAGAGAAAGGTCTCCTTTCATCCCTTTCCTATGCCAGGCCAAAGATGGATTTTGCATCTCTTTGGAAGTGGTGCCACATAATGGTGAAGGCGTGTGGGCAGCTGGACATGCCTGCATGAGCCAGAGCTCAAAAAATGTTCTTTTTTTGAACGACATCCACAATCCAACAAGGAGGCAGCTGGCTAGCTTTAGAGGGAAAGAGGGAATGCTGGACTTGAAAGAGAACTTTCATCCCGATCCAGAGAAGAAATTGTGGAGGGTAGGTGGATGATGGGACTTAGGCAGACTGCACTAAATCCTCCCTCATACCACTACACTCTGAGCAACGTGGCTCAGAGGCAAGCAAAACAAACATACAGCAGAGTTGAAAACATAGCCACAAGAAGCATGGGCAGCAGAGTGTAATATGCAGCACTGCTCTGACCCCAAAAAGCTACCCACTGAGAACACTAGCACACAGTGTTGTCATCCAAAAATATACCTGGAGGCTTTTTATTCTTCAGTTCCAAAATATACATCTGTACAGGATTCGCAGATCCGCCAACAAAGGTTCAGCATTCCATCATCACATCAGATTGAGGTATGCTCGGACAGAGCTCTGGCAAGAGTCAGGGAGACCGAGAAAGAACCTGTCAGAGCCCACCTCTTTATATACACAGGGACTAGGTGATGTAACCCCAGCCAGGATTTCATGTCACCATGGCTGATGAAGCCCCTTGCCCAGGTTTCATATCACTATGACTCAGCCTTGTGGTCCCATGGGGATTACCTCATGACTTGCACAGCCATTCCCCAGGTGCTTTCTGCATGCACATCAAAAGTATTTTAATTGGAACAAAGGTCACAGCAATCCTTTTCCAACAGAAATTGATATGCGCTTTTCTTAATGACCAGCATCTCGGGGAAGGCTGGGCAATTGGCTTTGGTCCCTGTTGTGGATGGAGTATGGCATGGAAGGTTTTAGTGCTAAACTATGAAGGGTTACTTTGTTGGACCACAACATTCATTGTCCCCAGCTCTGCCTGGTATGAATTTAAGCTATCATGGGTTTTCTAGGTTTTCCTTCCCTCTGCCCAGTCCTTCCTTCTGCCCAGTCAAGATGTCAATTGCGTGCTCCTTGGGGCAGCGAAATCTTATTTTTCGTGCATTTTCCCCTCCCTTCCTCCTTCCCTCCCTTCTTTTTTCTTTTCAATCATAGTATATTAACGTGTCATACACATTAAGTGCTCAGTCAAGGTTAGATTCATGTGGCATCTACATTACTTAAAGTGGTCCTTGTACATACAATAATTCCGCCTTATCCATGGGGGATGCATTCCACGCGTGCACACACATCCCGTGGATGCCGGAAACTATGGATAGAACCAAAAGCTATATTACTAGATGGTACCAATCCCTTTTTCCTATACATACATACCTGTGATAAAGTCTAATTTATACAATAGGAGCAGTAGGAGATTAACAACAATAACCAATGCAGTATTAAGTAAAATAAGAGTTGCACTACTTGAACACAGTACTGTGATATTGTGATGGTTGATCTAATAACTGAGGCCATTTCCGCACTACACTCTTATAGCACGGTTATTCCACTTTCAACCTCCTACCGAATCCTGGGGTTTGCAGTTTTGGGAGGGGCCAGGTGGCCCCTCCCAAAACTGCAGACCCCAGGATTCCGTAGGAGGTTGAAAGTGGAATAACCGTGCTATAAGAGTGTAGTGCGGAAATGGCCTGAGATGGCTGCTGATGAGATGCATGACTTTTCGTCATGCTACTCCGAATGGTGCACAATCTAAAACTTAATTTAAAACTTATGAATTGTTTATTTCTACAATTTTCCGTTTAATAATTTCAAACCACCGTTGACTACAGGTAGCACAGAAAATGATAAGGTGTGGGGGGGTCTACTGTACCAGTTATGAAACTTCTCTTTGGGTACAAAAGATGAGACTTTTCCAGGGCAGTGGCTCATGTGGGTTTATTGGTTGGTTACTCTTTACTGATTTCCTGTCCTCTTCTGGAAACCTTAAAATCTTTTTGGAGACTGACATAGGAAAACAAGGAGGTGCCTTGTTTCTAAGGCTCTTTCACTGTCTAAACTGGCCAGGTGTCCGCTGGTTAGCAGCAGATTTGCAGGGTTTGGGGAGAGGTGGCAAACCTACCATGGGGTTTTCTGGAGTTGCCCAAGGTCACCTACTGAGTTTCCACGGCTGAGTGGGGAACTGAGCCTTCATCTCCTGAGTTGGAGTCTAGTGCTCAAACCACCACATACCATGCTGGCTTCCAACATCACAAGGGCCCCTGTTAAATTCTGAAACTATAAATCTTGAAGGAAGGGCAGACTGAATGGGGAAATTTGAGAAGACCAAGAAGGCTTGAATGACATGCAGAGCCTTCCCAGCGGCCTTTGGCATCCAGCTTATTGTTCTTGCTGTGTGCTTTGAAACCACTTCTGAGTCACGGTGACCCTCAACTGAACCTCTCACAAGGCTTCCTTAAAAAAAGTTCTTCAGAGGAGGCCCTTAGAAAGATTTCTTCCTCTGAGGTTTGGGAGAGTGTGACTTGCCCAAGGTCACCCAGTAGGTTGCCATGGCCAAGCAGGTTTTCAAACCCTGGTCTCCCAGGGTTCTAGTTCAACACTTAACTACACCAGGCTGACTCTAATGAACGTACCATCCTATCCCAGGGTTTTCTTGGCTAGATAAATTCTGAAGAGGTTCCTCTGAGGCTAAGAGAGTGAGAATTGCCCGGAGTCACCCAGTGTGTTTCCACGGTTGGGCAGGGGTTGGAACCCAGGTCTCCTGGAGCAAACGACTACACCATGTTATTTGCAGTGTGGTCATCAGCAGTGTGATGCGGCAGCCAAGAAAGCCAATGCAATTCTCGGTTGCATCAATAGGAGTATGGTGTCTAGATCGAGGGAGGTACCGGTACCACTCTACTCTACTCTGCTTTGGTTAGACCTCATCTTGAATACTGTGTCCAGTTCTGGGCACCCCAATTCAAGAAGGACATGGTCAAGCTGGAGCAGGTCCAGAGGAGGGCGACCGAAATGGTGAAGGGCCTGGAAGCCATGAAGCCCTGTGAGGATAGACTTAGAGAGCTGGGTATGTTTAGTCTGCAGAAGAGAAGGTTAAGAGGGGACATGATAGGCATGTTTAAATAGTTGAAGGGATGCCATGTAGAGGAGGGAGTGGGCTTGTTTTCTGCTGCTCCAGAGACCAGGACAAGGAGCAATGGACTCAAGCTGTAGGAAAGGAGATTCCACCTGAACCTCAGGAAGAACTTCCTGACGGCCAGGGCTGTCCGGCGGTGGAATCTGCTGCCTCCATGGAGTGTGGTGGAGTCTCCTTCCTTGGAGGTGTTTAAGCTGAGGCTGGATGGGCGTCTGTCGGGAGTGCTTTGAGGGTGTTCCTGCATGGCAGGGGGTTGGACTGGATGGCCCCGGGGTCTCTTCCAACTCTACATTTCTATGATTCTGTGATTCTATGTTGGCTGTTTTGTTCAAGTCATGTATGGCTGCAAAGGAGGGGGGTTCATCCAGTCAGCCTCTGCCACTTCTCAGTTCCTCACTGGCTTTTCTGTGTGTCATCCACAGACCAAGAGATGGAGAACAAAGCCATGTACCTGCACACCTTCAGTGAGAGGGAGAATGGATCCATCTTTGAAGAACCGTTTGATGAGAAGAACCTCTCCAAGTTGAACCTCTGTGATGATGGTGAGTGCAGGGAGGGGCCCTTTGAAACTTGGGGAACATCCTCTTCAGCTGGGGTGAGCCGGTCACTCCTGTAGTGAGTTCAGCTTCTGCCACTGGGTGGATGGGTTTGTTACCCCAAAAGGAGGGGAGCCCCAGAGGTCCTCTAGCAGTACCCATGTCTCAGTGAGAAGATGGGGTAACTCAGATTAAGAGGCTTACAAGAGGTGGGGTAACCTAACCAGATCTTTTCACCGATGTTTACGGGTTCCTTGTAGGAAAACCAGCCAAAGACACAAAAGTAGACTAAAATGTGTTTTATTAAGGGGAATTCAACCATGCACACTAACAAGCTTCACACAGTCACACACTCACACAAGAGCTAGTCGGAGGAAAAGCTTGACAGCAAGATTTAAAGGGATGGGCAATAATTACCAATTAAGAAGAATAGCAAAGAAACAGAGATGTGGCTTAGACTTTCATCTAAGGGCAATGCAATTGGGATTCAAAGTGACGGAGTAGAGTTCAGCAAGCAAAAATACTCCGTCTGGCTGCTCAAAACCGAGGGTTTTTATAACCAATTTTTACCTTGAGGGAGTGGATGCAAATGGTTCTCTGGACAGGTAAACAATGGAGTTTGCAGCGGATACAGTGGGGTCCAGAATAAGCTGGTGGTCTTAGCATGTAAGTGACAAAAAGTTAGTAGCTGGTTTGATAGTCTTATACCATTTGGACAAGCTGGGAGAGAAAGGAATAGGTGTTGAAAGGGAGAGAAAACAGGAATTTATCGATCGGCATTTCTGTGTGAACGTTGGAGACTCTTTTGTCTCATTGATGGCTAGCTGGGAGTTCGTTAACACCTCAAAGTTTCTGGGAACTGGCCTGCCTCTGACCTAGCTGTGCCTGGGAGGGGTTCCTTGACCTGCTTATCTGGCCAACTTGTGGCTTATTCAGCCTGGCTTTCAGCCGTTGCAGTATATAATATATATATTACACCATATCAAAGTGTGGGAGTATACAGCTGCTAGCAGGTTGTGAAGTCCTTCTTGGGATCATGGACAAAAGTTAACAGCTATCTGGTGGTACAGAGAGAGTTAATATGTATTAGGAATTTCATTTGATACTTTTCCCCCCTATTATTTCAGTAATTGGAGGTTGGGGAAAGATAAGATTGCTGGGAATGGAGTGGGGGAGTGAATTTTTTCTCTGTTGCTAACCTGCTTGCTCAGTTCTGATAACTATTGCAAAGAGATGGGTTACTGTCATGCCCTGAATAGCTCACAATTCACAAACTTCACTCAGAGGTAGAACAAGAGTATTTGTTGGTAGCAAAGCAGACAACTCAGCACACTTCTTCCGAAGTTGCTGAGACTGAAGCATATGTGACGTTCACAGGTTTTATATCTACACATACAGATTTTAGGTACATAAAGCTGTGACTGGAGAAGATCATAAATTCAACAGCACCTCATAAACATTTTCCAGACTTGCAGTTGTTTACCCTTCTTTCATCCTTGGGGTAGGAACATGTTTCCTGCTCCCCGCTCGTATCTTTAGCCCTTTGAATTCTCAAAACACCTCTTAGTACTGTCGTCTTCTTCCTGATCTTCTCCCTCTCACCAAATATGTTGCAGCAATGAGCAATGAGGCAATTATGAGCAAGGAGCCATTTGATACCTCGGAATACACCAGCTAGCTTCAAATAGATGCATTGTTGCAATCAACAATTAACACTCGATGCTTGGTAGCACTCTGACTAACGCTGTACTAACTAACCCTATACTAACTACCATGCACTGTTTCAATACACACCCGGCAGATTCCTTTTTGAGAGGAGATATGCATTTTGACGGTTACACTTGTGCATTTTTCCTTGCTTCTGTGCTACGTAACCCTTGGGAGTCCCGTCTTCCGTCGGCTATGGCCTGGAGCAGGGCACCCCAGCTCCGGGGCTCCCAGTTGAGCCAGCCATGGGCAGTGGGGCTACCAAGCAGTGGTGATCTGAGTAGCATTAGTTGTTTAGGGGCCTGGTTCTGCCCTTTGTTTATAAGGGGGTTCTGGACCCCAGCACCAAAAGGACTGGGTGCCATCTGCTCTATCACTGACCACCAATAAAGCTGGCCCCTTCCATTGGATTTGCGGGTGGTGTCAATCCCAGAGCAGGAGCTAATCCTGGGGATCTGGATTACCAGCCTGAAATAGTCTGGGTTGAATCAATTGTTTTGGGGCCCAAGTCCATCCTTGGCTCCGAAAGGATGCTGGACCCCATCAGCGAAAAGGCTGGAAAGCATCTCTGCTGTCTACCCTGTATCACTGGCCATTGCCAAAACCAATGTTATAGGAGTCAAGTGTGCTCAGAACCAGAAAGAACTCTTGGGAAGGCCTGGAATTACAGTTATGTCCTCTGTTTCTAGGGGGGATACATTCCAGGACTTGCCATGGGTAACAAAAAATGCAGACAATAGCGAATGCTATTTTTTGTTTTAAAGTAAGAAGAATGACAGTGATAAAAACGTGAGACAGGCCAGACAATGCAAGACAGGATGAGAGCGTGAGCAAACAGTGTACCATTTCTGGAATTTTCCATTCTGTTCCATTTTCCATGTCATATTGTGCAGGAATTTCCATTCCATTTATATTTTCTGTTTATTATTTTGATTTCCATTTCATTTCCACTAAATTCATATTAGCATTTTCAGATCTCATTTAAGAGCAGGTAGGTCAAATTGCATATATCTGTTCACACAGATATGGGAGATGTATCATGCTCTCATCTCCAGAACCAAAAAGGTTTCATAACCTTTTTGGTGGTGAATCTGTTCTGGGTTTTAGTGTACATTCTAAAAGCACTCTCAGAGGTCCTGAACCTACTTTGGAGGATAGAAGAGTTCAGCACCTTGGTTAGCTCCTTTGAAGTTCAGACTAAATCCCAGAATGGATTTACTAATCTACTGCTACTGCCGTGGAAACTACCAGCCGTCACTGATTTGGAGGGTCCAAGGGGCATGGCCAGGGATTCCCAAAGAAGCCAGTTTTTGCAAATCCCAGCGTGGGTAAGCTTGAGATTCCTCTCTTGGCCTAACCTGGAGATGGGACCTAACTTATCCACCAGAGCTTTTACTCTCTCCAAACAATGGCAACATTGTTTTAGTTTTCTTTTTAAAAAAAGACAACAAAAAACCCACATAATATCTTTTTAAAAGCATATTTTTAGAGGAAACCCATTTGTGGTATTCCAGGGGAAGGGGTCGGAGGCTCTCTGCCACGGTGCGTGCGGTCAGGGGCAGGGGCATTTTCCTCGCCCAGCCTCAATGTGTTTCTATCCCTGAGTCTTTTCAGATCTGGGTCACACAGGAAATTCAACTGGTGCTGACCTGACATCCTTATCAGTGCCAGATCAAGACGTTTTTATGCTCCCAGGCATTGCAACTGTGAACATACCTTCTGTTGGTTGTAGACTCCTGTTCTTTGCTACCTCTGAGCCTTGATTAATGGGCTGGTTAACTCATTTGTAGTACGGTTGATTTTGAGTTCTCGGGTCTGTTTGCTCCTTAGAAAGGACGGAAGATAGGCTATGTGACAAGAACAACCCCCGCTGAAGATAACTGTAGCCTCAGCTGTCCTGCTTTGGCAGGTAGAGTTCTGTAGATCTTCTATAGATCTTCCACTGTTCCACTTTTTCAGCTGCGTTTAAAATGTCCCGGATTCTTTCTCTTTTTCCCACTTTCTCCCTTTGCTCTCAGCTTACTTCTACTGTTGCAAACTGAATTCAAAGGGCAAAAGGAGTTTCCTACTCAATTAATTTGGCAGAAGGGAGAAGAGAAACTCAGGGAGGAATCTTGCTGTTTTCTGTAAACTCAGGCAAAGCAAACTGCTGCAACCTTTCCCAGCTTGCGTTTTGACTCATAAACAGCTTTTGCCACCTCGCCCGCATTTTGGTGTTGCTTGGACACAAGTGTCATGCTTTTCACCTCTGAAACGCAGTTGGAGATTTTTGTCCAATTCAGTTCAAAGATGGGGAAGCAGAGCTGCATGTGGGGTGCAGTTATGTACTGATGTGCACGGCACATGGAGACTCATTTCACACTGTGTGTAGATTTGTACAGCACGTGGATGTACAGACACATTTTGTTGTGCACCCATTTGCACATTTGGTGGCTTGTGTCAGTTGTGCAACGTTACCATTCAGCATGAATGTTGCACAGCACAATTAATGCACAGCTCTGCATGTGAAGATTTATATAGTTGACCCTCCACATTTATGGGTTTGACCATTGTGGATTTGACTATTCAAGGATTATTTCCTAGCGCTTCAGCTTCCCTCACACGCTCTCTCACACTTGCGGGTGGGCAGGGGAGCAGCAGGAGGCAGGGCACATGTGTGAATTTCCTTACACACTGACTGAGGTGGGCAGGCGGGTGAAGGGGATGGGATGAGGGAATGGGAGGAGAAAGAGCATGTCCATGTGTTCACTCACTCGTTCAGGTTGGAAAGGGATGATATAAGTGTTTTTTCCACTTTGCAGGGGTCCTACACCCCTAACACCCATTAACATAGAGAGCCAACTGTACTATGTAGTCCCCAGTGTGAGACCTCAGCAGGGTTGTGTGAGTGTTAATCGGCCATCACGTGAATCCACCTGTTGCAGAACGGTTGACGAGCTGGAAAGAAGACACCATACCCTCCAACTGTCCAGATTTGGCAGAGGTAGTCTTGATGATCTTCTTATCATCCCACTTTCTCAGCTGCTGTTAACATGTCCCAGTTTCTCTCTGCTCCATCCCCTTTCCCTTTTTGTCCTCAGCTATTTGCTGCAAACTGAATCCAAAGCATAAAAAGTCATTTGCATTCCATTAACCCAGCTAGGGGAGAGGAGAGGCTGCAAATCTTCCCCCTTCCGGGAGGCTCAGGCAAAAGCAAACTGCTGCAGGTTGTCCTGGCTTGTGTGTTCTTCGACCATTTCCGCACTACACTGTTACAGTGCTATTATCCCACTTTCAACCTCCTATGGAATCCTGGGGTTTGCAGTTTAGAGAGGGGGCTTTTAGACTTTTAGCCAGAGAGCTCTTTGGCCTCAGGAAACTGCAAACCGCAGAATTCCACTGGAGGTTGAAAGTGGAATAATAGCATTAAAACAGTGCAGTGCAGAAATGGTCTTCCTCATTAATACCTTTGGTTATCTTGACCATACTCTGATGTTGCTTGCCCACAGATTTCGTGTTTTTCACCTGTAAAATGTTGGAGGCTGTGCAAACAGCGGTTGAACGAATCCGTCTTTGGTGGAACAAAGTGAAAACATGATGCATTCATGTATCTGGCAAGCATGACTCACGCTTGTAGGGGCTGCCAGCCCTTCTCTTTCCTTCTCTCACTGTCAGTTTGGTTCGTGCCCTTCCAAGATGGCTTAAGCTTATTTTTTACCCATTTTCGCATATTTGGGGCAGGTTCCCCTTCATCCCAAATGCAGCCGTTGTGTTCCAAAATTAGCTCTTCTGGCACAGAAGGGCCACCTACACTTTTCTAAGCATTGGCTTCGAAGAAAGACGCTTGGCCTGAGTCACTGCCTGGGCATTTCAGTTTTTGGTATCGGGGCCCAAAATAAACACTCAACGGGCCTGCAAATGAAGCCAGTGTGCACAAGGAGAGATGGGTAAGGCAGGTGGCAGTTCTGAGTGGCACTTCATTTACCTGCCAGGAAGCTTGTGGTGTGGCTGTTGGGTGCAGGCATTAGTGACCGTCTGTATCCTGCAGCATTTCACGGGTGAAAACCCAGACACAAGGCTAAGCAAGATCAAAGTATGGTCAAGATAGCAAAAATTATTAATGAGGAATGTTATTCGTGATTCAACAGTGTGATGCAGCAGCTAAAAAAGCCAAGGCAATTCTAGGCTGCCTCAATGGGAGTGTAACATTTAGGACGATTACAGAAATATAGGATGGGGGACACGTGGCTGGATAGCAGTACATGTGAAAGGGATCTAGGAGTCTTAATAGACTGCAAGCTGAACATGAGTCAGCAGTGTGATGCGGCAGCCAAGGAAGCCAACGCAATTCTCGGCTGCATCAATAGGAGTCTGGTGTCTAGATCGAGGGAGGTACTGGTACCACTCTACTCTGCTTTGGTTAGACCTCATCTTGAATACTGTGTCCAGTTCTGGGCACCCCAATTCAAGAAGGACATGGTCAAGCTGGAGCAGGTCCAGAGGAGGGCGACCAAAATGGTGAGGGGCCTGGGAGCCATGAAGCCCTATGAGGATAGACTTAGAGAGCTGGGTATGTTCAGTCTGCAGAAGAGAAGGTTAAGAGGGGACATGATGGCCATGTTTAAATATTTGAAGGGATGCCATGTAGAGGAGGGAGAGGGCTTGTTTTCTGCTACTCCAGAGACCAGGACAAGGAGCAATGGATTCCAGCTGAAGGAAAGGAGATTCCACCTGAACCTCAGGAAGAACTTCCTGACGGTCAGGGCTGTCCGGCAGTGGAATCTGCTGCCTCCATGGACTGTGGTGGAGTCTCCTTCTTTGGAGGTGTTTAAGCAGAGGCTGGATGGCCATCTGTCAGGAGTGCTTTGAGGGTATTCCTGCATGGCAGGGGGTTGGACTGGATGGCCCCTGGGGTGTCTTCCAACTCTACATTTCTATATTTCTATGATTCTATGAGTCTTGATTTTAGTGTTCTTCAGTACTGGTAGCCAAATTTTGTTTACTTTCCGAGTAGTCTTTTACTGTAAACATGGCTCTCATGTCCCCTCTCAACCTTCTCCTAGAATCATAGAATTCTAGAGTTGGAAGAGACCCCCAGGGCCGTTCAGTTCAAGCCCCTCCTGCCATGCAGGAAGACACAGTCAGAGCCCTCCCTTTGAGAGATGGTTGGACTGGATGGCCCGTGTGGTCTCTTCCAACTCTACATTTCTATGATTCTATGACGAGGGAAGTAATGGTACCGCTCTATTCTGCTTTGGTCAGACCCCACTTGGAATAATCCTGTGTCTAGTTCTGGGCACCACAGTTCAGGAAAGGTATTGATAAACTGGAAGGTGGCCAGAGAAGTGCAACTAAAATGTTCAAAGGCCTAGAAACCGTAAATCCCTCTGAGGAGCAGCTTAGAGAACCTGGACAAGAGAAGGTTAAGAGAAGGTGACCTGATAGCTACGTTGAAATATTTGAACGAACGTGATATGGAGGATGGAGTAAGCTTGTTTTCTGTTGCTGCAGAGATTAGGACGTGGAGGAGTGGATTCAAACTTCAGCAAAAGAAATTCCACCTAAATATTAGGAAGAACTTCCTGATGGTAAGAGATGTTTGACACTGGAACACAGTGCCTCAGAATGTGGTGGAGTCTCCTTCTTTGGAGGTTTTTAGGCAGAGGTTGGATGGCCGTCTGCCAGGAGAGCTTTTACTGTGTCTTTCTGCCTGGCGGAAGGGAGTTGGACTGGATGGCCCTTGGAGGTCTCTTCCAACCTTATGTTGCTATGAGGAAGAACGGGCAAGCTATGAGAGGCTGTGACCGTTTGCTTTCCCGTGAGTCTCCTTTATCCTTCTGCTGAATTAATTGAGTGCCAACTACTTTCACATTTTGAACTCAAGTTTGCAGAAACTGAAGGGAGCTGAGGATAAAGGGAGGAGTCGTATTAAAAGCATATTAAAAGCTGCTGAAAAAGCAGGAGGACAGAGGATTAATCCGAACCGTCCCTGCCAAATTGAGACAGCTCAAAGGTGTGATTGCCTTTTCGTTTCCTCGCATCGGGTAAGGTAAAGGGTGATGCCATAGGCCATTTCTGCACGAGACTGTTATAGCGCTATGATTCCACTTGCAACATCCTATGGAATCCTGGGGTTTGCAGTTTCGGGAGGGGCCTACCGGCCCCTCCCGAAACTGCAAACCCCAGGATTCCATAGGATGTTGCAAGTGGAATCATAGCGCTATAACAGCCTTGTGCGGAAATGGCTATAAAGCAGGGTTGGGGAACCGTGAGAGCCTTGGAGAACACATTAACACCCCAGAAGACCTTGGAGGGCGACAACCCTTCATCACACACCCTGCAAGAAATAAAAATAAAGTCTTCTCACAGTGCAATGTTTGCCATGTTTTTGGGCGGGGACTCAGGAGAGCCTCTTTCCCCAACGGAAGTCACTTCTTGTCCTCTTCTAGTACAGGCTGCCTTCCACATTTGCAGATTCGACTTTTACGGGTTTAGTTATTTGCAAATTCCCCCCGGCTCGAGCACTTCTTTTCCAGGGGAACCTTCTCTCTTGGCAGCTCCAGCCTGGCCGCACAGCTCTTTAAAAACCCATCTCTGGTCCTCCTCCTCCTCTTCCACCAGCCGCTGCCAGGCCAGGTAAAGATGGGTCACTGCCCAATTTCTCAGCACCACAACCCTCTCCCAATGGGGAAAAGAGAGAAAGTCTAAGACCACCATGCCAACCCACCCCCCTTCCCTGTCCTTTCCCTGATCTGCTTTGGACCCTGGGTGCCCGCTCTCCCCACCGTGTTTCGGCCCCCTTCCCACAGAGTCACACTTATTTAAATATTTGTGACTTTTCCACTTTTGCAGGGGTCTTGCATCCCTAACCCTAGTGAATGTGGAGTAAAGACTATATATTTAAAAAAGACTTCACCTTGACCCAAAATGCACCAGGGGGCTGAAAATGTGGCAACTTTTTCCCCATGGCCCAGAGGGCAATTTTAATTTTTTTTTCCGAGCGGCCTGAGGGGGCACCTTTTGCCCCACCCTGCCATAAAATGAAGCCGCCTTTAGCCTCAGGTGATAGGAATGGAAAGAGTATTCAACCACATTTCTCAATCCACAATGAAAAATATGTTTCCAAACCACAAGAATTCCCTTCCAAGGAAACCTACAGATCATAAGAATTTGATCGGCATGGGAGTTTCTGCACAAAATGAATCCAAAATGTGAACAGAATGTTATCTTTTTTTGTGCAGAAAAGAACATCCCTGCACAGAACAACTTGTTTTCTGTGCACCCCTCACCCCCCAGTATGGGTTCTTGAACAAAGTCCAGAAATGTGAATAGTCTCCAAAACTGCACAGCTTTCAAGAACTTTCAAGAACAGTGGGCAGAAAACTGATTAAATTATTCATCCTTGCCTTTGAGAATGAAATGAAAAAAGATTTATATTCCCTAGTTTTTAGTGATGGAGAAGGGCCTGAAAATTTTCGTTCTCCATCGGTTGTCCAGAGCCAAGGCTCTGTTGTACAACTTGATTCAATGTCAGATTTTCCCCTAAAGAAATTTTTGACATAAAGGTACCCCCAGCCAAAGCCCATAAACAGCTTTTGCTGTACTTTCCAGTTCCATGGCTGCTGCTGTTTAAATCTTCTTTTTAAAATGTGACTCTTATTTGCCAACCAATTAGGGACCTGGCAGGGAATCCCAACCAATCAGGGATGCCTACCAATTAGGGAACCTGCAGGGGATCCACATTAACCAGGGATCATGCAGAGAATTCAACTGTGGTTTGGAATGGAGATTTGAGGACTGGGCAATTTGCACCGGTCACTCATCACATGGGGACTTTGCAGTTTTGTTGGTGTTTCTGTTGCTAGTAAGTAAAGCACACATCCCCTACTCCCCCCCGAAATGAGATTTTTTCTGTCTAGCACAGCTGCTGTAATCTTCCTAAGAGAGGGAGTGGCTGGTTTTGGAAATCTGATCCAATTTCCTTCATGTTCCTCAAGGGCCTGATATAAGTGTTAATGTCCACCAAAAAAAAGTTGTAACTGTCCTCATTATGAAACCTTGGTTTCCATCTGTTTGGCCGGTGACACCATGGTGAAAATCACAAACTGGCAATAAGAACAGGTCGATAATTAATTGCATATTGACCTGGAGTCAGAAGAGGCAGCGAACGTTAAAGACCACAGTTTAGCTACCCCCAAAAAATGCATTATTTTAAAGCTCTGTGTTTTCTCCAGGGATTTAACTTCTGCTTTGCTAGCAAAAGGATGATGTCAGGGACAGGGTTTTATTGTTCGGGAATCCGGCTGTAGCTCTTCACAACGCAGTCAGTTGAGCCGGTTGCCCTTTGCTTGTATCCAACGCCCCTCTTAATTCTTAACCCTTTGGAAAGAGAAGACTTTTTTTATATTGTACAGATGGGGGCAAGCGTTACTTCCTAAGAAACCCAAAAAGTGGCTTGAGATAAGTTTGGTTTTGTGTTTTGCAAAGTATTGCCGATGAAGGAACATCTCAGGCCCCAAGGTTTCCTGGCCGACATCTGTGATCTAGGGAGAGCGTAGTTAATGGCATAACTATGCTCAGAATCTGTGAGCAACTATGGTCGGTATTTAATACATCACACTTAATGACATGTTATGGATTAAATACCAACCGTAGTTGCTCACAGATACTGATTGAAACACATACGCATATGTAAACACACACTTTCCTGTTTGGAAATTAGGAGAGAAATCTTAGCTTAGAGGGGCTGTTCCCAGATCAAGGTGAAATGAAGGAATTAATCCCTCTCACTTGTTTGGAGAAACAGGATAGAATCAAAGAATCTGCCATTTCTGCACTATGCTCTTATAGCGCGATTATTCCACTTTCAACATCCTACGGAATCCTGGGGTTTGCAGTTTCGGGAGGGGCCAGCTGGCCCCTCCCGAAACTGCAAACCCCAGGATTCCGTAGGATGTTGAAAGTGGAATAATCGCGCTATAAGAGCATAGTGCGGAAATGACCTGGAAGAGGCCCCAAGGGCTACCCCGTCCAACCTCCTTCTGCCATGCAGGAAGACATCATCAAAGCATTCTCTTTGACCTCCAAAGAAGGAGGAGACTCCACCACGCTCCCAGACCTTGTATGCTACTCTCGAACTGCTCCAGGAAGTTCTTCCTAATGTTTAGGTGGAATCACTGTCACTGAAGAGACCGTGTCCTAGTCTCTGGAGCAGAAGAAAGCGAGTTTGCCCCATCTTCCATGTGACATCCGTCCAAATAATTACCGTAAATAGGTTGTTGTGGGTTTTCCGGGCTTCGAGGCCGTGTTCTATTAGTATTTTCTCCTGACGTTTCGCCTGCGTCCGTGGCTGGCATCCTCAGAGGATCTGGTGGCATGGAAGCGAGACGGAGTAGATATACCTGTGTCGTCCCCGGGTGGGAGGAAGCAAGTTGCATGTGTTGCAGTTGGCCTATTGTTAGATGGGATATCCTCCAGGGTTGTGTTGTTAATCAGGGGATATGCATAACAGTGCATTAAGTGCATTAGGAACCCATTGTGTTGTTCCCTGTAGAGAGACCTCCAGAGTCTGGGTGGTGTTCACTGGCATGTTTTTGAGTCTTGATTTTGATGTTCTTCAGTACTGGTAGCCAAATCTTGTTTACTTTCCGAGTAGTCTTTTACCGTAAACATGGCTATCATGTCCCCTCTCAACCTCCTCCTAGAATCATAGAATTCTAGAGACCCTCAGGGCCGTTCAGTGCAAGCCCCCCCTGCCATGCAGGAAGGCACAGTCAAACCCCTCCCTTTGAGAGATGGCCGTCCACCTTCTGCTTAAAATCCTCCAAAGCAGTAGAGTCCACCATGCTCCATTGAAGCAGCAGCAGATCCCACTGACAAACTGCTCTTACCCTCAAGAAGTTCTTGCCAAGGTTTAAGGAGTTTCTTTTCCTGAAGTTTGAAAGCCACTGCACCATGTCCTAGTCTCTGGAGCATCAGAAAACAAACTTGTTCCATCTTTGATATGACATCTTTTCAAATATGCAAACATAGCTATCATGTCCTCTCTGAACCTTCTCTTCCCCAGGATAAACATACTCAGCTCCCTAAACTGCTCCTCTCGGAGGTTCGTGGTTTCTAGGCCTTTGACAACTTTGATCACTCTTCTCTGGACACCTTCCAGCTTGTCAATATCCTTCCTTAACTGTGGTGTCCAAGGATAAGGAACATTTAATCTAGCCCTATTTGCTTCTAGCCAGAAGGTGGATAAACAGTAGAGCTGAATGTAAGCCCTGGGACCACAGTGACTTGGATGAAGAAGGAAGCTAACTAAGCAAGTAGATGGACCCTCTTTGGAAACTGCAGCAAGAGACCACTTAAGCCTAGCAATTTGCAGCAACCTGCTGTTCTACTAAATGAGCTGGAAGTTTGCACGCACACTCCTTTCCTCTTGCTGGGAGCAGAGTCCCCGAAGACCAGAGAATTTGCACTCCTCTCTCCCCCTTGGTGACGACCCATGAAAACTAGACACCCAGGGGCACACCCTGAGTTCTGGCAACCCCTGCCGTGTACCCCTGCCATTCATATTTATTTTGCCCCACTGCCATCTCTGGCCAAAAAGGTTTATAAATATCACCATGGTATTTTGGACTTTCAGACTGCCTGGACTAATTTCTAAAGTGAATTTGAGTCACTGGGAATTCCACATAATTTTGCACGTGGATGATGTGTATGTATTTCCTAACAAACTAATAGAAGTTGCAGCCATGAATTTGCAAGACTTGGGGAGAGTCTTTTGGAGGTATCCCATTCAGAGGATCACCAAAATTGAAGCTGACTTCACAGCACATAGCCACAACAAATGTGCATTTTTAAACTCCCTTTTTCCCCCCCGGGCATTGTATATGTTGATGTTGGAGCTGGGATTGTGGTTTGAAAGTTGGATGAGTACTCCAGGAGGCCGAGGATCAAATATCCACTCGGCCATGGAAATCCACGGGGTGACCTTGGGCAAGTCACACTCTTTCAGCCTCAAAGGAAGGCAATGGCAAACATCCTCTGAAGAAATCTAGCCAAGAAAACCTTGTTTTTGAGAGTGAGCATGGCGTAGTGGCTTGAGTCTTGGCTTAGAACTCCTGGGGCTTTTTTGCGCTGCACAATCGTAGTAAAGAATCACAGAATCCTAGAGTTGGAAGAGACCCCAAGGCCATCCGGTCCAACCCCTGTTCTGCCATGCAGAAAGACACAGTCCAAGCCTTCCCTTTGACAGATGGGCATCCAGGCTGTTTTTGAAAACCTCCGAAAAAGGAAGAGACTGCTCCACACTCCATTGAGGCAGCAGCAGTTTCCGCTGTCAAACTGCTGTTACTGTCAGGAAGTTCTTCCTAATGTTTAGGTGGAATCTCTTTTCCTGCAGTTTGAATCCATTGCTCCTTGTCCTAGTCTCTGGAGTAGCAGAAAACAAGCTTGGCCCGTCCTCCATAAGACATTCGTCCAAATATTTAAACATGGCTATCATATCCCCTCTTAATCTTCTCTTCTCTAGGCTAAACATCCCCAGCTCCCTAAGCCTCTCCTCAGAGGGATTCATGGTTTCCAGGCCTTTGACTGTTTTGGTCATCCTCCTCTGGATGCAGTCCAGCTTATTATGCTACAGTATATTTGCATAGGTCCTTTAGTCTTCATTTCAGAAGAAGGTATCCATTCCCACCTACATGCAACGATCTTTCATCTAGAAAATCCGCTTTTCTCTTGTCCACTTCCCTTTCCACCATTTAGGGGATGACCAAGTAGCATTCAGTTATGTTCCTACAGATTAAGGCATTTCAAAGAAGGCATCTCACAGATGACTGTGTTTTTATTCATCCTGATGTTAGGAATATAATCAGATACTGCCTGTTCACCCTCACCCTCATAGAATCATAAAGAGACCCCAAGGGCCATCCAATCCAACCCCATTCTGCCATGCAGGAATAAACCATCAAAGCACTCCCTTTGACAGATGGCTACCCAGCCTCTCTTAAAAACCTCCAAAGAAGGAAGCTCCACCTCACTCCTAGGCATCAGCAGATTCCACTGTCCGACTGCTCTTACCACCAGGAAGTGCTTCCTAAGTTAGGTGGAATCTCTTCTTGTTGTTTGACACCATTGCTCCATGTCCTAGTCTCTAGAGCAGCAGAAAACAAACTTGTTCCATCTGCCATATGACATCCCATCAAATATTTGAGCATAGCTATCATGTTCCCTGTTAAACTTCTCTTCTTCAGGCTAAACATCCTCAGCTCTCTAAGTGGTTCCTCACGGGGCGTGGGATGGTGGAAGCAGGAGACGGGTGGGTTTTGCAGATGGTGAGACGCAAGGGGGTGGAATTCTACCTGGCAGAGGTTTATAATCTGTCATATCCATCTAGGACCCTAGCTGTATCATCATCAGCACCATCATTTATTTATACAGCACCGTCGGGGGACATGACACTTTACAAGTAAGACAACAAAAAACAGCCAGACCTGCCAAAGTTGCACAATCTAAACTAAACACGCACATTACACAGGAAGGAAGGAGTCATACGGCTGTAAACTAATGCAATAAAATTGGAAAACAAATTATCCAGATAGAACAAACAAACAATGTATAAGATTAAGCAAACTGACAAATACAAATGAGTAAAATACAAATAATCGAAATAAAAAATACCACAAAACAATTTTAAACTGAAATTCCAAAGGCTTTGGGAAACATGAAATTTTTCTTCCCCTATGTGCATATTCAAGCTGAGAGGGATCAAGTCTGGTTTACAGAGTGAAATTAAACAATGAAGGAGCACATTCCCAAAATTCTCCTGGAAGATTAATGTCTTTCAGAAGTGATAGTTATCCTTACAAGAGTACTGTATTTGCTGGCGTGTAAGACTCACTTTCCCCCCCGAAAAATACTGTTTGAAAATGCAGTGTGTCTTATATGCCGGTGTGTCTTATATGCCAGCAAACAGTACTTACCAGTGTATAAATGGGGTACATCTTATGCACAGATATGTCTTATATGCCAGCAAATACGGTAATTTATCCCACTGAACCTTGTGTTCCATAAATCATGATGTCTTTTTGTTGGGGCTTTTCAAAGATTATAGAATCCTAGAATCATAGAGTTGGAAGAGATCCCAGGGGCCATCGAGTCCAACCCCCTTCTGCCCTGTAGGAAGACACAACCAGAGCACCCTCCTTGGACAGATGGCCATCCAGCCTCTGCTTAAAAACCTCCAAAGAAGGAGGAGACTCCGCCACACTCCATGGAAGCAGCAGCAGATTCCGCTGCCGGACAGCCTTGAGCGTCAGGAAGTTCTGCCTGAGCTTCAGGTGGAATCTCCTTTCCTGCAGCTTGAATCCATTGCTCCTTGTCCTGGTCTCTGGAGCAGCAGAGAACAAGCCCGCTCCCTCCTCGACATGATATCCCTTCAGGTATTTAAACATGGCTCTCATGTCCCCTCTAAACCTTCTCTTCTGCAGACTCGACATCCCCAGCTCCCTCAGCCGCTCCTCATAGGGCTTCATGGCTTCCAGACCCTTCCCCATTTTGGTCACCTTCCTCTGGACACGCTTCAGCTTGTCCATATCCTTCTTGAATTGTGGTGCCCAGAACTGGACACAGGATTATTCCAGGTGGGGTCTAACCAATGCAGAATAGAGTGGTAAGAACAGAATAGATTAACTTGAGGGATTTGGGCCAAAGAACAGAGATGCATGAGATGATGGAAAAGGTGTAGCCAGGGCTTATCTAAAGCAGGGTTTGGCAACTCTTTGGGGGCTAGAGGCCATCCCCCACCCTGTGGGCCACATCATCCCAGAGCCATCCTGGCTACCTCTTCATCTACAGTCTCTCTCAAAATTGTGACAAGAATTGACGTCACATCACTTTTCAGGAGGTTATGCGGGACAGGAGAAAGGATTTTTCTGCGGTGCGTGCTTTGGGCAATTTTCAGGCCAAAAATCTCCCCCCAAGTTAAAATATGTGATGAGACCTGGGGGCTTTGAGGTAGTGGCAGAGGGTGGGGGTAAAAAAAAGTTGGGGTCAGGGCAGCACAGGGTCTGGGGTCTGCATTCCCCACTCCTCAATGCATAAGCAGCAATTGTGCCCTCGGGTTCCCCGGAGGCGTGGATTTCCTAACGTTGGATGGTGGGTTTTCTTCCCGTGGCTCCTGTAGCCTTTAACTGTGAGGTAATTCTGGAGGTCTAATCCTGTTCCGGGGGAAGACGCTGAGCCGTTTCAACCTCTGGGCTCCTTATTGCAAAATATACGAGCTGAAACCAGCCGGACTCCCTGTCCGAGGCCAGCGGGTAGAGAGGGCCTCGGAGATGGTGTTTTTCTTCTGCTTCTGGTTGCTAGGGAGGCCCCATTACTGGGGTCCGGAGCTTGTTTCGAGGAGGGGCGGGTGGGCACGGCCACTTGGAGGGGACAGCGAAGACTCCCCTCCGTGCTTACGGAGCTGGGCTCTTGGGCTCGGCCCAATGGTGCCCCCGGCTCGGCGGTAGATCCAGATGGTGTTTTGACAAACAAGCAGCAGTAACTAAGTTGGGAGAGAAGCCGAAACCCCTACGGTTGCCAAATGAGGTGAAAACGAGTCTCTGGAGAGCTTTGCCCAGATGTCCTCGGGAAGCCAAGCAGGCAGCTGTGGATGTGAATTTACGGGGAGGTGGGCTGAGAAATGTCCGCCTCCATTTTGCCTGTGGCGCGGTATAGACTCATGCAATCCTAGAGTCGGAAGAGCCCCCGGGGCCCGTTCGGTCCAGCCCCGTTCTGCCAAGCGAGAAGAAACGGCCAAAGCACTCCCTCCGACAGAGTGACATCCGGCCTCTCTTTTGAAAAACCCTGAAGGAGGAAAAGAGACTCCGCTTAAACCTCAGAAAGAGCTTCTTGATGGTCAGAGCTGTCCGGCGGTGGAATATTCTGCCTTAGTGGAATGGAGTGGAGTCTCCTTCTTTGGAGGTCTTTAAGCAGAGGCTGGATGGCGGTCTGTTGGGAGGGCTTTGATATGGGTTCCTCCATGGCAGAAGGGGGTTGGACCGGATGGGCCCTGCAGTCTACACCGTGATTCTATGATTCTCTGATTCTAAGGAGGAGAATCCATTGAGGCAGCAGCCTATTCCACTGTTAGCGGAAGCTCTTTCTAATGTTTAGGTGGAATCTCTTCTCCTGTACTTTGAAGCCATTGCTCCATGTCCTGGTCTCTGTAGCAGCAGAAAACAGGCTTGTGCCGTCCTCCATGTGACATCCCTTCAAATCTGTAAACATGGCTATCATGTCACCTCTTAAATGTCTCTTCTCCAGGCTAAACCTACCCAGCTCCCTAAGCCTCTCCTCAGAGGGCTTCATGGTTTCCAGGCCTAAGCAGTAAGCAGCCGTCGGTAGTCCTGAGAAGTAGATTTGGCACAGGTGCATGGCATACCCTCCAACTGTCCAGATTTGGCAGTGAGAGTCCCGGTTAGTCCTCTGCTACCCTTCTTTTTCTTCAGCTTTTAAAGTGACCCAATTCTATCCTTCCTTCCAACTTTCCCCACTTGTATTTGATATACTTTAAACTGCAAACCCCAGGATTCCATAGGATGTTGAAAGTGGAATCATCGCGCTATAACAGTCTAGTGCGGAAATGGCCTACGTCTACACCAGGGTGGGAACTGTGCAGGCATGCAGAAATTATAAGGTTGCCAATCCCAGCAGCCTCAGCCAGCACCGTCAGTGGTAATGAATGCTGGGAGATGCAGTCCAGCAGCCTCAGGAAGGTTGGATGAGTTGCAGAACCAATCTACAGGGAGAGATGAGACACCAGTAGACCACAAGCTGAACTTGAGTCACCAGTACGATGAAGCAACTAAAAAAGCCAGTGCAATTCTAGGCTGCATCGATAGCAGGGTAGCATCAAAACTGAGAGAAATAATAGTCCCACCCTATTCTGCTTGGGTCAGATCTTAGCTGGAATCCTGTGTCTAGTTCTGGGCACCTCATTTCGAGAAGGATATGGGCAAACTGGAGTGTGTCCGGAGGAGGGCGGCCAAAAGGGTCAACGGCCTGGAAAGCGTGAAGCCTTTTGAGGAGCAGCTTAGAGAGCTGGGGATGTTTAGCCTGAATAGAGAAGGCTAAGAGAGGACATGATATCTATGTTAAAATATTTGGAGGGGTGTCATATGGGAGGATGGAGCAAGCTTGTTTTCTGCTGCTCCAGAGACCAGGACAAACTTCAGGATAAGGGGTTCTATCTAAACCTTAGGAAGAATTTCGTGTCGGTAAGAGCAGTTCAGCAGTGGGAAATGCCGCTGCCTCCGTGGAGTGTGGTGGAGCCTCCTCCTTCTTTGGGGGCTTTTAAACAGAGGCTGGGTGGCCATCTGCCAGGAGTGCTCGGACTGTGTCTCCCTGCGTGGCAGGGGGAGGTTGGACTGGGGGGCCCTGTGCTCTCTTCCGTCTCTGTGATTCTGTTTCAATTACTAACCAGGGATTTCTGAAATGATGGCCGCTCCCAAATGGGTCGTGAGGTCACTTTTGTTGAGGAAGTCTTGGAGTTTAATCAGGCTGGGGTAATCGGTTGCGGACTGCCTTCAGTTCCTCTCCGTGATGTTTTGGGTGGTTGTGACAGTGTGGAAGGACACACTAATCTACAAAAAAAAAGAAAAGGCGACGAGGTTAACATTGTCTCTGTGGGTATGGAGGTTTTCATCTTCTGTTCCAAGCTCGGCTCCCCTTTCATAATGATATTTCCTGCCTATTTTTAAAGTCTGTGTTGCCTCTGTGTGCTTGTGCGTGTGTGTATGCAACACTGGAAGGCAAACCTTGGCTCAGGAGCTCTGTGTTCAGCGTCCTCCTGTTGGCAAAAGGTTTGTGAGAAATTCCATATGCCAGAATTATTTTTTTTTTTTTTAACAAAAACATACCCTCTGTTTTGCAACAGCTCTTGTTTTTTAGGGAGGGAAAGAAGAACCTTCTCCTTGAGTCTCTTTTGCTGTGGCTGTGGGGTCCAGATAGCAATATTGATTCTGACAAGGAATTACTGAAGTCCCCCAATGGCCAAACTGATATCACCCTGGTTGGTGGGTTGAGGGCATTGCTTCTTCCAGGCAGCATGGAACCAAAGAGCCTTTGTGCACAAAATTAATTATTTGATGTTTTTAGCTCCAACAAAGGTCAAACACTTTCGTTTGGATAACAACCGGACCTATGCAGCACCTAAAAGTTTTTCCATATGTAACAGTACAGGGATTTTGTGAGGAATTCAGCCTTCTCTGCTAAGAAAGGGTCAGTTTGCTTCACACAGGGAGAAATATAAGTTCCTATGGGTCCTATAAGTCCTATCCTTAAGCAGAAAAAATAAAATGCACAGATATCGGGTAGGTGACCCCAGTACATGTGAAAGGGATCTAGGAGCCTTACTGGACCACAAGCTGAACACAAGTCAACAGTGTGATGCAGCACCTAAAAAAGCCAATGCAATTCTAGGCTGCATCAACGGGAGTATAGTGTCTAGATGAAGGGAAGTGATGGCACCATTCTATTCTATTGTGGTCAGACTCCACCTGGAATCCTGTGTCCAGTTCTGGGCACCGCAATTCAAGACGAATGTTGAAAAACTGGAAGGTGTCCCGAGGAGGGGGACCAAAATGGTCAAAAGCCTGGAACCCATGGAGCCCTATGAAGAGGGACTTAGGGAGCTCGGTATAGTTAGCTTCAAGAAGAGACCATTAAGAGGTGACATGAGAGCCGTATTCAAATGTTTGAAGGGAGGCCATAGGGAAAATGGAGCAAGCTTGTTTTCTGGTGCTGGAGAGACTAGGACATGGAGCAATGGCTTCAAACTTCAGGAAAAGAAATTCCACTTAAACATTAGGAAGAACTTCCTGGCAATAAGAGCAGTTTGACAATGGAATATCCTGGCTGGGAATGTGGTGGAGTCTCTTCCTTTGTAGATTTTTTAAAAGATCCTGGCTAGCCATCTGTTATGAGTGCTTTAGTTGTGTATGCTCACATGGCAGAGTGGGGTTGGACTGGATGGCTCTTGAGGTCTCTTCCAGCCCCGTGATTCTAGGTAGCTGCACTACTTCTGAGAGCTGCTGGTCTTCTGAAGAGTGGTAGAAGATCAATTCTTCTTTTCCTTTTCGAAGTCCACACCCTCCCCAACAGTCTCCAGAATCCTGTTTCAGTTATACTTGTGTACTACTCTTTTAGCCAGCCAGTTACACAAGAAGTTGGACTTTTTACCAGCCTGGAAAAGAGAGTCTCCAAAACTTTGTTGTGCAATATGGATGGGGTTCCTGTAAAAACACACTGGCACACCTCTGTCCTCGCCATCTCTGGACATTTTGGCCAAGGTCCTACATTGGGGAGATGAAGTGTAACTTTACACTGATAGGGTTATACTGCAGTAGCACACCACCATCTTGTTAATATTTTTATTTATTTATTGTGTTTATATGCCGCCTTTTCTCTCACAGTGGGACCCAATTTCACATTAACGAAATGTGACGTCGAGCCGCTGAATGTGCGTGCGCAGTGTGCGTTAATGCACAACAGACACAGTGTCCACATGTTTCAGCATCCAACATGTGCATTGCTATTTGACCTGGTTGTACAACATGTGCAATACGTACAGTGCACACGTGACACAAAGTGCAATATCTGCAGTTCTTGTGCATTGATGCACAACACAAGGGATTGTGCAAGGGCACAGTTCTGCTTCCCCAGCCCAGAATTGAATATGGTGTTTCTCTGTGCAACATCAGCACCCTGAACACAAATCAGCAAGTGCCCCAGGCAGCAGGTTAGTGGTGTGTAGGGGTGGGTCAAGTAGTCCAGTCCAAGTCACGCACGGGTTGGCTGAGCAAGACGAAGGCAAAAGCACAAGGGGCAGTCTTTAGCCCGTCCAGAGGTTGTATCAGCACCTGGTCAGGAGTCCAGATACAGAGTAAACAACAGTGGAGCGAACAAAAAGTAAGTAGAGCGGTCCAAAACGTAGCCAGTCCAAGGTCAAGACGAAATAAGAACGAGAGAGTGCCGCCAGTCAACCGGACAAGACAGTTGTCAGCACCAAGGTTGGGAAAAAAACTGCTGGGATATTTATCAACGGCTCCTTCGAGGCCACAGCTGCCTCCTTAGGGCTACTTAGGTCAGCATTTAGTCTTTAACCATCGCTGGGCTTGGCGTTTCCGCCTCGGTTCTCTCAGTGAAGGACAGGGGCCCATGTCGTGCCTCTGGGGCAGGATGCCCTAATGCCCATCGCCCATCTCTTCGGACTCAGAGGGAACTGCAGCTTCCTGGCAGTCTCTTCCTCCTCCTCAACTGGGTCCTCCGGGGTATGAATTGTGACAGTCAGTGTCTATGCTTCCATTACAATGAGACACGAACAGGATCCCAGACGGAGGTTTCCTCTGAAATCCGAGTTACCTTGGCTTAGTATAATGCTATGTCGGTTTTCAAAGAAGTCTTCTCCTATGACTCTGTTGCGCTAGCTAAGAACCGTTGCTGTTGTGTGCCTTCAGCTCATTTCTGACTTATGGCAGCCCTAAGACAAACCTATCACAGGATTTTCATGGTAAGTTTTTTGCAGAAGCGGCTTGCCACCATTGCCTCCCTCTGAGGCTGAGAGAGGGTGACTGGTCCAAGGTCACCCAGTAGGTTTCCACCGTTGAGCAGAGATTCAAACCCTGGGCTCCCAGAGTCCGAGACCAAGGCTCAACCACTACAGCACGTTGACTCGCCTCTAACATTAATTTTGAATGATAATAATTTCAACATGGAAATCACAAATATACTGTATCCTAATGGGTCCTCTCTCCTTTTCTCTGCAGGTCTTGGCAGAAAGAAGAAGCCTTCGGGTCCCTGTGGCCACCTTGGGTCTGTGGCTGCTCTTAAGTACGCCGTGGTTGGGCTGTATCTGCTGGTTTTCTTGATCCTTGTTGGTGTTTTCATACTAGCAGGTAAGTGTCAGTGGTACAGCGGGGGAGTGGGATGCCAGCAGTAGTGGCGGGGACACCGAGGGTCTCTTTTCTTTCAAAGCAAAAGTTATCTGCTGGAGAACGAGAGCAATAGGTACCTCTTCTTTTCTTGGGTGAGGAGAATGAGGTGATAATGAGGCTTTCAAGTTCCCTTAGGATAGCATATCGTGGAGGCAGACAGAGAAGAAGGAAAAGAATTTGGCATAAACTAGATATTGGCCATTTCTGCACTAGACCGTTATAGCGCTATTATTCCACTTTCAACTTCCTATGGAATCCTGGGGTTTGCAGTGTAGGGAAGGCCTCAAGGCCCCTCCCTAAACTGCAAACCCCAGGATTCCATGGGAAGTTGAAAGTGGAATAATAACACTATAATGGTCTAGTGCGGAAATGGGCATCTTCTTCCCTTTCTTTGCTGCTGCTTCATAGTCGCAGTTCCAGCAGTAACACTTCGTGGTTGCCACTGTTTGCCTTGTCGTTAAAATAACAAAAGTTGCACACATGGGGTAGAAATCATCACACAGACACAGCCATACGGACTTGTCCAGTAGTTCCAATATCAGCAGATAACATGAATCCACTCCGGACTTTAAATGAGCTATCCAAGGTGCTCAGTTTTATTCTCCACAGCTCTTTTAAAATTGAGGCTGAAAGCCAGAAGAGTTTCAATCCCTCTGATGTTGCAGACAGCGGCTGACTTTGCTTCGGGGCCTTCTTCACCGTTGCTCCTGCCATCTTGTCTCCTTTGTCCTCAGGCCATTGAGAAAGGAGGTGCATTGTAATGTCACTGTTTGGGTTTAGCTCATGGGTGGACCGCTACAAAAAGTGGCCAAAAGACCTCTTTCTTTTTGCTGTTGGATTTTTTTTTTTTTTTTTGGTCCCAGGCAGTGTATTGCAAGAGAAAAAAAGTCCCATGCCATTTTTTTTAACAGCAAAACTTCATACAGAGGATCATAGAATCCCAGGTCGCCTGGCGTAATAAAGTGTTCTCGAAGCCTTTCACAGTTGCCCAACCCTGCTTTATGGCATCATCTTTACCTCACATGACGCAAGGGAAGAAACAGGCGATCATACCCTCCAACTGTCTTAATTTGGCAGGAACACTTGTGATTAACCCTCTGCCGTCCCACTTTTCCAGCTGCTGTTAAAATGTCCCAGTTTCCTCTTGGCTCTTCCCGCTTCCCCCTTTTTGTCCTCAGCTCCTTTTAGTTGCTGAAAACGGAGTTCAAAGTGCAAAAGGAGCTGGTGCTCAGTTAACTTAGCAGAACAGAGAGGAATCTCACCTTTTGCGGGAGGCCCGGGACAAAGCAAACTGGTGCAACCTCTCCTGACTTGTCTGTTTTTCCTCATAGAATCATGGAGTTAGAAGAGACCCCAAGGGCAGTCCAGTCCAACTCCCTTCCACTATCCAAACAGTCCCTTTGAGAGATGGCCATCCAGCTTCTCTTTGTAAATCACTAAAGAAGGAGACTCCACCACATTCCCAGGCAGCAGCATATTCCACTGCCCAACTGCTCTTACCCTCAGGAAGTTCTTTCTGATGTTTAGGTGGAATCTCTTTTCCTGAAGCTTGAAGCCATTGCTCCATATCCTAGTCTCTGGAGCGGCAGAAAACTGGCTTGCCCCGTCTTCCATAGGACGTCCCTTCAAATGTCTCAACATAGCTATTGTGTCATGCTTTAGCCTTCTCTTCTCCAGGCTAAACATCCCCAGCTCCCTAAGCTTATTCATATGGCATGATTTTTGGCCTCTGACCATTTTGGTCACCCTTCTCTGCATCCGTTCCAGCTTTGGAAGGGCCATCTAGTTCAACTCACTACCAGTGTAGGAATCTGCCACTAAAATATCCCTAAGAAGTGGGCATCTACTTCTTTTTTAAGGTCTGCAACAAAAGATAGTCCTCCATCTTTTGAAATAGTGCATTCCACTATTGATTAGTTCAGAGGTGTAGCCATGAGAGGGGAGGAAATGAAGGTATTGCCTCTGCAGAGAAGAATTCTTCTTACCCCTGTAAATTTTTCCTTCAGTACCCAGATTTTTAGCATTGCAGCGAGTGAGACATAGAAAATTCTTCTAAGGTAGGTTCCTAAGCAGTCCATTCGTATGACAAATTCCATCACCAAACAAGGATTTGAACTCAGGTCTTCCTGTTCCAGGTCCAGCAATTTAAAGGTTACTCTGTCCTGGTTCTCTCAGATGAACTGTAGCTGTAAAAAAGTGGTATATATGTTGAAAACATAGTGGAAGATTTTAAAAAAATGTAACCATTAATGTTCTGAAATGACTTAATTAGAATACATATTGGAATAACTTGCATGATTAAAATAATGTGCATACTAAGCCAATTAGATGCCTGGATTTGAGGACTGTGGAATGTGGCAACCCCAGTCAGTGTGAAAAACGGTGCACAAAGGTGCATGTGTGCATAAAACATGCTTGTGAAAAATGTATGCATTTATTTAGGCTGAGAGGGAAAACACACCAAGATGTAGCAATGAAATACAAACACAGCCTGATGCAAAAAAAGGATGAGATAAGAATGCAGGTAGGGTGGAGAAAATGCAACAGAGTTCAAACAGAGCAGTTCTGACATCTCTTAGCTTCTCTTCTTAAGTATGGATAATTAGCTTTGACTTTCCTAACACCAAAGTTTCCTGGACCTCTCCAACTACCGTTCCATTATTTTCCATTTTTCCCTGTCTGGATGTGTTTCGTTCCCCTTCTCCATTCTCCCCCCTGCACTGCTACCCCCGTCCTTTCCCTCCACCACCTCGCCTTTGCTAATGCCACCACCCAGAATATTTTGGGTGTAGGCAGGGGAAGATAGAGCCGTAAAGCCAAAGCTCCGTGAGTAATGCTTGGACCGGCAAAGATGGTGTCAAGCCCAATCCTCGATATAATACGCTGAGCGAGGTTTAGTGGGTGGCCGCGAGCCATCCCCTGGGGCCTTTGGGCTCCGTCTCTGGGCTTGTGGTTTGGGCGGATGCCATGGTCCAGAAGACTTGCCCAGCATGTTTGGAATCATCGTTTCTATGCTGAGAGCAGGACAAACTGACACCAAGCATTCTTTTAAACGCTGGATGCCGAATTCCTGCTGGAACAAGTCAGCTATGGCTCCACTTTGGGTTATTTCCATGGAACTTGGAACAGGGAGGGAGCAAAATTACAATCCTCCCTCCACATTTGCAGGTTTGACCTTTGTAAGTTTGATTATTTGCAATGCACACATGCCTCCCTCCAATTCTCCTCCTCCCATTCCCTTGCCTTTTGCTCAGGCATGCAGCACCTTCCTTCTCCACACCCATGCAAAAGGCAAAGCGGTGGGGTGGGAAAGGCATGCACGCTCCTCCCCCCAGATTCCCTTGCCTTTTGCGCAGGTGCAGAGAAGGAAGACAGTTCTGTGATGAACCCTAACTGGGGGCGGGCTTAGCAACAAAGCACCCTAGCAACCCCAGGGATTTAAATTGATTGGCGGCTGGAACTGGAACCCAGGCTAGCCAGAGGGAGAGGCTCAATGAGGAAGTGAGTAACTGAGATTTAACTGAAACAGAGTTGAGAATAGAGAGTTTGGAGTGGAGAGAATCGAGAGAGATACTGAGAGATCCATCTGAGAGTGTGTGGGGGAGAGAGAAAAGAGAGTGTTTGCTGGTTTTAATATACAAGTGTTGCACTGTTGGCTAATCTTTAATTTCCCAACTACCTTTTCCCTTGCTAGTTAGTTTATACTTTTGTAAAGAGCGTCTCAACTGAGTGTCTCTTTGCTTTGGATTGGTTGCACACGCGACCACCAGTGACACGGTCATTGGATAAGCTTATCCGTGTTGTGCCCTATATCTGGAAGGGAGCGGAAGTAGGGAAAGCAATAGAAGGAGATAAACTGGGAGAGGAAGCCAGTGGGGGACAAAAATTGAGAAAAGTGCTGCTTCTCTAAGAAGGGAGAATTTAAAGCAGACCTGAGTGTCATAGCCCTGGCTTGGTCCAGATCTCCCTGGTTTGGTTCTGGACAAGGTGCACCTGGGCAAAAGGCAAGGGAATGGGGGGAGGAGGCACGTGTGCCTCCCCCCAATTCCCTTTCCATTTGCCCAGGTGCGAAGAAGGATTGCTATAGTAGTGGGTTGTTACTGGTCCGGGAGCTGTGCTTCCACACAAAGTCATCGCTATCCAGCGGCTATCCCGTCCCCAAGCGTCGCCAAATTGCCACATTCTATTTCCAGAAAAAAATCCATTAAGAGCCTCCTATAGTGCTTCAACTCCGTCCGCCGTCATAGCGCGTACCATTATAGCACTCGATAGCTCTTCCTGTTACGGCAGATCCAGCATAGGCTGTGGGAAGAAGGAAGGAAGACCAAGAAATGGGGACCGTGTGGGTGGATCCCTCCCTCAGTGATTCCCAGGGTGTGGTAGCTTCCTGTCAGCAATCCCTGTTTATTTTAAATGTCTCCTTTGAGTCAAAACTCTTTATTTTTTAATGCATTTCTAAACAGTATAGGGCAAAAGTGCAATAGTGTGCCGGCATGTCATGCTGGTACAACATTGATGGGTTAGTACAACTTCCCAAATAAGTAAATAAATAAATAAATAAATAACTGTCCGATCAAGAGCGGTGGGGCAGGATGAAGGCAGGGCATGGGGGTGTCCAAGGACACTGTCTTGCAGAAGGAACACTGGTGGCAATACCACTATCCATCCGCGTAAGGGGGAAGGGTGCAGAAAAGAGTGTCCCTAACCTGACAGCATCACGCAAATGGCAATGCCACTGTTATAATGCTATAGCGTGCTAATAGCCTCTAGTGCGGAAAGGGCTTAAAACTCACACCATTTCCGCACTAGGCTGTTATAGTGCGATGATTCCACTTTCAACCTCCTATGGAATCCTGGGGTTTGCAGTTTAGGGAGGGGCCAGCCGGCAGAAGTTACCAGCTGCTAGTAGATGTAGATGGGCATGAGAAATAGATTTGTGATACCATGTTGGTATTTTCATCTTCAGGAGAAAGTGAAAGAAAGATCCTGAGAATCAGAAAACATTTGGAAGAACAACATGGTTTAAATTTTAGGAGTTTTTTTTTTTTTTTTGCTGGTGTCATGCTGATACCGTGTGCAGCAACTTAGGAAATGTAAAAGAACAGACCTAGGCTTTGAATGGTTCGCTAGAACTTGGAAAAGCTGTTTTTTGGGGACTCTGCCACAATTTGAGTGATGGGGGTTGGAGTTCAGAAAGTAACTTTTCTAGGCTCTCAGGCTTCCAGATTTGAACTTTGGTGCAGGAATAGCAGCAGTAGAAAAAAAGAGAAAGAAATGGCAGCAGGTAAGGAGAAGGTGAAAAATCAGAATGTTTGAGTGAAATCATAGAATCATAGAAATGTAGAGTTGGAAGAGACCCCAGGGGCCATCCAGTCCAACCCCTTGCCATGCAGGAACACCCTCAAAGCACTCCCGACAGATGACCATCCAGCCTCTGCTTAAACACCTCCAAAGAAGGAGACTCCACCACACTCCAAGGCAGCAGATTCCACTGCCGGACAGCCCTGACCGTCAGGAAGCTCTTCCTGAGGTTCAGGTGGAATCTCCTTTCCTGCAGCTTGAATCCATTGCTCCTTGTCCTGGTCTCTGGAGCAGCGGAAAACAAACCTGCTCCCTCCTCGACATGACATCCCTTCAAATATTTAAACATGGCTATCATGTCCCCTCTTAACCTTCTCTTCTGCAGACTAAACATACCCAGCCCCCTAAGGCGTTCTTCATAGGGCTTCATGGCTTCCAGACCCTTCACCATTTTGGTCGCCCTCCTCTGGACACGTTCCAGCTTGTCGACATCCTTCGTGAACTGAGGTGCCCAGAACTGGACACAGGATTCCAAATGAGGCCCAACCAATGCAGAATAGAGTGGTACCATTACCTTTCTCGATCTTGACATCATACTCCTATGGATGCAACCAAGAATTGCGTTGGCTTTCTTGGCTGCCGCGTCACACTGCTGACTCATGTTCAGCTTGTGATCTACCAAGACTCCTAGATGCTTTTCACACGTACTGCTATCCAGCCATACGTCCCCCATCCTATACTAATGCTGAGGGAAAGGCTGAATGATCACTTCCTCCCATATGAGCTTGCCTGAAATTTAAGATCTTCAGCAGAGGGCCTGTTGTGTATGACTTAACACTAGGTTGGTGGTTAGGCACGACAGGGCCTTCTCTGTAGCAGCACCCTAGCTTTGGGACGGCTTCCACAGGGATGTCAAACTGGTTTCCTCCTTTTTGAGTGTCCAGCAATCAGATAAGACTGCATTGGTTCATATGACCTCTGGTCCTTATAACCTGTTTCAAGTATCAATAGTTTGTAACAGACACACCTGTGGTGGTGCATTAATGTTCACAAAGTAGCATGCAAATGCACACTGCCTCTGCGCATTGCATTTGCACATTGAGTTGCCAGCCAAGCGCGTGGCCCATGGATCCACACACCTTGTGCTACGTTGCTGTTCATCACAGGGACTTTGGCCATTTCCGCACTAGCCTGTTATAGCTCGATGATTCCACTTTCAACGTCCTATGGAATCCTGGGGTTTGCAGTTTAGGGAGGGACCTTTGAGGATGGCCTTTGAGGTCCCTCCCTAAACTGCAAATCCCAGGATTCCATAGGATGTTGAAAGTGGAATAATAGCGCTATATCAGTCTAGTGCGGAAATGGCTTATGAGAAGACCTTCTGCCACTGTAAGTTAAGAGTCAAAGGCCTTTCTCTCTCTCTCTCTACATATATATACTCTCTCTATATATATATATCAAAAAAGTCTTTACCTGCTGGTAGAAACTGAACAGGTGGAAAGGAAATTGAATGTCCCATTGGAGCAAGTTCCACAACTGAGAAGCAGCCACCAAGAAAGCCCTCTCCATGTTCTTACCAAACACATCTAGGTTACGTATTTGTAACTGCTATAGCGATTTCCAAGAAACCGTGCCCTATGATGAGCGACTTAGGGAGCTGGGTATGTTTATCCAGGGGAAGAGAAAGAGGTGACATAATAGCCATGGTTAAGTATTTGAAGGAAAATGGAAGATGGAGCAAGCCTGTTTTTTGCTGCTCCAGAGACGAGGGCACGGAGCAGTGACTTTAAACTTCAGGAAAAGAGATTCCACCTAAACGTTACAAAGAACTTCCTGACCATGGGAGCTATTTGACTGTGGAATCCGCTGCTTCCTGGGGCATGTGATGGCATCTCCTTCTTTGAAGATTTTTCAATGGAGGCTGGATGGCCACCTGTTGGAAGTGCCTCGATGGTGTCTTCCTGCATAGCAGAAGGGAGTTGGACGAGATGGCCCTTGGGGTCTCTTCCAACTCTAGGATTCTATGAGTCTGGCCATGGTCTGTCTGGTGGGAGTTGCAGTCCAACAACATTTGAGGCATCCAACATTCTCCAGCCCTGATGTAGACCTTAAAGAACCTCAGAGACAAGATAGATCTCTGCTTGACTCCAGCTTGACCTCTGCTAAATTCTGTCAGGATGTCCTGTTTGAAATATTTCCACATTGATTCGCCTTGTGCACCAAATAGCTTTGCATTGCTGATGAATTCACTAATATAAGTTGCTTCTTTTTTTAAAAAAAAAAGATACCAGCAACTAAAGGCTCATTGTCATGGAGGAATTTGGGTGGAGGGAGTACAGTAATGTTTCCTCTGAGATGTTATTCATTTTGTAAGGGAAAAGAAGAGGACAGTGTTTCTTGCTTATAACGGTTCTCCAAAGCCCAGGATTTTCTTTTAGTTTTTATTTTAATCTTTACAACATCTGATCATGATCAGAATGAAAGAGGGGATTTTCTTTCCAAGGAGGGGCTGCGGGAACATCAAGTCCTTGTTTATTTCTGTCCCCCAAAGAAAAATTGGTGTTGTCCTCGTGGAACATGGATGAAATTATACACAAAAACATCCACCCACCTACCTTATTTTTTGTTGTTTTTTTAAAAAAAAAATACTTTTCTTAGAGATGAAATTGCAACATGCCTTCAGTTGTTTTTAAAAAAGCCCCACTGTCCCTAGAGAAACAGCCATGGCGATGAATCATCTGCTAAAAAATTATGCTGACCTTATTCTGGCTTACTATTCTAAACCTGAAGGCTTAAAAAAGGAGTTGGCTTAAAGCGAGGCGGCAGACTGGCTTGCTTCAACCTTGCTGTGTTCCAGATGTGTTGGAGGACAACTTCCAAAAACTACGAAGAGTTGTAATGTCAACATACCTGGAGTATATCCACACTGTACCAGTTATGGCACCTGGATCCCCTCTAACAACCGTGACTCCATGTCCTATGGAAAAGTGGGATTTGTAGTTTGGTAACCGCTAAGTAGAACTGTCAAGTCCTCTGCTCTGAATTACGACATTAGAACTTTCCAGCAGAGAATTCTGAATACTTTATGAAACTACTTCATAGAATTCTAGAATCCTAGAGTTGGAAGAGACCGCAAGGATCTTCGAGTCCAGCCCTATTCTGCCATGCAGGAAGACACCATCAAAGCATTTATCAACAGATGGTCATCCAGCCTCTCTTTAAAAACCTGCAAAAAAGGATCATAGAATCCTAGAGTGGGAAGAGACCCCAGGGGACATCCAGTCCAGCCCCTTTCTGCCATGCAGGGACACACATCAAAGCTCTCCCTTGGACAGATGGCCATCCAGCCTCTGCTTAAAAACCTCCAAAGAAGGAAGAGACTCCACCACACTCCATGGAGGTGGCAGCAGATTCCACTGCCGGACAGCCCTGACCGTCAGGAAGTTCTTCCTGCGGTTCAGGTGGAATCTCCTTTCCTGCAGCTTGAATCCATTGCTCCTTGTCCTGGTCTCTGGAGCGGCAGAGAACAAACCGGCTCCCTCCTCGACATGGCATCCCTTCAAAGATTGAAACATGGCTATCAGGAGATACCCCCACACTCCCAGGCAACATATCCCACCATCAAACTGCTCATGCCATTAGGAAGTTCTTCCTAATGTTTAGGTGGAATCTCTTTTCCTGGAGTTTGAAGCCAGTGCTCCATGTCCTAGTCTCTGGAGCACCAGAAAACATGCTATTCTGTCACCCCTTTATGCCCACCAAATCCCCCTTGTGTCTCATTTTTGGGAGGAAAAAAATGGAGATAGAATCTTTTAAAAAACCAAGAAAACCCTGACTTCTCAGTCCCGGCGGTTGGATTTGTTTACCTCTAAGGATATTTTAACATGACTGATAAATTCCTTGTGATTCTCATCTCAGCAGGAAAGCTGTTGAAAAACTGATAAATCTCTTTCTCTCTCTTTTTTTTGCAATTTTCTCCAGTGCCTTGTGCAAAACAGGATGTTGGAGATAAGAGTGGCTTAGAAACCAAGCTTGCTTTAAAATCCCCTCTCTTTGCAAAGGGCTGGAGAAGTAAGACCAGCCCTGTACCCAAAGAACTCCTTGCTTCGAAGAATGCAAGAAACTTGGAGTGAGGGAGGAAAAGCAAGTTGGAAAACGTCCAGGAAACAGGAGGTGCATTCCAAGGTTGTTCCGATTCAGGGACAGAAGGAATGCGTCAGGATCCTGCGGTTTGACCCTCTGAGTACGCACATGTTAGAGAAGCTCCTAACTTGACTAGACCCAGGACGCCCTCCGCCAGAGCAGAACGAGCAACCTGCCCCAGTAAACAGCCCCCGGCCTCACGTGCGGGGCCCCGAATGAGACACGGATACGTTGCGGCACTTTGCTCTCTCTTTGGCTCTTGAACGAGAGAAAAATTCTGCTTCTGAAACCAAAATAAAAAGAGCAGTCAGTCCAGGTTGAAAACGAATGGGATTAGAGCTGGGAGAAGTTTCTTCTTGTGGCAGACCCCTTTCCTCAGGTTGGTCTTGCAGTTCCAACCCTAGGAATCCCGCAACCCACCCTGCCCTCGTTCCCCCACTGAACCTCCTTCTGGGGTGGGCTTCTGGGTGACCCCCTTTATCGGTGGACCTGTGGCTGTGTTGTCGTGTGAGTTCTTCATGGCAGGGGTAGCCAGGCTCTTGATCAGGCTTCGTGGCCATTTCCACACTAGCCTGTTCTAGTGCTATTATTCCACTTTCTTTCTTTCTTTCTTTTTTTTATAATTTTATTAAAGTTTCAGCAAATAAAACAAACAATTATCTCTGCAATGTTTACATGCAATGTTACTTCTTCTTCCTTTCCTTTCTGGATTACAATTATGAATATTTCCTCTATTTGTTATACCGCGTATCGCAATAAAATGTTAGTAGTCAGACTTAATTCGTTAGTTCCTGCTATATTTCTCTACTTTACTTGTTACATGATATTTCTATGATTATTACCCTGTGTAGTAATTGATATCATGAATTATGCATTGCTTTCTGTCTACACCCATCCCAAAGCCGTAACAGTCTTCCACTCTTTATTAATGTCTGCGTCTGATTTCCCTTTTAATCGTTGTGTAAGAATGTCCGCACTTCTATTTTCCATAAAAGTTGTCCACCACTGTTCAGTAGTAGGTATAGTTTCATTTTTCCAAAGTTGTGCATACTCAATACGGGCCATCGTCACCATGTATAGTATTATTCTCCAATATTTCTTCACTGACATTCCATCTAATATATGTGTCGTGTTTAACAAGTAAAGTTCAGGTATCATCCCAAACTGAATCTTCAAAATTGAACATATTTTCTTATGTATTTCTTTCCAGTATTTTTCTGCTATGGGACATGACCACCACATATGAAATAGTGTACCCGAACTCTCTTGACATTTCCAACATTGCCCTGTACCCGTCCTACAAACTGTCTTTAATTTTTCTGGTGTCATGTACCATCTATGAAATAGTTTATAATAATTTTCTTTTAAATTTTGAGCAGCGGTAAGTTTCTGTGTTCGTTGCCAACTCGGTTCCCACCATTCTAACTGTATTGGATGTCCGACATTTGTGCCCATTGTATCATCGCTGCTTCAACTGTCTCCTCCTCGCATTCTTGATGTAAAATTTCTTGATATAAATGTGCTAATAAGTGTGGTGGATTTTCTCTTAACAGTCACAATAATTAGATTTGCTCCTTTCGTTGTATTCCATAAGTTTGTACATCCATTTGAAATCTTTCCTTTAGCTGTCTGTAGGGAAACCAGCTTAATTTTATTCCTTCAATTTCCAATTTCTCTGTTAATTTCATCTTCATACCGCAATCTTCCGTCGTTTCTAGTAAGTCTTCATATCGTAGCCATTTGTCTGTATCTGTCCGTCTTCCAAAAAAGGCTTCTCGCGGGGGGACCAAGTTGGGTAGCTGCCTTATGTTCTTCTTCTTGTATTCGGTCCATATTTTAAGGAACGATTTCCTTACGAAACGATGCGTGAAATCTTTATCTATTACTGCTTTTCCATGGAACATATAGGCGTGCCATCCCATTCTTAAATCAGCTCCAGCATTCTCATATTTTGAAGATTCATCCAATCTTTTATCCAAGTGAATGCCGCTGCCTTGCAATATACCTGTAAGTCCGGCGGGCCTAGAGCTCCTCTCACTGTTAGGTCCGTCATAATTCTCCATTTAATTCTTGGTTTCTTGATTCCGGCCGCATGGCGGGCGTGAGAGGGTGTCCGGAGTAGCGCCGCGCAGCTCCGAACTCCCACCTGAAGGTACCCAGCTGGATCGAGACCATCTAACGCCGGCTAGCTATCCCCTCGGTAAGGGGGATGCGGAAGAGGTCTGCCGGGGATCCGTAATTTGTCACCGAACGTTCTCCGAAAGGAGAAAGAGCGGGGGTGCGTAGGATCGAAGGACCGCGACGGGACCTCCAGGATCGCCGTGATAGCGGCACAAGCGCCGCCGTCGACTTTTAAATTAAGAATTCAATAAGAGACAACAAGAAAAGCCCGATCTGGATTACAAACACGTAAGATCGTAAGAGTAATGTACCCGCTTCAACGATAGCAAGCAGCTTGAAAAGACCCCGAGGACCGTAAGCTGGAGAATAATGGTGGATTTTTTTAAAGAGACAGTCAAGCTGGTGAGTGCACTGGCTTCAATTTCCTTTTCTTTGGAGGATAATATTACAGATTAAATTGAGGTTTTGTTATGGACATTGGAATCTGGGTAGGACTTTGTTTTTAAAGACAAGAAGTTGAAGAAGGTATCTCTCCTTTCTTCTTTTTAAAGAGAGTGATTTGTGGAGCTGACAAACTTTTAAATTTGTGTATGGAGACGTAAAAATGGAATGATTGCAGCTGCTTTATTCCTGCTCGTTTTTAAATATTTCATTCGGACTGAAGGATTGCTTTTTGTGTTTTCGTGTTTTTAAAATTGATACTTAAATTGATATTTGAGGCTGATTTTGGGGATTTAAAGCGGATTGGAATCAACGCTTAGTCTTTTGCTGCAGTTGTGACTGGATATGGCTGTTTAAAACTGGCACCGGGAACTGATTAAAAATTGACAGTAATGGAAATGAACTCAAGACTTTTAGTGACTGAGTGACTTTTTTTTTTCATTGTGTATCGGACTCTATTTCTTCAATTATTTAAGCCAAATATTTAGGAGTTTGGATTACAAAAAGGAACAATGAATTGTATCACAACAACTATGATAAAAAATGGAAGGAGATAACTCAAGATTTGGCAAAATGGACTCAACTTAAAATATCCCTGTTGGGACGAGTATCAGTGATAAAAATGAATGTTCTTCCAAAAACGAACTATCTTTTTCAAAACATACCTATCATTACAAATATTAAACCTTTTGTTCAATGGAAGAGAGACATAACCAAATTTATAGTGATTATTCCACTTTCAACATAGAATCACAGAGTTGGAAGAGACCCCAGGGGCCATCCAGTCCAACCCCCTGCCATGCAGGGACACCCATCAAAGCACTCCCAACAGATGGCCATCCAGCCACTGCTCAAAAACCTCCAAAGAAGGAGGAGACTCCACCACACTCCATGGAGGCAGCAGCATCTTCCACTGCCGGACAGCCCTGACCGTCAGGAAGTTCTTCCTGAGGTTCAGGTGGAATCTCCTTTCCTGCAGCTTGAATCCATTGCTCCTTGCCCTAGTCTCTGGAGCGGCAGAGAACAAGCCTGCTCCCTCCTCCACATGACGTCCCTTCAACTATTTAAACATGGCTCTCATGTCCCCTCTTAACCTTCTCTTCCGCAGACTAAACCTACCGAGCTCCCTAAGCCGTTCCTCATAGGGCTTCATGGCTTCCAGACCCTTCACCATTTTGGTCACCCTCCTATGGACACGCTCCAGCTTGTCGACGTCCTTCTTGAATTGAGGTGCCCAGAACTGGAGACAGGATTCCAGATGAGGTCTAACCAATGCAGAATGGAGTGGCAGCATTACCTCTCTCAATCTAGACACCATACTCCTCTTGATGCAACCAAGAATCGTATTGGCTTTCTTGGCTGCCGCGTCACACTGCTGACTCATGTTCAGCTTGTGATCTGCCAAGACTCCTAGGTCCTTTTCACACGTACTGCTATCCAGCCACACATCCCCCATCCTATACTCGTGACTTTCATTTTTTCTGCCCAAGTTCAGGACCCCACATTTCTCTTGCTAGTTCAGGATTGTGGCTTCCTTGACAAAATCAACTGACCTGTGTTGGAGTCTCCCTCTCTTCCTACTGCCTCTCACCTGTCTCGGCCTTGCCATGTTTCCCAGTGAGTCATGTCATCTGATGACCATAGAATCCTAGAGTTGAAAGAGATCACTGGGGCCATCCGTTCCAACCTCATTCGGTCCTACAAGAAGACACCATCAAAACATTCCTGACAGGTGGCCATCCAGAACCTGCTTAAAAAACCCCAAGGAAGGAATCCTAGAATCCTAGAGTTGGAAGAGACCCTAAGGGCCATCCAGTCTAGCCCCATTCTGCATGCAGGAACACACAGTCAAAGCATTCCTATCAGGTAGCCTTTCAGACCCTGTTTAAAAACCTCCAAAGAAGGAGATATGAGAAATAGCTGAAAGGACTCATAAAACATTTAGCACGGGATCGGCTGAAGCATTAATGTTTATTAAGAGTACGTTTCTGCAGAAGCGGGTGCTCCCCAGAGAGAAGGACACACCCCAGTATTGAATACCCCATATTTTATCCCCTGTCCCCATCGCAGGTTTTCCCTCCCCTGGGATCCCATTGGATAGGACCCCAAAGGTTACCGCCTATGAGGATCGCCTACGAAGTTACATTTCCCCTTCCCCATATTTACAGTATGAGTGATCGCGCCCTGATCATGCATTTCCCTCGCGCATCCTTAATTCTCATTAGCAGTTGCAAAATGCCCTTTGGTGTAACCACCCTAACAGTTTCTAACCACCCCGACTTCTAAACAACGCCCACCTTCTTTCTTGTATTCCTTATCAACCAGTGTGCTCCTTACGGACGGCCTTGTCCTGTCTGGTGTGTTGTCTCGGAAGCACAGCAGCCACCCTAAAGATCCAAGGTCTTGGAGGTCCTTTTTTGTTCAGCTGCCAATTTTAGGAAGCTGTTTTCTTGGACTTAGCGTATTACAGAAGCTCAAATATAAAATATACTGAAATATATGTGTAAATATAGCTAAAATATGTGTTATACATATAAGCTAATATATATGTGCTTCTAATACATGTTATTAATACTGTATACCCAGTGCAGAAGCTAAAATAGATTTCACTTCTCTCGGGAGATGCCACTTGTTGAATTGCTCTTATTGCCAGGAAGTTGTTCCTAAGCTTTAGGTCGAATCCCTTTCCCTGTAGGTTGAATCCATTGCTCCATGTCTTAGTCTCTGGAGCAGCAGAAAACAGGCTTGCTCCATCCTTCATATGACATCCTTTCAAGTATTACATTTTTTTAAATTTTATTAATAATAATGATGTATAAGTATACATAAGTATCTCTACATATATAAGAATATACAATATGTATATAAGATATTTAGTAATATATAATAGTATTTATATATATAATATAATATAGTATATATATCTCCAAATGCACGTTGTACTCTTAAAGAAAATTCAACTCATATCCATCTTTTTTCATACATTATGGTATTTGACTATTTCGTATCATATTTGCTTTATATTCCACTTCCTAACTTCCCTAGAGTTAATTCTTAATAGTCCTATACATGTTACTCTTTCAATACCCCTGTCTTAACTTTGCGTGCCTTCTCATAATTCTGTCATCCCATATCTTATGTTTTCTTCTAATGACTGAACTTTAAATTTTGTTTTCCTGCTTTCTTATGTTGAGAGAAAAAAAAACTTCTCTACTTGTCTCCATTCTGTGTCATTTACTTCTTGATTTTTTCCTTGTATCATCGAGGTTAATTTGTCCATTTCCCTGTATTCCAAAACCTTAATTTTCCATTCCTCTCTTTGTGGAACCTGATCATTTTTCCACTTTCGCGCATATTCCATTCTTGCAGCTGTTATCATATAAAGAATTATTCTCCAAAACTTCATTCTGTGCTCTTTATGTATATTCTCTATTATATTTAATAGAAATAGTTCAGGTATCAAAGGAATATTGATCTGTAATATTTCTGAGATTATTTCTTGTATTCTTTTCCAGTATATTTTGGCTTTGTCACAAGTCCACCATATATGATAGCAGGTCCCATTTTCTCGACCACATTTCCAGCATTTGTTCTCCCTTGTTTTATATATCTTATTAATTTTCACAGGATCAAGATACCATCTATACAGCATCTTTAAATAGTTCTCCTTCAGACTTTGGGCTGCCGTAAATTTTTGTGTTTCTAGCCACGTCTTCGCCCAGTGCTCTAATTGAATCTCATGGCCTATGTTCTGTGCCCATAGAATCATCGAAGGTTTTATCTGTTCCGTTTCTAATTCTCTCTCTATTTGAAATTTGTACAGTTTAGAAGTCAATTGGTTCTGTGATTTGAATAATATGTCTTCGAACTGTTTATTATTTTCATCTGTTTGGAAACCTTCTAATTTCTTATCCATGTTATATCTTTCTTTAAGTTGCCTGTAGAGAAACCATGAGCACTTGAACCCTTCATGTTCCAATTCTTCTCTAGTTTTTAATCTTGTTTCTTGGTTTTTCCCAACAATTATCATATTCCGATATTTTATTATTTTTTCCTGTAGTTCCCGCCATCTACTGTAGAAAGCCTCATGTGGAGAAATCCATAATGGTATTTTCCTATAATACTTTTTCTTAAACTTTTGCCAGTTTATTAAGAGAGCCTTCCTTAGATAATGATTCTGGAATTCTTTATCAGTTTTATGCTTATTGTACCATACATACGCGTGCCACCCCATTCTTAATCCAGTTCCTTCCAAATTTAGCATTTTTTCATTTTGTAATGTTAACCATTCTTTAATCCAAATCAGGGAGTTTGCTTGGTAATACAGTTTCAGGTCTGGGAGTCCAAAACCTCCTTTTTCTTTCTTCTCAGTCAAATATTTCCATTTTATTCTTGGCCTCTTTTTATCCCAGATATATTTAGAAATTTCTCTGTGCCATTCTTTAAATGGTTTTTCATTTATAATTACAGGTAGATTTTGGAAAAGAAAATTTAATTTTGGCAGCACATTCATTTTAATTGTAGCTATCCTTCCAAGTAACGAGAGTTGGAGTTGATTCCAATTATTTAATGATTTCTTAATTTCTTTCCATGTATCTTTATAATTATTATCATATAGTTCATTGTTTCTTTTTGCGATCCAGATTCCCAAATATTTAACTTTCTTTTCTAATTTGAAGCCTGTTCTTTGAGCCAATATATTTTCTTCTTCCACTCTCAAATTTTTAGTCAAGATTTTTGTTTTTTCCTTGTTGATTCTGAATCCTGCCAATTCACCAAATTGATTCAGCTTTTCCAGAAGGTTGTCTATACCTGAGTTCGGGTCTTCTAATATAATCACTAAGTCATCAGCATATGCCTTTAACTTATATTCCTGGCTCTTTACTTTGCAACCCTTCAACTCGGAGTCTTCTTTTATCATCCTTATTAATATTTCAAATGTTATTATAAAAAGTAAAGGTGATAGGGGACATCCTTGTCTTGTGCCCTTTTTAATTTTGAAATTTTCCGTTTTTTCCCCATTTATAATCAAAGTAGCAACTTGGTCTTTATATATTTCTTTAATCCATTTTATATATGTATCTCCAAAATTCATTTTAATCAATACCATAAACATGAAGTCCCATCTCAAGTTATCAAATGCCTTCTCGGCATCGATAAAGATCAGGGTTAGCTTTCTCTCATTGTGCTTCTCGTAATATTCTATAACATTTAAAATTGTTCTTATGTTGTTTCTTAATTGTCTATTTGGCAAAAATCCATTTTGTTCTTCCTCTATAATTTCTTGTAATATTTTTTTTGTTCTGTCCGCCAAGATGCTCATGAAGATCTTATAATCAATATTCAACAATGAAATCGGTCTATAATTGCCTGGTTCTTTTAAATCTCTCCCTTCCTTCGGTATTAATGTGATACAGGCCTCACCCCAGGAATTTGGTCGCCCTTCTTCCATAATTTCATTGAATAATTCCAGCATGTACGGCACCAATTCTTCTTGCAACTTTTTGTAATACATTGCTGAAAACCCATCTGGGCCCGGTGCCTTTGCCCAATGAAGTTTCTTAATTGCTTGTGTTATCTCTGTTGTTGTTATTTTAGTATTAAGTATTCTCTGTTGATTTTCTGTTAATTTTGGTATTCTTTGTTTCTCCAAAAAATCCAATATCTTCTTCTGTATCTTTCTATCTTTTGCATTATATAAGTCACTATAATATCTAAGGAAAGTTTGTTTAATAGTTTCTTGATCCGTTGTCATCTTTCCCCTTATATTTACTTCTGTGATCAAGCTTTTTTCTCTTTCCTTCCTCAGTTTATAGGCCAGCCATTTGCCTGGCTTATTGGCCTGTTCAAAGAATCCTTGTTTCATTCTCTTTAAGTTCTTATTAATTTCTCATTGGTGTTCTGATTTCAACTGTTCTTGAAGCACCTTCAACTCTGTTCTTATTTTAATGTCCGTGGGGTGTAACTTTAGCTGTTCTTCCCGTTGTTTTATTTTTAACATTAGTTCTTGTTGTTTTGCATGTCTTTTTTTCTTCATTTCCGTTCCCCACTGAATGAAATGACCCCTCATTACTACCTTGCTAGCGTCCCAGGTAGTTTTCAATTTTACATCTCCTGAAACATCTTCTTTGAAGTAATGTCTTAAAGTTTCTCTGATCTTTTCCAGGAAGCTCGAGTTTTGAAAAATGTAGTCATTTAATCTCCATCCTCTGATTCTTTTTAGTGTTTTAAGCTCTAATTGAATTGGGTTATGATCCGAGTATATTCTGGGAAGAATTTCCATTTTGTCTACTTGCTTTTGTATAACTTTTGAGATTAAAAACATATCGATTCTCGACATTGATTTGTGAGTTTCCGAATAATAAGTAAATCCTTTAGAATGTCCGTATTTCAGTCTCCAAACATCTTGTAACGCCATAAGTTCCGTTAATTTGAAAAAGGATTTAGGAAGTTTCCCTTGCTGTTTACGGTCTAATTTACCTCTTGATCTGTCTTCTTTGGGGTCCAATACTCCATTAAAGTCTCCACAAAGTAAAAAATTAGCTTGGCTTGTTTCTTCAGAGTAATTTAAAAGTTGTTGTAGTAGTTTCTGATAAAAATTACTTTTGTCTTCTGTTGGGCAGTATACTCCTACTATCAAAACCTTAGTCTCTTGGAGTTGTACCTCCACTCCAATATAATGTCCAAGTGTATCCTGAAATTTCAATTCTGATGGGAGGTTATGGTTTACATAACAAGTATTATATTTTGGACTCATCTGGGCACCACAGTTCAGGAAGGCTATGGACAAGCTGAAACATGTCCAGAGGAGGGCAGTCAAAATGGTCAAAGGACAAGAAGCGATGGTTAGATGGGCCCAGAATGTGGGGCGTCCAATTGAATTAGAAGTCTGGGAAAAAGCTTGGAAAGTAGATATAAAGTTTACGCCAAATATAAATTTAAGAGAAAACTTTTATAAGATGCTGCATAGGTGGTATATGACCCCAGAGAGATTACAAAAAATAACTAAAAATGGGGACGCGAAGTGCTGGAAATGTAGGGAGAAGACGGGTTCTTTCTTTCATATGTGGTGAACTTGCCAGAAGGCAAAGAAATTTTGGAAGGCAATACATGATGAAATTTAAAAAATCTGTAAAGTGAATTTTGAAACGATAGCGGAATTCTATTTGTTAAATACGTTAGGTCAGAACAGGGAGATCAGAAGACATCAGAAGATATTGTTGTATTTAATCACGGCAGCAGGGTTAACACATGCCCAGCGTTGGAAAGAAAAGGTAGAAATCAGTTTAGAAGAATGGAAATTAAATGTCCCGGATATGGTAAAGACTGAAAAATTAGCAAATTCTTTGAAAAACAAAGCTATGAAACTTTGAAAGTTTGAAAACTTTGAAAGGGAATGGAAAGGCGTAATGGACCGGTTAAAAATATAAATTTAGGAGATGGTAAAGCAGAAAAAATCTTTGTGTAAAAATGAAAGATGAGGTATAATTCAACTGGGGAATATAAATATGGAAGTTGCAGGAGGGTTTGGATATATCCCTAATAATGGTATATATCCAGGTATTTTATGTGTGTGAAATATTAATAAAAACAAAAAACAAAACAAAATGGTCAAAGGACTGAAAACTGTGGAGCCCTATGAGGATCAGCTTAGGGAGCTGGAGATGTTTAGCCTGGAGAAGAGAAGAGGGGACGTGATCGCCATTTCTAAATATTGCAGGCGTGGGGTGCTTGTGATCTGGCAACCCTATTCCCCGGGTCTGAGTCAAATTGCATTTTGGAGCGTTGCTCTGTGTTCTGATCCCCTGAAAATAGTCTCCCAGATGTTATTTCTCAGCGTTGGTTCTACCCCAGAGCCCTTGTTAGTGGGTAGAAAAACAAAGCAAAACACCTCTTGGAACATGTCTCCGCGTTATGTTAACAAGTGGCTTTTTTCCCCCAAAGTGGAGGGGAGGGAGGCTTGCTGCGTTTTCACTAGCAAAGAAGGCATCTGATTTATTTTACTCCGATGTCAGAGTTTCACTTTGCGTCTAATTTACGGGGCTTCTTAAAAAGCTCCTCAGTTGTGGAGGAAATGGAACAGGATCCCGGGCCTTTGTGGACCATCCAAAGTACATTGAGGGAGGCCAACGGAAACAAACATGAAAGAAGGGTGCAAGAGCATCAAAAGTATGGGTTTTATTACTCTGGACTTTGGGACAGCAAGAGAGACTATTTGTTACTGCCTTCCACGGGGCAGTCACTGGGCCATGGGGTTTGCCTCGGAGGTTGGAGGCAAAAATTAAATAAATAGATAAGAAGGAAGTGTTCCAATTGCAAAGAGAACCCCTTTTGTTTGTGGCCACCGTCGCTGCATTTGCTGGCAGCTGAGTATTTAACACAGTGTCAGGGGGCAGCCTTTTGCTTGCATTATTTTCCGTCTTTCTACAGCATGGAAGGAAGGCGTAGGTGCTGTTTATCTCTGTGGCCCGGATCCTGTTTGATGCTGGCAGGACATAAAGGCCAAGATGTTATGGCCAAGATCCTGCATCCAAGTTGTAGCCAGGAGAGAATGATAGAACCATAGAATCTTAAGAGTTGAAAGAAACTCCAAGGGTCATTGAATCCAACCCAGTTCTGCCATGCAGGAAGACACCATCTAAGCATTCTCTACAGAGGGTCATCCAACCTCTGTTTAAAAACCTCCAAAGCGGGAGGCTCCATCACACTCCATTGAGGCAGCATATTCCACTGCTGAACTGCTCTTACCATCAGAAAGTTCTTCTTAATATTTAGATGGATTCTCTTTTTCTGCAGCTTGAAACAATTGCTCCATGACCTCGTCTCTAGAACAGCAGAAAACACAGTTGCCCCGTCTTCCAGCTGACATCCTTTCAAATAATTAAACATGACTATCATGTCATCTCTTAACCTTCTCTTCTCCACGCTAAACACACCCATGGTAGGATGGAAAGCAGTGCTTGTAAGAGTACAAATCATAGAACTGTGGAGTTGGAAAGAACCCTAAAGGTCATGTACTCCAAACCTCTGTGGATGGAGGAAACCCACTGCCAAAGCTGTCTCTTGAAGGTGGGCCGTTTAACCCCTGATTAAAAATATCCAACAAACGAGAGTCTATGAGCTTCTGAGGTGACTCACTCCACTTTCCATTTCCATTAGGATGTTCTTCCAGATGTTTAGGTCAGAATCTTCTTTCTTGTCATTTGAAATCCATTGGGTTGGGTCCACCTTCCACCTTTTTCGTGGGAATAAAATGCATCTGGATGTTTTCTTGATCTCTATTTTCAGGAATTGATGCAGATACAAATCTTAGAAAAACCTACTTTCTTGACTACAGCTCCCAGGGTTCTGCAGCCAGCATGGTCACTGGGGATGCTGGGTTGGGGATTCTCCCTTCCAGCTAGGGATCCCAGGAGACATCCAGTCCAACCTTCTGCTAGTTCAGGAATCCACTGCTAGAAACATGCTGGAGAGGTGAGCCATCCAACCACTGCTTAGAAACTTTGAATGAAGGCGAATCCACCCTTCTGAGCAAGTCTGTTCCACTGTCAAACAGCTCTTACCATCAAGAACTTCTTTGTCATGTTTATTTCTTCATACAACACATAGTTGAACTGTGGAACTCACTGTCCTGAGATATAATGACGGCTGCCATCTGGAATGGCTTTTTAAAACAGGTTTTAGAAACCTGTCTATCCTCTGTTTAATAACCTCCATCATTCCAGGAGCTGTAGTCCACAAAAGGTATGCCCCTTATCTCTAAGGGCCTAAGTGCTCTCAGGGCACCAGATCCCATTTGACCTTGGAAGCTAAGCAGGGTCAGCTCTAGTCAGTACTTGGATGGGAGACTCCCGGAAGGAACTGGCAAAAGCCACCTCTGAGTATTCCTTGACTTAGGGCCTTTCCGCACTACACTGTCATAGTGCTATTATTCCACTTTCAACCTCCTATGGAATCCTGGGGTTTGCAGTTTAGGGAGGGGCATTTGGAATTCTCCACCAGAAAGCTTCTTGGCCTCAGTACACTGCAAACCCCAGAATGCCGCAGGAGGTTGAAAGTGGAATAATAGCACTGTAACAGCATAGGGCGGAAAGGCCCTAAGGAAGCCTTATGAAATTCATGGGGTCTCCATAAGTTGGTGGGCAGTTTGGAAGCACACGCACACTTCTGCCTAGCTATGGTAACTTCAAAAAGCCTGAACTGGCTTTATTAGGAATCAATGTTTGTTTAAAAAATAATAATTTTTCCCCAAGTGGGTGCTAAAAAATGCAAGTTTGTCTCTGTCTCTTTGGTGCAACCACAAAGGCTAAAAAGATCACCGTAGGGCAACTAGGGAAGAGAACGCTGACGTTAGTACTGTACCGGGTCTTTCAGAAAAGCTGCCAGATTTCACAAGACTCCCTGTAAAATCCTTCACAAGCAACTTTTAGGGATGTTCCTGATGTCCACCCATGTTATAAGCCCTTGTTTGGCTGCTGTGAGAAAATGGACTTCTCTCCTGCTGACAGTTACATAAATTCTCCTGTTAATTTTTGTGCAAGAAATTTCGCTCAGTCCCTCACAAAACAATTCTGTTAAGCTGAGAGGCTTTTGACAAATGTTAAGCCAGTCGAGTCCCAATGGTAGATCAAGCTACCCAAAAGAATGTACTGTTTTTTAGCCGCTTCATAAACATTCATCTGCATTGCTGGCTAGTGTTTTAATTATTTTTGTTTTAAAAAAAAGAAAGCTGACCCCAAGCAGAACCTGAAATCCTATTTGGATTTCTTTATTTGAAATACGTGTACCCCACTTGATATCATAAGATCTGTGGGCAGTTTGCCAGAAAATCAGATGTAAAATTAGGGCAGTAACTGTTTAAAAAATAGAAGTAATGTAATTCTTCTAAAAAAAACCTATTAACCAGTTGGATAATTGACAAAGTTAATGTTAAAATACCGTGTATGTATACAGATGGGGATGAAGGTTTTTATAAAAATCTCTGAGCGTCTACTTTGGCAAAGTGGTTGATCTCAAATAGCGTTTCTGTCTCTGATCCAAATTTCTTTTTTGTCTCCTATCCACATTGTGCAACCAACTTGTGACCTTCTGAATTGATTAAGCTTTCCTGTATTCCTGGAGAGGGGGCAGCCTAGCAAATGGAATAATTTGATCTCCGTCCTCATTAAAGCTACATTGCTGGGATGACTTGTCTTGTTAAATTTTGCACCCAGCTGCTATGCAAACTGTACAAGAAGTAAAGTCTTTTAAAAAAATATATATTCCTCTAAGCTGAGCTGAAGTTGTGGGTGGGAATTGCAGCTCATCATCTGCTGAACAAAATCCCCTCAAGGCTGGGTCTCGGTGTACTCTAGAAAATTAGATTTTCCCCAAATTGTTCTATAGGAACAGGGAAATTCATCCAGTTGAAGCAGCAAGAGAACTTGTACAGCGTCCAAGCTTCCATGACCAGTAGGATCCCCAAGTCTCAGGATCTGGCTGTGATTATCATAGAATCATAGAGCTGGAAGAGACCCCCAAGAGTTGTCCGGCCCACCCCCTTCTGCCATGCAGGAAGACACCATCCAAGCCTCCCTTTGACAGATGGCCATCCAGCATCTGCTTAAAAACCTCCAAAGAAGGAGAATCCACCACACTCTACAGCATATTTCTCTGTCAAATTGGTTTTAACATGAGGAAGTTCTTCCTAAACTTTAGCTGGAATCTCTTTTCCTGAAGCTTGAAGCCGTTGCTCCACGTCCTAGTCTCTGGGGCAGCAGAAAACAGGCTTGTTTCATCTTGCATATGACATCCCTTCAAATAGTTAAACATGGCTATCATGTCTCCTCTTCACCTTCTCTCCTCCAGGCTCAGCATCCCCAGCTCCCTGAGCTGCTCCTCAGAAGCTTTCATGGGACCTTTCTGCACCATATCCCATTAGTTCGTTCCTCTGTTACAAATCTCAGCGTTGCCATTCACGCGATGGTAGCGGGTTAGGAACGCTGTTTTCTGCACCCTTCCACCTGAAGCAGGTGAGCAGTGATATTGCCACCGGTGCTCCTTCTGCACTACAGCCTACTTGGCCGCTCCCTTTGCCCGCCTTCACCCTGCCACACTGCCCCCTGATTGGTCTTTTATTGTTACTATTATCATTGAAGCCGTACTAGCACAGCAGTGTTGTAACGGAATGACATGTCGGTATGCTACAGTAGCACCCTCGTGTCCACGGATTCACGATCTGCGGATTCAGTTATCCACGGTTGACCAGGATTGGCCAGGGACGGGCGACAGGAGGTGGCAAGGAGCACAGTTCCACGCTCCCCGCTGTTTTCCTGCTGGCTGCTGCCACGATCGGGAGCAGGACCGGCGGGTGGAGGTGGGAAAACAGCAGGGATCACGCTCCTCACTGTTTTCCCACCTCCTTGTTACCCTGTGAACTGGGGGTCCCGGGAGGGACACCAAAACATGCTCAACTAAAGGCGGCGAAAATTAGCTCAGAGCACCGCTTAGCATTACGAGAGGCAGGGTAACGTAGCAAGATCTTGAACCCTATGTCTACGGGGTCGGGTCAAGTCAAGGAGAACACAGAAGTTGAAATAATAAATGATGTTTATTAAACACAAGCAAAACAGTGTATGCGACACACTCACACAAGATAACTAAAGAAGATAAAGGTTGGAGTGGTATAGAGGGATTTTTAGAGGGATTGCTGGTTTGGGTGATACTTCACCTGTCCTGGAGCCCGGAAAAATAGAGAGCGAGGCTGGGGTGCGACATAGCTCAGCGCGTGGAGCTGAGGGGAGGCTCGCCAAGCAAAGCGGCAGCAAGGCGGGGTGAAACTCGGGAGCGGTCCGAGGAAGGTCTCGGAATCAAGGGTTTTTATAAGGAGAATTGTGACTGCAGGCTGTGCCGTACTTGGGGGGAAACAGTAGGTTTGGAGTTGGAGACAAAACCTCCGAAAGGTCAGAATCTGACTGATTGAGTTATCGTAGCGATTCTCCATAGAGTAGCCAGTATGCAGACGCGGAGTACTTGGGTATTGCATAGTTTACCCATCAAGCTGCCAGCGCGGGGCAGAGGCTCTTTTGTAAGTGGCGTGCATACTTAATTAGAGTACTTGCCTGGAGGTCTCCTAAAGCAGTGAGTAAGCTATTTCTGTAGTTTGAATATTACGGCTATTAACGGCCGAGCTTTTTTACGTGCTTGTCCGGTGGCCTCACAAGCACGTGGAAGAGAATAGAGAAGTGCAGCTGAATTGTGATATCAAGAGGATCTTTCAATATCCCCAAAGCTCGGACTAGCCAGGGCAGTAACATCCTGCCTCCAGCCCTGGGCCTGATGGCGATGGCAGCTGGTGGGAAAACAGCGGGGAGCGCGGGATCCCACACTCCCTGCTGTTTTCCCGCCCGCCACCACTGCAGTCGGACCTGGGGCAGGCGGCAGGACAGGGCATTTGGTACTATCCACAGATTTCAGTATCTGCTGGTCGGGGGCAGAACCGATCCGCCGTGGATACGGGGACCCTACTGTATTGCACTTTTGTGTTATAATGCTTAAAAATGTATTAAAAAAATAAAAAGTTTTAACTCAAAAGAGACTTTTAAAATAAACACGGAGAGGTGATAAATTTCAAAGTTATTACGCCACGGGAGTAGCTGAGAGAGGGACGAGTTGGGCACGTCCCACCCACTCCTGGATCCAGGAGAACAGGGTGCTCTATTAAGCACTATTATGGTACTGCATTGAACCAGCTGATGAGATTGAACTGCTGAAGGAGGTCTTAATGGATTGTTTGTGGAAATGGTATAAGGCAGTTTTGCAATGCTTGGGCATGGGGTAGCAGCTGGATAGCGGTGACGTTCTGTGGTAGCCCAACTCCTGGACTGGAGACAACCCGCTGCTGTTGCAGGATAGCAGTGTTGTGCAGCAATGGCCATAGTTTCCAGGCCTTTGACCATTTCGGTTGCCCACCGCTGGACACATTCCAGTTTGTCCGTATCCTTCTTGAATTGTGATGTCCAGAACTGGAGACAGGATCTTTCCAGGTGGGGTCAGACCAAAGCAGAATAGAGAGGTACTATCACTTCCTTTGGCCTAGACATTATAGCCCAGAATTACATTGGGGTTTTTTTAGCTGCTGCATCACATCATAGGCCATTTCTGCACTAGCCTGTTATAGCGCTCTGATTCCACTTTCAACATCCTATGGAACCCTGGGGTTTGCAGTTTCGGGAGGGGCCGGCCGGGATTCCATAGGATGTTGAAAGTGGAATAATCACGCTATAAGAGTGTAGTGCGGAAATGGCCAATGTCTTTAGCTGATTGTTCCCAACAAGATGGGTACTCGTTTGCCAACCAACAGAAGGATAGAAGTGGAATAATAGCACTATAACAGTGTAGGGTGGAAATGGCCAAAGCCAGAATGGAGTAAAACAGAGTTGTAAATCATAACCAACATCCGGAGAATATGAAATGCCAAAGAGTACTTCCAGGCACCAAGATGGATGGTTGGAAGCAACAAAGCCTCCAGTGAATACGCTGGAATATGTATAGCCAGATGTCTCAAGGCACCCGGTGCTTAATTTGTCAGCATCCTACTTAAGCGTCTCTGGGACTGATATAACTTCTTCTCCTGCACTCAGCAAATAGCTGTGGTGCATCTTCAACTTCCTTCTGGGGAGTAGCCCCCACACACATTTGAGCCCCCAGCACCTCTGACTCAGAGAGACCCCCGACGTCAGGAGTCAGAAATTCATGGCACTCTGAGACTCTGTATCTGAATCCTCCAACTCCACAGGGTGAGTTATGATGCAAAACTGGAGAGTTTGCCATCCTCTAAACCAGGGGTGTCAAACTCAATTTTATCTTTGGCCGCACCAGCATTAGGGTTGCCTTCAAAGGGCTGGTTGTATCTATAAGACTATATAAATGTATCTACCCTCTTGTCATATCAAATAACTGGCTCTGCATTTGATTATTACTGGTTTTAGTAACAGCTAGCTCTGAAACTATAAGTCTAGGAAAAATAATGGCAAGCAGATATTCGAGGGTACAACTATTGTACAATTTATTGAAAAATGAGTTTTGAAAACAGAAAGTTATTTTTTTTAACCATCAGACAAATATTATCTGTGCCTCTTTCTGCTCCCCCCTCTCCTGTGCCTCTTTCTGCCCCCCTTGCCCCTCTCTGTACCTGGTGAGCCTGATCCCCACATTGAGGCTCCCCGGCTGCCAGTATTCTGAAGAGGGGCCCAGCAGCCAGCACTCACGATCTACTTCTACTGCTGACTGCTCCTCTGTCCAACTTTTGCGAGCCCGACCGAGCATTGCCGTGGTAACCTGCAGCAATGATCTGACGGTGAGACCAAGGCCATTTCCACACTGCACTGTTATAGTGCTATTATTCCACTTTCAACATCCTATGGGATCCTGGAGTTTGTGGTTTAGGAAGGGGCATTTAGAATTCTCAGCCAAAGAGCCATTTGGCCTCAGTGAACTACAAATCCCAGAATTCCACAGGATGCCAAAAGTGGAATAACAGCACCATTACAGTGTAGCGCAGAAATGGCCTTAGACAGAGGAGCAGTCGGAAGTAGAAGGTCACGAGTGCTGGCTGCTGGGCTCCTCTTCAGAATACTGGCAGCCGGGGGCCCGCAATGTGGGGATCGGGCTCGCCAGGCAGGGGGAGTGCCGCTGTTGCAGGAGAGGTGCAAGGGCTACACGAAATGGCCTGGCGGGCTGGATTCGGCCCGCGGCCCTTGTGTTTGACACACGTGTTCTAAAGCAACGTATTCCACTGTCTGGCAGCTCTTGCAATGAAAAACTCTTCCTAATGTTTGTGAATGTTCAGTCGTGAGCATCAAGATTGAGTGGAAAAGGCTCCAGAGGCTCAGCTGTTAAAAAACATTTCCCCCAAGCGGTGGAGGAACTGAGGAACTGTTGTGGTGCTGCTGAAGGCAAGCGTTTCGAATTCCTTGGGATGAGTCAAGGTCTGGTCTGATGGAAGTCTTCCTGGCCGGCTGTCCAGCCCACGAGCAGGCTAGACTGATCCTTCCATCGCAGGCTCAGCCGACAACAAACCCTTCCTTCTTGGAACTGGAGGTACAGGTTGGGTTCTGGATCCCGCAGATCCCAGGAAACAACCAGAAAGGAGACTCTCTGACCTGGTGATCTCATCTGTTTTTGCCAGAGTGGAAAAGCTGAGGGCAACTGTGTTTGGCCACAAGCGGATGGACCAGAAAGGAGAAGACTGCAAGGGCTCTACGTGTGCGTGCCATGGCTGTCTGGACTCTAAATGGGAAATGAGTGTAAGAGGAGAGGGCCAGCCCAGCACATCGGCTAACACGGGGGGAATTGACTGGAGCAGGGATTTCATTTGGGTGAGGTTTGGAGGAAGTACCCCTGAGGGTCTTGGAAAAGATGGATGCCCAGGCTCAGCAATCGAGCTATGAAGGAATTAGGTAAAACCCTCAAGTGCAGAGATATATCTGCTTTTCAACCAGTTCCTTTTTTTTTTGGCAGTGTTCTGGGATCCCTAACCTGTCAGATAAGTGGGGAAGCCTGTATTAATATTAGGAGTAGTTGTCGTCATCATCATCATCACTGTCAACGACAACAACGACATTATGTATTTGTATAGCCCTATCGCTGTACATGGTGCTTTACAAGTAAAAGAAGAACGAATCAGTTCCCTGACCTCAGGTTCACAACCCAATTAAGACAGGACACCAAAGAAAAAGGGAATGGCAATGTGGGAAGGGATTAATTCCAGCAGATGTTGTTGTGTGTTCCTGCATGGAAGGGGCTTGGTTTCCAGGAGACCTTTAGCAAGTACAAGAAGCCCCTGTCTTTCAATGCCCCTGAAAGAAGCCCATCCAACCGTTGGTTACAGACTTCCAATGATTCACTATATGTGCTTTCCAGTACCTTTTCCTGCTCACATGATGGAGCGTCCATCACTCTGAAAAGCAATATACTCTGCTGTTGAAAAGCTCCTGCAATATGCAGAGAGAGGGGGAGAGAATGTACCTCCTCGTGTTTAGGTGGATCCTCTTTTCTTGTCGTGTGAATCCATTGGTTCCTGATGGTAAGAGCAGTTCAGTGGTGGAATCTGCTGCCTTGGAGTGTGGCAGAATCTCCTTCTTTGGACGTTTTTAAACAGAGGCTGGGTGGCCATCTGTTGGGAATGCTTTGATGGTGTCTTCCCGCATAGCAGGAGGGGGTTGGACTAGATGGCCCTTGGGGTCTCTTCCAACTCTAGGATTCAGTGATTCTATGTTCTAGCCTCTGCAGCGGCAGAAAACCAGCTGGCTCAATCTTCTCTGTGAGCAGGAAAAGGTACTGGAAAGCACATATAGTGAATCAGTGGAAAAAAGCAGACTAGACTCCACCTGCTTATGGCTGGTCCAGATTTATTCCTGAGAAAGCCCAGCATGGTTTGGCCTGTTTATAAATTAATTGGCCTTCTTCAGAGGCATGAATCCAGTCCACAGCAGAAATTTCTGGAGTTGCTGCTGTACTCTTTTTCTGGATTGGACTGATACGCAATAACTGAAGTCGTCGTCTTCCGTCGTTCTCCTCCTCCTCCTCCCCCTTTTTCTTCTTTTTTCCTGCTGATCCATCTTCTTCCACACAATGTTCCTTCAGATATTTGAAGATAGCTGTCACGGTCACTTCTCAGTCTTCTCCAGGCTAAACATACACAGATCCCTCACCCATTCCTCAGAAGGCGTGGCGGTTTCCAGGCCTTTTACCATTTTGGTTGCCCTCCTCTTGCCAGAATGCATGGCTCCTGCCATATTTGTGCATCAATATATGTATTAGAATGGCCGTACTAGATGAAATAGGGCATGGCTGGCTGAAGCACCATTATGTATCTATTACTAATTGCTACCTGCAACTTTGTATCCAATTGAAATGCTTAAGGTATCCTAGGGCTCCAAATGGTTAACTGCTGTAATAATCCGTGTCATTTCACATCTGTCAGGAGGGAAGAAGATCAAAAGGGGGAACAGCAAAGTAGCGATAAGGTGTTATGAGAATCAGCTATGCATAAGATAAGGTGAAAGGAACTTTTTCTAGCTCCTAGGATGAGTGATATATGTAAATAACTGTAAGCTTGGGAAAATGTCTGTGCTGGTAGAGTAACCTGACATTTATGATTTTAACCAGTCGTTGACATGCGTACCTAAATTTGGACGACAAGGTATCAAACCTGTAACCAGCCTAGATGCTTTGGTCTCAGCAACTTTTCGGAAAGTTGCTGTGTTGTTCGCTTTTCTCCAAATAAATGCTTCTGTTTGAAACTCTGGGCCTTTCCGCACTACACTGTTATAGTGCTATTATTCCAGTTTCAACATCTTGTGGAATCCTGGGGTTTGCAGTTTAGGGAGGGGCATTTAGACTTTTCAGCCAGAGAGCTCTTTGGGCTCAGTAAACCGCAATCCCCAGAATTCCACGGAGGTTGAAAGTGGAATAATAGCACTATAACCGGGTAGAGCAGAAAGGCCCTCGGAGTGAGGTTTTTGAGAGCAAGTTATCTAGGACATGACACTTCTGGACACGCTTCAGCTTGTCCATATCCTTCTTGAGTTGAGGTGCCCAGAATGGGACACAGGATTCTAGGTGAGGTCTGACCGAAGCAGAACAGAGTTGCATTACTTCTTAGGTCATGACTAACGCTTTGAATATTCTGAAAACAGGACGTGTTTTCTACCTCAAAACAGGTTTCCTATTTCTGCCCAAATGAATTTTTCCCCAGTGACGTTCCCAATGAAGCATTTTGAAGGTTCCCTAATGAGGAATTTTGTGATTGCTCTTCTTTTCTCCAGTGGGGTTTCTCCAGTATCAGGACTCCATTTTCTGCCAAGAATATGACTGTTAACAAGCCTTATTGGCTCCCCTAATTAAGATCGTGCTCTCATAGAGGGAGTGGGGGTGCCCCCGAACAGCCAGCCCTGTCGAGATGCTGTTTGCCCATGCGAACCCGGCCTTCATCCAAAAAGGAAGGGGAAGAACAGAGAGTGGAAGCCTTAGTGTGTTTACGTCTTTTGGGTTTCACCCGTACAGCAGAGGCAAAAGGATTCAAGAATCCCGCCTGTTCCCAATCCGTCCAAGAATAGAGTCCAGTTGCCAAGCATAAGGTCCAATTGGAAAAACAACATAGACCAAGGGAGAGAAGCGATTCCTTCAGCCGACTTGGGAAGAGGAGAGGTTTTTAAAAATAAACATGTGAACAGAACAGAACGTCCAAGCCCCGAATGCTGAAGAGAGCAAGCTCCGCACACAGTCCCGTTCAGCTGTTTTGTGATATTGACCTCCATCAGATCTCCCAGGGCATGCCTTGGCTATTGATGCTGGATGCATCCCTGCCATGTTCGGCTCAGCCTCCCTCTTCCAAAAATGTCACCAGTGATTTTTTTTTCCCCATCTCTGATCAGTCTTGTTAATTTGTGCATTTTGGCTAAGTCCACCAATTTCGACAGCCAGCCCTCATGCTCCAAACTTAGTCCAAGGTGCTGAATTCAGCTTCCAAGATAGGTTCAATACCTGGGATAGCTCCAGGGGCAGAAAATTGCCCCCAAACCTACTGCAGTTGCCTATCACTGTTTGTTTTGGTCAGACCCCACCTGGAATAATACCATGTCCAGTTCTGGACACTGCAGTTCAAAAGAGATATAGACAAGCTGGAAAGGTGTCTAGAGGAACATGACCAAAATGATCACAGGTATGGAAACTAAGCCTTACTGAGGGAGCTGGGGATGTTTAGCCTGGAGAAGAGAAGGCTGAGATGGACATCTTGCAATATCTGAAGGGTTGCCAAAGGATCTTGTAGCACCTTTGAGACTAACTGAGAGAAAGAACTTGGCAGCATAAACTTTCACAGACTTAAAGTCTACTTCATCAAGGGGTGTCATATAGAACATACGTGCTCCAGAGACTAGGATGTGAACCAGTGGCTAAAAATTGTGAGAAAGGAAATTCCAATTAGACGTTAGGAAGAATGCCTTGACTGTGAAAATGTTCAACAGTGGAATGGACGACCGTGAGGGTAGGGGAGTTTCAGTCTTTGGAGGTCTTGAAACAGAAGTTGGGTGGTCATCTTGTGGATTCCATCAGTTGTGTTCATGGCAGAATGGGGTTGTACTGGATGTCCCTTGCAGATGCTTCCAGTTCTTTGACTCTGTGATTCTCACAATGCCAGCCAGATCCCAGGGTCACAACACTGTACATCTGAACAAAGTAATGCATAAATTGTGTCCTACATCTGAGTAGATCCAACCAACTTGTCTGGAGCTGGGAATCGTTTTGATGATCTTCATCAGAAGAAGCTTTAGATCCATTTTTTGTGGTTAATCCTAGAATCTTAGAACTGGAAGAGACCCCGAGGGCCATCCAGTCCAACCCCCTTCTGTCATGCAGGAAGGACTGAGTCAAAGCATTCCCAGCAGATGACCATCCAGCCAACTGAAGACAGTCTGCACCTCCATCACCCCAGCCTGATTAAACGCCCAGACCTCCTCAACAGAAGTGACTGCATAACCCATTTGGAAACATCCATCGCTTCAGAAACCACTGGTTAGTCTTTGGATGGAAGAAGTAGAGATGGAAGAAACCACAAAGGCCATCAAGTACAAACCCCCTTCAGCCCTGCAGGGATACTGAATCAAAGCCCTTCTGACAGATGACCATCCAACCTGTCTTGAAAAACCTCCAAAGAAGGAGACTTTACCATGCTCCCAGGCAGCGGCAGATTCCACTATTGAACTACTCTTACCCTCAGGAAATTCTTTCTAATGTTTAGGTGGACTCTCTTATCCTGAAGTTCAGTTGTGCATTGCTCCATGTCCTGGTCTCTGGAGCAGCAGGAAACAAGCTTGCTCCATCTTCCCTATGACATCTCTTGGAAGATTTACAAATCGGTTATCATGTCACCTCTGAACCTTCTCTTTGCTAGGCTAAACATGCTGTTGTTATTTTAATGATTCTTTCCCTCTTTATCCATCCTTGTTTCCCCAAGGAATCTCAACCAAGCTGCTCTAAAATTCCATCACCAGTCGCTTTGGGCCTGGGAGAGTGGAAAGTGTGAGGCAATTGGGACTTAGTGTTTGTGGGCTGAGAGAGAGAGAGAGCGGCATTGTCAAAAACAGGCGCACATGTGGAGAGATGTTTTTGTTTCTTGAAAAGTTCTTTCTACTTCTTTGGCACCCTCTCTCTCTCTCTCTCTCTCTCTCTCACACACACACACACACACACACACACACCAAATCCAGTGGGACCGGAGTACTCTGGCTGAGGTGATGACACAGAGGAGATTAAAAGTAATGGATGGATGTGTGAAGAGGAGTAACTCCATGGAGTTCCTATGGAGCGTGCTGCAGGAAGACCGTGAAGGATTTTTGGTGTATTTTTTAATACGTTAGCAGGATGGCTGCCTGCCTGGCCCTGCTCAGAAGGAAACACAGAGCAAAACTGTTAAGACAATCTCATAGAATCATAGAAGCATAGAGCTGGAAAAGAGATCCCACGGGCTGTCCAGCCCAACCCCGGTTTGCTGTGCAGGAAGCCATAATCAAACCACTCCCTACAGATGGCCACCCAGCCTCTGTTTAAAATCTTCCGAAGAAGGAGACTTCACCGCACTCCATTGAGACAGCAGCGTGTTCCACTGTCGAACTGTTCCGACTGCCAGGAAGTTCTTCCTAATGTTTGGGTGGAATCTCTTTTCCTGGAGCTTGAAGTCTCCTTGTTTGGAGGTTTTTAAGCGAAGGCTGGATGGCCATCTGTTGGGAATGCTTTGATGGGTGTTCCTGCCTAGCAGGGGGTTGGACTCGATGGCCCCTGGGGTCTCTCCCAACTCTAGGATTCTATGATTCAATGAGGCCATTGCTCCATGTCCTAGTCTCCAGAGTAAACTCTCTTGCCCATCTCCTTCCTTGGCTGTAGGCATCAGGAGAGGGTTTGTGGTGCTGAGAAACCAGGCTGCGACCCGTCCTTAGCTGGCCAGACAGTGGCTGGTGGAGGAGGAGAAAGCCCAGAGGTGGGGTGTTAAAGGGCTGTTTGGCCTGATCGGAACCACTGAAGGGGATGTTCCCCCGGAAAAGAAGCACCCGAGGTGAGGAGTCAGCGGTTGGAGAAGCATGCAGATAATCAAATCCGTGAAAGTTTAACCTGCGAATGTCGAGGGCCGGCTGGAGTTGGCTTTCCCAGTGGGTGGTACTAGCAGACTGGTCCAGTAAAACATGCTGATGTGGATCATACCCCGTTTGTAGGTGATTGAAATGGGAAATGTGCCTCAAGAACATACAGAAAGGCATTTTTTTCCCTGCATGCTTTTGATATTATCTACTCTTCTTCTCGAGGTAAGCTAAATAGCATGAATCATGCCGTTGTAGTCATTAATTGCTGTTAGGTTGGCTTCAGTGCAGGGTGAATGAGAAACATCCAAGAGACCCTTTTTGCTTAACAGCCCTGCTCAGGTCTTGAAAAGTCAGGGCAGACACAGTTTCCTTGATGGAATCAACCCACCTGTCCTGTCGTCTTCTTATCCTATTGCAAGGCTCTCATTTGCCTAACAGAAATCACGCAGTTCTTCTCATTAGTCAAGCTTCGTTTCTACTACCCAGTGTTGTTATGTGCGATCAAGCTGGTTTGGATTTGTGGCAACCTCTGAGTGAGAGTCGTTCAAGAAGCCTTCTTCTTTAACAGCCCTGCTCAGGTCTTGAATCATAGAATCCTAGAGTTGGAAGAGACCCCAGGGGCCATTGAGTCCAACCCCCTGCTATGCAGGAACACCCACCAAAGCATTCCCAACAGATGGCCATCCAGCCTCTGCTTAAGAACCACCAAAGAAGGAGGAGACTCCACCACGCTCCATGGAGGCAGCATATTCCTCTGCCGGACAGCCCTGACCGTCAGGAAGTTCTTCCTGAAGTTCAAGTGGAATCTCCTTTCCTGCAGCTTGAATCCATTGCTCCTTGTCCTAGTCTCTGGAGTGGCAGAGAACAAGCCTGCTCCCTCCTCAACAGGACATCCCTTCCAATATTTAAACATGGCTATCATGTCCCCTCTTAACCTTCTCTTCTGCAGACTGAACATTCCCAGCTCCCTAAGCTGTTCTTCATAGGGCATGGCTTCCAGACCCTTCACCATTTTGGTCACCATTCTCTGGACACATTCCAGCTTGTCAGTATCCTCCTTGAATTGTGGTGCCCAGAACTGGACACAGGATTCCAATGAGGCCTAACCAATGCCGAATAGAGTGGCACCATTACCTCCCTCGATCTAGACACCATACTCCTATTGATGCAACCAAGAATTGTGTTGGCTTTCTTGGCTGCTGTGTCACACTGCTGACTCACGTTCAGCCTGTGATCTACCAAGACTCCTAGATCCTTTTCACACGTACAGCTGTCCAGCCACATGTCCCCCATCCTATACTCGTGACTTTCATTTTTTCTGCCCAAGTGCAGGACCCTACATTTCTCTCTGTTGAAATTAATTTTGTTAGCTTTGGCCCAGCTCTCCAATCTATCAAGATTGTCTTGAAATTTGATCCTGTCCTCTGGCGTGTTAGCAACCCCTCCCAGTTTGGTATCATCTGCAAATTTGATCAGCATGCCCTCCACTCCCCCATCCAAGTCATCGATGAAGATGTTGAATAGCCCTGGGCCCAGGACAGAACCCTGTGGCACTCCACTAGTCACCTCTCTCCAGGACGAAAAGCAGCCGTTGGTGAGCACCCTTTGGGTGCGGTCAGTCAACCAATTACAAATCCAACTAACAGTAGCCCTGTCCAGCCCGCAAGTCTGGAAGTCTTTAAAAGAGTGGTTGGACAGGCATCTTTCAGGATTGTTTTAGTTGTGCAATTCTGCATGGGATGGGGTTAGACTAGATGGCCCTTGTGATCCCTTCCGGCTCTCGGATTCTATCAAACTGTGATGCATGGAGCCAATTGCACAAATGCCCTGACGATCCAACAGTTGATGCTGTGAGACATGGTACAAATTTTGCTGTGGCTCCCTGACACACCAGGCAGATGGTTCTAGAATCCTTCTCAGCATTGCAGCCAAACCATGACAGCTGTCCAGTGGCTTAAGAAGGGTCATTTGTGAACAATTGAGCCAGCTAGTTAGTTTATGCTTTATTTTGGCAGTTCACAGACAGAGAAGTGGTTGGAAACAGAAAAGGGGAGGAAACCTTGGGCTTAGCAATTTGAACAGTGGAGGGCAGGTATCAAAAAGCTTTGTTAATCAGGAGCTTCTTTATCAGGAGTTTTGCTAACTGAGATATGCCTGTACTAGAAAGGCATCTCAAAGAAACCGTTTCAAAGCAACAGGCGGATAGCGTTGATCATTAAAGAAGCCCGTCTCCTTATCTCTCTGGAAAAGACAACCCCATCTCTAAGTCATCTTCTCCTTTAAGCCATGCTCAGTCATCTCTTCGTGGCCAGCTTGCCCGGTCCTCTAACCCAACGATGTTGTTGTGTTGTTGTGTGCCTTCAGGTCATTCCCAACTTATGGCGACCCTAAGGTGAAGCTATCATGGAGTCTGCTTGGCAAGATTTGTTCAGAGGGGATTTGCCTTTAACTTCCCTCTGAGGCTGAGAGAGTGTGACTTGCCCATGATCACCTAGTAGGTTTCTGTGGCCGAGTGGGGATTCAAACCCAGGTCTCCAAAGTTGTATTCCAACACTCACTGCACCGCGCTGGTTCTTAATCCTGCTCAGCCTTGAATCCAGAATGCTTGCAAGCTGGTGCCGCATGTGCTTGCATCTGTGTTTGTGTGTTTGTGGGGACATCCTCTGTTGAGCGCATGCTCCTCCACGTAATTTGAACCAAATGTGCTCCATTAGTATCTCCTGCTTTTTTGTATAAACAAGAGGTTGCATCACCGGAGGATCCAGGCCAGGCAGAGTTTAATAATATTTTCAGTAATTACTCTTTTATTATTATATGGTTAGGTTTGGCATCCCTCCAGACTCACTCCAGGCTTGCGCTCCAGCACGGGCAGTAAATTTTTTAAAACCCTAGAAATTAAAAAATGAAAATAAAAAGGGGGGGGGGATTTGTAACCATGTCCCTTTTGCATCTGGTTCTTTACTGCGCCTAGTAAAAAGAGCTTAATTACATGGGGGTGGGAAGTTGGAACTGGCGAGGCGAAAGTGGTGTTTACACCATCTGGCTTAAATTGCAGCCAGTTCCAGGCTCAGAAACTTCTGTAACCCAAAGAGAGAGATGGAGACCCCACCTACGCCCTGGGCCATGGGAGCTTCTCCCACCGTCCTTGTTTCTTAGGAAAGGGCCCTGGATGTCATCCTCTTCCCTTTGCCATAGGCTTTAAGCACATGGTAGTGGTTTCCTAGTAACAGAAGATGTGCTTCCCAGTTTGCAAAATTCCAGAAAAAAGGGCCTTTAAATCATAACCACTAGAGACATACCAAATTTTCATAGAGTCATAGAACCATAGAGTTGGAAGAGACCACCAGGACCATCCAGTCCAACCCCCTTCTGCCATGCAGGAAGACACCATCAAAGCCCTCCCTTTGACAGATGGCCATCCAGCCCCTTTTTAAAAACCTCTAAAGAAAGAGACTCCACCACTTTCCCAGGCAGCAGTGTATTCCACCATTAAACTGCTTTTACTCTAATGTTTAGATGGAATCTGTTTTTCTGTAGCTTGATGCCATTGCTCCATGTCCTAGTCTCTGGAGCAGCAGAAAACAAGCTTGCTCCATCCTCCATATGACATCCCTTCTCCAGACTAAACATTGTTTTGTTGTCTAGTTCTGAAATTGTGTTGCTTTTCGTTCCACGCCTTCCACAAGCCATTATCAAGTCCACTACACACTGACTGCTGGTGGTTTCCAGATCAGGATAGTGGTGGTGGTGGTGGTGGATCCCTTCTGGCTTGTAGTCTGAACTTTTAGGGAACTATCCCAAGTAGTATCCCTGCTATGGTGAAGGAGTTCTCCAAACCCTGCTTCCCCATACAGAGTCAGCAGCTCAGTGGGAAAGCTCCTTGAAAGCTCAGATTAAAGACCAAAGTGGATCCACCACTCCACTGCTTTGGAAGCCACCACCTGCTGTGGTTGGGTAGTAGGAAGATGAAATGTGTGGGAAACGTAGAAAGAAAGGAAAAGCAATATCAAAGTCAGGGAAGAGACCACTGGCAGCCCTTAGTGGTCAGGATTTTATGGGACTTTCTGGCATTTTTCAAACTGGGCAGAAACATAGAATCTGAGAGTTGGAACGGGCCCTTTAGACCATCAGGTCCACACACACACACACACACCTGCTCAGTGCTGGACCTCCAACTAGAGCATCCCCAGCAGTAGGTAGCTGTCCAATCTCTTTTTGAAGACGTCCGTAGAAAGCAACTCCTTCACTTTTCTAGGGAATCCCAAACTTCTTCATAAATAAGGCAGAGTCATAGAGCCATAGAACCATAAAGTTGGAAGGGACCTCATGGGCTATGCAATCCAACCCCTTGTTCACTGCAGGATCTCCAGCTACAGCATCCCTGGCAGGTAGCTGTCCAGCCTCTTTTGAAGGATGTCCAGGCCCGGAGACCCCACTGCCTCTCTAGGCAGTTGGTTCCATTGTTGAACAACCCGTATTGCCAAGACGTTCCTTCCAATGTGCAATCAAAATCTACCCTCCTGTCACTTTAAATCCTTAAACCTGGTCCTACCCTCCGGACAGCAGAGAACAGGCCTGCCCCTTCCTTTCTGTGGCAGCCATGTCGTGTCACCCCTCTGTCTTCTCTTCACCAGGTTGACCGTGCCCGACCCCCTCAGCCTTTTCTCGTCTGTTTCGTTCCCCAAACCTCCTATCGTCATGGTTGCCCTTCTTTAAACCTGCTCCAACTTGTCTATATCCTTCTTAAAAGAATTGATGCACCCTCTAGGTGCAGCTGGCTCCCATGTTAGCCCGTTTCCGCGCTACACTCTTATAGCGCGATTATTCCACTTTCAACATCCTATGGAATCCTGGGGTTTGCAGTCCAGCCGGCCCCTCCCAAAACTGCAAACCCCAGGATTCCATAGGATGTTGAAAGTGGAATAATCGCGCTATAAGAGTGTAGTGTGGAAATGGCCTTAGTGGGGTGGCAAATCCATTCCAGATTTTAGTGTCTGCTTACAATGAGTTATGTATCCTTCCTTGAATTCAACAGAAAGCAGCATATCATTCCCAGTTAAAAACAATTCCTATGTATAAATTGGGTGATGGGTTATCTGGGAAAGCTCCTTGACAGTTTGGACTAAAGCCCAGAGTGGACTCACCGCTCCCATTGAAATGGAAGCCACCTGTAAGCTCCTCCTCCCGTATCTTCCTTGTTGCAAGTGGGGCTACTTGATACGTAGCAGGGGCTTGGGTGAGGAGTATTACCCTAAGAGGTGGGGGACTTTGGGGTCCACTCACAATGCCAGTGTCTCCTTGGGGAACTATATCGCAAAAGAGGCTTGCAAGAGAAGGGTGATGGCAGGATCTTTTCACCTATGTATACCAGTACTAACTGGAGAGCGGAGTATTTTATTTGGAATTAACAAGGATACAGGAAGAACCATACAAAGCTATCCAGGAAAGGCTGGATAACGAGCGATTGGGTGGAAAGGGTGGTAGTTACCAGTCCTGAAGCAGAAGATCGAAGTGGAGTGGCTCAGGCAACCATCTGAGGGTAGCAAGAATGAAGAGAAGTCTGGGCCTCACGTATTACGTCCAAATGCCACAATTCACTGGGGCTGGAGCTGGGGTTTTTATACCCTATTTCCTGCCCTGAAGAAGGGTACATGGAACAAAATGGCGATGGCTTTCTCATGGAGTTGACAGAGGAGTCTGGAATGGGCTGGTTGTCTTAACTCTAGGTGGCAAAACATTGATGGGAGTCCTGACAATCTCTCAATGTTTTGGTCAGGTGGTATAAATGGGGAAGGTCTCCGCAGGATATGGTCACAGTAGGGGTCCCTGGTTGCTTCACCTGGGCAGTTTTGCCTTCTATTGTTTTCAGAAGTGCTCACAACTCAAAGCCTTTGAGAGGGATTATCCTGAGCTCATCCGCATCAGGCTTTCCCACCTAATCCTCTCTGAACTTAAGACCTGGTCGTGTCTGAGGTCATCCTGACCTGGCAGACGGTTCCAACTAGTGCACAATAGCACAGATATTTCAGCCATAAATATGTCCAATTATGAAAACAGCACATCTCGCAGAGTAGGGGTGTATGGTATGGTAACAGGAATACTCAACTTTACCAAGAATGCAGATAATGGAAATTTTATTCAGGCGTGTGAAGACCCTCGATTAGCCTACAGAGAGATCTAAATGGAACTCCCTCGACTGAGAAAGAGAGCATTAAAATGGGCAAGGGGCCATGTTCAGAAGTATCAAAATGCAACAAAATCCGCAAAAGAGTGATATCTTCATCGGCCAGCCAAAATGCACAAAATGCATCAGGCAAGCTTTTGAAGCTTCACGGGCTTCCTCTCGTCAAGCAAAGATGAGAGAAGAAGAAAAAAGTGACAATGTTAGAGCTCCCTCGTTACAGCAAAATTTGGCATCTTCAAATCCAGGAAATATATTCACAGGCCTACATTTTGTCTTAGGTATTCTGCTGTCAGTTAAGATGGTTTGGAGGGATTCCAGTGCAAGGCAGGGGCTGCTCCCCTTCTTGGCCATGTGGGAATCCGGGATGAAAGGCAGTATCGAAATCGAAATATGTTCAATTTCAGTAATATGGTATATACAAGGGCCATTTCCGCACTAGGCTGTTATAGCGCGATGATTCCACTTTCAACATCCTCTGGAATCCTGGGGTTTGCAGTTTTGGGAGGGGCCGGCCGGCCCCTCCCAAAACTGCAAACCCCAGGATTCCAGAGGATGTTGAAAGTGGAATCATCGCGCTATAACAGCCTAGTGCGGAAATGGCCTAAGTCATTGGGCCAACTTGTGTGTTGATGTGATAGAACCCTAAGAGTTGGGGGGAACCCAAATGGAGGTCTAGAAAAATGCCCCATCAGGGCTGGAAGTAGAATAATAATAAAATTTAGTAAAATTTTATTTCTTACCCACCTCTCCCCAAGGCTTAAGGCAGGGTACAACAGAATTTAAAATACAATTAAAAACACATTACACTAAAAACACATAAAACCATTTAAAATACAAATATATCATAATTAAAATACATCACAATTAAAAAATAAATCATAGTTAAAAATAGACTGGGTAGGCCTGCTGGAAGAGATAGGTCTTTAGTGCTTTTTTGAATTCAGCCAGCATATTTTGCTGTCGAATCTATTTTTGCAAGCCTCAGGGCGGCCGACGAAAAGGTCCCTCTGGTTGACCGTTGCAAGTCTAGTCCTGGCTGGTTTAAATAAATGGGCCCCAGAAGACCTGAGTGTATGGGGTGGTTTGTATAGGAAGAAGCAATCGTGCAGATAACTTGGAACCAAACCGTGTAAGGCTTTAACGGTAATAAACAACACATTGTACTTTGCCCAGAAATTATCCGGCAGCCAGTGGAGTGATTTTAATATTGGTGTGATATGCTCACTCCTCACTGTACTTGTAATCAATCAGGCTGCCGTATTTTGGAGTTTCCGAACTTGGTACAAAGGTAGCCCCATGTAAAGTGCATTGCAGAAGTCCAGCCTTGATGAGGTACCACCATGTACACTAACATCTTTAGGTCATCCAATTCTAGGAAGCGGCACAGTTGGCGCATCAGCCAAAGTTGATATACATCTAAAGCATCCCTGGGAGGTGGCCGCTCAAAATCAGCTTTAAAACCTCCAGTGGAGAAAAGTTCTCCGTCTTCCAAGTTGCCCATTCCACTGGAAGGTGGCTCAACCTACATCAAATTATCTTTTTCAGCTCGAACGTCTCCCTTGAGAAATGGAGCAGCAGAACCAGAATCATACCCGCTTTTCCAAATGTGCCTCAATCACAGATTTGTCTAAAAGTATTTATTGCAGCACTGGTAGTTTTATTTCCAATTGCTTCCATAATGACCCCCAATAGCATTTTCACTTTGTTTGTCATCCGGTGCCAATTCCTGAAATTCTTTTCTTTCCAGGTGGCTGTCAAGGGACCTTTTATAGTTCAGGAGGAATTTGGTTGTGCAGAATGGGCTTGCGTTATATTTTTACGTGCTGCACTTGTGTGGCAAACTGGGCAAGGTCTCACTTGCTGCTTTTCTGTTTCCATTTTTTAAAATAAGAGAAAATGCACCTGCATTTAGCCTTTGCCAGCTAGTCTTGTTCTAATTATTGTTTGTGCAGGAAAGGGTGGAGAACGGTAGTAAAAGTGTGCAAGCATATAGCTCAGAGCTGATGACTTCAGGGTGTTGGCTTTTGAAATGATGCACTGCGTCCAGTTCTGGGCACCACAATTCAAAAAAGATACTGACGAACTAGGACATGTCCAGAGGAGAGTGACCGGAATGGTCAAAGACCTATGAACAGTGGCTTAGGGAGCTGGATATGTTCAGTCTGCAGAAGAGAAGGTTAAGAGGGACATGATAGCCGTGTTTAAGCATTTGAAGGGATGTCATATAAATGATGGAACAAGCTTGTTTTCTGTTGCTCCAGCAACTAGGACATGGAGCAGTGCATTCAACCTACAGGAAAAGAGAAAAGAGATTGTACCTAAACAATAAGAAGAACTTCCTGACAGTAGATGTAGTTTGACAGTGGGATACACTAACTCAGTGCAGTGTGGTGGAGTCTCCTTCTTTGGAGGTTTCTAAACAGAGGCTGGATGGCCGTCTGTCAGAGGGAGTGCTTGGATTGTGTCTTCCTGCATGTCAGAATGAGGTTGGACTGGGTGGCCCTTGAGGTCTCTTCCAGCTCTATGACTCTATGAGTTTATGATTCTGTTAACTATGTACCCACAAGCAGAACTTTGAAAAGTTGCTTTCTTCCTCATCTCACTTCCAAATCCATTCTGTGCCAGCTTAGTGCAGCATTGGGGAAGGGCATATTTTTATTTATATTTTTCAAACAGATGCATTATAGTATGCTTGTCCTCACTAATTAAAGCAGATCTGTGTCCCTCGCTTTTCATCAGCTTGTTTTTCAATATTGCACTGTTTTATCACTCGCAAACAAAAGATAAGTTTCATTAATTTAATGAGGGAGCCTCTCTTTGGTCAGTTCTTGCCGACAGAGGCTCGCTCGGATCCATTTACACGAGTGCTCACGGAAAGAGCAGACCCTTCATCGAATTAATGGAACTTGTCTGTAACTTTGCAAGCACATAACAGAGAACTTTCATCAGTTCTTCTTGCCTCCAGAATCTCACTTGGGATCACTCGCACATGGACGTTGCTTGAAAAGTGAACTGAGAGGGGGAGAAATGGTGCCAAGCTGGCTGAGAGACTTTGCGAGCAGCGCGTGTGCATGTGTGGTTGGTCCCAAGCGAGCTTCTACAGAATCATAGAGTTGGAAGAGACCCCAGGGGCCATCCAGTCCAACCCCCTGCCATGCAGGAACACCCTCAAAGCACTCCCGACAGATGGCCATCCAGCCTCTGCTTAAAAACCTCCAAGGAAGGAGACTCCACCACACTCCGAGGCAGCAGATTCCACTGCCGGACAGCCCTGACCGTCAGAAGTTCTTCCTGAGGTTCAGGTGGAATCTCCCTTCCTGCAGCTTGAATCCATTGCTCCTTGTCCTAGTCTCTGGAGCAGCAGAGAACAAACCCGCTCCCTCCTCGACCTGACATCCCTTCAAATATTTAAACGTGGCTATCATGTCCTCTCTCAACCTTCTCTTCTGGAGACTAAACATATCCAGCTCTCTAGGTCTCTCCTCATAGGGCTTCATGGCTTCCAGACCCTTCACCCTTTTGGTCGCCCTCCTCTGGACACGCTCCAGCTTGTCGACATCCTTCTTGAATTGAGGTGCCCAGAACCGGACACAGGATTCCAAATGAGGCCGAACCAATTCTGTAGTTCCCTCATGTTCTCTACATGGGCTCTGCTTTTTGATCAATCCCCCTTTCTGACTGTGCTCCAGTCCTTATCCTGTCTGATAAGCCAGGGAAGCCTGCAGTCACATAGGGATGGGGGACAATGGGGGTGGTTCGCTCCCAGCAACAATGTTTTTGGGGTGTCCCAACTCGTAGCCACGCCCCGTGTGCCATGGCCATGCTCTCACACACCATGGCCATGCCCCCATGCACCATGGCCACACCTCCACCACACCTCCATGCACCGTGGCCACACCCCCACACACTGTGGCCACGCCCCCACACCGTGGCCACGCCCCCTCCATGCACTCCAAGCTCCACCGCTGGAATCCTGTGCAAGCATAACATGTTTGACCAGACCTGTGACAAAGAAGCTCCTTTTTTATTTTTTAATATATTTTTATTAAAATAAGACAGAATACAACAAACACTGTAAGTTAATATGACAAAACAAAGCAAAACATATACAAAACATATATTCAGTATACAAATATTATACACAACATATATCTACTATATGAGCAATTAAAAAAATTACACTTAAATGGATTCTCCCCACTGACGCAGCACCAGCTTGTTGTCTAATTAGTTACTATTAATCCTCCATTAGCAATATGAGAAGAAATTGAAAAGTTTGAAAATGGAATTTATGAGAAATAAGCACATCAAATTATAAAAAAATAAATCATACATTAGCCCAATTGAAAATATCTTAACAGTCTTAAATATCTTCATTCTTGATAAATTATTATTATTTAACTAACTTCTTAATTACAAAATAGTCATAACTGCATAAATGTGGCATTCTCATATTCAAAAAAGAACCTTCATTATCACAGATGTCAAAGGAAATAAGGAAGCATCATTTCTTTCTTCCTTACTCAAAACACACCAGTTCAGAAAATTAGACAAGTCAACATTTAAATCCACTGACACTGCCTGTTTTACTTTGAAGATGATCTGCAAAAAGTTGCCATGTTTTGTAGAACTTGGAGTTGGACTTGTTCTCTACCACATGAAGCAGTTAGTCTGCAGAAGAGAAGGTTAAGAGGGGACACGATAGCTATGTTTAGATATTTGAAGGGATACCATGTAGAGGAGGGAGCGGGCTTGTTTTCTGCTGCTCCAGAGACCAGGACAAGGAGTAATGGACTCAAGCTGCAGGAAAGGAGATTCTACCCGAACCCAGGAAGAACTTCCTGATGGCCAGGGCTGTCCAGCAGTGGAATATGCTGCCTCAGAGTGTGGTGGAGTCTCCTTCTTTGGAGGTTTTTAAGCAGAGGCTGGATGGCCATCTGTCAGGAGTGCTTTGAGGGTGTTCCTGCATGGCAGGGGGTTGGACTGGATGGCCCCTGGGGTCTCTTCCAACTCTACATTTCTATGATTCTATGATTCCATGATATGAGTAAGTTTGTCCATTTCTGCCATCTCCACAAAAGAAGCTCCTTTTGTGAGTTGTGCATTGACACTTCTGGTGTTACATCATGAATGGGCAATGTTGCTGGTTACACAACAGTGCTTCTGCCATGGCCTGGGGTGCACCATCATGCTCCGCAGTCCCTTGCCTCCAGTGCGGCCTGGTTGATTCACCCATTGCACAAAGGCATGTTCCTCGCACCCCATGCGGAGCACTTAGTCTGCATACATGTGTCACTTTCTGAATTTAGGCCGTAGTCTTTTTTATGTTCCCTGTCCCCTCTTTTGTTCCTACTGTTTTGTCTAGTTGGGAGTTCTTAGCAGCATTAGGATTGGAATAATAGTGAAGGAAGGCTGGACCTCAGTGTTGGGTTGAAGCAGTATTTCCACAGCAAAACAAGAGAGTGGTTCCTCCCTTATCTTCAAGGGATACTTTCTAAGATTCCCCCGTAGATGCCTAGAACCACAGATAGTGCGAAACCCTGTAGTATCAGAGAGTATAAATCTTCTCTATGGTCTCAGAGAAGCTAGAGGGTGTAATACCCTGCTTCAAGGACCTAGACATAGCAGTGGAGCCTGAACAGGAGGAGACAGTACCACCCATCCCCGAAACAGAACAGGGGCAGTGCCAGGCCCAACAAAGAGCCCACTCCTTCTGACGTGGAAGATAACTTACCGATACCCCCCTTTGCTGAGTGTAGGCACCAAAGGGAACACCTATGCCGATCCCAGCAAATGTATAACAGCAGTTAATCAAGCACCAGCTGCACGGATCTCTGAACCTATAAAAGCTGAGCCATTCCCCTCCAGAACTTGTTGGTGATTAACTGACCGTTTCTCCTGCTGTGTCTCTGACCTCTGCCTTAGGTATTGACTGTGTTTTGATTTATGAATATTGCCAGGACTGTTGTTATGCTTTGTATTTGTTTTAAGTCTGTTTCCCTACTAGATTAAAATAAGGAATTGCACTGTGAGACTGAGGCCCTTTTCGCATAGCATTTCTCATGCCAAAGGGCCTTTGGAGCATCGTGCGATTGCAAAGAGTGTTTCAGACGACGTCCTTGCAATTGCGTGATGCTGCCGGGGCTGGCAGGCACCGATCGCGCACTATATCATTTTAGCTGAGAATTGTGCACGATCACGCATCGCTCCAGGGCCCCACGCACACTTACCTTGCGCGCAGAGCTCCGAGGCCGTGGCCCTCGTACTTCCAGCCCGAGCGCAGCCTGGGAAAATATCCAGCTGCGCTGTGGAAGGAAGAGGCGAAGCCCACATGCCATCTGCCGGCTGGCAGGCAGCTCCTCTGGAGCCGAAGCAGCGGGGACGTGAGAGCCTCACAGAAGAGGCTGCTCGCGTGATCCCCGCATGACCGCGCCAGACAAAGGTAAGGTGCAAAAAAGGGCCTGAGGCTCATTGCTACTGCTGGTTCTTATCAGCTGTTTTTCTTTGGCTGGCCGCCCAGACTGAGAGTGGACAGAGGCTACTTCTTGTGATGCCAGAGCCATTTCCTGTGGCAGTTAAAGCAGGGGCCAGGCAGTCAAGGTGTGGGTGGGAGGACCCAGAGCAGGACACGTGGGTACCATTACCTGGATTCTGGGGGATGGATCAGGGCAAAGGGTGGGAAGACGAAGGTGAGTCTGCGAAGGAAGAGGTTCCTGCGGGTGACTGAACCTTGAAAGCAAAACTGTGAGTAAGCGAGCACTACTGTACAATAAGCAGCGCTTGACCAGTGGGACAAAAAGATCCTGCTCCCTCTGTTCTCAGAGAGCAGCTACCTCCAGGATCCCTTACTGAGCGTGCAGGAACAGCAAAACAGGAGACAAGGGGGAAAGCAGATAAGCCTGGCTCACCAGCATGTTAAAAAAAAAAGAAAGCATAGAGCTACAAGTTTGCTCACCAGAAATAGAAACCATAAGAGAATGGGAGGCTGCCTTCTTTTGAAGCTGAGAGAGTGTGACTTGCCCAAGGTTACCCAGTAGGCTTTCATGGCTGAGTGAGGATTCGAACCCTGGTCTTTGAAGCCCATAGTCCAGTGCTCAGACCACTATGTTACACTGGCTCTGCATCTTGAAACTTGGGCGGGTTCATATTGGGAGATTCAACATAAGGGAGGCAACAGGCTTCTGCGAATGCCAGTACGGCAGCCACTGTACATTGGAGTCAGAAGCATGTAACACCTACCACTTCGGGACTGTCGGGTAGCCCTCCGTATTTCAGTTATGGGACATGTAGTCGGAGTTAATTAGCAGCTTGCTTGTAACAAGGTATGGGAACCAGAGACCCTTAGATAAACAAAGCTAGGGATGTAGTGATAAGCGCTGCCAGGCTAAACCAGAACTCCAAGGTCTCTTGCGGGCCGGATGGGAAACTCATTGCTTTTAATGTTTTGGATTTTGCTAATTGCCTCCAGTTCGCTCACTGAAGTCCTGTACTATGTATCACGCTCCTAATAAAGAGTGTATTTGAACTGTTACATTTGTGTGTGTGAATTCGGTTCCTGACAGGGACCGTCTCTTAAAGTCCACAAACCTCTTCCGTCTTTTGCTGCTGTGGTTCCAGGGAGGCAATTTCGGCAGCGCCCCGGGTGCCAGAGAGGTCCAGCTGCCGGCGTCCTCCTCCAGACCGCCTACAAGCCTCAGCTGGTGTCAATTATAGCGCGGAGAGAGCAGTTCAGGCCCCAAACTGCCAATCCAGAGAATGAAATGGGTCATTAAGCAATTAGCAGGAAGAGCACTGCAAGGGAGGATGTGGTACAACCCAGCGGCTTGAGGCTTCTTAAAAGAGCGTGAACTTGTTCTGCAGCTGGGCCGCTAAACCCCAAAGAAACCCTATTGAGTGTCTTTTGCATTGGTCGCTTAACATCCAAGGAGCCAAACCGAACACAGACCATTTCCATATTAGACCATTATAGCGCTGTTAGTCCACTTTCGACATGTTACCGCCATGGCTAGTCCGAGCTTTGGGGATATTAAAGATATCCCTTGATATCACAATTCGGCTGCACTTCTCTATTCCTCTCCACGTGCTTGCGAGGCCACCGGACAAGCACGTAAACAAACTCGGCCGTTAATAGCCGTAATATTCAAGCTACAATACAGGCAGGCCAGAAATAGCTGACTCGCTGCTTTAGGAGACCTCCAGGCAAGTACTCTAATTAAGTATGCACGCAACCTACAGAAGAGCCTCTGCCCCGCGAGGGCAGCTTGATGGGTGGACTATACCATACCCAAGTACTCTGCATTTGCATACTGGCTACTCTATTGAGAACTGCTACGATAAATCAATCATTCAGATTCTGACCTTTCGGAGGCTTTCTCTCCAACTCCAAATCTATTGTTTCCCCCCAAGTATGGCATAGCCTGCAGTCACATTCTCCTTATAAAAACCCTTGATTCCGAGACTTTCCTCGGACCGCTCCCAAGTTCCATCCCACCTTGCTGCCGCTTTGCTTGGCGAGCCTCCCCTCAGCTCCACGTGCTGAGCTACATCGCACCCCAGCCTTGCTCTCCATTTTTCTGGGCTTCGGGACAGGTGAAGTATCACCCAAACCAGCAGTTCCTCTAAAAATCCTTCTATACCACTCCAACCTTTATTTTCTTTAGTTATCTTGTATGAGTGTGTCGCATACACCGTTTTGCCTGTATTTAATAAACATCATTTATTGCTTCAACTTTTGTGTGCTGCTTGACTCGACCTGACCCCGTAGACATAGGGTTCAAGATCTCGCTACGTTACCCTGCCTCTCGTAACACTAAGCCGTGCTCTGAGCTAATTTTCCCCAACTTCAGTGGAGCACATTTTGGTGTCCCTCCCGGGACCCCCAGTTCACAGGGTAACAGACATTCTATGAAATCCTGGGATTTGCAGTTTGGAGAGGGGCCTTTGAGGGTGGCCTTTGAGACCCCTTCCTAAACTGCAAACCCCAGGATTCCATAGGATGTTGAAAGTGGAACAATAGCACTATAACAGTCTAGTGCGGAAATGGCCAGGGCGAAAGAAGTCACCCTGAAACTTTGCTGGAAAGTTGCACTACAGATGGGTAACCGAGGTGCTCGTAGACGTAGAAAGAATATTTGAAAATGTTCAAAAAATGGTTGAGAAATGTTCTTTCTCAAAGGTCTGGAAATCGAATGAGAATAATCCTAATGAGAATTTTCATAGTTTGGGATTTATTTTGCACAACATTCTCTTGGGGGTGGGAAAAGGAGCCCTTTCTGTGTAGAAAACAAATTTCTGGGCAGAAACTAATATTCTGTGTGGAAAATGTTGTCTCTGACACAAAGAATGGTATATTCTGCATGCACACACCCAATATGAATTTTGTGGAGATTATGTCCCCAGCTACAACCTTTTGTTCACAGGAAATGGCATTTTCTGTGCAGAAATACTGGTTGGAGTTCATGAGTTCAAGCACACATTTCTGATTGCTTCATGTTCACAATTCCTATATATCGAATACAGTAGGGAATGCATAGGGATCATGAAATTCCCCCAGTACTGCCTCCCTGGGCATCAGCTTCTGCAAATAACAGGGCTCTGTTCTCTCAGTGATTGCCTAATATGAATAAATGTGTGGGTTTTGTTAGGCAAAAGAGACGCTTGCTATGAGATAAGAAGGAAGACCAAGGCCATTTCCGCACGAGTCTGTTATAGCGCAACGATTCCACTTTCAACCTCCTATGGAATCCTGGGGTTTGCGGGTTCGGGAGGGGCCGGCTGGCCCCTCCCGAAACTGCAAACCCCAGGATTCCATAGGAGGTTGAAAGTGGAACCGTCGCGCTATAACAGACTCGTGCGGAAATGGCCCACGTTACAGGTGGATTGACTCCAGCAAGGAGTTAAAGTCCACTGACCCCATCTGGAATACTGTGTCCAGGTCTGGGTACCACGGTTCCAGAAGAATATTGACAAACTGGAACGTGTCCGGAGAAAAGTGACCAAAATGGAAACCACGAAGCCCTCTGAGGAGCGTCTGAGGGAGGTGGGCAGGTTTAACCTGGAGAAGAGAAGGTGAAGAGGGGACATGTCATGTGGAAGATGGAGCAAGCCTGTTTTCTCTTGCTCCGGAGACTGGGACACAGAGCAGTGGCTTCAGAGTATAGGACAAGTGATTCCACCTAAATTAGGAAGAAATTCCTAATGGCAAGAACCATTTGACAGCAGAATCTGCTGCTGCCTGGGAGTGTGTTAGAGTCTCCTTCTTTGGAAGTTTTTAAAATAGAGGCTGGGTGGCCATCTGTCAAAGGAACTGCTTGGATTGTGTCTTCATGCACAGCAGAAGAGGGTTGGAATGGAGAGCCTTTGTTGTCTCTTCCAACTCTGTGATTCTTAGACAGGGGGAGTTATTTATGGTTTTTTTCACTTTCACGAGGGTTGTGCACCCTGAGCCTTCACAAAAGTGGAGGAGACACTGTACGGTTGATGTCATTAAAAAGCTTCTTAAGAGGGTGCCTTGGTGAAGCTCAGAGATCATAATGGACACAAAACCAGAGACCTTCTCTAAGTGAACATTCACCAGTATGGTGCCCTCCAGATGTGTTGGACTACATCTCCCATAGGTCATGATACATGTGGCTGGGTATGCTCATGGTGGAAGTTGCATTCTACCCTATCTGAAGGACACTAGAATGAGAACAGCTGCTCTAAGGTCTCTTGGACCCACACTAGACTCATAGAATCATAGAGTTAGAAGAAACCATTTACCATTTACTATTTTGGTTGCCCTCCTCTGGACAGGTTCCACCTTGTCTATATCTTTCTTGAATTGTGGTGCCCAGAACTGGAGACAGTATCCTAGGCGGGGTCCGACCACAGCAGAACAGAGTGGTCCTATTGCTTCCCCCAGCCTAGACACTATACCCTTATTGATGCAGCCTAGAAACGTGTCGGCCTCTTTAGCTGCGGCATTCACAGCCCTTTGGTTCCAACCTCTGGTCTTCAGATGTCTCTTTCTCTCTTCCTCAGTTTCCAGGCCTCAGAGCTCCCCCGAGGACCTAAAAGCGTTGACTGGGAACGTGAACCGCTTAAACGAAACCTTCCGGGAACTTCAGCTGAAGACGATGCAACAACCCTTGAAAGCGGAGTTCCTGGACCACATCTGGCGCTTGCAAGACCTCCTCCAGAACCACTCCGACTCTCTCCTGGCGATGACGAGCTCACTCCAGAAGCTGGAAGGGGCTCTCGGGAGCTTGCAAGCCCAGGCCGCTCAGACGGACAGGGTCATCTCTGGCCTGCGGGACAGCCTGAACCAGCAGAGCGACCTGGCACAGATGGAGGTATACAAACTCTCCGTGGAGGGGAACAGTAGCCGCCTCCTCCTGAGGCACCACGAGGGCTTGCTGACGGAGCTGGCCTCCCACGTGGACAACCTGCGTGACCAGCTGACTGAGGTGGGTGGTGCGGTGGGCAGCATGAACCGGACCCTGTCCTATGACGTGGGCATCCACCACACCCGCATCCAAGACCTGCAGGTCTTGATCAGCAATGCCACCGAGGATGCTCGGCAGATGCGCTTGGTCCACATCGCCATGGAGCAGCAGCTGAAGCATGAGCTGGCCATCTTAAACAATGTCACTGAAGACCTGAGACTCAAAGACTGGGAACACTCCGTCGCCCTGAGGGACATCTCAGTGATACGCGGTAAGGGGATGCAGCAAACAGAGATCCGTATGGTTGGTTAAAATATCCCTTCTATGCTAGGGATGGATATCTTTGTAAATTAATAATGAATAATTTCATATTTTTTTCTCCATGCTATAAGAAGGTCCTCAGAACAATGCAGTTTTCAAGGACTGTTCATAGTTTGCAGGTTACTCAGGGGAATCCACACATCTGTTCTTTGTGCAGAAAATGATGTTTTCTGAGTACAGAACAAGATTTTCTGTGCAGAAATATGATTTTCCACCAAGGAGATTCCATTTGCTGTTCAGGAAATGTCATTTTCTGACCCAAAATACATGGGTATCTTTTTTGCACAGAATGGGTTCTGTCCACCAACCAGTTACAAACCCACCTAATTATTTCCTGTGACCAAGCCCAATTTGGCTCGACCAAGTAGTTGAATTTGGGGTTTGGGTTAGCATTAAACTGAAAGATAAGCTTCAGGGAGAAATGGACCGGTCTGTTGCTAGTCTAGAGCAGTTTTTCACGGGTTCATTCCCAAGTTTCATCCTGTTTCCACAATTAATAGAGTATCCCACCAGGTGATATGAGAGCTATTTTAAATACTTGCAGGGCTGTCATGTGGATGATGGAGAAAGTTTGTTTTCTGCTGCTCTAGAGACTGGGACATGAACCAGTGGATTGCAAGACAAGAGATGCTACCTAAACATTAGGAGGAGTTTCATGGTGGTAAGAGCTTTTCTATAAATGAGTGTACTGACTTGGAAGAGTGGACTCTCCATTTCTGAAAATCCTTAAACAGAAGTTAGAAGGCCATTGCTCGGGAGTGCTTTAGCAGTACATTCTTGCAGGACTAAGGGGTTGGACTAGGTGATCCTCAACGTCCCTTCCAACTATATGTTTCTTTAAATTTTGTTTCTATTCAATTTGGGGCCCTAACCTAGCTAGTGTACTTCAGCATCCTTCCCTAATGTGGGAACTACTGGCTGTAGATAATGAAAGATGTTTCCAAAAAACTCTGAAAAATGTCATTGTCTGGCACCAGCATCTCCAGAGCTGGTGCCCTTTAGATGTGTTGGTCAGGAATTGCCAGAAGCCCCCAGTCAGGCCTGCTGCCTTATCTTGCATGGCAGAGTGGGGTTGGACTGGATGGCCCTTAAGGTCTCTTCCAACTCTAGGATTCTCTGATCTCAGGGCCTGGGTTGCTCCTGACCTAGCAACTCTTAATTCCAGCAAAACTGGGTACCATTTGGAGCAAAATACACAGCTTGTTCTGCAAAATGGGGACCAGCTCCCTGAGCCGATTCCGGCTTGGCCAGGGCCCAGGTTCCCTCCTGGAGAAGGCAGCTGAGCTCCATAAAGTTCCACATGGTGTTCCATAAAGTTCCATAAAGTCCTATAATGTTCCTTCAGGGGTTGCAAGCAGGAGAGTTACATCTGTATCTCATTAGGCAGGTAAAGGAGAAGTGTGCATCATCCATCCATCCGGCCTGGACTGGTGCACTTGGGTTGACTTGTGCTGCCTTCTGGATGCCAAGACCAACTTAGAATCACACGATCGTACTATGCTAGAGTTAGAAGAGACCACCACGCCATCCAATCTGACCTCATTCTGCCCGGCAGGAGGACACAATCAAAGCACTCCCAAAAGATGGCCATTTGGCTTCTGTTTAAAAACCTCCAAAGAAGGAGGCTCCACCACACTCCATGGAGGCAGCAGCAGATTCCACTGCCAGACAGCTGTGACCATTAGGAAGTTCTTCCTAATGTTTAGGTGGAATCTCTTTTCCTGTAACTTGAAGTCATTGCTCCATTGTGTCCTAGGCCCTTTCCGCACCTTATCGTCTTCCAGCGCTGGGGTGCAGGGATTGCGCGAGCAGCTTCTGGCGAGAGGCTCCCGTGTCCGGGGTCCTTCGGCTCCGCACAAGCTGCCTGCTTGCGGGAGAGCCCCACCTCTTCTTTCCGAAGTGCAGCCTGGGAGTTTCCCAGGCTGCACTGGGGCAGGAAGCGTGACCGGCGTGGCTCTGGAGGATCCGCACACCAAGTAAGTGCATGCGGGGCCCAGGAGCAATGCGCGATCGTGCACCATTTTCGGCTTCTAGCCAAAAATGAAAAGGTGCACGATCAGCACCTGCCAGCCCCTGGAGCGTCGCGCAGTTGTGAGCGTGTCGTGCGGATCGCTCCTCACAATTGCACGATGCTCCAGGCCCTCTTTCGCATGGAAAATGCCATGCGAAAAGGGCCTTAGTCTCTGGAGCAGCAGAAAACAAGCTTGCTCCACCCTTCATGTGACATCTCATCGAATATTTCAACATGGCTATCATGTCACCTCTTAACCTTTTCTTCTCCGGACTAAAACTATCCATCTCCCCAAGCCACTCCCCATAGGGCTTCATGGTTTCCAGGCCTTCTGCTATTTTGGCTGCCCTTCTCTGGGAACGTTCCAGCTTGTCAATATCCTTCCTGAACTGTGGTGCACAGAACTCGACACGCTATTCCTCATTCGGCCCTTTTCGCATGGCATTTCAGATGCGAAAGGGCCCCTTGATCGTCGCGGACATGTGAGGAGCGGTCCACACGACGCACTCACCTTTGCGCAACGCTCAAGGGCCTGACGCGGACCGTGTATGCGTTTTTTCATTGTCGGCTTGAAGCCGAAAATGCTGCGCGGTCGCGCATCTCTCCGGGGCCCCGCGCACGCTTACCTGGCATGCGGAGCCTCGGGAAACAGGCCGGTCGCGCTTCCTGTCCAGTGCAGGCTGCGAAATGGAGAGGCGGGGCTCTCGTGCGAGCAGGAAGGTCGTACGGAGCCGAAGTTCCCCCGGATGTGAGAGCCTCTCTCCGGAGGCTGCTCTCGCGAGCCCAGCACCACGAAAAGGTAAGGTGCGAAAAGGGTGGAAGTCTGACCAAAGCAACATAGAGTGGGACTGTTACATCCCTTAAACTAGGTCATGTATTCTTATTGATGCAGCCTGGAATCGTATTGCCATTTTTGCTCCTACATCACACTGTTGGCACGTGCTGAGCTTGTGGTCTGCTGAGACTCCTAGATCCTTTTCACATGTAATGTGGTCAAGCCATGTGTCACCCATCCTATATCTGTGCACTTCACTTACCGACTTTAAACAAAACCAGGGAAAGGAAAGGACACAAGGCAGGGAGTAAGGGAAGGAAAGCCAAGATATTTCGAGAAAGGACTGGTCTGAGGAACAATGTGCAGGTAGAATTTTTAAAAGGTGGGAAACTTTTGATACGTTTATGCAGGCTTGCTGAGCTCTTACTTTGGTCTTATAATCACTTTCTGGCTTTTCTTCTTTGCCAGTATAAGTCACAGGGCTGGTGAAAAGATGGGATATAAGTGGATCAATTAAAATTATAATATTGCACGTTGGACAAAAGAAAATGTCCAGCCACTTCCGAAGGGGAACTTTTTTATTCTTGGCTTTCTGCCTACACAAGACCCAAGCTGTTTTACATCCAATTAAAAGAAGGGTCACCTAAAAAAAAATGTACAAAACTTTTTTTAAAAAAAATACAATTAATACAACTATTCCCTTAAGGAATTCTGAGTTAAATCAGTTTAAAATGCATTTAAAATGTAATAAAAAAAAAGATAAAAGCAGAGCCCTGTGAAAAATCCCCTTTGGCTACATAAATTATAAGCCTAAAGAAAAAGAGGATACTTGCCAACCAAGCCTCCCATGGGAGGGATTCTACAACCTGGGAGGAGCCACTAAAAAGGCCCCGTCTCCTGTCTTCTTACCAAATGGACCTATAATGACGGTGGGAATGAGAGCATTCCTGAGGGAACCTGTGTAAGAAACCAGCAGGATTCGATCCTGAGAAGTCCAATTGCACCCGGTTGGTTTTTGTTTTTTTGGTTTTTTTGTAGGAAAAAAAAAAAGAAGACTTGAGGTATAAAATGAAACCACTCACTGTGTCTGTTCTTCCCTTCTAGGGCCTCCAGGACCAAAAGGAGAACAAGGCAATGAAGGGATGGAAGGTGAACCTGGGCCTCCGGGCTTACCTGGGTTGCAAGGTAAATGCATCGTTGCAGAAAGCACTTGTGGTAGTCCAGGGTGAACCAGTTGTCCCAGAGACAGAGAACAAGGCAAGAAGGAAGGAGGCGATGGACGGCTGTTCCATGTCACTGGAATGGTAAATCCGCTCTGGGTCAGAGTCTGAACTGTAAGGGAGCTATCCAAGATACTGTACTCTGTCCCCCAGATAGCATCAGTTCCTTTAACAAATCATAGAATCATAGGGCTGGAAGAGACCCCAGGGGCCCTCCAGTCCAACCCCCTTCTTCCATGCAGGAAGATACCATCCAAGCCCTCCCTTTGACAGACGGCCATCCAGCCTCTGTTTAAAAACCTCCAAGGAAGGAGGAGACTCCACTCCACACTCTATTGAGGCAGCAGCAGATTCCACAGTCAAACTGCTCTTACCTTCAGGAAGTTCTTCCTAAGGCTTAGGTGGAATGGCTTTTCATGAAGTTTGAAGCCATTTCTCCATGTCCTAGTCTCTGGAGCAGCAGAAAACTGGCTTGTTCCATCCTTCTTTAAAGTTTGGAGTAAAACCCAGAATAGATATACCAACCCAGAATAGATACACCGCCCCAGTAATGGAGGAGCTGCAACCAAGGTATGGGCAGAGCCCAAGCCAAAGAACATGCTGGGGGATTCAGGAACCATATTATTATTGTTGTTGTTGTTGATTGTTGTTGTCGTCGTCGTCGTCATCATTATCATCATCATCATCATCATCATCATCATCATCATCATCATTGCTACTACTACTACCACTACTACCACTACTACTTCTACAACAGATTGAGCCACCCTTATCCAGAAATCTAAAATCCAAAACCCTCCAAAAACTGAAACCTTTTGCTGCCAGCTGTCTGCTTTGGCCTTTGCAATGGCGCTGGTGATGCACTTGCTGAAGGCAGGAAAGGGCTGCTTCTCTCTCCCCAGAGAGAGAAGAGAGGCTGGAGGGAGAGGCCATTTCTGCCCTATACTGTTATATTGCTATGATTCCACTTTCAGCCTCCTGTGGAGTCCTGGGGCTCGCAGTTTAGGGAGGGAGCTTTAGAATTCTCAGCCAGAGAGCTCTTTGGCCTCAGAAAACTATAAACCCCAAAATTCCACAGGATGTTGAAAGTGGAATAAGAGCACTGTAATAGTGTCAGATGGAAATAGCCAGAGAAAGACACAAGGATCTGTGAAACGGCAGGAAGCGTGGATTCCCACCGTTTCACAGATCCTCAGTCTCTCTCCAGCCTCGCATCTCGTACGCAACACAAGTAGCAGATGAACAAGACGTGAGGCTGGAGAGAGAGACGCTGGTCTGAGAAAGAGAACAGGGACGCTGAGCCAGATCACAGGTACACTGCGCCCTCCATTTATGTGCAGGTCCCATTCCAGGAACCCTCGCATAAAACAAAAAGTGTGAACTATCTGTCCTGTTATCGTCAATGAATGCAATGTGCGCATACCTGCTCTGCTCTGGCGGGTTCATAGAAGATAATGGGACATGAGGCTTTGCGTGACCTCACGCTCATGTTTGCGAAGGTCATGCAAAGCAAAGGGCACGCTGCATTTATGGCACGCCCTCCCCTCTGGCTCTGTTCTTTGTCTTTACTTAGGCCATTTCCACACTACGCCGTTATAGTGCTATTATTCCCCTTTCAACCTCCTATGGAATCCTGGGCTTTGCAGTTTAGGGAGGAGCATTTAGAATTTTCGGCCAGAGAGCTCTTGGGCCTCAGGAGACTACAAACCCCAGAATTCCACAGGAGGTTGAAAATGGAATAATAGCACTATAAGAGTGTTGTGTGGAAATGGCCTTAGGCAAAATGTGAATTCTGTTGGAGAGTCAGAGGTTGGTGACAGGGAGTCATAGGCCATTTCCGCACTAGAGTGTTATAGCGCTATGATTGCACTTTCAACATCCTACGGAATCCTGGGGTTTGCAGTTTCGGGAGGGACCGCCCGGCCCCTCCCGAAACTGCAAACCCCAGGATTCCGTAGGATGTTGAAAGTGCAATCATAGCGCTATAACACTCTAGTGCGGAAATGGCCATAGTGAGGAGTTCTGTACTAGTTCCAGCCGGTAGAAACTTATTGGAAATTAGAGTTTCCCAGGGTGTTAGCCCTGTTGGGAAATTCCATGGAAGCTAAAACTGTCAGGATTCAGCCTCCTTTTAGCAGAGTAGCAGAAGAAGCTTGTCTAAATTTGTGCATGGCTTTTCTGATCTCACACTGACTGAAGAAACAAAACAAATGCAGGCAGCTTCAGGTTGCAAACTTAGAAAAGTTTACGAATGGCTTCTACACTTGCATATGTATTGGGGAGCCTACATCCCAACCAGCTAATGAATAGTAGTAGCTTCGTTCTTAAGCCACCATCTTCTGACGGAAATGCGAAGCATGGTCGGAGGGGAGGAAGAGGAAGCAGAAATGGAGGAGAGAGAGAGATGAGAGGGGTCTCTTTCTTTTATAAGACCGATGACCGAAGCAGCTGTCCTGGGTCACGGGATCTGATCACCTGAACACCAAAGGTATTTGTGATCATGCAATTAAATGACAGAAAGGCAAATGGTGGAGCTTTGGCAGGCAAAAGAGAAAGGAAGCCCTATGCCATCCATGCCCACTGACTCTAAGAACAAAATTTGGGGGAGAGAGAATGCTGGAATTTTTCCAACAGATCTCAGCTCTGCTCAACACAGATGCTTCCAACTAACCCTGTGCCAGCTGCCCTTCATGTTTCATTGAAACAAACAAAAGACAGCATCCCCGCACCACTGTTTTCTTTAAAAGTTACCCGCTCTGTTTGTGAAATGACCATTTGTGGAGAGGTTTGACGTTTACCCTGGCATTAAGTCACTAACCATTAACCAGTTTGGGGCAGGAAACAGAGGGTTAGTTTTAGCAACATGAGAGAAAAATGTATCGTCGGCACAGAACAAAAAGCTCAGACTGCATGTGTGCGAGAGTGTGTGTTAGAATTTGCCAGGGGTTTAGAACAATTTTGTGGGTTCTCTGAATGAGCCTCTTAAGGTTTCAGGAAACCTTCTTTCCCCTTCATTGGAAACCACTGTTTGTAGAGGGAAATTAAGTCAAAGCCCTGAAGGCAAAACACAGTTTTCTAGTTAAGTGGAAGCTTATTTCATATACGTTCTAAAAGTGCTAGGTTTGAAGGAAGAAAGGGCATGGCGAACCGCCTGTGCTTTGCCTCAGATTTCTGTCCTGGCAGAGTTGTGAGCAAGGGATGTTGGTGGACATCCTCTTGTTATTCATTTGATTGTACTGTAATGTATTTGATTCACAACCCACCTTTCTTCCAGCTTGCAATAAGTTGCAGTAAGTTTTTGGAAAGTTTGCAATAAGTTCGAAGGAAGTACTGCTAAAATCTTATTGTGCCAAAGTTTTTGAAAATACCAAAACAAAAAATTCTGTGAAAAGCACAAAGCTGAAGGAGATAAAAATATACTTTGAGATTCTATGTCATCGGACACAACATGACAGCACTGCATCATCCATCATCGTAGCTATGTGTGATGAACCCCCCAAAAAGCTTACACTTCAAAATGTTACCAATGACTAAGATGATGGAGTGAGAATCCTTATCAAGTTTGCAGATTGCAAAACTGGGAGGGATGGCTAACATACACAGAAGACAGACACAGAATTCAAATGGGCCTTGGTAAAATAGAAAGCTGGGTTAAAATTAATAAAATGAAATTCAGCAGAGACAAATACGTTTAGGCCACAAAAACCAAATGGATAGGTAGAGGATAGGGGATGATAAAGCTATTGGTCTGAATTTGGAAGGAGTTGTCCTATGAAATATATGCCCTATGAGGATAGATTTAGAGAGCTGGGTATGTTTAGTCTGCAGAAGAGAAGGTTAAGAGGGGACATGATAGCCATGTTTAAATATTTGAAGGGATGCCATGTAGAGGAGGGAGCGGGCTTGTTTTCTGCTGCTCCAGAGACCAGGACAAGGAGCAATGGATTCAAGCTGCAGGAAAGGAGATTCCACCTGAACCTCAGGAAGAACTTCCTGACAGTCAGGGCTGTCCCGCCGTGGAATCGGCTGCCTCGGAGTGTGGTGGAGTCTCCTTCCTTGGAGGTTTTTAAGCAGAGGCCGGACGGCCACCTGTCGGGAGTGCTTTGAGGGTGTTCCTGCATGGCAGGGGGTTGGACTGGATGGCCCCTGGGGTCTCTTCCAACTCTACATTTCTATGATTCTGTGATTCTAGATCTTGAAGCTGTTTTGGGGACTCTGTCCCAAAAATTGGTTAAAACTCTGTCCCATTCTCAGGTGGTCAAGAGACTGAGCTCTGAATACCGGACTTCCACAATTCCAACCTCACCTTTGCTATAAGCTCATTATGTTAAATTAATTATGTATTTGTTTGAATTATTCATTTCATTTATATGCCACCTTTCTCCTGGGACCGTAAGGAAGGTATTGTGTTTCAGTCACAATGGGGTTTAGTCACACTGGCCTTCCTTACAGGGTTGTTGTAGCGATTCCAACCAGGTTATGCATGTGGAGCACCTCAAATATTTGAAGGTATTATGCAGATATGTTGCTGTTGTTGGTCCTTTACTTATTTCCAACTTATGGTGACCCTAAGGAGATGCTATCACAGGGTTTGCTGAGGCTGAGAGTATGTGATGTGTCCAAGATCACCCAGTGGGTTTCTGTGGCCAAGCAGGAAAGCAAATCCTGATCCCCAGGGTCATAACCCGGTGCTCAAACCACTACTCCAAGCTGGCTGTCACACAGATATGGACCAATATAATATCATGCTGATATTGCAGAAATGTGTAATGATATGGAGCGTACTCCTTGCTGGAAGGTATTACCAGTGCCTACTCCAATTTCTCCCCCGTGTTGGACAGCAGATTGATTTAAACTATTTACAACCTGGCTCTGAGTCAGACTTCTACGGAGTCTAAAGGAGAAGTGTTATAACTCCAGTGAAAGCCATCCATAAAATATGAAAATAAATATGAACATATTACAGCAAGCAGAATTAAACGGCAGTAAAAAAATTAATGGCAGTAAGTGGAACAGAGATAAAAACATGATATAAAACCCCTTGTCTATGAAAACACCCAGGAGAAAAGAGGAAGTCTGGACTTAGCAGCTAGAAATCCCACACCCTCCTGGCATCTGGGCAGATGTTTGTTTCCAGCTCTGTTCTTCAGAGCAACCTCACGCTGCTCATAGTTACTGTAGTTTATTGTTTAGACTGGGTGGTATTCCCTTTTTTAATAACAAATCGTTATGAAGAGAGATGCTCAGAGTGTTGATCTTTCTATGGGCCTCCCAAGAGTGCTTTATTTTTCATCGTTCACACACTTGCAATGTATATTTTGCATTTTGTCGATTTTTAATTATTATTATTTTTACCTGTTGTAAGCTGTTTTAATATAAGTAAATGCCAGTCTATAAATAAATGTAGTAGCTGTTGTTGCAATAATGACAATAGCAACAGCAACAAACAACATTATTATTATTATGATTATTATGATGATTATTATTCAGTGAATCCAAACTTAGTACTATGGGTTTTTGTCCTAATTTTAAAGGAGCTCTGTGAGGTACTGACTCAGTTTTGGGTGCTCAGAACCTTAGAATATGAGAATCATAGAGTTGGAGGAGGCCCCATGGACTGTCAAGTTCACCCCCTGCTTGTTGCAGGATCTCTAAATAAAGCATCTCTAGCAGGGAGCTGTGCAGCCTCTTTTTTTGGACGACATCCAGGGAGCGAGACTCACCACCTCTCTAGGCAGTTGGTTCCATTGCCAAAGTGTTCTTACTGTCAAGAGGTTCCTTCCAATGTTCAGCCGAAATGTACCATCTTGCAACTTCAAACCGTTAGACCTGGTCCTACCCTCTGGGGCAGAAGAGAACAGGCCTACCACTCCCAATCCTCTCTGGGGCAATGTCATGCCCTGTTTCCAGAACATGGACTGAAACAAGGGGCATGCCAGAGGCTGAATCAGGGGGCACGCTAGGCCCCGCTGTACAGGAAGAGGTTACAGAGCCACAAACAGAACAGCTCCAGCAGAAAGTCCTACCCCTTCAGACACAGAAGACAACTTACCAGTTCCCACCTTTGTTGAACACAGACCACAAAGAGAGCACCTATGCCAATCCCAGAGAATTTATAACCGGCAACAATTACTCAGGCAACAGCTGCATTAGGCAGCTGACCTATATAGCTGCCACCCTTCCCCTCAAGGAATTGTCAGAGCTTATCTGACCTTCCGCCATGCTGGATATCTCACTGAACTCCATGCCTGACTCTGGTTTACCCTGACTGACTTTGGACTCGCTTTCCCTTAGAATTTATTCTTTACCTTGTGCTTGCTGAATAAAAGTAAGTGACAAGCTGGGACCTGTTTGGTTTGGTTTGTTTGAATTATCAGCTGTGCTGCTGGGACTGAGATAGGACAGGCAGCCCTGGAGGTATTTGAAGAGTGCAACCCTGTCAGTCTTTAGTCTTCTTTTCACCAGGCTGAACATGCCCAGCTCCTTCGACCTCTCATATATTTTGTTTTCTGTCCCTCTTATCATCCTTATCATAGAATCCTAGAGTTGGAAGGGGCCTTATGGACTATCTAGTCCAACTTCCTGCTCAATGCAGCACCTCCATCTAGAGTATCCTCAGCAGCAGGTAGCTGTCAAGCCATTTTCTGAAGATGTCCAGAGAAGGAGACCCCCACCACCTTTCTAGGCAATCGGTTCCATTGTAAAACCACTCTTACCATCAAGAGGCTGGGATGAAATGCTTGGAAGACACTGTGGGATGGGAATGTACCTCTGCAAACCTGGGCCTGTCATTTGGGGTCCACTCTATCCCACCCACAGCAGTGGCTGATGGCATCCATATGTGAAGTGCATGCTTTCCAGTGTGTTGAACTTAGTCCTCCCATTTCTGGGATTCAAAGTTTGGAGAAGTCCTTAGCAATGGCAGCTGGAGACATCCGTGTCACAGTGAATCTGTTCTGGACTTCAGTCTGAACTTTAAAGAAGCTGAAATCAAGGTGCTGAACTCTGAAATCTCCAAACTAAGTCCAGTGCCTTGGATCATTCAATGAAGTTTCAGACTAAGAGCAGATTTTCCACCTTGCTAACATGGTAGTTGCCAACTGTTTGTGTGTGCACACCTGTGTGCCTTCACGTCGCCTGTCAACTTATGGTAACCTCATGAATTTCATAAGGTTTTGGTAGGCAAGAAATCGTCACAGGTGATTTTGTCAGTTCCTTCCTTTGCAATATAGCCTACAGCACCAGCTATTGGTTGGCGGTTTGCTGTCCAAGTACTCACTAGCGCTGACACTGTTTAGCTTGGTGCCTTCAGAGTATCTGGGCCCTGGTCACCAACTACATATTTGTTTTTTTATTTATTTAAAGCAGTGGTTCTTAACCTTTTCTTTACCAGAGATCCCCTTTAAATATCTTTTGTTGCTGTGAACCCCTAAGACTTAACACAATATTTTAAACCTTAAAGTGCATCAAATATTTCCTTAAAATTGCTCACCAGGGATCTTCAAATTGAGAGAGAAGGGAGAAATAAGTAAAGGCACATGTCCCCAAGAAGCACTGGAAGCAGAAGGAAGACTTTTCCCCTGCGTCTTCCCATCAGTTTAAGGCTGGAGTGGATTGATCAGCAATACAGAGAACCCAGCCGCTCAGCCAGCCAGCATTTGCCCTTCTCTCTTTTTCTCCTTCCCCTCTTTTCCAACTATCCAGTCTATCAGAAACACTCAAGCACCCTCCCCTTTTTCCTCCCTTCTAAACCAGGAAGAGAGGAGACCAATCATTTCCGCACGAGACTGTTATAGCACTATGATTCCACTTTCAACATCCTATGGAATCCTGGGGTTTGCAGTTTCGGGAGGGGCAGGCTGGCCCCTCCCGAAACTGCAAACCCCAGGATTCCATAGGAGGTTGAAAGTGGAATCATAGCGCTATAACAGTCTCGTGCGGAAATGGCCCAAGACTGGCAAGGGAGGGAGGAAGGGAAAAATGCAAAAAGGAAGAGGATTGAAGGCAAAAAAGAGGAGGTTGAGGCAACCCTTCTTTAAAAGACCACGAGGCTGCCTCCTTGTTTCCATTTGCAAGTGCACATACCTTTGTCTGAATTGGGTGGCAGCTTATTTTGACAACAGTGATCCCTCGCTCCAACTTCCAGTGTCTTGCCAGGGGGCTGCAACCAGCCACAGCAATGCCCCCTCTTCTCAGTGGACCCCCAAGGCAATAATAATAAAAAAACAATCAATACAACAATAAAAAACATTTTAAAAACACCTTAAAATCTGTTCCTTGAAGCAGTCTAAAAACAATCCTAGAATCCAGTTGTGAAGCAGTTAAAACAGGAATTTCAAATACTGACTGTCGGGCAGAACGAGACTGTTTGGGCTACCAGCTGTAAGGTTAAAAGAAATGGGGCCAGCTTGATGTCCTTGGGCAGGGAGTTCCACAGTTGAGACACTTCTATGGAGAAAGCCCAGTTACGTGTAGCCACCATACTAACTTCAAAAGATGTCGAGACAGGCAACAGGGCTTCTCTGAAGATCTCAAATTTCTGGCAGGCTCCTATGGGAGGGGATGATCTTTCAGATATCTTGGCCCCAAGTCGCTTAAGACTTTGTAGGTCGCCACCAGCACCTGGAATTGAGCTTGCAAGCTACATAATCTCAGCAACTCAGGTGTCCTTAGTTTCCACTCCCCTCCACAGCAACCCACCCTCCTCCGTTCTTCTGGCAAGATGCCTGCCTTAGCAATACCTGCCAGAGAGGAGCCAAACACATCACATGCATGCCGTGTACATATGTGTGTTTTCTTGTAGATGTTTGTCCAAGCTGTGCGTGTTTGCCATGCGTTTACCCACTTTCCCTTTGTTACTGCCCTGGCTAGCCCGAGCTTGGGGGATATAAAAAGATATCTTTTGGTATCAATAATTCGGCTTCACATACCCATTCCCCTCCACGTGCTTGCGAGGCCCCCGGACAAGCACGCACACAGGCTCCGCCGATAATCGCCGCAATATTCCAACACAATACAGACAGGCCAGAAATAGCCGACTCGCAGCTTCAGGAGACCTCAAGGCAAGTACCTCCATTAGGTATGCACGCGGCTTTCGAAAGATCCTCTGCCCCGCGCCAGCAGCTTGATGATCGGACTATGCACCGCTCAAGCACTCCACGTTTGCATACCGGCTACCCTATTGACAATTCGGCTATAATTCAATCATTCAAATTCTGACCTTTCGGAGGCTTTGTCTCCAGCCCCAAATCCATTGTTTTCCCCAAGTCCGAACTAGCCTGCGGTCACCATTCTCCTTATAAAAACCCCTGACTTTGAGCGCTTCCTCGGATCGCTCTTGGCTTCCATCCCGCCTTGCTGTCGCTTTGTCCGGCGAGCCTTCCCCTCGGCTCCCCGTGCTGAGATCCACGCTCCCCGGCTTCTCCGCTTCCGACCGGGCTTCAGGACAGGTGAAGTATCACCAAACCAACAACTCCTCTAAAAATCCCTCTATCCCACTCCAACCTTTATTTCTGTAGTTTCTCTGTGTGTTTGTGTTGCATACACTGATTGATTGTATTTTTAATAAAATTCACATTTGTTATTTCACTCCGGTGTGCTCCTTGACTCGGCCTGACCCCGTAGACGTTGGGTTCAAGATCTCGCTACGTTACCCTGCCTCTCGTATTGCTAGACAGTGCTCTTGACTAATTTCCCCAACTTGTATAATTTTAAGAGTAACTTGATGTCCCTCCCGGGACCCTCGGAAATCAGGGTAGCACCTTCGCCGTGGACTCAGAGCTAGGCTGAATGAATCCACAGTCACATCTGCAACAAGATGGGAATCTGGTAATATGGGAATTTAGCGGGGCTGAGACCAGCAGAGTTGCAAATCAGAATCAAATCCACCTGGAGTTCATTTCTCCACCTCCTCCTAAGTATCTGTCCTGAGAGACATGCAACTTTTGGCTAATCTCTTAATGAGGTTTCATTATCTTTCCTCATTTTAAGAGGTCTTACTGCTGTCAGATTTCATCGGCCCTCCAAACGAATTCTTCCCATGCTCCTAAGAGTAATATGCTCAGAGCATTTTATCTTCTTTCTCTCCAAAGGCTCAGAGGCCTTCCAAGAAACTGCCAACTTCCTTAGAGGAAGCTGACATTGATCTCGTACCTCTGGGCACGTGAAGTCATGTAGTGTTAGGCTAATGTCAAGTTGGAAAGAAAACTCATAAATTATCCAGTTCCCCGGTTGGGTTTTAAATAAGCAGTGAGTTACTGCTTCATAAAGATCTCAGAACCATTTCAGGGGGGCTCCTTAAAAACATCTGCTCGGCACAGAAACCTCATGAGCTATCAATTACGTACTGTGCTAGACCGATTTCCATTTAGCCTAATATTGTCAACTCTGACTGGCAGCAAGAGCTCTCCAAGTTTTCAGGCAGGTTTCATTCTTCCTAGCTCTGCCTAGAGACGTCAGGAATTGTACCTGGGACATGAGAAACTGCTTTGTAATGAGTTAGGTGCTTGGTCTCTTTATCTTAGGCTATTTCCGCACTAGACTGCTATAGCGCTATGATTCCACTTGCAACATCCTGTGGAATCCTGGGGTTTGCAGTTTCGGGAGGGGCCGGGCCCATCCCTACTTAGTACTAACAACTCTGACTGGCAGCCAAGGCTGTCTGTGGTTTCAGGGAAGATGCTTTCTTCCTAGCCCTCTGTGGAGATGCTGGGGATTTATCCCGGGACATCCTGCCTAGGAACAGGCTTTGTACTGAGTTAGGTTCTTGGTTCATATAGTCTAGTATTGTGAAGTCTGACCCGCAGCCACAGTTATTTCTATGTTTCAGGCAGGATTATTTTTCACAACTGGAGAAGTTGGGAATTGAACCTGAGGCCTTTTGCACAGGAGATATAAGAAGCTGCCTTATCCCAAGGTGGATCCTTGGCTCACCTAGACTAGTACAGCCAACTCTGACTGGCAGCTCTGGCTCTCTCCAGTACTCAGGCAGGATTCTTTACCTAGACTTACCTGGAGATCTCCGCTTTTCCATCCAGGTGGTCTCCCATCACGGTAACTAACCACACCCAACCCTGCTTAGCTTTCAAAATTAGAAAACACCATACAGTAGGGATGAAATTCATCATTCGTTTTCTTCTCAAAGGAAGCAACAAGTAACTTCAGCAATTTTATTCCTAGAAAGAAAACCATGTCGTTTTTGAAGCCTGTTCACAATTTGGGATTTTCTGCGCAAAATTTGCATGTGGTTATAGAAGTATTGGCTGGAGCCCTCTATCACGGTGTATATTACATAACTTTACATATAGTTAGCTACATAGCAGAGGAGCTGAGAAACCCTGTTATTTAAGGATGACGATCTGTGACGGGAAACCAGAAAGAGTGTCATGGTGCACACAGGGCTTTACCAATGCACACGCGCGCTCCTTGACTGGTGTCAGGATGGACCGATGAGCATTGGTCGCTTTGCTTTTTGGTTGCTTTTTATAATATTTTTATTGAAAATTTAATTTTCAAAATAAGAGCCCCCCCATCCCACTTCCACGCTTACATTTCCCAGTTGAATCTGCTTGTTTTCATTACGTAGATTCATACGTGCATAATTTCTGCTTAACAAAGAGGAAAACGATTACATTGGTGTGGGTTTTTTTATTTCTTGTACCTTTTTGTCTTTATCCAGTCCAAAACGACTCTCCATTCCCTTTCAAAATTCTGGATAGGTTTATTTTTCAAAGAAAATGTTAATTTTTCTGTCTCTACCATGTCTAGAACTTTTAACTTCCATTCTTCAATATCAGTATATTTCCTTTCTTTCCAATATTGCACATATGTCAACCTTGCAGCAGTTATTAAATATAATAGTATCTTCTGATGACATCTTATTTCTCTTTGTTGCCCTAACATATTTAGCAAATAAAACTCTGGTTTCATTTCAAAATTCAAATTACAAATTCTTTGGATTTCATCATGTATCTCCTTCCAAATTTTTTTTTGCTATCCTACAGGTCCCACCACATGCGAAAAAAAGACCCCACCTTTTCATCACATTTCCAACATCTTGCATTTCCATTTTTAGTTATTTTTTGTAATCTTTCTGGGGTCATGTACCATCTGTGCAACATTTTATAAAAATTCTCTCTTACATTTATATTTGGTGTGAATTTTATATCAGTTTTCCATGCTCTCTCCCAAGTTTCTAATTCAATTGAATGTCCAAGAACATTGGTCGCTTTGCCAGGTCCCCAACCGGGTAACCTGACGGCAGCCCCAGACTGGACATCTAGTTCCCATAGATGTCAGTCTACTTCCAAAGACACAGTCTCCAACAAGATTCCAGCCATTATTTTCTTTGCAGAAAAACCTATTTTCTGCACAGAAAAATCACATTCAAATTTTGCACAGAATAAGTCACAAACTTTGAAGAAAGGTCTGGAAATGATGAAGCCCTATGAGGAGCAACTTAGGGAGCTGGGTAAGTTTGGCCCAGAGACAAAAGGGCTAAGAGTTGACATGATAGCTATGTTTAAAGGATGTCATCTGGAAGATGAGGCAAGCTTGTTTTCTGCTGCTCCAGAAACTAGGACATGGAGCAATTGTTACTGCCCTGGCTAGTCCGAGCTTTGGGGATATTAAAAGATATCCTCTTGATATCACGATTCAGCTGCACCTTTCTATTCCTCTCCACGTGCTTGCGAGGCCACCGGACAAGCACGTAAACAAGCTCGACCATTAATAGCCGTAATATTCAAACTACAATACAGCCAGGCCAGAAATAGCTGACTCACTGCTTTAGGAGACCTCCAGGCAAGTACTCTAATTTTTAATTAATTTTATTGTGATTACATTGTATAAAACAACATTTCTCATTGTGCATTTTACCGAACTATTACCACTATCTTCCACTCCTCTCTGGATTTCAATAGTGTTATTTCATTGACATATCAACATTATGCATCGCATTGCCTTTGTTAACATACAAGATAGATCCTGCTCTTCGACCCTACTTCACATGTTCCATGATATTCCACTGATTTTTACTTCTAACTACTCATGCTACCATGAATTAAGAATTATTACCTGTCAACACCCTACCCATTTCTAGAACAATTTGCCATTCTTCGTTAATGTCATCATCTGATTTTCCTTTTAATCTCTGAGAGACTATATCTGCATTCTGATTTTCAATAAAAGTTGCCCACCATTGCTCAGGCAAGTCCCCTAATTGAGTACGCAAGCCACTTACAAAAGAGCCTCTGCCCCGCGATGGCAGCTTGATGGGTAAACTATGCAATACCCAAGTACTCTGCGTCTGCATACTGGCCACTCTATTGAGAACCTCTGCGATAACTCAATCATTTAGATGCTGACCTTTCGGAGGCTTTGTCTCCAACTCCAAATCTATTGTTTTCCCCCAAGTACGGCACAGCCTGCAGTCACATTCTCCTTATAAAAACCCTCGATTCCGAGACCTTCCTCCCGCCTTGCTGCCACTTTGCTTGGCGAGCCTCCCCTCGGCTCCGCGTGCTGAGCTACGTCGCACCCCAGCCTCGCTCTCTATTTTTCCGGGCTTCGGGACAGGTGAAGTATCACCCAAACCAGCAACCCCTCCAAAAATCCCTCTATACCACTCCAACCTTTATCTTCTTTAGTTATCTTATATGAGTGTGTCGCATACACTGTTTTGCTTGTGTTTAATAAGCATCATTTATTATTTGAACTTTTGTGTGCTCCTTGACTCGACCCGACCCCGTAGACGTAGGGTTCAAGATCTCACTAAGTTACCCTGCCTCTTGTCACGCTAGGCAGTGCTCTGAGCTGATTTTCCCCACCTTTAGTTGAGCACATTTTGGTGTCCCTCCCGGGACCCCCAGTACACAGGGTAACACAATGATTCAAATTGCAGAAAAGTGATTCCACCTAAACTTTGGAAAGTACTTCCTGATGGTAAGAGTTGTTTAAGAGTGGAATATGCTGCTGCCTGGGAGTGTGGTGGAGTCCCCTTCTTTGGAGGTTTTTAAAGGGAGACTGGATGGCCATCTGTCAAAGGAAGTGCTTTGATTGTGTCTTCCTGCGTGGCAGAAGGGTTGGAATGGATGACCTTTGGGATCTCTTCCAACTCAAGGATTCTGTGATTTGAAGATTCTCATCCATCTGGGATTCCTCTCACCAGGCTTTCTCAATGTTCAAAAAACAATGTTTTTTTGACAATTTTTCAACTATTTTCTAATATTATTTTTCCGTTCCTATCAGGAAGCTATTCCTTAAAGGGACCTATCCATTCTTGGCTTAAGCCAGATTGTTTCTTGTTCTGGTTCTAGGAATCCCTGGAGAAAGAGGACCTGCAGGACCCCGTGGAGCCAAGGGGGATGAAGGAGACATCGGACCACGAGGCATGCCGGGGGCCCGTGGAATCATAGGTAAAGTTTCTTCAGATCTGTGGCAGAGTGGAGAAAAAAATGGTTGGATATCAACCTGACCCCAGTTATCGGCGATTTGTACACATATTTGTACAGGTACAAATTGATTTCAGTAAACTTAGGGGAATATTAGGTGCCATCCCATGATCAGGTATACCAAAAGAGAAAGGAGTTTCTGATGGATGGAATTTCTTAAAAGTGAGAAATTGAAGGCACAATTTCTAACAATTCCGTTGAAGAGGAAAAATGGGAGGTGTCTAAAGAAACCGGGATGGGTGTCTAAAGAACTTTCAATGGAGCAAAGATTTAAAAGGGATATGTATAAGAAATGAAAAAAGGGAGAAATCACCAAAGAGGAATTGAAAGAAATAGCCAGCAAGTGTAGGGAGGAAGTCAGAAAAGCTAAAGTGCAGAATGAACTCAAGCTTTATGAGTCACTGTAATATAGGCATTGCTCCAAGAGTATGGCATTTGTTCTTTTCCTAATAACTCATTACATTCCATCTTTAGTGGTTGAAGAAACTCATCACTATGAGAAACTCATAGTGGTTGGAGAAACTCATGAAGAAACTCCCTCGACTAGATCGAGGGAGGTACTGGTACCCCTCTACTCTGCTTTGGTTAGACCTCATCTTGAATCCTGTGTCCAGTTCTGGGCACCCCAATTCAAGAAGGACACGGTCAGGCTGGAGCAGGTCCAGAGGAGGGCGACCAAAATGGTGAGGGGCCTGGAAGCCATGAAGCCCTATGAGGACAGACTTAGAGAGCTGGGTATGTTCAGTCTGCAGAAGAGAAGGTTAAGAGGGGACATGATAGCCGTGTTTAAATATTGGAAGGGATGCCATGTTGAGGAGGGAGTGGGCTTGTTTTCTGCTGCTGCAGAGACCAGGACAAGGAGCAATGGATTCAAGCTGCAGGAAAGGAGATTCCACTTGAACCTCAGGAAGAACTTCCTGACAGTCAGGGCTGTCCGGCAGTGGAATCTGCTGCCTCCATGGAGTGTGGTGGAGTCTCCTTCTTTGGAGGTTTTTAAGCAGAGGCTGGATGGCCGTCTGTCGGGAGTGCTTTGAGGGTGTTCCTGCATGGCAGGGGGTTGGACTGGATGCCCCCTGGGATCTCTTCCAACTCTACATTTCTAGGATTTCTAGGATTTCTATGATCTTAAAATTTCTTATAACATACTGCAAATAGTCTATCTGTGCCAGGAGTTTTCCTAGCTTTAACTTTCTTAACTGCTTCAAATAAGCTCCGTAGTTGTCACAGGCCAGTTCAAACTTTGCTTTTGTTCCAAACGTAGGTTATTTAATTGGAGTCTATCCAGCTAATCTTCCATATCTGAAATTCTTTTGTTGCCCCTCACATATAAATTTCTGTAACATTCCTCAAAGGCTTTTAAATTTTCACATTGTCTGTTACATACTGATCTCTGTTCCTGAGCCATTTCCGCACTACACTGTTATAGTGCTATTATTCCACTTTCAACATCCTATGCAATCCTAGGGTTTGCAGTTTAGCCAAAGGGCTCTTTGGTCTCAGTAAACTGCAAACTCCAGAGTTCCACAGGATGTTGAAAGTGGAGTAATAGCACTATAACAATGTAGTGCAGAAATGGCCCTCCCGAAACTGCAAACCGCAGGATTCCATAGGATGTTGAAAGTGGAATAATAGTGCTATAACAGTCTAGTGCGGAAATGGCCTTGCTCTGGAACCCATTCATTTGTCTTTTTAGCAGTCCAGGGCATCTGCAGAACTCTCCTCCAACACCACGTTTCAAACTAGTTGATTTTTTTTTTCCTTTCAGCTTTCTTCATTGTCCAGCTTTCACAACTAGACATAGAAATTGAATATAAAATACTGGGCAGAAACACGTGCAGTAAAATATCCAGACGCCCTTCGTCATCCAAATCTCCTTCACTGGAGGTTTTTAAACAGCGATTGGATGCCCCCGTTTCTTGGAGGGGTTGGTAATGGATTCCCACACTGATAGGGGGTTCGACGATGACCCTTGGACACCCAACTCTCCAATTCTGTGAAACCACGGTGTATTTGTATTGGGAGAGGAGAATTCTTTGATTGCATTGAGAAAAGTTTGTTGCTTATTCCAAACTGGCACGGATTTCTGCATTTTTTTTCCTTAGCTTCCCGATCACCTTGCCGCTAGAATTGAGATGTGGAGTAATAATTTTCAACATCTGCTCTGCTGTTTTGAAACCAAACAGTTGTAACAGAGGACTCTTTTCCTCCAGCCTAACTGAACGTTTCACTGGTTTTGCTGTTACATTGTTTTAGATTTCCCTTTCCCCCAGCCCCAGATCACTTTGGGTGGTTTTGCAGGTGGAATAAGCAAAGCAGAAATAAACACTGTGGGTGCAGGTGGTGTCCCTCCATGTTTCATAGAGCTGGAGGGGACCCCAGAGGACATCTAGTCCAACCACCAGCTGACACTGGAAGGTATAGCTAAAGCTCTCCCAAAAGATGGCCATCCAACCTCTGTTTAAAGAAGTCCACCATGCTCCAGGGCAGTCCATATTCTCCTGTCCAACGGCTCTTGCAGGCAAGAAGTTCTTCCTAACATTAAGGTTAGAATCTCTTTTCTTGTAATTTGAATCCATTGGTTGGTATTTTAGTCTCTGGAGCAGCAGAAAACCAGCTCTGTCCATCTTCAACATGAACGTAGGCCCTTCAGATATTTAAAGATGGCTATCATATCATCTCTCAGTCTTTTCTTCTCCAGGCTAAACTTACTGACCTCTCTAGGACTTGGTCTCCAGACCTTTGACCATCTTTGTCTCCTCGTAGGGCTTGGCTGGTTTTATAAACAGGAGTTGGATGTGCATCTTTCAGGACAGGATTAGTTGTATATTCCTGCTTGGCTGGGGTTGGACTAGATGGCCCTTGGGGTCTCTTCCAGCCCTTTGATTCTATGATATTTTGTGGTCTTTTTAAAACAGGTTTTGTCCTTCTTACTCCTCTACCCCTCTGTCGAGGATTGGGGGGCTGGGGACTCATCTCTCTGCCTGTGTGAAAGCACTCTCACTTTAACATCCAAAACCAAAGATGCAGACCTGTTTTGTGATGCCAACAGCATGGCTTCTTTTTCACCTGTGTGATGATTTAACTGTGGAACTCCCTGCCCAAGGAAGTCAGGGGTCCCGGCTCTTTTAATCCTCCTGCAGGCAGCCAGAACAGAGCCGCGTGGCACGCACTGTTCGAAACGGCTATTCTGACTATTTCAAAGCTGGATTCTAGGATCGTTTTTAGCCTGCTTTTAGGAGTTTGAAACGAGTATTTTAAGGCATTTTTAAAATGTTTTTAACCTTATATGGTTTTAGTTGGCTTTTATTTGTTCGTCGCCTCGGGCTGGGAGGTGACACAGAAATACGTCAAATTAGTAAATAAATAATTCATTAGAGATTATTAGCTCACATTCTTTTCAATATTTACAAGATCATAAGCTGAACCAACCCTTCTGGGATTCATGTTTTATGTTTAATACCATCCATTGAAGGGAGGAAAGAGAGAGAGAGAGAGAGAGACAGGATGGGAAGCAACACAGAAATACTATTAATAAATAAATAAATAAGCATGCAAGCAAGCAAGCAAGCAAATAATTAAATAACATACTAGAGATTGTTCACTCATGTTCTGTTTAACATTTGCAAGATTTATGTTTTAGGTTTAGGTTTAGTAAACATAAAAACATAGAAACAATGCTTTCTGTTTATGTTTAATACCATCCAATGAAGGGTTTAGATAGATAGACAGGCAGACAGACACTTTAAATTAACCTGTTTGCCAGATTAAACAGCCGCTGACATTCAAAAGCTTCTTGGGGGAGGAATTTCCCCCGTCTCCCTTGCTCCCTCCCTCTCCTAATCGCTCTGTCCCTGCTTCGCTGCAAAAATGCCATTTGATAAGCGACCAGCCCCAAGGTGCAAAGTCATATGGAATTTGCTGTCAGTCCCAGCCAACTAATTCCCTTTTAACCAAGGAGCCAATTAAACACACATGTTTCCTGGGCCTTTGTGTGGGTATGTGTGTGTGTGTTTGTAGCTGGCCGGCGTCCATGAACCACTTAAATGGTTCCCTGGTGTGTTTGCTGCTTTTTCGAGAGGTTGATCGGTTGATACCGTCAAACCTAAGAAATGCGCTGCTGGATCTGATGAGGCAGGTCCATCTGAGACCATCCACCTCCTCCAGGAGAGCTACAGGGGGCAAAATGAGGGCATTGCCCCCCCCCAGGTGAGAAGTCTTCCTCCCCAAATGAATTATTTTTCTTGAGTCCCTGAATTTCTAGCATTGTGGAAAGTGAGGCATTGAAAATCATTTCACACCTAGAACTCATCTGTTTGCTGTCTTTGCAAGCCCTCGGTGTCTGCCCCTTTGTTTTGGTGCCTAAACTCTATATCGAATGCTCAGCCGCAGTTTTAAGTGACCACAATGCTGGAGACTTGGAGATTACAAGAAAATTTAATGATGGGGGCAGAGTTCTCAATTGGGGCACAATGCCTTCATAGAATCATAGAATGATAGAATTGGAAGAGACCCCAGGGGCCATCGAGTCCAACCCCTGCTATGCAGGAACACCCATCAAAGCATATCCAACAGATGGCCAGCCAGTCTCTGCTTAAAAACCTCCAAAGAAGGAGGAGACTCCACCACGCTCCATGGAGGCAGCAGATTCCACTGCCGAACTGCGTTGACCGCCAGGAAGTTCTTCCTGAGGTTCAGGTGGAATCTCCTTTCCTGCAGCTTGAATCCATTGCTCCTTGTCCTGGTCTCTGCAGCAGCAGAAAACAAGCCTTCTCCCTCCTCGACATGACATCCCTTCAAATGTTTAAACATGGCTGTCACGTCCCCTCTTAACCTTCTCTTCTGCAGACTAAACATCCCCAGCTCCCTAAGGCGTTCCCTAAGCAGTTTCATCTCTCTTTCTCCCATACTTACACCCTTGCAATTCCTGCTTCCAAAGTAAGCCCAGCTGATGCACCTGGAAAACTCAAAAACTAGACAAGCAGGCAGATTTCAGTCTTGGAGGAGGGATAGAGGAAGATGCAAAACCATAACGCAATGGCAGGTGGCTCCCTTTGTCAGCAGCCAGTGGATCCTTTCTGTATTTTAGACCAAACTTTAAAGGTGCTGTCTGAGGAGCTGAAACTGAGGGAAGGAGCTGGAGGTGTTTAGCCTGGAGAAGAGAAGATTAAGTGGGGACATGCTAGTGATGCTTAAATATTTGATAGCGTGTCACGTGGAAGATGGAGCAAACTTGTTTTCTGCTCCTCAAGAGACTGGGACATGGAGGAATGGCTTCAAACTCCAGGAAAACATTAGGAAGAACATCCTAAACATTTCCACCTAAACATTAGGAAGAACATCCTGATCATATGAGCAGTTTGACAGTGGAATTGGCTGCTCCCTCCATGGAGTGTGGTGGAGTCTCCTCCTTCTTTGGAGGTGTTTAAACAGAGGTTGGGTGGCTGTCTGTCAAAGGAAGGGCTTTGATGGTGTCTTCCTGCGTGGCAGAAGGGGGTCAGACCCTGGAGGTCCCTTCCAACTTTAGGATTCTATGAATCTATGATGAAGCTCTGTATTTTAACAGGCGTTTGATGACTAATAGATTGTGCAAAAAGGGGCCATTTCCACACTAGAGTGTTATAGCACTATGATTCCACTTTCAACATCCTATGGAATCCTGGGGTTTGCAGTTTTGGGAGGGGCCGACCGGCCCCTCCCAGAACTGCAAACCCCAGGATTCCATAGGATGTTGAAAGTGGAATCATCGCGCTATAACTGTCTAGTGCAGAAATGGCCGGGGTTTTATAGTGGGGTGTTGCATTTCTTTTTTTGTTATGTCTGTGAAATAATTACCTACTGTTTCAGATTATACTTGTTCTGTTGCTGTTGTGATATGCCTACAAGTCAACTCTGACTCATAGTGACCCTCCGCTCAGGTGTTCCCGGCCAGATTTCTCCAGAGGCAGTTTGCTATTGCCTTCCTCTGAGGCTGAGAGAGCGTGACTCGCCTAATGTCCCACGGTGGCTTTCCATGGCCGATGAGGATCTGAACCCAGGTTCTCGAGAGCTTTAGTCCAACACTCAAAACACTAGCCATGGGGCATCTTAAGGATTATTCTTGAGGAAGTTTGCCATTGGGTTCTTTTGAGGATGAGAAAACATAACTTTCCCAAGGTCGCTCAGTGGGTTTTCATGGTCGAGCGGGGATTTGAACTCTGGTCTCCCAGAATTCTAGTCCAACACTTAAGCTACTGCCTTGAGCCATATTGATTTCTTGTTCTTTTACTCAAAGGAGGTCTGCCATTGCCTTCATCCAAGGCAAAGGGAGAGTGACCTGCCCAAGGTCATCACCCAGAAGGTTTTCACAGCTGAGTGGGATTCAAACCCTGGTCTCCGATATTCCTAATCCATCACTCAAACCACTAGCTTTCCATACCAGTGGAAGTGGGAACTCTCCTCTGTGTTTTAGTCTGAGATTTCAAAGAGACATTGGAGATGTATAGAATCATAAAACCATAGGTCCATCCGGTCCAATCTGCTTCTGCGATGCAGGAAGACACAATCAAAGCCCTCCCTTGGACAGATGGCCATCCAGCCTCTGCTTAAAAACCTCCAAAGAAGGAGGAGACTCCACCACACTCCATTGAGGCAATGGCATATTCCACTGCCGGACAGCTCTGACCGTCAGGAAGTTCCTCCTGAGGTTCAGGTGGAATCTCCTTTCCTGCAGCTTGAATCCATTGCTCCATGTCCTAGTCTCTGGAGCAGTGGAAAACAAGCCCGCTCCCTCCTTGACATGACATTCTTTCGAATATTTAAACATGGCTATCATGTCCCCCCTCAACTGTCTCTTCTCTAGGCTAAACATATGCAGCTCCCTAAGACACTCCTCGTGGGGCTTCGCGGCTTCCAGACCCTTCCCCATTTTGGCCGCCCTCCTCTGGACACGCTCCGGCTTGTCGACATCCTTCTTGAATGGAGGTGGTACCATTACCTCCCTTGATCTAGACACCATACTCCTCTTGATGCAACCAAGAATTGTGTTGGCCTTCTTGGCTGCCACATCACACTGCTGACTCATATTCAGCTTGTGGTCCACCAAGACTCCTAGATCCCTTTCACACGTACTGCTACCCGGCCACGTGTCCCCCATCCCATATTTGTGCATTCCATGTTTTCTGCCTGAGTGCAGGACCTTACATTTCTCTCTGTTGAAATTCATTTTGTTAGCTTTGGCCCAGTACGATTTTTGAAGGAATACCCTGGAAGTGACCATCTGGCAGAGAGGTAGTTCCCTTGAAGTTCAGATTAAAACCCAGAGCAGATTCGCTGCCCATTTTTCTGCTAGGGAGGCCTCTTTCTACCGCGGGCAGCATCTTGCACCCAGGAGCTGAAAGGCAAAAAGTAGCCTCTGCATTGGAAAAGATTTAGAAGGAGGTGTTTTGGGAAGGTATCTGCTCCTTCTGTTTCTCCCCCTAAGCCTGGGAAAAGGACAACCATCTGTTTCGGCTCTGTTCCCAGCTTGTAAGCCTTTATTCCCAGCATAATATTTCCTGATAGGCCCCCGACGGAGCCATTAAGGACTTGGAACAGCTGAACGTATTCATTATATCTGTGTGTCTCTGTGTGTGCATATGCGTGCATGCCCCCAGCCCCTGCCGTATCTTTAATAACAGACGGCCTCCGTGGAATACAACTTCTAACAGGCAAAAACGAAATAATCTCTCAGGAGGTGAAAACCCGGGAGGGCAAATATAGCTTTCAGGAGGCGAGGGGCAACCTTGCAGGTGCCAAATGAAAAATGTGGATGTTTTTGAGGCAAAAGGGGGATGTGGAGGAACAAGGCACAGTTTTCTGGAGCTGGGGCGCTTGCTTTCGGTGATATCCCAGCTTTTTCCTAATTATGGGACTCAAGGCAGCTGACGATACGCTTAAAACAATACAAATTAAAAACAGTGCAAAGGCCTTAATAAAATTGTGAGTATACGCTTTGAAAAACAATTGAACAATTTAATTTATGAAGTTGAATGTCGTAATAAAAGTTAGATGTCTGGATTACAGGGCTTTCTTCTCCCATGCACCCCGATTCTCTCATAAAGCTGCCGATTCGTCAGTGAATGCTGCTGCTCTGTGGAACATGAGATGGAAAGTTCTGAAATGAAAAGAAGAAAATGCAAAGAACTGATATGCTGCACCTGGGGAGAAGCAGAAGGTTCATTTCTTTTCACTTTTCCCTTCTGTTGAAAGCAGAATAAAAGTGCTCTCTCTCACACACAATCGGATACAACTCTGGAGGTCAAGATTTGAATCCCTACTTGGCTGTGGAAACCCACTGGGTGACCTTAGGCATGTCATACTCTCTCAGCCTCTGAGGAAGACAAGGGCAAACCACTCCTGAAGAAAGATGAAGGAATAGCGGGCATGCTCATCAAATTTGCAGATGACACCAAATTGGGAGGGGTTGCTAATTCGCCAGAGGACAGGAACAAAATTCAAAATGAGCTGGACAGATTGGAGAGCTGGGCCAAGGCTAACAAAATGAAATTCAACAGAGAGAAGCGTAAGGTCCTACACTTAGGTAGAAAAAATGGAATGCAGAAATATAGGATGGGGGACACGTGGCTGGATGGCAGTACGTGTGAAAGGGATCTAGGAGTCTTAATAGACCGCAAGCTGAACATGAGTCAGCAGTGTGACGCGGCAGCCAAGAAAGCCAATGCAATTCTCGGCTGCATCAGTAGGACTATGGTGTCTAGATCGAGGGAGGTACTGGTACCACTCTACTCTGCTTTGGTTAGACCTCATCTTGAATCCTGTGTCCAGTTCTGGGCACCCCAATTCAAGAAGGACATGGTCAGGCTGGAGCAGGTCCGCAGGAGGGCAACCAAACTGGTGAGGGGCCTGGAAGCCATGAAGCCCTATGAGGACAGACTTAGAGAGCTGGGTATGTTCAGTCTGCAGAAGAGAAGGTTAAGAGGGGGCATGATAGCCATGTTTAAATATTTGAAGGGATACCATGTAGAGGAGGGAGAGGGCTTGTTTTCTGCTGCTCCAGAGACCAGGACAAGGAGCAATGGATTCAAGCTGCAGGAAAGGAGGTTCCACCTGAACCTCAGGAAAAACTTCCTGACGGTCAGGGCTGTCCGGCAGTGGAATCTGCTGCCTCAATGGAGTGTGGTGGAGTCTCCTTCCTTGGAGGTTTTTAAGCAGAGGCTGGATGGCCATCTGTCGGGAGTGCTTTGAGGGTCTTCTTGCATGGCAGGGGGCTGGACTGGATGGCCCCTGGGGTCTCTTCCAACTCTACATTTCTATGATTCTATGATTCTAATCTTCCCAGGGAAATCCCATGATAGGTTCATCTTAGGGTCACTCCCAAAACTGCACACCCCAGGATTCCAGAGGATGTTGAAAGTGGAATCATCGCGCTATAACAGGCTAGTGCAGAACTGGTCATGGTGGCCAAAAGCAGGAAGGGACAGGAAGCCCACCAGAAGGACACGATCCCAGTTTTGTACCCTCCTGCTCATCTCTCTCAGCGGCAGGTGCCAAAGGCCATATTGCCTCTGAACCGAGAGCCAGGATACGACCATCATAACTGCTGGCCCTCTGGAACATGATGAAATCCAAAGAATTTGTAATCTGAATTTTGAAATGAAACCAGGGATTTATTTGCTAAATATGTTAGGGCAACAAAGAGAAATAAGATGTCACCAGAAGATATCATTGTATTTAATAGCTGCTGCACGGTTGACATATGTGCAATATTGGAAAGAAAAGAAATATATTGATATTGAAGAATGGAAGTTCATAGAATCATAGAAATGTAGAGTTGGAAGAGACCCCAGGGGCCATCCAGTCCAACCCCCTGCCATGCAGGGATACCTTCAAAGCACTCCCGACAGATGGCCATCCAGCCTCTGCTTAAATACCTCCAAAGAAGGAGACTCCACCACACTCCCAGGCAGCCGATTCCACGGCCGGACAGCCCTGACCGCCAGGAAGTTCTTCCTGAGGTTCAGGTGGAATCTCTTTTCCTGCAGCTGGAATCCATTGCTCCTTGTCCTGGTCTCTGGAGCAGCAGAAAACAAGCCCTCTCCCTCCTCTACATGGCATCCCTTCAAATATTTAAACATGGCCATCATGCCCCCTCTTAACCTTCTCTTCTGCAGACTGAACATACCCAGCTCTCTAAGTCTGTCCTCATAGGGCTTGGCTTCCAGGCCTCTCACCATTTTGGTTGCCCTCCTGTGGACTTGCTCCAGCTTGACCATGTCCTTCTTGAATTGGGGTGCCCAGAACTGGACACAGGATTCAAGATGAGGTCATGAGGTTTTGAGATGAGTTAAAAGTTTTAGATATGGTAGAGATAGAAAAGATAGCATTTTCTCTGAAAAATAAGCCTGTCCAGAATTTTGAAAGGGAATGGAGAGTAGTCCTGGATTGGATAAAGATTTAAAGATAAAAGAAATGGAAAAGAAACAATGTAGTCGCTTTCCTTTTTGTTAAGCAGAAATTATGCATGTAAATGAACGTATGTAATGAAAATAAGCAGATTCAACTGGAAAATGTAAGCTTGGAAGTGGGGAGGGGGGATTTTATTTCCAAAATTAAATTTTCAATAAAAAATCTTTTAAAAAAAATAAAAATAACTGCTGGCCCTCAATAGACCCAGTGGTGGCAGGTTGTTTCCATGCCAGTGAGTTGGGGAATCAGCTCTGAGTTACAGTCGAGACTTTAAAGAAATGGCTGTCCCAGTTTCTGAGCAATTTTCTGTCAAAGGCCGTTTCTACATGGCATCGGTAAAACATAGTAGCTGCTGGTGGTATTTGTTTCAGGGACCACGGTTCCACCCGATGTTGTAGCAATCCAATAGCCATCCTGTCTACTATGGAAAAAATCCATTTTGTGCCAGCTTCTCCGCATATACGTTGTATGACACCCCAATACGGAAATATTAAATGTGCTTTACTGCACATTAAGAAAATGGCAGTGCCGGCAGGAGGCCAATCAGGGCCGGTGGGGCCAGGCAAAATATGGAAGAGACACTCGACTTCAATTTGCATTAATGCTCAGAGGTGCAGAACACGGTGTCACTACTGCATCTCCAGAGAATCCACCTTAACTACAGAAAAGATCCGTTAATGGCATCTCATGCAGAATGGGCCAAAGTTTGCAATGGATCCACCACTCCACAGACAATGTGGTCACCATCTATTGCTGGAGAAACCACAACCCATTCCTCCATCTCTGTCTCTCTGAATTTGTCCAAACTATTTTAGAAGCCTTCCAGCCTCATTGGCTTCAATATATCTTATGGCAGTTGCAGAGAAATCCTGTGCCACAATTGCTTTGTGACGAATGGAGAAGAATATTCAAAAATATTTTGGAAGTTGTTGGAAAAAAATGTCTTTCTTGGGTATCGGGAAACCTTGACAAAGAGAATTGCACTTCAAGACTCATTCTGCGCAAGTTCACGCATGAATTCTTTGTGCAGAATACATGATCTTCAGCACAGGAAATAGCATTTTCTGTACATAAAATAATATTTATATCCACATTATTTTCTGCATAGAAAATGCGGTTTCCTGAACAGAAATATTGCTTTCTGGACAGAAAATGCAGTTTCCTATACAGAAAATGATCTTTTTTGGGGGGGCGAAAAACACTTGAAAATTTTGAAGTCCCAAGTTGCAAATAACTTTCAAAAACGGTAATGTTGAGAGATGGGAAGAAAATTGTTAAAATTACTGGTTGCTCCCTTTGAAAATGAAATTAGTGAAGAAATGTGATTGTTGTGTGTCTTCAATAGCAACAGCATGTATATTTCTACACCGCTTATCAGCTAAGTGTTCTCTAAGCAGTCTTACAATGTGTGTTAGCTAATTGCCCCCAACAAGCTGGGTGCTCATTTTACTGACCTGCAGAAGGATGGAAGGCTGAGTCAACCTGGAGCCCGGCAGGATCGAACTCACAGCGTTGTGGCTGCAGGACCGGGTTTTAACCACTGCACTGCCAGGGCTCCTGACTTATGGGAGATCCTGTCATGGAGCTCTCTTGGCAAGATTTGTTCAGAGGGGGGTTGCCATTGCCGTGGCAGAGCTTGGAGGGGGGTGAGGAGGGGCCGCCGTGCAGGGGCGTGACCGCGGCGCACAGGGGCATGGCCAGGGCACACGGAGGCACGGCTACAGATTTGGCCGCCCCAAAAACATTGCCGTCCGGGGTGAATTGCCTCCATTGCCCCCCTGTCCCTATGCAACTGTGCCTTTGCCTTCCTCTGGGGCTGAGAGAGTGTGACTTGCCCAAGGTCACCCAGTAGGATTCCATAGCCGAGCAGGGATTTGAGCCCTCATATCCAGAGATGTCAGCCAATGTTCTAACCTCTTACACCATACTAGCTGTCAGTGAAAAATTACTGCCCTGTTTGCGAGGTAGGCTGCCCGTGCATGCTTTCTATCCAGTTGTCAGGATGCTGCCACCAAACCTCTTTCCTCTTTTAATACCAGTATTCTGCTTTTGCTTCTACTTCTGGGGAGCCCGGAGTGAAACTCTGGCCATTTGTCTGGGGAGAGCAGCACAGGCCTGGTGCATCTGCTTCCAGGCAAGGACAACCTGTTCTCTTTTGCTTTCTTTTGGGAAAAATAAGGAATCCTAGATAGGCGAGCTATATGGTTGGGCAGGTGGAAGGAGAAACTGTTCTGTCCCCCCTCTCGGAAGCTCACGCTTGAATTTCAGATCCAAAGTAGGAGAAGTATTTTATTTCAAACAGGGTTGAGCAAAGTGACGGCATGTGGCCCCCAGTTCTCACTTGGTGGACCTTGAATCCGCCAGACTCTTGACTGCTCTGTTTCTGGAGCTGAATTGCTTCTTCTGGAAGGATCCAGGACAGAGGTGCCCAGAACATCGAGTTCTGGGCACCTCAGATCAAGAAGGATGTCGACAAGCTGGAGTGTGTCCAGAGGAGGGAGACCAAAAGGGTGAAGGGTCTGGAAGCCATGAAGCCCTATGAGGAGCGGCTTAGGGAGCTGGGGATGTTTAGTCTGCAGAAGAGGAGGTTAAGAGGGGACAGGAGAGCCATGTTTAAATATTTGAAGGGATGTCATGTTGAGGAGGGAGCAGGCTTGTTCTCTGCTGCTCCAGAGATCAAGACAAGGGGCAATGGATTCAAGCTGCAGGAAAGGAGATTCCACTTGAACCTCAGGGAGAAATTCCTGACCATCAGAGCTGTCCGGCAGTGGAATCTGCTGCCTCGGAGGGTGGTGGAGTCTCCTCCTTCTTTGGAGGTTTTTAAGCAGAGGCTGGATGGCCATCTGTCGGGAATGCTTTGATGGGTGTTCCTGCATAGCAGGAGGTTGGACTTGTTGGCCCCTGGGGTCTCTTCCAACTCTAGGATTCTAGGATTCCTCAACCACCTGTTCAGGTCTTGCAGATACAGGGTTGTGTCTTCCTTGACTGAGTCTCTCCTTTTGTAATGGGGTCGTCCTCTTTTCCTACTGCCTTGCCAAGCATTATGGTCTTTCCTAGGGAGTCTGGTCATCTCGGCACATGGCCAGAAGAGGGTTTACATACCAATAAAGGGGTCTGAGAGCAAATCAAGCTGGAACTGTCACTAGAAGCCAGAACAGCTGAGACAGTCTTACTTTGGGCAACGTGACTCCATTGGAAAAGGACAATAATGCTTGGTAAAGCAGAAGGCAGTAGGAAAAGAAGAAAACTGAGCTACGGATGCACAGACTCAGCCAAGGAGGCCACGACTGTAAATCCTTAACTTATTTTATTCTTGCCATGGAAGGATGAATAATTATAGCAATTCCTCACTTCTCCCCTTCTGTAGTAGAAAATGAATGAATTAATGGATATTCCCCCCACAGTATTCTCCCTTTATTCACACATCCCAAAGTGTTGCAAAGGAGCTGAACAAAAATCTTGCTTTCTGCGCAGAGAAAAAGATTTCTTGCCTAGAAAACAGTGGTTTTTGCCCAGGAAAGAAAAGGTATTTTGTGTAGAAATCTTGTTTTCTGTGCTATAAAATGCCTCCCCCCCCCCAAAGAAAAAACATGTGTTCCTCGGCAACATTTCAGGATATCTGAACACTGGGAAAAACTCTTGGAAGGTTCTCACTGGTCTATTATTCCTCCTAATGAGGATTTTCTGACTGTTGCAACCGAGGGATGAATCATAATGGATATTCTTTCCATTCTCAGCTTTGCGTAAGCTGAGCAGGGCTGTTAAGAAAAAGGCTCTCTTGGAGGTCTCCCATTTAGGTGAAGACAACATAGAACAGCATAAATTTAATTGCATAATCATGAGCCTGTCTGAGAAATTGGGGAAGGAGGATTCATTATCTTGCTTTCGGTTCCCTGCCAGGAAAATGGGAATATTAGTGAATTAGCTCACATCCTGTCTGTGAGTGTGAGTTGGATCATTAGCTGCAATCTTGTTTTGCATGCAGTTTGCAGCGATGTGAAAACAAGGATCACTTTGAAAAAGATGTGTCCTCATGTACTGTGGTTGTTGGCTTGCACTGGACATGTTAGAAAGAAGCGTCTTCATCTATCAGTTCTCTGCTAATCTGTCCTCGAGGGGATGAAGAGGGAGATAAAACTTTCTGGAAATGAAAAGAGCCCTCCAGACTGCTGGCGGCAGTGCCAAGGCAAACAGAGACGGGTAGTGCCAAGAGGCTAGGATCAACTTAATGCTAACAAGGGAATCCATCCCATCTTGGCTGCAGAGCATTTCCCAAGCCTGAAGGGGAAGCAATGGGCACATGGAGCGAGACTTCATATCCTCAATGTCCAGCTCAAATTTAGAGATTATTCACGGTACATTTTTCATTTCCTGGACTGCTTTGCTTTGTTATCGATTCATTCCGATATGACCAAATGTACTATACAGAAGGTCTGGAAGCCAGGAAGCCCTCTGAGGAGCGGCTTAGAGAGCTGGTATGTTTAGCCTGGAGGAAGTTAAGAGGTGACAGGAGAGCTATGTTTAAGTATTTGAAGGGATGTCATATGGAAGATGGAGCAAGCCTGTTTTCGGATGCTCCAGAGACTAGGACACGGAGAAGTGGCTTCAGAAGAGATTCTACCTAAACAATAGGAGGAACTTCCTGGCAGTAAGAACAGTTTGACAGTGGAATACACTGCTGCTTCAGTGGAGCATTGTAGAGTCTCCTTCTTTGGAGGTTTTTAAAGAGAGGCTGGATGGACATCTGTCAAAGGGAGGGCTTTGATGGTGTCTTCCCGCATGGCAGAAGGGGGTTGCACTGGGTGGCCCCTGGAGTCTCTTCCGACTCTAGGATTCTATGTTGAAGAACAAGCCAGTATGGCATAGTGGTCTGAGTGTTGCACTACAACCACAGAGTCGGCAGTTCAGTTCCCAGCTCAGCCATGGAAACCCACTGGGTGACCTTGAGCACATCACACACTCTCAGCCCCAGAAAACCCTAAGTTAGGTTCACCTTAGTGTTGCCATAAACCACCATGCTATCTCTTCCATCCCCTCACTGAAAGGAGAGAGGATTAACTGTATAAAATATGGAATATTGGGGAAAGAGGTGGTATTTCAGAAGGTCCCACACTTAGGCAGAAAAAACAGAATGCACAAATATAGGATGGGGGACACGTGGCTGGATAGCAGTACCTGTGAAAGGGATCTAGGAGTCTTCGTAGATCACAAGCTGAACAGGAGTCAGCAGTGTGATGCAGCAGCCAAGAAAGCCAATGCGATTCTTGGTTGCATCAAGAGGAGTATGGTGTCCAGATCGAGGGAGGTAATGGTACCACTTTATTCTGCGTTGGTTAGGCCTCATTTAGAATCCTGTGTCCAGTTCTGGGCACCTCAATTCAAGAAGAATGTTGACAAGCTGGAGGGCTTGTCCAGAGGAGGGCAACCAAAATGGTGAAGGGTCCGGAAGCCACGAAACCCTATGAGGAGCGGCTGAGGGAGCTGGGGATGTTTAGTCTGCAGAAGAGAAGGTTTAGAGGGGACATGAGAGCCATGTCTAAATATTTGAAGGGATGTCATGTCAAGGAGGGAGTGGGCTTGTTTTCTGCTGCTCCAGAGACTAGGACAAGGAGCAATATATTGAAGCTGCAGGAAAGGAAATTCCACCTGAACCTCAGGAAGAACTTCCTGATGGTCAGAGCTGTCCAGCAGTGGAATCTACAGCTTCCTCCAAGGAGCTTGGTGGAGTCTCCTCCTTCTTTGGAGGTTTTTAAGCAGAGGCTGGGTGGCCATCTGTCAAAGGGAGAGCTTTGGTGTGTGTTCCTGCAGGGCAGGGGGCTGAACTGGCTGGCCCCTGGGGTCTCTTCCAACTTCATTATTCTCTGATTCTATGATATGGGCCTATAGCAGCAGAGGGGAGGAGGCTCCCTGATTTGAGGTCTATCGGGACCAGAGAAAAAGTCTGACCAGGGGAGGGGTCAGATGCGTAAGAGGTGAAGCCTTATCTGACTCCTCCTTTCCAACTGCCAAAGTCCTATGTGCTGCAATCAGGAATCATCTTCCATGCTGAAACTGGATCAGTGGCCGCTGCCCTTGGAGGCACAAGGCGAGACAGAGGAAAGCAGGAGGTCAGAGGCACCCAGCGGAGATAGATCAGTCCCATCGTCTATGAGAACATCCTGGAGGACTCTCTTCTCAGCCTCTTGGCTAAGATCAAATGTAGTATCAAAAGTCAGAAATTACTTGAAGGCACACACCAGCACCACGTTGCAGGTGGGGCAAGCTTATTTTCTGCTGCTCTAGAGACTAGGACATGGAGCAGTGGCTTTAAACTACAAGAATAGAGGTTCCACCTAAACGTTAGGAGAAACTTCCTGACAGTAAGAGCAATTCAGCGGTGGAGTCCACTGCTGCCTCAGTGGAGTGTGATGGAGTCCTTTAAAGAGAGGCTGGATGTCCATCTGTCAAGGAGAGTGCTTGGATTGTGTCTTCCTGCATGGCAGAAGGGGGTTGGACTGGATGGCCCCTGGGGTCTCTTCCATCTCTGTGATTGTATGGGCATTTCCACACTAGACTGTTATGTTGCTATTATTCCATTTTCAACATCCTATGGAATCCTGGGCTTTGCAGTGTAGGGAGGGGCCTTTAGAATTCTCAGCCGGAGAGCTCTTTGGCCTCAGGAAACTACAAACCCCAGAATTCCACAACATGTTGGAAGTGGAATAATAGCACTATGACAGTGTAGCGTGGAAAGGCCTTATGATTCTATGATCGAGGTCGGACTGCTGTGTTGCCCCTTGTGTATTTCGGGGGCACTGCCCCTCTTTTTGCCATTCCAGAAGCCTCCACTGATAATGGAACGTGATTGCCTCTCTTCCGACATGGCCTGATCAAGGTCTTAGTATGAGGTCTTCTCTCTCCTCGGGGAGACGGTTTGCATGGGGCTCAGTCCATCATTTTCCCTAGAACGCTCAAAAAAACCGGTTAATATATACAGAATGACAGGTGGGGACATTTTTTCATAGGTGGTGGACCTGTAAGATAGCAAGGAAATTTTGGAAGGAAATACATGATGAAATTCAAAGAATTTACAGTTTAAATTTTGAAATGAAGCCAGAGTTTTATCTGTTAAATATGTTGGGGCAACAAAGAGAGATAAGATGTCATCAGAAGACATTGTTATATTTGATAACTGCTGCAAGATGGACGTATGCACAATATTGGAAAGAAAGGAACTATGTTGATATAAAAGAATGGAAATTAAAAGTTCTGGATATGGTAGAGATAGAAAAGTTAACATTTTCATTAAAAAAATAAGCCTATCCAGAACTTTGAAAGAGAATGGAGAGAAGTTTTGGACTGGATAAAGACATAATATAAGAGAAGGAAAAGGAATAAAGTAAGATTGTATGTGATGTAAGGCAACAATGCTATAAAGTAATGTATTACGCTGCAATATAACAATGTTAGATGTAACAATGTAAGATTATCTTTTAAACAGAAACTATGTACGAATGGAATGTAAGCAAGCAGACTCAGCTGGAAAAAAAGAAAAAAAGCTTGGAAGTGGGGAAGGGTTTTTTTTTATTATGTTCATTTTAAACCTTAATAAAAATACTTTATTAATTTAGAGTCCCAGGCACCTCTGTTGTTCTGCAATATATATGTATATGTATATGTATATACTGCAGAATGACAGAGGTGCCTGGGACTCTAAATTAATAAAGGTTCAGTCTGAATGTTAAAGGATCTCTTTCTTTCTTTCTTTCTTTCTTTCTCCTTCTCTCTCTCTCTCTCTCTCTCTCTGTCTCGGTGCTTAAAAAAAAACAGTTTCAGTCCCTTGGACAGCTCCTTTAAAATCTGGACTAAAATCCAGATGTGATTTCCCATCCTGCTGACATGAGGCCACTCCCGAAACTGCAAAGCCCAGGATTCCATAGGATGTTGAAAGTGGAATAATAGCACTCTGACAAGCTAGTGCAGAAACGGCCATGGATGCCGCCAGCTGCTGCTTCTCAGAAGTCAGGATTTATTTTTTCCCCCCAAACGCTGCATATGTCTTATGTTGACAGTTTCTTCAGAACCAGACACCGTTCCTGCATAGAAATAGAACAGAACTTCCTGTACATAAATCCTTTGGGAGTATTTTAAGTAACCTGCATTCGTCTCCAAGATACCTGGGATTCGTCCTCCTTGGATATTTTTGCTAAAGCTCCGTTCTCCACAACTGCTTGAGCTCTTTTCAGAATCGCAGAGTCTCAGGCCATTTCCCGGGGTTTGCAGCCTCGGGAGGGGCCAGGATTCCATAGGAAGTTGAAAGTGGAATCATAGCGCTATAACAGTCTAGGAGGGAAACGGCCTTAAAGTTGGAAGGGCTGGCCAACCCTCTGCCAGTGCAGGAATCCACAGCTAAAGTAGAATGGCAGAATCCTACAGCTGGAAGAGACCCCCAAGGGCCCTCCAGTCCAGCCCCCTTTCTGCCATGCAGGAAGACCCACTCATAGCCCCCCCAGCAAATGGCCTTTCAGCCTCTCTTTAAAAGCCTCCAAAGAAGGAAGAGACTCCACCATACTCCCAGGCACTTCACTGAACCTTATTATCTTTTCCTGTGAGTTGCATTTCGGATATGCTCTCTAGACATATAACAAGTTCTTTCATACTACAACTCCCCAGATCCCTGGCCATTGAGAGTTGTATCTAAAAGATCTTTTAAAAAAAAAAAATCCGTGTCTCAGAACCCAAACTTCTTCTGCACTAAGTAAGACCTTACCTGGAATAATACTGTGTCCAGATCAGGGCACCACAGTTCAGGACAGATAACTGACAGGCTGGAACATGTCCAGCGGAAGAGCAACCAAAATGGTGGAGGGTCGGGAAGCCATGAAGCCCTGTGAGGAGCGGCTTAGGGAGCTGGGGATGTTTAGCCTGGAGAAGAGAAAGTTAAGTGGGAACATGAGAGGTATGTTTAAATATCTGAAAGGATGTCATATGGAAGATGGAGCAAGCCTGCTTTCTGCTGCTCCAGAGACCAGGATATGGAGCAATGCCTTCAAACCACAGCAAAACCACTTAAACATTAGAAGGAACTTCCTGATGGTAGGAGCAGTTTCACAGTGGAATAGGCTGCTGCCTGGGATTGTAGCAGAGTCTCCATCGTTGGAGGCTTTTAAACAGAGGCCAGATGGCCACCTGTTGGGAATGCTTTGATTGTGTCTTCCTGAACGGCAGAACGAGTTTGGACTTGATGTCCCTTGGGGTCTCTTCGAGTTCTATCATTCTATGACTCTGTGATCTGACACAGATCAGACACAGCAAACTCTTTTGGACAGAAATCTCAAAATTCTGCAACATCCATAGCTAATGAGAATTGTAATTTTAAAAAAAAAACAGAAAAAGAAAGACAGACAGACAGACAGAAGGAAAAATTAACCTCTGCTGCAGAGCCAAAACTTCCTTTGCAGTGACTAGGTACTGACTCTAGATGGGGCAACATCTTTTGCACTACAACTCCCAGAATCCCCCAGATTCCATTGGTATGAGAGTTGCAGCCCAAAATATTTTCCTTTCCCTTTTTTTTTAATGCTCTGCTTCTGAACCTGCTTTTTTTAATGCTTCTGCAGTCTTTCTGCTCTGCTTTTTTTAATGCTTCTGCAATCTTTCTTTGCAGCGAGTGAGTGCCTTCTCCAGACACAGAAAGCAATTTTGGACCACCAATCCCAGAATCCCCTAGCAACCATACCCAACAGGATTTGTAATCCCCAGTGATCTAGATGTGCAATGAGTGGGTGGTGTCTCTAGATAGCTGTAAAAGGAACAGGGAAATGGGAAAAGAAAACGTTGACCCCTAGTCCTGATGCACATTGGGAAGATCCCACAAACACTCTCCAGACCTGAGCCGTTTCCTATCCCACTAAATTATCCAGACGAGCTTTTGGAGGATGCAAATGAGAGCCATGCAGGAGGCTGGAGAGGAAAATGGGGCTATATGGGGGGGAGTGTACAAGATATGGGGCTGAGAATGCTTAACAAGACACAAATGGCAAGAGGTGCCGCCCAGCACCGACTTGCACATGCTGGGCATGGAGCCAAGAGGAAACGGAGGCCATGCATTTGGGGCAGGGGGGCAGAGGGGGCATTTTAGGCGTGGGTGGGTAAAAATCAAGAGGTCTGGCAGTTGCTGCTCCTTACGCTCCCCCCACCAAAATATTGTATGTCGGGGGGAACACACCGACGCTGGTATGCCAAGCATTATGTTCAAGAAAGCTTGGTGCTCAATACAGATTATCTGGAGTCTTATTGGAGTACATCTGCAGTACATAATTGTAAGCAGTCTAAACTGATATTATATTTAGCAACTTCAGCAACAATTAATTTTGCACAAAAGTGGAAAACTGAAGAAAAACCTTTGATGGCTACTAAAAGTGCGGGTAGAAATGGAAAAATCTACAATGTCGTTAACAGAAAAATCAACTCAACAATTTGAGAAAGTAGAAACTGATTTTGGAACACGTTAAAAAAGAGGGAGAAAAAGAAGCTATCAACAGATGAAGTTATTTTGGAATATATTAAAAAGGGGAGAGAGAAAGAAGGTATCAAAAGACGAAGTTATTCAAAAGATATTTAATAGTATCTGAAGTTTTACAAAATGTTAGTATTACATGTGCTTAATAATTGAAAATTGGTGAGATTAACATAAAAAAAATAAAGAGAGCAATTTGTAGGAATAAATAAGTTATAAATCAAGTGAAAAGTGGTAAAATGGAAGATAGATGGCGGAAAGAGAGAGGAAATCCTTATGTATTTTAAACTGAGAATGGTTGTGAAAGAAAATGAAACTGATACCTGTTGATGTATATTTGGATATATTTTTAATTAAAAAAATTGTGAGCAATCTGATGCCATTGCTAACTGCCATGTCCCCAAACTTTGGATTCCTGAGTTTTAGAGATTTACGAGGTTTTCTTTTTCCAAATTTCTTCAGCCGCAGTCCAGTCCCACTCAGCATGCTAGTCCATGGACCACTGCCAGTCTGTGGTGACCTCAGGCAGGTCACACTCTCTCAGCCTCAGAGGAAGGCAAAGACAAGCCCCTCTCTGAACAAAACCTGCCAAGAAAACCCTGTGATAGCCTTGTCTTAGGGTCACCATGAGTTGGAAAGATCTTGTTGGAAAACAACAGCCCTCCACAACAGATTGCTTAGGAAGCGGTTCTCTGTTGTACTCTCTCGCAGTTTGACAGTGGAATCTGCTGCTGTCTCCGCGGAGTGTGGTGGAGTTTGGAGGTTCTTTGGAGGTTTTTAAGGAGAGGCTGGGTGGCCGTCGGTCAAAGGGAGGGCTTGGATGGCGTCTTCCTTGCACGGCAGAAGAGGGTTGGACTGGAGGGCCCTTGGGATCTCTTCCGACTCTACGATTCCACGGTTCTATAATCTATTTCAGGTTTAGGACTAAACACCATAACGGCTCTTTCAGACTTCAGAAGAAAAACTTGGAGTGGATTTAACGCGCCACTAACCTGGGGCCTTTCCGCACTCGGCAGCTATAGTGCTATTATTCCACTTTCAACATCCTGTGGAGTCCTGGGTTTTGGAGTTTAGGGAGAGGCATTTAGAATTCTCAGCCAGATTGCTCTTTGGCCTCAAGAAACTACAAACCCCAGAATTCCACAGGCGATTGAAAGCGGAATAATAGCACTGTAAGAGTGCAGTGCAAAGCCAGCACGCACTGTCAGATTTAGCATGCCCTCAACACCTTCCTTTCTACTTTACAGAAATATAACTCAGTATTTGTTCTTCGCTTTGCAGGTGATCGAGGCCCAAAGGGAGAAAAAGGGGAGAAAGGTGACCGGGGAGGAGGAGAAACAGGTAAAACTTAATTTGATCATGGATTCACCTCCCTTTTGCCCCCTCTATTGCTTTGAACTTTACGGGAGAAGAGGGCGGTTGGGCGATGGGAGCTTTTCCATCCAGCTCAGGTGCAGCTACACCCGCTGAATTTCTGCCTGTATTGTGGCAATTGAAGACACGTGTTCCCAGTTTTATGCAATGAAGAGCATGGCTTTTCTTTGGCATGCACCCACATAAAAGACACACATCTTGAGATACTGTTTAATTGCTAAATTAACCAGTAGTTTTCACAGGTGTAGTATCAAATTAACCAATACTTTAATAATTAAATTACTAAGCCAATTATGGAATTACTCCATAATTCTGCTTATGCAATTATTTATCAAATTAATTGATAATTTTCCTTATTACATTATTAATGAACAAGCCCAATGTGTTTTGTCCAGAGAGCTATCCAAAGAATATTTTTTTAAAAGAAATGAATACATGCATAAAAATAAACATGGTAGAATGAAAAATCATATTATGAAATTTCTACACTGCATACAGTCTGTCCATGCTTACTGTCCCTTGAAATTTCTGATCTGAAGAAATTCCAGTATCACTTGCTGGTGTAGGTCTCATAGAGGAAACTCTTAAAATAGCCACAAGGCAAAATTCATCCAGCTTTTATGTTATTAAATGTCATTCTTTGGCATCTTCAGACCTGTCTTTTTCTTGCCTGATGAGTTTTCTTGGACGGTCTCAGGCCTTTGCATTTTATTGGCACGCACTCCAAAAGAAAAACTAACTATTCAGGGATTTCTGTGTTGGCCATGCTGCAAAATACAACAAAATCCAAAATCCACAAAACAGCGATACCATTGTTGGACCGACTAAAAAGCACAAAATAGATGATGCAGGCTTTCGGAGCTCCAGTGGCTTCTTCTTCAGGCAAAAGATGTTTTTTAAAAACTCATACAGGAGAAGAAAAAGTAATGGTGTTAGAATCACAGGCCTACATTTTGTGTCATAGGTGGTTCTGTTGTAGCTCTTGAATTTTAATTCTAGTGGAATCAAGTTATAATTTAAATTAATTTTAATTTAATTTAATTTTAATTTTTAATGTAATTTTAATTTTGTTTTTAAATTCTTTTTGAAATAATGTTTTAAATCTGTTTTAAGTGTCTTAACTGTTTTTATGTATGTTTTGATAACTGGGTTATTTAATTTCTTTTTCACTTTCGTAAACTAAACATTTCAGCAGTAACCTTTTAGATTATTGTAAAATGTCTTGGATGCCATTTGGGACAAAGGCAGAATATAAATCCAATAGATAGATAAAAATTAAGTTTTCTGGAAGCATCTCAATGCAGGCAGACCTCTGCATGTAGCATGCATCCAGTGGAATAAGGACCATAATGCTTTGCTGGGTGTATCCACACTGCAGAATTAGAGCAGTTTGATCCCACTTTAATTGCCCTGGCTACCTCCCAGGGAATCCTGGGATTGGTAGTACCCAGAATCTTCTGCTGATGTGTTCCACTGAACACCGGAGCTCTCTAGCAAAGAGATCTAAGTACATAACCTGACCCAAATTTCTAATCCCAGGAAGAAGCCATGGCAGGTAAAGTGGGATCGAACTGGTATTATGGTTGTGCAGCGTGACGGCTGCTCTTCCTACAAAAAAAGAAAGAGCATTTTAATAACTGTGCTGTTTTTAACTGCCTTGGAACATTTTAATTGCATGCTTTAAATTGTTTTTGGTGCAGCTAATAGTGTAATGCTATTTTTCCCCAATTGTTTATTTGTGTGTTTTAACACAAACGATTTAATTTGCAATCAAAGAAATGTACGTTTGCGGGAAAAAAGGAAAAACAGAAATTAGAAAAGAAAAAGAACCCTGAAACTAAACACAATACATCTTCCTAACGTTTTGGTGGAATTGCTAAGCTAAAACACTACCTTATTGAAACACAAAAGGGCTCCGACCTGCACCCTAGCTGAACTGTAGTGAAAAAAAAGGAAAAATATATATCATTCTACCATGACAGATCCAACAAAGTAATTGCTAGTAACTATAGCCACAGATTTATTGCATTGTTAGATTTCTTTTTGCTCAAAATGTCGACAGTTTCCAATCTTGCCAAAAATCAGCTCAATGCTGATAAGTGTAATGTTGTTTTGTTGCTGATGTTTTGTATTTTTTTTTCACCGTGCTGCATTTATTTTAATTTAGAACTGGCTTTGAATACCAGTTTTCAGGAAGAGCCAGGCTCTGAATAAAATGATGATGATGATGATGAATATGTGATAATATTGATGGTGGTGGTGGCAGCAGCTGAAATCTTGTAGGGCAGCCCCAGTTAGAACAAACCCACTGAATTAATTATTGAATGGTGAGCCAACACACAGGTAAATTGACAAGCTGGAATGGGTCCAGAGGAAGGTGACCAAAATGGTAAAAGTCATGGAAAACAGGAAGCCCTATGGGGAGCAGTGTAGGGAGCTGGGGATGTTTAGCCCGGAGAAGAAAAGGTTAAAAGGGGACATGAGAGCCATGTCTAAATATTTGAAGGGATATCATGTCATAGGATGGGGGACACGTGGCTGGATAGCAGTACGTGTGAAAGGGGGGATCTAGGAGTCTTGGTAGATCACAAGCTGAACATGAGTCAGCAGTGTGACGCGGCAGCCAAGAAAGCCAACGCGATTCTTGGTTGCATCAAGAGGACTATGGTGTCCAGATCGAGGGAGGTAATGGGCCCACTCTATTCTGCATTGGTTAGGCCTCATTTGAAATACTGTGTCCAGTTCTGGGCACCTCAGTTCACGAAGGATATCAACAAGCTGGAACGTGTCCAGAGGAGGGCGACCAAAATGGTGAAGGGTCTGGAAGCCATGAAGCCCTATGAGGAGCTGCTTAGGGAGCCGGGGATGTTTAGTCTGCAGAAGAGAAGGTTAAGAGGGGACATGAGAGCCATGTTTAAATATTTGAAGGGATGTCATGTTGAGGAGGGAACAGGCTTGTTCTCTACCACTCCGGAGACTAGGACAAGGAGCAATGGATTCAAGCTGCAGGAAAGGAGATTCCACCTGAACCTCAGGAAGAACTTCCTGATGGCCAGAGCTGTCCGGCAGTGGAATCTGCTGCCTCGGAGTGTGGTGGAGTCTCCTTCTTTGGAGGTTTTTAAGCAGAGGCTGGATGGCCATCTGTCAAAGGGAGTGCTTTGAGGGTGTTCCTGCATGGCAGGGGGTTGGACTGGATGGCCCCTGGGGTCTCTTCCAACCCTATGATTCTATGATTCTGAACTTTGAAACAAAGACTGGATGGCCCTCTGTCAAAGGGAATGCATGTGGAAGATAGAGCAAGCCTGATTTCTGCTGCTCCGGAGACTAGGACACTGTGGAGCAATGGCTTCAAGCTGCAGGAAAAAGCGATTCCACTACAACTTGAGGAAGAACTTCCTGAAGGAAAGAGCAGTTGGACAGTGAAAGACGCTACTGTCCCAGTGGAGTGTGGTGGAGCCTCCTTCTTTGGAGGTTTTAAACAGAGGCCGGATGGCCATCTGTCAAAGAGAGGGCTTTGATTGTTTCTTCCTGCATGGCCAAATGAAGTTGGACTGGACGGCCCTTGGAGTCTCTTCCAACTCTAGGGCCATTTCCACACTACACTCTTATAGTGCGATTATTCCACTTTCAACATCCTATGGAGTCCTGGGGTTTGCAGTTTCGGGAGGGGCTGCCCGGGAGCCATTCTGAATGGACTCACAAAATTCTTGAATGAAATCACCCTAGGAAGGATAATCATAGCACAGTTACTAAAAGCTGCAGCAGTTGGGACATGCCACATTTTCTGGATGATAACCTCACTGATTCATCACCATCGTTATCATCATCATCTTGGCCAAGATGCCAGATCGGCTACATAGTGTGTGTCTGTGTGTCTGCGAGTCACCTGCTGCTTTCATGGAATCGTAGAATCCTAGCGTTGGAAGAGACCCACAGGGCCCACCCAGTCCAGCCCCATTTTGCCATGCAGGAAGACACAATCAAACCACTCCCTTTGGCAGCTGGCCATCCAGCCTCTGTTGAGAAACTTCCAAAGGAGGAGACTCCACCACACTCCCAGACAGTAGCGTATTCCACCTCCGCGCTGCTTTTACCATCAGGAAGTTCTTCCTAACGTTTTGGTGGGATTGCTTTTCCTGAAGTTTGGAGCCATTGCTCCCTGTCCCCGTCTCTGAAGCAGTAGAAAACAGGCTTGCTCCCTCCTCCTTATGACATCCCTTCAAATATTTAAGCATGGCTATCCTGTCCCCTCTTAACCTTCTCTTCTGCAGACTAAACATCCCCAGCTCCCTAAGCCGCTCCTCATAGGGCTTCACGGCTTCCAGACCTACCACCATTTTGTTCACCCTCCTCTGGACACACTCCAGCTTGTCCATATCCTTCTGGAAGTGTGGTGCTCAGAACTGGATGTAGTGCTCCAGGTGAGCTCTGACCAAAAATTTCATGGGCTTTTCTTAGGCAAGGAGTACTCAGAGGTAGATTTGCCCATTCCTTCCTCTGAAATATATCCTACAGCACTTGGGATTCATTGGTGGTCTCCTGCCCAAGTACTAACCAGGATGGATCCTTCTTAGCTCCCAAGGTCAGAAAGGAGCTGTATCCTACAGCACTTGGGATTCATTGGTGGTCTCCCACCCAAGTACTAGCCAGGATGGACCCTTCTTAGCTCCCAAGGTCAGAAAGGAGCTGTATCCTACAGCACTTGGGATTCATTGGTGGTCTCCCACCCAAGTACTAACCAGGATGGACCCTTCTTAGCTCCCAAGGTCAGAAAGGAGCTGTATCCTACAGCACTTGGGATTCATTGGTGGTCTCCCACCCAAGTACTAACCAGGATGGACCCTTCTTAGCTCCCAAGGTCAGAAAGGAGCTGTATCCTACAGCACTTGGGATTCATTGGTGGTCTCCCACCCAAGTACTAACCAGGATGGACCCTTCTTAGCTCCCAAGATCATAAAGGAGCTGATGCCTGTAGGGTATTTAGGCCCAGCTACTTAGCTACTTCCATGGCTGAGGGGAAATTTGAAGCCCGATTCCCAGCGTCGTAGTCCAGTGCTTGAACTGCTACACAGTGCTGGCTCTCTTTAGTCCCAACTGTTGGATAAAAATGCGGTGACATTTGCCCCAGTTGAAAATACATTTTATGAGCATGTGGAACACCTGGGGAATGACTTAGTAAGTGATGACACAGTCTCTGGGGGACATGTAGTAAGGGCTGAGTCATGATAGTGAAATCATGGCAAGGGGTTGCATCAGCTAATGGCCCTGACTGATGACATGGAAGCAGGTGTGTATAAAAGAGGAGCGGGAATGCTTGCTCTCTCTCTGCATCCAAATCTCTGTCTGATCTCTGAAGCTCTGCCTGTGGATCTGAGTATCCTGTGTATAGATGTATATACTGCAACAGTAAAGATTAAAGCCTCCAGGTATTTTGGATGACAAACTCTGTGTCCGTGAGTTTACTAACCAGTGGGTAGAGGGGTCAGAGCTGATGCTGTAGTCGTACTCTGCTGCACACGCTTTTTGCTGTTTGGAAGCTCTGCTATGTTTGTGCTTGCCTCTGGGACACTGTTTGTCCAGAGAGCAGCGGTTCCGGGGAGGATTTTGTGCTGGTGCTGTAAATCATCTCCCGACACCAACTACAGTGGACTAATTGTCAATGGAACTTAGGCCATTTCCACACTACAGTGTTATAGTGCTATTATTCCGCTTTCGACAACAATAACTGGAGTTTGCCATTTAGGGAGCGGCCTTTAGCATTCTCTGCCAGAGAGCTCTTGGGCCTCAGGAAACTACCAACCCCAGAATTCCCCAGGAGGTTGAAAACAGTTGTGTAGGGACGTGGGGGCGCGGGGTGATTCGCCCCCGGCAGCAAAGTTTTTGGGGGCGTCCCAGCCCGTAGCCACGCCCCACGGACCCTGGCCACGCCCCTGCACACCCTGGCCACGCCCACACACACAGCGCAACCACGTCCCCATGCGCAGCGGCCACGCCTCTCGCACTGTAGCCCTGCCCTCCGGCCACACACTCCAAGCTCCGCCACCGGTTGAAAATGGAATAACAGCACTATAACAGTGCAGTGTTGGCGTGTGAAGTTCCCATCGAGTCAGTGGGTATCCTGTCAAGCAAGGTGATCATCTCCAAGTATCTGAAGGACGGGCACAAGGATGATGCAGCAAGCTTGTTTTCTGCTGCTCCGGAGGGCATGACCCAAGCCGGTGGATTCAGATTACAAGGAAAGAGATTCCATCTAAACATTTAAAGAACTTCCTGGTGGGAAGAGCTGTTTCACCATGGAATGGATTTTCTTTTTTATTGGATTTTTTAAAACAGAGGTTGGATGGCCACCTCTCGGAGTTGTTTTAACTGTGGATTCCTGCATGGGCAGGGGCTTGGATTAGATGACTTTTAGGGCCCTTCAGACTCTGATGGAACATAGAATCCCGGAGTTGGAAGAGACTCCAAGGGCCATCCAGTGTAACCCGATTCTGCCATGGGGGAAGACACCATCAAAGACCCCTTCCAACAGATGGCCACCCAGCCTCTGCTTAAAAACCTCCAAAGAAGGAGACTCCACCACACTCCACCGAGGCAGCAGTTTATTCCACTGTTGAACTGCTCTTAGCATGAGGAAGTTTTTCCTAATGTTTAGATGGAATCTCTTTTCCTGAATTTTGAAGCCATTGCTCCATGTCCTAGTCTTTGGAGCAGCAAAAAACAAGCTTGCTCCATCCTCCATATGATATCCCTGCAAAAATTTAAACATGGCTGTCACGTCGTCTCTTAACCGTCTCTCCTCTGTCATTCTGTGACTGCCTTGGATGAGGCGAACTCTCCTTTGCTGGATTTTTTTAAACAGAGGCCATTTCCACACAAGTCTGTTATAGCACGATGATTCCACTTTCAACCTCCTATGGAATCCTGGGGTTTGCAGTTTCGGGAGGGGCCGGCCGAAACTGCAAACCCCAGGATCCCATAGGAGGTTGCAAGTGGAATCATCGCGCTATAACAGACTCGTGTGGAAATGGCTGGAGTTTGGATGCCCACCTCTCTGGAGTGCATTAGCGGTGGATTGGGATGGGTGGACTGGATAGCCTTGGGGTCCCTTCTGTGATTCTAGGTTAGCTGGGCCACCTGAAAGCCAGGAGCGGTAAAACTCCCCAGGACGAAATGTACGCATTCTATCTGTCTATCTAAGGAATGTTGCAGCCCAACGTGTTGGAGAGTGTCCATTTCTTGGGCCTGGATAAAATGAATGAAAAATGGGTTTGTTTCTTCTCGGGAGGGGGGAGATTTCAGAAAGCAATCTTCTTTCCCTGCTAGGGCATAAATCTTCCACTTCCCTAACGGACACATGGTCCCCATTAACTGAGCTGATGATATCTCTGTGCAGCTGCGGTGACGGGAGAGCTTGTTTTGCTAAGCAAGCGTGTTTATTTCTTCTCCATAGATTTTCCTTTCAGTACAGGAGGGAAGGGGGTTAATAGGCGTAATAAAAACAAATACGGAGAGCAACGAAAGCCATCCAGATCTCTTGGATCTTATGCAAAATTGGGGTGTGGGGTAGAATTAACACAGAGATACGCACACACACACATATCCCTGTGCTACAGCAGACCAACTCCTCCATTCAAGGGGAGGTGGAGTGTTCGCACACCTCTCCAAGCATCAAGGAGGTTCATCTGTCCTTTCTTGGAGGAGAAGGAAGGCGGAGAGGCAGCTCTGTTAACTGCGTGTACATATGTGCTTTCAAGCTCCCCATTAACTACAGTGATCCCATGAATTTCATAGGGTTTTCTTAGACACAGAATATCCAAACGTGATTTTGCCAGTGAAATATATGGTAGTCGTTGGTGGTGTCCCATCCCAGTACTAACCAGGGTTGACCCTGCTTTGCTTCCAATATCAGGCTGGATCCGGTGCCTTTAAGGTATTTGGACCCTGCGCTATATAGTCTGTATGCGTGTGTGCTTTCAAATCGCATATTGACTTATGGCGATGTCCTGAATTTCGTAGGGTTTTCTTAGGCAGAGAATATTCAGAGGTGATTTTGCCAGTTCCTTCCAACAGTCTCCGATCCAAGTGCTGACTATGGTCAGCCCTCCGCATTTGCTAAGGTTAGGGGCACAGCATCCCTGCAAAAGTGGAAAAATCACAAACACCAATATGCGTGTGTGTCTGTCTGTCTGTCTGTCAAAGGGTGAGTATAGCATGGTGGGGAGAGCAGGGATCCAGATTCCAAACCAGGTCAGGGAAAGAAGAAGGAAGGGGGGTGGGTTGGCACGGTGGCCCTATACATCCTCTCTCTCACACATAGCTTTCGTTGGGAATGCGGGCATTGGGAGAGGGCTTATGGTGTTGAGAAACTGAGTTGCAAGCCTTCCTTAGCTGGCTAGGCAGCTGCTGCCGGACCAAAATGGTAGAAGGCCTGGAAACCATGAAACCATGCCTTATGAGGACCAGGTTAGGGAGCTGCGGATGTTTAGCCTGGAGAAGAGAAAGGTAAGAGGTGACATGAGAGCCATGTTTGTTTGAAGGGATGTCATAGGGAGGATGGAGCAAGCCTCATTTCTGCTGCTCCAGAGACCAGGACACAGAGCAATGGCTTCAGACTACAGGAAAAGAGATTCCACCTAAACATTAAGAGGAACTTCTGGCGGGTAAGAGCAGTTTGAAAGTGGAGTACACTGCTGCCTGGGAGTGCGGTGGAGCCTCTTTCTTTGGAGGCTTTTAAGCAAAGGCTGGATGGCCCTCTGTCAAAGGGAGAGCTTTGATGGTATCTTCCGGCATGGCAGAAGGAGTTGGACTAGACAGCCTGTGGGGTCTCTTCCAACTCCATAGTTCTGTGATTCTAGTTATGCCTAACAACGGGAGGCATTTTCCCTTGGAAATGACTTTTCCAAGCTCTGTAGCCTGCCTTACAGCGCAAGCCCCATCTGAGACCATTTCCGCACTAGCCTGTTATAGCACTATGATTCCACTTGCAACATCCTATGGAATCCTGGCGTTTGCAGTTTCGGGAGGGGACCGCCCGTGGAATCATAGCGCTATAACAGGCTAGTGGGGACATTATGTGACACTTAGCTGAGTGGTTATGTGTGTTGTTTTAAAGACACACCTAACCACTCAGCTAAGTCTCAGGCGAGGCTTGCACTGAAAGGCAGGCTACAGAGCTTGGAAAAGTTATTTTTGTGGACAATTGCTTCAAGAATGATGGATGTTATTATACAGAGGTTAAATAGGTGTCTGTAGCCTGTTTTAGAAAGCCATTCAAGGTGGCAGCAGTCTTTACATCTTAGAACCATGAGTTCCGCAGTTTAACCATGTGATATATGAAGGAATAAACATTACAGAGAAGTCACTGGTGGTAAGAGCTGTTTGACAGTGTCACTCAGAAGGTGGTGGAATCTCCTTCATTCGAGGTTTCTGAACAGAGGTCGGCTGAATCACTTCTCCAGCATGTTTGTAGCAATGGATTCCTGCACTGGCACAGGAGGTTGGGCCAGATGGAATCCCTTCCAACTGTACAGTTCTAGGTGGTTTGGCCAGTTCCTTTCTCTGAAATATAGCCTATTAACTACAATTCCTGAAATCTGGAACCCCTCCAAATCCATACCAAAATTTTGCAATTGTTTCGTGATATTTAGAAAGAAAGATACTCACACATCAACTCAGGGCTCCCAGTAAACACTCCAAAGACCTAGCAGTACCTGGTTTGTGCCAAACCTGTGCCTAGATATTTCCTAAGAACGCTTGAGATGATATGCGTATATCTCAGTTTGAAGGGCATTGCAAAATTTGAGGGTTTTTTGTTGCAAAATGTTGCAAAACCATTGCAAAAATTTTTACATAGGTTTGGAGGGCATTCTAAATTTCAGGACACACAGTTAACAAAGCTTGGAAAGGTCTTGCTTCAGTTGAGGAGACTTCTTGCAGCTGGCACAATATTATACTGACAAGATGGCCTTAGGCAGAAAGATGCTGATCTCTACTTATTTCATGCTAGTTGCATGCAACAGCGACTCACTTTGAAAGTTTTCCCTCCATTGGGCCGGATTATATGAGGTTTTGGGCATTTATGTGAAGATTCTTAGCAGTTGGAATCTTTTCTGTGAAAGATCTGTTTTGTGCAAAATGGTTGTTTTTCATGCAAGCTCCCATTCTTAACATTAAAAAGCAAAGGTTTTGCTTTTCAGAAAGTGAAATGAATTTCATACAACATACACTGTGCAGAATCCTGTTGAAATTCCTCTGCTGCTAAATCTTCTGGCATGGCTTTTTTGTGCCCTGCTGGCTTTGCCATGGAGGAATACTCAGCTAAATCACTCCTGATCCTCTGTTTAAAGGGAAGTTCCCATGCCACTGTGATTTTCTAAACCTGACCCCTCACATCTGGATTTTTCCCTGCTTTGTCTCCCCAACCTCTCCACAATACAGAGCCATTACGATAGCCATTACCCCTTTGCCATCTAAACACTGAGACCATTAACACCATGTGGACTTCATTATTTGTGTTGCTACTCCCATTGTCCACTTGGCTGGGAGAGCAATTCATATCCGTAACTGTCTGGTAGTTTTTGGATATAAAAACCCTTGATTTTGAGCAGTCTCTCGGAGTTTCTCATTTTTCTGAATGCCATGCTGTTGCCTTGATTTCCAAATGAGAACTGTCCTTAGGTGCCCAGCTAAGCCACATCGCCACATTTCCTTCCTTCTCTCTGGACCGATAATTATCACTCAAACCCTAGAAGTCCTCTGTCCACAACTTTCCTCCCTTGTCCTTTGGTTAGTCCTCATACACGTGTGTGAGTGTTTGGATCTTTTGCGTGCACGTGTGAGTCTTTCCACAAAAACATAGTTTACATTTTGGATTCTCTGGCTGGTTCTTTCCTGCAAGACCCCATTAACACTGGTGGAAAGATCTTATTCAATTACACCCTCCCAGGCCTCCTAATTCCCCATTGTGATGTGGAGGTATTGGCATTGTGGGTAGACCCCTGATTTATAGGCCATTTCCGCACTAGCCTGTTATAGCACGATGATTCCACTTTCAACATCCTCTGGAATCCAGGGGTTTGCAGTTTCGGGAGGGGCCGGCCGGCCCCTCCCGAAACTGCAAACCCCAGGATTCCAGAGGATGTTGAAAGTGGAATCATCGTGCTATAACAGGCTAGTGCGGAAATGGCCATAAAGTTTTAAATGGAGCATGTCAGAGACTGTCTATGAAAAAAAACATTTCTGCCATAAGCTTTCATGGACTCCGGTCCACTCCATCAGATGAACGGATTGCCGCCTCTGTGGAAAGACATGTATACCAAAGCTTGGAGAAGAAGGAAGTATAAATGGTGGTAGAGGTGTGAAACGTGAGGGTATGGCAATGGGGCTCACCCTCAGTGGTGTTTGTAAGGGGAGAAAGGTAGAAAATGTTTTTTTTTTCTTACAAACCGGGATAGGTAGAAGAACATATGGCAAGAGTTCAGGATCATCCAGATGTATAATTTGGAGTTCCACATTCGTACAGGATCTGTATTCACAACCCCTACATGGGCATGATTATGGCGGTATTCCAGAACTTTAACTGTCCCTCAGACCTACTTCATTGGGCATCAGCTGCATGGAAGCTTTCGTGGAAGCTTCCGTCCAACCATAGAGCTGGAAAAGACGCCAAGGGCCATCTAGTTCGACCCCATTCTGTCATGCAAGAAGACCCAATCCAAGCACTCCTCCTGACAGATGGCCATCCGCTCGCTGCTTAGGACCCCCCGAAAAGGAGGTTCCACCATACTCCCAGGCAGCAGCGGATTCCACTCTCAAACTGCTCTTACCATCGGGAAGTTCTTCTTACGGTTTAGAGAGAATTTCTTTTCCTCTAATTTGAAGCCATTGCTCCGTGTCCTTGTCACTGGAGCAGCAGGAAACGTGGTTATCCCGTCTTCTTCAACATGACATCCCTTCAAATATCTTAACCTTCTCATCTCCATGCTAAACATGTCCAGCTCCTTAAGCTTCATGGTTTCTAAGCCCTTTGCCATTTTGGTCGCCCTCCTCTGGACGTGTTCCGGCTTGTCCTTATCCTTCCTGAACTGTGGTGCCCAGAAGTGGACGCAGGATTCCAGGTGAGGTCTGGCCAAAGCAGAATAGAACAGAATCCTATTCCTAACCAAGAGTGTAGGCAAGTGACCCTAATGCCAGTGAAATGATAAACCCACTCCTGGATTTAGTCTGAAACTTAGAGGAGCTATCTGTGGCACAGCCCCTTGGGTACTTCTTGTAAAGTTCCAACTAAAATCCAGGGTGGATTCACCATCCCAATGACATGGAGTCAACCCACTTCCAGTGCTACCCAACTGAAGCATTAAATACGGCTTATAGAATCGTAGGATCCTAGAATCGGAAGGGCCCTGAGGTTCCCCCAAGCACAGCATTCAATGCAGGGTCTCCAGCTAGAACACCCCCAGCAAGGAGCCCTCCAGCCTCTTCATCTGAGAAAGAGACCCCACCACCTCTTTTGACAATTGGTTCCAATGCATAATGGTTCTTAACTGTCAAGAAGTTCCTTCTAACGTTTGATAGTATACTTCCAGGTGTGGCAGTCCGAATCCTCCTCTCTCCTTGCTATCTTCAAGTATTTTCATTTTTATTCTTGGTTTCCTTCCTGCCCGTGTAAATTTTGATAGTTCTTTGTTCCAGCTTATAAGTGTTTTATTATTGATTATTGGGAGATTTTGAAACAGGAACATAATTTTTGGAAGTACAGTCATCCTTATTGTATTTATCCGGCTTAATAATGAGAGGTTGAGTGTATTCCATTTCTGCAGATCTGTTTTAATTTGATTCCAGGTTTTTCGGTAGTTATTATCATAAAGTTCTGAATTTTTCTTTGTGATATATATCCCTAAATACTTAACTTTTTTATCAATGCTAAACCTCGAGAATTCTTTCAGCTCTTCCTCTTCTTTTTTTGTCAGATTCATTGTCAATAATGATGATTTACTCCTGTTAATCCTAAAGCCAGCTACTTGACCATATTCCTTCAATTCTTCTAGCAAACTGGGGAGAGTATCTTTTGGTTATTCCAAGAACCCTCCTGCAACTGGAAATGACTGCACCCAGTTCTGCCCTCTGGGACACCAGAGAACAGGCCCATTGTTTGAATCTGCCGGTGGCAGGAGATACGTTGGACCTGCATGAGACAGTGCCATTTCCGCACTGGACTGTTATAGTGCTATTATTCCACTTTCAACGTCCTATGGAATCCTGGGCTTTGCAGTTTAGGGAAGGGCCTCAAAGGCTAATTGAGAGCTTCGAAACCGCCCGTTTGCTCATTAAAAAAGTGCGTAATTCTTCCACGTTTTTAAAACAAAACGTTTCATGACCTACATCAGCTGCGGAACGCCCAACAACAGCACATGTTTTGCTTACATAACATGTGTCCGTTCTGGGTCTGGAACATGCTGAACATTTTTTTTTTAAAAAAAAAAGAGAGACGCTTAACTTTTGCACCGTTTCCAGCTTGAAAGCAGATACGAAGCAGCAGGACTTTCTGGCTCTCTCGCCAAGCGAAAGCTTGACGTAACTGCGAGGGCTCGTGGGACTTTGGTGTTCGTGCGGCCTTGGCATCACCTCAGAGGACAGTGTGGCAGGAAGGCAGAGTTATGGCCCTGCGCGAAGCGCGGGCCTTCAGGCATCTGTTAGCAATTGCCACTCGCTGCTTCCACTTGACTCGCCCCGGGATAACTGCACAAGGTGGAGAGAAGGAGTAATAATCTGAAGGCCGAGCCATTGGCACAACGCTTATTAGCTGGCAAGGGAAGCCTTGTTTTTGTTCATAAACCAGGCTCGTCGTTATTAAGTAGTTAAGTATAAAGAATGCTGGACTGTTGAGAATCGTTGCAGTTTGGGACATATTTTGTGCAAAAATCTCATGGAAACGTAGTATCTTAGAGCTGGAAGAGACCCCCAGGGGCCACCCAGTCCAACCCCCTTCTGCCATGCAGGAAGACACCGTCAAAACCCTCCCTTTGACAGATGGCCATCCCGCCTCTTTATAAACCTCCAAAGATGGAGATTCCATCACACTCCCAGGCAGGAGCATATCCCACTGATGAATTGCTCTTGCGGTCAGGAAGTCGTTCCTTAATGTTTAGGTGGCATCTCTCTTCCTGACGTTTGAAGCCACTGCTCCCTGTCCTAGTCTCTGGAGCAGCAGAAAACAGGCTGGCTCCATCCTCCGTATGATATCACTTCAAGAATTTAAACAAAGGTGCCATATTGCCTCTTAACCATCTCTGATCCAGGCTAAACATCCTCAGCTCCCTACGCCACTCCTCACAGGTTTCCAGGCCTTCCGCCATCCTCTGGACACCTTCCAGCTTGCCCATATCCTTCTTGAATTGTGATGCCCAGAACTGGACACTAAAGCAGAACAGAGTGGTATTATTGCTTCCCTCAACTATTTAAGAGTTTCTCCAACTCTTCCCCTTGCACCTCAGGCTCTTCTTTTCTGGGGGAAACTTCTCTCTTGGCAGCTCCGATCCTTTAAAAACCCACCCTCGTCCTTTTCCGCCAGCCGCCGCCCGGCCAGCTAAGGACAGCTTGCAGGCCTGTTTCTCAGCGCCATGAACCTTCTCTTGATCACCCTCGCAGGGACCCAAGGAAGAAGACGAGCGAGGGAGAGGAAGTGTAGGGCCACTGTGCCCACTCACCCCCTTTCCCCCTCCTTTCCTTCATCTGGTCAGGACCCTGGGTGCCTGTTCTCCCCACCATGCCTTGACCCCTTCCCACAGACACACGCACTGTCATATCTGCTGTTTTTCCCCTTTTGCAGATATCCTGCACCCCTGACCATAGCAAATGCGGAGGGCTGACTGTAAGTTAAAAATGAATTCCCTGAACTCTGTCCACACTCCCAGCTCCCCAGGCCCTTATCCGTTCCTCTCTTCCTCTCTTGGGTCTTCCCCCTATCTCTGACGGCCCTGACTTGAAGGGATGCCATGTTAAGGAGGGAGCGGGCTTGTTCTCTGCTGCTCCAGAGACTGGGACAAGGAGCAATGGATTCAAGCTGCAGGAAAGGGGATTCCACTTGGACCTCAGGAAGAACTTCCTGAGGGTCAGGGCTGTCCAGCATACAAATCTGCTGCCTCCATGGAGTGCGGTGGAGTCTCCTCCTTTGGAGGTTTTTAAGCAGAGGCTGGATGGCCGTCTGTCCAAGGGAGGGCTTTGATGGGGGTTCCTGCATGGCTGAAGGTGGAATCATCGTGCTATAACAGGCTAGTGCGGAAATGGCCATAAAGTTTTAAATGGAGCATGTCAGAGACTGTCTATGAAAAAAAACATTTCTGCCATAAGCTTTCATGGACTCCGGTCCACTCCATCAGATGAACGGATTGCCGCCTCTGTGGAAAGACATGTATACCAAAACTTGGAGAAGAAGGAAGTATAAATGGTGGTAGAAGTGTGAAACGTGAGGGTATAGCAATGGGGCTCACCCTCAGTGGTGTTTGTAAGGGGAGAAAGGTAGAAAATGTTTTTTTTTTTCTTACAAACCGGGATAGGTAGAAGAACATATGGCAAGAGTTCAGGATCATCCAGAATGGAGTTCCACATTCGTACAGGATCTGTATTCACAACCCCGGATGGCCGTCTGTCCAAGGGAGGGCTTTGATGGGGGTTCCTGCATGGCTGAAGGGGGTTGGACTGGATGGCCCCTGGGGTCTCTTCCAACTCTAGGATTCTATGATTCTATTCTATGGTTCTATGACTCTCTTGCAGACCAGCCTCTAGGCTGTAGCCCCCCTACCGCCCATAGATCCTCCCCCTTCGTAGCATTTGAAGAGCTGTGATTGGCTGGTTCTAACCAGGCTTCCCCAACTTCCCACTTCACACATATCTATAATAAAAAACAGGAGGGATGGGATGAATCCAGAATTTTCCAAATCCAGATCCGAATCCCTGGAAGGAATCCACAAATCTCACGAATCTCGAATCTTTAGAATCCTTTTTTTAAAAAAGGGTTTAAAAAGCAAGGGAAAGAAGGATAATCTTGGGCAAGACACACTCTCTCAGCCTCAGCAAAGGCCTAGGCAAAGGCAAACCTCCCTCTGAAGAAATCTGGCGAGGACAATTGTCCTAGTTTTGCCTCAGGATCTCCCCAGGTTGAAAATGACATGAAGGCCCTTTCTACGCAGGCAGGAAAATGTGGATTAATCCCACATTTTTCTGCCTGCGTAAACAGGGCCGCAGACTACAGTACAGAGATAGTCCAGGTCAAAACTGGATTTTCTTTGCATAGCTCCTTCTGGCATCTTGGAGTTTGTAGTTTGATGATACACCAGCACGCTTTGGCAGAGAAGGCTGTGACACCTGGTAAAACTACAAAGCCCAGAATTGTGTCTGAAAGAGCTTTGCAAGGGAGCTCTGCAAAGGAATCTTTTAGCCTTGAAATCTCAAGAAGCCTGTACCTTCCAGTCAAGTACTGAACTTAAATATTAAGTGTTCAATTTAAATATATTAGAACACAACCCCAGATGTAATTTCTGAAATTATTAGCAAAGGCCATTATTACTCGAAGGGAAAAACTGACCTACTTGCCATCTCCTCTTGAGTGTCTCCCAGGTTTTCAGGCGTCCTGGTCGCCAACAAACTATTTGGTTGGTGGATTCAAAAGATTCGGTTTGCCTATTTTGGCGCAAGGATTCGGATTTGTGAATCTTAAATGCTTGCTGAGGCTTTGAGGATTCAAAGATTTGGTTGGCCCATTCCTAACAAAACAGAATGCAGAAAATATGTGGGTGGGTTGGATGATAGTGGTGACCAACCTGGTTGATGGTTTCTGGGGAGCTGTAGTCCAATCTAACTTTTTTCCAAATGACAGCTGGAAATTGTAATTCCAGACGTGTCACATACACACACACAGCCCAGTTCCCTGACCCTAATAGTCTGTATTTCTGGGATGTCTCCATTGCATAGAGCAGGTGGAGGTTTTAACCATCCCCAAAGGCAAACTTGCTGTTCCAGCAGGTGAACTCTCCCACCACGAACGGATCCGTCCACACCCAGCAGCTGGACCCTGTGGAGGCTTGTCTGGAGCAAAGCCCCAGATGCTGTCCTCACGAAGACCAGTGCAAATGACTTCAAGATCCCTGCCTCCCTTTCATCAGAGACTGAAAGTCCAAGAGCAGCAGGTGGAGATGGGTTAATTAACAGACAGGGTCGTTACCCCTTAGGAGGCAGGGTGGAGAAGGCCAGGTCATTTCGATTTTGCTTGCGGTCCAAAATCTGGAGCTGTCAAGCCAGGCTGCCTTGTGTCTGTGGCTCGGAGCCATCCAAGCTGTTGGCCCCACTTAACCTGACGGAGTGAAGCCTTTTGTCCTGAGTTTGTTGTTGAAAACAATTTGGTTCCTCGCCCGGCCATTGGAGATCTGTTTTGAGGGGAGGGAAAAGAACAATTGTGCAAATGTCTCCTTGCATCTAGAAGCGCTGGAGGCTGGAAACAACTATTTCAAACTGAATAGCTATCAGTAGCCCATGAGAATCAATCATTCCATGTCGGTGGGGTCATGAAGCCACTCCAAGTTTTGTGCCTCGTTTTAAAGGTACTGCCCATGGTGCTGAACTCCGTTCCCCAAATAGATTAAAATGTGGAGTTTAGATGACATTTTGGAGTGAGTGGAATCACAGGTTCGTCGAGTTACAAGAGACCACTGGGGCCATCCAGTCCAACTCCATTCTGTCCTACAAGAAGACACAATCAAAGCACTCCCTTTGACAGATGGCTATCCAGCCTCCGTTTAGAAACCTCCAAAGAAGGACACACACACACACACACACACACACACACACACCCCTAGGCAGTGGCATATTCCACTGCCAAATGGCTCTTAGGCTTAGGAAATTCTTCCTAATGTTTAGGTGGAATCTCATTTCCTGGTATTTAAAGCCATTGCTCCATGCCCTAGTCTCTGGAGCAGCAGAAAACAAGCTTACCTTATCTTCAAATATTTAAATGTGGCTATCATGTCCCCTCTTAACCTTCTCTTCTGTAGGCTAAACATCCCCAGCTCCCTAAGCCACTCCTCAGAGGGCATGTCAATTCAGATTTGGTTCTCAACCTCCCTGGCGGATTTCCTGGGTTGCCTGTTTAATTCTTTCCCATGTTCACTGGTGAGATTGTTTGCTAGGATTCTGTAAAATGTAGTGTTGGACAGTTTCCTCTCAGCCTCCTTTCTATGGCCGGATTTGTCCATGATGACTGCAGCTTCTCCTTTGCCAGCCTGGTTAGAAGAAGATGGCTTATCATCACGATTGTCATCACTGATGCTACCAGCTGGCTGTGAGTTAGGTTGGACGGAGTTTGGCCTTTACTGAACTTCAGACTGGGTGGAGGTGAAGTTTGCATCCATGCATCAAGACCGTCCCAGTCTGGAAAGCAAGTCATACAGTGTAAGACTCGTATAGTACAGTTTTCTAAAGCATCTCGGACACTTGATTGCTTCCAGGCCCTCTTCGGGGAATTGTCCTGCCTTCCAAGCGTGTTATTTATGCACCCTGTGACAATGCCCAAACAAAAGCAAACCAGATCCATGCTGTGTTTACTCAAGGCCAAAGTGGCCTGAGGAATATTTGGATGTTTGTTGAATATTCAGCTCAAATCATCCACATTTAAGAAAAAACAAATGGTTTTCTTCTGTGGACATATTAATATAACTGATGTGGATGAAGTCCTGCAGCAGTGTGTCTGCATATGTTTCTTCAAGTCACCTGTCAACTAATGGCAACCCCATGAATTTTACAAGTTTTTCTTAGGCAAGGCATACTCAGAGGTATTTTGCCACTGCCTTCCTCTCAGAGTGCCTGGAGTTTCCTGTTGCTTTCCCTTCCCCATACTAAAAAGTCCTGACTTTGCTTAGCCTCTGAGATCAGACAGTTATAGTAAATCCACTGAAAAGAGAAAGCTTTAAGTTAGGGATAGGAACCACCTGCCATGCCATCCAGATGGACTGCATTGGACTGCAACTCTCAGCAGCCCGGCAGCCAGCAAAGTCCATGACAAATAATGATGGGAGCTGTAGTTCAACATCTACCAGGCTGCATGGTTTCCCATCCTCAATTTCAGTTCATCAAAACTAAATTCTCACTAGGTGGTTTTGCCAGCTCTTTCCTCTGAAACAGAGCCGAGAGTGCCTGGTATTCCATGGTAGTCCCTCACCCAAGTTCTAACCAGAGTTGACCAGGCTTAGTTTCCAAGATCAGAGGGGATCTACTGCCTTTAGTTACTGGGGATGCAGTAATTTCTTGCTCCTATGAGAAAGTCTTGGAAAACCACACAGTTTTCGCAGCCTATTAGCAATTCAGGACTAATTTTGTGCAAAGTTCACACATAATAGTTTTGCTCAACAAACAGCATTTGCTGTACAGGGAAAAAGCGTTTTCTGTGCTGAAATTAATTTTTGTATGTGGAAATATTATCTCCTGAGAGGCTGGATGGCCATCTGCCTAGACTGTTTGATAGTGTATTCCTGCATAGCAAAATTGGGTTGGACTGAATGGCCTTTGCAGTCTCTTGAAACTCAAGGATTCCATGCCGTAGGAAGAACTTCCTGAGGATAAAAGCAATTTGACAGTGGAATTGGCTGTTTCGATGGAGTATGGTGGAGTCAACTTCGCTGAAGGTTTTTAAGCAGAGGCTGGATGGCTATCTGTTAAAGAGAAGGCTTTGACTGTGTCTTCCTGCTAGCATAAAGGGTTAGACTCGGTGGCCCTTGGGGTCTCTTCTAACTCTATGATTCTGTGATTCTATCTCCTGGACTGAGGTTCTGAACATCTTTGCCATTTCTCAGCTAGTTCTAGTTTTCTGTCTGTTGGGGAGCTGAGAGATTTTTAGTAATAAGTTTCCCAATCAACAGAGTATTTTGTAATGCACAGGCAGAAGTTGAACAAATTACCAGTCCCACTTTATCATCTCCACCCCAGACACACTTAATCTAGCTCAAAATAAACACAAGTAGTTTGGCTAAAAAATATGAAAAGTTTACTCACAAAATCTTGTGCATAGTCTACACAGGTTCAATGTTTGAAAAAATAAGAAGAAATTAAGCAGTCACATCCTTGCTGAAAATGATCCCTGTTAGGAGATCTCAGAGCATGCTATCAGGACAAAAGGCGAAGACAAAAGAAAGCGGTGTAAATGGCAAGAGAACCTTTTAAGAACAAAGAATGTGTACATTCTGGAGGAAGAGGTATTGACCAAAACAAACAGGAAGTTTACCCTAGGCTATCTCTCTGTGCCTACAATAAACATGCAAACTAACTAGCCAGTTAATTAAACGTGCAAAGGTTGCCGCTCCCAGCATTGTCTGGGGTCACTTTTATCAGTTTCTGGTCACCAGACTTACCAGCTCATGACAGTGATTAAAACCAAAGAGGCCACAATAACACCAACACTCCACTTAAACATTTTCAAGTACAGGAATTTCAGGATATTTACATGGGAATTGAGCAGGCTCTTTTGGTACTCTTTTCAGGCGATTTATTGAAGTATGCATATATTTATATGTACAGATAGATAACCCTCAGGGAGAAACACTGGCATAGCAATACCTGGGCACTTCAGCTTGGTTACATTCCATGTCATTCCGTGTAAGGCATCATGCAACTATATTACAGTCTATCGCTTTAAGGGCATCTTATATTAGTCTGTTAATTCCTATGGCCACCAAGAAGTTCATTGGGACATTTCATCTTCACACTTTAACTTATCCAATTTGAGGGACTTTAAGGGACTGTACATCTCTAAAGAAGCTTCTCTGATTATATAGACACAAGGGCTATTTTCCTTGCTAATTCTTAACAGCCATTGTAACTATATAAGCACATATCCATTAGTATAGGCTAAGTGTCCATCTTGCCAATATGATCATAGATCAGCATTGTAGAGCAGCAAGTTGGAACTATGAGGAACAACAGCCTATCTGGAAGATGAGGTTATTGCCTTCTCTTTCCATTTTGGAGCCGTGCTGAAAAACAGCCTGACTTATGGGCTCTGACTTAGCTCTTTTATTCTCTCCTCATGCCCCCTGAGTGCGTGGGTCATCCGATCAGAAGACTTAGATTTTATCTTTGTGTTTCTATGCCAGAGGTCTTTCCCTAGTCATCACTGTGCTTGCAGAAATCTGTCCACTACCTGTCATCTGGTGTCATCTAAAATACCTAATTGTGGGATTACTTCCTATCAGCGTCTATTTCTGTGTTTGCATTTCTGAATGGAAGATCTGGCAGTTATCCCAGACTGAAAGCTAAACCAGCTTTTTCCTTTTGTTGCAAGACAGAAGGTAGGCAGACGCTGTCCCAGATCTTATGCTCGAGTTTTACAGTCTATAGACGATACCTGGTTATATAGCTTTTTAAAATGTTAATATAAGCAGGCCGGGAAGGTGGCAGCTGAATTGTGTCTGGCCTGCAACAACACCCAGCTGCTTCTATAGGGAAACTGACACATGGGAAAAGACTCCGAGAGCATTCTAACAAATGCCGTTCTCCTTGTGTTACAACTGAAAAAAGACATTTCTTCATGCATTACCCCAAAACATTCCAGAGTGAGCAGGGATACTCCAGAGGAGCAGTTCTTTACCTGTGGTCTGTGGACCCCTGGGGGCTATGATGTCCTCATAGGGGTCCGTGAAGTCTTGAAGAAATGTTATGAGCTTTTACAAGTTTCGGCTCTTAAGCCTGATGTAACAAAGCTTGTAAGTGAAATCCAGCACCAGCCTTCTCATTAATTAATTAATTAAAATCAACAAGTAATGTTAGGCCATGGTTCCGTGTCCTATTGTTATTGTTATTATTTTTATTTTTGTATGGAATCATTCCAGTAAAAATGTTGTAATAGGCATTTACTTATTTCTTCCTTCTCTCCAAACTTGGTGAACCTTGGTGAGCAGTTTTTTTAAAAAAATTGACGCATTTTGGGGATTTGAATCTTGAGTCTTGGTAGCCTGCAGCAACTAAAGGTATTTCAAGGGGGTCTGTGATAAAGGCGGTTGAGAATTACTGCCCTAGAGGAATTGTTTAAACATTCTGCCTGTGTTTCTTTTTTTCCTCGTCTCCCTATTCCCCGTAGGACCTGCACCAGAGGAAGGAAGCATCCGCCTTGTGAACGGGTCCGGCCCCCACGAAGGGCGGGTCGAGGTTCTCCATGACCGGGTGTGGGGGACCGTCTGTGACGATGGCTGGGACAGAAAGGACGGGGACGTCGTGTGCCGGATGCTGGGCTTCCGGGGGGTGGAAGAGGTTTACAGGATGGCCGCCTTTGGACAAGGTAAAACCGTTGAAGATGCATGGGTCATCCTCAGTCTCACAATCCACGTACCACACAGAGAAACAGTGGTGGCTGGTGGTCGTTTTGCCAGGAGGGGGAGCTGAGCATCAGTAGTATCTTAGGCCATTTCTGCCCTAGTCTGTTATAGCGCTATTATTCCGCTTTCAATACCCTATGGAATCCTGGGGTTTGCAGTTTAGGGAGGGGCCTTTGAATGTGAATGAACGCTCTCCTCCCGTTCCGTCACAGGGCTCCCCACGCCATTCTCCTCCTTTTTCTGACCGGCAAGCAAATGGAAGGGAAAACACACACACACCCTCCATTCGCCTGCCCGTTGCCTGTCTGCCCTGCCTTCTTTCTGCCTGTGCGGGCAACGGGCAAGCAAATGGAAGCGAAATCACTCCCCTCTGCGTTCGTCTGCCCGTTGCCCGTGCGTCCGTCCTGCTTTCCGTCCGTGCAAGCGACAGGCCAGCGAATGGAGGAGGAAAGGCTTGCGTGGGTGCAAACTTTTCCCTCTTCCGTTCGCTTGCCTTTTGCTGGGGTGCAGAGAAGGAAGGCAGCGTGGCCGGCCAAAAGCCCAGGGAGCAGGAGGGGGAGACTGGGAGGGGAGGCAAGCGGGCACCTCGTGAATGGTCAAATCCACAAAGGTCAAAGCTGCAAATGTGGAGGTTGATCTGTACTTTTTTAGGATTCAGACGGCACGTTTAGCTGTCAAATCTTTTCCGGCGGGTCATTCCACAGTCTAGAGGCGATGGACAAAAAAGGTCCTCTGGCTTACCATTGCCAATCTAGTCCCAGCCGGTCTAAGTCAATGGCCCCCAGAGGACCTGAGAGTCTGGGCAGATTGTATGGGATGAGGTGATCCTGCAGTACGGAGAAATGCCTCATGCCTGCAGATTTCCCAGCCTAGGAGAAACATGTAGGGCATGTTTAAGAGCTTAAGAACTGGGCTGTGAGGAGGTTGGTGGTGGGCAGACGAGGGAATCTCATGAGTTCTCCGTCTTTGATGAAGACCTCCCGGGGAATGTTTTTGTTTTAGGTCAGTTTTTTCTCTGCAGTTCCTTTGCAGTCGGTGGGTTGGGGCTGTTTGTGGAGTTAGGGGGTATCTCAACCTGGGACGAAAGGCAGAAAGAAGAGGCCTGTGGGGCAATGGTCTGGAACTTTTTCCAGACAAACCCTGCTGAGCGAGAGCAGAAATCCAAGCTGTGAGAAGCCGGCCTCCTGGTGGCATCTGAACCACAACTGTGTAAGCACCATTCCAGCATTTTATTACTGCTTTTGAGGCTGGTGGAAAGAGGAGACGGAGGCTGGGCCTGTGAATAAGTTGACTTTTGCATGACCAGCTTGTGCAAATAAGTCTGTGGCTCTCTTCCATCTCCCGGCTTTTGATCGGGCCTTCCACACACAAACACGCTCAGAATGGAGAGACAGGAGCAGCGGGGTCCCTCTAGGATCTCAGGCCTGGGGTCTGCCAGCTTTTTAAGATAATTCTTCATAAATAAGGTAGAGTCATGGAGTTGGAAGGACCCTCATGGGCCATGGAGTTCAACTCCCACTGAGTGTAGGATCTGCGGCTAGAGCGTCCCCAGCAGGTAGCTGTCCAGACAAGAGGCATCCAGAGGATGGCAACCAAAATGGCAGAAGGCCTGGAAACCATGCCCTACAAGGGCCGGCTTAGGGAGCTGGGGATGTTTAGCCTGGGGAGGAGAAGATTAAGACAGGACTTGATAGTCATGTTTAAATATTTGAAGGAATGTCCTATTGAGAATCCAGTCCAACCCCATACTACCCTGTAGGAAAATACAATCTAAGCACTCCCTTTGACAGATGGCCATCCAGACTCTCTTTAAAAGGCTCCAAAGAAGGAGGAGACTCCACCACACTCCAAGGCAGCAGCAGATTCCACTCTCAAATTGCTCCTACCATCAGGAAGTTCTTCCTAATGATTAGGTGGAATCTCTTTCCTTGCACTTCGAATCTGTTGCACCGTGTCCTAGTCTCTGAAGCAGCAGAAAATAGGCTTTCTCCATCTTTCATATGACATCCCTTCCGGTGTTTGAATATCATGTGACCCCTTAACCTTCTCTTCTCCAGGCTAAACATCCCCAGCTCCGTCAGCCGCTCCTCATAGGGCATGGCTTCACTTAAATGGCTGCAGCCAGCTATCACTGATTAAGAGCATTTCTCCTGTTCTTTTTTCTTTCTTTTTTTTTGGCAAGGACCCTCATTGATCATCTCTGCTGTGCTCTCCGCTTGGGCTGTGCTGCTTCCTCGTCTCAGAGGTTTGCTATTGGTGGGTCCTAGCCTGCTGAGGCTGGCTTTCCTCTGTCTCGATTCCGAGGCAGATTCCTGCTCCGTAACACAGTGATGGCTGCTGTCTTGGATAGCTTTCAGAGAGAACTGGGCAGATTAATGGAGAATGGAGCCATCTGTGGCTACCGGCCAGACTGATGGGCCAGGAGAACCCATTCAAGGCCAAAACCTGAGAAATAGGGATGACTCCTTGCGGTGTCACAGGTGGAAGGCGGCATGCCCAGGTGAAGCACAAATGAAAAGGGGAGGAAGGCACACATGCACGCAGCTTCTCCAGATGCGGAGCTGTCTCCCCCGCTCATTTGCGGATTGTTCGCCTTGGAAGGCGGCGCACCAAGACCAAATGCAAGTGAAGGGGGGAAGGCGTGCGCGTGCAGCTTCTCCTGGCATGTGGCTGCCCCTCTGTGCTTGCCTATCCCCTGCCTCCCCGCGCAGTCTGCCGCCCGGCTGAAGTGTCAGCAAAGGCGGGGGAGCCCTGGAAGGGAAAGGGAAGGGGAGAGCTCGATTGGGCAGAGGGGGGAGTTATTCACATTTTTTTTACTTTCATGGGGGTTCTGTGCCCCAAACCCTTGCAAAAGTTGAGGGCCGCTGTATGGCTTGCGTGATTGACAGGCTGGAAAGGAGGAGGCCGGACTCACCGCTTCGAGTTCCAGCAAGAGGCTTTGAAGGACTGGTGCAGAAGTGGGGAAGGGGGCTGGGTGGGGGAAACGGAATACCGTTTGAGCTTGTAAACTCAGCGGGCCTCGAGAGGGACATGCAAGGGTGCCGTTTCTGAGCCTTGGGGCCCTGACCTTAAACCACAACTTGGCTTCGGGAGTGTTTGCGCGGCGCGATAACGACCACCGGGCAGAAGCCACGGCTGTCTGGCCGGGAGGAATTGCTGGAATCCCAGCTGGTGAAGCCCCATGGAGCGGGGAGGCTTTCCCCCTAGAATTAAAACATTAGCATCAAGGCTGTAACCTGTGAAAGTGATACTGATTTTGCTGAAGTTTTTTCCCCCATGATGATACATGTTGTTCTTGTTGTTGTTGTTGTGTGCCTTCAGGTCATTTCTGACTTATGGCAACCCTAAGGCAAAACTATCACAGGGTTTTCTGGGGCTGAGAGAGTGTGACTTGCCCACAGTCGCCCAGTGGGCTTTCATGGCTGAGCAGAGAATCGCACCCTGGTCTCCAGAGTCATGGTCCAACACTCAAATCATTCCACCACCCTGGCTGTCTGATAGTACATCCACATCCACTTCTGGGTTTCAATTAGAGTAGACCCATTCAGTCAGTGGTGACTTGTAACTCGGCAAGTTATGTTAGTTCAATGTGTCTGCTGTGGAGAGCCAGGCCAAAACTAGTGGGATTTTTTTCAGCAGCGATAGAAGTAAAGTATTACATCTAGGCAGGAAAAATGAAACACACAAATAGAGGGTGGATGAGACACTTGGCTTGATAAGAATGAAAAAGATCTAAGGGTCTTAGCAGACAAAAAGATGAGCATGAGCCAGGAGTGTGATGCGACAGCTAAAAAAGCCAACGCAATTCTAGGCAGCACGAATAGGAATATTGTGTCCAGATCAAGGAAAATAATAGTATCACTCTATTCTGCTTCGGTCTACCGTGTCGAGCTTTGGGAACTACAGTTCAGGAAGGACATCAAGAAGCTGGAAGGTTTTCAGAGGACGATGACCAAGAAGGCCAAAGGTCTTGAACCCAAGCCCTATGAAGGATGACTTACCTGGATATGTTTAGCCTGGAGAAGAGAAGACTGGGATGTGTATTTCTGTACTTTAAAGTTGCCCGTTGACTTAAGGTGGCCTCAGGGATTTTACTGGATTTTCTTAGGCAACCAGTTCATTCCTCTTTGCCAGTTCATTCCTCTGAAAAATAGTTACAGCGTCAGCCTGACTTCTGGGGGTCCGCTGGGAGACACCTTGATTCGCTCCAAAAATGCAAAGACTGAATTAGCGGAGCACTGGCCTTGGCAGAACGAAGGGCAGGGTAACCCAGCGAGATCTTTAACCCAATTTTTACCGAGTTAGACCACACAAAAACCAGCCAAAGATTAAAAAGTAAGCTAAAGATGTGTTATTATTGGGGCAATTCATTCATGCATACACACAGGATACATACAGTCAAGCATTCACACAAGAGCTAACTGAAGGCGAAAGGGAGGAAAAATTTACGGATAGAGAGGCTGAGGGTTTGGGGGGTTATACAGTTACCAGTCCAGAAGAGTAGTGAAGAGCTTGAAATGTGACTGAGACTGCTGTCTAAGGGCAGACCGGTCAGGATTCAGAGCGGCATAGTGGGGTCTTGCATTTCGTCTGACTGCATCTGACTTCTCGAAACCAAGGGTTTATAGACTCTCTTTTCCTCCCTGAAGGGGTGTGAGTTGGTTGCTCTCCTAGCCTGGTGGACAATGGGAGTTGCAACACAGACAAGGGGGTCTGGAATGGACCGATTGGTTTCAATGTCTTGGTGGAGAGGGGCTTTCTGGGCCAGGCTGCAGCAGGATATGCACCCGGTAGGGGTCCTGGGCGCCTTATTGTTGATAGGATTAGCTGAGAGCCATTAAGTCAGGCTTTCTTGGCTAATTTCAGAGAACTTTTGACCTGGCCGTGCTGGGGTCATCTCTGACCTACTCCCAGCCAGCGTCCCTTTCTTCCACACGGTCTTGCCAGCCATAAGTATAATTTATGTTTTATGCCAACACATCTGCCAATTAATATCTTTTGCCAATTAGACCATATCAAAGCATGGAGGGGTACGGCCTGGTAACGCATGTGCCCACCACTCATTTCCAACATATAGTGATCCTATCGTTGGTGAGGAGCACCCTTTTCTCCACAAGATTTCTTCAAAGTGGGGGTTGCTTTTGCCTTCCAAGCTAGTAAAATGTGGGCCGGGCATGGCTTCTGTTAGGTGAACTGTTAGGTGGACGTGTTAGGTGGACTGTTAGGTGGACCGACCGACTGAACCCAAAGGGTGCTTCTCACCAATGGCTGCTTTTCATCCTGGAGAGAAGTGGCTCGCGGGGTGCCAGAGGGTTCTCTCCTGGGTCCAGGGCTGTTCAACATCTTTATCAATGACTTGGATGAAGGAGAGCAGGGCATGCTGATCAAATTTGCAGATGACAGCAAATTGGGAGCGGTTGCTAATACTCCAGAGAACAGGGTCAAATTTCAAAATGACCTTGACAGATTGGAGAGCTGGGCCAAAACTTACAAAATGAATCGCAACATAGAGAAATGAAAGGTTCTAGACTTGGGCAGAAAAAATGAAATGCACAGATATAAAATGGGTGACACCTGGCTGGACAACAGGACATGTGAAAGGGATCTAGGAGTCTCAGTAGAAGACAAGCTAAATATGAGTCAGCAGTGTGATACGGCAGCTAAAAAAGCCAGTGTGATTCTAGGCTACATCAATAGGAGTAGGGTGCTGAGATCAAGGAAAGTAATAATACCATTCTGTTTTGCTTTGGTCAGACCCCACCTGGAATACTGTGCCCAGTTCTGGCCACCAAAGTTCAGGAAGGATATTGACAAGCTGGAGCATTTCCAGAGGAGGGCCACCAAAATGGTAAAAGTGTTGGAAACCATGAAGCCCTGTGAAGAGCAGCTTAGGGAGCTGGGAATGTTTAGCCTGGAGAAGAGAAGGTTAAGAGGTGACACGATGTGGTATTTAAGTATTTGAAGGGTGTCATGTAAAAAATGGAGCAAGCTTGTTTTCTGCTGCCCCAGAGACTAGGACACAGAGCAGTGGCTTCAAACTTCAGGAAAAGCAATTCCACCTCAACATTAGGAAGAATGTCCTGATTGTAAGAGCTGTTGGACAGTGGAATAGGCTGCTGCCTTGGAGTGTGGCGGAGTCTCTTTCTTCTTTGGAGGTTTTTAAGCAGAGGCTGGCTGACCATTTGTCAGGAGTGCTTGGAGGGTGTCTTCCTGCATGGAAGAGTGGGGTTGGACTGGATGGCCCCTGGGGGTTCTTTCAACTCTATGAGTCTATGATTCAAAGAGGACCGTGACAGAGTCCGGTGGGCGATGGGTGCTTGCACAGCCAGGCTCTGGTTCATGCTGCTCTCCCTTCCTTCTTTCTTGCAGGGAAAGGGCGCATCTGGATGGACGACGTGGCTTGCAAGGGGACAGAAGACAGCCTCTTCCAGTGTAGCTTTTCCAGCTGGGGAAAGACAAACTGTGGACACGCTGAGGATGCTGGAGTGAAGTGCACAACACCGTGAGGAGGCTCGTTGTTCAGCCGCCAAAGAGTGAGCAGGAGACCACTTGGCAAAGAGACTCCGAAGACCCAAGAAGGCTGGCCACTTCCGGGGGCGGACACACTTGGCTTTCTTCCTGCCAGCCCCATGACTCCCAGCAGAGTGGGGGCAACTTGCCTTTTCTATCCCTCAGGGCCTGTGATAGGGCCTGTGAGCTGCATGAGGCCCCAAAACCTTTCTTCTCTGCGCGTCCATCAAAGCTCCTAGCATCCCTACATTTTTAAAAACTTTCGGGGAGGGTTGAAAAATGGCCCACGAAACACCACCTGGAGTAGCAATTTTATATAACCTTGCTCTCTCTGCTCAAACCAGCAAACCTTGAGCTGAAAAACCTGGATTCCCAAAACCAGAAGTGAACTTCTGGTCATTTCTGAGACCTATTTTTGCCCAACTTCCAACCAAAAATGTTGACCAGCACTCTGTTCAGCAGTAATGGGAACGTAAGCTGGACTTAGAATTTCATAACTGCTGGGGATTCGTGTTTAGAATTGTTAATGACAGAACGCTGCCCCCAAAACCTACCCTTATAGCCTGGCCGGGGCCCAACCGGCGCTTTTCTAAGGCTCTGGAGATCTCGAGAAAGGCAGTTGTGGAAAGATCCCAAGAGGAGTCTCTTCAAATGCCTGTTCTGGATGCACCCCATAACTGGGGGAGCATGTAGACATCCTTTCCCCATCTGCAGCACTTAGGAGATGCTTTTGTTCAGGGCACTGCCAGGCTGAAACAGTAGGATTTGGGGGGAGGCGGCATTGTCTGGTGCGAAGAAAACAGAGCTCCGTTGGAGTAGTTTCATTCACGACGCAGGATCTGCGCACTTACCAGACAAGCTGCTGCGTGGACAAAATTTGGGTCCTGACATGTTTGTCCTCCCCAGGTTTAGAGTCTACACCTCCCCCCTCCCCAATGAACTTGCCAGGGTGAGGTTCCATGACTCCTATCCAGAGGTGCATCTAGGGTGGGGCAACGGGGGTGCATGCCCTGGGTGCCAATGCCGTCTGGGCCTGGCCTGCTGCCATACCCCCATGCCCCCACCGGGGCCTTCCTTGGTCCAGGGTAGTGGCGGCAGGAGAAGCAGCGCCTAGGGGCGCGACTTCCGTGGTTGCCCAAGACACTGCCGAATCTAGATACGCCACTGCTCTTTTCCCAGCTCGTGCTCTGCTTTCCTCTTATGTAGACCAAAGTTACAGGTCGCCAAGCCCTCGAAAGCCTTCTGTTGCCTTTGGGACTTCTCTAAACTGCACGGACTTTGAATATCCAGTGATACCGATTTGATTATTGCAAGCCATGTATGACGCAGCGGCCAAAACCAGCACTGCAGCTTCCCCGGGAGGTCAAAGGGAGCAGCTGAGTGCCTGTGGATGCAGTAACTTGCTTGCTTAGCAAGCTGCTGATTGTTGCTTTTTTAACAATGAAATAAAAGACATTTGTACTATTCTGAAGTTATGTTCTGTGTTGTACTGCATTGCCCTCTTAAGTATCTGTGTTGGATTGCAGGGAATAGGGTTAGCTCTCATCATGAGGAAACAGATGAGTTAACAGAAACAGGAAAGATAACTCAATTATAACGGCCAAGATAGAACACTGGGATTGCATAGCGTAAGTCTCTACATGCGAAGTGATGCATCGGTCATGCAATGGTATCCTGGACTGGCATCCTGCTAGTGACAGGTGCAAGTCCGTCTTGCCACTGGCTATTACAGAGGTTGGTATTCTCTTCCGCACTCTGCACTAAACAAAGTTCCTCCAACTACTGTTTAGCCGCTGCAACCTGTCCCCAGTAGTGCAGCAACTGGTGGAGAGCGGAGGAGATAGGAGGTGCATCCAGCTGTGTCATAGAACCCTAGAGCTGGAAGAGACCCCAGGGGCCATCCAGTCCCTTCTAGCATACAGGAAGTGACAATCCAAGTACTCCTTTCGACAGATGGCCATCCAGCCTCTGCTTAAAAACCTCCAAAGAGGGAGACTCCACCACACTTCGAGCCAGGGCCACATTAAGGTTTTCATAGACCTTAGGCACTCTTGTATTCAGCGCCCCACCTTGCCTTGGGATGTTTTTGTAGTCCCTAAAATCCTGTTTTCATAAACCGTAGGCACTGTGGTCTAAAGTGCCTGACAGCTGAAGGTGGCCCTGCTTCAAGGCGGTGTATTCCAATGTCAAACTGCTCTTTCTGCCAGGAAGTTCTTCCTAATATTCAGTTAGAATCTCTTTCCCTGAAGTTTGAAACCATTGGTCCATTGTGCCCAAGTCTCTGGAGCAGCAAAAAAACCCAGCTTGCTGCCTCCTTCATATGACATCCTTTCAAATATTTCAACATAGCCATCCTTTCCCCTGCCAACTTTCTCTTCTCCAGGCTAACCATGCCAGATCCCGAAGCTGCTCCTCACAGGTTATGGTTTCCAACATAAATGAACACCTACTTCCAGTGAAGTGATGATGGACAACCTGCCTTGGGCAAAAATATCCAACCACTTCCATGGGGGAACTTTTAACACCCGTTAAGACACCCACCGGATGCTGGCCAGAGATTCGTGGAAGGAGGTATCCAAAACCCCCTTGTGCAAGCCATTTTCTCATTCAGTGGGAACACCACAGTGCGTGAGCACCGCTTTGTTCTGGTTTTAACTATTTTAAGCTGCCTTGGGTCATAGTATCAGGGGAAAGGCAGGATATAAATGAATTGTGTGTGTGAAAGCTGGACAGTGGTGGAAGCTGACAGGAAGAGAGTCAGCTCATCTGCAATGAGGTGCTGAGGAGGGAAGTTCTATGGATACCACGGGCCATTTCCGCACTGGGCTGTTATAGCGCGATGATTCCACTTTCAACATCCTATGGAATCCTGGGGTTTGCAGTTTCGGGAGGGGCCGGCCGGCCCCTCCCGAAACTGCAAACCCCAGGATTCCATAGGATGTTGAAAGTGGAATCATCGCGTTATAACAGCCCAGTGCGGAAATGGCCATAGTCTGCTAAAAAGACAAATGAATAGGCCTTATTGTGAATCAGGCCTACACTCTCACTAGAAGCCAAGATGGCTAAACTGTGGCTGCGGTACTTTGGGCATATCATGAGACAATGTGATTCACCGGGAAAGACAATTATGCTGAATAAAATGAAAGGCGGTAGAAAAAGCTGAGCACCGCATTACAGGTGGATTGATTTGTTCCCAGAAGCCACGGCTGCCCTGAGTTTGCAAGATCTGAGCAGGGCTGTTGGAAACAAGGCATCTTAGAAGTCTCTCATCCATAGGGTTGCCGTATGCATGTTCGTTGATACGTGGGGAAAAAACATGTCTTAACGGTCCATTACCAGATCCACTCTCTTCCTGCTGTCTGTTTAATGCATGAAGATAATAATGACGGCAGGCTGTCCTTTGATGGGCGGAGAGAGAGAGAGGGACAGAAATGACGGAAAGGACAGCCTAGGAATGCCCATAGCTGGCCACTTCTGCGCTGTGAATTGATGCCACACTTCTGCATGTAGGCGAAATACGAAGCAGTCTGCAGAAGAGAAGATTAAGAGGGGACATGATAGCCCTGTTTAAATATTTGAAGGGATGTCATGTCGAGGAGGGAGCGGGCTTGTTTTCCGCTGCTCCAGAGACTAGGACAAGGAGCAATGGATTCAAGCTGCAGGAAAGGAGATTCCACCAAGAAACTTCCTGACGGTCAGAGCTGTCCGGCAGTGGAATCTGCTGCTGCCTCAGAGTGTGGTGCAGTCCTTCTTTGGAGGTTTTTAAGCAGAGAATGGGTGGCCTTCTGTCAAAGGGAATGCTTTGATGGGTGTTCTTGCATGGCGGGAGGTTGGACTCGATGGCCCCTGGGGTCTCTTCCAACTCTGTGGTTCTATGATTCTAGAACTGGTTTGGGAGATTTACATTGGAGTTTTTCCGGTTTTTACATACAGTGGTTTCTCATCACAGTGAACCATGCTAGGAGCTGAAAACATGCAGAACCACGAGGAAAACTACGACGCTAAAATGCTACAACGTGCAGATGGGAGGGTAAGAATTTGATGCTACTACAATGTATCGACCTCGTGCAGAAATGGCCAAAGTCAGCATGGCAGCAAACAAGAACCACAGCAAACGGATATAATGAAATGGCCACTGGAATGTCTCCAGAATGGTCTCCAAAACAAGACTGGAAGCCACCAACAGCACTGCCCCTGGCTACTATTGCTACCAATGCCTTTATCCATGTAATATCATTCCATGCCACATACCACAGCCAAGTTAGTCTGTTACAGCATATAGTGACATCGAGAAATTCTGTTACACCTTTAAGACGAGACATTTGAGATCTTCAGAGGAGGCCCTGTTGTGTGTTGCAACACCTCCTGAAGTTAAGTTGGTGGGTACATTTAACAGGAGTTTCTCTGTAGCAGCACCTTGACTGTGGAACTTCCTGCATGAGGAAGTCAGGCCGGCCCCATCTCTTTTAAGCTTCCAGCAAGCAACCATATGGGTTTTAGTGTTTGAAAATACTGGTTTAACTGTTTCAAAACTGGGTTCTAGGATTGTTTTTAGACTGCTTTTTGGAGTTTTTAAAGAGTACTGCAATGCATTTTTAAAAATGCTTTTATCTTTGAATTGGTTTAATTGGTTTTGATTTGTCAACTTGAGAGCCCTTGTGGGCTGGGAGGCAATACACAAATTGTTGTTGTTGCTGTGTGCCTTCAAGTTGTTTCTGTCTTACAGCAACTCTAATATGAAGCTGTCATGGGGTTTTCTGGCGGCTGAGTGTGCATGATGCACCCAAGCTCACCCAATGGGTTTCCATGGCCAAGCAGGGAATTGAACCCTGTTCTTCATGGTTGTAGTCCAACATTCAAATGACTACATCGTGCTAGCGCAATGCAGAAATGCTTTAAATAAATAAATAAGACTAAATGAGAAAAAGAAATTCCTAGCATCCACTTTGGTAGACTCCATTTCACTTGTGTGCAATGAAGTAAACTGGAGTACATGAAGGCTTGTGCTAGAAATTTCTGTTTCTCAATTAGGGCTTTATCACACAAGGCAGGTAAATTGCAATTATGGCAGGGTAATAACATATCTGCTTGGGACTTATCACATGATGTCGTTCCTCTTCTGTTCTTCTCCCAGTGGGAGACCATTTGGACAGCACTTCTTTTACAAAGGAGGTCAATAACAGATTGTAAAAGAAACACTTTCCAGACAGTCTCCCACCAGGAGAACAACAGAAAAGGAACAATGTCATGGGATTAAGTCCCAGCCAAAGAGACTATTCTCCCGCTGCAATTGAGATATACCTTCTTCATGTGATAAAGCCTCAGGTCTCAAAGATGTAACTGGATTCCGTTATATCTCTCCATCAGCTTAAGGACATAACTGGAGCTTTATGCTGTCCTGGAGCTCAGCAGGATCTTGGCCTTGAATCACTGGAAGAACAGGCCAGGGCATCTGAAGAAAAATTTGCTAATGAACATTGCATCAGAAGGATGGAGAGCCAGTGCCTGGCATGCGACATAGGCATAAAGGGGGACAGTTTGTGCGTGGAGCATCTGCAAGACCCAGCGAGTTCCAAAATTATTCAAAGATATTTTTCTTTTAATTCTGCACAATGCTCCCAAAATGGCACTTCTCCCCAACTTCCTTCCTTCCTTCCTCCCTTCCTCCCTCTCCTCCCGCCCATCCTCCCATCTGTCCCTCCTTCCTTCTTTCCTTCCTTATCGGGTGCTGCTCAGGGTCTCCGGTTCGGAGTGGACCAGGTCACTTTGGGTCTCGGTTTGGCTCCGAGACTCCTGGTGGCTGTGATGCTGGTGGTGGTGGTGATGGTGACACCGGCACTCCCCGTGACTCCGGTGGCTTCGGTGGTGCTTGTGCGCTCGGCGGGCCTTGCCGTCCGAGAAGGCGGCCACTTGGATGGCCTCGGCCACCGCCATGGCCTTGCGGGCCTGGGCACAGTCGTACTCCGCCTCGGCCGCCTGCTGGTAGGCCAGGGTGGCGATCTTGGAGACGTAGGACAAGAGGTTGTCCTCCCGGGCCTGGGCCGCCTCGGCCGACTCTTTGGCTTCCTCCGCCTTCCTCTGGGCCTCCAGCGTTTCCTTTTTGGCCTCTGCCGCCTCGATCTTGGCGTGGGCCACCTCCAGTTTGGCCTGGATGGTTTCTGTGAGGGCTTTGGTGGTCTCTTTCCGCGAATCAGGGTCGTTGCACCTCTGGAAAGAAGCCGGAGAAACAGGCAACTCAAGGTGAAGGGAATTTATGAAGGCATGGGGTGCAAAAATTGTCCTGGGTATACCGCATGCAGCCTATGAGCAGAAATACAATTCCCCCTCCACGTTTGTGGGTTTGACTCTTGTGAATTTCATTATTCGCGAGGCACCCATGCTTCTCCGCTCCTCATTCTTCTCCTCCCATTCCCTTGCATTTTGCCAGCATGGAGAAAGAAAGCAAGCATGGCAAGGCAAAAGGTAAGGCCATGGAGGAGAAAATGCACACACTTTCCTTCGCCCCTCCCGAGCTCTCCTTTCCTATTCCTTTGTCTCTGCACAATGCTGAGAACTCGCACCAAGGCAAAAGGTAGGGCAGTGTTTGGGCAGGGGGAATGCATGTGCTTTCCTTGCGCCCTCTCCTCTCCCATTGCTTTGTTGCTACCCAATGCTGAGAACTCGCAACAAGGCAAAAGGCAAGGCAAGTGGTGTAGGGGAGATATGCACACGTGTGCCCTGTGCTCTCCAGAGCTCTGCCCGCTAATTCCTGGGCTTTGCAGTTTAAGGAAGCGTCTTTAGACTTCTCAGCCAGAGAGCTCTTTGGCCTCAGGAAACTTCAAACTCCAGAATTCCACAGAAGGTTGAAAGTGGAATAAGAGCACTTTAGCAGTGTAGTGCGGAAATGGCCTCAGAACCATCCCTTTCTCTGAGTAGAGTGGCAAAAGGCCTTTCTGGTGGGAAAATGCTGGCAGCCAGGGGTGGCGGGCCCCCTGAGGCGGTACTGGCGCTTCCCCCCTCCATGGGATGACTCTCGACTTCTCCACAGGTCGTATCAAAAGCCATTATTTGGGCTCCCAAACCTGCCCTCGAGTTTTGCACGAGGTTGATTCATACATGAGTATATGTGCTTTAAAAAAGGGGGGAAAAGATAGAAAATAAAAAATTAAAAAATGTACAGAGCAAACATTTTGAAAAGAAAAAGACGAAAAAGGGACTTCCAATCTTTCTTATCGCAGTTATATAACCACATAGTTATTCACCCCCCCCCCTCTCTCCAAAATTACAACATATTCCCTCCTTTCAATAGCCTGTTCTTTGTAATCATCAAAACCAAAAGTTAAAATCAACATATATGTACATTATTGTTGCGGTACTATTAAATTAAAAAAAAAAGTTTTAAAAAAAACTCCAAAAGTTACCAAGTTTAACCCAGCTTGAACCCATTTTTGGAAGGGTGGGGTTTGGCCCCCTGCAGAGCTCCTTCAAAGTTCGGAGTGAAACCCAGAGCGGATTCATCCCCTCTACTTGCATGAAAATGAACAGGCGCATTGGCCATGTGAAGAGGAGCTCAATTCCTACCACTCTCGGAGTCAGTCCCGGATGTGCACGGCACACGCTCAAGGCCATGGAGCGCACCATGGTTCGAACCACTCACCAGTTGCTCTCGCACTTCCTTCAGGAAGGCAATTTCGGTCAAGAGAGACCCAATTTCAGTCAGAAGTTTTTCTTTTGCCCTAGGAAGAGAAAGAGAAAAGAGAAAGGATGTCATGTGGTCGTTTTTTCCCCCAAGCCAGCTTTCTGATGGTGGATGGGTAAGCCCTTAACCTGTCTCCCTGAGCCGTGCCTGCTACTTAGCCTAAGTGATGCCATTTTGCATTTTGGAAGCCATGCCTGTGCTTCCCATGCCTCCAGAAGGGGTTCGCTGCTGCCCGTGTTCTCTTTGTAAGAGAGAGGTTGCTAGTTAGTTGTAGCCAGACGTCTGTGAGAGAACCAAGGACCTCTTCTTAATGTTCCATTCCCTTTATTTTGCCACCTAGGCAAGCCTTAAAGATGGAGGCAAAGAGACAGATGCAGCCAGCCTAACCGAGCTGGAAGGCTTGTTGCACACCGTTGGCTCTCCGCTTTCACTAGGGTTAAGGACACAGGACACTAGCAAAAGCAAATATTTGCAAACATCAACATGTGCGTGTGTCAGTGGGAAAGGCGCTGAGGTGTGGTGGGGAGAGCGGACGCCCAGGGTCCAAACCAGGTCAGGGAAAGGAGAGAGAAGGCGGACAGGTTTGCAAGGTGGCCCTAGACTTTCCTCTCTCTTGCCCATCGCCTTCCTTGGGGGCACTGGAGAGAGTTTGTGGTGCTGAAAAATTGGGCAGAGAGGCATCCTTAGCTGGCCAGGCAGAGACTGGGAGAGGAAGAGGAGGGCCGGAGGTGGGTTTTTTTAAAGGGCTATGTAGCCTGATTGGAGCCGCCCAGAGGGAAGGTTCCCCCCAAAAAGAAGCACCTGAGGTGGGGGGGTAGGGGTTGGAGAAACTCAGAAATCATCAAATCCGTGAAAGTCAAACCCGCAAATGTGGAAGGCCAACTGTATTGTGACAGTTAGAGCACCCACAACTGAGGCTATGTCCGCGCTAGCCTGTTATAGCGCTATGATTCCACTTTCAACATGCTACGGAATCCTGGGGTTTGCAGTTCCGGGAGGGGCCGGCCGGCCCCTCCCGGAACTGCAAACCCCAGGATTCCGTAGCATGTTGAAAGTGGAATCATAGCGCTATAACAGTCTAGTGCGGAAATGGCCGATGCATCTAACTATCTATCTATCTAGTGTGGGCTAGAAAGTGCTAGAAGTGGCTAGAAATGGACTAAGAGTGGTTAACTAAGAGTGTGCAACTTTGGTAACTACAAAACCTATGTGCCAACCATAACAAGGGTCCATCTACCCTACCTCTTTGCCGTGCTACAGCTCAGAGAAGGACTTTCTTTTCATCAAAGAATTTGTGTGTGGGGGAGTGTTTCTCTCTTTCTGGCAGCATTGCAGGACTTATCCCAACTCCGTGCTTTCCTGGGAAAGCAAGGCAAACTGTTTCCAGTTTGGCCCAACAGGTATACTATAACCACACTGACCTCTTGCAGTCTTCCGCATTGTTATCTTTTCCTGCAAATAGAAATTGAGCCCATCAGATAAAACCCACATAGTTTGTTTACCGGGTTTCATAGAATCCTAGAATCATAACGTTGGAAGAGACCCCGGGCCCATTGAGTCCAACCCTCTGCTATGCAGGAACACCCATCAAAGCATTCCCAATAGATGGCCATCTAGCCTCTGCTTAAAAACCTCCAAAGAAGGAGACTCCACCACACTCCCGGGCAGCATATTCAAGTGGAATATCCTTTCCTGTAGCTTGAATTCATTGGTCCTTGTCCTAGTCTCTGGAGCAGCAGAAAACAAGCCTGCTCCCTCCTCAACATGACATCCCTTCCAATATTTAAACATGGGTATCCCTGTTCCACCTTCAGACAAGAGCTTGGACTATATCTCCCAAATTTCCTCTGGCCAGAATAGCCTTTCTGTGGTCCCAAAAATAATTATTTCCAAGTTATGGTTCGAACTGACTCGTGCAAAGGCACTGATGAAGGTGCTATGACAAACAGACATCTTTCACCACTAGGGGGAGTAGCCTAAATGTACTGTCTAGTTTGACCATCACAGTCTGGAGTAAAATACTTTCAGACCCAGATGTGGCTACCAGAGGCCTCTTGTCGGTCCATTCGTCTCCTTCCAAGACTCTGGTTCATTGGGCCAATACTGACAGAGGATGTTGGCTGGAATCCTGCATGGCGACTTTACTCTGGTGCAAGTGAGACTGCAATGGTCACTTATACAAGGAGAAATCACTTTTTTTTCACAAAAGGGTAGTGGTGAGTGGATCACAGACGCAAAAGCCATCCCTGTGAGGATACAAAGCTGCCCTGAAGGCAGATGGGAGGAGGTTTCATTGCTGTCCTCCCCGCCACCAACAATATAGTGTCATTGCTTCCATGCCGTTGCTTGTCTTGCCAGCTTAGGATACTGGTCTCAGGCTCTCTAGAATCACAGAACTGGGAGGTACCCAATGGCCGTCAAGTCCAACCCCTTTTTGCCACCCAGGAACACATCATTAAAGCCCTCCATTTGACGGGGGGCCATCCAGCTTCTGTTTAAAAACCTCCAAAGAAGGGGGCTCCACCACACTTCCAGGACGCAGCAGATTCCACTGTTAAACTGCTTTTACTGTCAGGAAGTTCTTGCTAATGTTTAGGTGGAATCTCTTCTCCTGGAGTATGAAGCCGTTGTTCCGTGTCCTAGTCTCTGGAGCGGAAGAAAACAAGCTTGCTCCATGTTCCGTATGAAATCCTTTCAAACATTTAAACATAGCTATCGCGTCCCCTCTGAACCTTCTCTTCTCCAGGCCAAAAACACCAAGCCCTGTAAGCTGCTTCTCATAGAGCTTCATCGTTTCCAGACCTTGAGAGGATCTATGGTTGTGACATAACTGTCATTGTTATTATTATCATTGGTTTCACAGTCTACCACAGCCTGTTATTTCCTGGTATTTATCCAGAGGGCGGCACATTATACAATCACTTTTTCGCAATTAAAAAAACATTAAACATTGGAAGCTAATGGGCAGTTTAAAACATCAAATTATGTAACCATTTAAAATGCATTAAACCTGTTAAAAGCGTGTACAAGCGTAAAATGGGGGGGGGGAAATGCATATAATTAGTTCCCAAAGGCTTTAATAAAATGAAACAGATGGAAAGAGAGACTTCCTTACCTTTGTTCTGCTGCTTCAGGAAAACAACCTGCAAAAGAGAGGCAGGATCTCACTGGGAGAGCAACGCTACATCTTTGCAAAACTGAAAAAACAAAACAAAAATAAGCCACAAACAGCGGGACCACGACCCACTCAGCCAGAGAGCTGCCTGGTTGGTTCGGCTGCTCAGAGCAGGCCGTTCAAATAGTAGGCATCGCGACTGACACAAATAGGGAAATACTTATCTGGCTGGAAAATTCAGGTCGTTTCCGCACTACCCTGTTATAGTGCTTTTATTCCAGTTTCAATATCCTATGGAATTCTGGGGTTTGTAGTTTCCTAAGGAGGCCCAGGAGCTCCCTGGCTGAGAATTCTAACCATCCCTCCCTAAATTGCAAACCCCAGGATTATTCCATGGGGTGTTGGAAGTGGAATAATAGCAGCATAACAATGTAGGGTGGAAATGGCCACAGTTTTCCAAGTTCTGCACTCAACACAGAAAACTATACTTTTCTGGTTCCCATGGAAACAATTAAGAGAGAGATTCAAGATGGATCAAAGATTGTATGGGTCTGAAAAAAATGATAATGAATTAGATGTGTTAATGAAAGGGGATCTGAAAAAGGGAATCTCTAGATTTTACAAAATATTGTTGCAAAGAGAAATGGAACCAGAGATGATAAAAGACAATATGGTTAAATGGGCGCAAAATATTGGACACTCAATTGAGTTGGATACACGGGTGAGAGCATGGAAAACAGATATAAAATTTACACCAAGTTTGAATTTAAGGGAAATTTTTTATAAAATGTTACATAGATGGTACATGACACCTGTAAGGTTGAAAAAAATAACAAAAAATGGGAATGGAAAATGTTGGAAGTGTGATGAAAAAGAGGGGTCCTTTTTTCATACGTGGTGGACTCGTAAGGTTGCAAAGAAATTTTGGAAGGAAATAGTGATGAAATTCAGAGAATGTATAATTTAAACTTTGAAATGAAACCAGAATTTCATTTGTTGAATATGTTAAGGCAACAAACAAAAATAAGATTTCACCAGAAAACATTGTTATATGTTATAACCGCAGCAAGAACGACATATGCGCAACGTTGGAAAGAAGGAAATTATATCGATATAAAAGAATGGAAATTCAAAGTTCTGGATACAGTAGAGATAGAAAGGTTGGCTTTTTCCCTTAAAAATAAACCAATCCAGAACTTTGAAAGAGAATGGCGAGAAGTTTTGAACTGGATAAAGGAATGAGGAAAAGAAATAAAAGAAAGAGTGTTGTTAATGATGGAAAGGAAAATTAAGGATGTTATAGGATAAGTATAAGCGGAAGGTAATAAGGTCAAAAGTAATAATGTAGAATAGAAGAAATGTATAAATGGGATGTAAACACAAACTCAACTGGAAAAATGATGTTCGGAAGCAGGGTGGGGGTTATTTTGTCTAAAACTTTTATATATATGTATGTATGTGTGTGTGTGTGTGTGTGTATGTATATATATGTGTGTGTGTATATATATCTAAATAAAGAAAACTATACTTTTCCTAGCCCTTAAAAAAAAACACCTTTGCAAGGTCTCCTTTTAAGGATACACGGGTGTTATAAACAAAAGAACATTTTCCAAGCTTGGCTTCGAATAGAAAACTCTACTATACGGGCAGAGGGCCAAGTATCAATACACATAAACACATACATAGTCACAATCAAACTCATTATATAGATACAGAGAGAGGCAGAGAGAGAGAGAGAGAGAGAGAGAGACGATTCAGATATGTACAGACATTTTCAAGCCATTGTTATATCCCTTCTGTGTCAGTTACCGAACTACAGTCCTCCTTCCACATTTGTGGGTTCGACCTTTGCAAATTTGGTTATTCCTGAGCGCATCTGCCGTCCCTCTCCCCCATTCTCCTCTTCCCATTCCCATGCATTTTGCCCCTGCGCAAATGTGGAATCATAGCTCTATAACAGGCTAGTGCGGAAACGGCCTATATATCTAACTATCTATCTATCTATCTAGTGTGGGCTAGAAAGTGCTACTTTTTGGTGGATTTGCAACTGTTTGAAGCATTGAACTCAGAGACCGATGCAATGGTATGCATCAAAGACCTCGGTCCTGGGCCCACGGCTGTTCAACGTATTTATTAATGACCTGGAGACCAGAATAGGAAGCACATGTATTAAATGTGCAGATGATACCCGATTAGAGGGGGGTAGCTAATACCCCAGAGAACAGGATCAGAATTCAAAATGACCGTAACAAATTATCTTCACAAAGGTAAGCATCAGTTATTAGACTTCGGCAGGAAAAATGAAACGCAGAAATATAGGATGGGGGACTATGGGCATGAGAGCATGTGCGGAGGACCACAGGGTAAACGTGAGTCAAAAATGCAATGAAGCTGTCGAAAAGGCCAAGGAAATTCTGGGCTGCATCAATGGGGGTGCAGTGTCCAGATCAAGCCATGTTGCAGTACTACTGTATTCCGCTTTGGTCAGGCCCCCCCCGGAATAATCCCGTGTCCAGTTCCGGGCACCAGAGTCCTGGAAGGATAATGGCAAGCTGGAAGGTGTCCGGAGGAGGGCGACCGAAATGGTAAAAGGACTGGAACACATGAAACCCTATGCGGGATGGCTGAGGGAGCTGGTTAGGTTTGGCCCGGAGAAGACCGAGCGCTCACACAACAGCCATTTTAAAAACATATTTGAACGAAAGCCCTTGTTAAAGAGGGAATGTGCTTATTTCCCCCTGTTCCAGAGCCCAGTGCACAAACCAGTGGATTCAAACGGCAAGAAAGGAGATGCTGACTGCGCCTGGGAAAACCTGCCTGCCAGTAAGAGCTGCTCCACAGCAGAAGACGCCGCTTTGGAGAAGAGTGCATTCTCCTGCTTTGGAGGTCTTTAGACAGAGGTTGGATTCCTCTCTCTCTCAGGAATACTATGACAGTGTGTCCTGCACAGCAGGGTTTGGACTAGACGGCCCTTCCTATCTATCCATCTGTCTGTCTGTCTATCTATTTATTTTAAGGTAATGCTCTCACCCTGAGATTCCTCCCCTTGTCTCGAAGACCAGAGAAGTAGATCCAGGCCTTGAGATATACTGCCAGACCCTCAGGCCTGGGAACTCTTGTGCTAGCCATCCTGTTCACTTAAGAGTGAGTTTTGGGCACGGCAAACCAAGCAATTGTTTCACAGAATCATAGAGTCGTAGAGCCGGAAGAGACCCCCGAGGGTCATCCACCATTCTGCCACACTGGAACCCACGTCAAAGCGCTCCCTTTGACAGAGGGCCAACCAGCCTCTGCTTAAAAGCCTGGGAGTGTGGTGGAGTCTCCTCCTCCTCTGGAGGTTTTTAAGCGGAGGCTGGCCGGCCATCCGTTGGGAATGCTTTGATGGGGGTTCCTGCCTAGCAGGGGGTTGGACTCGGTGGCCCCGGGGGTCTCTCCCAACTCTAGGATTCTAGGATTCTGTGACTCTATGTCGCCTCTTAACCTTCTCTTCTGCAGACTAAACGTACCCAGCTCCGTAAGCCTCTCCTCCCTGGGCTTCATGGCTTTCAGACCCTTCACCATTTTGGTCGCCCTCCTCCAGACACGTTCCAGCTTGTCGATGTCCTTCTTGAGTTGAGGTGCCCAGAACTGGACACGGGATTCCAGATGAGGCCTCACCAACGCAGAGTAGAGTGGCACCATTAGCTCCCTCGATCTAGACACCACACTCCTATTGACGCAACCAAGAATCGCGTTGGCTTTATTGGCTGCTGCGTCACACTGCTGACTCATGTCCAACTTGTGATCGATGAAAACTCCTAGATCCCTTTCACACGTACAGTTATTCAGCCACGTGTCCCCCATCCTATATTTGTGCATTCCATTTTTTCTGCCTTAGTGCAGAACCTTACATTTCTCTCTGTTGAAATTCATTTCGGACTGGTATGTGTATGCCTGTGTGTGTTCTCTCTGTCTCAGACACACAAAAAAATAGGGAGAGAGAAAGAGAGAGACAGAGCTTGGGATTTTGAACTGGCTGTCCAACTTTGCGGCTTATTGATGCCACCAGCACCATGTTTAGGGGCGGTGGAAGACAGAAATCCCCCCATCCTTCCCTGTGAATCCTAAACCAGTGCTTGTACCTAATCTCACCCTTCTGATGTTTGCCTCACTTTCCCAGAGCTAGGGGAAATTCCCTTTTTTGGACTACAACTCCCAGAATCCCCTAGCTGATATAGCTAGGGCCACATGGCCAGGGGGATCTAGGAGTGGTGCTAGGCCTTCAAAAGTAGTTTCTCCAAACCTTACACAGCCCACTACTTCCCCTTCGCCCCTGCCCCACTGAGCAACAACTGCATGCTAGGCGTAATGAAGTGGCAGAGTCCAAAGAACCCAGGGTTCAGGAAAACACGGAAGGAACTCTGGAAGAGCAGACTCTCCAAGATTTCACAGATGAAAACCGGGACATGTGTGTCCAAGGAGCATCAGTGCGTGGTCAAGATGGCAAAAGTTATTAATGGAGAAGAACGCACAAGCCAATGCAGCAGTTTTGGGTTCTTTGGCCTGACCCTCCTGGGAAGGGAAAGATTCTGCCCCCTTCTCTCCTCTCCCTTCCGTCAATTCAGTGCAAATTGGGTTCATCCTCTGGACTCAGTTTTCAGCAATTGAAGTAAGTTGAGAATGAAGGGGGGAAGCCGGAAGAGGAGAGAGAAACTGGGACGTTTGAAAAGCAGCTGGGAAAGTGGGGAGGCAGAGGATTAATCGAGACTTTTCCTGAAAAGCTGGGACAGTTAGAGGGTACGGAAGAGGCAATGCAGTATTTTTGGAAAGGAGCAGGAAAATGGGAATTTAGGGGACCTGAAGAGGCCGAAAGCTCCCAAAACAGCCTTGGAGTGCATGCAGTCCCGTCGTTCCGCTTTCTCCACCTTTGCTTTACTGGCAAAGTTTCCATGCACTGCACTTTGCCACATTTTTTTAAATATTTTTATTAAAATGTCCAATACTTAAAATCATACATCTGTACTTGTTTACATCAGTTTAGATACATTCTTGTTCTTCTTCCAATCCACTCTAGAATGTCTTATAATTGTATTTGCAACTGTACTACAGTTTTAACCAGAGATTTCTTCTTTGTTTCTGCATTTAATCTATACCGCTGCAGCTATCTAACATCTTGTAGCCATATTTTGGTCTAAGTCTTGTATTGTCCTTTTGAACATCGTTTTTTCTTTCATTAGCCCCTTATTTTTCCTTACTAGTCAGTTACCCAACATTTATGTCTTTCACTCGTTCCCATTGTCTTTCTATTACTTCATCTGTTTTACCCTTTAGTCTCCGTGAGACTAAATCTGCATTTCTATTTTCCAAAAGGGTAGTCCACCATTGTTCAATGGCAGGGATTTCTTGAGTTTTCCATAGTCTGGCATATTCTGTTCTAGCTGTTGTAATCATCTATAAGATAATCCTTCAGTATTTTCCTTGTATCCTTGAATCAATCATATGTAACATATTCAATAACTATGTTTCTGGAATTTCATCAAATTGAATTTGAAATGTTGAGCATATCTTATTGTGAATTTTCCCCCAATATTTTTTTGCTTTAATACACGTCCACCACATATGGTACATCGTACTGACTTCTTTCTGACATTTCCAGCATTGTCCTGTTCCAGTTTTGTAAATTCTCATTCGTTTGTCTGGTGTCATGCACCATCGGTGAAAAAGCTTAAAGTAATTTTCTTTCAGATTTTGCGGGGCTGTAAATTTCTGCGTTATTTTCCAACTACTCTCCCAGTGTTGTAAATGGATCGGATGACCTATGTCTAGAGCCCAAGAGATCATCGTAATCTTAATTACTTCATCTTCCCTTTCTTGTTCGAGTATTTCTTTATCGATGTTAGACAATAGATGTGGGGGGGCTTCGAATGACCATTTTATTAAGCTTTCTTTTTCTTTTTGCTCAAATCCGTGTAATTTTATATCTATCTGGAATCGTTCCACTACTTGTCTATATGGGAACCAATTGAGTACGGTTCCTTCTTTTTCTAATTTTTCTCTTGTTTTGATTTTTAATGTACGATTTAAATGTTTTGTCAATTTTGTCTTCATATCTTAGCCAGTTCTCTGTATCTGTCCATCTTCCAAAAAAAAGCTTCTTGGGGGGATATCCATAGTGGGAGTTGCCTAATGTTTCTCTTCGTATAATCATTCCAGATTTTTACTAATGATTTTCTAGTATAATGATGGGAAAATTCCTTATTGATAGAAGCTTTATCGTAAAACATATAGGCATGCCATCCCATTCTTAAATCAGCCCCTTCGAGTGCAAGCATTCTTTGGTTTTGTGGATTAATCCAGTCTTTGATCCATATCATTGCCGCGGCTTTGTAATAGGCGTGTAAATCCGGTACTCCAACACCTCCCCTTGATCTGTCAAAATCTTCCGTCTCACCCTTGGTTTATGTCCTTCCCAGATGAATTTAGTTAGGTCTCTCCTCCATTGTATAAAAGGTTTGTTATTGGTAATGGTTGGAAGATTTTGAAATAAATAGATAATCTTGGGACGTACATTCATTTTTATTGCTGCAATTCTCCCCATAAGAGACAACTGCAATCTTGTCCAGTTCCCCAAATCCTTTGTTATTTCTTTCCATTTTTTCTCAAAGTTATTATGAAAAAGTTCATTATTTCTTTTGGCGATCCAGATCCCTAAACGCTTCGTCTTTTGGACTTTATTAAAGCCAGATATTTGTGTTAATACCTTGTCTTCTTTATGGCTCATAGTCTTTGTTATAAGTGCTGTTTTTTCCTTATTTACCTTAAAGCTGGAAAATTCACCATATTCGTTTATGATTTCAATTAGATGTTTAATACTACTTATAGTTTCATCCAAAAACAAAGCCAAGTCATCTGCAAATGCTTTGAGCTTATATTGATATTTTTTTATCTGGACTCCTTTAATTGCATTGTCTCTTTGAATCAAATTGTTTAATATTTCCATAGTCATTATGAAGAGTAGGGGAGATAGAGGACAACCCTGTCTTGTTCCTTTTTTAACTTCTATTAATTTCGTTTTCTCTCCATTTATCAGTAGCTGCGCTTCCTGTTGGTTATATATCGCCTCAATCCATGAGAGAAACTCTGTTCCAGCTTCTATTTTCTTTACTACCGTTTTCAGAAAGGTCCAATTAATAATGTCAAAAGCTTTTTCCGCATCGACAAATATCAGTGCTAATTTCCGTTCGTTATGTTTTTCATAATATTGGATAATATTCAATACAGTTCTGATAATTGTCTTTTATTGATCGCTTCGGTACAAAGCTGCCCTGGTCCTCATGAATAACTTCTTGTAATACTTTTTTAAGTCTCCCTGCCAAGATTGTGGTAAAGATTTTGTAATCTGTATTTAGTAGTGAGATAGGACGATAATTTTTTACATCAGTTAAATCTCTACCTTCTTTCAGAATTTGTACGACATTTGCCTTTTTTCCAAGTAATCTGGAATTGCAAAGGTTGGGATATTTCATGCTCAAGAATTTTGTAATAACTTGCTGTGAATCCGTCTGGACCTGGCGCCTTGTTGTTCATTAATGCACTTTGCCCCATTTTGAACAGAAAGACAGGGTCCCTGCCCCAAGGAGCTTACATCCTAAAACCTGGCACAGAGTGAAGCAAGAGAAGGCAGGGAAGGAAGTCATACAAGAAGAGAGAGAGAAAAAAAGAGGCATTCTATTCAATTATTCAGGTTTAATTTGAGCAAGGTAAGAGGTTCAAGTCTTAAGAAAACACAACTTACAGTATTTTTCAGCTTCTGGTTTTCTACTAGCACCTTCTTCAGCTGATAAACGACAGAGAAAACATAAGAGCATTAGGAATCTCTCCAAAGGCTTTGGTTGGCTTCTTACACATGCAAAGATTCTCCCATGGAAGTGGGTGGATATTTTTGCCCAACGCAAAACATGTGCATGAAGTTCAAGGTTGCCTAAGCATGACTGCGCATGTGGTGGCACAGAGCATGTGGACACACGTGCAGCTGGAGAGGCAATATGCCTGCAGCGTGCATGGAAAGGCACATGGTACTCATACAATGTGCACACGCACTGGATTGCACCTTCAGCTGCATAGGTAGATATCCACTCAGTTACGCAACATGGGCATTCCTCACAAATATTGCAGAGCACACTCAGTGCATAAATGCGCATGCAGAGATTTCTGCCACGCAACCCCAAGGCATTGTGTTTCTTTCCATTTTTCAGTGCCGCCAGGCAGACTGACCCGGGGGAAAGATGTCACGCAGCTGAACTGTGCAGGCAACCACAGTTCTTTTTCTCTGTGATTTTACTCACCACATGCAAATTGGCCCTCTTTTCCAAAGCCAAGAAAAATTTTCCTCTTTTTTTGGACTCCCCAAATCCCACAGCTAGGATGGCTAGTGACAAGCCAGTTGAGGGACTCTGGGAGCTGTAGCCTAATGCTGGAACTTTTCAAAGGCTCTGTATACAATGGTATCCTTAAAATCATCAGAGAAGGTGTACCTTCCAACTTTACAGTTGCAAGGCACTTGGTGTTCAGCTGTGGATTTCAGGGGGCTGGACTACATAACCACTGGGCTCCCCTACAGTTCTACAGTTCTATAAACCCATGCTTTAGCTGTAGATTTCCTGCATGGGCTGGGGGTTAGACCCCTGGGTTGCCCTACAACTCTACAATTCTATGATTCTGTGCAACTTGTTCCGTGTAATTCCTACTTACCAAGCTCTCCATTTTCAGTGTTCTTTCCCTGGAAAAAGATAACACCAGCTATCAAAAGGCAGCATGAGATAATCACAAAACTGGTTCCCCTTATATGCTTTCATCTTTTCTCCGGGCTCTATTGACTGTGAATGTTTAATTGCTATATCCATGGCTGCTAAATTTATAACCCTCATCTCCATTAAAAAGAAAGTGCTATTGTGAAATAAAAACCCGGCACCAGAAGAAAAACGTCTTGAAGCAGTCTCAAAGCTAGGACTGTCCTGCATGTTGCCTTAGAGAGATCTGTCCTATAATCGGCAGATGTCCGTTATTCCAAGGACTGTCTGGTCCAGTCCAGTCTAGGAAGCTTAGGCAAAAGCAAACGGTTGCAACCTCTCTTAGCTTGTGTGTTGTTCTTCACAAGAACAGGTTGCTTACCAGTAACTGTGGTTCTTCGAGTGCTCATCTGTGCCCTCGTACATCCTGACCATGCTCTGATGTTGCCTGGGCACATGTGTCCCAGTTTTCACTTCTTGGGCAGCCTTGCTCTTGCAGCAGCTGGCTTTTCCCTGAATCTGCAGGACATGAAGTGCACGATTTCTCTGCTTAAAACAGGAGTTTGCTTAAAACTACCTCCGAGTGTGATGGAGTCTCCTTCTTTGGAGGTTTTTAAGCAGAGGCTGGATAGCCATTTGTTGGGAATGCTTTGCATGGCAGGGGGTTGGACTGGATGGCCCCTGGGGTTTCCTCCAACTCTATGATTCTATGATTCTATGAGTTTTGTGCAATCTTTTGCATTAATTACTTTTGTTTCTTGTTGCCTGGCAGCAAGACCACATTCTGACGTGGCTCAGCCACACACGTCCTGGTTTTTATCTATAAAATGTTGGAGAGTATGCCGTTCCCAGTCCTGGCCTACAGCATCTCAGAGGAAAAGAAGAGGGAAACAAAGTTTTCTGGAGGTCTTCTTCCCCACTTGCCCATGAGACATTCACCTCTCTGAACTCTTCTCACTTCCACTAAGGCTCTCCGTCTCTTTGCTTGCACAGTCCATCTCTAGTTTTGGCTTCCTCTCCTTGCCCTGAGAGGAAAAAGAGCAGTGAGATTGACGGGAAAGTATCATCAGTTATAAAAAAGGATCGGCTCTGGATCCACCTCATGGGGGAATGGTTTCCTTTTCTGTGATTTCATCAGTCCTATGGGGAATCCAGGGGGAACTTAAATTTTAAAATTGAAAACATGGACTTCCTCATTGTTCTCAGGCATATTTTATATTCCTACTTTTTAAATGCAGTCTTCTAAAGCTTCCCTTGCAAACTTAGCCCCTTTGGTCAGACCTCACCTGGAATAATCCTGTGTCCACTTCTGGGCACCACAGTTCAAGAAGGACATGGACAAGCTGGAACGTGTCCAGAGGCAGTCAGCCAAAACGGTAGAAGGCCTGGAAACCATGAAACCCTAGCAGGAGCGGCTTTGGGAATTGGGTATATTTAGCCTGGCGAAGAGGAGGAGGTATTTAAATATTAGAAGGTATGTCACATGGAAGATGGAGCAAGCTTATTTTCTGTTGCACCAGAGACTAGGATACGGAGCAATGGCTTCAAACTACAGAAAAAGAGATGCCACCTAGAACATTTCAACAGTGGAACATGCTGCAGCCTGAAAGTGTGATGACGCCTCTTTCTTTGGGGGTCTTTAAGCGGAGGCTGGATGGCCATCTGTCAAAGGGAGGGCTTGGATTGTGTCTTCATGCATGGCAGAAGGAGGCTGGACTGGGGGGCCCTTGGGGTTTCCTTCAACTCCATGATTCTATGGTTCTGTGTTTCTACTGAATATGAAAAATAACTAAAAACAATAAACATACGAAGAAAAAAAGGAAATAAACTTTGGTTTCCAATTTTCCTAACGCAAATTACCGATAACCCTATAAAATGACTTCTCTAATTACAAATATCACTCCAGCGCTTCAGCTGCAAAGCTACTAATTGTCAAAATGCTACAATCAGCACATTGTTCCCTTTTTCTTGCAAAAAACATTTTAAAGGCTCCCTAGCCTTTCAAAAAAAGTCAACAGTTTAATTGCATTTTTAATACTCTGATGTTTTTAGCCATGTGAGCTTTTATCTGTATATGTTTTAATCCAAGGCCTGGGGAAAAGGGGAGATAGAAATGAACTAGAATTCTTAATAAAGCCATCCTGGCACCACCCACCCTTCACGTTTGCCCTGAAAACGCTCCTTGAATTGGAAAGGAAATGTGGAAAACAACTCCAGCACGTGGCTAGAGAAGCTCTGTTGTTATATGCACAAAGATGGAAGACTTCAACATTACTGACAATGGAGGGCGGGCTGTTAAAATTGAATGACTTAGGCCATTTCCGCACGAGACTGTTATAGCGCTTTGATTCCACTTTCAACATCCTATGGAATCCTGGGGTTTGCGGTTTCGGGAGGGGCCGCCTGGCCCCTCCCGAAACCACAAACCCCAGGATTCCATAGGATGTTGAAAGTGGAATCAAAGCGCTATAACAGTCTCGTGCGGAAATGGCCTTAACCGTAACGGATAACAAAATGGATGGATAAATGATCTGCTTTGATTAGCGACTTTTTAAAATGATTGGGAACCCCCAATTTACTTTTTTTGGGGGGGGTGAACCAAGAAAAACGAGCCGAGAACACTGGATTCATAGAATTAGTAGGATAGGTTTATTAGAAGAAGTCTAATAAGTGATATTTAACGCAGGAGGTACAATTGCAATCTGTATAACCACCGAAAAGAAAGTCAGGGGTCCCTTTTCTATCATCATATACCGCCTTCTATAACTCATCTCTTTTATCTATTCCTTTAAAAAAAAAAATTCTTACTGTATCTGTTTTTTTTCTTTTATAGTTTATAGTTTTTCAATGTACCCGTACTTGCTGGCATATAAGACACCCCAGTGTATAAGACGCACCCCATTTATACGCCGGCACATATTCTTTGCAGGTGCGTAAGACAGACTGGGGCATAAGACGCACCCCATTTTCAAACAGTATTTTTCGGGAGAAAAAGTGAGTCTTGTACACCGGCAAATACAGTATTTTAGGGGGGGAAAATCTTAATAAAAATAATTTCAAAAAACACTTGCCTGGACCGTGGACTTGCTTTCTTCCGGCAAGGGGGCCAAGCAAATGGGGGTGAAGAAAGTGCAGGAGACGAAACACGGCTGGGAGCTGCAGTTGCGGAGGGGGCGGCCGGGACGGTGGCGGGGGCCCCGAGAGGCGCGGGAAAAGTCCTCATAGCTCTTGTAAGGGATCATCGGGAACGGGGCATCTTTGGTCCGGGGGCTTCGCAAGCGGGATGCGGCCGGCAGTTGGCGTCTCCATGGCAACCCCTCGGGGAGAGGATGAGCCCCCAGCATTCTACGGGCGGGGAAGGGGAACCAGCAGAGGAGGCCCCCGAGGCCAGCTGGCGATGGGTGCCGACTAGGGTTGCCGGGCCGAAAACAGGGGAGGGGAGCCCCGGGACCTTTCAGGCTTGTGTAGAGGAAGGAATTTCTGGCAGACGTTCCTGTGTTAGCAGCAAAAGAGTGCAGACCAAATGGACTGTGTTTCCTATCTTGATCCCTGGTCTGCTCTGCAGGGCTGTTGGGAGATTCAGTGCCCTCGCCAGTTTAATTCACAGAGGGTCCTGCCTGCTTAAATGTCTAAGCTATAAAGAAACTGTAAAGTCGAAGGCTTTTGCGGCCGGAATCCATAGGTTGTTCTGGGTTTCCCGGGCTTTGAGACCGTGTTGTATTAGTATTTTCTCCCGACATTTCGCCTGCATCTGTGGCTGGCATCTTCAGAGGATCTGGTGGCATGGAAGTGAGATGGAGTAGATATACTTGGGTAGTCCCCGGGTGGGAGGAAGCAATTTGCATTGTTAGTCAGGGGATCCCCTAACTTCTGCTGGAGTTTATCGCTTACCTTGCAGCTGTGGGCAGATCTACATAAGGACCACAAAACACAGTGCCCAAACGCAAATCAAAGAACACAAAAGACACTGCAGGCTCATCCACCCAGAAAAATCAGCAGTAGCAGAACGTGTTATAAACCAACCTGGACACAGAATGCTTTTTGAAAGCAGCGCGGTAATCACGAGAAGTCAACATGGATTTCTCAAAAATAAGTCATGCCAGACTAATCTTCTCTCTTTTTATGATAGAGTTACTAGCTGGATAGATGAAGGGACTGCTGTGGATGTAGCATTTCTCGATTTCAGTAAGGCCTTTGACAAAGTTCCACATGACATTCTTGCAAAGAAGCTAGTAAAATGCGGGCTGGACAGGGCTACTGTTAGTTGGATTTGTAATTGGTTGACCGACCGAACCCAAAGGGTGATCACGAATGGCTGCTTTTCATCCTGGAGAGAAGTGACTGGTGGGGTGCCACGGGGTTCTGTCCTGGGCCCAGGGCTGTCCAATATCTTCATCAACGACTTGGATGAAGGAACAGAGGGCATGCTCATCAAATTGGCAGATGACACCAAATGGGGAGGGGTTGCTAATACGCCAGAGGACAGGATCAAAATTCAAAATGACCTGGATAGATTGGAGAGCTGGGCCAAAGCTAACAAAATGAAATTCAACAGAGAGAAGTGTAAGGTCCTACACTTAGGTAGAAAAAATGGAATGCAGAAATATAGGATGGGGGACACATGGCTGGATGGCAGTACGTGTGAAAGGGATCTAGGAGTCTTAATAGACCACAAGCTGAACATGAGTCAGCAGTGTGATGCGGCAGCCAAGAAAGCCAACGCAATTCTTGGCTGCATGAATAGGAGTATGGTGTCCAGATCGAGGGAGGTACTGGTACCATTCTACTCTGCTTTGGTTAGACCTCATCTTGAATCCTGTGTCCAGTTCTGGGCACCCCGATTCAAGAAGGACATGGTCAAGCTGGAGCAGGTCCAGAGGAGCCAAAATGGTGAGGGGCCTGGAAGCCACGAAGCCCTATGAGGATAGACTTAGAGAGCTGGGTATGTTCAGTCTGCAGAAGAGAAGGTTAAGAGGGGACATGATGGCCATGTTTAAAAATTTGAAGGGATGTCATGTAGAGGAAGGAGAGGGCTTCTTTTCTGCCGCTCCAGAGACCAGGACAAGGAGCAATGGATTCCAGCTGCAGGAAAGGAGATTCCACCTGAACCTCAGGAAGAACTTCCTGACGGTCAGGGCTGTCCGGCAGTGGAATCTGCTGCCTCGGAGTGTGGTGGAGTCTCCTTCTTTGGAGGTTTTTAAGCAGAGGTTGGATGGCCGTCTGTCGGGAGTGCTTTGAGGGTGTTTTTGCATGCCAGGGGGTTGGACTGGATGGCCCGTGGGGTCTCTTCCAACTCTACATTTCTATGATTCTATGATTGAAAGCACAGAAATTCTGGACCGTTCTGACAACTACTATGTCAGACTGCACAGAGAGGCCACTGAAATCCATAAACACCTGTACAATTTCAACAGGAAAGAAGAAACTTGGAAAGTAAACAAGGTTCGGCTACCAGTACTGAAGAACACCAAAATCAAGATGCAAAAATATGCCAATGAACCCCACCCAGACTCTGGAGGTCCCTCTACAGGGAACAACACAATGGGTTCCTAATGTACTTAATGCACTGTTATGCATATCCCCTGACTAGCAATACAGCCCTGGGGGATATCCCATTTAACAATGGGCCGTCACACAGGTCAACTGCCACACATGAAATTGCTCCCTCCCACCCGGGGACCACACAAGTATATCTACTCTGCCTCACTTCCGTGCCACCAGATCCTCTGAAGATGCCAGCCACAGATGCAGGCGAAACGTCAGGAGAAAATACTAATAGAACACGGCCTCAAAGCCCGGGAAACCCACAACAACCTATAAAGAAACACCCTCTCTGTCTTTTTGTATTTGCTTACCCAAAAGTCCTCCATTTTGAATTCCAGTTGACTTTAAAGGTTGTTCCTGTTGTTAGCCCCATGTCCTACTAAAAATTACACTGACATTACTTGGGCAATTCCTAGGTTCTGAGCATCGGTTCCCGGCACGCTTCCTGTAACAATATTGCTCACACGTCATTGCTGAATGCATGTGTGAATCTGTTGGGAGTGGCAACCTTTGCGTGCTTAATTAACTGGCTCGTTAGTTTGCATGTTTATTGTAGGCATAGAGAGATAGCCTAGAGTAAACTTCATGTTTGTTTTGGTCAATGCCTCTTCCTCCAGCACGTACGCATTCTTTGTTCTTGGAAAGGTTCTCTTGCCCTTTACACCTCTCTCTTCCGTCTTGCCTTTTGTCCTGAAAGCAGGCTCTGAGATCTCCTAACAGGGATTATTTTCATCAAGCATATGAGTGCTTAATTTCTTCTCACTTTCTTTCAAGAAATGAACCTGTGGAGACTGTGCACCAGATTTTGTGAGTAAAGTTTTCATATTTTTTTAACAAACTGTTTGTGTTTATTTTGAGCTTGATTAAGACCATTTCCGCACGAGGCAATTAAAATGGCGCAGTGCGTCTTCTCACGGAGGTCATCTGCACCTGGGAGCAGACTAGGTCCGGACTACTTACCTGAGATCCGCACCTCAGTCCGCTCCGAAACGCCCTCAACGGGTCCTCCAGTGCGCTTTTTAAAGAAGGGTAGAAAACCATTCTTTAATTTTTCGGAGCGTGCCATTGCACTCCTGCTCACTTGTGCAGATTCGCGGGCTCGCACCGATGCGAGCCTGCAATCTGCGGAGAGCAGGCTTTAGGCGTGGCGAGCTTCAGCAGTCGGTCGGGACCCACGAACAACCGGAAGCTGCCATTTTGGAAGCCGGAACAGTGCCGATCTAAGACCTCGCACTGCCCCGAGTCACCCTGGACGAGACGAGGAGCCCCGTGGAAGGGCTTAAGGGACAGTCCGCCTTGGTCCGTGCCGAGAATATCCAGTGACTAACGGCACGGAGCAATTCCCTCACCTCATGCGGAAATGGCCTAAGTGTGTCTGGGGTGGAGACGATAAAGTGGGACTGGTGATTTGTTCAACTTCTAATTGTGCATTACAAAATACTTTGCTGATTAGGAGACTTATTACTTGAAAATCTCTCAGTTCCCCAACAGAATCAAGGTTCATTGTTGATTGTTAACCAGAAGTTACTGTATCATCAACCATGTATCAGAATTCTAGTCCTGGGAAAGCAAATATTCTTACTATTCTTGCATGTGCGCTGTATGCACTAGGAGATCATTGTCACCCCAAATATATATAACCGCTCCCTTCTTTCAATAAAGCATTTTTCTCTTTGCTCATGTAAGAGGTGGTTTTGACTGCATTCTTGCAGAGGGCAGGGAAGTCCCTTTGGCCAAAGTTGGAGACCTTTCCAGGCCGATTCAGAGCTCACCCGCAATCGCCTACGCTACCCAAGGCAGTCCGTGCAGACCTAACATTTTAGGCCTGGCCCTATGTGGTTATTTTTTCCCAAACAGTTTCTAACAGTTTTCAGGGTTGGTGCCCTGACAGTTTTCAGGGCTGTCGCCCTAACATTTTTCTCCAGAGTTTGCTGCCAACATCTGCTCCCCTGGTTGCATGATCTCCACATATTTTTTTATTAAAAAAACATTTATTATATTTTATTTAGAAGGTACATTTATATACCAAAACATAGTTTCCACTTCCTCTACAATTCTATACCTAAATAGATTAAACAAAGAAAAAGGAGAAAAATATATAAAGTTACAAAAATAGAATAAGGGATCACCCATTTGAAATAATGAGAAAATACCAGTAATATATCTCCTTAATTACCTTAGGTAGCTAATTCCTTATCAATCTGACAAAACTCACACAGTGTATTAAAGTTATAAGCACCTCCAGACTCTATTAAATTGTTCACACTAAATACATAGAAGTTGAGAGGAAGGACAGAAAAGGAAAAAAAATGAATTACTGTGTCTATATATCTATTACTATCAGTCTTCCTCATTTTTCTCTCCATATTTTTAAATACACTCTCATTCCTGATTTACTTTTGTCATATTTTGGTTATTTAACATACAAGTCATCTTTATCCATTTGAAACATATTAAATATTTTTAAGATCCAATCTTCAATAGTTGGAGACTTCCCTTAATTTTAGTAAGAAGTTTCATTAAACTTGTATAAAAATTAAAATAAAAAAAATAGTTGGATTGACCCTCTCTTTCCAGTTACTGGTATATAATATTCTTGCAGCCAACTTGACTAACTTTTTAACTGTTTTAACCAGTTAACCAGTTTACTTTTAACTTGGAAACTTGCTCAATATACTTTCAGTGTCTTCTAAAAAAAACAAGCAATTTTGAATTGGTTAAACTGAATTTATTGCATGGCACCCTGAGATCAAACAATGTAGAGCGGGGGAAAAATATTTTAGTACCAGAAACAGAGGGAGAGAGAAAGAGAGAGAGAGAGAGAGAGAGACCTTGGGTCCCAAACTGGGAAGAGCGAGAGGTAAATAGAAGAGGGAGAGCCAGAGCATAGTGTAGTGGTCTGGACACAAGTATAGGACGGGGGACATGTGGCTGGATGGCAGTATGTGTGAAAAGGATCTAGAAGTCTTGGTAGATCACAAGCTGAACATGAGTCAGCAGTGTGATGCAGCAGCCAAGAAAGCCAACGCGATTCTTGGTTGCATCAAGAGGAGTACGGTGTCTAGATCGAGGGAGGTGATGGTACCACTCTATTCTGCATTGGTTAGGCCTCATTTGGAATACTGTGTCCAGTTTTGGGCACCTCAGTTCACGAAGGATGTCAACAAGCCGGAACGTGTCCAGAGGAGGGCGACCAAAATGGTGAAGGGTCTGGAAGCCATGAAGGCCTACGAGGAGCGGCTTAGGGAGCTGGGGATGTTTAGTCTTCAGAAGAGAAGGTTAAGAGGGGACATGACAGCCATGTTTAAATATTTGAAGGGATGTCATGTTGAGGAGGGAGCGGGCTTGTTCTCTACCGCTCCAGAGACTAGGACGAGGAGCAATGGATTCAAGCTGCAGGAAAGGAGATTCCACCTGAACCTCAGGAAGAACTTCCTGACGGGCAGAGCTGTCCGGCAGTGGAATCTGCTGCCTCCATGGAGTGTGGTGGAGTCTCCTCCTTTGGAGGTTTTTAAGCAGAGGCTGGGTGGCCATCTGTCCAAGGGAGGGCTTTGAGTGTGTCTTCCTGCATGACAGAAGGGGGCTGGGCTGGGGGGGGGGCTGGGGTCTCTTCCAACTCTATGATTCTGTGATTCTATGAACATTGGATTATGATTCTGGAGAACAGGATTCGAATCACCACCCAGCCATAGAAGCCCAGTGGGTGACCTTGGGCAGGTTATACTCTCTCAGCCTCAAGGGGCAGGCAAAGGCAAACCCCCTCTGCACAAATCTTGCCAAGAAATCTTGACTTCGGATTGCCATAAGTTGGAAATAATTTGAAAGAACGCAAGAGCAGCAACATACATTTCATAAAGTCCAAAGCTTAAGAGATTCTTAAGGGGAACACTGATGCTAATCTTCTTACTACACAATGCAGCGGTTTGCATTCTTGGGAGCTCGGAGGACACCGACAGGGTAAGCTCCAAGGAATTCCATCTAGATGCCTATTGACCAGAATACGGCAAAGAACCAAGAAACTTTCAAGGTTATATCGAAGGGGTTCCCAAGAGATTGGCACATATATTCATATGTGGCGGAATTGTGAAAGGGTACAGAAATGTTGGCAAATGGTGTTTAAAGAGATAAAAGAGATAACAGGAGCTGATTTACAAATATGTCCAAGTATAAAGCTATTATCTGTATTTGGCAAGGTTAATTGTGCCCAGACGATGGAGGAGTTAACTACACATTTATTAACTGCAGCAAGGCTTATTATATCGAGAAAGTGGAAGATTCAGGATGATATTCAAATAAAGGATTGGGATAAAGAAGTGCGGGAAACTGTGATCAGTGATAAGTTAACATGTTGAATTAAGGTTAAAAAAGGGATAACGAAAAGGAATGACTCTGAAGCAATATGGAAAATATTTGTGGAAAAGGCTTTAGCAAAAGAGGGAAGTGTCCTACCTCCACGAGAAGAGTTACAATTTTGGAAAGCAGAGTAAGCTGAAATATAATCGGCTCTGGGAATGGGTTCACATTTAGGGTTAGAGTTTATGCTTAATAAAAGGATCACGTATAGTATTAGCAACAGATTGAACATCGTTGAAAAGAATAGATTTAAGAATGAAATTCTTATAGCAATATTAGGTACAAGGAGAATGAGATTTAGATACAGGAAATGAAAATATGTAATTAATATGATATATAGTATGTTGAATAAGTATACGACGATAAAAGATCTGGAGAGAAATAGTAAGGTAAGCGACTTGTGTTGTGATTTTTCTCTTTTTCACATTTATGTTATTCGTGTGGTGTTTTTGCTTTATTTTGTTGTTTTTTATTCTGTTATGTATTGTTCTTTTTTCTTTATAATAATAATAATAAAAAAGAATACAGCAAAGAACCTTCCATCCCAATACACAGAAATGGGGTGGGAAACAACCCATGTCTCAATGCTCCTGTTGCAAGTGGTTTCCATCTCAGGAGACAAAAGCCATTTCCGCACGAGACTGCTATAGCGCTATTATTCCACTTTCAACGTCCTATGGAATCCTGGGGTTTGCAGTTTCAGGAGGGGCCGGCCGGCCCCTCCCGAAACTGCAAACCCCAGGATTCCATAGGACGTTGAAAGTGGAATAATAGCCCTATAAACGTCTAGTGCAGAAATGGCCAAAGATCCACTCAGGCTTTTACTCAGAACTTTAAGGAGTTATGCAAGGAGCGACATGGAATCCTCAAAACCACTTCTGTGCCTTGGCTGTCTGTTTTGAAGTTGAGACTAAAACCTGAAATGGATTTACCGCTCCCAGCTATACAGAGGAACACACAGCAGGTGCTTCCATATCCCATCTGGCACATTCGGAAGCAGACTGGTGCATCCGTGCACCGTCCAGGTTCACAAATGTTGCCCATCCTTTTTGTTTTTGTTTCTTTCATTCTGCTTATTAACCAAATAACTAGTCACCTGTGGATTAGGAACGAAGAAAAGGCATATTATTAACCACAGGCAAGCTGAAAGGTGTACAGGAGCACCTCATCTCCTGCCAGGGCCGAGAACAACAACAACAACAAAACAATAATAACAATTATGTAATTGTACTACAGAGTACGAATAGAAGGAAAATTTTTAAAAATATTTGATTAATGAATGAAAAACTGGTTTTTGCAGTGTCAAGAAACCCTGGAAAGAATTTCTCCTTGGCAAGAGTGTTCCCAGTCTAGGCTATTTCTGTGTAAGAAAACCCGTGTGGTTGTTTTGCACAGCTCATGCCTGCACAGAAATGTCGTTTTCTGCACAGAAAGCATTATTTTCTGTGCAGCAAACAGCATTCCTGTGCGGAAAATGTCATTTCCTATTCCAAGCCCCATTTTTTTCTGCGTGTGTAAAATAAATCTTGAACCACAGACAGACTCTGAAAACTGTCTATAGAATCATGGATTTGGAAGAGACCTATGGGGCCTGCAGCACAACCTCTTCTGCCATGCAAGAAAACACCATCAAAGCATTCCTGACAGACAGCCATCCAGCTTCTGTTTAGAAACCTCCAAAGAAGGAGGAGACTCCCCTACACCTCCAGGCAGCAGCATATCCCACTGTCAAACTGCTCTTACCATCAAGAAGTTCTTCCAAAGGTTTAGGTGGAATCTCTTTCCCTATAGTTTGAAGCCATTGCTCCTTGTCCTAGTCTCTGGAGCAGCAGAAAATAGGCTTGCTCCATCTTCCATATGACATCCCTTCAAATATTTAAACATGGCCATCATGTCCCCCCTTAACCTTCTCTCTTCCAGGCTAGATATACCGAGCTCCCTAAGCCACTCTTCACAGGGCTTCATAGTTTCTAGGCCTTTGGCCATTTTGGTCACTCTCCTCTGGATGCCATTATCTTTCTGAAACTGTGGTGCCGAAAAGGTGCACATCTGCATCACTTGTATATGTATCACCTATGGAGAGGAATGCTGACACCCCTAGGAGATAAAAAGAAGATGAGATAAGGGGGAGACACTGAATCCCACCTACCGCAGGCGGCTTCTGGTACTGATCTTGTCAAGAGATCTCCTGTTTGGTAGAGAAAATATCCACAAACCAGTCCCTCGTCTAAGCATTCGAGTGACCCACTACCTGGGGAGCCAAGCACCTGGCAACCTGTTCTAACCCTGCGTGACATCACACACCACGTCATAAGGAGAGGAAGAAGGAAGGAAGGAAGGAAGGAAGGAAGGAAGGAAGGAAGGTCACACTGTAACTTCTGCAGCCACAGATTTCCTGGGGATAAATGAGCTGCTTTCCTTCCAGGGGTTTTTTGCCTACTGCTTGGAATTTAGGAGAGCTTCACTTTCTTTTAGAGGCATCTGTGTAGCCCTTACAAAATCTAATGAAAGTTATGGAACCTCGGACCCAAAGGAAAAGCACTTAAGCACAATTTTCAAAGTTGCATTTCCGCTACTTGCCATAGCGACCCTGGGAATGAGAGATCGCCAGAAGCCCCGCTCAGCCACTGCCCTGCACGGGTCTTGCAAGCTAAGGGTAATTTTGGCTACCTTGCTGGAACTGATCACCGGGAATGCGGTTTTCCTCTTTCCCTGTTTTCTTCTACTTCCCCCAACATTATAGTCTTTTCTAATGAGTCACATTGTCTCGTGGCATGTCCAAAGTACCTAAGTAAGTCCTGTTACTTTTTAGAGTAAGAAGGAAATTGAAGGGAGAAAAATTGTTGCGCACGTGACATAGGTGTTCTTGCAGCAGGAGGAAGAATGCTAGAATTATTTGCTGCTTCCTTTCGAAACAAAATTAAGAAATAATTACATTCTCCCTAGGACCTTAATCCAGGCTTCCTATTAATTGCAGAATCATAGAGTCGTAGGCTAAGAAGAGGTACCAAGAATAATCCAGTTAGACCCTTTCACTGTAGGAAATCCACAGCTAAATCACATTACTTATATTTTTATTTCTGTAGATGCTGCCTAGTCATGCATCACCGTCCCTCTCTCCTGCTCCCAGATGGTGTTCAAAGAACTTGGTCTTGGGAAATTAGAATCATAGAATCCTAGAGTTGGAAGAGACCCCAGGGGCCATCCAGTCTACCCCCTTCTGCCATGCAGGAACCCACATCAAAGCCCTCCCAACAGATGGCCATCTAGTCTCTGTTGAAAAAAACCCAAAGAAGGAGACTCCACCACACTCCAAGGCAGCAGATTCCACTGCCGGACAGCTCTGACCATCAGGAAGTTCTTCCTGAGGTTCAGGTGGAATCTCCTTTCCTGAAGCTTGAATCCATTGCTCCTTGTCCTAGTCTCTGGATCAACAGAGAACAAGCCTGCTCCCTCCTCGACATGACATCCCATCACATATTTAAACATGGTTATCTTGTCCCCTCTTAACCTTCTCTTCTGCAGACTAAACATCCCCAGCTCCCTCAACCGCTCCTCATAGGGCTTCATGGCTTCTAGACCCTCCACCACTTTGGTCGCCCTCCTCTGGACATGCTCCAGGTTGTTGATATTCTTCTTGAATTGAGGTGCCCAGAACTGGACACAGGTGAGGTCTGACCAAAGCAGAATAGAGTGGTACCATCACTTCCCTTGACTTAGACACTATATTCCTATTGATGCAGCCGAGAATTGCGTTGGCTTTCTCGGCTACCGCATCACACTGCTGACTCATGTTCAGCTTGTGGTCCACCAAGACTCCTAGAACCATCCGTAATGGAATAGCCGAGTTGAAAAAAAATTTTTTTTTGGTCTACATCTTTGAGAATCTCCCAGCCGTGATGTCTAATGATTGGGAGTTCTAGGTCAGGGTTTTCCCTTGCTGAGGAAGCTGTGGCTCGACAAAGCATCTTTCCTAAGCTCTGCTGAGCCGTGTTTGGATGAAGTGCTGAATCCTAAAGCACTTGATCAATTCATTTATTAATTTATATCCTGCCTTTCTTCCAACATGGATTCCAAAGTGGCGTACAACATTTGAAAAGCTCGATACAATTTTTTTTTTAAGAAAAACAACAATAATAAACAAGCTAGAACAAAATCGAATTTGATTCGATTGATATTCTACCTTTCTTCCAGGGCTGAGATTCAAAATTATATCAGAATAGTTTTTAAAAGTGCAATAAAAGTACAATAAATTATACGTACTAGAGTATATCTTGAATGAATTATACCGTTAAACGGGGCCAAATCTTTAGCTCTGATTCCAGAGCCTCCCTTTCTCTGTTGTCCCACTCTGGGTCCTTCATACATGGCAAATGTATATTTAATTAGCAATAACAAATATATTGCAGTGAAATGGCGGCACAAAGCATTTTATCCCCACCATGTGAATCATCAGCTTCCTTACATTAATACAACATAACATCTGAAGTAACGAGAGACACGGAGATATCTTCCAGAGCATGGGGAATGCTCTTGTTTATTTGCAACAGCTATCTTTTATAACTCATCAGTTTACATAGCTATAGAGCAATCATTGCATAAAGGCAATCAAGAAGGTAAAAGAATAGTTCATATATCATTATGTACCTTACTAATGGAAGAGTGCTAATAGAAGAATAGCTCATATATTATGTCGTCAGGAAATGTACTACGTATCAGACCTATGTATCAGATGCCTCAGTAGTTTGCAGTCATGCAAGGTAGAGTCAGAGCTGCCAGCCTGAGGGTGTGCCCATCCAGGCTTTACAGCTCTTAATTCTCCTCACATTTGATTAAAATATCTGAACAAGAAAACTCCTAAATTCCTTTGAATGTTAAAGTACTAATTTAATATTACATTAAATTTAAATATTACAAAATATTTATTCTGAAGCTGGAATTGGTACATATCTAGTAGGAATGGGCCAACCAAATTCTGGAATCCTCGAATCCTCGCCAGGGATTCGAGATTTGCGAATCCGAATCCCTCTGCCAAAACGGGCAAACCAAATCTTTTGAATCCGCCAAATAGCTTGTTGGAGACCGGGACGCCTGAAAACCCGGGAGACCGGGACGCCTGGAAACCCGGGAGACCGGGACGCCCGGAAACCCGGGAAACTAGACACACAGGAGAGATGGCAAGTAGGTGATTTTTTCCCTTGGAATAATAATGGCCTTTGCTAACAATTTCACAAATTACATCTGAGCTTGTATTCGAAGATATTTAAATTGAGCATTTAATATTTAAGTTCAGCACTTGACTGGAAGGTACAGGCTTCTTGAGATTTCAACGACAGCTGAAAGATTCCTTTGTGTAGCTCCCTTGCAAAGCTCTTTGAGACACAATTCTGAGGTTTCTGGTTTTACAAAGTGTCACAGCCTTCTCTGCCAAAGTGTGCTGGTGCATCATCAAACTACAAACCCCAGGATGCCAGAAGGAGCCATGCAAAGAAAAGCCAGTTTTGACCTGGATTAGCTCTCTACTGTAGTATGTGGCCCTGTTTACACAGGCAGGAAAATGTGGGATTAATCCACATTTTCCTGCCTGTATAGAAAGGGCCTTCGTGTCATTTTCAACCTGGGGAGATCCTGAGGCAAAACTAGGACCATTGTCCTGGCCACATTTCTTCAGAGGGAGGTTTGCCTTTGCCTAGGCTTTTGCTAAGGCTGAGAGAGTGTGTCTCGCCCAAAGTTATCCTTCTTTTCCTTGCTTTTTAAACTCTGTTTTTAAAAAGGATTCTAACGATTCGAGATTCATGAGATTCGTGGATTCCCAGAACCTTCCAAGGATTTGGATCCAGATTCGGATTTGGAAAATTCTGGATTCGTCCCATCCCTAATTTCTACCAAATCTAACTCAACCTAAAATTGCTTCCGACTCCAACTCTGGCTGCACACGCCTGCCATTGAGGTCAGAATAAAAATAATTTAAAGCTCTGCCATTGTTTGTTTGTGAATGCATGTTCCCATATTCGTTTGTCTGTAATGTAACTTTCCGGAGTGCTTTTTCTAAGTATGATTTAGTCTGGATCCAACTTAGGCCTGGTGAATAATTTTAGAGAGTGGAAATTATACCCTACTTCCCACACCCAAACCACCACTATCGCCTCTGCTCACTTCACGTCGTCCAGTATTTGGGTTTCTTGACAAAACCACCATCAGCAACCAAAGAAAGATGAGGATAAAAAAGGCAGAATGTCCAAGAATAGGTTGTTTGGGCAGAAAAAGAAACATCCACAAACATAGCAATGGAAGTAGAAGAACTAGAGAATAAAAGAGGAAGCAAAATATGCTGTTAGGAGGAGCAACTGCAATTACTTTCGGATGGTTTGCATCCCATTTCAGTTTCTATTTGGTTCGGAGTTAAAATCTACCCTGTAGTTAGGCAAGGCTAACACTTTCTGCATCCTTGCCTTGGGCAGATATTTTCTTCTTCCTCTTCCTCTTCTCGGCTTTTCCATCAAAGCTCTTTGTTTAATCTCTATAATCCCCAGAAGATACTTTTTAAAGCCAATGCCTTGTTTCCATACTAAACAGTCATCTTGGCTTGCCATAAAACAAATGCCCACGGTTTGTTTAGTTATTTATATTTATTTCTTTTATATCCTACCGTTATCCCAATTTGGAAACCAAGGCTTTATCCCAAATTGGGAACCAAGGCGGCTCACCGCATAGATTGTAAACAAAGTACAGCTAGAAAACAATGATTAGAATAACAAAGTTTTTTAAAAAAAAATCAAACAAACTATCCCATTTTTAAATTTATATTTTAAATTTAAATCACTAATTTGTCTTTTATAAACTTTTCAACACAAACAAAAAAGAAAATGAAGAAGAGAAAAGCAATAAGATTAAAAAGGGAAAGAGAAAGAAAAGGATTAACATTGACTTCTGACTTTCCTAACAATGGCTATATATTTGACTATATAATTTCTCCAACTGTATATTTTCCATGCACTTCCACTTAACAGAAACCTACAGTTAACATGCTATTCTCATCTTTCCCCCAAAAGACAATCAAAGGTCCCAATCTTGCAAAAATGACACCAGCGATTTTTTGCGCAATACATGTTGATAGTTTGTCCATTTCAGCTGGACTGGTCAATCTCCAAAACCAGTCTTTGTTGGAATTACAGCATTCTTCCTTTGCTCTGCATACATTAATCTGGCTGCCACGACCATATACCATAACAATCTTCCATATCTCTTCTCCATTTGGTTCTTCAACAATCCTATTCTCACGCTCCGGATAACTCACAATCCACAAGCTTCACTCAGAGGTAGTCAGCAGTGTATATTTGCAGCAAAGCGTGCAACACAGTGCGTTTCGTCTAAAGCTGCTGAGAATAAAGCATACATGGTGGTTATGTTAGCAGGGAAAGAGTTCCAACCAAATGGACAGCGTTTCCCATCTTTGTCCCTGGTCTACTCTGCAGGGCTGTTAGGAGATCCAGCACCCTGGACAGTGCAATTCACAGAAGGTATTGTCTGCTTAAATGTCTCAGCGAAAGAAACTCTCTCTTTGCCTTTTTGTATTTGCCTAACTAAAGTCCTCCATTTTGAATTCTAGTCAACTTAAAGGTGGTCAGCCCTTGTCCTACTTAAAATTACGCTGACATTAACTGGCAAAGGTCAGTGCCTCGGTTCCCAACACTGACTGTAACAGTATTTATTATATTTCGCTGCTGAGCAAATACATGTATGAATCAAGGTTCATTGTTGATTGTTAACCAGAAGTTACTGCATTAGCAATCATAAATCAGAATTCTAGTCCTGGGAAAGGAAATATTCTTAATATTCTTGCACATGCGCTGTATGCTCTATGAGATCATCGTCCCCCAACTTATAAAGAAACCTCTCCTTTCTTCAATAAAGCGCCTTTTTCCCTTTGCTCACGTGAGTAGTTTGGACTGCTTTCTTGCCGAGGGGCAGGGGGAGTCCCTTTGGACAAAGTTGGGGACCTTTCCAGGCTGATTCAGAGTTCACCTCCAATTGCATTGACTACCCGAGGTAGTCCGTGCGGACCTAATATTTTAGGTCTGGCCCTATGTGTTTGGGTTTTTTTCCTAACAGTTTTCAGGGTTGGTGCCCTGACCATTTTCTCCAGAGTTTATTGCCAACAGTGACAGGTTTTATATCTTTCCATACACATTTGGGTGCACAAAGCTGTGACTGGAGAGAGATCGTCCATCAACCATCACACCGCCGTACGAGATGTTTCCCAGACTCATAGTTGTTTACCTGTCTTTCATCCTTGAGGCTGGGACATGTTTCCTGCCTCCTTATCTCAAAACATTTCCAGTTCTCACAATAGCTTTTGGTACTTTCCTTTCCCCTCTCTGATCTTCTCCCCCTGTCCTGGATACATTGCAGCGATGACCAATAAAGCATCGGAATGCACAAACAGGCTTCAAACAGATACACACAGTCTTTCTGCACTACACTGTTCCAGTGCCATTGACAGCGCATAATATGGAAGAAGAAGGAAACATGTCTGTCACGTCCCCTCTTAACCTTCTCTTCTGCAGACTGAACATACCCAGCTCCCTAAGACGCTTCTCAAAGGGTCTGGAAGCCATGAAGCCCTATGACGAGCGGCTTAGGGAGCCGGGGATGTTTAGTCTGCAGAAGAGAAGACCAAAAGGTGACATGATAGCCATGTTTAAATATTTGAAGAGATGTCATGTTGAAGATGGAGCAAGCTTGTTTTCTCCTGCTCCGGAGACTAGGACACGGAGCAATGAATTCAAGCTGCAGGAAAGGAGATTCCACTTGAACCTCAGGAAGAACTTCCTGATGGCCAGGGCTGTCCGGCAGTGGAATCTGCTGCCTGGGAGTGTGGTGGGGTCTCCTCCTTCTTTGGAGGTTTTTAAGCAGAGGCCGGACGGCCATCTGTCCAAGGGAGGGCTTCGATGTGGGTTCCTGCGTGGAAGAAGGAGGTTGGACTGGATGGCCCCTGGGGTCTCTTCCAACTCTACAATTCTATCATTCTATGTGGCTAAGGGAACATGTGCCTACTGGGAGACTGAAAGAAAGATAGGAAGATGCTTCAAGGGCTACGTGACAGAAAACCAGCTAGAGCTGAGAGATAAGAAGGAGGAGGAGGAAGAGGAGAAAACCAACCTTTGCCAATCTTGGAGTTAAAGAATAAATGGCCGGCACAGATAAGAAAGTAATTTTGGGGGAAAGGAAAAAGTAAGCAAGTCATGCAGTTCCTGGAAGATTCTTGCATCACCAGTTTTTAGCCAATTAAAGTATTACTGTGTATTAAAAAAAAGAAGAAGACGACAAGGGTGTATAAATTTCAAGATGAAAAATGTGTTCAGTACCAACCCACAATAGCTCTGGTTTATCCAGTTGCCCAGTTGTAATTCTTAATGACAGATTCCCCTTTTACCTGTCACTCAAAATTCCCTGAGTTTCACTGGCACGTAGCTCAGGGGGAGGCACTTTTGTGGCAACGCTATAATTCTATGGCCCTTTCCGCACTAGACTGTTATAGTGCCATTATTCCACTTCCAACCTCCTATGGACTCCTGGGGTTTGCAGTTTAGGGAGGGCCTTTCGAATCCTCAGCCAGAGGAAACTACAAACCCCAGAATTCCACAGGAGGTTGAAAGTGGAATCATAGCGCTATAATCGGGTAGTGCGGACATGGCCACAGTGGCAATGAGCAATTAGCATTCACTACTTCGTAGCACTCTATCTGACCCTAGCAATGTCCGGGCTGGCTACCGGATCTGTTCTAAGGCACATCCAGCTGATCATTTATGACATGAGCCACGCTTCCTGACACCCAATAAACACAGTCCAGGTTTTAATCGAATATTAACTTTCAAAATCTTTTTTTTTTAAAAAAAGAACCTCACTAATTTGTAACAGCTTAAAACTACTTAAAAATATAACTATGAGACAGAAAGTGCAGCATGCACGCACACACATGAAAAAGGACTTTTGCAGCACTAGTCCAAAGCCACATGGTGAGAACATCTTTCTTAGGCCGAGCAACGAAGCAACAGGAAGAATCCTTTATTTTCAACTGCCTTATCATAGAGAGATATGATATCTTCAGCATACAAATCAAACTGCAGAACGGTCAGTCTAAAATTTGTTTAAAAAAAAGATTTCACATGGAACCGGAAGTCAGGTGCCATTAAAGATCCCATTTACAGTTCTTGACTCTATAGGAAACTTCACGCGGGAAGGAGAGGGGAAGAGAACGCGGTTGTAATGCGCGTGCGTGAAAGTCTCCCTCCGCGCCGCGCCGGTTGCCGGAGCGTCGCCGCGGCAACAGCGGCGGCGTCCCTGCGCAGGAGGCGTGCGCGGCGCGCGCCGTCGCCTAGCGCCGTCGTCTCCCCGGCAACGGAGTCGGCGGTTGGCGAGGCCTAGTGGGGCTGGCGAAGCGGGGACGCCGCCGGCGCCGCGAGGGGGATGAGCACCGTCGACGGAACCGAGGACGAACCGGGGCTGGAGGACGGGCCCGACGGGGAGGGCGATGAGAATGCCGACGCGGAGGACGCGGGGGAGCGGGAAGGGTCGGGCGGGGCCGGGAGCGGCGGCGGCGGGGCCGGGAGCGCCGGCGGGGCCGCCCCTCAGCGCGTCAAGGTCCCCAACATCAACTCCGACGACCCGCAGGAGCGCATCGCCGCCCGGCGCCTCCGCATCGCCGCCCGGCTCGAGGCCAAGCGCAGGTCCGTCAGGCGCTCGGATAACGGGGGGACTGCAGGTCCCATCATCCCCCGGCACACCTGCCTTGGGGGGGATGCCGGTGGTTGAAGTCGAGAAACGTAACTTCCCCCAGCTTTGCTTTAGGCAGCGGCCTCTGGGTGGTGATCGTCACCATTTTTACGTTATTTCTCGTTTACTTACTTGTCGTCTCATTCATTTACTAATTTATTAACAGCATCCTCTTCATCATCATCATCCACTCCCAGAATCCTCCAGCTCGCTGTGGGAGCTGTAGCCCGAAAAAAGAAAAAGAAAAACTTTTCCAGACTCCACATAAAGCTTAAGTTTCTATTTAAATTATAATGACATTTAAATTATAATGACATTTAAGTGAAATTCATAATTAAGTTTATAATTTGCTTGGAGACTGCTGAGATCATTTCTAAGATCCATATTTGATGACCTTATGGTGATTTCTGTTTGTTTTATGAATATTGTCATTTTGTTTTATAAAAAATAAAAATTAAAAAAAAATACAGCTCAGGATCTTTCAGGCCTGGAGAATAGTTCAGATTTTTCTGCCCCCCCCCTTTGGATGATTGTAGCAGGTGGGGGGGGCTCTTCATCAAGTTAATTAGTGAATTAATTACAAGTGCTGCATGTGACCTATAGGGTGGCATCCTGTCCCTATCGGAATAGACTGATTTGTTGAGCGGTGATTCAACACCTAGGTAAATCCCATTGGTTTAATGAGTCTGCTCTAATCAGGATTATTTATTTGTTTATTTCTTTATTAAAATTTATATTCCCCCTTTCTCCCAAATGGGATTGAAGGCAACTTAGAATAATCTGAAAAGGCACTACTAAAACATTTAATTTACAAAAATTAAAAAGAAAGAGTCGAATTATTAATGCTTAAAAACAATTAAAACATATTTCCAACATAATATCAAAAATATTTTAAAAATGCTGATTAAAATAGAATTCAGATTTTAGTGATGTGAAAAAGTGCTCCAGAGATGTCACTTCATGCCTTGGTATGTTGTCTCACCATCCCCTCTTCCCCTCCAGCTTTGACTAGGTGACTCTATTGTTAATTGGTTTTGTTGTCATTTATCTCTATAGTGCCATCCACATACACATCATTTTACAAGTAAGACACCCCACAACAGTGGGTCCTGCCAAAGGCATACAGTGTAAAATATATGCATGTTGCACACAGAGGGAAGGGAGGAATAATAAGGCTGCACCATGCAATTGTAAAACCAGTTATCCAGGTAAAATACAAAAAAAAAAAAACCCCCCACATAATATAAAGAAAAATGAGAAGTACATGTAATCAAAGTATACAAGATTATGAAACAATATTAAAGTAAACTCTAGGAATCCTTTCTGCCCCAGGTTGAAAGGAACATTCTGCCTGTTGCCCACATGCTCATCTTTCTGACTGACTTTTTATGCATTTTTAAATCTTTGTGTACAACTTAGATCCTGAAATCTGAAAGCAGTGCAGATCAATGGAAGAGAAAAATATGCTCAGTGAATAGATTTCTATTCTGTGTCTACTCAGTAGACTGAGTAGAGAAACTTTACATATATAAGTGCCTTTTTGAATATGCATTTTGGTTAAGAATGGGTGCTGCCTGATGAATTTCTAAAGGAAGAGCATTCCACGTAGCAGGTGCCATTACACTAAATGCCCTTATAGATATATATATAAGAAAAATGTGCATGTGTGTGTGTGTATGTATAAAAATCTGTTCTTTCTCTCTGTGTATATGTGCGTATATATATGTGTGTGTGTGTACACATATATACATAACTGAAAAAGGTATTTGTATTAATTAGAATTATTTATTGTTAATTTTTAAAATTGCACTTAAGCTCAACAATTATTAATAATTAATAATGTGATTGAATGATTAAGATCTTCCATGAACACCAAGAGAACAACTGGATAGAAAAAAACCCCCAGATTTTAAAAACAAACAAAAGCAAAAGAAGGAAGAAAATAATTCCCCGAGTCAGGCAAGAAATCAAAAGAAGACTAGGACTTGGAAGGGCAGCTGTGAAGGAGTTAGACAACACCCCTGTGTCACTGAATGTCAAAATCTGGATTGTTCATTCCATAGTATTTCCACTTTCTATGTGTAAGTGTGAAAGCTGGGCAGTGAAGGAAGCTGAAAGGGAAGAAAATCAGTTGAAGTGAGAATCCACTCGCTGTGAAAGCTGAACAGTGAAGAATGCTGACAGGGAGATAAGTAACTCATTTGAAATGTGTTGCTGAAGGAGCGTTCTGCAGATGCCTTGAATAGCCAAAAAGACAAGTAAATGGGTCTTCAACCCAGTGGGATGCACTTGACCTCCATGCCATGGCATATGTTCTGAGCTTTACTCTGGTATCTGTATGTAGGGTGAGAGAGGATGAAGGATGAATTTGTGACTGTTTCCTTTTCTTTCCCCTTTAGGGAGGCCCTTGGGGAAGACCCTGATGCAAAGAAGTTGGTGGAAGAGGAACAGAGCAGGAGCCATAAACAGATAGAGGAGAGCAGACAGGTGAGCTCTGGAGGTGGGGAGGTATGTGGATCAGAGTGGAGCTTGTTCTGCTTTCTTGGGTCAGCTTTGGTCACACATTATATTGGAGTGTCAATTTAAGTTTGTCTCCTGATGGCTGATGAGTGGATACATCAGCAAAGAATTACTACAAATCACATTGCTCACATGTCACTTTACCTGATGAGCTGCCTTGGATCCTGTTTGGGAGAAAGGCAGGGTATAAATGCAATAAACAAACAAGCAAGATTTTTTAAAAAATTTATTATTTATTAATTTTAGCAGAGGATGCAGATCTATAATCACAAAGAAAGAAAGAAAGAAACGAAGAACAGGAGAGAAGAAACAAACCACACAAAAACAATATACACGTAGAGAACTAAAACTAAACTAAACTAAGACATTTCTGCATGACGCTGTTACAATGGGCAGGTGGTGGTGTACTTTGCTTATGTTTTTTATATTTTAAAGACTTTTAAACTAGTTTTAAATTGGTGCTGTTTTTCATATTTCGATTAATATTTAATATTTTCTCTTAATGTTATGATTAATTTTTAGCTGTTTCATAACCCAGCGTGAGTCCAATACTAGGAAACAGATGGAAACAAATGGGAGATAAATAGATAAAATTTCCATTTAAGGATAAAGCAAGCAAAGAGTATTTAATTTAATTTATATGCTGCCTTTTTCCTTCATGAGACCCAAGACAGCTTGCAACAAATTAAAACAAACTACAATTAAAATCTTATCATTCATTGTTGTTGTGTTTCTTCAAGTTGTTTCCAATTTACGGTGACCCTAAGGTGAACCTATCACAGGCTTTTCTTGGCAAGGTTTGTTCAGAGGGCATTTGCCTTTGCTGTCCTTTGAGGCTGAGAGAGTGTGACTTGTCCAAAGTCATCTGGTGGGTTTCCATGGCCGAGTTGGAATTTGAATCCCAGTCCCCCCGAGTCCTAGTTTAATACTCAAACCACTACACCATGTTGACTCTCATACAGAAGTTTAAAAAATATAAACAAGTATAAGCACAAAATTAAAACAGTTTAAACCGCATTTAAAAAATAATTAAAAATATAAAAGCACAGCCCATCACAGTAAAACACTGGCTACTGTGTGAGTTTAAGAGCGAAGTACCTTCCTAAATAAAAGAGTGTTTGCCTTCTGGCACAAAGAGAATGGAGAGAGGACGTCCGGGCCTCCAGTGGGAGTTTCAGAGCCTGGGAACAGCCACCAAGAAGGCTGTCATCCTGACCAGATGGATCTGTAATGGTGGTGGGATAGGGAGAAGGGTCTCCCTTGAGGATCTTAAAACTCAGGGAAGTTTATATAGGCATATGCATATAGATGCAGCTTCTACCCATAGGAGTGTGCCTCAAGGAAGCATTATTGTGCTTGGAATCAGTGTGAAAACAAAGGCTTACCATGTTCTTGATGTAGAAATACAGAACTTTTGTTCACCTTGTTCTTAATGTAGAAATACAGAACTTTTCCTGAAGTGCCAGTTTTTGCTGCTGTGTCAGTGATGGAATATGTGGAGGGAATTAGGCTTCTAGACAGGTGGAAGTTGACCACCCAAATCTAAATTATTGGTTGGTCTAGCAACATGCGCCATGTCAAAAATGTGAGTCCTTCTGAGCTAAATCTTAATGGCATTTCAGCGTGTTTTGTCATGTGTTCTCTGCCCATTTAGAGGCTGGCCAAACTGCTACTGGATGGCTCTGAGCTGGTGACAAACATTCAGGTGGCAGCTGATGCTCGGGAGGCACACCGGAGGTCGGAGGAGGAGGAGCTGACTCGACAGAGGTGAGTGTGAAGCCTGCACATCCCTCAGAATTATGGGATTTGTCTGTGCAAAAGAAGAAAGAGCCAAACCTAGCACTGCCAGTGGCTTTCTTGACCACTTGGTGAGATTTTCACTACTAGCAAGGAGTGGAAAATGCCTCCTGTTTTTAGTTTTAATGGCTAATTTGATGGTTTGCAAGTCTCGGCTGAAGAAGCTGTTTTATGGTCCATATATTAGTTCTTCTTTTAATGTATTTTTTAAAAAAAAAACTGACAAGGAGCTCAGAGTGTGTGCTTATTTTCCCCCCCTCTGTCCTGAGATCTAGGCTGAGTTCTGTACCTGAGAACAGCACTCCAAGGCTTGTGGCCTGAGCCCCTTTTTAAACTGGGGAGTGAACACGAGCTAGGCACATGTAGCTGTGATTCATCTTCATTTAAATGCATTGGTACAGAAGGTTTAATCGAAGTGTGACAGCTTTGAATCTGCAGCATACATTTCTCCTACAAATCATGCATGGGTCAGCTGACTTTTCAGAAAACAAGTTCTCATTCAGAGGAGACTCCACTTTCTTGGTGTTCATGGCCCCATACAAAATAGTGCTGGGAAAGGCATTTCCCTTGTGGCTGGTATAGCACTGTTATGTCAGATTGGTGGCTGGGGAGGGGGATGGTCCAAGGATGGAGTACCAGTTCATGGACAGAGGGGAATTTTGCAGCCCCATTTTGGATCTCTGAGAGTCCCACTTATACTGTTAAGCCCAGGGCAGCCATTCGGACTGTCAGCCATCAGAACAGGCTTTCAGACATACAGATCCACCTGGTGCACAGGGAACTTGGCTCAGAAAGGCTCAAGGTGTAAGCTTGTTGTTTGCATTAAAGTGAAAAACTAGGGTGGAAGAGGAGAAGGAGAGGTGATATGTTAAGAAAGGATCCTTTAAGAGCATTTGTTTGCTGCAAGACTGTAGTGAGGGAGTGGGAGCCATTTTTTGCTCCTCACGACCCACCCAAGTGGGCTGTAGCACTGTGCCTTACAGGCCCAGAAGTGATGTCACATCATAGAATAGTAGGATCTGAGAGTTGGAAGCTACTGCCAGGGCCATTGTTACTGCCCTGGCTAGTCTGAGCTTTGGGGATATTAATAGATATCCTTTTGATATCACAATTCGGCCTCACTTCTCTATTCCCCTCCACGTGCTTGTGAGGCCACCGGACAAGCACGTAAACAAGCTTGGCCGTTAATTGCCGTAATATTCCTAATACAATACAGGCAGGCCAGTAATAGCTGACTCACTGCTTTAGGAGACCTCCAGGCAAGTACTCTAATTAGGTATGCACGCAACTTACAAAAGAGCCTCTCCCCCGCGATGGCAGCTTGATGGGTAAACTATACCATACCCAAGTACTCTGCGTTTGCATACTGGCCACTCTATTGAGAATCACTACGATAACTCAATCATTCAGATTCTGACCTTTCGGAGGCTTTGTCTCCAACTCCAAATCTATTGTTTTCCCCCAAGTACGGCATAGCCCGCAGTCACAATTCTCTTTATAAAAACCCTCGATTCCAAGACCTTCCTCGGACCGCTCCCGAGTTTCATCCCGCCTTGCTACCGCTTTGCTTGGGGAGCCTCCCCTCAGCTCCGCGTGCTGAGCTACGTCGCACCCCAGCCTCGCTCTCTGTTTTTCTGGACTTCAGGACAGGTGAAGTATCACCCAAACCAGCAATCCCTCTAAAAGTCCCTCTATACCACTCCAACCTTTATTTCCTTTAGTTATCTTGTGTGAATGTGTCGCATACACTGTTTTGCTTGTGTTTAATAAAACATCATTTATTGTTTCAGCTTTTGTGTGCTCCTTGACTCGGCCCGACCCCGCAGACATAGGGTTCAAGATCTCGCTACATTACCCTGCCTCTCGTAACGCTAAGCCGTGCTCTGAGCTAATTTTCCCCACCTTTAGTTGAGCACATTCTGGTGTCCCTCCCGGGACCCCCAGTTCACAGGGTAACACCATCTAGCTCAACCTCCTGCCATGCAGGAAGACACAACTAAAGCTCTCCTGGGAGATTTCCATCTAATCTCTGTTTAAAGACCTCTAGAGATAGCCCATTGCCCCGCCCCCAAGACAGTCCGGAAGTTCAACCTAATGTTTACTTAGAGCCCTGTTGGCGCATTTGGTTAAATGCCGGTACTGCAGCCACAAGGTTGTGAGTTTGATCCTTCCGGGCTCGAGGTTGACTCAGCCTTCCATCCTTCCGGAGGTTGGTAAAATGAGTACCCAGCTTGTTGGGGGCAATTAGCTAATGCATTGTAAACCACTTAGAGAGCACTTAGCTGATAAGCAGTATAGAAATACACTTGCTATTGCTACTTAGAATCTCTTTTCTTATAATTTGAATCCTTTGGTTTGTGTCCCAGTCTCCAGAGCAGCGGAAAACAAGCTTGCTCCATCTTCTGTATAAATCCTTTCATGTATTTAAAGATGGCTATCATGTCACATTTCAGTGTTCTCTTCTCCAAGCGAAGCCTATCCAGTACTCTCAGCAGTTCTTCATTAGGTTTGATGGTTTCCACACCGTTCATCTTCTTGGTCACCTTTGTCCGGACACATTCCAGCTCATCAACACCCTTTGTTTCTGGTTTCTTTTTTTCTGATCTTCACTGATATTTTAAAGGTTTGGACATACATGTGAGGGTTTGTAGGGGGAAAAGCTTATGTGTTTTTCAACAGTTTTCACTCATTTAGGGCACTTCCTTGGGGTTTAGGAGTATGGAGGGCTTCTGGGGGTCTTCATGGGCCACAAATTGGGTGGGGGCTGTGGAACCAAGTCTGTCACCCAGAGTACTCCACATCAGCTTCCTGGATTTTTTTTAACTCTTAGAACTGTTGAGAGTTTGATATAAGATTGCCTTGTGTCCAGTTCTGGGCACCACAATTCAAGGAGCGCATTGACAAGCGGGAATATGTCCAGAGAAGGGCAACCAAAAAGATAAAAAGGCCTGGAAACAGTGAAGCCCTATGAGCAGTGACTTAGGGAGCTGGGGATGTTTAGCCTGGAAAAGGTTAAGAGGTGACATGATAGCTATGTTTAAATATTTGAAAGGATGTCGTATGGAAGATGGGACAAACTTGATTTCTGCTGCTCTAGAAACTGGGGCACAGAAGAATGGCTTCAAACTACAGGAAAAGAGATTCCATCTAAACATCAGGAAAAACTTTCAGACAGTAAGAGCAGTTTGACAGCAGAATATGTTGTTGCCTTGGAGTTTGGTGGAATCTCCTTCTCTGGAGGTTTTCAAACAGAGGCTGGATGACCTTTCGTCAGGAATGCTTTTATGGTGTATTCTTACGCAGCAGAATAGGATTGGACTCCATGGCCCTCGGGGTCTCTTCCAACTCTACATTCCTATGATTCTATATAGATAGTTTCAGCTGCGCTCACCTTGAAGAAACTCCTCTGATCTCGCCACTTACAGGGTGGAGAAGCTGGAGAACGAAGCCAAAGGCAACCAGGACAAGTTTGAGGAGATCACCTCCAAGTGGGCAGCCGCCAGGGAGAAGACTATCCCCCAGGACCTGTGGGAGGCGCTCAACCAGCAGCAGCAGCTGTGCGCCCTCCTGATCGAGGAGAAGAATAAGCTGATCAGTGAACTGCAGCAGGTGGGGTTCAGGTTCGGCCTGCCTGAAGTGGCTCATTGCTGGTGTGGCTTTGGGGAAATCTCAGGACCAGTCTTGTCAAAGGGCTAAAGAGAAAAGGGACGGTGCTCACAGGTGGCAGGCATTTTAAAGGATCTCATGGAGAAGGACATTCAGATCACGAGCGGGGAAGCTGTCACCCCAAAACTACATATGGCCCATGGGCTACACCTTCCCCACTCCTGATCTAAATGGCGTTATACATGAGATCCTTTAAAAAGCTCACCAACTGTGAGTAGGATTATCCCAGTTTTTTGGAGGGGGGGAATCAGAACAATTTTTGGCCCCCCAATGTCCCTTAGGGGGTGAAGGGAGAAATTTTACTTTGTCGTCCCACCAATGAAGGCCTAGGAACCCCTCAAAATGTGTTGAAATTCTCTTGCTCAGAAAAGGATCATGTAGCCCCCAACCCCTGACAGTTGCCCATCCCTGGTTTAGATGTTCTCTGTAGATCGATTGGTAGTGTTTTCCAGTATTCTTAACAAGTGTTGAGAAAAGTGGATCTGTTTCCCAAAAGCTCTCTCCTGGTTTGTAATGCTAGCACGTGTGTAATGTTTCCAAATATGGAGCTGAACCTTAGGTGTTGAATGTTCCTTCAGTTTATCTCATCACGCAACTCCTTTTGCAAATAATATTTAAGAAGCTTTTCATTTTGACCTGTCGGGCAGCCCGCTTTGAATGCTGAATTCACATGTGTGGAAACATGTTTAACAACCCAAAGCAGAGATGAACTTCTGTGGGAAATGGTGTTTGATTCCTATAATACAGCCATGCTCTGCATTCCAAGTGGTAATTTGCACATTTTGGTGGCTTTGCTCTTCCCTGCTTGACTTTAAAACACAGTTATTTATACATAATAATACACAAAACACAATAACACAGTATAATTTTATTTTTTAAAAAACTGTTTAGGTAGAGTATATCCCTATGACACTTGACACATTTACTTTGATTTATCTTTCTGTTTAGTTTTAGACAGTTAAGTCATGATGGACTGTTTGGTTTTTCTGCAGGAGTTTACAGTATTTATTTCTTGTTTACTTTGCTTACAATGTTATACTGACTTTCAGATTGAATGCAAACATTTTGAAACCATGATGAAACTAATGTTGCACAAATGGATTCAAAAAGAGCAGTAAAAGATTTCACCACTCCCAGCAGTTGGTCAAGTCCTGCCAACATTCAAGAAACCTCAGATGCTTGGGATGATGGTTGGAAACATACTTTGAAAGCAGGGAGGACTTTCAATGTATATAGAATCATAGAAGAGTTGGAAGAGATCGCAGGGGACATCCAGTCCAACCCTCTTCTGCCATGCAGGAACCCACATCAAAGCCCTCCCTTTGACAGATGGCCATCCAGCCTCTGCTTAAAAACCCCCAAAGAAGGAGGAGACACCACCAGACTCCACTGAGGCAGCAGCAGATTCCACTGCTGGACGGCTCTGACTATCAGGAAGTTCTTCCTGAGGTTCAGGTGGAATTTCCTTTCCTACAGCTTGAATCCATTGCTCCTTGTTTTAGTCTGTAGAGCAGTGGAAAACAAGCTTGCTCCATCTTCCCTATGAAATCCTTTCGAAGATTTAAACATGGCTATCATGTCCCTTTCTCTTAACCTTCTCTTCTGCAGACTAAACATCCCCAGCTCCCTAAGCCGTTCCTCACAGGGCTTCATGGCTTCCAGACCCTTCACTCTTTTGGTCGCCCTCCTCTGGACGTGCTCCTGCTTGTTGATGTCCTTCGTGAACTGAGGTGCCCAGAACTGGACACAGGATTCCAGATGAGATCTAGCTAAAGACGAATAGAATGGTACCCTTACCTCCCTCGATCTAGACGCCATACTCTTATTGATGCAACCAAGAATCGCGTTGGCTTTCTTGGCTGCCGCATCACACTGCTGACTCATGTTCAGCTTGTGATCTACCAAGACTCCTAGACCCCGTTCACATGTACTGCTACCCAGCCACGTGTCCCCCATCCTATATTTGTGCATTCCATTTTTTTCTGCCAAAGTACAGGACCTTACATTTCTCTCTGTTGAAATTCATTTTGTTAGCTTTGGCTCATCTCTCCAATCTGTCAAGGTCATTTTGAAGTTTGATCCTGTCCTCTGTTGTATTAGCAACCCCTCCCAATTTGGTGTATAATATTTTATAATATATAAAAAGTACAGAAAATAGAACCAAGAACAGGTTAAAGTGCATCAAAATAAAACCAATAACTAAGGTCTAGAAACATGTTCTATAAGCTGAAAGACCTAGGGAAATAAAGAGCTCATTGCCTGGGACTGAAGAGACTGCAGTGAGCCTGCTTGGGCAGGGCATTCCACGGCTGAGGTGCCACCCCAGAGCTGCCCTTGCAGGGTTGTTGTATTAATAGAATTGGAAAGAAGATGGAGGCCTGTTTGGAGGATGGGCAAGACAGAGCGCAAATAATAAGCTAAAGAGAATCAAACATTGTGAGCAACACTTGACTTGGTGCTCTAAAGTAGGAGTACATCATTCTTTTCATCCTCGGGGCCTCACTTGGGGTTGGCTGGAGGCCACATTGGTGTGGACCTGTGCACGCACCCATGTGTTTACACATCTGTGTGCAAATAAACACAGCAAAGTCTCAGCCTCTTCCTCCCACTCAGCCATCTTGTTCAACCTGTTAGAGCTTGAAGATTGTCTAGAGAGGCACCCCTTTCTTATTTGGTGGGAACAAGGGAGAGGGCCCTCTCAAGGGCTGCTCCCAGACTTTGGAACGTCTTCCCTAGAAAAGCTAGATGGCCCCATCCTTGCTCTCTCTTTCCATCAGCAGCCACATGCCAGAGCACTGATTGGGTCACCCCACTTGTTCCAGGGTGACAAGGTAGCACAAAAAGGCTAGTGTTTGCCTTGACCAGCTGCCAGTTAGCTGCCCTAGCTGGACCTGCCATGGTATTAGCAGTATACTGTTTGTAAGGGCAGATGCTGCCCGATTTTTCTCTGTTATCTTCTGTTATTTCCTATTTGTCTAATTGCTGGACTGCTGGTATGTTTTTGCTAAGCCTTATCTTACAGTGCGGCAGTAAATCAAGCCTCTAAGTCTTACTTAATAAGCCTCTGGAATTCTTTCTGCTTCACTGGGACTCTCTGCTGCGGCACAGCCTTGCTTCACAGATTGCACTCTGCTCTTGCTCAGAGGAACCAAATCCTGCCAACCCTGACAGTTAGAGCTCAAAGATTGTCTAGAGAGACACCCCTCTCTTATGTGATGAGAACAAGGGAGAGGGCCTCTCAAGGGCTGCTCCCAGACTTTGGAACTTCCTCCCTAGAAAGGTCAGATGGCCGCATCCTTGCTCTCTCTTTCCATCAGCAGCTCAAAAGACTTGTGTGTCATCAGATTTTTATAGACTGATGACGAGAGTTGGGCTTTTAATGCAGCTGTTCCTGAAAGTTTGTATATAATCTTTTAATGAATTTAAATATTTTAGTGTGTAATATTTGTAAATTGTTTATTTGCTTTTTAAATGTTATATTTATACTTTTATTAATGCTTTTGTATGGCTTTTAGTTTTTTAAAAAATATGTAGTTGGGCGCCATGGATCCCATTATTGAGAGAAAGGCAGTATATAAATGATGATGATGGCTAGGAGATGTAGGGAGGAGGTCAGAAAGGCTAAAGCACAGAACGAACTGAGGCTGGCCAGAGACATTAAAAACAATAAAAAGGGCTTTTTTAAATATGTCCGTAGCAAAAGGGAAAAGAAGGAGACAATAGGGTCTCTGCGCAGAGAAGATGGCGAATTACTAACAGGGGGAAGAGAAAAGACAGAACTACTTAACACCTTCTTTGCCTCAGTTTTTTCCCAGAAGGATACAAGCGCTCAATCTGGCGGTTGGGGAGCAGGGGAGGAAGCGGGGGAAATGAAGCCCATAATAGGTAGAGAGGTAGTACAGGAATACCTGGCCACACTGGATGAATTCAAGTCTTCAGGGCCAGATGAATTGCCTCCTAGGATATTAAAAGAACTGGCAGAGGTCATTTCGGAACCGCTTGCTATAATCTTTGAAAAATCTTGGAGGACAGGAGAAGTTCCAGCAGACTGGAAGAGGGCAAATGTTGTCCCCATCTTCAAGAAGGGGAAAAAAGAGGACCCAAATAATTATTGCCCAGTTAGCCTGACATCAGTACCCGGAAAGATTCTGGAGCAGATCATTAAGCAGTCAGTTTCTAATCACTTAGAAAGCAATGCGGTAATCACGAGAAGTCAACATGGATTTCTCAAAAATAAGTCATGCCAGACTAATCTTATCTCTTTTTATGATAGAGTTACTAGCTTGATAGATGAAGGGACTGCTGTGGATGTAGCATTTCTCGATTTCAGTAAGGCCTTTGACAAAGTTCCACATGACATTCTTGCGAAGAAGCTAGTAAAATGTGGGCTGGACAGAGTTACTGTTAGTTGGATTTGTAATTGGTTGACCGACCGAACCCAAAGGGTGATCACGAATGGCTGCTTTTCATCCTGGAGAGAAGTGACTAGCGGGGTGCCACGGGGTTCTGTCCTGGGCCCAGGGCTGTTCAATATCTTCATCAACGACTTGGATGAAGGAATAGAGGGCATGCTCATCAAATTGGCAGATGACACCAAATTGGGAGGGGTTGCTAATACGCCAGAGGACAGGATCAAAATTCAAAATGAGCTGGATAGATTGGAGAGCTGGGCCAAGGCTAACAAAATGAAATTCAACAGAGAGAAGTGTAAGGTCCTACACTTAGGTAGAAAAACTGGAATGCAGAAATATAGGATGGGGGACACGTGGCTGGATGGCAGTACGTGTGAAAGGGATCTAGGAGTCCTAATAGACCACAAGCTGAACATGAGTCAGCAGTGTGATGCGGCAGCCAAGAAAGCCAATGCAATTCCCAGCTGCATGAATAGGAGTATGGTGTCTAGATCGAGGGAGGTACTGGTACCACTCTACTCTGCTTTGGTTAGACCTCATCTTGAATCCTGTGTCCAGTTCTGGGCACCCCGATTCAAGAAGGACATGGTCAAGCTGGAGCAAGTCCAGAGGAGGGCGACCAAAATGGTGAGGGGCCTGGAAGCCATGCCCTATGAGGATAGACTTAGAGAGCTGGGTATGTTTAGTCTGCAGAAGAGAAGGTTAAGAGGGGACATGATAGCCATGTTTAAATATTTGAAGGGATGCCATGTAGAGGATGGAGAAGGCTTGTTTTCTGCTGCTCCAGAGACCAGGACAAGGAGCAATGGATTCAAACTGCAGGAAAGGAGATTCCACCTGAACCTCAGGAAGAACTTCCTGACGGTCAGGACTGTCCGGCAGTGGAATCTGCTGCCTCCATGGACTGTGGTGGAATCTCGCCCTTCTTTGGAGGTGTTTAAGCAGAGGCTGGATGGCCATCTGTCAGGAGTGCTTTGAGGGCGTTCCTGCATGGCAGGAGGTTGGACTGGATGGCCCATGGGGTCTCTTCCAACTCTACATTTCTATGATTCTATGATTCTATGGTGGTGATGATGGAGGATACGGGTGTGTGCACAGGTTCATGCAATCTCAATCAGGATTGCTTAGGTCACGGGGTGTGCTTCTTCACCATTTTGGGGGAGTGTGTGTGAAGAAGGTGTTAAAGCTTGCCTCTTTCTTTCTGGTTGGCTGGAGGGATTGGGTACCAGTGGATGAAATAACATATCAGGCCTTGGGCAGCTGCCTCCAGGCTTTCCGGGTTTGGAGAGAGGACAGTCCTGGCTGCTGAATAGCGTGCAGTTAAACCCCACACAGAGATGTCTCAGTGTGCGCTCAATATCGTCTGGTAAACTTTTGACAGTGATAGTTTCCACAAGCATGGCAATGAACAGCTTTGAAAAGGTGAAAAACCTGCATGTTTCCATAGTCTGGTGGTGACGCCAGGGAATAGAGCCTGAAAGTCATGCTGGGATTGAGCTTTCCAATCTCCTTTTGCCCTCCAGGAGCTGAAGACCAAAGATGACCAGTATGTGAAGGATCTCAGGAGGCAGGCAGACGACATTAATCTGCTGCTGGAGAGAATGGAGGAGCAGATCCGAAACCTCATAAAAAACTACCGCCGAGAGCTTCTTCAGATTGAGGTAGTGGACTCACTTGTCAAAGTTTTTTTTCCCCTTCTTCTTGAAAGGCAATTCTATGTGGGTGGGTGTGCACGTGTGTGCCTGTGTGGTGAGCACAGCCTTTGTTATGAGGGGAACTTGTTGTGGTGAAACAGTCCTGATTTCCTATCCCGTATATTTAGACTGAGGGTTCTTGGCCATTTATGAGCTAATCTGTTTCTGTCTGGGGTCCCTTTATTACCTTCTGGCCACCTGAGCGTCCAACTTACAATGACAGTAAAATCTGGACAGGCAGAGTTAACATCAGTACTCTACACGTGTCTTCTTAGTATTGGAATCTCAGGATATCTATATGGAAGAATGAGAAGGCTCTCTGTTAAGCTATACTCCAGAAGAGGCCTGACCAACGCAGATGTGGTAGGGCTGTTACTTCCCGCGGCTTGGAAACTATACTTCTATTAATGCAGCCTAAAACATCACTTGGCTTTTTTTGCTGCAGCATCATGCTACTGACTCATATTCATAGAATCATACAGCTGGAAGAGACCATAAGGACCATCAAGTCATCAAGTTCATTTTATGATCAATAATCATCCCAGTGTTGTTTCAGATGTAATACTGCTGAGCCATGTATCTCCCATCCTATATCTGTACATGTGGGTTTTGTGGCCCAAGTGTAGAATTTTGCTTTTTTCACCACTGAATTTCATTTAATTTTTTCCCAATTTTCTAGTTTATCTAGGTCCTTTTAAATTCTGTTCCTGTCTTCCAGTGCATTGGCCAGCCCTCCCAGTTTTATATCATCTGCAAACTTGATAAAGACTTCCTCTACTCTGTCATCTAAGTCATCGATAAAAAATATTGAATGGCTTTAGAATAGAACCCTGAGGCACTCCACTTGCGATTTTCTTCCAGTTTGAAGTGCAGCCATTGATAACAGCTCTTTGAGCATGGTTTTCCAGCCAGATATCATTCCATCTGACAGTATTCCCATCTGTTCTACATTTAATCAGTTTGCTAATCAAAACATTATGGGGAACCTTATCAGATGCTTTGCTGAAATCCAGATAAGCAACATCCACAGCATTTCCACCATCTACTAAACTAGTGATCTGACTGAAAAAAAGATACAATATTAATTTGGCAGGATTTGTTTTTGACATGTTGGCTCCTACAGATCATGTTATTGTTATCAAGAAATCATGCCCTATGGAGCGTGCCTTAGGGAGTTGTGTATATTTAGCCTGGAAAAGAGAAGGTTAAGAGATCACATGACAACTACGTTTAAATATTTGAAAGGATGTCACATGGAAGACAGGGCAAGTTTGTTTTCTCCTGCTCCAGAGACTGGGACATAGAGTCATGGCTTCAAACTTCAGGAAAAGAGTTTCCACCTAAATATTAGGAGGAACTTCCTGGCAGTAGGAGCCATTTGACAGGTGAATATGCTGCTGGAAATGTAGTAGAGTCTCCCTCTGTAAAGAGAGGGAGTGCTTTGATTGTGTTTCAGTGTGGCAGAATGAGGTTGGACTGGATGGCCCTTGGGGTCTCTTCCACCTCTGTGATTCTATGGTTCTAAGAGACTGGGAGTCACTTGTCTCTTTCTTTTTTTTTCAGAAAGCCTTTGAATTAGAGCGCCGTGAGCTCCTCACAAACAATAAGAACAAATGGGAACAAGGCATGCAGAATCTCAATCTGCAGGAGGTAAAGACTCTTGGGTGTGCATGTGTGGGTGTGTGCAGAACATTCATGCACAAGAGGAAGCTGCTCTTCCAGGGTAGAGCAAGGGTTCATGACCTTTGAGTGGAAAGAACTCCCTGCAATGAGGCCTATTTCTTTCCCTGTTACTCTTCTTCTGTTCAAAGTAAAGTTTGAATTTTCAGGGTCAGATAAATTGGATGCTGCTGTACTGAAGAAATGGTTGCTATGTCTACCATGTCTGTAGACTGCCTTTCTGTGTTCAAGAACACAGATGGGAGAATTTAGCTCGAATGTGTTGCTAAGGGACCCGCTTCACACTGAGATTCTGACTCTCATCTGTCGGAACAAGGCGTTATCTGTGTAGTAGAGCTCACTGATCAGCTCATTTGAAATGTGCTAGGAGAGATTTCTGTAGATTCAGACTACAAGAAAAGAGATTCCATGTAAACATTAGGAGGAACTTCTTTACTGTAAGAGCTGTTTGACCATGGAATGGACCTTATCAGAGGGTGTTAGACTTTCCTTCCCTGGAGGTCTTTAAATAAAGGCTGAATGAGCATCTTTCAGGATTGCGTTTGTTATTCCTGCGTTACATGAGACAGGACTAGATGACCCTTGTGGTCCTTTCCCCAGCTCTTAGGAGATTCTAAGATTCTGTTGTGGACTGCTACAAATATAGATGAATGAGTGTGAAAGCAAACCAACCTGACTTCTCCCTAGAAGCCAAGACAACTCAACTGAGGCTGTCATGCTTTGGGTGTATTGTGAGATGATGTGATTCACTGAAAAAGATGATAATGCTCAGCAAAGTAGAAGACAGGAGGAAAAGAGATTGACTTACTCAAGCAAGGAAGCCATGGCCCTGAGTTTGCAAGACCCGAACAGGGCAGTTGATGACTGGGGCCCTCATTGTCATAAGCTGAAGTTGACTTGATGGTGATTAGTGACAGAGAGATCACTGAGCTGAACCAGAACGTTTATCCAATGCAAAGAGGAGCCAGATATGACTGACCTGTCTTTGTTTATTTTATCCAGGCAGGCCTTTGGCTCCTAACCCATTGTGCAGAAAGGTCTTGTAATGGCATCTTCTCCACTTTGATCTGTGTTAATTAGCTTTAAATAGTTTCAACTTTTTTAATGGAATTGCTTCTTTAATTGCTTTTTAAAACCAGTGGAACATCCCCATAATGAAAGACAGGGAGAACTAGAGGTTGGTTTAGGCAGCAGTTGCTCATCATAAGGTTCAGCTAGAGAGGAAAAGACATTCCAGCTAAACATTAGGAAGAACTTCCTGATGGTAAGAGCCATTCGACAGTGGAATCTGCTGCTGCCTCAGTGGAATGTCGTGGAGTCTCCTTCTTTGGAGGTTTTTAAAGGGAGGCTGGATGGCCATATGCCAGATGTACTTTGATTGTGTCTTCCTGCATGGCAGAAGGGGGTTGGACTGGATGGCCCTTGTGGTCTCTTCCAACCCTAGAATTCTATGATCTTATGATGTTGGAGTAAGAAATTTGTCATACAATGCAAGTAAATCACAATTGCAGCAGGAGAATAGTATCTAGCTGAGACTTATCACATAGTCATTCCTCTTCTGCTGTTCTCCTGGTGAGAAACTATTTGGAAAGCATTACTTTTACATCACACACACACACACACACACACACAGAGTCCTGTTAATGACCTCCTTTGTAAAAAATACACTTTCCAAACATTCTCTCGCCAGGAGAACAACAGAAGAGGGATGACTTCATGTGATAAGTCCCATCGTGCAGTAATTGCTGTTTACCCATCTCATGTGATAAAGCCCTGACTCTTGGAAAACAAAGGAGAGAATTCTTACATGCTGTCTTAATGTCAGTGCAGTCTTAATGTCATGTAAAGGCGGGCGGGGGGGCAGAAGTGAACAAAGTTCTGAGACTGCTGGCATAGAAAGGGAACCCCAGGAAAGAAGGGGGAAGAGAAGATGCTGTGGACTTAAGGGGAATTGAGAGAGAATGTCTTGTGCGAGGATGAAAATGAGATATGCTTTCATACAACCTTCCCTGTCAGGACGTGACTTGGGAAAGTGATTTCTGGGTGATGCAAAAGAAATGTAAAACAATGATTGCTCACCAAGCAGAAGCTTCCCAGCTTATATTGAAGACAGTACTTGAGCGGCATTGAATATATTTTTGAAAGGGGACCTTAGAAGTCCTGGAATTTCTGATTACGGGATTAATGGGTCATAGTTGCAGCCTCAGTGTATGTGTGAAGCAATGCGTGAAGCAATGATGAACTGCAAAGCTGCACTGCAGAAAGGATTTTGCTTAATCCAGATCACTAGAGGTTGGCTTGATTTGCCCTCTTTAACTTTTCAAGATGCTTCCAATATGAATTCAAGGTGCTGTTAACATTTAAAGCCCTAAATGGCTTGGGAATTCGATACTTGAGGAAGCACTTATCCTATATATGCCTGCCTGGGTTTTGAGGCCTGATAAAGTGGGCCTCCAGTGCGGGAGGACATGGGAGCAGGGCCTTCTCAACTGTGGCACCTGATTATGGAATACCATGCCCTAAGAAGACTAATTGGTGCTGACCCAGGTGTCATTCTGGCACCAAGTCAAACTATGAAGTTTTATTATAGCCATTGGGGCTTAATTGAATCATAGAGTCATAGAATCCTAGAGTTGGAAGAGACCACAATGGCCATTGAGTCCAATCCCCTGCCATGCAGGAACACACACTCAGAGCACCCCCAGCAAATGGCCATCCAGCCTCTGTTTAAAAACCCGTAAACAAGATGACTCCACCACACTCTGGGGCAGCCTATTCCATTGTCGAATGACTCTTACCATCAGGAAGTTCTTCCTGATGTTTAAGTGAAATCTCTTTTCCTGTAGTTTGAATCCATTGCTCTGTGTCCTAGTCTCCGGAGCAGCATAAAACAAGCTTGCTCCATCTTCTACATGACATCATAGTTGCTTTTATCTCATTCATACCTGTGCTGGGGTTTGCATTCTTTGAAACTGTTTTAACTGTTTTAAAATGTTCCTGTTTTGATAATATGCTGTTATTTTTAAAAATTATTGTAAATTTTTCTAAATTGATTTCATTATACAATGTCCTGAGACCTTAAGGTACAAGGCGTGAGAGTCAGCAATGTTTTGGCCAGCTAATCTTTCCTAGGTTTAAAAAAAAAAAAAAAGGAAAAAGAAGGAAAGGGGAATGATTAAACCAAAGCAGTTGCATGGAATACTTGCACTCCAGGAACAGAAACTGCAGATAACAGCTGGCATTCAGTATTGTAGTTACAGATTTGTAACCTGGGCCATTTCTGCACTAGACTGTTATAGCGCTATTATTCCACTTCCAACATCCTGTGGAATCTTGGAATCTTGGAGTTTACAGAGGTCAGTTTCCAGCTGGCCCCCCTAAATTGCAAACTCCAGGATTTCATAGGATGTTGAAAGTGGAATAATAGCGCTACTAACAGTCTAGTGCGGAAATGGCCCTGGGGTTAGGGATCCATAACTAATCAGTATTCAGAAAGACTGTGCAGTCTTTCTGTAAAGCTATTTAAATGCCACCCCCAGCCCACTTTAAGAACCAGCAGGAGCTCCATTCGTCTTCTGATCAGGGTGCAAGGTGGGTGAATTTCCACTCCCTTCCCCGCAACAAATGAGGCTACAGTGATCAGAAGCAGGACTGCTGTTGCAAGTCTTTGTTGCAGCCTCGCTCACTGGCAGGAGAGGATGGGAAACAGGGAGTGTGGTGTGTGTGGAGATCAAGTCCCATGAGGAAAGGTTGAAGGAGTTGTGTATGCTTATCCTGAGGAAGCAGTGATTAAGAGGTGATACCTTAGCCATCTTGAACAGTTTGTAGGGCTTTCACATGTGGAAGAGATTTGTTTTCCCCTGTTCAAGAGGATCAGACCTGAACCAGCAGGAGGGCACTGAAGAAAAGAACAGCTTGACTAAACACTGAAAATGACTTCCTGATGTTGCATCAGAGGAACAAATTGCTGTGGAAGAGGTCTCCTTTGCTGGAGGCTTTTCAACAGAAGGTGGTTGGCTGTTTGTTAGGTGGGAGGGGGGTGCTACAGTAATAGGTTTCCTGTACCAGCATGCGTTGAATTAGATGACCTTTGAGATCCCTTCAAAATCTATGATTCTGTGATGTGTGACTTTTGGAGTAGATAGCTTGGTTCATTTCTGAGCCAATCCAGTGGGAGCCAAGGGGAGTCTATGCATCTGTAGTCCATCTTCTGTCAGACCTCTGGTGATCAGGTATCTTCCACTTTTGCCCCAGTTGGATTTCATGATGGCCCGCCTGAAGAAGGTGGAGGAGTACGAGCGGGAGCTGAACCAGTTGCGGGTGCAAGATGCCGAGGAGTACAACATTATCAAGATCAAGCTGGAGCATGACGTACAGGTATGGGATGAGAAGGCACCCCACAGGCCATGGTGGGTGTGCTCAGAGTGCAGCAGGAGCCTGTGCCCCAAGGGATGGTGGGAAAGTTATGATAGTGTGTCTCCTGCAGAGATCCTTCAATGGGACATCAATGGGATAGACACCTCCCCAGCACCAGCAGTGGATGCTCATAGCTCAACCATTTGTATGGACAGATTTAGGGGACTGCTAATGCAAAGGAAAGGACTAGTTCCAGATCAGTCCCCATGTAATTTGGAAATCCCTTCCCAGCTTCTGCAGCCCAGAAAAAAAGCAACTTGATGCACCAGTTGTTCCACTTAACATGGAAAGCGGTGTAGGGTTGGGACCCCAAGATTCACATTTGAATCCCAATTTGGATAAATTTCTTTCGGATCATAGTACAGTCAGCCCTCCACATTTGCAGGTTTCACTTTTGCAGATTTGATTATTCATGGATTATTTGCTGCCCCCTCTGCTGCCTCCCTAGGCTGTTTTTAACAGGGACGTCAAACCTCATGAGACTGAGAAACTGCAAACAAGGCTTGTAAGTCCCTCTTAAAAATGATGGGGGTCAGCAGTGGAGGGAGCAGGAAGCCCCACCAGCTACCCATCCACTTCTGCCTTGTGAAGGAACCCTGATGTCTCAAAGGAATCCACGGTGGATTGGATAGGGTGATCATACTTTTTTTTGTGTTAAATATGGTTTGGGAGGGCCTACAGTTATTCGTGGTTTTTCCACTTTCACAGACGTCCTGTGCCCCTAACGCTAGCAAATGGGGAGAGATGACTGTAGTCCTCTTCCATACGTCTGTAACAGCCAATCTGATTCTGTCTCCTGCTCTGGAGTAGGAGAGGTGAACCCCTAAAGACTAGCTTCCGCTACTCACTAATTTACCCCATGTGTAAATAACTTAGTGGGAAGTTACTGAGGGGCTTAACTTACACTCTTCCACCTCTGCCTCGACTGTCTCTCCCCCTCTTAGGGAAGATGAGAATCCTGTATGCATAAGCATACACACACCAAGCAAAGGTATGTGATGGGGAAAAAAAGAGTGTTTTAAAGGGAAGCTTTTATTCTAAGCAAGCAATCTTTCATTAGCAAAATAGTATCTTGTACATGAAGGCACCTTCCTTCAAGCATTACCTAGGAGTAGGTACAAAGATCTCAGAACAGCCTGGTTATACTCAGCCAAGGTTAAAATGAAGAATAATGAATGAAAAATAATCCCTAATGTGAGTAGCTGGATGTTCCTATTCTACTCACAAGGTAGATGGTGGTCTGGGTCTTGAGTGGTCATGGGGAGCTGGGAGTCTGGTCTCCTTTGTCCAGCCCACGACCAAAGTTCCCTAGAGAAGGTGAGGCAGGCAGCACCTCCCACCTCTCTGTCAGTCCCAAAGCCTTGGTGTCTCTCTCTCTGCCTCGTTGCACTCCATGTTTTTATCACCTCTCACTTGGTAGTATCTCAAAGCTTCCACGCTTCTCCTCCGAACTGGTCATCCTCATTGGTCAGTTGTTTCCCATGATCTCTGCTGCTCCTCCATGATGCTGACCCCCAATAGATGTGACTTAAACCTATCAGATCATCAACCCTTTGTTTACCTGAAGGAGAGACTGTACCCCTCAGCTGTGCTGCCCAGATAATGGGAGAACGCATTATTTCAACACCTCCCTCCCTTCCCCAGAAGTTTCTTGCCATCTCTGCTTTTTTACCCCCTCTTAAGATTCCAAGTCAAACCTCCTGGTTTCTGATAAGAGCTCTGAGGATTTTAGTGGGTTTGTTTCCTTTGGGGACACCATCTTACTGACTTACTCTGGGTATAAATAATAGTATGGCTGTCCCCAGTGACACAGAGTGTTCTCTTTCTCTTCCTTGCTGTGTTACTGCCCAATTCATTTGCAATGAGTTCCTGGATGGAATTGGCCCTGTGATAGTGGCTCATTCCTAAATGCCTCTTCCTCCCGTTTGGCTGCCAGATCCTGGAGCAGCAGCTGCAGCAAATGAAAGCCATCTACCAGCTGAACCAGGAGAAACTGGAGTACAACTTCCAGGTGCTGAAGAAGCGGGATGATGAGAACACCATCATCAAGTCCCAGCAGAAGCGGAAGCTCAACCGGTAAGGAAACAGTTCAGGTGGCGGGGTTTTCCTTCCCATCATTGATTGGGAAGAGGATTTAAACCCTTGTCCAGCAGGCCTGACATTCTTGTTTCTCAGAGTGGTGTTTTGTTGCAGAATTCACATGCAGCTAGACCACCAAAATAGGCATTTTACAACATTACCAGTTGTAAAAAATAAATAAACAAATAAAAAAATCCCAAGTTTTAGCCAAATGCCACCTGCCTTTTATTGTGTCTTCATAGAACTTTGCATTTTCTGGAACGCCTCAGGAGCAATCCACCACTCATTGGGTTATTCCCTTGTGCCAGCCGGCGGAGACAGGAGACAATTCTTTATGTCCCTAGCTGCTCTCCTTCAGTTTTTAATTCTCCTGCCTTGCCAGCTGGTAGAGAGAAAAGCCCTCTCTTATACTGATAGTTATTAAACAGGATTTTATGAAATATTAAAAGTTTGTTAGTTAGGAGATTAGTAATGGAGGTAATATCAGAGGAGGATAGAAGAAGGAAGAGATTTCCCAACACGCAGGGGGCTGAGGAAGCCACACCTCAGCAGGAAAACATAGACAAGACAGTAAAGATGGAAATGACGCTCTAGTCCCTGTAGCACTACAGAGTAAAGAGCAAAAAGAGTTGTTGGACAAAAATGGTGCCAATCATTTTTTTTAAAGTTATTTTATGTTATTTATGTTATGTTGTGTTATGTTATATTGGAAAAAATGGGAGGGCTGACAGCTGCTCAAAGCAAAGGTTCCACTCCATGTGAAGATGTATTTCTTGGCTCCGGATTTTTGGGTATTGTGAAGTGATACCCTTGCTTCTGCATCCATAAAATGCTGCTAGGGACAGGGACTCTTACTATGCCCTGCAATACAACAGAATTCCCTTTCAGGTCAGGAAACACTCCTGGTTAAATCACTCAGTGCAGTCTTTTTTTTAAAATTAAATGTGCTCCAAGTTGTTTAATCCTGGAGATGTCCATGCTGGATCGTGTCCATAGCCATAGTACAGATAAATTGTAGAAAGTCTTTCAGATTGGGGTGTGCTGTATTTTCATCATGATTATTATGTTGTAGCTACCTTTTTTGCTGTTTTAAATTAATGTTGTTCTTTTTTAAAAAAAATATGGTTGTATATTTCATTGCTTTTTAACTTTTATATTATGCACTGTTGTAACTCTGTTTGGTTTTAACTTATATTGTGAACTGCTTTGGGTCCCATGGTGAGTGAAAAGCAGGATATAGGTAAAATAAAATCAAGTAAATAGAATCATAGAATCCTAGAGTTGGAAGAGACCCCAGGGGCCATCGAGTCCAACCCCCTGCTATGCAGGAACACCCATCAAAGCATTCCCAAGAGATGGCCATCCAGCCTCTGCTTAAAAACCTCCAAAGAAGGAGGAGACCCCACCACCCTCCGAGGCAGCCTGTTCCACTGCCAGACTGCACTGACCATCAGGAAGTTCTTGAGGCTCAGGTGGAATCTCCTTTCCTGCAGCTTGAATCCATTGCTCCTTGTCCAAGTCTCTGGAGCAGCGGAAAACAAGCCCACTCCCTCCTCGACATGACATCCCTTCAAATATTTAAACATGGCTATCATGTCCCCTCATAAGGCGTGCATACTGAGAAGTTCCCTACTTTGTATATATTCAGCGATACTGTGTAGAAATACACACAGGGTTCAAAGTCTGTTTTGTGCAAAGCCCCCATTCCTTTGAAAACAAGACTCATCCAAGATACAAAGTCCAGGAGGGTTTCAGCCCTCTTGTGAAGTGACCCTGGCTGCCCAAGAGCATAGGCTTGGTGGGCCCTGCTGCTCCTCTTGTGGTAATGGAAGCTCCACTCCTTCCTCCAGACTCCATGATGTCATCAACAACCTGCGCCTGAAACTGGCCAAACAGATCAAGCAGTACCGCGAGGAGAACCAGACGCTGACCGCAGACTACAAACGGATTGTGGAGCAGTACAAGGACCTGCAGAGGACCATGAGGTGAGGGAGAGATGAGAACTGACCTTTTCAGTCCTGTCCTTAACTACAGTCAGCCCTCTACATTTGCGGGTTTACTTTTGCGGATTTCATTATTCACAGATTCTTTGCTGCCAATTCTGCTACTGCCTCTCTCTGCCATTTTTAATAGGGACTGCATGCCTCGTGAGGCTGAGAAACTGCAAACAAGGCTCGCAAGTCCCTCTTAAAAATGGTGTGGGGCAGCAGTGGAGGGGGCCGTAAGTCCCACCAGCCCCCCACTTCTGCCTTGTGAAGGAAGGAATCCATGAAAGGAATCCATGGTAGGTTGAATATGGTGATCATACTTTTTTTTCCCAAACAAACCATATTTGTTTGGAAGGGCCTAGAGTTATTTTTCCACATTCACAGGGGCCCTGTGCTCCTAACCCTAGCGAATGTGGAGGGATGACTGTACTTGTACTTGGAAAAGTTTCATCAGTCATCCACCAAGGCTTTTCTTTCTTTTCAGTTCCAGATGGTGTCTTTTTGCATTCTTCCCTGCCAATATCACTGGTTTTGGTACTAACAGTAGGATCCAGACCGATGTGACCAAATTCTAGGGCCTTTTCATGCTACGCAAATACAGCACTGTGATTCTACTTTAACTGTTATGGTTGCATTCAGGAAAGATATTGACAAGCTGGAATGTGTCCAGAGGAGGGCAACCAAAATGGTAGAAGGCCTCGAAACCATGAAGCCCTATGAAGGGTGGCTTGGGGAGCTTGGCATGTTTAGCCTAGAGAACAGAAGTTTAAGATGTGCCATGATGTTTAAATATTTGCAATGATATCATATGGAGGATGAAGCAAGCCTGTTTATTGTTGCTCCAGAGACTAGAACATGGAGCAATGGCTTCAAACTTCAGGAAAAGAGAGTCCATCTAAACATTAGGAAGAACTTCCTGATGGTGAGAGCAGTACAGCAATAGAATATACTGCCTGGGAGTGTGGTGGAGTCTCCTACTTTGGAGATTTTTAAACAGAGGCCGGATGGCTATCTGTTGGGAATGCTTTGATCATATCTTCCTGCATGGCAGGGGATTGGGCTTGATGGTCCTTGTCGTTTCCTCAGCTCTATGATTATATGATTCTGTGATTCTCTGGAATGCTGGGGCCTGTACTTTGGTTGAGGCACTAGACTTCTCTGGCTGAGAATTCTGAATGCTCATCTCTAAACTGCAAATCCCAGGTTGGAGCCATGACAGTTAAAAGTGGAATCATAGTGCTGTTTCTGTGTGGTGTGGACGGCCCCCAGGACTAGATAGCCTTCGATCTTTTCCTCTTAAGTTCTCAGGAACTTTGGGCTTTCAAAGTTGGTGGCCTGCTTCTGAGCCACGTGCCTCTGCCACTCTGTACGGCTGTCAAGATCAGCTTCCAGCTTTTGAGCTCAGAGCTACAAAGCACTTGGCAAATGCCCTTCTTTCTTTCCACTCAGACACTTTGCCATTGTGGATGCCGAGCACTTCCTGGCTGTCTGGCTGATGAACGAGGAAGAGGCCAAGCAGCTGATCCGCAAAGCTCTTGACGCTGACCGTGTCATCCATGCCCAGCAGCTGGGGCTGCACTGGATGGAGCCTGACAGCTGGTTCCTACACAACGTGGGGCCCATTGTGCATTGCAAGAAGGTGAAATCAGCCAACGAGCTGGCCTGGGAGGTGATCACGTCGGAAAGTAAGGCAGGCTCCCCTCTGTCACAGGTTTTATACCTGCACATACAAATTTTAGGCGTGCAGAGCTGTGCTGGAGAAGATTATAAATTTAACATCACCCCACATCTTTTAACATTTCTCAGACTCGCAGTTGTTTACCCTTCTTTCATCCTTGGAGCTGGAGCATGTTTCCTGTCCCTTATCTTTAGACACTTCCAGTTCCCAAAACACCTTTTGGTACTTTTGTTTTTGCCTGCTCTGATCTAGTGTACCCTCACTAAATATTTCGTAGCAAAGAGCAATAAAACAATTAACCATTTGATGCATTGTAATACACAAGCAAGCTTCAAACAGATACATTTGTTGCAGTCAATAATTAACACTTGATACTTTGTAGTGCTCTAAGGCCATTTCCGCCTCACAATGTTACAGTGCTGTTATTCCAGTTTCAACCTCCTGTGGAATTCTGGGCTTTCTAGTTTCCTGAGGCCAAAGAGCTCTCTGGCTGAGAATTCTAAAGGCCCCTCCCTAAACTGCAAACCCCAGGATTCCATAGGATATTGAAAGTGGAATAATAGCAGTACAACATTGTAGTGCGAAAATAGCGTAACTAAATGCTAGCATTTTCCCTATACTGACTACTCTGTAGTATTCAGTACCCATCCATTAGATCCACTGATGACAGGGGCTATGCATCCCAACAGCCTCCACTCTGTTGCCAAGGAGAGGAGCATGTATTCTTCTCGAGATGCCATGGGCTTTCTGAAATCTGAAAGAGTTGTGTGGATTAAAGCTGTTTGCATGAAACTGCTTGTGTTTCCATAAACAGTTCTGCTTCCATGTCCTCAAAAACTGGGATTTCTTTTACAAGTACAGTACGGTGAAGGAGGGTCGGGTCTGGTCAGGTCACAGAGAACAGAGAACAACATGGAGGCCATTTCATGTTCTTCTTGGAAATGAGAGATAGAAACTTGTGGTGGGATAGGAGGTTCAGATCCCCACTTGGCCATGGATACCCACTGGGTGACCTTGGGCAAGTCACACCCTCTCAGCCTCAGAGAAAGGCAAACCTCTGGATAATAAATCTTGCAAAAAAAAAACCCCTATGACAGGGTCACCATAAGTCAGAGTCAACTTGAAAGCACATAGCAACAATTGGATGGCCAGATTTGTATAATTTATTTTCTCCCTAATAACCAACAAACACTTAAGCACCTGCATCTCTAAATGGAAACTCTCCTTTCCTCAACCTGCCCTTCCCTTCTTAATGCCTCATTTAGTATTGTCAGCATGCTTTTGACCATCTCTGAAGCCACAAGGACTTGTTTTCAGCAGTTAAGTCTGAGATGCTCAGGCTCTTATATCCAGTGCCAGATTGGGTGCTCACCCAGAATTGTGGGCTTCATGTAGTCCTGGACTTGGCTTCCATCAGGCCTTTTCCAGTGTGAAATTCGAAGACGGAGTTGCTTTGGGGTTTGTTCTGAAATCCTTGCAACCAGACTGTGAAAGAGACCTGACCTTCTACAAAGCAGTTCTCATTGTTAATGTCTCTTTCTGTGCTCTGCTGCCACTTCAAGGCCGTTTCTCTTTCCCATAGCAAACAGATCTACCCAGGACGTCTCTTCCTCTCTGTCAGAAGGCAGCCCACAAGAGGAGAAGGCCGAATCCCCCAAGGAGAGCAGGAAGGAGGCCCCAGAGGCAGAACCAGAGGCCAAAGCACTCTGGTCCATCTCAGCTAAGACTGTCAAGCACATCCTGGAGCTTCTGTGTGATGAATCAGTGAGCATAGCTGGCCGTGGGGGGGAACAGGATGGGCTGTTATGGCCGTTCGCTGAGGTTGGCTGCTGCCTGGAGCTGAGGCTTTCCTCTGCTGTGACCTCCTGACTAACAGCAGCCTCGGGCTAGCCAAAGCAGCTCTCCTGAGCTTCTCCTTTCCTTCCTTGCCAGGGCTTCCTGATAGAGAGCAAGCTGCGGGGCCTTCTCCATCCCTTGGAGAAGGCTGACCGCACCCTCATGAAACTGGACTCCATCTTCTCGGTGAGTTTTCCTCGGCTGGCGGCTCAGAAGGGTGCCACTGCTTTGACAGGAAGAGCTGGTTCCTCTTTCTGGTCTCTGTGTCCTGCTCAACGTGTTCTTGTGCCTGCGCAGAACTGTGGACAGAATGTTCCAGAACTGAGTAGCTTTCGGTGGGAACCTCTCCCCCGCTTCCCCTACAGAGTATGCTGCCTCCCACCCCAGCCTGGCCAAATCTAGTCTTCCCTCCGTTTTGACGTCTGCTGAGCAAAGAGATAACAGGGATGCAAAGCAGAGGCGAGGCAGGGTGGGTTGTTGGGAAGGCATGGCTGACCTTTCGAAGAACCACTTCCAGTTCAGCTGCTGCTGTTGTTATTACTATTATTTTCATCCCTGCCTATCTCTTGATAATGGGACTCACAGCAGCTAACAATGTATTTAAAATAGTACAAAGTGAAAACAGTACAAAACATTCATAAAAGTATAAATATAAGATTTAAAAAAAGCAATTGAACAATCATGAAGTTAGGAACATTACATATTAAAAATATTAAAATGCATTAAAAGACTACTTGCAAACTTGAAAAACAGCACCTCATCGCATTAAAAGCCCAACCCTAGCCAGTTTGTAAAAACCTGATGGCACAAAAATGTTTTGACCTGCCAACGGAAGGTGAGCAAGAACAGAACCATCCTGGCTTCTTCAGGGAGGGAGTTTGAAAGTCTGGGAGCAGCCACCGAGAAGGTCCTGTCTCTTGTGTTCCTACCCAACAAGGCTAAGAGGGTGGTGGAACAGAGAGAAGGGTCTCTCCAGATGATCTAAGAGCTCTACTGGGCTCATCCTTCAAATAACTTGGGCCCAAGCAACCTGCTCTCACAGCTGTCCAGCCTGCCCCCCTTCGTTTGGGCCAGAAGACCCTTCCTTTGATGGCTCCCTTGCTCCCCTGTTTGTCAGGGTGGCAGTTTCCAGTGCTTGCCTCACCCTTTCCCTGTTGCCCCGGGACGACCAGGGGAGTCACTCCCTTATTTCTTGATGAGTGACATTGGTGCACTGCCTGGGCCTCTGCCAGCATCCCCTCGGCTGACCTGCGAGCCTTGTCTGCTTCTCTCCAGGCCCTCTCGATTGACAACGAAGAGGACGTCTACCAAATGATGGAGTTCTTCCTGAGTTTCAAGGCAGAACAGGCAACCACTGAGCGGGTGAGGCTTGGCCATTAAAAAAAAAGATACAGAAAACCCCAAGCATTGGTCTCTTTCAGAGCTCCCCCCCCCCCGACCAGTGCCTCCAGTCAGTACGTCTGAGTTTACTCAGCAGTGGAGCCAGCGCTGCTCATAGTTTACGGTGGCTTTTCTATGGCTTCTCTTGGGGCTCAACAGCCCTTGAGAGATTTTCAGGCTGGCCTGCTGGGAATATTGCTTTTACTAACAGCAAAGTCAAAGTTTCACTTTTGACCATCACTGATAGATTGGTGGCATCTTAGGTCTTTTCACCCCTGCGCTTCTCAGAATTCCCCAGGTAGTATGGCCACTAGGCATGCTGGCTGGAGGATTCTGGGAGCTGTAGTCCAATAAGGAACCTTTCCCAATTTCTGTCTTCGGTGGCCTGTTTCCCTCCTTCAGTCGTCTTCTCCAGGTTCCCTTCTCTGCTCTCCTTCACCTATTTGCCACCACTCCATGAAGCCACACTGAAAGGGTGGGTCCCTCCTCAGCTTCTCCTGAGAAAATTCTTCGCAAAATCTCTTTCTCTCTTAGAACCTAGAAGCACTAGTGGCAGAGTTGTCTCCCCGAGAAGAACCTGCAGAGCGAGAGGAGACAGAGGCGGCTTCAGAATCAGAAGCCTCTGCTGCGCCAGACGAAGTCAAGGGCCCCACTGATTCGGCAGTGCCCCTCTCAGAAATATACATGCATCCCAACGACATCCTCAAGGCCCTCAAAGCTTTTGTGCAGGAATTCCAGAAGCCAAGGTGAGTCTGGCTAAGGAGCTGGGAAGGTGGCTGGCCTTGTTGGCTCTGGGAAAGGAGTAGGTGCACCCAAAGGATGAGGAGGAGGGCAAACCAGAAGGCTGCAGTGGGTGACAGTGGGCCAGATGGTGCTCCTGTACAGCCAGAGAGCAGAGATTGCTTCCCTTAATGCACGTCTTGGGAAAGGCCTTAACCCAGTGGGAGAGCACTTCTTTCCATGCAGCAGGGCCCAGGTGCAGTCCAGTTCCTGGCATCTCCAAGTTGGGCTGAGAAAGAGTGTAGTGCCAGGCACTGCCAGTCAGTGCAAATCAGGGGTGAGCAGACTGTGGCCCCGGAGCCACTTGGGGCGCTGCGAGGCTGTTCTTTTTCCCCTGTCTCAATGGCTGCACCCTCACCAGACCACCCTTCTTCCTGAAAATGGGGTGTGTTGCCCTTTCATCTGTTTTATAGTGTATTAAATGTGGTTTGAACTTAACTCTTGTGTTTTTAGTAGAATTGTTTGTTTAATTGCATTTTAACCCCTGTAGATTTTCTTAAGCCGTACTTTGTTTTAGTTGGAAATAAGCTGCATTGGGTCCTATGCTAGGAAAAGAGCAGGATAGCAATTCGTTAATTAATTTGAAGGGGGTGAATTGTCCTAGAGGTCTCTAGAAGTAGAAATTCACCTTTTAGAGAAGGACAACTTGGCATTCCTTAACATAAATCCCCTCCTATTTTTTTTTTTCAAAACTGGAAGGGGACTCCTGGCCATTTTCGGGGTGGCGGGGTAGCTGTTCTTGCAGCCCCTGGAGTTCCCTATGGGAAGAAACCTGGCCCCTAGATCCACCACAGTTGCCTAACCTTGGTGTAGTAAATGCAGAGCTGGGAGGACTGGTTGCCCTGATATGTAGCATCTTGCTTAACTGTGTTTTTAACCTAAGAAGTGAGATATTCTCATTTGTACCAATTTGTTCTTGAAAGATGGGCATGGTACGGATATTAAATCAAAAAATAGCTGGATAAGGTGGCAGTCTGGAGAGAAAATGACATTGTTATTCATACAATAAGTAATTTTGTGAAAGAAGGTTCCTGTAAGGAAAAGCAGCTGTGGCGTGGTGAGGGGGGTTGGAATCTAGATTGGACTGTGATCTGGATTCATCTGCACAGCAAATGTTTATACGAAGAACTGAGCTCTCGTGGGTAATGTGGCTAACAAATCTGTATCTGAACTGGAGTGTGGACTAAAAACTGAAATCTCATTGGATGCTAGTGGATCTTTATTCTGAAGGTCCAGGAGGGTGAAGCCTGCTCCTTGCTCACAGCTGCCTGACGGGAGTCGGATGATCCCTGGCCACACCCAGTACCCCGTTGGTGGCTGGGGAGAAGGCAGAGCTGCGTCCAGGTGCCTTCCAGCGCATGTGGCGCAGGCAGGGGAAACGGCATTGCGCAGGGAGATACCAGAGACCACCTTAGGCAGTCTCTGCCCCCCGAAAGGAGTTACAGAAGGGACCAGCCCGAGTGTTTAATTCCTCCCATGGTCTCACACCACCTCTTCAGATTGAGAGGAGTTGAGGCTGCAGTTGACTCACAATAGCTGTCAGGTATTCCCAGTAATGCTTGACCTGTGCTTTGGCAAGCCAGGGCGTTTGCAGGACTTCAGAATGGCAGCTCGCTGGGGGCTTTTCCTCTTGACTGCACAAACCTAGTTGAAGGCATCCTGTTGGCTGCAGATGGGGGCACTGCCATGGGTCAGCTCCAGGGCTAGTGTTGTGTTCAAACATTCAGAGGTCTGATGCTCTGGGGAGGATGGCCTACATCAGATTGAAGCTCTGCATCTTTCTTCCCTTCCACTTCAGGGAGAAACGCCCCCCGGTGAAGAAAGCCCATGAAGAGCGTGACAACTCCAAGGACTCGGAGTACTGGGACGCGCTGGCCCACGTCATCCCAGATGGAAAGCTGAAGCTGTGGGATGCGATGATTGTTGGCTTGCAGAAATACTAGTAAGTGTTAGTTGCAGGGACAGTCGTGTTGGCCAAAACCTCCAAAATACAGTATCCTTATCAGTCCAGCCAAAAGATGCAAAATGCATCACGCCAGCTTGGTTGCACAGCTCCAGTTTAACGCGTTCTGTTGGCTGCAGATGGTGAGGTCAGCACCAAGTAGGCATTGCCACGGGTCAGCTCCAGGCCTAGTGTTGTGTTCAAATGTTCAGAGGTCCGATGCTGTGGGGAGAGTGGCCTACATGCAGAATGCACCACACCAGCTTTCAAAGTCCAATGACTGTGTCGTCAGGCAGAGATGATAAAAAATCATGCAGGTGAAAGAAAGTGACAGTGTTGTGGTTTTTGGAGTGTGTTGTTGCTTGGAGATCTTGCAAAAAGCATATGTATGCCCTGGCTGTGAGTCACCTGGGAACCAGGTGCAGTTGGTTGGCGAGGACTCAGGAGAGTCTTTTCTGTGGCTGCTCACCTGGGAGGCCCGGTTAGCCCCCCTCCATGATCTCTCTGCCATTAGGTGAAGACATTTTTATTTTGAATTTTGAGTTTTAATTATAGAGCAGTAGTTTGTGTGAAAGTCAGTGTAGTATAGTTTGAACGTTAGACTATGACCCTGGGGACCAGATTTCAATTCCCTGCTCAGCCATGGAAGCCCACTGAGTGACCTTTGGTGCGTCACACGCTCTCAGCCCCAGAAAACCCTATGATAGGTTTGCCTTGGGATCACCATAAGTTGGAGACTACTTGAAGACACATAACAGCAGCAGTTTATGTGCAAGTGATGTGGTTGTTTAATCTTTTAATCTTTATTGAAAGTATGTTTTAAATACATTTTAAGCTTGTTTACTGTCTTGAAGCATGTTTTAATAATAGCGATATTTAATTTCTTTTTAACTTAAATTTTAATTAATTAATCAATTAAATTTAAATTAATATTTTAGCAGCATCTTTTGAAATTATTGTAAGCAGCCTTGAACCTCATTTGGGAGAAAGGTGGAATACAAATTCAATGAAAGCAACAAAACAGAGGCAGTGAAGTTTGGCTTCTCCATCTGAAGTAACAAAGTGCCCCCCACAAGAACTGTACTTTGCCCCCTCAACCAGTCATAGCTTACGAAGCCGTAAGCCATTGTGGCAGAAAAGTGTGGCTTCTCTCTTGGGAAAGTCCCTGTACTGTCAGCTCTGGAGGCAAATTGGGTGTTGTAACAGACCAAGCCTTCCCTTTAAAGTACAATTGGGTGGCCTTACCTTGTGTTAGCATCAGTTCATGACAACACAGAGGGCTCCTTCACGCTGCGTTATTCTGGTGGCACTGTGGTTCCACCTTACTTGTCATGGCTGCATGCTGTGGAATCCTGGGATGTGTAGTTTGGGGAGGCATTTTATATTCCCTCCCTAAACTGCAAGTCCCAGGATTCCAAAGAAATGCCAGTTCCAGTGGGGTCATTGTGCTATGAATGCATAGTGTGCGTGAGTCCACTTACAAGTTGCCTGGTAACTTGTGGTGACCCCCACTAATTTCACAGGGCTTCCTTGGGCAACGAATACTCAGATGTGATTTGCCACTTCCTTCCCCTGAAATACAGGCTGTTTCCACCTTACACTGTTATAGTGCTATTATTCCACTTTCAGCATATCCTGTGCAATTCTGGGGTTTGTAGTTTTGGGAGGCGAAAGAGCTCTCTGGGTGAGAATTCTAAGTGCCCCCCCCCCCCAACTGCAGACCCCAGGTTCTCTTTCCTGCCCAGTTCCCTAATGGCTGTGCCTGGAGTGACCCCTCGTGGTGAGGTGGGGAAATGCTTGTTTCTGCAATTTCAGTCTGGAGTGCGTGCACACAGCCGTTTGGATAGAATGGATGTGGAAGAAGAGAAGGCTTCCCCTCTTTCTTTCTCTGATTCACTTGGCTTTCTCCAAACCTCCGCTGCTCACAGTCAGTTTATCTGAATTTCTCTAATGTAAGCACTGTATGAGGAGTCTTTGTCCAAGTTTCTATTCAAAGCCCGTTGGGGCCGAGTCATCCTCACACGCTCTTGTTTTCTCCCACTCCGTCCAGCCACATTCTGACCCAGAGAGCAAAGCTGATCACCGAGACCGACGGGCTGCGGCGGCAGAACACAGAACTCCGGATTTTGTTGCAGCAGTATCTCCAGTCCCCGGTGAGCAAAGGGGAGGAAAGGCCCACACCTTCTGGCAGGAGAGTCTGCTACGCCCCTCTGTGGGGGCATCATCTGCCCCCTCAGATGTTGAGTCTGTCTGTCACAAAGAGGACATCGCAACCATTTGATGCCTCTTCCTGGCATTGGGAACTGTCAGTTCTCACCTGACCGTGAAGCTCTCTCCCTCTCCCTCTCTCTCTGTTACTGGAGAGTGTGTGGAAGGGGAGGCTTCTGACCAATGTTTTGGAAGTGGCCACCATCTGATTTTGGATTGTCTCATCATAGGGTTTTCATAACAAAGGTAGCCTTTTTTTTTTTTAGAAAAAAAAATTACAACAAGCCAACTGCATTTTGGCCTGTATGTATGGGTTAATGGCTGTTTTCGGGGCAATATGCTGTCTCACAGCAGAAATTTCTGGGGCTGAAAATCTCATTCCATTTTCTAAACCATCCTCCAGTAAAAGGTGGGGGAGAGAGATACATCCCCGTGTACTCTGTGGATGGTTTTTATTTATTTATTTATTTTTATTTTGAAACAAGCCCAACACATTTAACATGCTGGGCTTGTTTCAAAATAATAATTAAAAAAAAACAAACATCCAGTGAGCACTTGGAGATGTATCTGCCCCTTTTGTCTCAGATTCTGTTAGGTGGCTTCTTTTCATGGTAAAGGACATTCAGAATGTTTCAAGTGCTGCCTTCTGCACAGTACTAACAAGCGTTAGCGATGGTGGCCCTGCTGTTGTCCTTGAGAGATCCTCTGCCAGTGTCACGGCCCACCACAGCTGTTGCCCAGTAGCGGGTCCCTAGAAGCCAAGATCACTAAAGTCATGGATGGACCATGAAAAGAAATGGCTCATTAGAAAAGGGAGTAAAGAAGGAACATGAAGGCACTGCTTCCACAAATCGGAGGTCTGCCTCCCCACAACAAATTAATTTTTCTTTGTCCCCAAATTTCTAGCATTGCGAGGGTGAAACACTGAACACAGTTCACACCTGGAAAATTTCTATTTGCTGTGTTTACTTTGCTGATTTCGCCTGTTTCTTTCTTGGAGTCCTAAACTCTATTTCTAAATGCTCAACAGACATTACAAGCTACTGCAGTGCTAGGAATCTGGGAACTCGAGGAAAATCCAGTTGGGGGAGAGGGCAGAATTCTTGTTTGGGAAGGAGGAAGCCATCATTGCCACCCCAGATCTTCTGTACTAAATGGACTTTGGATGCATCCAGCAGGGCTCTTTTTATATGCTTGGGTCACCAGCCATAGGCACAAAAGAATGCATCATGAGCAGAAAGTTTCTGCGTTCATGTGAACAGCTGGAAATCTAGGAAAGCAGGTAGTGTGGGAGGGAGGGGGGGAAATTTTGGCTTATACGTGAAGTGTACCGGCCACTTCTGGGATGCTGTTAAGCATCTCCTCCTCAGTAACCGATTGAGCCTCAATTGTTGAGTCTTCAGGCTGAACAGAGTGGATGCTTGAGATTTATTCTGTTTTCCCTCTTTATCAGGTGAATGCCGAGCTGTTGATCCCTCCCACCCACTTACTGAATCTGCAATTGAATGCCACATGAATTAGTCCTCCACAAGAGGTTTGGGGGGCTGCTTGACTCCCCAGAACGCTCTCTGCCTTTCCCTGGTCCATGAGATGGAGCCGTTCCAGTAGGTGGGGGTGAACGCCACAGAGCCAGCATGAGGACAAGCTGGTTTAGCAGATCGCTCCTTCAGCTGCATTGAAGTTGCCACTGAAGCAACACATCAGTGAGTATCTCCTGCCTCAGAATGAGTCACTCTGTTCTTTCCTTGCATGGCAATGTTAACACATGGACAGGGATTTCTCTGGGCACTGGGGCAGATAAAACTGCTCCGACAAACATTCTGACGCATACCTGAAGGGGATTTGGAGTACTCTGAAGCATCCCTGCTTGGTATGTTTCAGAGAACCCCCAAAACACAGTACTGTCCTCCAGAACTGCTCATTGGAGCAGAACTAGACATCTGTCTTACGCTTGACATGCATCTTCTGAAAGACATTTCTGTGTGTGTGAAGGGAGACAAATAAATGGTTGCTTGTGACACTGTGGTTTCTCTTGACTGATCCTTGCTGCTGCTTGAGGAGGCAAATGAATAGACCGAGAGATGCAGATGGATGGGTGAGAATCACAGACCTTGGGGGATCTGAGGCTGATCTTTTGGAGCAGATTTTGTGTTCTTCTAAGACAAGGAGACATTGGCGCCATGAGCCAAAATCACCAAGGCTGCTCTAATAGCAGACTGAACCCCCATGGAAAAGTAAACATGAAGGCCATATGGCTCAAGACCACTTCCTTTGTTGGATTTTTGCTTGTAGAAAGTGCCCTCGTGTTGCTACAGAGTCCATGCTTCAAAAGAGTGGCAAGAATTCTCATTCATAGCAGATGTTACATAACTTTACTTAAACAGGTTGAGTATCCCTTATCTGGAAATCAGAAATCTGAAAAACTCCAAACCCCAAAACTTTTGGTGGCTAGCCACCCGCTTCCATCTTTGAGGTGGCAGCTGTGGTGCTCCCGCTCATTCCTCTCTCAGATACTCAGCCTCCCTCCAGCCTTGTGTTTCATACACAACACAGCAAATGAACAAGATGCAAGGCTGGAGGGAGACATGAGGATCTGTGAAATGGTGGGAATCCAAGCATAGCACAGAGTGGCAGCTGCAGCACTGCAGCTCATTCATTCGTGGGCTCCCCAAATATCTCCTGTTCAGTACTGTAGTTTATGTATATGCAAATACAGGTAGTCCAAAATCTGAAAAAATGCAAAATATGAAACGCGTCTGGTCCCAAGCATTTTGGATAAGGGATACTCAACCTGTACTTAGGTGCGTAGCAGAAGCTTTAAGAAAACCTGTTAGCATAGAGAGGACCACTTGGGCCATCGAATTCAACCCCCTTCTGCAATGCAGGAAGACACAACTAAAGCCTCCTGAAATCCCATCCCACCTCTGTTGGAACACCTCCAAAGATGGAGAGTTGATCCCCCCTCCCATGCAGTCATAGGTCTTCAAACAGCAGCCTTCTAGTTTTCATAACTTGTGGTGCACAGGTGAATTTCTTAGAAGCACAAGTGTTCTCTTAAACTATTAACTCTTAAACCTAAACCTGGAGTGGCCAGTGGTGAAGAGGGTGGGGATGTTTTTCACCCTGCACTCCCATGGAAGGGCACACCACCAGTTCTGATGTGACCAGAAGAGACAAATGTCAGTTGTAGATTCCATTGGTTCTGTCATTTCACCCTATTTGGGTCTAGATCCAGAAATTTTAAAATTCTCACAGTGGTCCCAATATTGGTCACCACTTGGGCTCAGGAATATAGTTTGACAGTCTCCAAATATGGGAAACTGTGAATTTTGGAAGGGAAAGGGTAACTTTGACATGGAGCTGCTGTTTTTGGTGCCAGACTTATGCCCTCTGTAAGATGCAAACTGGAAGTCGCCATTGCAGTTATGAATGTGCAGCCTAGTTACGCATTCATAACCGTTTCATATTCACAATCCCTGGTACTCAATAGCGTAGGAAGTACATAAGGATCGTAAAAATCCTCCAATCCTGACTTCCTGGGCGTCCGACACTGCAAGCGATGGAGGTCTGTTATCTTGTTGATTGGGAGGCAGCAGACTGATGTTTTCACACACACATCCCTTCTGCATGTGATGGCCAGGGCAGGCAGGAATTGCAACAGGGATCCTGCTTCTGACTGTCACTCCAGGAAAGGAGGTGGAGACGTTAGTCCCAATCAGCAAGAGAACAGAGTCTAGTATGTATGAATGATGGGCTGGGTCAGGAGATGCTACTTAGTTAAATTAAGTATACTTAACTGAGTAGTTGATCTAGAATCCTGGCCACAATTCCAGAAGAACTCAAAGCACCCTAGGATGGAATTCTTTCTTCCAGAGAACACAAATACAAGAAAAAGGTAGTGGGTATGTTTCTATGAACAACTGGCTTGTGGACCTCTTCTGCTTTCTTCTTTCATTTTCTCTTTCCTCCTTCATCCTTTGCCCCTTCTACTATCCTGCACACAGAAAATAATCAAGGATCCAATCCTTTCTGGTAATCTCTTTTTATTAAAGAACATACAGATTCTTCTGTTGGTCCATACAGCAAATTCTAAAGACCCTGTATTAACAGTGCACAGAGAAACATCCCCACCCAAACCCTCCCCAGGACAGTAGAGAAATAGGATCAATCATTTACACACACCTCAGGAAATAAGGGGGGGGGCAGCATAAAACACACAACCCACCCATGTTCCAGGGCTTTGGGAGAGGAGGAGCAGAACAGAAACACACTTGCACTGCTTTCTCTGAAGATTTGTCACACTGGAGCTCCATCACTTGGCATCTCCGTCCATCCCAGGGCTCCTCCTGAACCTTTGCACACTGCAGTTGTCTCCTGCACCTCACCGTTACTCTGTGCAACTGCTGTGGCTCAGATAATGGCTGTGGCAGAGTTGGAAAAATCGTTTTTCCAGACTACACTTCTCAAGACTCTCTTAGTCCAGAGTTAGCCATTGTCTGCGCTGGCTGAGAAGTTCTCAGAGTTGTAGTACAAAACATTAACTTTCCTAAGCTCTGGGCAGTTGCACATCCCTTGCAGTACCCTGAGACATTAGCCTTCTCTGCTGAGCAGACATGTCTGCAGGATGGGGACTGGAAATATCCATGACTCTTCCCTGACAGGGGCGAACAATTCATGTGCAAGCCACCAACAACTCTGGTGGTCAGCCCTCAGTTCTTGATGCAATCTGCAGTAGGCCCATGCCCCAAAGAATACGTTCTAGTGCTTGTAAATGCACCCTCCCTATGAGTCATTTGAGTGCTGAGGGAGGATGGATTCAAGAACGCATGGATTGGGAACGATGTAACTGTGTGCTTATCACCAAAGGCTGATGCCTAGATACAGGGGAATGCCGATACAGGGAAGATACAGATGGTGGACCCAGCATCTGCAGTTGCCTAATTCCTTACATCCTTAATGATCCTGCCTGGCAGACAAGAGATTGTGCCAGGACTTAGGATGTCCTGGGCCCCAGAAGAGGTGCCCAGCTTTGCTGAATAATGGTACTGGTGCACTGGCCATGAAGAATCCCTGCTTGAGCTTTTCTGTGATCACTTGCGTGTCCATTGCAGGCAGCTAACTTTCACAAGCCAGGTCTAACTCTTCCCATGCTACCATCTAGGTCAAAGGGATAGGCCTTTTCCAGAACCTCCAATAAGAACCAACTGCATATCTGTTATACCAGAACATCACCACTCTGCAGAATGTGCTTCCTTGCCACATTAAGGCTGCAATCCAACACCCATTTACCTGGGAGTAAGCCCTGTTGTACTTGTGGGACTTGTACATTACGTGTGTAGAATTGCACTTTCTTACGGTGGGTATTCTGATCAGGCAGTTGTACACTGATCAAGAAAGAGAACAAAACTCATGGGGTCAGGAATGAGAACTTTATGGTTTAGGAATGGCACAGTCGCTTACTCTGTCAACTGACTTAACTTCCCACAGTGTCACAGGCTACAAGTAGCAGCCACATTCCAGCTTTGGGCTCTAAAGAATGCCTATCCTGAAATAAGTTTGCCATCTTTCCATTGTGCTTTTTTGCCAGAGCTGTGAAACCTGGCCAAAGATCATAACAAGCCCCCTCACAGTGCTGGAGGAACTGGAAAAATGGGGTTTCCTTTCCTGGCTCCCTGTTCATATTGCTTGTTGTACAGATGTGTGTCCACACACCATCTCTGCCAAGTTTCTGTGCTTTCCTTGGGAAAGGCCGTTGGGAGTGCCCAATGCACAGTGGTCATTTCATTGGCTCCCCTGTGGAGTAACATCACAACAGCCTCTTGCTTAATAAGGATGCTGTGAAACTGCGTGATTCTATTTCCTGCAGATGTAAGTCCTATATAGAAATCCAGCCAATGACAATACGGAGTATTTTGTTGCACTTTTTAGCCTTTTTAGGTGCATTTTGCACAAGGAGCCCCAGAAAAAAGAACAGTGACTTGGTTAAGACCATGCAGAGAGCTCCTGGCTTGGAACTGATCTGATTTCATCTATGCAAGCTGTCTCCCTGGTGAAGTTCCATCTTTTATCCCCTCCTGCAGCTGATAAACTGACTAACTCTTTGGCAATTCACCACCAAAGAGGAGAGCAGCCTTCCACTCACTGCAGATAGAACTCCCAGAGCCACAGCTGGCTGTATTTACAAGGGCAGGTCCAGGCGTGGTCTTTACCCTTACTGAAAACAATTACAGCACGAGACATCACCCAGCTTCACTCCTAAAGTGGTCAGGAAGCCTTTTTCGGCTCCTTGTGGAGGGGCACTTATGTGGCCTCAGCTACGAAAGTAAAACCAAAAGAAAGGGAAAGACTGGAGGCATCAAATTCACACAGAGCAAAAATGGAAGGCCAGCTCACCTCCACCCTTTGCAACACAAGAAAATAGTGATGGGAAAAGCCACCTTGGATTACTGAAGGGAGGCATCCCCGCTCCCAGGCCCAGACTGGAGACTGAGGGGAATTGCTGAGGGCAGAACTCACTTTTAGGGGGTAACCTCCCTTTTCTCTGCCCCTGACGATACAAAAGCAAATTCTGAGCTGCAGCCTCCCCTCCACTAAAAGAATAATAATAATAATGGTAATAATAACAATAATTCCCAAAGGAAACACAAGGAAGCCACAAAAGTGAAACGAGGCAGTGACGTAGAACAGCAGGCTTGGGAGTGAGGGAGCCCAGCCACGGGGCAACAGCTTCATGCCCCTAGGAGCTTCTTGACCATGTAGCCGGGCATGGAGTAGAGGAAGAGGGCTACCATGATGAGGAGCAGGACGGCCAGGACAATCTTGATGATCAGCCACTTGTACCGGTTGCAAATGAGGTATCTGATAGACTTGAGGGGGTTCAGGAACCAGATGAAGGATGTATCCGGACGACTGTGAGGAGGCAGAAGGAAACAAAATGGATGAACTCTTTGCTGAAGAAGTCAAGAAGGTCTGCAGGTGTTCTTGTTCTCAGCCAAAAAGGCATCTCAGAACGGTTCAACACAGGATGAGAATTTTTACATATTTTTCAGTGATTTATTTGCTGTGGGCATTCATTGTTAATATTCATTGTCTTGAAAAAAATGTGCCAAAAATCGGTTATATTTGCCCAAAATACATGAGGAGGAGCAATTTTTACATTTTTTCACACAATAAAATGTGTGAAATGTGTGACAATACCATGAAATCATGTTTGTGAGCTGTAAATCTACACCCATATAGTTGTATGACATCATCCTTGTGCTGAAAACAGGTTGAGCCTTCTTTTATCCAGAAATCCAAAACCCAAAAATCTCCAACAATCAACTCTTTGCCACCGGCTGCCCACTTCTGCCTGTGAGCCAGTGGCTGCACCACTCCGGCTTGTTTGTCTGTCACATCCTTGGTCTCTCTCTTTTTGCTGCCAGCTGCCTGCTTCCACCTTTGAGGCAGTGACTGCAATGCTCCTGCTTGTTCATTTTTCTCAGATCTGAGGAGTGCCACAGCCACTGCCTTGAAGGCAGAAGTGGGCGGCTGGCAGCAAAAAGAGACAAACTGAGGATCTGAGAGATGAACCAGCAGGAGTGCCACAGCTGCCCCCTCAAAGGTGGAAGTGGGTGCCCGGTGGGAAAAAGAGAGAGGCTGAGGATCTGAGAGAGAAACGAGAAGGAGCATCGCAGCCCCTACCTCAAAAGGAAGCAGGCGGCTGGTGGCAAAAAGAGAGAGACCGAGGATCTGTGAAATGGCAGGAGGCATAGATTTGCACTGAGCACTGCACCTGGATTCCTACCATTTCACAGATCCTCAGCCTCTCTCCAACCTCAGAACTGAAGTAGTGAACGAAGGAGACGTTAGGCTGCTCCAAAAAGGTTCTGTATTCCAAAATTTAAAGAAGTGAAATTGACCATACTTCTGGTCTCAAGCATTTTGGATAAGGGATGCTGAACCCATCCTGACATTGTGCAACTGACTTGCGTTTCTGCCAGCGTGTCTGCTTCTTGCCGTTTTGTACAGTGGGAACAATGCACAATAAGGGGCGCTTGCTGTGTCCAGCAAATCAAGGGATCCATTGAAGACAACAATCGGTTGGGGTTCGGTTCTCAGGATTATGTGCCTCAGCGGTTTAAAACAGCAGAAATATCTTAAGATTTCTGTCTGTTCCTCAGATGGCGGTGGCCTTCCTCTCCGGACTTTCTTCTCTGCTCACCGAGCACAGGCAAACCTCAGTCAACAAAGTCCCTAACGAGGAAGTTCCTTTTCACAAGGTCCTTTTACACCTACCCACCCTCCCCCCTTTTCCTCCTCGTCATCTGTCTACCCAGGTTTTAGTTTTTTTGGAGGGAGGGATCGTTTTCTTTTTTTTAGCAGCATTGGCTTTGGGAGGATCGCTGGAGAAAGACAGACTTCTGGTATTGCTTGGCAGCAGCCTGCCTGTTATCAACAATGCAGTGATTATGTTGAGCTTGGAAAGAGCTTTAGTTGCTCTAGTTGACCCTACCGTAGCAATGTGAGCAGCAGCTGCCTCCAGAGTCCCTGACAGAGTATATGCGAAGAGCAAAACGAGGGGGAAAGGGGAGAGCAGATAAACCTCCCTTACCAGCTACCCCTCAGTAGGTTGAAAAAACACAGATCTACAGGTTTGGTCAACAAAATGGAAATCATAACAAAAGTAGAGGCTGGCAAAAGAAAAACAAATCACCCTGGATGCATTTTGTTTCAAAATGTTTTTGTTTACTTAGGCAGGGCTTTCCTGACCTGGTTGTTGCATTTCACCAATGCAAATGGATAAAGAAATGTGTTCTTTTTTTGGTAGAGGAACCTATCTTTATTTTTCGTCCATGTTATTTCTGCCTCTGGTACCAAATTGTCTGTTAAAGAAGGAATGCCCAGGAACACAACTACTTCATTAACTGAGGTATGCCTGTATCTTATTGGGCACTTTGGGCCAGAGCTCCACTCCAGAACCTACTTTCCAACCTCCATTCTGGAATCAGTTACAGGGAGCCAGTTACAGGGGGTATGTAACTGTCTTGATAAAACAGCTTCACTGGCTACTGCATCATTTTCAGGCCCAATTCAAAGTGCTGGTCATGACCTATAAAGGCTGAGGTCCGGTCTATCTGAAAGACCAAGGCCTTTTCCGCACGACACTCTTACAGTGCGATTATTCCACTTTCAACCTCCTAGGGAATCCTGGGGTTTGCAGCTTCGAGAGAGGCAGACCGGAGCTGCAAACCCCAGGATTCCCTAGGAGGTTGAAAGTGGAATAATCGCGCTATAAGAGTGTCGTGCGGAAAAGGCCCAAATCTCCCCATTCAAACCTGCCAGAGACTTAGGATCTGCAGGGGAAGGCTTTCTCTCAGTCCTGCCACCATCCCAGGCTTGCTTGGTGAGGACAGAGGAAACAGAGCCTTCTCTGTGGCTGCTCCCACCTCTGGCACTTCATTCTGCAGGAGACTAGGCTGGTCCCCTCCCTGCTGTTCTTTTACCATGAGGCAAAAACTTTTTTTTTTGCTCAAGCAGGCTTTTAATGTATCAGCCGGGGAGCTTTTATTGGAATGTTCAATTGTCTTTTAAACTTTTGTGCATTTTTAAGTGATCTTCTAGGTGGGGGTTTTAATTGTTTTTAAAATTTCATTGTTCAGGATTTTTTTTTCTTTGCTTCTTCCTCGAGGCCACCTTTGATCCCATTCTGGGACAAAGGTGGCATATGAAAGAAAGAAAGAAAGACAGAAAGACAGAAAGAAAGACAGAAAGAAAGAATGAATGAACCATGTGGCACAGTCATAAAGAGACAAGCCTGTACAAAGCACTTGAAATCCCTCACACAGCTAAGAATCAAGGGCTATAATTCTGTGAAAGGTGACATTTCCACTATCCTGTTCTACCCTGCAGGGCTTTACTAGCCAGGGAGAGGTGTGTTGCTCTCTTTACTTCTATCGTCCCCTCCCCATCCCAGCCACGTCTGTTCCCATTTTCACCCGTCCCACACAGGCGCACGTTGTGGAATGACAGTGAGGCCACATCGGCAGAAGTAGGCGGGAAAAAAGGAGTACCACAGGCAAACAGGCCAGGCTCACTCAAGCCCCGAGAAGCTTCTTGACCAAGTAGCCAGGCATGGAGTAAAAGAAGAGGCCGACCATAAGGAGGAAGAGGACGAGGAGAAGAATTTTCAGCAGCAGCCAACGGTACGTGTGCCAGATAAAGTAGCGGATGGACTTGAGAGGGTTCAGGAACCAGATGAAGCTGGTGTCTGGGCGGCTGGAGGAAGGCAAGGCGGGAGGAGAAGTGGAGACCGAGGAAACGAGGAAGAAAGAGAGATAAGAACAGAGACGGGGAAACAGTAGAGGCAGCCCCCTGCTCGGTGCACCGTGAGAGACGTCAAGCCACAGCGGGCCCTTGGTACCCACCGGGGTTTAATTCCAGGGCTCCCTGTGGATTCCAAAATCCGCGGATGCTCAAGTCCCCTTGTATACAATAGCATAGCAAAATGGCATCCCTAATATTAAAATGGCAAACAAACGTCTGCTTGAGAGAGCTGAGGATCTGCGAAATGGTGGGAGGCTACAGCAAGGCATGCCTACACATCACTGTAGTGTGTGACAATTTTTTTTTTTAATCTTTTCAAGCCATGGTTGGTTCAGTCTGTGGATGCAGAACTCACAGATAGGGCAGGCCAACTGTACAATGATTGTTCCCCACGTCTAAACAGTTCTGGGTGCTCCCCGCAACACCCCCACTCCTATTCCTGGCCATGTGGGTGCCTGCTTGACACCCCTCTGGCCCCTTCCCACCACTTACTTGGGTTTCTCCAATGGGTCGGGCTCGTTACGAGCCAGCCCGGCCGGACTTTTCTCAGCTTCCTCGGCGGTCAGCAGGTGAAGCTCGGCCTCCACTTTTCCCTGCAGGAGGGGTTCCAGAGGTTACTCAGGGTGCTCATGCAAATAAGCAGAAGGGGGCACCCAAGGGCGGCCTGTCTTTGGGTTACAGAGCGGAGAGCCTGAAGCAGGAGTGGGGAAAGCGTGGTCTGCGCGCCACAAGCGAGTCCTAAGCCCTCTCTTTGTGAACACCAAAGTTTTCCTGGAACTCCCTCAAACTTGTCCAACCCCACCAAAAAAAAACCTTTCAGGGCAGTTTTTTACCTAAAAACACTGCCCCAAATGTACTTAAACCACAAGTAGATGCAGTAATTTGGCCCCTCATCTTTCTTGCTGCACCCTAAGCCAGCTGAAAATAGGGAGGAGAAGTGATATGATGTAATCCCTGGCCCCTTTGGCAGCCTGATGTGGCCCACAGGTTGGGGGTGGGGCAAAAATTGGCCTCAGTCCAGTTGCCCACTTTTAACTTAGACAGACAAGGTGGCTGTTGTCCTGCAGAGAACCTAAGTCAGACCGTGTTTCTATGTCGATAGCCCCATGCACATACAAAGAGCCCTTGACCAATCCCTACACTTCGGCACAAAGCACCGGAAGGGACCGGTCATGGAATATAAAGCAAGGCCCTCTGTCCTCCAGTCCTGCTTCTGTGAAGCCATGCGATCCATGGCAACCTCCATCACCTCCATCCATCCCATATTATCTCTTTCTCCTGCTTGCTGATGCTTCATGGTTTTCTTCAGCTCTGTTTCTACTTCTGTTCCCCAAGCCCAACAACAATTGCTTTCTTAGCTCTGGGTTTCCCCTGATCCATCTCCCTGACTCCATTACCGTCATCTCCAACTCGTCATTCTCGTCTCGTGCCAGGAAGGGCCACCAGCCCTTCACCCTCTTCTGCTTGAAGATGGAGACCATGGGCACCTCAATCTCGCCAGTTGCCAGCTCCATGGTGCATTGCTTGGCTGTCTTGGCGCCACGTGGAAAGCGGTTCAGGTCAAGCTCAATGCCTCCTGTGGGAATGGGAAAAGAAAGGAGCGATCACACAGATTCCTGCGGTTGAGGGATGCGTCCAGGAGCCTGGATTATGAGCCTGGATGATCGGAGTAGCAGAATTATTAGGAGCACGATATACTGTGTTGTGGGTGTGTGTACGTGCTTTCGAGCCGCCTCTCAACTTATGGTGACCCTATGAATTACAGTCCCAATAAATTCTGCAAAAGAGTCCTACTATCTTCTGCGCTAGTCAGATATCATCTGGAGTCCTGTGTTCAGTTCCGGGCACCTAATTTTAAGAAGGGTATAGACAAGTTGGAGCGGGTTCAGAGAAGGGTAATAAGAGGTCTGGACAACAAAATAGATGAGGAGAGGTTGAAGAAGCTGGGCATGTTCAGCTTGCTGAAGAGACGGTTGGTGGGTGATACCATTGCACTCTTTAAATACTTCATGGGCTGCCATAGAGAGGAGGGGACAGGCCTGTTCTCTGCTGCCCCAGAGAGGAGGACCAGGTCTACTTACTTTAAGTTACAGAAGAGGAGATTTCAATGGAACATTAGAAGGAACTAGGGATGGGCCAGCCGAATCCTCGGCAAGGATTCGAGATTTGTGAATCCAAATCTCCAGGGCAAAACAGGCAGACGGAATCTTTTGCATCTGGAAGTGCCCGCTGCCCCCTCACATTCCAGCCCTCCATGCAGGAACAGTGTGCAGGGCACACCAGATTCTGCGCTTGCACGAGCACCCAGAATCAGGCCCGCAGGGGTGAGTAGGGCCGGCCATGGGGCCTGCGCTCACGCGAGTGCCCAGGATCAGGCCCACAGGGGTGATAGGTTCCTGCACGCCCCAGAGCCTGAGCTCGCTGCAGCAGGGGTGTGCAAAAAGGTCCATTGCCCCTTCTCTGCACCCCCACCATGGCTGCTGCTGGTGTTGGTGCTTTGGAGGCAGCCTGCAGGGACATGCGAAGTGGATGATCACTTTTTAAACCCTTTTTAAAAAAAGCATTCGAAAGATTTGTGAAATTCATGGATTCCCAGAATCTTCCCGGGATTCGGATCCGGATTCAGATTTGGAAAATTCTGGGTTTGTCCCGTCCTTAGAAGGAACTTCTTGATAGTGAGAGTGGTTTGGCAATAGAAACCATTGCCTAGAGAAGTTGTAGGGTCTCCTTCTCTGGACAAAAGAGTCTGGAGAACTCCCAGTTGCTGGGATGCCATAGCTGGGGATCTTGCACTGAGCAGGTGTTGGACCTCGTGGCCCATCGGACTCCTTCCAACTCTGTGAGTCTATAACAGTGGTTGTGCTGCTTACTCGTCTGCTGAATACCAGCACTGTACAACTGATCTGCATGCTCTGTCGTTCCATTTTTTTCAGCCATTTTTTGAATGTCCCAGTTTATCTCTTCTCTTCCCACTTTCCCCTGTTGTCCTCCACTTACTCCATTTGTGGCATGTTGAGTTCGAAGTGCAAAAATAGTTTGCACTCAACTTAGCAGAGGAGAGCGGAGAAGAGGGAGTTAAATCCTGCCCTTCCCCGGAGGCTCGGGCAATGGGAAAACTGCTGTGGCCTCTCCTCTTATTTATAAAATCTTATTTATCTTGACCACCCTCAGATGATGCTTGGCCACACCTGTCTCAATTCTCATCTGAGAAATGTTGGAAGGGTGTGCATCCACAGCAGCCCTGGCTATGATGATTGCCAGTCTAAGCCTTGTTAAAGCTCAAGTCCAACTTATCTGAAAGACTTTACCTCTGCACATGAGCCTGTTGTTTTGTCTTTTCAAGTCATTTCTGACTGATGGGGACCCTAAGGTAATCCATTAGGAGTCTAGTGTCTAGGTCAAGGGAAGTGGTCAAGGGGACTCTAGTGTCTAGGTCAAGGGTTACATCAATAGGAGCATGGTGTCTAGATCGAGGGAGGGAATGGTACCACTCTATTCTGCATTGGTTAGGCCTCATTTGGAATCCTGCGTCCAGTTCTGGGCACCTCAATTCAAGAAGGACATCAACAAGCTGGAACGTGTCCAGAGGAGGGCGACCAAAATGGTGAAGGGTCTGGAAGCCAGGAAGCCCTATGAGGAACGGCTTAGGGAGCTGGGGATGTTTAGTCTGCAGAAGAGAAGGTTAAGAGGGGACATGATAGCCATGCTTAAATATTGGAAAGGATGTCATGTTGAGGAGGGAGCAGGCTTGTTCTCTACCGCTCCAGAGACTAGGACAAGGACCAATGAAGTCAAGCTGTAGGAAAGGAGATTCCACTTGAATCTCAGGAAGAACTTCCTGATGGTCAGAGCTGTCCGGCAGTGGAATCTGCTGCCGCCTCAATGGAGTTTGGAGGAGTCTTCTCCTTCTTTGGAGATTTTTAAGCAGAGGTTGGATGGCCATCTGTTGGGAATGCTTTGATGGGTGTTCCTGCATAGCAGGGGGTTGGACTCGATGGCCCCTGAGGTCTCTTCCCACTCTATGATTCTATGATTCTAAGTGATGGTACCCCTCTATTCTGCTTTGGTCAGAGCCCACCTAATCCTCTGTGCATTCTGGACATCACAATTGAAGAATGATATGGACAAGCTGGAATGTGTCCAGAGGAGGGTGGCCAAAATGGTGGAAGGCCTGGAAACCAAGAAGCTCTATGAGGAGTGGCTTAGGGAGCTGGGGATGTTTAGCCTGGAGAAGAGGAGGTTAAGAGGGGACATGATAGCCGTGTAATAAATAAATAGATATTAAGTACTGGCTTTATATATGGTTGTTTATTTAATTGGGTTTTAAAAACTTTTGTATTGTCTATTGTTTTAATTCGTTTAGGTTTTACTCTTGTATCACGAGCAGCCCCAGGTCACATACTGTTTAAAAGTTGGGTTATAAATAAAATAAATAAATAAATGAATGAAAAGACGCACCAAGGAAGTCATCGGCAGAAAAGTGGTCGGCATCCCACACCTGGAGCGTGAGTCGGGCCGGAATCTTGTACTCGGTCTCGTCCCAGGAGAACATTGATTCTTTCTTAGAGATGACAATCTTCTCCTCAGCTGCAAGGTAGTCAAAAGGAAAGATGTAGCGCCAGTTGAAGTTGCCCTCACCCGTCAGCGAGTGGTAGTGGACGTCTGTGTCCTGCTTGTCTTCTTGCTGACCCTTCAGCCACCTGCGTTGGACAAAGCAAGAAGGAAGGGTCAGTGGAGAAAGTGAGGAGGGAGAACCTGGAGTTTCTGAGCAAGAGTGCATTCATGCAGGAGGCCAATTCAATTGGAATTGGTGGTGGGTGTCTGGCGGAGGAGACAACTTGCTTGCAAGGAAATAGGACAAGTGGACATAAGGGAGGAGAGGGTCTAAGAACTCTTTTTCCATGCTGCTCTGAAGTCCATGTCACAGACCACATGTAGGAGAGGAAAAGCATGGAGGTGGAAGCCAAAATGAGACGGCTTTGCATTGGGCCAGTATATCAGGTCATTTCATAGCACTGTCAAAAGGGCTGGCCAAGTCATATCTTTGGTAGAGCTCAGCTTGGGCCTAAAGAATTGGGAGTTGTCCTCTTGCCAAAAGAAGCAAGGATAGAAAGCTTAGCTGATTTATGTTGAAAGAAGTGCCATTCTTTCTTTCTTAGCACACTTCAGTCAGACCTCACCTGGAACCCTGTGTCCAATGCTGGGCACATAATTCAAGAACTGACAAGTTGGAACATGTCCAGAGGAAGAGCAACCAAGATGGTAAAAGGCCTGGACACCATGAAGCCCTGTGAGGAGTAGTTTAGGCAGCTGGGTATGTTTCACCTGGAGAAAAAGGGTGGGGAGATGACAGGATAGCTGGGCTTAAATATTTGAGTGGATGTCATATGGAGGATGGAGCAAGCCTGTTTTCTGCAGCTCCAGAGACTAGGACACAGAATCCTAAAGTCTTGCAACCTCTGTCCAAGGGATTGTTCCAATGCAGGGCACATCTTTCTTGACTAGATCATAGATCTTCACTGGAGACATCCTAACTTCAAAATCCAGGAAAAGAGATTCCACCTAAACATTAGGAAGAACTTCCTGATTGTCAGAGCAGTTTGACAGGAGAATGCACTGCTGTCTGGGAGTGTGGTGGAGTCGCCTTCTTGGAAGTTTTTAAAGAGAAGCTGGGTGGCCTCCTGTCAAAGAGAGTGCTTTGACGGTATATTCCTGCATGACAGGGGACTGGTCTGGATGGCCAACTCTATGATTCTATGAAATAGTACATGTTGAAAATCGAGAGGCTGTGGATTGTCTTAGGGATCCAATTGCATTTCTAATTCCTATCTAGACAAAATGTTCAAAAGTTGGCTTTAGGACATCTGCCCCTTTGCAAGACACAAAAAGTGGGTCACAACAGAAATTATTGAGAAGCGAAAATTGCAATTTTCCACATTTTTACCCCCTGAATTTTGGTAAAAATTTTGGTTCATTTAAACTTTCTGGACATCCTCATCTAATGGGCATTTGGCAGGACTGTGGTCATTGTGCATACCTGCGTGGCAGTGGGGGTTGGGCTAAATGACGCTTGCGGACCATTTAGCCTCTAAGCTTCTATGAAACCTGCCATCAATATCCAGAAAGAGTTTTGTATCCAAGGAAGTGGACTTTTCTGTGAATTTTATTCAAGATCCGTGGTGGCCACTGGCTCCCATGTCAGTGAGATGGTGAATCTGCTTTGGGTTTCATCCAGAGTTTCAGGCCATTTCCGCACTAGCCTGTTATAGCGCGATGATTCCACTTTCAACGTCCTATGGAATCCTGGGGTTTGCAGTTTCGGGAGGGGCCAGCTGGCCCCTCCCGAAACTGCAAACCCCAGGATTCCATAGGACGTTGAAAGTGGAATCATAGCACTATAACAGGCTAGTGCGGAAATGGCCTCAGAGAGCTACCCAAACTGCTGAAACTATTTTGGGCGTAAGGCGTGGAAACTTGGATTGTTCTTTTAAAATGTGAACTAGACTCCAGAGAGCATATTCACCACCGCATTTCTCATGAGCCCCAGGAGACGTCGCTGCTCAAGTTAAGATTTTTTGTGTTACCTTGCACTGTAAGAATAAGTAGTGGTGGTGGTGGAAGTAGTTGTTGCAACCTCTGTCCAAGGGCTTGTTCCAAAGCAGGCCATGTCTTTCTTGCTTGGGCCAGGGGCCTTGGTTAGAGACGTCCTGGAATGGTCGCTTGCGCCCACCCCCTCCGAAAAATGCCGCAGGAAAGCAAGCTGTCTCATGAGTTGCACACACATCTACAACACAGCCGAGGCCAGCCATCTTGGCAGAGGAAAGGGGCCGACATACAAGAGACACACAGCCCCTTCCAAATTCCCATCCCAGTTAGAAGAACATGCAGAAAGCACAGATTGGAACATTCCTCATTCACAGCAGGGAGGAGAAAACCATCCCAAGTCCCCTTACCTGGTCAGGTATCCATGCTCCTTCAGCTCCCTTAGGAGAAACCACCCTGTCCCAGGCAAATTCATAGCTTAGACTGGGCAGAGCAGCAGGGCTTTCTCTGACCCAAGACGGTATGAAAATTGGTTCCTACCACTCTATTCTGCATTGGTTAGCCCTCATTTGGAATACTGTGTCCAGTTCTAGGCACCTCAATTCAAGAACGATATCAACAAGCTGGAGCGTGTCCAGAGGACAGCGATCAAAATGGTGGAGGGTCTGGAAGCCATGAAGCACTATGAGGAGCAGCTTAGGTTGCTGGGGATGTTTACTCTGCAGAAGAGAAGGTTAAGAGGGGACATGATAGCCATGTTTAAATATTTGAAGGGATGTCATGGCGAGGAGGGAGCAGGCTTGTTCTCTGCTGCTCCAGAGACCAGGACAAGGAGCAATGGATTCAAGCTGCAGGAAAGGAGATTCCACTTGAACCGCAGGAAGAACTTCCTGACGGTCAGGGCTGTCCAGCAGTGGAATCTGCTGCTTTCTCCACGGAGTGTGGTGGAGTCTCCTCCTTTGGAGGTTTTCAAGCAGAGGCTGGATGGCCATCTGTCGGGAATGCTTTGATGGGTGTTCCTGCATAGCAGGGGGTTGGATTCGATGGCCCCTGGGGTCTCTTCCAACTCTATGATTCTGTGGTTCCTTTGGAATGCTAGTTCTTGGAGACAGAGCTTGGGTAGGAAGCTGTCTGAAGGTCCTGCCTTCCCATAGTTGAATCTCAAGAGAATTTCCAGTCCTTTCCTCTGGGGAGTAGGGAAAGTTTGGCATACAGACCCCAAGGCTCTTTTCCCCTCAGTCCTTCCAGACTCCCAGCTAGATGCCTTTTCCCGCAGTGACCCACAAATGCCTCATGTTGTGCCTCCCTTTGGCACAGCAGCATTTGGGGAGAAGTTTTTGCATACCTGCAGCCCAGGTGGTGCTGCCCAGCTATTCTTACCGATCAATCAGCCAGGCCATTTCTGCATTAGACTGTCATAGCGCTATTATTCCATTTGCAACATCCTATGGAATCCCGGGGTTTGCAGCTGGCCCCTCCCGAAACTGCAAACCCCAGGATTCCATAGGATGTTGCAAGTGGAATAATAGCGCTATGACAGTCTAGTGCGGAAATGGCCCCAGCTTAGGTAAGGCGGGAAGCAAACGCTCTTCAGATGCTGGGAACAATGAGTGCCACTTTCAGAGGGGGCCACCCACCTAGACTCCTCTGCCATGCGAGTCAGACCGCTTTGCTGCCATACTGCTTTGATGGCTTTGCTGTTTGGGATTGGGAAACATACGCAGGCAGAAAAACCTGGGAACCAAGGCCAATGTAGAGAGCTGGTACAGCCTGGCGTTGTGTGGGAAAGAATGTGAACATGAAACCTCTGGGAGGTGGAGCAGGGAGTTCTTAAAACTGAAATCTGTGTTGTATCTTTCTGGCAAAAGCAGTGTCTTTCTGCTGCATCTAAGACCTTCCTGGATTCGTCCATGATGCCTGGCGATTGAGTCAGATTGAGACAGAACTTGACGCTCACCCACCCTTGGAAAGCAGCTTGGCCGCACGGTGAAAAGGCCATTTGAGGGTTTTGATTTTTGCACAATGCACTGCCCGGTGCACCATGATCAGGAGACTCATTTTTCACCTCCCGGCTAAACTGATCTTGGGCTCAGCCGAATACAGGAAGAACAAAAAAGCAGTTCCTGTGCTGTACAAGGCACCCTGGAGTTATTTTACAGATCCCATTGCACCAAACCCAGTCAGTTCTGTGACTGCGTGCAGCTTCCAAAGCTGTTTTTAAAGCTCTTGACCCTTCTTCCAAACACTGTGGTCTGTCTTTTTTTTTGGGGGGGGGGCAGGGGAGGGTCAAAAAGAAAGTGAGGATGAATGACCTCTCCTGACCCTACAAGGATAGCAATTCACTTCCTAAATTAGAGGGCCCCCTTGTATTCTTTATCCTCAAAAGCGGCCGTTTTTTGAACCTAAAAGTGCACTTCCTGCCCCCTTGGTTTTGAAGGCAATTTTCGCAATGCATGAAGAGTCCCAGGAGTAGAAAGTGGGGCCCCAGGCTTTCCACAGCTGCCCATCCCTGCTCTAGTTGGTGTTGTCAGTACATCCGACACATTTTCAAAGAGTCCTTACCAATTTAAATGTAAATGTAGAATACGTGATGGTGGTGATGGGCCCATCAAGTCAGCTTTGACTTTTGGTGACCCTATAAATGAACCAGCCATCATAGTTTAGTGCTTTGTGCATTGGACTATGACTCTGGAGATCAGGGTTCACATCCCTGCTTGGCCATGGAAACCCAGTAGGCAACCTTGGGCAAGTCACACTCTCTCAGCCTCAGGGGAAGGCAAGGGCAAACATCCTCTGAAGAAATCTTTCCAATAAAACCCTGTGATAGAGTTGCCATAAGTGAGAAATGACTTGAAGGCAATATAAATGAGCATTCTTAAAACTGGAGTTGGACTGACTAGATCTAAATGTGAACATAAAAAAAACTAGTCCCCTCCCCTTCCAGCTCATTCCTGCCTGATATTTACCTCTGGGGGAAAAAAGAAAGTGATCTGATGGGTCAGAATGCCACTGGTCTGCCGCAAGACTTCCTACTTTGCCTTAGTATGGAAGGTGGTGGCCATTGAAACCAGGGGCCCATTTACACTACAGAGTTGTAGCACTGTTATTCTACTGTAACTGCCGTAGTTCCACCCCATAAATTTCTGGGTTTTGCAGTGTAGGCAGGGACCTCTAAAATTCTCCACCAGAGCACTCTTGTGCCTCACCAAACTATAAACTCCAATACTGTACAGGATGGAACCACGGGAGTTACATTATAGGACTATAATTCAGTAGTGTGAATGGGCCCCTGTTCTTCCCTGGGGTCTGCAGGTGGATTGTCATAAGCTATGGATTTGCACTACGCACACCCTGAAGAGTGGTGCCTCCACCAGTAAGGGAGAACGAACGGTCTGAGCGGAACGTCCCCATGCATTCACCTCCCCGAGCAGTAGCGCTCCCACCCCACCGGGAGGGGCCGTGCAGGAAACTTCGGTGTCAATTACCCCCTGACATAGATGTCTGACATCTTCTCTCCCAGCATGAACGCATCATCCTCCAGGACCACCTCATCGGTGTTCCAAATAATTACCCGCAGCTCATACCTAGCCATCACACAGAGCGGACAGAGGCACACAAGACGGGAACAAGGACAGAGAACACAGAAGATGAAAAGAAAAGGGCGGAACAGAGAAGCAAAGCGCCCGTTACTGATGCCCACAAGGAGAGGACATTCTGTCCGTGAAGCAGTGCGCTCGTCCTCCGCAGGAGAACCAAAGAGCCAGGCGGCACCAAGACCACAAGAAGCTCACACAGATAGAGAGAGCGAAGCCGGTGGGCCTTGTGGGGCCGTACGTACGTACCCCCGGACAAAAATGTCACTGGATTTCTCGCCAGTGAAGTAATCATCATCCTCCAGGACTACCTCATCAGTGTTCCACACTATCACTCTAAGCTCGTATCTGGCAAGGAGGAACGGAAAAAAACAAGTGAGCCGGGAGGGAGCAGGGGTAAAAGAGGGAATCATGTGGGCACAGTCTCCCTGTAAAACCAAGGCTGCACACTTAAACCCTTCCCTCCCTAGTGAAGGTCTGAGTAGCTGGAGGGAGAACATTTTGTCCTGGGTTTCTTTGACTTTCTCCACACCTGTTGTGGCGAAGCTTACAGCTGGTATTGGGGGCTCATCAAAACTCAAGTCTAAGTGCATACCCCCGTTTTCTCCCTTTCATTCAAATTGCCTTGAGGTGACCAGAAGCAGAGCCAGATGGGGCTTGAGTGAGACAGCCGGTGATCTGTAATAAAATCACATGCGGACATCCACCCCAGACTTTGGAAATGGGCACACTGGTAATCCAATCCAATCCATTTTGTTGGAAATACCTTAGTGGTGTTTTTACTGCTGATACCCTCATGGTCTAAACTCATAATGGAGGACATATCCCCAACCCCCTGGCCTTTCTCCTTTGGACCATGACAGGAGAGGAGGTAGTTTAGGGCCCGTTTGAAACCAGCTGGTTGCTTCAGGAAGGTTTTTCATTCACCATCTTTACTATTTAAACACACAGAGCTGAATCTCAGGTGTCCACTCATTAAAAGAAAAAAGAATTTTTGTTGCTTTGATGGCTTTTCTCAAGTTCAAGCAAATTTTGTACAATTCTTTCACCGATAACCCAATAGGGGTGTCACAAACATATAAAAATATATACACAGATATACCCCATCAGCATGCATAACCAGCGTCCCTTCTAACTCTCACATTTGATGGCTCTGTGCCATTGGAGTTGGCATTTCCCCCAATTCCTCAATCCCAATTTTCCTCAACTTCAGATTCATCACAAGATTTGAAACCGAATTGCAAAATGCAGAATGGAAAATGTAAACTGGGACAATCCAATACAGGGCGAGGAGTCAAACTGCATTACAAATTACAAAAAAAGCTATTCTACCTGAATATTAGACTTTTTTTTTTAACTGTAAGAGCTGTTTGATGGTGGATTATTGCCTTGGGGTGTGGTAGGCTCTCCTTTGTTGGAGGTCTTTAAAAAGATTTTAGACGGCTGTCTTTGGGGAGGGTTTTAGCTGTATATTCTCGTATGGCAACAGGTTGGACATTGTGGTCCATCTAACTCTACAATACTATGATTCTCTGACCTTGGGTATGTCCAGTACAGTGGCCATGATCCTGAGAGATGTATATGTGCCACTTAAGTACATCTTTGTAGCTACATCTCCCAGTGCAGCTCTTCCTTGCAACTTTGCCATTTCCATGTTGCCAGAGACTGAGGGGGATCAGTATCAGCCTGTCCCGCTGAGTTCCTGTAGCTGGATTTGCTCTGACAGGCACCAGCTGGGGCTTCCAAGAAGGTCCCTGTAGACAATGTCCTTACAACACATCGAACTTTGACTAAATCAGCCGGATGAATCAACAGTGAACCCTTGATGACAGCGTGGAGATGACCAAGTTGGGGCAGGGCGCTGTGCTGCTTAAAAAGTGGGTGATTACTACAGCTAGAATTGAGTTTGCAAGACTTTGAAAAGTGCAGCAAATTCCTACAATTGATCAATGGTGGGCAACTTTTATTGAAAACAGAAATGCAGATACAGTCTCTCAGAGATTAAAGGGGAAATCAGACGAAGAGATTAGGAAAGAGTGGTAAATAGTGTTGGATAATTGCTGGGGACTATCAGATGACAATGCTTAATGTAGAAGAATATAGATTGTATATTAAGCATATGTAACTGGTTGAAAAGATGGACATTATATTATAATATACTGTGTCTGATGTATTGCAGGATCTAGCATGAAATATTAGCATTTATAGTGTGGTACAAATAATTTTAACATGATGATTATATAGAAAAATGAAATCTAGTGAGGGATGGAAGATAAGCAAAAATAATTCAATGATATGTACAATTATATATGTTTATTTTATATTGTGGAATTTCAATAAAATTATTATTAAAAAAAAGGTGGGTGAGAGGGCACTTTGGTGGTTGTGCAGCTGGACCAGAATTCTGACTTCCGTAGTGATCAAAAAAGTGAGCTGCAATAGCATGTCTGGCTTAAGCTATTGTAAGTCATGAATAGGATGCTAGCCAACACGATTGCTGATGAACATCAACTAGGCAAAATTAAAATGTTCATCGCTGGTAGAAGGAATCAGCCTTTGTCATCTGTCCTGCTTCCCCAGTCACATTTAATTTCAGTGTCATAATTCTGGGTCACCAAGTGGGATATTTTCAGATATACCTGCACAGCCGACACCCTCATGTCCATTTCCTCATGCCCACAGTGAGAATAGTGCTTTGCATTTACATGGGACTTTAGAGCACTAATGGGGGAGATGCTTCCTCTAGGCTACACATATTGCCCTCCGCCAGTTTTTGTAATGCCCATTGTCATCGCTTGTTGGTGATATAAGCTGATGGCCAAAATTCATTGCTGCCACAAATGAAAGGCCTTTCCACCCTTTCCCTCTTGTGGAAAGTGGAAGGAGACACTCTGCCCGACCAGTCTGTAGGGCTCTGTGGTATTGGGAGGCATTCTGGCATCCTTCCACATCATCGCCCCTTGTGGGTGTTTGGTGGCATTTTTGCTGGGAGCGTGGTGAGGAATGTGGGACCCTCCAAGGTCTTCTGGGGTGGGGCTAAGCAGCCTGCTAGCCTCCCACAACTGCCCACCCCAGCTTAGAATCTTACTCATCTGTTATTCTCTTGAGTCAGCCAGACCTTCACGCACCATCTGCCCAACCATCCTTCTCTGTGAGCCCAGGTTTATGACTCTCCAGTTGAATCCCATTCCCAGCCCACCCCTTCCTCCCCACTCCAGCACAAATCATTACTTCTTTGGCTTCCTTGGTGAGATGTCGATGGCAGGGCCAGGGGCCGGCATGTCCATGGGGAACATGTCCACCCACATTTCCAGCCGTCCCTGAAATGTTGGAAAGACCAAGTTAGTGGCTCCCATGCAACCCAAGTTCTCCTACATTGGAATCTTATCCAAGTTCAGTCACTAGCCACTCCATTCTTGGTCCCTCCTTTTATTTTAGTGGAAAGTCATGGGACAATCAAAATAAAGAAATAGATCTCCATTACAGGCCACTCATGCATCCCTATTCCCGCATGATTAAAGCCACCTCCCATTCCAATGCAGTTTTTAAACCATGTCATATGTCAGTGGGGAAGTGAATCGGCTCCAGTTTTTAGTCAGACTTTTAAATATACAGTTTGGGATGGATCAGTTCAAGAGGCTACCCAACCTTCTGATCCCATTTCTAGTTCTACACAATGAGATCTTTCATAGAAGCCCATGAGCATCATGTAGAGACAGCCCCTACCCCAACCCACAACAAATGCTATTTGCATTCAGAGGTAAAATTTGTCCAGAAAGGGGCATATTGTATCAGAATCAGTAATGGTCCGGAACCATCCTTTGGGAGCTAAGATGGCATCAGGAGTCTGAGGTAGGAAGAAATGGGATGAGATGTGATGCGGTGACCAAAAAAGCCAGTGCAATTCTGGGCCGCATCAGTAGGATAATAATGTCTAGGTCAAGGGAAGTCAAAGTTTGGTCAGACCTCACCTGAAGTCAGAGGTCCATTCTGGGTACCACAGTTCCGGAAGGATATCGACAAGATGGAAGGTGTCCAGAGAAGAAAGACCAGGATGGTCCAAGGCCTGGAAACCTAGCCTTATGAGGAATGAATGAGGGAGCTGCCTATATTTAGCTTGGAGAAGAAAGACCAAGAGATGACATGATGCAGCCATCTTTAAACATCTGAAGGGATTTATGTAGAAGATGGAGCAACCTTATTTTCTCTCCTGCTCCACAGACTATATCATGATCCAGTAGGTTCAAATTGCAAGAAAAGAGATTCCACATAAATATTAGGGATAAAACCTCTAGTTGCCCTTCTCTGGACACCTTCCAATGTGTCAATATCCTTCCTGAACTGTGACGCCCAGAAGTGGACACCGTATTCCAGATGAGGTCTGATCAAAGCAGAATAGAGTGGTATTATTACTTCCCTTAACCTAGACACTACATTCCTATTGATGCAGCCCAGACTTGCGTTGGCTTTCTTAGCTGCTGCATCACACTGTTGACTCACGTTCACCTTGTGGTCTGCTAAGACTCCTAGATCCTTTTTGCATGTATTGTGGTCAAGCCAGGTGTCACCCATCTTATATCTCTGCATTTCATTTTTTTCTGTCCAAGTGTAGGACCTTACACTTCTCCCTGTTGAAATTCATTCTGTTAGTTTTGGCCCAGCAATCTGATCTGTTATGCAGGGGCTGGACTAAAATGGTCCTTGCAGTCTTTTCCAATTCTAGGATTCCATAGGGGATCAGTTGTTTCAACCCATACATTGTGACACTATATTCGAAGTTCATGGGAAGGAGCATAGGGATGTGCAATGAGGCAATGGAAACATGAGTTGTTCACCCCTTCACACATGGAGGCAAGACCTATGCAAGATCAGGGGGAGATAGGGTACCTGCTCAATTCCTGGTTTGTCCGGGTTGAGCAAGGGCCGCGTTTCCACATGCTCAGGCACAAGTTTGCAGCCCATGCGGGGGATTTCCTCCCAGTGGTGTAGCACTGTGAGAGCCAGATGCTCATCTGTTTGCTTTTTCTGACCTGTGGACATAAGGAGCAGAGCAGGACAGTGTCAGCAAAATCAAGGTTATACTATGATCCCAACCACATGTTAAAAAGAGGAGTGGAATAGGACTTCTTGTTGTTGTGTGCCTTCAAGTCCTTTCTGACTTATGTCAACCCTAAGGTGAACCTATCACGGGGTTTTCTGGGGCTGAGAGAGTGGGACTTGCCCAAGGTCATCCAGTGGGTTTCTGTGGTTAAGCGAGGAATTGAACCCTGGTTTCCAGGGCTGTATAGCATGTTGTCTTCACAGAAGGAATTGAAAGCATACAAAAATGGAGGCACTTTGGTTCAGTATTTTAAAGTTCACAAAAGGATAGTGAGGAGGCAGCTGAGTCAGTGGCCGCTAATTTGTAGGGGCTACTGCCTACAAATTATTTAAATTTAGCAAGTTGCTTACATCAGGAGCAACATTTTTTGAGCAGTGGTGGCTGAGGGCTTCCATGTCCACTCTGGATTTTAGTCTAAATTTTAAAGGAACGATCCGAGGTCCTGAAGCCCATTCTCATCAACTCCCTGTCCCCCATCCCATGCTATATGTGGTTTGTCTTTGGGGATTTCTCTGGCAGCAGATGCTCTTTGGAACCCATCTGCATTGCCCTGACATATCAGACCTCACTTTTTGCAAAAAATAAATACAAATTTTAAAATTTTATTTCTGTCTTCACTACCAAGACTCACTTCCTTTGCACTATGATTACAGAATCTTGTCTACTCTGGTCTTAAGATCCAGACGGAACGGGTCTAGCCATTTTGACTCCAGAATCATTAAAGCCCACTGAGTTCCAGCCTTCACGTACCATTTTCGTCCTCCACTTCTGTGGGGCCCACAAAGACGCGGTTGCACACCTTCACCCTCCCTCCAGGCCCATAGTGAGGTCCATCCACTTTGCCCTCTTTACACAGCTTGGACAGGATCTGGGTAGGTTTCTGGGGGTCTCGCCAGATATTGTAACCATGGCTGTGGGCAGAAACACGAGTCAGTTAGATAGGAGCCCTTAGCTGACATTTGGTTCAATGAGCCTCACTGACCATTCCCACGTCTGTCAACATTTCACAGATGAAAACCAGCACATACGTGGCCAAGCAACATCAGAGTGTAGTCAAGATGGCAAAAGATATTGGTGAGAAAGAAGACAAGCTTGCAGCTGTGTCCTTACCACTCCAGAGACCAGGACAAGGAGCAATGGATTCAAGCTGCAGGAAAGGAGATTCCACCTGAACCTCAGGAAGAACTTCCTGACTGTCAGGGCTGTCCGGCAGTGGAATCTGCTGCCTCAGTGGAGTGTGGTAGAGTCTCCTTCTTTGGAGGTTTTTAAGCAGAGGCTGGATGGCCATCTCTCAAAGGGAGTGCTTTGATGGGTGCTTCTGCATAGCAGGGGGTTGGACTCAGTGGCCCCTGGGGTCTCTTCCAACTCTATGATTCTAGGATTCTATGATTCTACTTTTGCCTGAGCCCCCTGGAAAAAGCAAGAGTCTGCCCCCTCTTCTCCTCTCTCCTCATGCTGAGTTGCAAAATTCCTTTTAATATATAGTCCTCAAATAGAGGACATATCAGATATTAAACATACTGAATGAATTGAGTGCAAACTCTTTTGCACTTTATACTCAATTTGCAGCAGTTAAAATAAGCTGAGGATGAAGTGGGAAAGTGGGAGGAAAAGAGAAAAACCACGACATTTTACAAGCAGCAGAAAAAGTGGGATGACAGGGGATTAATCAGGACTGTCCCTGCCAAATCAGGCTAGTTGGAGGGCCTAGTTTAACTTTGTATCCCAGTTCTAGTTTTCATCTGTGAAATGTTGGACAGAAAATTTAAGCTTGCCCAGGTCTTGATTGTTTTGTTCGGGTTTATCTTTGCAATGGCTGTCTGTGGTGGCCATCTTAGCTCTATCAAGCCACTGAGACTTAACATGGCTACCCCATGCAAGTCTAGGGGAACAACAGCCATGGCCTCAGTACTGCAAAGTTCAGCTCAGATGCTCAAGTGGGGACTTCTTACATGGCATAAGTCTGGGCGATGCCACAAGTTGCCCTGTGCTTGCTGTAGTATCGGTTCTCCAGGTCTATCTTTGTCTCGCCAATCAGATCATCCGAGCCCACCAAGTCCCAGTCGTAGATGGCCACAGTCAGCATAGACTCCATGGGGAACGTGGCCTCAATGTCAAATGACCTGCAATGGGAGAAAAGTGGTATGAAGGGAGAAGGTGGACAGCCAAGGAATGCTGTCAAGTGTAAGGGAGGGAAATGTGACAAAACCTCAGGTTTGTCTCTCTTAGGAGGCAGAGATAGGGAAAAATTGGCACAGAGACAGGGAGCAGATTTCAGAGAGAGGAAGAGATGGAGTAGAGATGGGAGAGTCAGAGGGAAGGACTGACTATGATGTAGGGGAAGCTGCAAATGATTTAGAAGTTCAAAGGTTAATGCATTGTTTTCTTGGGTCTTAATAAACTTCCCCTTGTTTATTTTTACCACCTTTTCTCTCTGTTCTTGTTGAGTTTGGTGGAGGGCCTGGTCATGTTTACTGCATCAAACCTACCAGAACGAGACAGCCACTGGTCCACCATAAAGGGTCACCTTGAGGCCCAAGAACTAATCCAGGAAGGGAATAAGAGGGGAAAAGGCCAAGGTGGGTGACAGGAACCCAGGGTTGGAACTGCGGGGTCAGCCTGGCAAGGGGATTTGTCACAGACAGAAATGTGGGACTGGAAGGGAACCTATTTAAATTGCTAATTAAATTGTTATTTAAATACACAATAACATGTGTATTTCTTTACCAGTTATCAGCTAAGTGCTCTCTAAGTGGTTTACAATTTGTTAGCTAATTGCCCCCAACAAGCTAGGTACTCATTTTACCGACCTGCGGAAGGATGGAAGGCTGAGTCAACCTGGAGCCCAGAAGGATTGAACTTACAACCTTGTGGCTGCAGTAACATAATTTTTATTTTAAAAATTATGTAAGCTGCTTTGGGTCCCACCCCAGGAGTAAGGTTTAACAGAAATTGAGGCTGGAATCCTATTAGGAACCTGCATTTTTGTACATGGATTTATGCTTCCAGGAATTGCATCAATAGGAGTATGGTGTCTAGATCGAGGGAGGTAATGGTACCACTCTATTCTGAATTGGTTAGGTCTCATTTGGAATACTGTGTCCAGTTCTGGGCACCTCAATTCAAGAAGAATATTGATAAGCTGGAACCTGTCCAGAGGAAGGCGACCAAAATGGTGAAGGGTCTGGAAGCCATGCCCTATGAAGAATGCCTTAGGGAGCTAGGTATGTTTAGTCTGCAGAAGAGGAGGTTAAGAGGGGACGTGATAGCCATGTTTAAATATTTGAAGGGATGTCATGTTGAGGAGGGAGCAGGCTTGTTCTCTATCGCTCCAGAGACTAGGACAAGGAGCAATGGACTCAAGTTGCAGAAAAGGAGATTCCACCTGAACCTCAGGAAGAACTTCTTGGCAGAGCTGTCCGGCAGTGGAATCTGCTGCCTCCATGGAGGGTGGTGGAGTCTCCTCCTTTGGAGGTTTTTAAGCAGAGGCTGGATGGCCATTTGTTGGGAATGCTTTGATGGGTGTTCCTGCATAGCAGGGGGTTGGACTCGATGGCCCCTGGGGTCTCTTCCCACTCTATGATTCTATGATTCTATGAATTGGAATCACAGGTACACAACACCTGTATGCATTGGAGGGGTAGTGTTACATTATTATGTCTCAATGCCTGCAATTGCTCAAGGCACATGGGGCCCGATGCACAATGAGGCCGACTGGCACTGGTCTCAATGAGCCTCACATCAGTCCCAATACATGTTGCCGTTGGTCCCACTGTACGTCAGACACCAATGTGCATGGGGTGCTCTTGCTGATGCCCCATTATACATCTTTGCAATACAGTAATTGGGTTTCTTAGTCCCCCTCCTGCTTAGCTAAGTTTATGGAAACTTATGTTGTATATCTGGCGAATATAAATAAACCTAAAAAAGAGTCCAAACAGACATCAAATTGGATCAGTCTCTCCATGCAACAAAAGTGATGACACAGGTATGATAAAATTTAAAAAGAAATTTCTATGGCGTCTTTCAGGAACAAAAATTTGTTCCTGAAGTGGGTTCATTGAATCCTAAGAGCCGGAGTCGAACCCACTGCCAGTTAGAACATAAGATTTGTGGGCAAATAAACCGGGGTGAGGCGGGGATGTGTAAACATCCTGCTGGCCCAAGTGCTGCCTGCAGCTCTGTAGGGAATTCAATATCGCCACCCCTCTGTATTCCTACGCATTCCCCATTAACAGGCCATTTGCAGCCTTTCAGACACCATACGTAGTCCTTCTCAGACTGCCTTTCTGGTTTGGACAGCTCGGGATTCGCCTCCTGTTAATGGCTGGCGTATGGCAAGGCCGGTCCAGTTCTCTTCAGGGCTCTCTTACTTTCCAAAGACCGGGTTCAGCTGCTTGGAGATGTAGTTTTCTTTATCCTTGATGTCTGTCTTTCCCAGCTTAATGACAACATAGGGGTCGGCTTTGCCGTTGATGTCAGCGGGGTGCAAATCTGTCGCCTGGAAAGAAAACCCCACCGAGAGTCAAAGCTCACGTGCAATTGGACTTTACACCGTTCCCATGAGAATGATCTGGGACAAAATGCCACCTTTAAAGACTTTTTAAAAAGAATTAAGTAATTTTTATAAATAATTTGAAATCGTTATAATTGAATTACAATTTTTGCTATTGTCTTCCAGATTTCATACAATATACCAATAGGCTGCCTCTTCCACACCTCCCACCTCCAGCTTCGTCTTCATCCTCTGAATGGCCTCCTCGTCTGTCCCCCTCCCGGCCCCTCCCGAAACTGCAAACCCCAGGATTCCATAGGATGTTGAAAGTGGAATCATCGCGCTATAAGAATGTAGTGCGGAAATGGGCGATGTCATCGCGCTGCAAATCATTGATGGGTTTTCCCTGTCCATGATCAGCAATCACACCGCCCTCTCGCTGCACACCCCCACTTACCTTGTTTATGGCAATCCTGGAAGCACAATGTGGCTTGTGCTTCCCGTCCCAGCACGGCCTGGGACAGTACACGGCTGCACGGGGGCAGGAAGAGGCATGACCATCGTGCTTCCTTGTTCCCAGAGGCAGCCCGTGTGGAGTGGAGCGCTCCATCATGCCCCCTTACCAGGACGGTCGCTGCTGCCATCGTCACCGGACACCACCGGGACAGAGGTAAGCGGCAGAAAGGGCCTTGGTCTTGGCAATTGCCAAGAAGCACTGTTGCTTCTTTGGAATCTGAATGAAGCTTTTGCAAGCTCTGAGCCTATTCTCTGAGCATGGAGCTAGCCTGTACGTTATGGGGTAGGGGAGGACATTTTTGGATGGTGCACAGAGAGTTAAGGAATAGCTCCATCCCACCCATTCGTTAAGAGTGAATATGTTACAGGATCCTGCTGGGTGTAGCTACGGAGGTGGGTGGGATGGGATCATTCCCTCCTAATAAGAGCCCCCAAATGAAATTTTCGTCTAGTCCTCAAATTGCTAGCATTACAAAGAGAGAGACACTGGGAATTGTTGACATGTAGAACTCCTCTCCTGTTTGCTGTATTTGCGTTCTCTTGGGTCGCTTTGCTTTCCCCATGTCTTTGGACGTCGAAACCAGTGATCCTGAGACTTTTACCCCTGTGACCCCCTTTGCATCTGCAGGAGGACATTGTACCCCCACTTCATGTTGTGCCCCCGCCCGCATGTCCTGTCCCACGCCTCTGTCTCCCACAGGCCCCGCGTGCCACAGGTACCCTCTGTTCTCCTGCTCTGCGCCTCCTCTCTTCATCTGCCTCCCCTCCCCAAGGCAAAGCTAAGAGGCACGTGCCTCTTGCGCTGATGACCAAATATCCAGAGAAGCTGAGCAGCAAAAGCATTTAAAAAGGGAAGCTGATTTTTGCTATGTCCGTGTTGGAGGAAGGCATAACAGGGCACGATGACTTGCATCACTCTTTTGCAGAGACCAGTCAGTCCTCAACCGCGCTGAAACGCACATGCTTGCTCTTCTTTTTCACGTTTGCTATACTTGCGGGCTGACTTTTCCTGTGCCCTCCCCTTAACAAACTATTGCACCCTTTGCTTAGGGTCCCATCCCAAAATCTGAAAACCACTGGCTTACAGTATATTTCTAAAAGCTTAACTGGAGTTTTAAGTTTCTGCAATGTTAGCAATTTGGGGGCTCAAGGAAATTTTTCACTGGGAGGGGCAGAATTCTTATTGGGGGGCCAATGCCCTCATTTTGTCCTCCACCCCTGCTACCTAGGAGGTAACCAGAGAAAAGCTCTGAAGACTACTTTTCCTGCAATCTCTCACCCTCACGACGTAGACTCGGACCAACACGTTGATGGGGTCGTTGCTCGGGATCCCTTGGAACATGCCGAAATTGGGGTCGTAGCCAGCTTCCTTGGTGATGTCATCAGGGAGTGGGACTTTGTAGACGCACAAGGAGCCCTGGGGGCGTGAGAAGACACATTTATCCTGATTAAAATGAAACCAAGGCCTGGAAAACGGCATCGTGGACTATGCTGATATCATCCCCTCCAGACCCACCTTGAACCGGCCCACGATGCGGTCCTCGTCTGCCGCGTTGTCGTCGTCGTCGCCGATCTTCCCACGGAAAAGGCTGAAAGTGTGCAGCCAGTCTTCAAAGTTGTCAAATTCCGTCTCCAGCTCCTTGGGGTACACCTGGGGCAGAAAGGAGCCAGACGTTTCAGCCAAGCCGGCCACACTGCCCAGCAGGCCTCTGATGACCTGCCCTTGGCATCCTACAACCACAGGGTTGAAAGGAGACCCCAGGAGATCATCTGTACGGGCCTGCCTGGGCCCTGGGATGTGAGTGAGGGCCTTCTTGGTGATTGCCCCGAAACTCTGGAACGCCTTCTCTAGAAGGGGCCCCTCCCTGCTGTCCTGTTGCCAGGCAAACATCTTTTTATTCTGGCAGGCTTTTAAAGTGGAAAGTTTTACCTGAAGGTGCTGGATTGTTTTAAACTGAACTGCCTCAATTGCTTTTTATCTTTTAAGGGGATTTTCTCTTTTCAAGTATAGTTTTAAATCAATTAAGTATTGGTTGTTGTGGGTTTTGTGGGCTTTCAGGCCGTGTTGTATTAGTATTTTCTCCTGACGTTTCGCCTGCATCTGTGGCTGGCATCTTCAGAGGATCTGGTGGCATGGAAGTGAGACGGAGTAGATATACTTGGGTAGTCCCCGGGTGGGAGGGAGCAATTTGCATTGTTAGTCAGGGGATCCCCTAACTTCTGCTGGAGTTTATTGCTTACCTTGCAGGTGTGGGCAGATCTACATAGGGACTACAAAACGCATTGTCCAAACATGAATCAAAGAACGCGAAAGACACTCCAGACTGATCCAGCCAGAAAAATCAGCAGCAGCAGAATGTGTTATAAACCAACCTGGACACAGAAGACTTTTTGAAAGCACAGAAATTCTGGACCGTTCTGACAACTGCTATGTCAGACTGCACAGAGAGGCCACTGAAATCCGTAAACACCTGGACAATTCCAACAGGAAAGAAGAGACTCGGAAAGTAAACAAAACTTGGCTACCAATACTGAAGAACACCAAAATCAAGACGCAAAAAATTGCCAATGAACACCACCCAGACTCTGGAGGTCCCTCTGCAAGAAACAATGCAATGGATGGCTAATGTAATTAGCACACTGTTATGCATATCCCCTGATTAACAACACAACCCTGGGGGGGTATTGTCAGGATCAGACTCGTACACAGGATCAATAAACTTGCATAGCAGATTTATTTGAGAAGATGCAGAGCAGTGAACACAGACGTCAAAAGACAGAAGTGGCAAAACTTCCCAAAGTTTCTAAGGTTAAACAGTACAGCTTCACACGAGAGATAAGCGAGTGCATATTTTCTCTACTGCAGGTCAGGATGACCCTAGGTCACCATAGCTACTATCTTTCTCCTCTAGCGAATGTTTTGAGAACTACCACTTAGGAATGTACACCTGCGCTATCCTTACTACAAAGCCATTAGGAAAATTACTAACAGTAGTACATGCACAATCTACACACTAAACCATTATCCCCTATATATGGAGGGCAAGCCCGACAGGTATCCCATTTAACAATAGGCCAACTGCAACACATGCAAATTGCTTCCTCCTACCCGGGGACCACACAAGTATATCTACTCTGTCTCACTTCCATGCCACCAAATCCTCTGAGGATGCCAGCCACAGATGCAGGTGAAACGTCAGGAGAAAATACTAATACAACACGGCCTCAAAGCCCGGAAAACCCACAACGACCCATGGATTCCGGACACGAAAGCCTTCAACTTTACATCAATTAAATATTGTCAATGGTTTAACTCCTTTTTAATCTTCACTTTTTTGTATGTTTTTGGCTGTATTGTTTTTTACATTTTTTTAGCCACATTGAGTCCCAGTTTTGGGAGGAAAGCAGGATCATCATCATCATCATCAATGCGGGAATCCACAGTAGTGCGTTTGGGGAAACTGGCCATCCAACCGCTAAGAGAAAGAAAGTCCATCTGTTCCGAGATAAGGTTCCTCAACTGGTTTAAGGGCTGCAGTGCTCAGAATTGTCCCAGCACACCCATTTCTTGTATGTTCAAGGTCTCCAAGGCCTCCCTTCCAACTCTAGGATATCTGTAACTGTCAGGTAGCCCTCCATATTAAGTTGGGGAAAAGCATTTATTATGGGATATGTAGTTGAAACTCATAGGTAGCATCAACATGTAGCTGCTTGCTTGTAACCCGACATTCCAGGGAAAACCGTTACGTCAACAGCACCTGGTTCTCACCAGATAGTACCAGACTCGAGTCAGCCTCCCAAGGTCAGTTTTAATTGCTTTGCATGGGAACTAAGGGGAAAGCTATAATGTTTGTCTCTGCAAATTTGCCTTCAGTTCGAATCACCGAAGTCCTGTACCAGTATCACGCTCCTAAATAAAACTTGCTTTTGCATGGTTACTTTGTGTGTGTGAACTCAGTTCCTGACAATAACTATATCAATACCTTTATCTCTGTCTCACCTTCAGCTCGTCAATCTTCTGCTTGTTCTTTTTCTCGGGGGCGTCCGGGGGCTGCTGTTGCTGCTGCTTTTTTTTCTTGTCCTCTTTGGCTGCCTTGGTTTTCTCCTTGTTCTTCGCTTGGCCCTTTGAGCCTTTTGGAGGAGAATCATCAAGTCTGATTTCAGAAGCCCAAAGGAAGAGGCAAAGGGGTGGACAATGGCGGGGAAGGGAAGATGGTGGAGAGGAGGAGGAGGAGGAGAAAGGGAACCCTCCGCCCTGATGAGCATGGAAGTTGACAGGCAGTTGCCAAAAAATATTAGCACCATTCCCGACTGAATCCCTAGCACTGAGGTACAGGTTGGGCGTCCCTTATCTGAAATGCTCAGGACCAGGAGTGTTTCTTAGAATCATAGAATCATAGAAATGTAGAGTTGGAGGAGACCCCAGGGGCCATCCAGTCCAACCCCCTGCCATGCAGGAACACCCTCAAAGCACTCCCGACAGATGGCCATCCAGCCTCTGCTTAAAAAGCTCCAAAGAAGGAGGAGACTCCACCACACTCCATGGAGGCAGCATATTCCACTGCTGGACAGCTCTGACCGTCAGGAAGTTCTTCCTGAGGTTCACGTGGAATCTCCTTTCCTGCAGCTGGAATCCATCACTGCTTGTCCTGGTCTCCGAAGCAGCAGAGAACAAGCCCACTCCCTCCTTGACATGACATCCCTTCCAATATTTAAACATGGCTATCCTGTCCCCTCTTAACCTTCTCTTCTGCAGACTAAACATCCCCAGCTTTCTAAGTCTTCATGGCTTCCAGGCCCCTCACCATTTTGGTCGCCCTCCTCTGGACCTGCTCCAGCTTAACCATGTCCTTCTTGAATTGGGGTGCCCAGAACTGGACACAGTATTCAAGATGAGGTCTAACTTATTTCAGATTTTTTTCTCTTTTTTTGGACTTTGGAATACCTGTAATTGCATTTACATAACATACAGTACTGTACGGGAGATCTCTGGAGAGCCTGCAATCAATTGAGCAGGAGTGCTGCAGTTGCCACTTCATGCCAAGAACTAGGGACGGGTCAACGGAATCCACAGCAAGGATTCGAGATTCGCGAATCCGAATCCCTGTGCCAAAATAGAGCAAACTGAATCTTTTGAATCGGCCACTCAAATAGTTTGTTGGAGACCGGGACGCCTGAAAACCTGGGCGACCAGACACACAATGGGAGATGGCAAATAGGTGAGTTTTTCCCTTGGAGTAATAATGGCCTTTGCTAACAATCTCAGAAATTACATCTGGGGTTGTATTCTAATATATTTACATTGAACATTTAATATTTAAGTTCAGCACTTGACTGGAAGGTACAGGCTTGCGATTTCAAGGACAGCTGAAAGATTCCTTTGCAAAGCTCTTTCAGACACAATTCTAGGCTTTGTAGTTTTACAAGGGCGGCACAGCCTTCTCTGCCAAAATGTGCTGGCGCATCGTCAAAGTACAAACCCCAGGATGCCAGAAGGAGCTATGCCAAGAAAATCCAGTATTGACCTGGACTATCTCGGTACTATAGTATGTGGCCCTGTTTACAAAGGCAGGAAAATGTGGGGTTAATCATGTCATTTTCAATCTGGGGAGATCCTGACGCAAAACTATGACCATTGTCCTGGCCACGTTTCTTCAGAGGGAGGTTTGCCTTTGCCTAGGCTTTTGCTAAGGCTGAGAGAGTGTGTCCTGCCCAAGATTACCCTTCTTTCCCTCGCTTTTTAAACCCTGTTTTAAAAAACGATTCGAAAGATTCGAGATTCTTGAGATTTGTGGATTCCCAGAACCTTCCAAGGATTGAGATTCAGATTCGGAAAATTCTGGGTTCCTCCCATCCCTACCAAGAACTACGCTTGGACTCCTGCCCTTTCACAGATCCTCATATCTCTCTCCAGCCTTGCGTCTTGTTTGTTCACTACTTGCGTTGTGTATGAGACACACGGCCGGAGAGAGACCGAAGATCTGAGAGACAGATGAGCAGGAGTGCCACAGCTGCCGCCTCAAAGGTGGAAGTGGGCAGCTGGCAGCCAAAAAAATGGGGTTTTGGAGGTTTGGGGATTTTGGGTTCCCAGATAAGAGATTTTCAACTTGTGTTCACATTGGCCATTTTTGCACTACACTGTCATAGTGCTATTATTTCACTTTCAACATCCTGTAGAATTCTGGAGTTTGTAGTTTACCGAGGCCAAAGATCCCCTCCCAAGCTGCAAATCCCGGGATTCCATAGGATGTTGAAAGCGGAATAACAACACTATGACAATGTAGTGCAGAAGTGGCCATTGTTACCTCAGCCTTAATACTACGGTGGTTAATTTTATTTTACTCATTGCTCATTAAAAGTATCTGCACGCCCTCCAACTGTCCTGATCTGGGAGGGAACGTCCCAATTAATCCCCTGTCACCTCACTTTTTCATCTGCTTTTAAAATCTCCCAGTTTCCCTCTCCTCCTTCCATTTTTCCCCTTTGTACTCAGCTTATTGCAGTTGCTGCAAACTGAGTTCAAAGTGCCGAAGTATTTTGCATTTCATAGACTCAGTGGGAAGAGAAGACTGGAGTAGGTGGAATTTTGCCCTTTCCGGTCAGGCAAAAGTCAACCGATTCAGCCTCTCCTAGCTTGTCTCGTCTTCCTCATTAATCACTTTTTGCCATCTTGACCATACTCTGATATTGCTCGGTCAGACGCGTCCCATATTTTGTCTGTGAAATTCTGGGAGGGGTATGTATTTATTAATCACTTCGGTACCCTCCGGAACAGAGAAATAACACTGAATTAATTTTCCTAGCCAGTATGAGATCCAAGGTAGCTATATGGCCCGTGAGTGGAAACAAAATTCACGGCTGAGTAATGCCTTTCCTGGATTACTAGATGTCATAAAACAAGGCAAGCTTTGAAGTTGTACTTGTCCTTCAGGCTTAAGGCTTTCATCTACAAGTGAGAAGAGACGTAGTGACACCTTAACAATTCTCTTCTTCGCTCATATGCATTGGCGAGGCTTTATTAATCCAACCGAAAAAAGAAAGTATGTTGGTTTTCGAAGCTCACCGGCTTCTTCGTCAGACAAAGATAGCACAAAATCATGAAGTGGGGGAAAGACTGTTCGGAATGGCCACCTTAGCATGGCTTTGAATTTACTGCTGAGGCCATATCCGCACGAGACTGTTATGGCGCTTTGATTCCACTTGCAACATCCTATGGAATCCTGGGGTTTGCAGTTTAGGGAGGGGTCTCAAAGGTCATCCTCAAAGGCCTCCCCTGAAACTGCAAACCCCAGGATTCCATAGGATGTTGAAAGTGGAATCATTGCGCTGTAACAGTCTCGTGCGGAAATGGACGAAGAGTTCCTTTGAGATCTGATCTGTTCCTGCTCTGTTGGAAGCCCCAAAGCCTTTTGGTTTTAAACAGGCCTTGTACAACGTGCTGGATTTCTATTCTTGTTAATGTTTTAACTGGTTTTAATTTTACGGTTGCGTAAGGGCTTTTTAACTTCTGTATGCTGTGAATTTTTCTCTTATGTTTGTTTTAATTTTAGTAAGCTGCTTGGAGTCCCAAACAGGGAAGAAGGTGGGATATAAACAACACCAAACAAACAATGAAATTTCAGTTCTCTATTGAAGCCCAAAAGTCTCCTTCTTTGAGATCTGATCTGTCCTTGCTGCATATGAAGCCTAAAGCCCTTACAATGACAGAGCCCAGTGATCAGTTCAGAAAGATCCATGCTGGGAAAAAATGTAAGGCCATATCTGCACGAGACCGTTATAGCGCTTTGATTCCACTTGCAACATCCTATGGAATCCTGGGGTTTGCAGTTTCGGGAGGGGCCGGCCGGCCCCTCCCGAAACTGCAAACCCCAGGATTCCATAGGATGTTGCAAGTGGAATCATCGTGCTATAACGGTCCAGTGCGGAAATGGCTTAACTGTTGTGACCAGAAAGTGTGCCAATGAAGTCAATACAAATGGCTTTACCTTGCTTGCGAGCATCTTATCTCCCTTGCTATTCTTCTCTGAATTTGCAGTCTCTAACTTACAAGTCGGTCTTCCTACATATAGCCAGGTTCTTCATTCAACTTCTCCTCCAGCCCACAAATTTTGTCCCATATAAGCCTGAAGAAAAAGGTCTGGTGAACTCAAAAGCTTGCCTTGTTTGGGACATTTCCCAGGTCCGATGAAAACTTTCCCCTTCCATCCAGCAATCCTCCTTCATTCCCTGTCCCCTCCACCTTTCCAAAACTTTACCATCAGACACGTCCATCTCTTCCTTCTCTTCAGCTTCCACTGCGGCTGCCTCCTGTTGCCAAAGTAACTGGAAAATTGAAAAGTTACAAAATGGGAGAGGTGAACAGGACCCCCTTCTTTTTAATCAAATATTTTTATTAAACATTTCTGTCTATATTAAAAATGTAGAATAAAAAGAAAGAGATTCAACAAAAAGAAATAGAAAAAAGACAAAGAAACTAAAAGGAGACAATTAAAAATAAAAAGGAAAAAAATACCACGACTTCCAACTTTCTTCACAGTGGTTATATGTCTTAGTATATAAAATCTTAATTCTCCAACAAACTAATAGACATTTCATACACTTCTTCCTGTAAATGTGACCTACAAATTATGAAAATCTACAGCTACCATATTATTTTCTTTTTTTCTGCGAAAAGGCAATCTCATGTTCCTAGTCTTTCAAAAAATGTCACCAATAATTTTTCTCTGCTCAAAGCAGCTAATTTGTCCATTTCAGCTAAATAATTCAATTTGAACAGCCAGTTCTCTTTTGTTGGCATGAATTTACTCTTCCATTTCCGCGCGTGGATCAATCTTGCGGACGCGGTCGTTGTAACAGTCTTCCGTACTTCCTTTCCGTTTGTCCCTCCGGGAACTCTTTTGTTTCGGACCTGATGGCCACGGTCCTTTAGACCTGGAGTGGCCAAACCCAGCATTCTGGATTTTGTTTGACTGCAATACCCAGCACCCCTAGCCAAGACAGACCGAGGGGAGGAATATTCGGGAGTTGTGATGGCTGCACGATCCCAATTGTAGACCACAGAGCGCAGGTGAATAAATTTGGGGCTCTAGTGGCCAATTTTCTGCCTTGAGGAGCCGTACGAGGCCTGCAGGGACGGCCAAAAATGCCAAAAATGCCAAAAGAGAGAGAGAGAGAAACCATGGAAGTGATTATTAATGGTCAAAAAGCCGGAAAATTCCAAGAGGGACACGTCAGGGTTGTCCACTATCTCCATTATTATTTCTATTAGTTATTGAAGTCGTGATAATGAAGATAAAAAGTCATGAGAGAATTGAAGGAATCAAATACGAGATAAGGAACATAAGATAAAAGCATTCGCAGATGATTTAGCGATAACACTAGAATACCCAAAGGGAGACATACATGTTTTGAAAAATATCCTTAATAATTTCGGCAAAAATTCGGGTTTGAAAATCAGCAAGGAAAAAACTACGATTTTGACGAAAAATATGACGGAATCAGAAAGAAACACAGTAGTACAAATTACAGGTTTTGCATTGGTATCAAAGGTCAAATACCTCGGAATCACATTTACAAATCAGACGTCTGATCTATTTAAAAATAATTATTTGAATATATGGAAATCTACCTCAAAAGATTTAAAGAACTGGAATAATTTAAATTTATCCTGGTTGGGGAGAATTGCAACAATTAAGATGGCCGTACTCCCAAAGATGTTATATTTATCTCAGACTATCCCTATTATTCAAAATGAGAAGCTTATCAAGGTTTGGCAAAAAGAGATTGTTAAATTTATATGGGGGGGAAGAAAACCGAGGGTCAAAATGAAATTGTTAGAGGATGCTAAAGAAAGAGGTGGTCTAACTCTACCAAACTTAATTTTATATTACCATGCTTGTGGATTGGATTGGATTCAGAAACGGATCAAGTTAGACAATATGAAATTATTGAATATAGAAAGGGATGGATTAGGATCAGGCTGGCATTACTACTTATGGTTCGATAAAGGGAAAAACAATTGAGAATTTAACTGACACTATTTAAGATCAGCCTTAATAAAAATCCGGAGAAAGTATAGCAAAAGAGCTTGTATTAAAACCCCGAAATGGGTATCCCCGCATGAGGCCTTTTATAAAAAGGAAAATATCTTGTTTGATAAATGGATTAGATATGAGGAGATGGTGGAAATACAACGAGAACAAATTAAAATCAAAACACAAGTAGAAACGGAGGAAATGGGGATAAAATGCCACTGGCTCCTATATAGGCAGATAAGAGAAAAATTAAAGAACGACATCAAGTTCAATGATTACCAAAAGGAAGAAGAGGAATTGAATATGATATTATGTTTGGATAAACCCAAAGTTATCGCCTCTATTTATAAGATTCTACTAAAACGACATACAGAGAACGAAACTGTTAAAATACCAACGCTGAAATGGGCCCAGAATTTCTCCCGATGGAACAATGGGAAAAATTTTGGTTGAAAACTATAAAATTTACAGCATGCCAGGATATTAGAGAAAATGTATACAAAATGTACTTTCGGTGGTATCTTACTCCTCAAAAATTGGCGAAGATGACAAATGGATGTTCTAACAAATGTTGGAAGCGTGGGGAAGAGATAGGCTCTTTTTATCACACTTGGTGGACACGTAAAATAGTGAAAGGGTTTTGGAAAAGGATTCATAATCGAATTGAAAAGATATTAGATGTAAGATTTAGTATGACCCCGGAAGTATATATGTTATCAATGTTGGAAAAAGATTTAGGAAAAAAAGTGGGTAGACAACTATTTTATATGACAGCTGTAGCAAGAACGGTCTTAGCACATAGATGGAAAGGAAACAGAATGCCCTTAATAGAAGAATGGGAAATGAAATTATTTGACGTAATTCAAATGGACGAACTAACACGTATTTTGAATGAGGAAAGTAAAGAAAAGTATATAAAACAATGGGAAAAAACATTACAATATTTTAGGAATTCATGGTATGACAGTGATATGGTTAAGACAGAATTTTGAAAAGAATTAGGATAAAGAGATACAGTAGAACTGGTAAGACCAAGATTGTTAGGTATAAAATAAATCAGTCCCTAATACCGAAGTCAGAAGTATGATGGGAAAATAACAAAGAAATAGCAAGGGAAAGCACTGTATGTATAAGGATATGAATGTGACAGTATTGTCTTTGTATAAGTCATGATGTTTTTTGTTAAGTGTTTGTTCATTTATTCTTACTTTTTTCTTTTTGATTTAATTTTTGTATTTGTAATTAATGTTTTGTTTTGTAGTCGTAATTTTTAAAAAATAAAGATTTTTTTTTAAAAAAGAAAAGGAAGTGACTATGGACAATGGCAATCCAGCCCAACGGAGGGCAATCCTACCTGCCAAATTTTGGACAGAGCAAGTCTCATACAAAATTGCAGATTTGGGTTCAATTTCTATCTTGAATGGCGGGCTGGGTCTCACGCTGCCTCCCAATCCTTCCTCACTTCAGGGTTCAAGAGAATAAATGGTGTCATGAGGGTATTTTTCCCATGTGTATAGACCCCCCCCCAGCCACCATTTTAGGTCTAGAAAAAGCCTTTTTAACAACATGGAATGAGTGGAAGTCTCTTCCTGCTTTACAAAGGTCTCTCTTGGGTCTAAAGTGGCCCAGGAGGGCAAAAACATGTCAAAAATACCAGAAGGTATCTGGGGGCAAAAATCTTTTTGGGAAAAAGTATTTTTTTTTTTGGAACTATTTTGATCCTTAGGGAGTCCTCAGAGCTGCCTGGGCCCACGGGCCACCCTTTGTCCACCCATGGCTTCAGAAACGCTTTTAATGTGAGTTTCCTTTGACATTCACTCTCAGTCACCACCAAGCCACTGACCTCCTTCATCGTTTCGATGGAAGCAAAATATTTGGACCACCAGTCCAACATGCTCTCGTCAGGCTCTTCTTCCTCCGCTTCTTCTATGCCTCCTTTCTTCTTCTTCTTCTTCTTCTCCTTCTCTTCTTCTGACTGGAAAATGGTGGACAACGGGAAAGCAGTCAGACTCTTTTGCGTCTCTGCTTGTCCGATCTCTATCCACCTTCGGGAGAGGTCCGGGGAGGGGGGCTTCGAGGAGAGTCAAGGGCCACACTTAAGGGTCCCGAGACCTGCATGTGGCCTTCAGGCCACACTTTGTCCACCCTTGACGTAATCTCTCTTTCTAAGCAATATGTCTGGGCCAGGTAAAGCCTAAGACGAAGAGGTATAGGCCTAGAGTCAAAATGTCCATGCGATATAATGAACTTCTAGTAAGCATGGTATAGAGAAACAATGGGCCTAGACTACATAATGTCTGTGCGGTATGAATGACCCTCCCAAGAATTGTAGAAATGCATATTACAACTTTGTAGGGTATTAAAGAATCACAGAATCATAGAACCTGGGAGCTGGAAGAGGCCGCAAGGACCACCTACCCCAACCCCGTTCTGCCATGTAGAAAGACACAACGAAAGCACACCTGAATGGTGCCCGCCCAGCCCTAGTTATATAGAACCACAGAATCATGGAGTTGGAGGAGACCCCAAGGTCCATCCGGTCCAGCCCCCTTTGGCTATGCAGGGAGACGCAATCAAAGTATTCCCTGTGGCGGTGGCTGTCCAGACTCTGCTTAAAAACCTCCAAAGAAGGAGTGGGCTCCACCACACTCCTGAGCAGCAGCAGCAGCAGCTTCCACTGTCAAATTCCTCTTACCGTCAGGAATTTCCTCTCAATGTTTGGGCGGAATCTCTCTTCCTGTAGGCTGAAGGCATTGCTCCATAGTGTCCTAATCTCTGGAGCAGCAGCAGAAATCAGGCTTGCTCCATCCTCCGTATGATATCTCTTCAAATATTTAAACATGGCTATCACGTCCCCTCTTAACCTCTTCTCCTCTTTTTAAAGACCTCCAAAGATGGAGAATCTGTTGCCCTCCAAGGCCATACTTTCCAGTGTGGAAGAGTTCAAACTGAAGCCATTGCTGCACTACACTGTTATAGTGCTATTATTCCACTTTCCACATCCTATGGAATCTTGGCCAGAGGCCCCTCCCTAAACTGCAAACCCCAGGATTCCATAGGATGTGGAAAGTGGAATAATAGCGCTATAACAGGCTAGTGCAGAAATGGCCAGTGAGGAAGTTCTTCCTCATATTTAGGTGGAATCTCCTTTCTTATTATTTGAATCTCCTTTTTGGGACGTTTCTAAACAAAGGCTGGGTGGCCATCGGTTAAAGGGAGTGCTTTGATTGTGTCTTCCTATGTGACGGAATGGGATTGGAGTGAATAGTCTCTTCCAGCTCTATCGTTCTATGGATCCACCGGTTCATGTTCTAGCTTCCGGAGCGTTAGAACACAAGCTCACCGCCTCTTCCACAAGGTCATCCTCTCAGATATTTAAAGATCATTATCGTTACTACTACTATTACCACCACAACTTCTTTCCTGTCCTTTTCCTCGTTCAGAACTCAAAGTTGCTTACAACAATTAAACAGTCACAGCTAAATTTTATTGACTAATATAGATAGACTCAATAAACAGCATAGAAAGTTGTATGTTTATTTTCCTGTTATGAATTTTCTGCAATTCCAGTCCATAAGGATACTTAAAGGGAGCGCTGAAGTCGATTTGCCTATCTGGACAATAATGTTGCTTCTGGGGTTGGAGCCCAGGTAACCAGAACATGGCCATTTCCGCACTGGACCGTTATAGCGCTTTGATTCCACATTCAACATCCTATGGAATCCTGGCGTTTGCAGTTCCGGGAGGGGCCGGCTGGCCCCTCCCGGAACTGCAAACGCCAGGATTCCATAGGATGTTGAATGTGGAATCAAAGCGCTATAACAGTCCAGTGCGGAAATGGCCCATGACTCAAAGTAACTCCACCAGCTAGCTGTCAAATGGCAAAGAACTTCAGTCCCTCAGTAAGAACGGTTTGACGGTGGAATAGGTGGCCTGAGAGTGAGGTGGAGTCTCCTCCTTCTTTGGAGGCTTTCAAACAGAGGCTGGATGGCCATCTGTCAAAGAGAATGCTTGGATGGTGTCTTCCTGCTTGGAAGAATGGGGTTGGACCGGATGGCCCTTAGGGTCTCTTCTGATCCTATGATTCTGTGATTCTAACTGAGGAATGGAAACCATGCTCTAATATACACAGGTTCATAAAGCCACATGTTTATGCTCCTGCTAGAAATATTCTGCAAGTCCAGTCCCTCAGGATACTTAAAGGGAGTGCTGAAGTCAATTTTCCTATTTGGACAATAACGTTGCTTATGAGTTTGGAGCTGAGGTATCCGTAAGATGACTCAACGTGACTCCACAAATTGGCTGTCAAACGGCAAAGTTCCTCAGTAAGTGAGGTTCAGCAATGGAACGGGCAGTTTAAGAGTGTGGTGGAGTCTCCTTCTTTGGAGGTTTTCAAAGAAAGGCTGGATGGCCATCTCTTGGGAGGATTTTGTGTCTTTCTGGATAGCAGAAAGGGGTTGGACTAGATGACCCTTGGGGTCTCTGCCAGTTCTAGGATTCGATGACTCCAGAGGGAAGAGATGGGTGGGGAACCACATCTGTTTCAATCGGACCAGAGGGAGGCCATTTTAGCTGGAGTCTTCTCCAGGTTGCTAGAGAAGAGGACAGTTAATGTCAACGTGCCTCAGCCCGCAATCACACAAAGCCAAGCCAAGCACAGCAGCCACTTACCACGTCCACCTTCACAACTGCATCGGAGTTCTGCCGCCAGGGAGAGGAAAGGGGAAGAACAAGCAACAGTTAACAAATCCCGCAAGGAGGCTACCGTTTGCAATGGGATACAAAGGGAATACTAAACGCCCGCCCAATGGAGAAGCTAGAGAGTAAGAAAGCAAAAGAGGCAGATCACAGACAGCCCACGTCAACAATCAGGGTTGCTATGGACGAGCGATAATGAACACGTTCCATCAAAATGGTGGAACAATGGTCTCAGAGAGGGGCTCTCTAGCCTTTGGTCCTCCAGGGGTTTTGGAGTTCATTTCCCACAATCCCTGCCCACTGGCAGGGGCTTCTGGGAGGCACAGACCCGGAGGAGCAAAGTTTGACAACACACCCTTCCACACATGCATCTGCACTGCACCTCTAAAACAGTTTCATACCACTTCAACCGTCATGGCTCCTGCCACAAGCAATATGATTCATTTGGAGATTTTTTTAAAAAAATTTTAAATGTATATATTAACAATGAGAGAGCCAATGTGATGTAAACGGTTTGAGTGTTTGACCAGGACTCCTTCGGGACACCAGAGTTCGAATACCTGCTCGGTTGTAAAAAACCCACTGGGTGACTGTGGGCGAGTCACACTGTCTTTGCCTCAGAGGAAGGCCATGGCAAACCTCCCCAGAATAAATCTTGCCAAGAAAACGCTAGAATTACCTTGAAAACACATAGCAACAATGAAAATGTGAATAATTATTGACAATAAAATTGACAGATTTTACTTGTCTGGACAGAGGAAACAAACCTAAGCAGTCACATAGGGACTCTTCGCCCCAGGCAGCAAAGTTTTTGGGGCGTCCTGGCTTATAGCCACGCCCTCGCATGCCCTGGCCACGCCCCCATGTACTGCGGCCACACCCCCATGCACCGTAGCCACACACACACACACACTCTCCAAGCTCTTCCACTGAACCTAAGTGGTTAACAGATTTCTCTAGGTGTACAGCCAATATATGTTTGTTTTTCTATGTTTGTATTGGCAATGGTCTGGGATTTGTAGCTGGATAAAGAATTTAGCCTTCTTCTGTGCTCTAGCACCTACTTAAGAAGAATTCTAATTCCCTTGCCAAACTACAGATCCCAGGATTCTTTATAATGGAGCCATAAGAATTAATGTGGGATTGAACTGCTTTAACTGTTCAGTGTGTATACTTCCCAGGTCTCTTCATGCAAGCAAAGCAGGAAGGGACGAACTGATGCCATTTTGATTAATGAGGCAATGTTAGCAAGAGACAAGGTTTTGCAATGCAAACACCCTGGAGGCCACGATAAACTTTGAGAAAGGACCGGGGAGCGGAGGATAGCGACGGAGACAAAGCAAACAAGGCACAGAAAGGAGCACAGCCAGTGATCAGACCTTAAAACTTCATTCTCACAATGCTGTCTTAAGGAAAGAGCAAGCCCCCCCATGAACACCTCAAGACCTCTGGGAGCCCAGATGCAACCACAAGTCAAGTAGAACCAGAGCCTGAGAAAGTTTCTTTCTGGGGACCACAGCTCCCAGAATCCTTCAACCAATGTGGAAGCTGTAGCCCAAAAAACTAGTACAGATTGAGTATCCCTTATCCAAAAGGCTTAGGACCAGGCGTGTTTCGTATTTCAGATTTTTGGGGATTTTGGAATACCTGTATTTTTGCATATATGTAAAATGCAGTACTATATATTAGATCTTCAGGAAGCCAGTGAATGAATGAGCAGGAGTGCCACAGCTGCCGCCTCAAAGGCAGAAATGGGCAGCTGGAGGGCTCCCTGAAGATCTGCACACTACTGTATTTTTTCCCCCCCAAATACAGGTATCAAGTCCTTTATATCCTCAGTCTCTCAGATCCTCCATCTTTCTGCATGTCTCATACACAACACAGGTGGTGAACAAATGAGACACGGAGCTGGAGAGAGACAAGGGGAATCTGTGAAATGGTGGGATGCATGGATTTGCACCGAGCATTATGCCTGGATTCCTGCCATCTCACAGATCCTCGTGTCCCTCTCCAGTGCCGTATCTTATTTGTACGTTACTTGTGTATTTGTGTATTTATAACGGAGCCAAATCTCATACTTGTGTATGAGATTTGACGGCGGAGAGACTGAGGATCTGAGAGATGAAGGAAGGCAGAAGCAGGTGGCTGGCAGCAAAAAGTTTCAGGTTTTGGAGGTTTGCAATTTCTGGATTAGGGATGCTCAACCTTTATTTCCAACCAGGATCTGAACAGGATCCTTTTCTCTGTTTTGGGCAGTATTCACTTCGAGCTTGCTGGGCTTTGCGATGCAGCCGTAACGTCCTTCCACTCACCGCTTCCAGCTTCACCATGGTCTCCATCTTTTTGATGGGCACCTCCGGCTCCACGTTGACCACAATTTCACCTGTGGGAGAAGAGTAGGGGCCTCCGTTTGCCAGGGCCACGTAGGCATTCATGAGCTTAGCTGGACAGGGAAGGACGAGAAGAAGGAGACCAAGCAGAGAGAGCGAGAGAGACACACAGAGAGACAGACAAAGAGAGAAAGAAAGAACAGCTGTGAATCCTTTTAGGAGAGAGGTGACAAGGTGAGACACAACACAGCAGAGTGAGGAATGAATAAACAGATGGAGAACAGACACAAAGGAAAATCTATAGGAGGACCTTGCCTTTGAAGAGTAAACTCAGAAGGATGACAGGCACACACAAATACTGGGACATAAGAGCACAGTTAAGTCTTATGGATGCTCCAGGACTCCACCGTCACCACAAACTACTGTACTTATATGGAGCAGGTTCGGCAAAGTGTGTTCCTTAGGCTCCATGCAGCACCCCCACCAGCTGTTTTTGCAGCCCTCGACCACTCTGGCCTTTCTCAATAACCCCTTTTTCTCCTGCAAAGAGTGCACTGCCTTTTATGACAGCCTCCAGGAACAGCAGGTCGCCTTTGAGGGCTGATTCAGAAAAGCAGAAAGGCTCTGGAAGTATCAAAACTTCCCCGTTCTTTTTTGTTTTGCCTGCATAATGACGGTTTTGCACATAAAGGCATCTCCTGATTTTTTGACAGCCTGCTTTTCGATGACCCACTCTTTCGACTGGTTTGAATTGTTCCCAGAACCCATATACTTGATGTGTGTTCCACTGTTTTGTCATATTTGCGTCACACTTTTGCGGCCACCTGATGCTTTCTTCTCTCAATGGACTTGGCACCATCTTGTGGACAGTACTGTATACTGTAGAAGTTCTTTGTGGTGCATCTCTTGTCTTATGCAGTATTTGCACTTATAATACTTACTTCTATGCTAATAATACTGTATTTTTGCTTATACTATACTAGCACATTTACCTGGCATTGCCTGGGATTTTATTTTCTTCTTAAGAACTCACCAAACTATGTTCTCCAGTACCTGTAAGTTCTCCCCATATTTCCCAGTGCAATGTGTATTCAGAGTTATTTACATACACAGTTTGGGTTCCTGAGGGAATACACTGTCCTCCTCCTTGCTGCTAGGCCTCATCTGCATAGCAAACTGGCCTATTCCAGTACCTGTAACTTATCTCCATATTCTCCAATCCAATCTGTATTCAGAGTTGTTAACATAACAGAGGTTTGGTTTCTGAGGGAATACTCTGTCCTTCTTCTTGCTGCTAGGCCTTGTCTCCATAGCAACCAGCCTGAGACCCAAGAGCTCTCTGGCTGAGAATTCTAAAGGCTCCTCCCTGATCTGCCAATCCCAGGATTCCATAGAACCTTCACAGCCAGCCAATTACATGAGGGCTTCTTGCCTCACGCAGCCATTCGTATGAGGTCTTTGCCTGCCTGATACGGACAAACAGACAAACTCACAAACAGACAAACTTTGACTTTTATATAGTTGATAATATATATATTATAATATATATAAAATATAGATAATTATTATATGCTGTATTATCTATCTATCTGTCTATCCATCCATCCATCCATCCATCCATCCATCCATCCATCCATCCATCCAGTAATTAATTAAATCATGGATATCATTGAAATGGAGAAGCTATCAAATTTGACGAAAGGAGCTTCAGTTCAACCTTTTGAAAGGAACTGGTGACCAATTATAGAACGAATAAAAGGAAATTAAATACCGCAAATAATCTAGATAATAAGATAAGATTCTGTATAGTAGCTTTATATTAAGAGTGAGAATCAGAATAGGAAATAGTAGGTAAATATGTATTTAGAGAGGTAATAATAGATAAGTGTGCATTTAAATATAAAAGTGTAGTTAGATGTTAGGTTATTTTAAACATAATCCAAAGACAAATCTAAGCAAATGACAACAAAAGGATATTAAATCCATTTTATACCTTTTAATTTTTTTTATATATATATTTCATGGAAAAAGAGTATGTAAAAGTACTGTTACTGTAATGGTGGAATATCTGTTATATAAAAATTATAATAATAAAAAAAAGTAAAATTAGAAAAAGTAAACAGCCGTTATTTAACAGTGTGTTGTTTACATCTGTCAGTGGCCAAAACGCACTTGCGAGCCGCAGGTTACCTGCTGTGCTCCAGTGCTGAGCCTTCTTATCGGGAGGCCTGTAGATGAACTTCCGTAACGAGCCGACGGCATGGCTCCCCACCAGAGTATAACGGCCGAAGGCGCGGCAATCGACCACACGGATGTTCAGGGGGGGATGAAGGAGCTCATTTTCGGGCAGGTCCTGAAAGGGAACAGAAGGGAATCTGGGTACCGTCGAGTTGGCGTGGGTTGCGGAGCCGGGCGTGGAGAAGCGAACTGGACAAGATGGACCTCGTAGTGTGCTGCATTGTATTATTTTATCCATACCATGCCTTTTTCCCAAAGATTTAAAACCATTCCCAAGCTAAAAAGAAATACAGGCTGAGCATTCCTAATCTCAAAATCCAAAATCCAAAAAGCTCCAAAATCCAAAATGGGTGGCTGAGAACATGACACCTTGTTTTCTGTGTACGCAAACTTTGTTTCATGCACAAAATTCTTTAAAAATATTGTGTAAAATTACCTTCAGGCTATGTGTATAAGGTATATATGAAACATAAATGAATTTCATGTTTAGACTCGGGCCCAACCTCCAAGCTATGTCATTACGTATGTGAAAATATTCCAAAATCTGGAAAAAAAACATCCGAAATCCAAAACACTTCTGGTCCCGAGCATTTCAGATAAGGGATACTCAACCTGTACAAGTAAAATCACAGGAAAATAACATAGCAAATTATGGCCTCTTACTGGTTTATTTACATCTTTTATCCCATCTTTGACCCAGAGGTCTCAAGGCAGCACATGACAAAACCAATCTAACAGATTTGTTAAACTGCTGCCTTCTACCTTCGCATGCTTTATGGTCTTTTCTAGCGAGTCGCGTCTTCTCATGACACAGCCGAAGTGTGACGGCCTCGGTTGAGTCATCTTGGCTTCCAGGGAGAGTTCAGGCTTGATTTGCTCTAGGACTCATTCCTTTGTCCTTTTTAGCAGTCCAGGGTATCTGTAGAACTTTCCTCCAGCACCATATTTCAAACAGCGTTGATTTTCTTCCTCTGAGCTTCCTTCGTTGTCCAGCTTCCACAACCATACACAGAAATTGGAAGTAGGATGGCATGGAGGCTCCTAAGTTTAGTTTTCAATGATACATCTTGACACTTCAGAATCTGTTGTGCTGCTGTACTTGGACATATTATTTTTTTTATTTTATTTTTCTATAATCATTTTATTCAAAATTCACATATAAAACAAACAATTGTAACTGTCAGCTTAATTGAAATATTTCTGATCTTCCACACTGATCTAGATTTCATTATCAATATTTCTTAACGTGCTTAAAATATCGTACTACGTTTTAGTGCTATTATTACTTGTTGATTCTTGCATTTCCATCTCCATATCCCCACTTCATGCTATATATCCTGTAGCCCCCTCATAATTTATCTTAAATCATGAATCACAGATTTCTTCTGATGGTACCCAGCAATTACCCATCACAATTTGCAATTCTTTTTGTATCTCATCGTCTGATTTCCCTTTTAATCTCTGAGAGACCATATCAGCATTTTTGTTTTCAATCAGTGTACCCCACCGTTGTTCTATTGTGGGTATTTGCTGAGTTTTCCACAACTTTGCATATTCAATACGAGCTGTTGTTATCATATACAGCAATATTCTCCAATACTTCTTTATACCAGTACCTTCTAATACATCAGTCCTATTTAACAAATACAATTCTGGTGTCTTAGCAAACTGTACTTTCATTAATGCACAAATTTTGTTATGTATTCCAGTCCAATATTTCTTAGCTTTTGGACACGTCCACCACATGTGATATATCGTACCGACCTCATTCTGACATTTCCAACAGTGTCCGGTACCTGTATTATAAATCTTTTTTAATTTGTCTGGTGTCATGTACCATCTATGAAATAGCTTGTAATAGTTCTCTTTCAAATTCTGAGCTACTGTAAATTTCTGTGTTTTTTTCCAGCTCTGCTCCCAAGATTCTAATTGTATTGAATGTCCGATGTTTTGTGCCCATGAAATCATTGTTGCCTTTACTGTTTCTTCTTGCCTCTCCTGATTTAATATTTCTTGCTGCATTTGGGCTAGTAAATGAGGCGGATTTTCAAACAGCCATTTAATTACTCCAGTTTTCTCTTTTAGTTCAATTCCATATGTTTTTATATCCATCTGAAACCTTTCTGCTAATTGTCTGGATGTACTTGGACATATTATGAGAAGACAGGACTCACTATAAAAGACAGGGATGCCTGGAAAGGCAGAAGGAAAAGAGGAAGACGGTACTGCAGAAGGATGGGCTCAGTCAAGGAAGCCACAGCTCCCCGGTGCCTACAAGGCCTGAGTAGGGTGGTTGACGATGGATAGACATCTGACATTCATACAGGCACCATAAGTTGAAGTGCACTTGGTAGCAGTTAACATCAGCAAAAAATTGATTTTACCGCACACCAACCTCAGATCCTCGGAAGTCTCCAGTCAACAAACAAACAAACAAGAGACGCTCCCATTTCTCCTTCCTGCATGGTCTGTTGCTGCTACTTTGGAAGAAAACACTCACCACTTCAAACCACTTCACCAAGGTGCTGAAGTTGGGGTTTTTCTTGTAGTTCTGGATGAGGGATGACTGGACCCCCCTTCCGGCACATTCAATGTCCACTCGAGGTCTGTCCACCTGGGCCAAGTTCACCCGCTTCAGGTCCCTCAATCCCCAGAACAAGATCTAGAGGAGAAGACGGAGAAGACGTTGAGATGGCGCCAACAGAGCAGGGACGTCTACTGGAGCTGAGACAAGCCTAGGAGGATCCATACCTTCAACCCCACAGTTGTCCTAGTAGGCTTTTTTTTTTAACATTATTTTTTATTAAGAAAAACAAATGATAATAAACTGTTATTTACATAAGGTACATAATCGTTAAACACAATTTACATTTTTGTTTTTAACCTTTGTACACTTGTGATCTACTACCTTATATAACTATTAAATGTACATATTCATAGTATGAATCAATATTAAAGCTAAAGAACAAAATTATTGGTAACATTAATTTCCATGTTGTTAAAATACAATAAAAAAAAAAGAAAAAAAGAAAGAAAAAATTAACTTCCACTGATTTGAACTCCTACACCTGTTAACCAATAAATTAAGATTCACGTCATTTTACATATACTCCTCTCCTTGTAACTTTCTTTAGTTTTCTCTGTATCTACTAATATTGTTCCTCTTCTTGCCGTTATGTCTGTAACTATTTATTCTACTTATACCTCTATGACATAGTTGATTTTTCCAAATAAATCTGATTGTATGTTTTCTTTGACACCCACTTTATATTCTTAATTAATCTCAAATATTATATGTATTCTATACTTGTAATACCCCATCTACTACTTAGGAATTTTATCACTGGGTCCCATTCTCTCAATATATCGTCGGATTTCTCTTTGATTGTCCTAGCATGCTTCTGTTTTGCAATGAGTGCGTAGATATTAAATTGTCACTCAAGTTATTATTCTGAGCTGGTACGACACACCAGCCAGTGTGGTGTAGAGGTTTGAACCAGGACTCCGAAAGATCAGAATTCAAATCTCTACATAAGCCCGCCGGATGAGCTTGGGCAACCCAGCCTAAGAGGAAGCCAAGGGCAAACCTCCACGGAATAAATCTTGCAACGGAAACTGAGCCGGCATGATGCAGTCAGCGGTCTAAGGGCTTTATCACACGAGGAAGGGTCAACTGCAATTCCAGCAGGATACCGGCATCTTTGGCCGGGACCTATCACACGAAGTCATTCATCTTCTGTTGCTCTCCCTTTGGGAGACTGTTTGGAAAGTGTTCCTTTTAGAAAGGAGGTAGTTAACACCTTTCTATGTGGCCACGTCCTTTGCCTCCAAAGAGACCTACGTGAAGCCACGCTACCCATCAAAGAAATCTGGATTACCTCCACTCTGTATTTGCTCAGCACAGGGCGGATGCCGAGCGGCACGGGCAGGATGGGGCCCCGATCCACGTCTGTGGGTCCGTCAATGGGAGGCAAGTCCGACTTCCCAGATGGTCCAATCTGGAGATGAAAAAAGGGCAGCTGGGAAGAAAAACCCCTGCTCCTCAACTATACATCACCCCCATTGACACCTGTAGCTGCCACAAAAGTTCTCATCCGGTTCCATCTGTTGGAGGACAAAGTTTTCCATTCATGCATCTGCCAGTCAGTCCACAGCTCTTCACTCGGGAGTCTAAAATTCTCCATAATCATCACAATTCCAGAAAGTTGTGGCTTTGCATAAATTACATTTGCTCTACAGTGTTGTTGTTTTTTCCCAGTTCCATGGTTTGGAATATTTCAATTTGCAGTTTTTTGCCCATGACTTGGAAAAGAAGGTTGGAAGTAATGGAATATTTTGCAATAGAAACAGATTTGACAGCCCAAAAGTGGACATAACACCATTAGATGCTTTTTTGCTTTTAATTAGTTTCTGGGCCTTGAGCTTAAAAAAGTCTGTCTGTCTATTTCCTTGTGAAGATATAATGCCAGTCACACTATTACTGCAATTTATTGTTATTTACATTTTTTTCTTCTGCAGTTCTTTTGAAAATTCTAACTTTCTGCAGATAACAATGACAGCCTCACAAAGTTTCTAGACTCCTCTGAGAAGATCTGCTATATCAACAAGAGAGATTTTGAACATGCCGGTAGTTTTTCCAGAGATGATAGCATGCAAATAATAATGCTCAGAAACGTGGAAGGCTGTAGGTAAAAAGAAAGACTGCATTACAAGTGGGAGATCTCTATAGATGAAGCCACAGCTGCCCTGAGCTTGCAAGACCTGAGCTGGGCTGTTGGGGGAGTCTCATTCATAAGCCCATGTCTGTCAAAGCTGCCTTAACAGCAAGTAACAACAAACCATCATTAGAAATGGGGAATAGACAAATAAGCATTATTCCCTGGGTTTGCTGGCAACGCATCCTTCCCCGAGAGACCAGCTGTGCAACAGCTTTGAGGGTTACCTCCATGCTAGGAAGGCTCCTCTCTCGTTCTTTTAGGGGAACTATAAAAGAAGACTCGATTGGGAGTGTGGGGAGACAATCAAAACCTGGGACAGTCCAGTTCATGCAGATATGGGGAAGGAGACGTGAAGCAGTATGGGGGGAAAGGGGATAAAGGAATAAGGGAGAATCTTAAGGTTATCAGCGGCAGCTGATGGTTCCCATATCCACTCCAGAGCTCTCCAATGAGTTGAATCTATTTCATATGTTTCAGAACCATGGACAACTCCTTTAAAGTATCATCTAAAGTCTGGAGTGGATTCACCGCCCGACTGACCTGGGAGCCACCAGCCACAGCAGACTGAGAGGGTTTTTGGTCTCGTGTTTGATGGATCAGAGCATTACAAGGGTCATTTCAATTAGGCTGAGCATGGTCCATGCCAATTTGGGAAGCACCTTGGTCTGAGGGATGCAAGACGGGTCAGTGGCTGCCTGCAAAGCCTGCCTGATTTCTTCATCATCGTACGGAAGCTGGGACAACACAGAAGCAAGACGGAAAGAAAGGAAGGAGGGGGACAAAAAAAAGCAGATCCAGGATGTAACAAAGCAAAGCAGCACCCAACCAACCCCAGTCCCAAACAGGCAAAAAGAGAAGCAGAGCTACAAGACAAAGCCCACTTGCAAAGACAGAGGCAAGGAAAGGGAGTAAGACCCTCCCCTAACCCACTGAGGATCCATTCACACAATCTTAGAGTTGTGTGGCAACCATGAAGCAGAAAAACTGAGTGGCCCTTGATTGGTTCAGTTGTCCATCGGCATCCTGATCTCACCCTTCCTCCAAGGAATTCAAGAGTGTTACACAGCAATTCTGCAAGATAAGCTAGGCGGAGGAGCTAGTGAGTGGACCAAAGACATCCCATCCGGGCTTTGGGGCTAAGCCATGTGGGTGGATGGGTATAGCAGGTAGTGTTTTTGAACGGTCTGTCCTGTGACTACTGGAATCCCAGTAGATGCATAGCTAGCTAGCTAGCTAGCTAGCTAGCTAGCTAGCTAGCTAGCTAGATATCTATCTAGCTATCTAGCTAGCTAACTAGCTAGCTATCTAGCTAGCTAGCTAGCTAGCTAGATAGATAGATAGATAGATAGATAGATAGATAGATAGATAGATAGATAGCTAGATAGATAGATAGCTAGATAGATAGACAGACAGACAGACAGACAGACAGACAGACAGACAGATTACATTTGGTAAATTGATAATATATGTATTTGACTGTATTTGATCTTGTCAAAATTACAACCAGTATTCTACAACAGAAGGCCAGTGTGGTTTAGTGGTGTTGAGTGTTGGTCTAGGACTCTGGGAAACTAAGGTTCATATACCCACTTGGCCATGGAAACCCAGCAGGTCATCTTGGTGAAGTCACACTTTCTTGGCCTCAGAGGGAGACCACGGCAAACCCCCTCTGAGGAAATCTTGCCCAGAGAACCCTGTGATGGGTTAACCTTAGGATCGCCTTAAGTCTCTCCTGGCCGGAACCCCTGACCCCCAGACCTGACGGAAATGTCCTTCACCCGTCCTCTGACTGACAGCAAAATGGACCTCTTTCTCCCCAGGCAGGTGATGCCCAGTAATGTAGGGTGGGGGCAGGTTGGGGGAATTGCACACTATTGCAGTTATGTTTAAGTAGCAATCATGAATACGGAGCAGTTACAAATGAATAAATCTAGATAAATGTTGCATATTCATGAGAGGGTATTTAGTTAAGAATACTTAGTTCAGTAACTGACATAGAATACTGGCCTATATTATTAATTATTAATATCATATTCTTAATTCTTAATTAATAATAAATTTGTTAATAATAAGTAATAAATTATATATATAAACAAACCATATTATACAAAAATTTATTTACTTTATACACACACACACACACACACATACACACATATATAAAAAATTAGCTCTACAAAAGACCTGCTGCCTGTAGAGATGAAAACTGTTAGAAAGGGGAGGACAGATCAGATAGATAGATAAGACAGGCAGACAAATAGAGAAGTCAATGTAGCTACTTGCATTTTTGGACGCTCTCTTAAGGATCTTGTCATACAGTGTCTCACGACGAGGATCCCTACTGCAAAATTCTCTGCTGCACTGCTACCCATCCCGAACTAGGTTTTACATCAAAGGATGAACTCTGCCCGATGGTCCTGTCCACCTTACCCAGGGCTTCCAGCTCCGCCTGGTCTGATGCCCTTCCCTCCGCCCCATAATCTGATGCCGTTACCTGGAGCAGCTCAAAGGCAGCCAGCAGGTCTCCGGCGGTGGAGTTGCCTCGGTAGATCTGGTAGTACTCCAGCTGGGGCGGGAAGCGGGGTGAGCAGTACTCCTCATCCGACATCTTCACTACGGGCTTGGCAAAGGTTCGGCCCATGAAGTCCGCCTTGCCCTGGAGCGACATAAAAGGGGGCACGGGGGCATTTTCAGTGTTACTTATTCATTTAAAATGCAGGATCAGGGCTGGTTAGCACTAAGAATTTGGGAGACCGGGATTCAAATCCCTGCTTGGCCACGGAAACCCACTCCACTCACATTCTCTCAGCCTCAGAGCAAGGCAAAAGCAACCCCCCTTGAGCAAATCTTGACATGAAAATTCCATGACAGGTTTGTATTCAGGTCTATGAGCTCTCATGGGCTGACCTTGCTTGGCTTCCAAGATCAGAAAGAAACTGGTGGCTTCGAAGCCATCATCGTTCCCTTCCGAGCCCCCAGCTTCTCTTACCACTGTGTCCTGGTCATAGATCTCAATGACGATGATGGGAGGGTCATCCCTCATCTCATGGGCTTCTCCATACAGCTCCACATTGTCAAATACCAGCAGCTGGTCCCAAGTGGGACAAAGTGTCTCATTGAGGACCTGGGAGGAAGAGAAGGAAGAAATAAGCACGGACCACACCTCATCACATCCCCAGCAAGTCTTGCCAGATATCTTGCAGCTTCTTGTTAAATCCCACAAGTGGTTTATGGAAGCACTGCATTCCCTTTCAATTTTACTTTTGAGATTTTATCATCCCAGGCTTTCCTCTCTGCAAATACTCCTTTAAACCAAAGACACCCTATGAAGAGCAGCTGAGGGAGTTGGGAACGTTGCGTCTGAAGAGGAGAAGACGGAGAGGGGCTGTTACGATAGCCATCTATAGATTTCTGCAGGGCTATTAGGTGGAAGATGAGGACAGCTTGCCTTCTGTGTAGGACTTTATCTAGTGGTTTCAAAGGACATGAAAGGAGATTCCAACCAAACATAAGGAAGATCTTCCCTAACCATTTAGTTCTCCAGGGAACCACAGGAGAAGGTGTTGCTAAGTTCCCCCTGCCACCAAGAGATTTCCAAAGATGGAATTGTTATCTTGGATTGCACCATGTATGGCCAATGAAATTTGAGGAGCATCAGAGTCATATCCAGCTGGTGGGTACCATGTCAGTGAAGTAGTCAATCCACTCTGGGGCTCAGTCTGACCTTTAAAGAAGCTGTCCAATGCCTTTTGCTTTGTTTTTGTTTTTTTGGTGGGGAGCAGGGTTCATAATTTGGACAGCTCCTTTAACATTCCAACTAAAATCCAGAGTATATTCACTGGGATTGGAGCCTCCAGCTCTGTACATCCATCCCCAAGCAGTCATTAAGCATCAGGCTTCTGGACCATGTGAAATTTCAGTTTCATGTCTACAAGCAAGCCTTTTGGACAAAGGCCACTTAAGGCAGGAGTAGGTAATCTTTGTTATTTCTTGCCAGGCTAAACTGTTGTCCTAACTTCCTACCCAACTGCTGCTACGGTATGCCAAAATTCAGCGATGATGCCAATAGTTGAAACCACTCCCTCCACTCCCATCACTTCTAGTGATCTCTTCTAGTGATCCTCCATACTTTTTTTTTTGCACAAGAACAAGGTGTGGAAGAAGCATGCACCTTCTTTTATAGGAGAACACTGTCCCCAGAGGGTCCCTGGAGTAGAGATGGAAAGAACATTCAAAACCATTAAAACAATGGTCAAAAAGCATGTTTTTTCAAGCAGGATTCTGATGAGAAGAATCCTAGATCGACAAGAATCTTCTCAGTTCAGGATTTATTCCGCACAAAATTCAAACATGGTTGTTTTGTGCCAAAAACAGATTGTCTGTGCTGTTTCCTACTTAGAAAATGACATAATTGAGAATTTATTCTGTGCAAAATTTTCACATGCTTGATTTGCAAGGAAAACAATATTTTCTGTACAAGAAAGAGCAGCTTCTGCGCAGGAAATTATCTTTCTGCATAGCGATATTATTTTCTGCCTAGGAAATGGATATTTCATAGGAAGTTTCTTATGCAGAAAATGCATTAGGATGCTTAGGATGTTTCCTATGCAGAAACTGCTATTCTCTGTTAAAAAACACCCATATGCAAATTTTGTACAGAATAAGTCCCTAGATGCAAATATCACAGCTGGAAGCAAATTGTTACAATTACTCATTGCTTCCTTGGATGAGAAACTTAGTGAAGAATTCTGTCTCTATACAGGAGCATAATTCTCCTACGAAAATAAGGCGTGTGTCTTCCAGATGCCTTGTTTTAGTGCAACAAAGTTCACAGGTGTATGGCTTTAGCAATACTGCTGCTACAATGTGGAATTCAGCAGCCAGGTTTGGGGGAGGTCAAGGGAACCACGAAAATGATCATGGGGGTGCATACAGACCCTGGGCAGAAGATACCGGAGTCCAACATTTGTCTCCAAGGTGCCCTTCCTCTTACCTCCGTGCACTGGCTCTGTGTGATGAAGAAAACCCGGGCGAAGGGGTCAGAAAGACCACTGCTGTCTGCAGCAAACAAGCTCCTGGCTTGGTACATGTGGACTCGGAGCTGGAAGACTTGTTTCTCTGTGGGCAGAGGAAGGGAGAGGAAATTCACTGGCTGGATTTCGAGGAAGAGAGAGAGAGGAAGCATTTATGGAGGTGGCTCAGCAAGGCTCCAAAGAGCCTTCCCTCAGTACCAAGGCTGAGCCCCCGAGAAAACTTTACAGCAAGAAACTGTCAGGATGCATGGCTCCCGTCCTAAGATATCTGCCGGATGTGTATTAGAAGAGATCGGATTGCCAGCTTAGATATTGCTAAAGTGCTACAAAACATCGAATGCAAATCCGTGATTGCAAAAATATATCTTTTTGAAGCTTATATCTCTATTCCAATGGTTAATTGAGTAATTGTAGATTAACTGCTACAATGTATCCAGCAGAGGGGTAGAAGATCAGAGTAGGGGAAAACGAAAGTACCAAATGGTGTTGTGAGAACTTGAGGTATTCAGAAAGAAAGGGCAAAAAACATTTTCCGGCCTCAAGGATGAAGGACAGGTAAACAACTGAGAGTCTGAGAAATGGCTAAAATTGCAGGGTGCTGTTTAATTTGTGATCCTCTCCAATCACAGCTTTGTGTACCTAAAGTTGTATGGAAAAGTATAAAACCTGTAATTGTCATGCAGGCTTCGGTCTCAGCAGCTTCTGATGAATTGTGCTGTGTTGCTCACTTTGCTACAAATAAACACCACTGTTTATCTCTGAGTGAAGTTTGTGCAAGTTATAACAACTGCACTCCGATGTTGCTTGGTCACATTTGTCCTAGATTTCATCTGTGGATGGTGAGCTATGCGGGGCATGACAGAAAGACTACATCTCTCCAACTGAGTCATAGAATCATAGAATCCTAGAATCATAGAGTTGGAAGAGACCCCAGGGGTCATCGAGTCCAACCCCCTGCTATGCAGGAACACCCATCAAAGCATTCCCATGTTTATATTGTATATGATATGATTGTTTTGTTGTGTGTCTTTAAGTCATTTCTGACTTAGGGTGGCCCTAAGGTGAACCTAACATGGAATCTCCCGGGGCTGAGAGAGTGTAATAGGCCCAAGGTGAGCCAGTAGGTTTCCACGGCTAAGTGGGAATTGAATCCTGGTTTTCAGGGTTGTAGTCCAATGTTCAGACCACTATACCATGCTGGTTCTCATATGATATGACAGCCAGCTTCAAATATCTGAAGGGCCCTCAGATGGAAGACGGAAAAAGCCTTTTTTCCTGCTACTCTGGAGGACAGGACCCAAATGAATGGACAAGTTACAAAAAGAGAAATTCCAGTTAAGAGTAGGAAGATTTTCCTGATGGTAAGAGCTGTTTGACAGTGGAATGAATGACCTTGGAAAGTGGTACACTTTCCTTTATTGGAAATGTTTCAGCAAAGGTTGGGTGGCCGAGGCAGGGCGTTGGACGAGATGGCCCTTAGCTAGACCTTCCAACTCTACAATCTATGATTCAGTGATTTGATATCCAGGAATCTTTGGCCTGTGGGTACAGACAATAAAAAAACGATATTAAGCAGTCTGAATCCATTTTTTAAAAAAAAAACTTTGAAAGAGCTTAAAATAACACAATGAAACAGTGTGGCAAAATCCCAAAACCCAATTGGCGAGAACGAAAGTATGTCCATTGAGATGCAAAAGCTGTGCTTAGTATACCCTCCAACGATCTCCATTTGGCAGGGAGAGTCCCAGTTCATCCTCTGCCATCTCACTTTCTCATCTGCTTTTACAATCTCCGAATTTCCTCTCCCCTCTTCCTAGGTTTCCACTTTGTCATTAGCTTCCTTTAACTGCTGCAAACTGAGTTCAAAATGCAAAAAGAGTTTGCACTCCATTAATTCAGCAAACGCGGGGAAGAGAGGAGAGGAGGGGACAGAATCTTGCCCTTCCCAGGAGGCTCAGACAAAAGCAAACTGCTCATAACTTTTGCTATCTTGACTATACTCTGATGTTGCTTGACCACACCTGTCACTATTTTGAACTGGTTAAATGTTTGAGGGTATGGGTTAGCAGCCATCTTCTTGGCCGGCACTAAAATCATCCTTCTAAGGCAAGGACTTCCACACCTGAAGGGGGCCCTGATACCCTCAAAGGCCAGAGGAGATGCTCTTACTGGTGTAAAGGAGGCAGATGGGTGGGAAAATCGGGACGCCCTGTCCCTTGGGCAGTTTCTTCTCCTCAAAGCCGCAAGGCAGGCCGCTGAGGTAGTCCTTCCGTTGCTTGTTGAGCCCCAGCCACAGGTAGATCTCCATTTTGGCCTGCACCGTCCAGCCGGCCGGTCCAAAGCCCCGCTTCCCTGGTAACTGAGACAGAAAAGGACCAAGGGAGGGAAGAGAAGGCATTCAACCACTGCATCAAAACCTTCAAGCCACCCCCAGATCTGACTTCCAAACTGCACAAAACACTCCGGCCACGATTCCAGATGGAGTTAAATGCAATCATTGGAGATGTTTCAAAAGCCATTCAAAACGATTCACGTGTTCTACTCTTGATAGGCCTAATGATAGGATTGAGGACCACATTTTTCACGTAGAAAAACCACATGTATTTCTGGACAGAATAATTCTCCAAAACATTTCAGCATGCATGTCTATTGGGAATATTAGGAGAAGACTGCGCAGAAGTCTCATTCTTGAATTTTCCATGCCAACAGAATTTCTTCAGTTTCAGGAAACCATATTTTGCCCGTGGAATAATATTAATACAGTAGGCTTCCTATATCCTCAAGGGATATGTTCCCAGACTTCTTAACAGAGATGGCAAAATATAGCAGATGCTATATTTCAAATCCCAGCCCAGGTGAGGTGGTGAGGGAGGGAGGGGGGCAGCTCCACCAACCGGCTTCTACTCCCTCCCTCCCTCCCTCCCTGACGGGGCTTGGTGAGCAGCTCCATCCCTGGGAGCCAAATCTGCTGGAAGGCCCAGCTGCTTGGAGCTGTGTGCCTCCTTCAGCCAAGGAAGGAGTGTCTGTCTCCTTCCCTGGCTGAGAGAGAAGCGGGGGGAGCCTCTTTCAGCCGGGCGGGGGGCTCCTTCCTCAGCCGAGAGAAGTGGGTGGCTTCACGGAGCTGGGCTCCCCACGCCTCTCTAGGCCCGGGCAAGAGGGTCCATCTCCTTCCCTGGCTGAGAGGGAAGCAGGTTGGAGCTGTGCGCTTATCTCAGCTGAGAACAGAGGGAGACTCCTTCCTCGGCCAAGAGAAGAACACAGGGCCCGGCTGTGCAGAGCAAGGGTCCTGACCAGTGGCGGTACCCACGGCCCTGGAGTGGATCGTGGGTAAGTGAAGCCGGGGATACTGCTCTAGCGGATACCAGCGACCCACTGTAACAAGAACGACAACAATTCAAAGTGCTGGTGATGATGGCCTTCGAAGCCCTACACAGCTCAGGTCCAGGTTATCTCCTCCCCTACGAACCGGCCCGGGCATGGAGATCTGCTAGAGAAGCCCTTCTGTCTGTCCCACCGCCCTCACAGGTGCAGTTGGGGGGAACACGGGACGGACGGGGCCTTCTCCGCGGCTGCTCCCAGGCACCGAAACTCCTGCCCAAAGAGGTCGGACTGGCACCGTCCCCGCCCACCTTCAGGAAACAGTTAAAGACACTCCGATTCCAGCAGGCACTTAATATGTAATCTGTATATAGAACGGTTCTGGTTATTTTAATTGCTGTTTAATAGCTTTTTGTATGCTGTTTTTAATATGCATTTTAATATTGTTTTAATAGTATCTGCTGTTTAATCTGTGTTTTAACTTTTGTATATATTACAGTTTTTAATTATGCTATTTTAAGTTTGTAAGCTGCTTTGAGTCCCCTCGGGGAGAAAAGCAGGATAGAAATAAAGGTGATAATAATAATAACAACAACAATGTAGTGTGCTTGACAGATTTTTTTAATCACAAGGAAGAATAGTGTTGATAGTGGTGTGGTGTATTTTTATCCTGCATGTTTCAAATTCTGTTTAAATTTTGTATTTTAAACTATTTTTAACTATCTGCTTTTATCATCGTCATCGTCGTCATCCTCATCAACCATCTCACATTTTTCCCAGTTTGGGACTTAAAGTGGCTTTCAATAGGTTAAAAACTATTGATCCCCTATATTTGGCTTACCTTTAGGAAGACCGTTTTCACTTTCCCACAGTCTTTGCCCGTTTCCTCATCTACGATGGAGTAGAGGATGTCCTTGGAAGGGATGCGGGCATAAGCAATGCGTTTATTATTGCTCATCATCCAAATGAAGATGTCCGGGATGCTGTGTTGGGGCTGAAAAATGGCAGACACGCACAGAATGCAAGAAGAAGAGGAATGTAATTTGTTAGTGATTTCTTCCTCAAAGGAAGCAATGAGTTATTGCAGCCATTTTCTTCTTATTGTAAGAAAGTCCATGAAAACTATTCGCAGTTCAGGACTTGATATGTGCAAAATCCACACGCGGTAGTCTTGCACAGAAACCAACCTATTTTGGGCAGGAAATGATGTTCCTCCCTAATATTGCTGCACAATCTACCTTGTGTGAATTTTGCATAGAACGAGCCCCAAATTCTGAAGATCCTCACCAGTCCAGGATTCTTCCTATCAGAGATTCTTGAAATTCAAGAAACATATTTTCTGATTGCTTCTCAAATATTTTTTAAATATTATTTTATCACTAAAGAAGAGAATAATGAGAGAAGGAGTCTTGGATAAGATCGAAGGCCTCCATGTCTAGGATCCTGCCCATGCAATGGCCCACGAGTTGCTCCATGGGAAGTCCGTCAGCCGGTGCCCCTGACCACTTCCGCTCCTCCATAACGGAGATAGAGAGAGAGAGAACAGGACGGGAAACTGCGAGACAAGATGGTCCGACCTCTTGTCATCCCTAAAACCTGCTTTTCTGTCCATCACCACCAGGAGGACCCGGGCTTGAATCCATCTGCTGGTCTCAACTAGAGAAGACCCAATGAATCCATGCAACCTACACAAGGGTTGTCCTACCAAGTTACCCACTGGTTGAATGAGTCTTTTTTAAAGTGGGACTACCAACTGGATTAAGGCCATGGAAGGGCAACATGGGGCCCTCCAACGGTTGTTGGATTGCAACCCCCAGGAGGCCCAGCCAACACAGAGTATAATGAGGAATGTTGGGGAATTCCAGCTATCCTGGGTGAGGAATTCTGGATGTTGCAGTCCAACAAAATAGCTATGACAATACTGGTTGGTTGGGGGATTCTTCAGAATTGGCAAACTCTGGTTAACTGCTGAAGGTTGGGTGGGAACTCCAGATATTGGCCTGCAAAACTCAGCAGCTCTAGCTTGCACAGCCAATGGTGAGGAATGCTGGGAGCTGCAATACTACAGCCAAAACAGTGCTGTTCCATATGGCATTCAGTGCTTCAAATTACTGTTTTGAAGCTGGGTTTTTGGACTGCTTTGAGGAATCTTTAAAGAATATTTTAATGTATTTTTAAAATGTTTTTATCTTTGTATAGTTTTAACTGGTTTTTAACCAAAATGGTCAAAGGCCAGGAAACCATGAAGCCCTATCAGGAGTGGCTTACCGAGCTGGAGGTGTTTAGCCTGGAGAAGAGAAAGTTAAGAGGTAACATGATAGCCATGTTGAAATATTTCAAGGGATGTCATATGGAGGATGGAGCAAGCATGTTTTCTACTACTCCAGAAAGTAGGACACGGAGCAATGGCTTCAAGCAACAAGAAAAGAGATTCCACCTAAGCGTTCGGAAGAATAGGAATTAGGAAGTCCTGCTTTGGAGGTTTTTAAAGAGAGGTTGGATCCTTCTGGGAATGCTTTGATTGTATCTTCCTGCATGAGAGAACGGGGTTCGACTGGGTGGCCCTTGGATTCTCTTCCAACTCTAGGATTCTACGATTTTGTGATTTGTTTATCACCTCGGGAGCCCTTGGTGGGCTGGGAGATGATACAGAAATACTTTAAACAAACTAACATAGTTAGTTGGAAGACTGCAGTTATGTCTAGGAAGAACACAAAGCCCAGCTGTTTTTTTTTTTTTTTTTTTTAGTGCAACTCTGCTGCAATTAAGTTAGCAAAAGCTGGGATTAGAAGTGGTGCATGTAGGAGTCCGTCTCCACTTCCTTTTCTGGTCCTAGGATGGATTTCCCAATCAGAATCCCCAATCCACCACCCAAACCCAGGGGCGTGGCTAAAGGGAAGGGAAAAATTAAAGCAATGCCTCTCCCCCACCCCGCAATGAGAATTATGGTCGCTAAATGAAATTTTCTTTCGGTCTCCAAATGTCTGGCATTGCAATAACTTAAAACATCAGCTCAGCATTTAAAGAGAGTTTAGGCATCCAAATTCAAAGGGGCAGCAAAACGACCCAAGGAACTCAGCAAATGGAAGAATCCAAGATGTGAACATTTTTTCGACAATTCACCCTCACCGATGCCAGAAATTTGGAGACTGAAGGAAAATTGAACGTGGGGCCTAGGACTCTTATTTGGAACGGAAATGCCCTCATCCCTCTGTCCCTATATCTGCACCCCTGCCTCGGTTTCCTCTGCAAGTGAGTAACCGCAGCCGTAATTCCTGCCTCCTTAAGGTGCAGCCTGGAGGAAATCCACCGGCTGGCTTTAAGAGGGCAGGGGAACAGCTGTCTTTGGGCAGGGAAGGGCATTGCTCCTCCATCTCCACCTGGCCTTCCCCAGCCCTTGTTCCTAACACAAGATGGCAGCAACGGTTGCACTCAGGGAAGCTACGTGTATCTCCTGCGCATCTTTTTTTTTTTTAATAATTTTTATTGAAAGTTTGTCTCGAAAATAAAAAACCCCCACCCACTTCCATGCTTAAATCTTCCCGTTGAAATTGCTTATTTCCATTCCATTAGAAACATAATTTCCATCTTACAGAGAGAAGAACAATTACATTATTTCTTCTTTGGTTTCTTATACATTTATATCCTTACCCAATCCAATACTCTTTTCCATTCTTTCTCAAAGTTCTGGATAGATTTATTCTTCAAAGAAAATGCTAACTTTTCCATTTCTATCATATCATCTCTATCCATCCATCCATCTTTTCCATCTCTATCAACTTGCATTCTTCTATATCAATATGTTTCTTTTCTTTCCAGTGCTGCGCATATGTCAACCTTGCCGCAGTTAATAGACATAATAATATCTTCTGATGACTTCTGATTTCCCTTTGTTGCCCTAGCGTATTTAACCAATAAAGCTCCGGTTTCATTTCAAAATTCAGCTTACAAATTCTTTGGATTTCGTCATGTACCCCTTTCCAAAATTTTTTTGCTATCTTACATGTCCACCACATATGGAAAAAAGACCCCGTCTTTTCATCACACCTCCAACAATTTGAATTCCCATTTTGCATTATTCTTTGTAATCTTTCTGGGGTCATGTACCATCTGTAAAACATTTTATAAAAGTTTTCTCTTAAATTTAAGTTCGGTGTGAATTTTATGTCTATTTTCCACGCTCTTTCCCAAGTTTCTAATTCAACTGAATGTGCCAAATTCTGTCTCCTGCTCATCTTAAGGTAGGTATGGATGAACTCAGTCCTCACCTCTTCTGCCAGGAACCGCAGCTTCTGCAGGAAGTTCTGGGACTGTTTCAGCTTGTCCCGGATGGTGGTCTTCTTCACCTGGGATCGCATGGTCTTGGCCTGTTGGCCCATCGTCTCCTGGATGGTGTCCAGTTCAAGAACAAGAAGAAGATACCCAGAGAGACAGAAAGAGGGAGAGAGAGAGAGAGGAGACCTTGGGATAGGAACCGGACTAAGGCCATTTCTGCACTAGACTTCCATAGCGTGATGATTCCACTTTCAACATCTTATGGAATCCTGGGGTTTGCAGTTTCGGGAGGGGCCGGCCGGCCCCTCCCGAAACTGCAAACCCCAGGATTCCATAGGATGTTGCAAGTGGAATAATAGCTCTATGACAGTCTAGTGTGGAAATGGCCCCAGATTGAGGAAGTAAATAGATGTGATCAGAGCTTGTGGAAGGACTGCGACCAGAGCTTTGAAAAGTTACTTTCTGGGGATTACAGCTCCCACAGTCCCTTTGCCAACATCATCAGTGGCCGGGTGATTTTGAAAATTGCAGCCCCTTCCCCAAAGTAATTTTTCCAAATCTGTAATGTTTCAGGGTCCCAAACATACACAGCCAAAAACATTTACATGGTACAAAAGTTTACTGAAGCTATACATTAAATTTAAAATCAGTTGAAAACAGAACAGTAAGAAAGAATGACAAATACAAGCAACACAACACACGAAAGGCTCTTTCCCCTTGAATCGTCTGCCACCCAAGGCCTACCGAGAGAAGGAGGTCTTCACCTACTTATGAACGGATAGCAAGGAAGGTGCCGGCCCTAGCCATTCCCGAGGCTCAGAGTTCCAGAGCCTGGGGCTGGCTACTGAGAAGGCCCCATCTCCCACGTTCCCACCAGATGTATCTGTGCAGGCGGTGGGACAGAGAGATGGTCCTCCCTAGAAGTTCTCAAGACATGAGTTCATCTAGGAAGATATGGCCCTTCAGATAACTTGTATAAACTCTGTAGCTTCTGCTAAGGTCTCTGCCGTCCTTGGAATAATCCACTAAAAGAGGCTCATGGATGGTTTCTGTGGGAGGATTTTATTCAGATGAGAAGATACATCTGGCTAAAATCTGTGGTCCTTTCTAACATCAAGAGGACCAAACTGGACATGCAGACTTTGAATTGCAGGCATAACGGAGCCCATAGTCGAAAAATTTAAAACCTCTTGCTTTTCACTGATACCAACGGAAGTGACTGAAGGATGGTCTTAACCTTCTTTTAAGATGAGGGGTTGAGAATGGGTTGACTTTGGTTGAGTGGAAACTTATTTTTTTTTCTGGGGAGAGATGATTCTATTCAGCACCGCATATTATTTTCTTCTGGTGGTAAATGGTAAAACAAACCGTTCTCCCTTACTGACAGAATTAATGACACAATAGGGTGGATTTTTCAGTACCGGTAGCATCCCAGCAAATAACAAGCAGAGGCTGCCGGTGTGCAGGTCAGTGGGGGAATGGTGAATCTGCTCTGGGTTTTAGTCTGAACTTTAGAGGGCATATCCAAGGTGCTGGGCCCAGGCTCCCAAACCAATTCAGCCCATTGGAGAGCTCTCTTTTAGTTTTCAAAACATAAGCCAGCGTGGAGTCGTGATGTGTGAAACACCAGCTTGAATCCTGCTGACCACTTCCAATTGGAGTAGACCCATTCAATCAATTGTTCAATGGTGAGTCAACGCATAGCTAAATTCCATGGATTCAGTGGGTCTACTCTAAGTGGGAGTCGTAATGAGACAGGCCGCCAGCAGCTGGCGAAGCAGACCAACTGTGAATGAGAAACAATTGATAATTGTTCTTGGCACTATTTACAAATTATTATTTCCCCATTAATGATACCAGCATAGCAGACATCATATTCCCACAAAGACCAAGAATGGGCTGCATGTCATCGGACTTGGGAACACACTCCAAGTTTGAATTCAAACGAAAGCTATCCAAAATGCTGATCCTATTTTGAGGTTAGGAGTTCCAAAAAGAGGACACCTCTTGCAAAGTTCAGACTAAAACCCAGAGCAGATGCCCATTACTGCCTGACACCCTGAGAGTTCTCTCTGCATATTTTTCTGTCCGCAGATCCCTCCCTCCGCAGGAGAGATATTTACCAGTTCCCGCATGCACGATTTCAGCCTCTCCCGATCCAGCCGTGTGCGGGAGGAGTGGTTCTGGTCTTTGTTGGCAAGGGTCACAAACCGCCTGTGGGGAGTGAGGAGGGGGGAGACAGGGGAGAATTGTGGGACCAACAAAATTCAAGAGTGAGGAGAACACAAACACACAAATAAATGAAGTGAAACCACAGCCATGTTTAAATAGTTGAAAGGATGTCATATAAAGGATGGAGCAAGCTTGTTTTCTGCTGCTCCAGAGACTAGGACACAGAGCAGTGGGTTCAAACTACAGGAAAAGAGATTCCACCTGAAGATTTGGAAGAACTTCCTGACAGTAAGAGCTGTTTGACAGTGGAATATGCTGCCTGAACGGAGTGTGGTAGAGTCTCCTTCTTTGGAGGCAGGATGGCCATCTGTCGAAGGGAGTGCTTTGGTTGTGTCTTCCTTCATGGCAGAATGCGGGTGGACTAGATGGTCCTTGTGGTGTCTACCAGCTCTATGATTCTATGAGACCTATAGACTCAATGGGATTTTTGTAAATTGATTTACCATGCATCAATTGATTCAAGGCATGTATGTCAGTTCAGTTTAAATGTGATGCTGGAAGAGACTTTTGTGAATACTCTGGCCAGCCAAAAAGACAAATAAATCGGTTTGAGAGCAAATCATCTCTGAACTCTCCTTAGAAGCCAAAATGATTGAACTGAGGCTGTCCTACTTTGGACATATTATCGGATGACATGTCTCCATAGAAAAGGCAATGGTGCTTGGCAAAGTAGAAGGCAGTAGGAAAAGTGGAAGACCACATTACAGGTGGATAGACTCAATCAGAGAAGCCATGGCTGCCCTGCATCTGCAAGACAGGAGCCATTTCCGCTCTAGACTGTTATAGCGCTATTATTCCACTTTCAACATCCTATGGAATCCCGGGGTTTGCAGTTTCGGGAGGGGCCTCCAACCCCAGGATTCCATAGGATGTTGAAAGTGGAATAATAGCGCTACAACAGTCTAGTGCGGAAAGCTTTCTGAGCAGGGCGGTTGGTAACAGGGTGACCTGGCATTCAGAAGGCCACCGTAAGTCAGAAGCTGACTTGTCACCAGTTAACAATAATTTACGTAAGTTAGGACTAGCAAATGGATTTCAGCCATTATTCCAAGTTCATGTTCTGTCTTTTGGGAAGGGAAGCTGACCTCGGGACCCTTCAGAGCTTCCTGACACATTGACCCTTGATTAACCAGGGCTTTTCCAACTCACAGGCAGCCACTGCTCAGTTCCTCCAGGACCCCTCGGAGGCGCCGTTCCGGGTGGGGCTTCTCCGTCTTGATCATCTCATGAACATCATTGAGGCCTTCTTCCTGAAAGACCATAAACAACATTCAATAGACTAAGCCAGCCAAAGGAAACTTAGCTTAAGCTTAGCGCAGATGGGCTTTAGAGTCCTTGTCAGCATCATGGCCAAACATGAATGGCTGTCCAGCATAGAAAGGGTTCACAGCAGGCCTTGCTAGATAGTTACACTTTAGCCTGGAAGTTCAAAGAGGCAATAAACCTTCCTGTTACCAACATTCTGGTTCTGTTCTCATAACTATTAGGATAGGAGGTAGGTCACTTTTTGGTTTCTTTTGTTTGCTTCTGCACTTTATAAATCTTGGGCATCCATCTTTGGCCTCATGCAGAAGACGGGGTAGAACGTGTACCCTAGCCCGGGAGACCCATAATTCAGATTCAGGGATCTGGAGTGTTTCCCCTGGGACGTCTCCTGGAAAATTAATTACTTAGGGCCCTGATTCTGCCACTTGTCGCAAGGGGGTGCAAGAACCCATCAGACAAAGGACTGTGATGCTTTTCTCTGCTGTAGCCCACCAGTTGCGTCCATGTATGGTCTCTAAACCTTGTCTGACAGCACTGATGTGTGTCAATATTTTGTAACAATTGGAGTTTTGGTGTAGCCTGGAATGGCAGCCAGCTCCAGTTCAGAACACCCACCCTCCCAAGACCCCATCTCTTCCCTCTTTTAGCTCAAGAATCTCACCAGCTTGTCTGCAATCTTGTCCATGATGTTAGAGTTATAGAGCCGCCTTCTCTGATCCTGCCACCAGCTCTTGATGTAAATGCACGGCTTCTTGTCAAAATACGGCAGGTGGAAATAGTTCCTGGAACAGCACGGAAAACAGCATCTTCAGAGGACCGTGAAACCCATTTAATTATCATGGGGGGAATTTGGGCAAGGTGGGTTGACCCTTCTGCCAGGCCATGACCTTTCGCCACCTCTACTTTTTCAGCCAGTTGGGCCCTGGGACAAAACTCACTGGTGTGGCACAAAATGGGCTTGCAGTGCACATGGGCAGAGAACAACAGCCTTGGAACCATAGAAGACCAAGGCCCGAATCACGTTGGCAGTGATGTAGACTCGAGTCGATTGACTCCGACTCAAGTCAGACGTAAGTCACTTCAGTGACTCGACTTGGGCCCTTTCCACAACTTACCTTTTCTCCGCGCTGGGGCGCAGGGATCGCGTGAGCAGCCTCTTGCGGGAGGCTTTCGTGTCCCGGCTGCTTCAGCTCCACAGCGGCTGCCTGCTAGCGAGCAGACAGCGTGAGGGCTCCTTCCCTTCCATCCGCAGCGCAGCCGAGCATTTTCCCAGGCTGCGCTGGGGCAGGAAGCGTGAGCACCGTGGCTCTGGAGGCTCCGCATGCACAGTAAGTGCACGTGGGGCCCTGGAGCGATGCGCGATTGTGCACCATTTTCGGCTAGAAGCTGAAAATGAAATACTGCACGATTGGCGCCTGCCAGCCCCAGCAGCACCGCGCAATTGTGAGGACGTCATGCGGACGGCTCCTCGCAATTGTGCGATGCTCCAGCGGCCCTTTTGCCTCCAGAGGTGAATGCCGTGCAAAAAGGGGCTTGGACTTGACTTGGCAAAAATTACACGCTGAGTCAATTCAACTCGAGACGTGCATATTTTTAGTGACTGACTTGCTGCCCTCGGTTCAGCAACATAACACATTCATCGAGAAACCTTACCACTTACTGGTCACATGAGGATCTGTCTGAAGCCCAAAGTGTGGATGCATTTCTCAGAGGGAAGAGCATATGGGTCAGGAAGTGGGCTTGAGCTGGGGTTGAGGGCCGCTCAGCAGCCTGTTCCGATCTAGAAAAGCTTTCTAAAACTTTTCCTAAGAGCAGAAAGCAAGACTTATGCCCAGGACACGTATCTCAGAGGGGAACAGAAAATGTGTCAGGCAACGGGCTTGAGGAGGAAGGATCCTTCCTTCTAAAGCTCTTGAAGCTTCGGTGATGGAGAATAAGAAGGATCCTATTCCCGACTTCTGAAAAAGCCTCCAGCTTTGCAAATGGGAAGTAAGAAGGATTCTGTTCCCCACTTCCAAAGCTGCAGATGGCAAAATCACAAAAGTAGAGGACTGACTCTACTTAAATTGTTAAAATCAACTTTATTCGACTCTGTCTAGAAATTCTGGAATACAGGTTGGAGTATAAAGTTGGCTCCCAGACTTGAGACTTGACTAGAGACTACTTGGAAGTATTTTGCAAGGACTTGAGACTCGACTTGAGACCTGAAGGTAGAGACTTGAGACATGACTTAGACTTGGAGTAAAAGATTTAAATACATCACTGCAGGCTGGTGACGAAAATCACTGTTACACAAGTGCCTGAACTTTCTCGAAGGCTGCCTAAGGGTGGCATCATCCTGAGGTTTGCACAAGCAATGTGATGGAAAGAATGTTCCAAAATATTTTAAAAGCTCTAGCGAGAAGAACCCTGTATTGATGGGAATCTTTGTAGTTTGGGACTTATTCTGCGTAAAATTCACATATGATTTCTTTGCAAAGAAAACAGACAATTCTGCATAATAAAGCAACCTTTTCTGTGAAGAAAATATTTCCAGGCAGAAATATTATTTCTTGCACAGAAAATCCTGTTTCATACACACTAAATGCTGCCACTGGGGTTTTGTTCTGTTAAAAAATTTGGATGTAGTTGATGTGCATAGAAAATGACATTTTCTGCACAGGAAACAGAATTTTCTGTGCAGGAAACAATATTTCTTGGATGAGAAGAGTTTCTCGCAGAAGGAAAAAATTTGCCAAAAATCGCTTGTTCCTTCCTCCGAAAAGAAACTTAGTGAAAAATTACGTCCGTGTGCAAATGTTGCACAAAAAGAAAACATGGAGAATCACTGCCCTTGCATGACTGATTGTGCATCAGTGTGATCCAGCATAACTCTGGTGTAGCTTAGCTCTGGCATAGCTACATGGGCATATATTTATGCCAGACAACTGCTGGACAGGACCCTGGGCTGGAAGTGTTTGCCTCACTCCAGCATCCAGGGCTCAACCAGAAGACTTGAAGATAGAAACTTCTTCATTTGTGGATGGCCAGCAACTAGTATTTTGGGGTACTCTACCTGCCTCTGAACATGGAGGTTTGATTTAGCTCTCATGGACTAATCACTTTTAAGAGGTCCCCCGCTTCTCCAACACTTTGCTCTGAATTCCATTGTTATCTTCAGCTCTAGACTCACAGAAATAATGGGATCCACCTTCTCACCATTGCACAGGTGACTCAATAGGTCTACTCTCATGGAACTAACCAATAGGACTGAGGCCTGGGTCTTTGGAAGCCATCCAAAGGCTGTGGCCATCAGAAACACGGGGAGTGCGGTAAAGGCGAAAGGAGGGATAAGGGCCAAGCATGCCTCGACTCCCTTTGGGGTGATTTTCAGATGCATGTTTTGCCCCCATATGATTCCTAAATTGCTGGGGGCACCAGCTCAGCTCACTTGCCTGTCGGTAATCAAAGGCTTCATAGGTGGAGTGGTCGACACGGAAATGAACTCTCCATCATCCCCGCCTTCCTCCTCGCTCTCGTTCTGCAGCAGCTCAGACTCCTCCTCGTTGCCATCTCCCCCTTCTTTCTTCTTTTTGATGGTGGGCTTGGACATCCCATCAATCTCATTGCCGTAATTGCCTTGAGAGAGGGAAAGATGGCACGGGTTCAAGGGCAGCCTTGGCAGCAGCATCTGGTGGCTTCTGTGTGTCTGTATGGGGTATGTACATCTTGAATCCACTCCAGATTTGATTCTGAAAAGGATCTACCAGAGGGGCTGAAGCCCTTGTTCTTAGTATCATAGAATCAAACAGCTGGTAGAGACCTGTCATGCCGTGCCTGTCCACTCTCAGTCCAGGCAGTCAGCCAAAGAACAGCTGATAAGGGCCAGCAGCGACCAGGAAGCAACAGTTCTAAAATGTGATTCCTTATTTTAATCTAGTAGGAAAACTGACTTGAAACAAATACGAAGCATAACAACGGTCCCAGCAATATTCATAAATCAAAGCACAGTCAATACAATCCTAAGTCAGAGGTCTGAGACACGGCAGGGGAAACGGTCAGTTAATCACCGACAAGTCCTGGAGGGGAATGGCTGGGCTTTTTTAGGTCCAGAGATTTACCCAGCTGCTGCCTAATTACCTGCTGCTTGCTATAAATTCATTGAGATCTGTGTACGCTTTCCTTTTGATGTCTACACTCGGCAAAGGTGGGTACAGGTGAGCTATCTTCCATGTCAAAAGCTGCAGGGCCCTCTGCTGGTGTTGGCATTGCCCCCTGTTCTGTCTCTGGGCTGGGTGGTACTGTCTTCTCCTGTTCAGCAGGTTCTGCTGTTTCAGTCTCTGGGTCAGAATCCATGTCTAGGTCCTGAAAGCAGGGCATGACACTGTCCCAGAGACCCCAAGAGAGAGGAGGAGAGTTCTGATTCAGAGACAAAAGATAGATCAAAGGAACAGAACAACCAACAGCAACAGGAGCCAGAGCAAGGGGGACAAAAGGACCAACAGCAGCAGGAATCAGAGGAAGAACCAGCAAAGGTACCTACCTACCTTGGCAGAATGAAGGCAAGAGAAAGCAGGACTTAGGCGTTAGCTCATTTATATACCGAACAAGCCCTAAGGAGAGAAAATCTGCATTGACAGCACCAGACTATAAATGAGAAGCATCCGGCTTCTCTGACTAGGGTTGATGACTGGTCAAAACTCTGTCCCTTCCTTCCTTGCCTAGAACTCTGTCTCCAGTTGGACCTTCACCTGCCGTGTGACTACGATTCTGGTTTGCTCCCTTGGATTTGATATCTTGGGACTCTGGACTTTTGGCTGTGACTTGGGCGGCTCCCTCTCCCTCTCTCTCTGCTGTGTGTAAGAGCCTTGCTTCTACAGCCTGCAACTTGCTATTGTCTCTTGAGTCTTCTGCCCAGCTGCCTGGCCTGTATGATACACGACAAGACCCCAAGGACCATCAAGTCCACAAAAGGGGGTCACCTGGAGGCCCAATTCAAGAAGGGATTAAGGGGCGGAATGATAAGTTGAGGGACAAGAAGCCAGGAGACGAACAGTGGGGCCAGGCTGGCAGAGGATCTGTTACACCCTCAGCAGATCTCAGTCTCAAAGGACATAGAAAGGAAGAGGTAATTCCTCAAGTATCATAATAGGTCATGAAGGACAACGCATCCCTACAACACCCCAAAATGTGGCTTTCTGCCCACTTCTGCATTCCAAACTCTGCTATTTTCGAGATATTAGCTGGTCCACGTGCCCGCTCTGAGGGATCCAGGAACAGAAAATTGTCCCCGGGCTTGCTGACATTGCCAACCCCTGCACTACAGTGAAATCTTAGGGAAATAGGAAGTCATCAGAAGATATTATTATATTTAATAACTGCTGCAAGGCTAACATATGCGCAACACTGGAAAGAAAAGAAATATATTGATATTGAGGAGTGGAAGTTAGAAGTTCTGGATATGATAGCGATGGAAAAATGAGCCTTTTCTTTGAAGAATAAATCTATCAATAATTTTGAAAAAGAATGGAAAGGAGTATTGGATTGGGTAAGGATATAAATGTATAAGAAATCAAAGAAGAAATAATGTAATCGTTCTTTTCTCTGTTAAATGGAAATTATGTTTGTATGTAATGGAAATAAGCAATTGCAACTGGAAGATTCAAGCCTGGAAGTGTGGGGGTTTTTTTATTTATTATTTTTGAGACTAAACTTTAATAAAACTGTTATAAAATAAAAAAATAAAAAAAATAAAAAGTGAAATCTCACCTGGTGTTGAGATTTCCCTGTCTTAAGCAATGACTTAAACCAGCAGTTGTAAAAATGATGCCGATCACCAGCAAAAGGCTCCTCCTCTCTGTCTATTCATCTATCTTTCTTCCTCTCCTTCATTTATTCTTTCTTTCTATTTCACCTGTAAAAGCTCACAACTTTCTTCAAGCCTTCACAGTCCCCCACGGGTCCACAGACCACAGGTTAAGAACTGCTCACTTGAACTTATCTTCCAGTCCCCAAAGACTTCCAAATCCCCCACAGATGTCTGGCCATGCATGTATTTCTTAGGGCTACTAGGCTGAAAACTAGAGAGAGCTCCTGTGCCTTTAACGGTTGTGCAGAAGAGGGAATTTCAGAAAGTGTTGTTTGTCTGTCAGGATGCATGGCTCCTGTCATAAGTATGCTGGATGTGTATTAGTGCATCTATTGGAATAGCTTTGCTAGCTTAGATATGGGTACAGTTTGCTAAGGCATTACCAAGTATCAGTTACCAATTGCTAATTGCAATTATGCATCCAGTTCAAGCTCCTGTTGGAAGGGGATTGCTGTGACCTTTGCTCCAATTAAAATACTTTTGATGTGCATGTGGGGAAAGCACCTGGGGAATGACTTGGCAAGTTATGAGGTAATCCCCAAGGGACAGTAAGGCTGAGTCATGGTGACATGAAATCCTGGCAAAGGGTTGCATCAGCCGTGGTCCCTAGCTGATGAGCTATCAGCCAATGTGTATATAAAGAGATGAGCTCTTACAGGCTTTCTCTCGGTCTCTCTGACTCTTGCTGACACCGGAACTCTGTCCAAGCAAACCTCTGCCTGATGTGATTGATGATGGAATGCTGAACCTCTGACCGAGGATCTGCAAATCCTGCCTGTACAGATGTATATACTGGAACTTCAGGAATAAAAGCTTCCAGGTATTTTTGGATGACAACATTGTGTGCTAGTGTTTCTGTCCGGTGGGTAGTTTTGGGTCAGAGCTAATGCTGTATGTTTACACTCTGCTGCTGATCACGCTTGTGGCTGTCTTTTTATACTCTGCTGTGTGTGTTTTTGCTTGCCTCTGAGCCATGTTCGTGTTCAGAGCACAGCGGTTCCAGGGAGGATTCTGTGCTAGGTGTTTGAATCCATCCCCTGTCAGCTCCTAAGGTATTCCAGGGCACCAAATGGTTAACTGCTTTATTGTTTCTTGCTACAATGTATTTGGGCAAGGGGGGGAAGATCACAGGAGGAATATGAAAGTATCAGAAAGGTGTTATGGGAACTTGCAATACTCAAGATAAGGGGTCAGGAACTTGCTTCTGCTTCAAAGATAAAATATATGTAAACAACAGAGGATCTGGGGAAGTACCTGTCCTGGAGGGTTGATGTGAGATGTATGGTTTTCACCAATCACTGCTATGTGTGCCTCAATTTGTACGGCAAGGTATAAATTCTGTAACTACTGAATATGCGATAGTCTCAGCAACATCTAAGGAAGGTCGCTGTGTTGCTTGCTTTGTTCCAAATAAATGCTTCTGTTCTAACTCTGAGTGACATTTGCGAGTGCAGGTTATCCAGGACATGACATTGTCACACAATCAGCTAATAAATTATGCTTTCTGCCACTCCCTCTTCTACAGAACCATAAAAGGCACAGGAGCCCTCTCCAGTTTTTAAGCTGGCAGTCTTAGATTCTGCTCACAGGCCATCATGGAAGACCAACCTCCTGTATCGTTAACATTCCCACCTCCCGCCTCAGTACCAACCGATTGTGACCTCAAAGTTGATAGGTTTGTCTCCGTTCTTCCGGTCGATCATGGTGGCCTCCAGGAAGGACCCAAAGAGAAATAACTCCTCCATCTTGCCAGTGCAGTTCTGTGGAGTGGAAGAGATGTGAGTGTATCCAAATTTGAGCTCACATAAACATGGCCCTAGACCAAGGATGGTCAATGGACAATTGTAGACTGCATGGATCCTTCTAGGCTGGTTTTGTTTACCCTGTGAATTCAGTCTTTTTCAATGCAAAATTACCCCAAATGCTCCCTAGAGGCTGCCACATTTTAGACTCAGGAGAGCCCTTTTTAACAAAACAGGAAGTGACTTCTGGAGACTTCCTGTTGTTAAAAAAGGTTTCTCTTGGGCAAAAATGTTCCCATTACATTCTAGAGGGCATTTGGGGGAAAGCAGTTTTGGTATTGTTTGTGGCGGTACAGCAGAGGTTTCCCTCCAAGGCTTCTGGGGGAACTAATGTAACATCTCAGCCTCCCACAGTTCTGTCCTAGATTGATTTGGATCAGAATCCTTGTACTCCACCACTGTCTACTATGATGTAAAACAGCATTCAAGGTATCAGGCAAAGGAACTTGCTCAGCTGTATTCCTACGAACGTTTGATTGATGTCTGTTTGCTTATTTTTGAACTATGGTGCCCAGAACTGGACACAGGATTCCAGGAGGTCAATATGTCAATAACATTTATATACCACATTTCTTTTTCTTTCTTCCTTTTCCCTTTTTTAAATAACCTTGCAGCAATGTGCAGTACAGACTGACGCAACCCAGGACCCGCCAGCAACTTACATCAGAGACAGGGGTGGCCAGCTCCACCTGAACCTCCGTGGAGCTGGTGAGCTCAGGGTTGCTGGTGTCCAATATCTCCACTGCCAAGCCGAGGAGCAGGCGGGCCCGGAAGGAGACCCCTTCGCCCAGTCCCTCGTTCAAGTCCTGGTGCTCGTCCATGAGGGTGTAGTTGCGGGTGGAGCCGTACATGTTCACCCAGGCCGGGCCAAAGGTGGGCAGGAAGCCTGGAGAAGACAACCAGAAGGGAGCGCTTAGGGAGAAGATAGGGGAAAACCTGATATCGAAACCAGTGGCGGCTGACTGATTCCACGTCAGAGGGACAATTTCCGCACTACACTCTTATAGCGCGATTATTCCACTTTCAGCATCCTATGGAATCCTGGGGTTTACAGTTTCAGGAGGGGCCGGGTGGAATAATAATAATCGCGCTATAAGAGCATAGTGCAGAAATGGCCAGTAAATCCACTTGAGGTTTTGAATAGTTATAGAAGAGCTCTCCAGTGTGCTGAATTTTGTAGCTACAGTTCAGCACCTGAGACAACTCTTTCAAAATCTTCTTTCATATATACATTACATGAAATTTTTATTAGAATTTTTTTTTCGAAATACACTAAGAACTACAAGTATGAAAAGAAACGGAAAAAAAAGAAAGTAAAGGGGGGAAAAGGAATGATAGAAAGAGAAAGACAAAATACACAGAAATACAGGGAATGAATGTAGGAAAGCAAGGGAAAAAAATGAAAGATGGCTTCCAACTTTCTTCTCAGCAGGGTTTATACTCCATCCCAACATAATCAAGCCACTTGTGTTACAGTTTCATATGGCAATTCTTCCACATATCAAATCCTTGATTATTATCCAAAGTTATCAAATCACATTTTTTCACAAAAAGACCATAAACAGTTTCCAATATTTTAAAAATGTTCTTAATGATTTTTTTTTCTTTGATCAGAGAAGTTCGTTTGTCCATTTCTGCCAGGATAACTTCTTTAAACTCTCGTCTAAAACCTGCGACCACTGCCCCACTGATGTGGGAGCCTGCCGTCTCTGGTTGACCCTCCCCAGCCATTTCATATTATCCTTCTGCAGCCCCTCTCTTAAGAAGGTTCCCTCTCCCCCAAGGAATGGGATGCTGTGCAATGTTTTGACAGAACAATTCTTCCCCATGGGACGTTCATCTCGCCCTGGTGCTGGTAGCTTCCATGTTAGTGGGGCGGTGAACCTGCTCTGGGTTTTAGTCTGAACTTTAAACAAGCCATTTGAGGTTTTCTCACCAGAAGGCAAGAGGATCTAAACTAAGGGCAGCCTCACATCATGAGATTCCACAGCTCATTGGGAAAGACAATAAGGCTTAGTAAAGTGGAAGGCAGTGAGAAAGACCTCATGACACACGGTCTGACTTTGATGGATACAAAGAGAGACTCCTAGAATATTAACTGGGGTTGGTTACAGGGATCACACAACTTCCTTGCTCCAGAAACTCCACTGGCTGCCGGTCTTTGGCCATTTCCGCACTAGACTGTTATAGCACTATGATTCCACTTGCAACATCCTACGGAATCCTGGGGTTTGCAGTTTCGGGAGGGGCCGGCTGGCCCCTCCCGAAACTGCAAACCCCAGGATTCCGTAGGATGTTGCAAGTGGAATCATAGCGCTATAACAGTCTAGTGCGGAAATGGCCCTTCTCCATGCACAATCCAAATGCTGGTTAGGGCTAAGGGGTGACATGATAGCTATTCTTTAAGTATCTGAAGGAAAGTCATACAGAGGCTAGAGAAAGGTTGTTACCTGCTGCTCCAGAGACCAGGACATGGAGCAATGGCTTCAAGCTATAGGAAAAGAGATTCCATCTAAACCTTAGGGTCAGAGCAGTTCGAGAGTGGAATCTGCTGCTGCCTCCGTGGAGTGTGGTGGACTCTCCTCCTTCTTTGGAGGTTTTTAAGCAGAGGCTGGATGGCCATCTGTCCAAGGAGGGTGCTCTGGTTGTGTCTTCCTACAGGGCAGAAGGGGGTTGGACTGGATGGCCCCTGGAGTTTCTTCCAACTCTATGGTTCTATGATTCGATGACTGATAAAACTCTACGCAGCTTAGGTCCAGACTGTCTGACAGACTGTGTCTCCCCCTATGAGCCTGCTCAGACCCTGAGATCCACAGGAAAGGTCCTTCTCTCATTCCACAACCTTCACAGGCATGGTTGATGGAGATGCAAGAGAGCCTTCTCAGTGGCTGCCCCTAGATTTTGGAACTCCCTCCCTCACGAGGCTGGAATGACCGCCTCTTTGTCGTCCTTCCACCAGCAAAGGAAAGCTTTTTTTTTTTATTATGAGAGGCTTTTAACAAGAAGGCTATAAGTACTGGTATTGTTCTTTAAATTGTATTAACTTCCAAGAATGTTTTTTTGAGGTATATGTTTCTAATATGGTTAATAGTTTAATTCTCTTTTGATGTCAAATTTTTCTACGTTTTTAATTGTTGTCCTTTTAAAGTGCAAGCAGCCTTGAGTCCTGGTCTTGGGAGGAAAAAAAGGGGGATATGTACAAAAATGACTGATGATGATGATGATAGACTCCATCAAGAATGCCATATCTGCTGCTCTGAATTGCAAGACCTGAGAAGGGCAGGATGTCTTTAAGGTCTTCACGACAGGATGTCTTTAAGGTCTTGCATGCATGTGTGTGTGTGTGTGTACATGTACCTTCAAGGCACCTGCTGACTTATGCCGACCCCATGAACCTCCCAGAGTTTTCTTAAGTAAGGAATCCTGAGAGGAGGTTTTGCCAGTTTCTTCCTCTGAAATAGAGCCTGCAGCACTTGGTAGTCGTTGGTGGTCTCCCATCCAAGTACTAACCAGGTCTGACCCTGCTTAGCTTCCAAGAGCAGATGGGATCTGGTGCCTTTTAGGCAAGCTCTTTCATCTTGTTTGAACTGTTTAATATGCTTTTAATCTTATTTAAATTATTTACTGATTTTAATTAGGAAATGTTTAAATTATGTGCATTGTTTTATCTTTCTGCCATCCTCCAATCTCATAATAAAATGTTGGGATAATACTATTTAAGCAAGATGATGATGATGATGATGATGATGATAATTCTTATTATTATTGTTAACTTGTTTAAATAGCATAGTAGTAGTAGTAATAGTTGTTGCTCTGGGTTAGAACCCTTATGGCTAAAACAAACAAACTACTGAATGTGAAAATGTTAGAGTCTAGCCTTCAACAGCCTGAGCACAGAAGCCAATTCCATTCCTTCCCGCCTCACCTTTGTCTCCTTCATTGGCAATCTTCCTGAGGTCAATGAAGTGGGTCCCAATGGCCACGTCGTTGACCTTGTCAGAGTCACGGATCTGGATCTTGATCCGCTTGCACAACGGTGGGAACATCTCTGTAAAGACGATCTGTTCATTCCAGAGGGGTTCGTAGCTGCTCTTCTGGACAGATGTTTTCCCCTGAGCAAGGCATGTAAGGAAGAAAATGCAAAAGGAGGGTTGCAGTTGAATATTAGGAAAGCAAAAGATCATGGTTACAGATGATCTACATAACTTTAAATTGGGCAGCAAAGACACCAACATAGCTTCCTATACCTGTTGGAAGCAAAGAGGTATCAATGCTTGTATAAAGTGATTTGCAAGAGGGAGCTCTAGAGAGCATACCTGCCCTTTTGTTTCACCTGTTTCTTTCTTTGATCTATGTACTCAAGGCTTCTTTTTTCCTTCTTGCCCATAGAAGTCACTTTCCCCTTCTTCCAAAAGTTAATTACTCCTTTTGTCTTTGATGGGAGCATCCATGAGTCTCCTGCCTCCAGATTGCTTCCATCTACCCATGAGAGCCAGCTTTTAGGAGCTCTTCTACTGAAATTTAGGGAATCTTCTTTTGGCTATCTCCTTTTCTATCCCAACATGTGATATCCTAGATATCTAGGATGCTTTCCTCTTTTTTTTTAACCTTACAAGCACATCCTGAGCTTGTGGTTTTCTATCACAAACTCATATTCCACTGGCTATGCTGCACTCTCCTTGATAGAGACACATGTTCTTACAACACCTTGCCTCAGTCCTTAACCAAAAGGGAGATTTCAATCAAAAAATCAGAAGACAGCTAAGCCTTAGAAAGGCTGCCATGAAGGAAATTAATAAAACATCCAAGTGTAGTAATATATCATAGAATCATAGAGTTGGAAGAGACCCCAGGGGCCATCCAGTCCAACTCCCTTCTGCCATGCAGGAACACCCGTCGAAGCATTCCCAACAGATGGCCATCCAGCCTCTGCTTAAAAACCTCCAAAGAAGGAGGAGACTCCACCACACTCCGAGGCAGCAGATTCCACGGTCGGACAGCCCGGACCGTCAGGAAGTTCTTCCTGAGGTTCAGGTGGAATCTCCTTTCCTGCAGCTTGAATCCGTTGCTCCTTGTCCTAGTCTCTGGAGCAGCAGAAAACAATCTCGCTCCCTCTGCAACATGACATCCCTTCAAATATTTAAACATGGCTATCATGTCCCCTCTTAACCTTCTCTTCTGCACCCAGCTCCATAAGCTGCTCCTCATAGGGCTTCATGGCTTCCAGACCCTTCACCATTTTGGTCACCCTCCTCTGGACATGCTCCAGCTTGTCCATATCCTTCTTGAATGGAGGTGCCCAGAACTGGACACAGGATTCCAGATGAGGTCTAACTAAAGCAGCATAGAACAGCATAGGTACCATTACCTCCCTTGATCTGGACACCATAATCCTATTGAAGCAACCAAAGTCACTGGAGCTATAGTAGATCCAGTTTGTATGAATGGGTGTGAAAGCTGGACAGTGAAGAAAACTGACAGTAAGAAAATCAACCAATTGGAAACTTGGCGTTCAAAGAGAGTGCCATAGCTACACTGGAGTACCCAAAAGATAAATGAATGGGTCCAAGAGCCAATCAAGCCTGAACTTTCCCTAGAAGCCAAGATGACTAAACTGAGGATGTCATACTTTGGCCATATCATGAGAAGACAGGACTCCCCAGAAAAGACAATAATGCAGGTCAAGGCAGAAGGCGGTAGGAAAAGAGGAAGACCCAAATACAGGTGGATTGATTCAATCAAGAAAACCACAGCAATGTGTTTGCAAAACCTGAGCAGAGCAATGGATGCCCAGGGCTCTTGGATGTCTCTCTTTCTGAGTCTTGCCATAACTTGAAGCTTGCTTGACAACAATTAGTAACGACAGGCAATGTAAGAACAACAGAACTCAAAAAGAGCTCCAATGGACCAGATCTGAAAGGTCCACCCAGCCACATGTTCTGTCTCCAGCCAGATGGTTCTAGGAAGCCCACAAGAAGAAGCAGCCTTCTCCCATTTTGTTGCTTTCCAGTGACTGGTGAACAAAGGTATACTGCCTCTGACTCTGGAAGTTCCTTATAGCCATTGATGCCCATAATAGGGATGATAAACTTTCACAAATCTGATTCTGTGAAAAGTCCTCAAAAGCTGCCCATTTTAAAGATTATTTACAAAAACATATGTAGAGTTCTTGTGCGGAAAATAGTATTTTCCACTCAGTAAAACGTACAGAGATGTTCTTGTCTGTCCAGAAAACACAAATCTTGCTTAAGAGGATGATACAAGCATATATTTATACACTGATATACCTTCTGTCCTGCAAAGAGGACCTGGACGTAGGGGTCCACCAGGTCTTTGTTCTCCCCAATGAGCGCCTTCTTCACGTTGGCCATGATGCTCGTGTTCATGCGTGGGAGACCCTCCGCCCGATAGATCTTGATATAGAAGCGGGCCCACTGCCTTTCTGGGGGAACTCCGTCTGGGAGAAGCAAGTTCCTGCAAAAGACAAGATACCCCAGAAGTGGAATGAAAACGCGCGAGTGTGTGTATGGACGGATGGTCTTTATTACCTATGTCCACTCTACCCTTGCAAGCAACATCTTCCCCTGAAGGAAGTAATAGTTCCACTATATTCTACGCTGGTCAGGCCTCATCTGGAGTCCTGGGTTCAGTTCTGGGTGCTTAATTTTAAGAAGGAGAGAGACAAGGTGGAGCAAATTCAGAGAAGGGCAACAAGGCTGATTGGAGGGATGGAGAACAAAACCTATGAGGAGAGGTTGAAGGAGCTGGGTGTGTTCAGCCTGGTGAAGAGAAGACAGACAGATGACATGATGGAACTCTTTAAATGTGAGGAAAGGTTGGACAGAACCTGAGTCCAAATAAAATATACATGATGTACCTTCAAATTTGCACCTGGGAGCGACAGTGGATGATGCAATCCCACGTAACACCTGCATGAGTCGTTGGGGTGTGTAACCAGGGCAGGAAAGTTGCATCGTACCTCTAGCAAGGGCTGCTAGAGTTGCACCAGCAATGGCTGTATATAAGGGGGGGTGTTCTAGCCCCCTAAGCCCTCTTGATGTCTGGGGAGTGGCCAGAGGCTATGTTCTGCGTGCTGTTGAATGCTGAAAACTCCGTTGGAGATTTGTATATACTGTATGTATTGTAACTCAAGAGTAAGGCCTCCTGTTGGAAGATAATATTTGCGCAGGGGTATTTTTCCTGGCTTCAAGGTTTTTGCTGCTAACGGTTAACACTCTGCTGAGACACTTCAAGCTGTGTGAGTAAACTCTGCTGTATGGTGATTTTTAAACACTTGACTCTGGCGAACTGCCTTTTTGTCAGAGCGCAGTGCTGGAGGGAAGTGCTATCGGGGGTTTTGTGTAGTGCCCATCATCCACCATCCTTGTGGTATGTTCCAGCTCTAAGATCCTGTGATTCTATGATTTCCCATCCCAATACAATCGAGAAACTCACATTCTAGTAAGCTGACTGATCATATATTGATAATGGTACGACAAGACATCGGATATTAATCATTTTTTCCTTTTCATTACAGTTTGTATGGGAGTGTCAGAGTTTCTTTTGTATTAGTTAGCTTTAGTCAGCTGGTGTAGCTAGGATGTGTTTCTGGTAACAGTAATCTTTTAGTCTTTTGCTATTTAGATTTTGCTATTACATCTTAGGCCATTTCCACCCTACACTGTTATAGTGCTATTATTCCACTTTTGACGTCCTATGGAATCCTATCGGGTTTGCAGTTTAGGGAGTGGCCTTGAGAATTCTCAGCCAGAGAGCTCTTTGGCCTCAGTAAACTACAAACCCCGGAATTCCACAGGACGCTGAAAGTGGAATAATAATAACACTAGAACAGTGTAGTGAGGAAACGGCCTTAGTTCGGTTTAATCTAGTTCAGTTTAGTTTTAGCTTTAGTAATACATGTATATTATCCATGCATAGTTTGTTCCTTTTGCTTTTGTTCCTTTCTTTTCTGTATGTGAGAGCTGATTTGTTTGCACGTTGCATTAAAATTAATAAATAGGAAATACACAAAAAGAAAAACAAAATGAAGGAATTCAGCCCCACCAGCCTGCTGTTCCCTTCCTGCTCCTCCTCCTCCTCACCCCTCAATGTCATCTTCATCTGTCTCATTGGCTTTGTGTGGTGTCTTGATGTTGTCTCCTTTTCCCACCACCGCTATGTCCACCTTCAGGTAGCCCTTCAGTCCAGCCGTGATGTCCTCTGGGTCGGACAAGATGGCCCACTTGTGGTGGAACTGGTGCTCTGTAAGGAGACAAGGAGAGTCATAAAATTATAGAATCATAGAGTTGGAAGAGACCCCAGGGGCCATCCAGTCCAACCCCCTTCTGCCATGCAGGAAAACACATCAAAGCACTCCCGACAGATGGCCATCCAGCCTCTGCTTAAAAACCTCCAAAGAAGGAGACCCCACCACACTCCCAGGCAGCAGATTCCACTGCCGGACATCCCTGACCGTCAGGAAGTTCTTCCTGAGGTTTAGGTGGAATCTCTTCTTCTGTAGTTTGAATCCATTGCTCCTTGTCCTAGTCTCTGGAGCAGTGGAAAACAAGCCCGCTCCCTCCTCGACATGACATCCCCTCAAGTATTTAAACGTGGTTCTCATGTTCCCTCTTAACCTTCTCTTCTGCAGACTAAACATCCCCAGCTCCCTAAGCCGCTCCTCGTAGGGCTTCATGGCTTCCAGGCCCTCCACCATTTTGGTCGCCCTCCTCTGGACACGTTCCAGCTTGTCAATATCCTTCTTGAATTGAGGTGCCCAGAACTGGACATAGTATTCCAAATGAGGTCTAACCAAAGCAGAATAGAGTGGTACTATTACCTCCCTTGATCTAGACACCATGGTCCTATTGATGCAACCAAGAATCACGTTGGCTTTCTTGGTGGCTGCATCACACTGCTGACTCATGTTCCCTCTGTGACCAATGAGCCATTAGTGTCACCGCCAGGCACTAATCTCTGGCATGTGTGAACAGAAGTGGAGAGACTGCCAGAATCCCAAGTTACTTTTTGGGACAGGGGGAACACAAGCTCGCTGGGGGATTCTAGGATTCTGAGCATGGAAATGTTTCTTCTGCGCTACCAAGATTCTCAGGAGAGGCCCTTCTCTCAGCTCCACCACATTGCAAGCACAATTGGTGGGGATGCAAGAGTCTGGAACTCCCTTCCCAGGGAGGCCCAATGAGCCCCTCTTTGTTGTCCTTCTGGTGGCAAGATAAAATCTTTTAATTCAGACAGGCTTCTAAAGCAGACAGCTTTTAAGAAACATGCTGGAGGCAAAGTATTGTTTTAACTGTTGTTTTTAAGAGCTTTTTATTTTTTTGCAATTTCATTTTTACTCCTTACTGAGCTGCCATTATTTTAATACTGTAAATAGTTTAATTTTATTTTAATATTCACTTTTTGTATCTTTTTAATTGCATTATTCCGTTAAATTGTGAGCTGCTTTGCAGTTTTGAGAAGAAAAGTGGTATCATCATCATCATCATCATCATCATCGCCCTACCACCCTGAATGCTCCAATTCATCTAACTTAATCATAGCTTTTCAGTCAAGGGTTTCTTGAATGTCTCCGTTCAGGTCAACTGCCCAGTCCAAGGCTAAATGATCCAACTGGGTTCCATCCTGCAATAACTCACATTGCCCTTTCTGTTCCTTCAGTGTCTCTCCTTTCCCAGCCGGATCCTATGGTCAATTTCTGGTGGAAGTGGTCCACAGAGTCACGCTGGAGGACCTAGAGATTCCTAGAGAAGTGTCCTCTCTAGGACTCTCTATGTTCTCCAGCGCAATTCCATAGAATTGCGCTGCAGGACCTAGAAATTCCTAGAGGGAACATTTTTTTTCCATGGCAGGGGCAAATGCAGTAAGAATTCTTTTAAATAAATAAAATAAAATAACCCATGAATAATCAAATCTATGAATTCTGAACCTGTGAAAGTAGAGGACCAACTGTATTGTATACTATGCAGCTGTCCTTCTTATAACATATCAGAAAATTGATATTTCATAGCCTATAAGCTTAAGTTGGTCTGTGTTCTTTGGGTTTGTTTTCCGCTGTTCCAGAGACTAGGACGAGGAGCAATGGATTCAAGCTGCAGGAAAGGAGATTCCACCTGAACCTCAGGAAGAACTTCCTGACGGTCAGAGCTGTCCGGCAGTGGAATCTGCTGCCTCCATGGAGTGTGGTGGAGTCTCCTTCTTTGGAGGTTTTTAAGCAGAGGCTGGATGACCATCTGTTGGGAATGCTTTGATGGGTGATCCTGCATAGCAGGGGGTTGGACTTGATGGGCCCTGGGGTCTCTTCCAACTCTATGATTCTATGGTTGAGTTGTTCTGTGCATATATACATTTGTACATTCTATTTTACATTTGTATGACTCTGTATTGTAATGCATAGTTGGTTACCAGTCATTTTTAATTTCTCTTGGTTATTCTGTATTCTGTATATTTTTTCACAACATCATTTATTATTATATCCACCTTTTCATTTGATCGTTTGAATCCCTCTCCCTGCTTTCCTGCTATTTCCTAATTGAACTTATTCATGTGTCAGCAAACCACCACAGGACTCCAGTTAACAGGTTCTGGAGCCAAAAATCACCAAAAGCGAAACATGTCCTAGGTGTTGGGAGTTGACCATGCTCCTTCCTCAAGGCAATTTACTTGAATGTTTGCAATGTGCCAGATATCCAGCCACTGCAAGAACCGAAGGTTTTCAACTACACGGATTTGCTTTTAGCACAGAGTGACAACGCACCCTGACTTGTATGTATCTGGAGAGAGGTTGTTTCCCCAGGGAATTTCATGCCTTTTGATTTTTGCACATTTTCATGCCTGAAGACAACAACCTTCTCTGTTAACCTTCAGAGGTCTTTGGAAGGAAACTGCCACGCACAGGTGAACTTTCAGCAACTTCTGCAGTTACTTGCAGGCCAGTAGCCTATCCATACATACTTTGAAGCAAATCCTAGTAGGTTCAATAGTAATTTCTGAAGATTTTAATACTACACATATGTTATATGTATTTTATATGCCCACATTCCTATATCGGGACTCCTACCATGATCTCCAAAGGTCATGATTGTGCCCGTTGATTGTGCTCTGCCACTCTTTGGTGGAACGGCAAATCCCTGTGCCCTCAAACGTGCAACCAAATGTACAATAGACATGCATGGGAATCATATCTATTGTACATGCACAACAGTACTATCCGTGCAATTCTTTTTGTGGAACCCTGAACTGAACGGAACTGGAACAGAGCACTGGAAAGAAACATCCAAATCTTTCCATAGGAAAATTTACACATGTAAGAAACAACTGGATTCCAAACAATGCCTTGGTACCTGCTTGAAGTTTTCCCTTCCACCAATATTATGTCTGTTTTCCACTGGCCTTGGGCCACAAAGAAAAAACTGGTAGTCCTCAGTAGGACTTACTCTCAAGTAAATGCATGTAGGACAATAGCCCTCAAAGTCATCTGTACTTTCAGAAATACAAACAGCATAATTTTTTTTTAAGAAAAGTACCAGCTGAGCCTTCCTTATTCAGAAATCTGAAATCCAAAAAAGCTCCAAAAACTGAAACTTGTTTTTGTCACCATCTTTCTGCTTCCACCTTCAGGGTGGTGGCAGTGATGCTCCTGCTCATTCTTCTCTATGATCTTCAGTCTCTCTCTTTTTTGCCACCGGCTGCCTGCTGCTGCCATTGAGGCGGCGGCCTTGCCTAGTCATCCCTTAGATCTGAGGAGAGCAGTGACGTATTTAAGTCTTTTACTCCAAGTCTCTACCTTCAAGTCTTAAGTCAAGTTTCAAGTCCTTGAAGATACTTTCAAGTCAACTCTCGAGTCTGGGAGCCAACTTTATACCCCAGCCAATATTCCAAAATTTCTGGACAGAGTTGAATAAAGTCAGGTTTAACAATTTAAGCAGAGTCAGCCTTCCACATTTGAAAGTTTGCCATCTGCAGTTTCAGAAGTGGATAACAGGATTCTTCTTACTCCCCCTTCCTGAAGCTGGAGGCTTTTGTGCCAGTGTGGATAAAAGAGTCTGCAGCTTTGGAAATGGGGAACTGGATCCTTCTTATGACCCAATTCCAAAGCTGGAGGATTTTTCAGAAGTGGGGAATAGGATCCTTCTTACTCCCCATTTCTGAAGCCCAAAAGCTTTAGAAGGAAGGATCCTTTTTCTCCTCAAGCCCATTGCCTGACACATTTGCTGTTCCCCTCTGAGAAATGCACCCTGCACTCTGGGGGCAAATCTTGTCTTCTGCTCTTAGGAAAAGTTTTAGGAGGCTCCTCCGATGTGCAGCAGAGAGCAGCTGCTGAGCAGACCTCAAGCCCCTCGCCTAACACGTTTGCTGTTCCCCTCTGAGAAATGCGACCACGCTTTGCGCTTGACACAGGTTGCCATGTGACCAGTTGGCAAAAAGAGATGGAAGCATTCTTCAAAGTCATAGAGTTTCTGGATGAATGTGTTACGTTACTGAGCCAAGGGCAGCAAGTCAGTCGCTAAAAATACACAAGTCTCAAGTTGAGTCGAGTCAGTGCATCATTTATTGCCGAGTCAAGTCCCAGCCAACTCACTGAAATGACTTCAGTCCAACTTGAGTCCAAGTCAGTCAACTCAAGTCTACACCACTGGAGGAGAGCATGGCCACCACCTCAAAGGTGGAAGTGGCTGGCTGGCTGCAAAAAGGGAGAAACCAACTATCTGAGAGACAAACAAGCAGAAGCGGGTGGCTGGTGGTAGAAAGGAGGAGACTGAAGAGCTGTAAAATGGTGGGAGGTGTGGATTTACGGCAGGCACTACACTTGAATTCCCACCAATTCACAGATCCTTAGTCTCTCTCCAGCCTGGCATCTCCTACACAAGACAAGCAGCAAACAGGTGATCCTGGATTTCAAAATCTGAAAAAAAAAAAACTAGAAGTACAGAACAGGTCTGGTCCCAAGCATTTTGGATAAGGGAGGCTCAACCTGTATTAAGCTTTCAGATAAAACACAGTTGATGTCAGTGGAAGCTGGAAACTCCACGCCAGTGTGTATAAAGAATTCACTCCTGGCTTCAGCTCAGACTTTCAAGAAGTTTCCCAAGGTGCTGGACATATTTGGAGGACAGACCCCAGCAATACTATCTTCAACATTCAGATTAAAATCCAGGGTGGAGTCACTGCCCCTGCTGGCATGAGAGCCACCAGCCCCCAATGGTTTATCCTGACAGAAGTGAGGCATAGGGATGTTGGAAAAGGTTAATAAAATACTTATGATGTGCATGTGGAAAGCACCTGGGGCAATGACTGCGCATGTCATGAGGTAAAGCTGACTCACAGTGTAATGTAACCAGGACAAGGGGTTACATCAGCCATGGTACATGCAATCCCGGCTGCGGTTACATCAGTTAGTTACATCATCTGTGTATATAAGGAGATGGGATCTGGCCAACATTTCTCTCGGTCTGCCTGATTGTTGGCCGGAGGCTTTGCCAGAGCATATCTCCCCTTGATGTGTTGATGATGGAACGCTGAATCTCTTTTGGAGGATCTGCGAATCCTGTACATATGTATATATTGGAACAGAAGATTAAAAGCCTCCAGTTATCCTTGGAAGACAACACTGTGTGATAGCGTTCCTTAGTGGGTTAGTTTTGGGGTCAGAGCAGTGCTGCATATCATACTCTGCTGCACACGCTTTTGTTGCTGTGTTTATCAACTCTGCTTTACGTGTTTTGTTTTGCACTTGACTCCGAGCCACGTTTGGTCAGAGCTCAGTGGAGTGAGGGAAGATTTACTGCGATTTGCATAAATCCATCCACAATCCCTCCACAAGGGAGTCTTTGGGCGGGAAGCTCTTGCGTCCCTCCTTCTAACAGCGTAGCTGCCAAAAGCACGTCAGATATTTTGATCCCACTTTGATTCTGAATGCTGTTGCCCCATCAAGTCCACCTTCCAACCCTTTCCCTTCATTTGTCCATTCTGCTACTCACCTGGTTGGCTGTAAACAGTTCCAACATCCATTTTGAAAGAGCCCACCAGAGTTCCGCTGCGGAGGAGGTTCTTGGAGTGAATCACCTGGGGGAAAGAAAAGGTAGAATGGATCAAGCAGAAAACAATAATGACGACGATGATGATACACGTTAAGTATCCCTTATCTGAAATGCTTGCAACCAGAAGTATTTCAGATTTTGGATTTTTTTCCAGATTTTGGAATACTGTATTTGCATGTACATAAAACACAGTAATACACAGGAGAGCTCTGAGGAGTCCATGAATGAACGAGCAGAGGCACCACAGCTACTATGCTTGTGTTCTCCATTTCACAGATCCTTGCATCTCTCTCCAGCCTCCCGTCTCGTCATATACAATAATAATTTTGTATATTTTATAGTAATTTTGCATAAAATTTTTGTACACTAATTTTTGCATAAATTATCTAATATTTATTAATTTTGCACACACGTACAAACAAACGGATTCACAAGTACAGGAAAAAAAATACAACAAAGTAACCATAAACAATGTTGTATATAACTAAACCTCAACCTAAACTAAGGGCCTTTTCCACTCTACACTGTTATTCTTCTACTTGCAACCTCTTGTGGAATGCTGGGGTTTGTAGTTTAGGGAGAAGCATTTAGAATTCTCCGCCAGAGAGCTCTTTGGCCTCAGTAAACTACAAACCCCAGAATTCCCAAGGGGGTTGAAAGTATAATAATAGCACCATAACCATGGAGGGCAGAAAGGCTCTAAACTAAACTAAACTAATCTAAATTAAGACTAAGGCATAATAAATAGCAGGACTCATTACTAAAGGACTAATTTGTTACACACTGGAGAGAGTACAGTCCTCCCTCCACATTTGCAGCTAAAAATCTACTATACATATTTAAGAAAGACAGGACAACATATATAGTAATAATTTTCTTTTAAAAAAGAATACTCTGGCTGAGACAGAGAAGCCCAGTGTGCGCCTTGCTCACCGATAATTTGATGATTTTGTCAAACATGACGTCTGGCGGAACGTGGAAGTCAAAGACAAAGTACTAGAAAGGAAAGAAAGAAGAATGACCAAAAAAAGGTTGACGGGCATCAAACACTGTAATAAAGGAAATTATAAAAACACCAATGGATATGTTTGTGGGTCTGCCTTCTCCAACCCAGCTCTCCTCCAAAATAGTCATACTATAACTCCCATCATCTGACAGTCATGCTGGCCAGAGATTACGGGAGTTGTAATCCAACATATCTGAAGGGCAGCCATTTAGAGGCAAGCTGTTATCAATATTCTACATTCTTTAAGGCAGAAAACGGTGGAGAAAGTTCACTTCTTCCTCACAAGGCAACAGGTGAACCTTTACAAGAAAACCCCCTTGAATTTAAGAGGAATTTTTTTTCAGCTAACGGTTGTCTTTCACAATGCAAAAACATGAAATGTTAAGGATTTGTTTGACAGCCCAATACCAAAAGTTGAATATCCTTATTCGGCTTTTTGCATGTCTCTGCATCCAAAAAGTTTCCTATCACTTTTACGCTCATGGCTTCACCCTACAAAGTCCTGGGATTTGTAGTCTGGTGAGGTGCTTAGTTCAGGTTTAGCTTAGTGAGGTGCTTAGTTCCCCTCTTGGGGAACTCCAGCGCCTGTCTGCAGAGGATTCCAAGTCAGCAAACTACAAATCCCATAATTGCCAAGGATGGGCTATAGCAGTTAAAGTGGGATTGAACTGCTATAATTTTGCAATACATTCTTAAACTAATGAGAATACTGTTACAGGCCAGATGTATTCTATTGTCAGCTTTTCAGCCTGGGATTGTATCTTTAAAAGAACCGAATTTAGCCTAATATCCCCTATAGAGTGCAAGATACAGCATAGGATTTAATTCAAGCCGCTTAGCTTGACTGAAGACTGGCTTCAGGGTCAATTTCAGTCTGGGAAAAATGCCAGAGACACAGGTACGTAAGTGAGATAAGGAAAACGCCTGTACTTAAGAGCTGAAGGCAGCAGCAGATTTGTGAGTGAAGATAAACCTCCATAGGTACCCCGATGGGTCAGCTTGTAATGACTCCGACCATCAGATAAGTTGTGAGTCCTTCGGTTCAATTACTGAAATGATTAACTGCGTGGGCATCAGCAGAGAATAAAACTGCTAAGATAAAGCCCCCAAATCAGACTGCTTTTGGCAGTTTCTTTCTGTTCAATAACAGCCAGTACTGTTCCTAATGAACTAACAGACTGACAACTGTCCAGAAATGCTAAAATGCTGATTTATCCTGATACTGGTAAGGCTACACTAGGAATAGATTGTTTATATAGTACTGGATGATGCTAAAGGCTGCATTAACACTTTAGAGGCGTCGTGTTCTTCCGCGTGTTAATTATTACAAGGCCTGTTAGCGAGCTGGATAGAGAGATAAAGTCCCTATGCAATGTTCTTACGAAAGCATAAGATCGTGATGGCCATATAATGGAATGTTTTCTCCTGAAAAGGTCTTCCATGTAACGTAACATAATGAGGCCAAGCACCCAGACATTGTCTTTTCTGTGTTTCTCCCTCAGGTGAATGCTATGTGTATATACCTATGATTGCTTATAACAAATAGCCTGAAAAAGTACCAAAGAGATTGCTCATTTCCCATATAAACCTCCCGAAGTTCCAATGCTTAAAAATGAAACATCCAAAATCCACAAAACAGTGAACCCTTTATCGGGCCAACCAAAAATGCAGAAAATACATTATCATTCCCAGTAGTTAAGAATGCTTAAGTGGACATAGAGAAATGTAGGGTCCTGCACGTGGGCAGAAAAAATGAAAGTCACAAGTATAGGATGGGGGACACGTGGCTGGATAGCAATACGTGTGAAAAGCATCTAGGAGTCTTGGTAGATCACAAGCTGAACATGAGTCAGCAGTGTGACGCGGCAGCCAAGAAAGCCAATGCGACTCTTGGTTGCATCAAGAGGAGTATGCTGTCCAGATCGAGGGAGGTAATAGTACCACTCTATTCCGTATTGGTTAGGTCTCATTTGGAATCCTGCGTCCAGTTCTGGGCACCTCAGTTCAAGAAGGTTGTCGACAAGCTGGAGCGTGTCCAGAGGAGGGCGACCAAAATTGTGAAGGGTCTGGAAGCCCTATGAGGAGAGGCTTAGGGGAGCCGGGTATGTTTAGTCTGCAGAAGAGGGGACATGATAGCCATGTTTAAATATTTGAAGGGATGCCACGTAGAGGAGGGAGAGGGCTTGTTTTCTGCCGCTCCAGAGACCAGGACAAGGAACAATGGATTCAAGCTGCAGGAAAGGAGATTCCACCTGAACCTCAGGAAGAACTTCCTGACGGTCAGGGCTGTCCGGCAGTGGAATCTGCTGCCTCGGAGTGTGGTGGGGTCTCCTCCTTCTTTGGAGGTTTCTAAGGAGCGGCTGGATGGCCATCTGTCGGGAGTGCTTTGAGGGTGTTCCTCCATGGCAGGGGGTTGGACTGGATGGCCCCTGGGGTCTCTTCCAACTCTACGATTCTAGGATTCTAGGATTCTATGAGTCACGGTTAACTCTGACTACTTGGCTTAACCACCCATCACAAACTGGGTACGCAGCTGTCCAGAATGTGCTGCAGGTGACCCCAGACAGAATCCAGGCTTAGGCCTTTTCCGCACTATGGCTGCATCCCAGCATGGGGACGTGTTGGAGCCGGTCTGTGACATGTGCTACCACACGATGTTGTTGCGGTCCCACTCCTGTCGCATCCCCAGCCACCGCGGTTGTGCGTCATACCGTTACTGGAAAAAAAATGTTGTGACAGGCCTCTTTCACACAACCATCGCATCCGCTGGGGCTGTGCAGTGGCACCATCGAGGTGTTTAATGCAGCCCAGGAAGAGGCCGGCTGCACTGTGGAAGGAAGGAGCGTGTCCTGAATGCTGACCCTCCGCTGGTAGCCAGCTGGGTGTGGAGGGGAGCATTCGGGACATGCTCCCATCCTGGCAAAGGCCCTGCTGGCATGACACCAGGACACCACAGGATGCAGGTAAGATGAGGAAAGATGAGGAAAGGGCCTTACCTGACAAACCTTACCTGTTTGCAAGGGTCCTCAATCCCTCCATCTAAGAGAGAAGGGTGGGGAACCATGCCTTTTTCAGTATCCGTGATCCTTCTTGGAACCATGAGGTGAAGCATCTAACACCCCTTTTGCATGCTCATTTCATGCCATTTTTCAAACGGAAGCTGCCACGATTTCATCCACGCGATTGCTCCATGCTGAAAGAGACAGGTGATGTAGCAACCCATAGATTCCTAGAGCTGGAAGAGACTGCAAGGGCCCCCCACTCCAACCCCCTTCTGCTGCGCAAGAATACACCATCAAAGCCCTCCCTTTGACAGATGGCCACTCAGCCTCTGCTTAGAAACCTCCAAAGAAGCTGCATGGCCACCCATCAGGAGGGCTTTGATGTTTTCTTGCATGGTAGAATGGGGTTGGACCGGGTGACTCCTGGGGTCTCTTCCACTTCTAGGATTCTATAAGTTGCTATGCCACCTGTCTGTTTTGGCATGGAGTAATCAGCTGAACTTGGGAAAATGTCTTTTTTAAAGCCATTTCTGCACTAGACCATTATAGCGCTATGATTCCACTTGCAACATCCTATGGAATCCTGGGGTTTGCAGTTTCGGGAGGGGCCGGCCGGCCCCTCCCGAAACTGCAAACCCCAGGATTCCATAGGATGTTGCAAGTGGAATCATAGCGCTATAACGGTCTAGTGCAGAAATGGCCTAAGAATACAGCTTGTACCAGCCATGCGGTTGGGGATTCTGGCTGTTGTCATCCAAAATGGAGCCTTTTTTTCCTCGTTCTGCATGCAACCCCCTCACAAAACAAAGATAAAACCTTCTTCAAAGAAAGGTTCTTTCTCCCAACTTCCTGGACTTCTGAGAACCAGGGTCACCCCAAGGAGGAACTGATAAGCCAGGGGGGTACGGTGGTGGGTCTCACCTCATTATAGTAGGGGCAGTTGGTCGATTCCTTCATAGACGTGTATTTCTTCTCTTCTCCCACTTCCACGCACACCACGGGATCCATGTTCAGTCCCACCAGTTGCCGCGCCTCAACGATCGTGATGCTGACCTGCCGAGCAAGAAGATGTCACAGTCCAGTCAGTGCGCCCAAACATGTGTAGCTGTACCCTTGACTGGTACTCTGGATTGAAGAAAATTCTTCTAACATTATCATCGTTATACTTATATTCCATTTTTCCCCCAAAACTGGGACTCAAAGCAGCTCACAATTTAAAAGAACAATATAAATTAAAACATACAAAAAGGGAACGTTAAAATAACACCGAGCTAATTACAGTATTAAAACAACGGAGGAACAAAAATGCAATTAAAAAAAGATGAAAAGCCCCTATAGACAACCGTTAAAACAAGCCAGCACCCCCTAGCCCATTCTTTAAAAACTTTCTGTAATAAAATGCCTGCCTGACGCCATTTCCGCACGAGACTGTTATAGCGCTATGATTCCACTTTCAACATCCCAAGGAATCCTGGGGTTTGCAATGTAGGGAAGGGCTGGCCGGCTCCCTGCCCTAAACTGCAAACCCCAGGATTCCATAGGATGTTGAAAGTAGAATGATAGCGCTATAACCATCTAGTGCGGAAATGGCCTGAATAAAAAGGTTTTAGCCTGCCATTGGAAGGACAGCAAGGAGGGGGCCGTTCTGGCACCCCTGGGGAAGGAATTCCAGAGCCTGGGGGCCGCCGCCGAGAAGACCCTACTTGTATCCCCACCAGCCGTGCTTGTGATGGTGGTGAGACTGAGAGAAGAGCCTCTCTTGAGGTTCTCAGAGCCTGGGCTGGCTCTTGCACCTGAGTACACATCAGGAGCGAAAGCAGGTACGCAGATTCCCACAAACGTTCTCACGGGTGAACAGACCATCCAAGCACATGCATAGTCAGCCCTCGACATTTGCAGGTTTGACTTTCCTGGATGTGATTGTTTGTGAGTTTCTTCAATCCCTGCTTCTCTTCTGGGGAAACCCTCCATTTCGGTGGCTCCGACCAAGCCACACAGCCCTTTTAAAACCTGCCTCTGGTCCTCCTCCTCCTCCATCAGCCACTGCTTGGCCAGCTAAAGATGGTTCACAAGCTGCTTTTCACAAACCCTCACGTGATTGCCCCCAAACACACCCAAGGAAGGAGATGTGTGAGAGAAAGGAAGCATAGGGCCACCATGCCAACTCACCCCCATTCCTCTCCTTTCCCTGGCCTGGGTCATTTCTGCACGAGACTGTTATAGCGCTATTATTCCACTTGCAACATCCTCTGGAATCCTGGGGTTTGCAGTTTCGGGAGGGGCCGGCCGGCCCCTCCCGAAACTGCAAACCCCAGGATTCCAGAGGATGTTGCAAGTGGAATAATAGCGCTATAACAGTCTAGTGTGGAAACGGCCCTGGTTTGGACACTGGGTGACGACTTTCCCCACCATGCCTCATCCTCCTTCCTCCAGACCCACACGCACATTTTGATATTTGAATTTTTTTTTTTTTACTAGAGAGCATGCCTGCTCTCTTGTGTATCACCTCTCTGTTCCTTTCTTGGATCTACGTATTGTTATTGTTACTGTTGTTGCTGTTGTGTGCACTGAAATCATTCCACTCCAGCCTTTTTGCCTTTTTTGCTTCCTTTCCTGCTTGCCAAAGTCACTCCTCTCTTCTTCCAAAAGTGAGTTAGCCTTTATGGCTCCTTTTACCCAGGAAGGGAGCATCCACGAGGGTCTTGCCTCAGGACAGCCTACATCCGTACGTGGCAACCGGCTTTTAGGGGCTCTTCTACTGAAATCCGGGTCATCGTCTTTTGTCTAATCTCCTTTCCTATCCCAGGATGGGATATCCTGAAACAATAAATATAACTACCACAAGCTCATATTGCACTGGCTACACTGCATTCTGCTCCACAAGAGACATCAATTATGCCTACAATTTCTTTCTGCTGCATTCTTCAGGTGTACATCAGAAATTCATTGTGGCGGCAGAAAGAGGTATTATAAAATAAAGAGGGCATTTGGAAGGACTCTCCAACTCAAAGAGAACAAAAGGAAAGATGGAAGAATCCAACCTGATAATCCATTGGTCGTCCAGCACTGGGCTCCATTTTGATATCAGGCTTTGACCTTGAGGAAGCAACAACAAAAATATTGAAAACAACAACAAAGAAAGTGTTCAACCGATACATTGCCATGCAAAGTGGGTCAGCACTAGGATAACCAGACTGTAGCTGGGGTTGAGCATCAGAATTCTGTATTTGGATTTGACATAGCTTTGAGTCAAGAGTCTTTCCACACTAGACTGTTATAGCGCTATGATTCCACTTTCAACATCCTCTGGAATCCTGGGGTTTGCAGTTTCAGGAGGGGCCGGCCGGCCCCTCCCGAAACTGCAAACTCCAGGATTCCAGAGGATGTTGAAAGTGGAATCATAGCGCTATAACAGTCTAGTGCGGAAATGCCGACAGTATCATAGCATCCTGGAGTTGGAAGAATCCAGTCCAATCTCACACGCAGGAAGACACCATTAAAGCCCTCCTTTTGTCAGATGGCCAGCCAGCCGCTCTTTAAAACCCCCGAAGAAGGAGACTCCACTATCAAGAGCCTATTTTATTCTCACCTCAAGAAGGACTATTTTTAAAAGCGTTCTTCCTGGAAGGCAAGATTACAGTATATTACAATATATTCGGTACTGCAGCCACAACATTGTGAGTTCGATTCTTCAGGGCTCCAGGTTGACTCAGCCTTTCCTCCTTTCGTAAGTCGGTAAAGCGAGTGCCCAGCTCGTTGGCGGCAATTAGCAAAAACACATCGTAAACCGCTTAAGGAGTGCTTAGTACTGATAAGCGGTACAGAAATGTAGCTGCTATTGCTAGCTGCTATTGCTATTTTCCCCACATATTTAATCAATGGCTTTCCTCCCCTCCTCCATATGCAAAGAGAATTCTTTTGTGCACGATCCAGTGGGCCACATAGCACAAAAGTTTGGCATGCATCAACTGGGCTACACAAACCCTGTGCAACCAATTCACAACTGAATGTTCTGTCTCCACTTCTGGGCACCACAGTTCAGGAAGGATATGGACAAGCTGGAACATGCCCAGAGGAGGGGGAACCAAAATGGTAAAAGGCCTGGAAACCATTAAGCACTAGAAGGAGCGGCTTAGGGAGTTTGGCATGTTTAGCCTGAGAAAGAGAAGGCTAAGAGGGGACATGACAGCCACGTGTAAATATTTGAAGAGATGTCATATGGAGGATGGAGCAAGCCTGTTTTCTGCTGCTCCAGAAACTAGGACAGAGAGCAATGGCTTCAACCTTCGGGAAGAGCGATTCCATGTATACATGAGGAAGAACTTCCTGATGGTAAGAGCAGTTTGAGAGTGGAACATGCTGCTGCCTCAGTGGAGTATGGTAGGGTCTCTTCCTTCTTTGGAGGTTTTGAAACAGAGACTGGATGGCCATCTGTCAAAGGGAGTGTTTGGACGGTGTCTTCCTGCCTGGCAGAAGGGGGGCGGGCTGGATGGCCCTTGGGGTCTCTGCCAATGCTAGGATCCTATGATTCTAGGATTCTTCTGCAACCTTGAAATGGGTGCAAATTTTCTGCATCAGACAAAAAGCCAAGATCAGCTAGGAATGCTCTCTTGGACATACCATCCATGCATCCATTCTTTTCTGTCCACTGATATAGAAGAAAAATGGGATTTGTACATGGAGAATCTGGTTCGGAAATGGACTTCCGCTCAGGTGCTATTTTGCAGGGCTCCTCACCTCTTATTGGACACATTGGTGGTGACAGCTGTGACTGAAGCCAAGGAGATGGTGTCCGGGTCCAGGCCGCCTCCGAGCCGCATGGCTTTGCGGTCCAGGTCTTCTGCTTCTAGGACGGCTGGCTCATCTGGAAGGGGAGAGAAAGACAAATGCATATTTCACAGAAGGTTTTTAAAAAACAGGCTGGGCTGCTGTATTATTTTGAGTGTTGTTTTTAAACGTTTTCATCTTTTTAAATTGCATTTTTTATTCTTTATTGAGCTGTCATTGTTTTAATTCTCTAAATAGTTTGATTCTGACGTAATATTCACTTTTTGCATGTTTTTAATTTTTTAATTGTGACCCATTTTGTGTCCCAGTTTTGGGAAACTATTGGGAAATACATAAATATAAGAAGAAGAAGAAGTATGCAGTTGAGATAATGTTTAACTGAATGGAGACTCGAAAACACAGAAGGAGGAGGAGAAAGAAAAGAAGGAAGAGAAAGAGGAAACCAAAGGTGAAGAAGATGGAGAAGGAAGAAGAAAATTTGCACAAGAGCAGTTTGACAGTGGAATCCACCGCTGCATAACAGGGCATGGTGGTGTCTCTTTCTTTGGAAGTTTTCCAACAGAGGCTGGAGGGCCATCTCTCAAAGGGAACAATGCTTTGATGGGGAGAGAAGTGAAATCTATTTTAGCTTCTGCACTGGGTATACAGTATTAATAACATGTATTAGAAGCATATATATATTAGCTCATATGTATAACACATATTTTAGCTATATTTACACCTATATTTCAGTATATTTTATATTTGAGCTTCTGTAATACGCTAAGTCTAAGAAAACAGCTTCCTAAAATTGGCAGCTGAAAAGAAGAGGGGCCTCCGAGACCTTGGATCTTTAGGGTGGCTGCTGTGCTTCCGAGAACAACACACCAGACAGGACAAGGCCGTCCGTAAGGAGCAAACTGGTTGATAAGGAATACAAGAAAAAAGGTTGGCGTTGTTTAGAAGTCGGGGTGGTTAGAAACTGTTAGGGTGGTTACACCAAGGGGCATTTTGCAACTGCTAATGAGAATTAAGGATACGCGAGGGAAATGCATGATCAGTGCGTGATCACTCATACTGTAAATATGGGGAAGGGGAAATGTAACTTCGTAGGCGATCCTGAGAGGCGGTAACCTTTGGGGTCCTATCCAATGGGACCCCAGGGGAGGGAAAACCTGCGATGGATACAGGGGATAAAATATGAGGTACTCAATACTGGGGTGTGTCCTTCTCTCTGGGGAGCACCCGGTTCTGCAGAAACGTACTTTTAATAAACATTAATGCTTCAGCCGATCCCATGCTAAATTGTTTTGTGAGTCTTTTCAGCTATTTCTCACAACGGTGTCTTCCCGCACGGCAAAAGGGGGTTGGACTGGATGGCCCCTGGGCTAAGGATTCTATGATTCTACGATTCAACAGATAAATTTCCATTGTCCCCATTGCTGCTTCTCCACGTTTGAGAGAGCCTCACCTGCTGAATTCCAGCCTGTCCCTCAGCCTTGATGGACCCAGTGCACCAGCAAGAAGTAAAAGGCGACAATCCCACTTTCCCGGCAGATTTTGATAATGGGTGGGCTGTTGATTTCTGGCATGATGCTTCACGATCCAAGGAACTTATAGACCGTACGTCCTCCACCTTATTTTAAATATTTGTAAGGACGCCATACAGAGGATGGGGACAATCTTGTTTTCTGCTACTCTAGAGACTAGGACTTGGAACAAAAGCTTCAAACTATAGGAAAAGAGATTCTGCCTAAGCCTTAGGAAGGTTTAACAGTGGAATACGAGGCTGCCTGGGAGTGTGGTAGCGTCTTCGTCTTTGGAGGTTTTTAAAGAGAGGCTGGATGGCCATTTGTCAAAGGGAATGCTTCGATTGTGTCTTCCTGCGTGATAGGATGAGCTGGTCCTTGGGGTCTCTTCCACCTCTCAGATTCTAGGAAAGCAGGGCTGACACAAGGTATGCACCTAAACATATATTTACCTTGTTTCCGGTGATGGTCGTCTTTGGGGTGACGTGCTTTGCCCAGCTTCATGGCTGAAAAGACTCCTTTCCCAGCTCTGTAAGAAGAACAGGTGCATTGCATTATCTGTTGCTTTACAGCATAAGGGAAAGAAAAGTTAGACCGCTATTCCAAGAGCTGGTGATCCAAACTCTGAAAGGGGAGAGAAGCAAAGAGTAGGAACGCAGAAGGAAGGATAGCAAGAAGTAACAAAAGAGCAAATGCCGCCGCATATACTTAAACTTGGTTTTTATTATTATTAGTAAAATGGTCAAAAACAGGGGCTCCTGCCAAAGAGGTACAATTTAAAATATATGTGTATACGCCCACACAGGGGATAGAATAACAGAATTATAGAATTGTAAGGTTGGAAGAGACCACAAAGGCCATCCGGTCCAACTCTCTGCCATAGGATAACAAAACTGTACCACACAATTGTAAAAGAGATTATTCAGATAAAATAAAATAAAATAAAATACAATGTAATATGAAGCAAACTGACAAATATATGTAGTCAAATTGTACAAGATGAAAAAACAATATTGAACTAAAATTCCAATAGCATTGGAAAATAAAGTTTTTAACTGAGATTTTAAAAATAACAAGGGAAGGAACAGTCCACAAACGGTGAAGGAGGCAATTCCAAGAATTTGGAGCAGTATGTGAGAAAGAGCGAAGCTGAGCCAAGGAAGAGGAAGCCCTTCGTCGGGTGAGGAGCCAAGAGTTCCTACAACGCCGATCCCAAGCAGGCTGCTGCAAAGAAATAAGGGCTGAAAGGTATGGAGGTGAGGAGCTAAGCTGTGTTGGGCTTTCACTGTTAAAATAAGAAGCTTGTAATCAATCCTAGGAGGAATGGGTAACCAATGAAGAGATATCAAAAGTGGGGTAAGATGATCAAAAGGACAAGCCAAAAAAATAATCTTAGCAGCAAAATGTTGAATGCAAACCAGAGGACTAAGGTGAGCTAATGGAAGCCCAACCAAAGAAGATTACAATAATCAAGACAGGAAATGACAAATGGGTTGTGGCTGGAGATATAGACTGGGAGTGTGTCTACACTGCACTTTTTAACAGTTTGATTCCACTTTAATTGTCACAACTTTTATGAAACCCTGGGATTTGTGGTTTGGGGAGGGGTATTAAGAAGTTTCCGATAGACATCTCTAGTACAGCCGTGCTGAACCCCTGGTACTCCAGATGTTTGGGAATTCTTGAGCAATTCCTATGCGGATTGAGACTTCTGGGAGTAGAAGTCCAAAATGTTTGGGTCAGAGTTTCAGAATGACTGCCTAATCCACTATTACGAGGTCCTTTCACCCTCCACAATTTTACCGCTATTATTCCATTTTAACTGCTATGCATCCTATTGAATTCTGAGGTTTGCAGTTTGGTGGGGCACCCGAGCGCTCTGCCAGAGAATTTTAAACACTCCTCCTTATACTATAAATCCCAGAATTAAACGGAATGGTGCCACGGCAGTTAAAGCAGAATCATAGAGTTATAACTGTACCACGTGACAGGTCTGCTGAACTACAGCACTAGAAGAGCTCTCCAGCAGCGAATGCCAAATATATCACCATCAAACTACAAATCCCAGGATGCCAGAGAATGGTGCCATGACTGTATTTGTACTACAATATGATGCCACTTTACGGTGATGGTGCCACCTCACAGCATCTGTGACCACCCATTAATTTCATTACAGGGGAAAATGCACAATATCGAGCCCAAAGGAAGTGCCTGTCGGGTAGCCCTCCATATTTCAGTATGGGACATGTAGTAGGAGTTAATTCGCTGCTTGCTTGTGGCCAAGGATGGGAACCGAGACCGTTAGGTAAACAGAGCTAGGCATGCAGCACTGATAAGAACCACCAGCCGAAGCCGGCCCTTCGAGGTCTCTTGCTGTGGGAAGGGAACCTTTTGCTTCTAATGTTTGGATCAGTTCGCTCACCGAAGTCCCGTACGACGCATCACACTCCTAATAAATAGTGTATTAGCACCGTTACGTGTGTGTGTGTGTGATTTGGGTTCCTGACAGCGCCAGTCCACAGGGACATGTCTTTGTATTATGAAGGCCCACAATACACGGCTGCGAAAGGATTCCACTCCCAATGGCTGAAAGACCTGAGAGCTCCAAAGGATCACATACTGCACCCATTTTGTCCTTCTGGAGATGCACCTTGGAGTAGAGCCCCCTCCCAATTATGGAGCCTATCTAAGCGTTTTCTTGGTAAGGTTTATTCAGAGATGGTTTACCATTGCCTTCCTCAGAATACAACCGAAAGCACCTGGTAGTCCCTGGTTGTCTTCCTTCTAATGAACTCTCCCTAGAAGCCGAAATGACCGAACGGAGCCTTTCGTACTTTGGGCCCATCACGAGAAAATGAGACTCACTGGAAAAAATGACAATGCTCGGTAAAGCGAGAGGCAGTAGGAAAAGCAGAAGACCGCACTGTGGTGGATAAGAGTCGGTCAAAGGAGCCCGGCCTGCCCGAGTCTGTTGATGACAGGGTGACTTCCAGGCTTCTCTTTCATAGGGTCGCCATTAAGTCAAAGCCAACTTGGGCAAATCGCAATAACAATTGCCTTCTGAGTACAAACCACACTTAGCTTCCGAGATCAGACGGTGCACTCCTTAGCCACCAACAAATCTTTCCTCCTTCAGACAGCTTGGTCTCTTCTCCATCATCCTCCCATCTGTTTTGGAGTGGTGCCCCTGGTCTGACACATCATCCTATCGGGGGGCCCCAACAGGGTGTACAGTCTAATCCCTCTGTGTGCGTGTGTGTGTGTGTGTGTGTGTGTGTGTGTGTGTGTGCCTACAAGTCACCTGTTGCCTTCTGGTGACTCCATGAATTTCCTAGGGGTTCTTCTAGGCAAGGAAACCTCATAGGCGGTTTTGCCAGCTCCTTCCTTCAACATATAACCTGCAGCCCCTAGGATTTGTTGGTGGTCTCCCATCCCACTACTAACCAGGGCTGCTCATGCTTGGCTTCCAAGATCAGACAAGATCTGGTGCCTTTGGTATATTTAGGCTCTTTAATTGCTTATAGGCAGGAAAACAGTAGGCTCACTAGATGCCCCTGAAGTATAAATTCCATCAGTCCCAGTCAATACGGCCAAGGGTAAGGGAACATGGAAGCTGAAGTCCAACAAGATCAGGAGGGCCACCGATTGCCCACTCTTGCCTCAGACCATAACGAAAGAGGACCACAGCCCATCAGCCTTCCAGCAACCCACAGGGCCTTCTCAGCAGCCGCCCCTTGGCTCTGGAACTTCTTTGCCGGGGAGGCTCAAATGGCCCCTTGCTTGCTGCCCTTCCACAGCAGGCTTTTATATTCATACAGGCCTTTGAATTCTTCATATCTTCATAGAGAGGGCTTTCCATAGGACGGTGCACCATTTTTAACTGCACTGTACTGTTTTTGGGGGAAACTGGCTGAAGAAGCAATGCAGTGGCCGTAGCCCCAGGAAACAAAATTCCCAAAAATACTATGAATCCTAGAATCATAGAGGTAAAAGCCCGCCCCCCATGCCGTAAGTCCAACCTTTCTGCTCAATGCAGTATCTCCAGCCTGGGCATCCCCAGTAGGTAGATGGCTGTCCAGCATCTTCTCGTGGAAGACCTCACCGCTTCTCCAGGCAATCGGTTCTATTGCTGAATGGCTCTCACTGTCAAGAGGTTTCCTTCTAATATTCAGTTGAAATCTCTCCTCCTGTAACTTCTAACCCTTAGATGGCAGCAAAAAGTGCATGGGGGGGGGCGAAGGGGGTGTGGCTACAGTGCGTGGGGCTTGGCTACGATGCGCGCGGGTCGGGCTACGGTATGTGGGGCAGGGCTACAGCATGTGGAAGAGGGGCTATGGTACATGGGGGTGTGGTTCAGTGCACGGGATGTGGCTACGACCGATGGGGTAGGGTTATGGCACACGGGGGAGGGCAAGCAAGGAGCCGGAACACCCCCCAAAAATTGCCTCCGGAGGCAAACCGCCCCCATTACCCCACTGTCTCTATGCAGCTGCCCTTACACTTGGTCTTATCCTCTGGGGCAGCAGAGAACAGGCCTGCCTCCTTCTCTTCATGGCAGCTCTTGGGGTGTTTAAAGAGTTCCATCCTGTCACCCCTCAGTCTTTTCAACAGAGAGAAATGTAGGTCCTGCATTTGGGCAGAAAAAATGAAAGTCACAAGTATAGGATGGGGGACATGTGGCTGGATAGCAGTACGTGTGAAAAGGATCTCGGAGTCTCGGTAGATCAGAAGCTGAACATGAGTCAGCAGTGTGACGCGGCAGCCAAGAAAGCCAACGCGATTCTTGGTTGCATCAATAGGAGTATGGTGTCTGGATCGAGGGAGGGAATGCTCCCACTCTATTCTGCATTGGTGAGGCCTCATTTGGAATCCAGTGTCCAGTTCTGGGCACCTCAGTTCACGAAGGATGTCAACAAGGTGGAGCGTGTCCAGAGGAGGGCAGCCAAAATGGTGGAGGGTCTGGAAGCCCTGAAGCCCTATGAAGAACGGCTTAGGGGGCTGGGGATGTTTAGTCTGCAGAAGAGAAGGCTAAGAGGGGACATGATAGCCATGCTTAAATATTTGAAGGGATTTCATGTTGAGGAGGGAGCGGACTTGTTCTCTGCTGCTCCAGAGACCAAGACAAGGAGCAATGGATTCAAGCTGCAGGAAAGGAGATTCCACTTGAACCTCAGGAAGAACTTCCTGAAGGTCAGAGCTGTCCGGCAGTGGAATCTGCTGCCTCCACGGAGTGTGGTGGAGTCTCCTCCTTTGGAGGTTTTTAAGGAGAGGCTGGATGGCCATCTGTCCTGAATGCTTTGATGGGTGTTCCTGCACAGCAGGGGGTTGGACTCGATGGCCCCGGGGTCTCTTCCAACTCTAGGATTCTAGGATTCTATGATTCTCTTCACCAGCCTGAATATGCACAGATCTTCAACCTCTCCTCATAGGTTTTGTACTCCATCTCTCTTACTGTCCTCATTGCCCTTTGCTGAACCTGCTACAACTTCTCTACATCCTTCTTCAAATGAGGCGCCCAGAATTAAATGCAGTGCTCCAGGTGAGGCCTGACGAGCACAGAATCTAAGGGGACTATTACTTCCCTCAGCTTGGAAACTGTGCTTCTATTAATGCAAGCTCAGTTCATGTTTGCCTTCTTTGCCGCAGCATCACACTGCTGTGTCTCGTTCCTTCTGGCAAAATTTTACCGACCTATTTTAGATTATAACTAAACTGTAACCTAAACTGAAAAGAATTAAAGGAATATTTGGCTTAAAAGCCAGCCTATTTCATCCTGTACAGGCATAAATTTCAAACACACTGAAGACATCTTAAAAGTGGTTACACATAGATTTTGCTTGGCAGAAGAATGCAATGAAAAATGATCATATTTTGTAAAATGCTCTAAATGCACTCTACGTCCTGCTTTGAAAACATCTGTAATCCAAAGATTTATTTTTCTATCATCATTGTTATTGTATTATAATTGCTTTTAAAAACTGTTTTAATATGATTGCGTTTTTAATTCTTCTTTTTTTTTAACTTTGCACTATCTCTTGTTTTAAGTCATATTTGGTGCCACATAGACAGGATATTAGACAAACAAACATACATTTCGGAAGGATTTGTGAGCCTCAAAGCAAAACTAAGGCCATTTCTGCACTATCCTGTTATAGTGCTATTATTCCACTTTCAATATCCTATGGAATCCTGGGGTTTGCAGTTTAGGGAGGGGCCTTTGAGGATCCCATGGAATGTTGAAAGTGGAATAAGAGCACTATAACAGACTAGTGCGGAAATGGGCTAAGAAAGCAATGGAACAGGCTGCAAATTCTAAGGACCGGTTGGATAAGGATTGTTTACAAGGCAAGATGCGTGTCCATGGACGTTCGTGTGAAACAGCCTTCCCCAAAACCCAGGCACTCTCTCGATGTATTGGACTACAATTCCCGCAGCTGGCTGGGAGCTTGCGTGATTTGTAGTCCTACACCCCGGAGGCTGCAAAGGAACAAGATAAGCCAACAAGCAGTGACCTCCTTAGTCCAAGGAGTGCAGAATTTGAATTCCAACAGGGAAAAAGGGGACAAAAGACTCTTTCAATAGGCCAATAGAGGTGTTAATGTGTGTTCGCCTATTATAATGATGTATTTGATAATCAAGCACTGTATTCGTATGCGCATGGTTGTGTTTTTAAAATTTAAATGCTTTTGTACTGTTTTAAATTACAGGGATTTTAAAACAATAGTTTACTTAATTAAAAAAAATAAAAAAGCTGTACTTTGTTTTTAATCTGTGCTGGGAGCTGTTTTGGCTCCCATGTTGGGAAATCGGTGGGATTAAATTAGATGAATATTAAACAAATGCATCTTCCAAGAGGCCTATCCATATGATTTTTAAATTACGCATCTCATAGCTACTGATTGTTTTTAATATGCATTGGTAGCATATGCTCTTTTACCTAATCTATTGGATAAGAAACCATCATCATCACCAGCACCACTGCCAAGATTGTATTTTATGTGTGTGTTGCACTTTATGAGCCTGGATGAGTCTGGAGTAAAAGCACCCCAACGTCTCAGCCTTTGGGTTGGCTGGGAGAGTTGAATCCTATCCGAGCCCCACTTCACTAGCGAGTAGGTCAATGGGACTAAGGTCACAAGGACTTGACTCCAGGAGAGAGGCAGGAATCTTGTGATATGTTTGGACTGCAGCTCCCATCATTCTTCACTGTTGGATCTGCTGAATAGAGCTGTTGGGATCTCTGTCCTGCATCTGGCTGGATGAATTTTAACAGGGGGAAAGGTAGGGTACTACACACAGGAAGAAAGTAGGAAATGCACAGATATAGGATGGATAGCACCCTGACTTGAAAACAGTATGTATGAAAGGGATCTAAGGAGTCTTAGTAGACCACAAGCTGAACATGAGTCAGCAGTGTGATGCGGCAGCTAAAAAAGCCAATGTGATTCTGGGCTGCATCAATAGGAGCCTAGTATCTAGGACACGGGAAGTGATAGGACCACTTTATTCTGCTTTGGTCAGACTCCACCTGGAATACTGTGTCCAGTTCTGGGCACCACAATTCAGGAAAAATATTGACTAGCTGGAATGCATCAGAGGAGGGCAACCAAAATGGTGAAGAGTCTGGAAACCATGAAGCCCTATGAGGAGTGGCTTAGGGAGCTGGGTATATTTAGTCTGCAGAAGAGAAGGTTAAGAAGTGATATGATGCCATGTTTAAATATGTGAAGGGATGTCATGTTGAAGATGGAGCAAGCTTGTTTTCTGTTGCCCCAGAGACTAGGATACAGAGCAGTGAATTCAAACTTGAGGAAAAGAGACTTCACCTAAATATCAGAAAGAACTTCCTGGTGGTAAGAGCCGTTCAACAGTGGAATCTGATGCTTCTTCAATGGCGTGTGGTGGAGTCACAGTCACCTTCTTTGGAAGTTTTTTAAACAGAGGCTGGATGACCCTCCGTAGAGAGTGCTTAGATGGTATCTTCCTGTATTGCAGAAGGGGGTTGGACTGGATGGCCTTTGGGGTTCTTCCAACTCTATGGTTCTATGATCGTTCTTTTGTGGCTTCAAGTCATTTCCAGCTTCAGGCAAACAAATCACGTGATTTTCTTTGCAAGTTTTCTCTGCCAGGTTTTGCCACCATGGGCTTCCTGTAAGGCTGAGACAGTGTGAATTGCCCAGGTGACTCCACATCTGAGCAGCAATTCAAACCCCGGTCTCCCAATGTCCCAGTCTGACAGTCAAACCATTAAAGCACTCTGGCTCTTCATCCAGAGGTCTACATAATTCCCACCTAAGCTTAGGCAGTTAACCAGAGTTTGGAAATTTTCTGGAATCCCGCAACCAGCATCATTATGGATCATCTGTTGGACTGCAACTCCCAGAATCCCCCATCCAAGATAGTAATGGCTCCTTTTTGGACTATAATTCTCAGCATCCCTCAGTCAAGAAGGCTGTAGCTATGGGTACACACGGAGCCTGGGGGGGGGGACCATTTTGGTACTTGCTGGTACACTCTGGGAGTTACAACACATCCAAGTAGGTTTCACAGGCTTCATTTTTGAAAGGAAGGGTCAACAAAAGTTGGCAGCAGGGAGGTGTACAGAGGATGATTCCAGGCTTTAAAAACAACAAGGAAACATAAGTCTTTTTCTTTTAATGTGGTTCCGCTACTATATTGTCCAACATCTTAAGAGGTGACATGATAGCCATGTTTAAAAATGTGAAGGGATGCATCTGGAAGACGGAGCAAGCCTGTTTTCAGTTGCTCCAGAGACTCGGACACGGAGCAACAGCATCAAACTTCAAGAAAAGAGATTCCTTCTAAACTTTAGGAAGAACTTTCTGATGGTAAGAGCAGTTCAAACCGTGGAATCCGCTGCTCTGTCAGTGGAGTGCGGTGGAGTCTCCTCCTTCTTTGGAGGTTTTTAAAGAGAAGCTGGATGGCCATCTATCAAAGTATCTTCCTGCATGGCAGAATGGGGTTGGACTTGATGGCCCTTGGGAGTCCCTTCCAATTCTATGATCCAGGACTGTTTTTTATTTAAACTGGACTTTGAAATGTGAGCTCTCTATGCAGGCCTCTGACTGATGCATAATGAAAAGCTAATTAATGGATGAATTATTAACACTCTTTTTAAATTTGAGAACCGGGGAGGGGAACATCTGCTTTTGTAGAGAGCAGCTGTGGGAAGCAGCAAGGCGCTCTTGAAAATTAAGAAGGATTTAAGGGTAGGAAGGTTCAAAGGCATGCCTGGTATTGGCAGATGCCAGTTGGGGAAGGGGATATTTGGAAGATTCTGAGGTCGTAAGCCCAAAGACCTGCGGGAATCTGCAGATTGCGTACCTTTAAACGGTGAAGGAGAGACTTTTCTGAGGCTGGCAGAGCGTTCTCTGCAGTGGCCCCCTGGCAGTGCAACTCCCCACCCAAGGAAATGAGGTCGGCCCCATCTCTTGTGAGCTTCTGCTGGGCAGCTAAAACAGTGCTGTTCTGCATGGCCTTTGATGCTCAAAACCGCTCAGTTTTAATGTCATTTTAGGATGATTTTTAAACTGTTTTCAGGGTACTGTAATATGTGTTTTAAAATGTTCTATCTTTGTACTTATTACATTGCTTTCATTTGTTCATTGCCTTGAGAGTTCTTGTGGGCTGGGAGGTGATACAGAAATAACATCAATCAATTAGTCAATCCATCAATAGAGTTTCACGTTTGCTGCTTTTCTCCATACTGGGGAGAAGCTGTGCCTGCTCCAGTTCTCTCTCCTGCTCCCCTCTTGAAAGACACAGGTTGCAATCCCACTGGTGAATCTCAGCTACAGTAGACCCACCGAAACCACTGTCAAATGGAGAGTCACTACATAGGTAAATCCCATGGAGTGAAGGGGTCTATGGCAGTAAGAGGGAGCCACATCACTCCCTTGCCTGTTACTGGTCACCTGAGTCCACGCTCCTCTATCTTTGACTCCATGTGTCCAGTTACGAGTCACACAACTGGGAAGAGGTGGAGCTTGGGGCACTTAGGCTGGGCATCGTGGGGAGAAAATGGGTACAAAGAAGCCAGGTCTTGATCACGAGAAACATCCCATTAAATCATATCTCTCATTTGGTTTTACTCATTTCCACCCATGGAGAGATTTGAGCAGGACTGCCCCAGGTTCACAAGGAAGCTCTTACCAGAGGGATTTTGTACGTGGTACAGTCACACAACAGAGCTGCCCTTAGGAATGCTCAAGTCATAAGTCCTTCCTCCAGGATGAGCTGAGGCACCTCACAGAATCACCATTACAGTCAATACACACACACGCTATTCCAGAGTACTTAAATAGTGCCTCAATCAGAATAAATATTATTTGGGGTTTTGGCCCCAGTACCCAGCACCCCTAAGGAGTCAGTACTATTCTTGGGGATGACATATTGGGGAGCAAAAAAATCACTCGGAAAAAGATTAGCCTTCTTCAGTTCAGTGGAGGCTGGTGGCTTCTGCGTCCGTGAGGTGATGAATCCATTTTAGGTTCTGGACAGCTTCCATGGAGCTCTCCAAGGTGCTAACCCTTTTGGGGTTGAGAAGATTCAGAAAGCCGGAGGTCTCCGTTCAAGCCTGGATTAAAACCTGGGCTGGATTCACTGCCCCTCTGACACAGGAGCCACCCTTCACCACTACTCAATCTAACGCTTTCTGAATTCCGGCTCACTCTCTGTCGAGACCGGGTGGTTCAGAATGCAAATGCACCCCAGCTGCTCTTGCCCGTGACCCTGTTATGATCCGTTATCCATCAAGCGCCGTGCACCAACACGCTAGAGACCAGGACACCCAGGCAATCACTCACCTGTCCCAGGTCGGGCAGACTTGGAGACCTTACCGACGTCTCACAGCTCCCATCACAGCAGCGGTGGGTGGGGGGCAGATTAGCCAGACGGCGTGCTTTGTCTCAGGGTGGAGCAAAACGTCCCCAATCCGTCGCTCTCTCCTACCCCGCTTTCAGCCACTTGGGGGGCATTAAACTCAGGCCCCGCTGCTCCCTTTTTTCCCCTGCCACTGTCAAAAATTAACGTGGCAGAGAGGAAAGGAATGGCGCAGATGGGAAGCTAGACGGCGACACGACAGCGGAGAACTGATACCTTCCCCTTCGTGAATATTGAATGAGAACATCTGAGACAGCGTGGAGCACCATTCCTGCAGCCACCAGAGACGCTGCCCTCCCTCTCAAGGCACGCGTGGCCAGAATCGTGTCTTGATGAGGAGCTTCTGTGATTTGTTTAGGGAGCCACCACTTTTGAGGTCTCTAGGATTCCCTGGCCTTTTCTATCTGTGACCCCTGAATCAAAGTTTGGAAAAAGAAAATGGCTGTCGAGATTCGTGGGCAGTGGAAACGGAAGAATACAGGAATCCCAAAGGACAGGGGCTGGCTAACAAAGCTATGGACCTGGACCAAAATATCAGTCCACCCTTGTTTCCCAGGTAGAGTCATGGAGCTGAAATAGGGCCCTGAATCATACTGGCAAGGAGTGTCTCACACGCGCAATTACTCCTGGCCAAAAGAGAACACCTTCTCAGCCTCTGCTGTCAGCTTGGCTGCAACAGTAGTCTGATCAGATGGACAAAGCTGTATTGAAACATCACGGTTTTTATAGAAAGCTTCCAAAGAAAGAGTTGCTTGGTATGAATTGTAAGGCCGAGAACAAAAGATTCTAACATAAGCATCATCCTTTCTGTGAACAAATGCATGTTCCCAGTCAGTTATCTTGCTGCCTTTTGACACAGTTCTTGCAAAAAGACAGAGCAGCTAGTTTAGAATTGCTCAGCAAATCAGAAACAAAACACTAAATGCTTGGAACATTTTTTACCCCCGACAAAACTAAGGGACTCAGCAGAAATGGATAAATTAAGAACAACGATAAAAGAAAAATCGTCAGTGACTTTTTTTTGAAAGACCAGGAACCTTGCATGGGCTTTACGCAAGGAAAGGAGTATTATATGTTAATACAGGTTTTGACCATTAGTACATTTGAAAAATAAGAAGAAGTATTTGAAAGGTATGTTCAATTGGAGAGGTGGTTGTTGTCGTTTTATAGGCACACAAAACCTTCGTTAGGAAAGCCGGAAGTCAAACGTGTGTTCGTCATTATTGCTTCTTTCTTTTTTGCCTTGGGTTCTTCTTTGTTGTTTATTTTTCTCTGTACGTATTCTGATTCTTTAATATACTGGGAAACGTTTAATAAAATTAAAATTTTCGGGAAAAAAGAGAGGTAAATTCACGGGCCGTGGCATTTGGAGTGATGAGGGGGACACAGAAAGGGGAAAGGCGTTGTAAAGCAGCCAGAGGCCCGCTCTGCCTCCACCGCAGACGGACGCTGGACCCGGATCCCATTACGAGCTGCCATTGAATTATTCACAGCTTAATCTGACTTTACAATAGCCAGGAATGTGCTATGAGGTGAGGGATTGTCATTTTAAGGGACTTGGCCTCTCATCCGCGGTCGACGGGACAGGGCTCAAAATCCTAGGGAGGCTTTTGGACCTTTCCGCACTACACTGTTATAGTGCTATTATTCCACTTTCAACATCCTATGGAATCCTGGGGTTTGCAGTTTAGGGAGGGGCCGGCCGGCCCCTCCCTAAACTGCAAACCCCAGGATTCCATAGGATGTTGAAAGTGGAATAATAGCGCTATAACAGTGCACGGAAATGGCCTTTCGTCTCCCACGGTTCTTGTCCTGACACAATCCAGTCACCCAGCCCCCCAAGAGTGAGTTAAATTTTCTCTGTTTTCCTCTGCAGCCCCTTTCAATATGGTAACGGGAAGCGATGCCGCATCAGCATCTGAAGAGGGACAGCGGAGGGGAAAAAAGAGATACTCGATGGTAGCACAAGGGTTCTAAAATGCCTGTGGGGATTTCTGTGTCACTTGGGGCAACGATTATCCAAAAGTCACGCCAAGTTGGGGAGTGCGAAGGGGAATTTGAAGCCCTGGAGAGGGGCTTGAAGGATCCCAAAACGGGGGTCCAGAGAGCACGTGCAACCGATAAGGCACACTATGCACACTCTTGGTTTAGCTGGGTTTACAGAAGACTTTTTAGGTGAGTCCCCCACCAAATGGAACGTCTTTAGAATGGACAATGAATGTCCACAGGGAGGATTGTAAGGTCCTGCAACTTAGGCAGAAAAAATGAGATGCACTGATATAACATGGGTGACGCTTGACCAGAGAACATGTGAAAGGGATCTAGGAGTCTTAGCGGGCCACAAGCTGAACGTGAGCCAGCAGTGTGATGCAGCAGCTAAAAAAGTCAGTGCAATTCTGTTCTGCCTCAACGGGAGTCTAGTATCTACGTCAAGAGAAGTCGTACTACCACTCTACCACTCTTTTCCACTTTGCCCAGACCCCGCCTGGAATACCGTGTCCAGTTCTGGGCATCACAGTTCAAGCTGGAAGGGGTCCATGGGAGGGCAACCGAAATGGACAAAGGGCTGGAAACCATGAAGCCCTGTGAGGAGGGGCTGAAGGATCAGGGTACGTTGAGCTTGGAGAAGAGAAGGTTAACAGGTGACACGATAGCTATGTTTAAATATTTGAAGGGATGTCACATGGAGGGTGGAGCACGCCTGTTTTCTGCTGCTCCAGAGACTAGGACAAGGAGCAATGGATAGAGAGTCTATTCAAACTTTAGGAAGATCTTCCTGACAGCAAGAAGCGTTTGACCATGGAATACACTGCTGCCTGGGAGTGTGGTGGAGTCTCCTCCTTCTTTGGAGGCTTTTAAAAAGAGGCTGGGTGCCCATCTTTTGGGAGGGCTTGGACTGTATGGGAGAAGGGGGTTGGACTGGAGGTCCCTTGGGGTCTCTTCCGGCTCTAGCATTCTATGACTTCCTTCCTTCCTTCCTTCCTTCCTTCCTTCCTTCCTTCCTTCCTTCCTTCCTTCCTTCCTTTTTCCTTCCTTCCTTCCTTCCTTCCTTCCTTCCTTCCTTCCTTCCTTCCTTCCTTCCTCCCTTCCTTCCTTCTTTTTTTTCTGTGTATTTCTAGTTCTGTAAATCTTTGTAAGTTTTAACATATTAAAAAAATCCTTCTTAATAATTAAAAAAAAGAAGAAAAGAAATAGCACAGCAACCACACACACAGGCTGGAAAGAAGAAGAAAGAATCGACAATTGTGAATCTATAATTCTATGAAGACGGCCCTTGTGGCCCGTTCCAACTCCATGCTTCTATGAGTCCGAGATCTCGGCTACAGGTCTGCTTGAGTCCCTTTTTGATTTGAGGTCAGAAAAGTTACATTTGCTGAAATCATGCTTGTTGCCCTGATCCCTGGCTTGCGTGCTTATTCCGAAAGAAGGAGGAATTGCAGAGGCAGACCGAGGCCACTTCCGCACTAGACTGTTCTAGCGCTATTATTCCACTTTCAACATCGTAGGGAATCCTGGGGTTTGCAGTTTCGGGAGGGGCCAGCTGGCCCCTCCCGAAACTGCAAACCCCAGGATTCCATACGATGTTGAAAGTGGAATAATAGCGCTAGAACAGTCTAGTGCGGAAATGGCTCGAGAGAGATGTCTGGCAGAAAGAGAAACAGTGAGAATAAGCACAACCACACCTACTTGTGAGTCTTGTCCTTGCCTTTGCTGAAATGGGTGGGCAGCCATGCAGGGAAAGGGGAAAAACAGATTAAAAATCAAAAATATGTGAGAAGTGAGGAAGCTGCTTCCTAAATTAACTAACAAGCAAATGAGCACAAACTTTTAGGCTACATTAGTCCCCCACCCCTGTCCACAAAGTCTCACCGCCTCTTGTTATTTTGTCTTCACAACAACGCTGCAAGGTAGGCTAAGCTAGGAAGACTGACTTGTGCAAAGACAGGCAGTGAACTTCACGGGCCGGTAGAGATTAGAATGTGGATCTCTCAGGTTCCAGCCTCGTGCTCTAACTACTATACGACACTGCCTTCTTTCAACCCAGTTGCAGTTGGTTGATTCCACGTCAATGGGGCCAGGATTAGTCCGAAATTTAAAGGACCCGCTCTTGGTGCTGAACCTGGTTCTCCAAGCAGGTTCAGCACGTTGGATAGCTCCTGTAGAGTTTGGACTACCGTCCAGCACGGATTCACCACTCCACTGACATGGAAACCACCATTACCCTCATCCCGAGGACTGTTGGGAAGTGGGTGAGAATTTCATCTGAAGCGGCTTCTCCCATCCCGGTGCGGAAAGTACTGGGACAAGCTCCGGTTGCTGAGATTTTGCCTTCTCGGGTTGCATTTTTACACCCCTGGGAGTAAGCGAGTGGACTCAATGGGACTTATTTGTGGAAAATAACCAGGTAATAGCTGGCTGCAGAGTGCATTAAAGACTCACCCACAGTTTTTTTTCCCCCCCAATCTTTCAAAAACTTACAAAACTTATTTTGCCAAGAGGAGAGCGTGAGAAGAAACTTCTCTCAAAAACAATTGTCTGTTTTCACTCTTTGAGAAAACGCCAGCGTGTCCTGGGGCTGAGAAAACTGTTTAGGACTGCTCCTAGCCTCCTCCCACAATGGAGAGTATAGGGCTTTGATGCCTGTTATAAGAACTGGAACAACAACACCTGTTGAATTTCTGCCTGCCGTGCAACTCCCAAAGCCCAGGGAAAAGAAACCACCTTCCAATTCTGCAGTTCTGACACACCCTCCTTGGCCCACGCCGTCCAACTTACCAAGGAATTTCTGGGCCTTGCCCTGCCTTGTTGGCAACTGCGCACTTCGTTCAAGTGTACATACTTGGTGTGTCGCGTTGCAATCAGAGATGATAAACCTGGATTTGTTTCCGTTTCCTCGTTTTAGGAATGGTGGTGGTGGTGGGGATCCCACCCGAATCTTGTTTAAGGTTACAACAGCCAGCTATCTGGGAGAGTGGATGAAGGCACTGCTGTTCAAAAGAGAATTCTGGCCCCTATGAAATTTTCCTCCAATTTCCACATTTCTAGCACGGCAATAACAAAGCTTCAGCAGAGCATTTGGAAAGAGAGGCCATTTCCGCGCTAGCCTGTCATAGCGCGATGATTCCACTTTCAACCTCCTCTGGAATCCTGGGGTTTGCAGTTTCGGGAGGGGCCGGCCGGCCCCTCCCGAAACTGCAAACCCCAGGATTCCAGAGGAGGTTGAAAGTGGAATCATCGCGCTATGACAGGCTAGTGCGGAAATGGCCAGAGTTGAGGCATCCAAAGAAAAGGGGCATGCCGCACGACTATTTGAAGGCACAGCTCCTGTCAAGAGTAACGAGGGCTGAGAAACAGGCTAACAGATGAAAGGGAAGCTATAGGTTGCTAGCAGTAGAGTGTGTCAGTTGCTAGTTGCTGCTTGCAACTGTGCGTCTGGTTGCAGCTTCTAAAGGTGCAGAGGTGCCAAAAAGGGGCGATCGCTGCAATGCTTGATTCCATTGGGCGTCCATCCAGGAGTGGGGAAGATCCACAGGATAGAATGTGAACGTAGCAGGAAGGTGTTAAGGGAACAGGCAGGGCAAAGATAAGGGGGCAGGAACTGGTTCTGCCTCCCAAGATGAAAGACATGTCAACATCAGAAGGGTCTGGGAAAATCTGTTCTGACGGGGCGGTGTAATAGTTATGGCTTTTACAGATCCTTGCCACGCGTGCCTGAATTTGTATGTTAAGGTATAAAACCTATAACCACCCTAGACGTGGTAGTCTTAGCAACACTGGGGAAAGTTGCTGCCTTGCTCGCTTGATCCCAATAAATATTTCTGCTCAAACTCTTGAGTGTTTCTTGTGAGCGCAAGGCCATTTCCGCACTACAGTGTGATAGCGCCGTTATTCCACTTTCAACATCCTATGGAATCCTGGGATTTGCAGTAGGGAGGGGCATTTAGAATTCTCAGCCAGTGAGTTCTTTAGCCTCATTAAACTACAAACCCCAGAATTCCAAAGGATGTTGAAAGTGGAATAATAGCGCTATAACTGTGTAGTGCGGAAATGGCCCAAATCATCCATGACGTATCAGTGACCAAGGCAATGCAGTCACAGCAAATAGAAGAGCCTTTTTTTAAAAAAAAATTTAATGCCTCACTCTCTGCAATGCTAGAAACCAGGGGAACTGAAGAAAGATTCCATGGGGAGGGGACAGAATTTTCATTTGGGGTGCGGGTGCCCTTATTTTGAAATAGCGACAGGCTATTTCAGCTCAACAAGCCTTCATAAGAACTCACGCTTCCAGCAAAAAAGAGACAAGAGATTCCCCACACACACACCCCTTCTGTTGCACAAAAATTCTACATATTTATATACCATTTCTCTTTGTGACACACACAAATAGACACACAAACACAGTGCAGCCACAAAGGACAGGCTAATTATATCACAAAGATTCGAACATCCTAGCCAATGTTTCTTGCTGTTATTGTTACGTGTCTGCAAGCTGTTTCTTACTTCTGGAAACTCTAAGGGGAACCTACCACAGGGCTTTCTTGGCAAGATTTGTTCAGAGGGGGGTTGCTTTTGCCTTCCTCTGAGGCTGAGAGAGTGTGACTTGCCACAGCTGAGCAGGGATTCAAACTCTGGTCTCCAGGGTCACAGTCCAATGCTCTAACCACTACACCGTGCTCTTCCACTGTTTCTGCTTTTGAATAACTGGCACAGCAAGGAAGGAGTTATTGTAAACCTCGACACAGATGTCTCCAATAACGAAACATCTGACTGTTCCCCCAAGATACGAGTCCTCTGAACAAATCAAAGATTTATCAGCTTGGACTACTTGTTCAGTGTAAGCTGTTTAATTTCTAGTTCATGAATTCATAATGCTTTATCCTTTTTATGAGGTTGTAAAACACAAAATACAATAAAAAACATTTTTTTAAAAAATGTGCGCATTCACACATACACAGAAAAATTGGTTTCACAAATTCTTCCAGAGGCTGACCAAAAGCAGCAACCCTCTCTTATGGCAAACAGAAGAAAAGTACTTTCTCATTATCACTGGAAGATAAATCACATTTCTACCCACTGGCTGCAAAACAGAGAAACCGTCAAGATATTTGCAAATGGGGTGAAGAGGAAGGAAACCACAGCTCTGTGCATGGGGACTAGAAACTTAAGTAGGAATTTATCGATAGGAAAGAAGTGTCAGAGGCATCACAATACCTGAATGGCAAATGGAGATGTTTTTTCTCCTTCCCTTTAGCCTTATCTCTGAAAGTATAAAAGGGTAAATCGTTCAGTTTGGCTGCAACAGCAAGAACTTCCCCTAGATACCTCAAACCTTGATCATGGGCTATGCAACTCCCCTCGCCCCATGAAACAGGGATGGGAGCCTTGCAAGCCTCCAAAAATTACTGGACTGCATCTCCCAGTCTTCTTTACTATTGGCTTTGACTGCTGGGAACTGCAATCCATCAGCCTCTGGAAGACAGGTGACTCCCAGCCCTGCCATAAAATGTGCCACTTTGTACATGTCTACGATTTTACCTCTTTCAGCTTGTTTTATCTGTTTTATCACATTCAGATAAATTCTGCAAATTATCTTTTACTGTTTCACATTATAAATTCTTCAAACCAGATTTTATCGTACCCTGCCCTGAGATTGCTGAATGTAGGGAGAATTATACATAATTTAATATGTAAGTGACAAATGAATACTTTGACTGCAAAACCACGGCAAACCGATTGGAAGTAGAAAGAAAGAGCAACCAAAGAAAGATATATATATTTTTGAACAACCTCAGAGCCTAGCAGTGAGTGACCAAAAGGCCACAACAAGAGCAAAGTTTGCAAGCTTCACACACAATGCAAACTAACTCAATCGACACACAATTTATGCTCAGTTTTTTCCCCCCTGTTTTGCACTTTCCACTTCTAGGGGTGAAGGGAAGAGACTACATAAGCGTCACCGATGGGCCCCAGACTGTTTTAAATTTGATTAAAACAACTTATATTGTGAATTAACTTCCACCTATTTGATTGTTTCTATTGACAATGCTTTGTTTTGTCAGGATAATGCCCAAGGACAAGCCCTTACAAAACCAAAGGTGGTTGTGGCTGCTTTCCATGTCAGTGGGTGACAAGCCCACTCCAGGTTTTACTGAACTCTGAAGGAACTGTCCAGAGTGCTGAACGGTATTCCTGAAAGAGGCTGAGAACCACAGAGGGCTCTTTGAAAGCCTGGAGTAGATTCCTTCCTTTATGGATATACGTCCCACTGATTGCCACTGATGTACGTATGGCACAAAATTTCTGCCTTACCCCCATCATCTCAGACATCTAACAGAATGGATGAGAAGAGACCACGAGTCAGAGGAGAGTTATGGCTGATTTCCTGTACTGGCATGGGGTCAGGGGTCAGATCAATGACCTCTGGGAGCAATCCCAACACTGTGGCCAGAATCCTATTGCCCAATAATAATAATAATAATAATAGTAATAATAATAATAATACCAATCAAATTTAGGGCTATGATTATACAGTTGTACGATTTCATTTAGCCTTTCCCCTACTGGCTGCCCTGTCAACCTGCTGGACTGCAACCACTATCATCCCCAGCAAGCACAACATGGCTCAGGGTGGAATCTGGGATGTACCCTTGTATTCCCAGATCCCGCTTCCACTCATGTGCATGCACACACACACACACACACACACACACACACACAGCGAAGAGCCTGAGGAAGGAAAGGAGCTGAGTTCGAGAGGACGCCCATATACCTGGAGTCTCCATGATCGTCACTGTCGCAGGGGAGGAGGGTGGGTGGAGGGTGGGAGAAAGCAAGAGAAACCATTTAGAACATGAGAGCCACGGGCAGCAAGTCTCCCTCCAATGCCATTAGCTCTCCATGGCAAATGGACTCCAGGGCCCATCATGCACAAACCCTCCCCACCACTTTGCAATGTTATCTGTCTCCCGGGGAAAGAACTCCAATGACCAGTCCTATAGAAGTCAATCTCCATTCCCTGCCTCAGCATGCATTGTAACAGAGAGGAGGAACATTCACCCAGTGCCCAGCAGGTAGCTTCCAAATAAATGGGGGTGGTGCCTCCACTCTGGGTTTTAGTCTGAACTTCAAAGGCCTCATTTATCTCATTTATATCTTGCCTTGGGCCATTTCCGCACGAGACTGTTATAGCGCTATTATTCCACTTTCAACATCCTATGGAATCCTGGGGTTTGCGGTTTTGGGAGGGGCCTTGAGGCCCCTCCCAAAACCGCAAACCCCAGGATTCCATAGGATGTTGAAAGTGGAATAATAGCGCTATAACAGTCTCGTGCGGAAAAGGCCTTACTCTCAATATGTGACCCAAAGCACTGAACCTACTTTTAGGGAATACAGGAGTTCATTGCCTTAAATGGAGCCCTTTAAAGTTCCCACTAAAATCCAGAGTGGGCTCACTACACAGCTGTGAAAGCCAGTACCTGTCATGGCCCTGGCTGAGTCCTCCTCCAACCACTCAGGGTCAGGACTTCTGCAAAATAAACTCTCCCTTACTGGCCTTGCCAGAAGTCGTAAGAACAGGGATGTTAAGAAGGGGTACCAACAGGGACTTTATCATTTATAACCAGAGGTCAGAGAAGTTCCTTTTTTGGACTACAGCTCCCAGAATCTCCCAACCAGTATGTTTGTTTCTTTTTTGGAAATTGGGGCTGAGGTCTTACATTGTGATTGTGTAACGTACATCTCTTCGTGGAGAGTTAGGCACTGATTGTGTTATAATACAACCCTTGTGCTGAATGGCAACTTTGGACAAGGAGGGTGACCAAAATGGCATGAAGCCCTAGGAGGAGTGGCTTAGGGGGCTGAGGAGGTTTAGTCTGCAGAAGAGAAGGTTAACTGGGGACACGATAGCCATGGTTAAATATTTGAAGGGATGTCATGTCGAGGAGGGAGCAGGCTTGTTTTCTGCTTCTCTAGAGAGTCGGACACAGAGCAATGGCTTCACATTTCAGGAACAGAGATTCCAACTAAACATTAGGAAAAACTTCCCGACAGCAAGAACATTTCGACAGTGGAATGCACTACTACCTGGGAGCGTGGTGGAGTCTCCATGTATTCTGCTCTCGAACTTCTCTAACCATCAGGAAGTTCCTCCTAATGTTTAGGTGGAACCTCTTTTCCTATCGTTTGAAGCCATTGCTCCATGTCCTAGTCTCTGGAGCAGCAGAAAACAAACTTGCTCCATCCTCCATCTTAAATATGTCTCTTTTGTTCCCTCTTAACCTTCTCTTCTCCAGGTTAAACATCCCCAGCTCCCTCAGCTGCTCCTCAGAGGGTTTCAAGGTTTCCAGGCCTTCCACCATTTTGGTGATCCTCCTCTGGACACATTCCAGCTTGTCGACATCCTTCCTGAACTGTGATGTCCAGAACTGGACATAGGATTCTAGGCAAGGCCTGCTAAAGCAGAATAAATAGAATAGGACTCTTTATTTCCCTTGATATAGACACTATACTCCTATTGATGGTGGAGGATAATCTTTAAAACCCCAAAAAGTTGGGAGCAGCTTTACATTTTAAGTTGTTTCTCAAATGAGTGATTGATGGAATTAGATGTTAAATATTGATATCCCGCCTGGTATCATCAGATCTCAAGGAAGCATGCAAGAAAATTCAGTGCAACCAATGGAAACAATATACTACAGTGAGATGTTTGAAATTGTTTCAACGGCTTAAACTGATTTATTGTACGCCACCCTGAGATCCTTGGATACAGGGCAGCATACAAATATTTTATTCACATATAGACAGATCAGTACAAGGGGCCCTTAGCCACAAAGGAGCTCACAGTGCCTGCTCCAATTGCCTGACTGATAATCCATCTTGGCTGGAGTGGATTTACCACCCCAGCGAGCTTGGGGCCCACCAGCTGTCATTGATGAAACCTTGCACTTTGGGGCAATTCTTAGGATGGATTGGGGCCAAAAAAAGAAGCAAGATTTGGATCCCAGGGAGGGCTTTGAAGCTTCCCTTGGAGGCTTAATACCTGGCTGCAGCTTGGTACCCATCTTGGTTCTTACGCCCAACTCCTGGGGGTTTGCTGGGTCGAGGCAGAGGAAAGAAGAACAGTGCATCAACATTTCAACACTCAGGGCAAGAAGAAATCAGCAAAGGTGGCCACGAAACTGCTTTGCAGTGGGAACGGGCAACCTGCATTTGCTCATGTCCTTTACTTATCCAAATCTGGGAACTGTTCCTGTGACGATTCACAAATACGATTCACGTCAGTGAAGGGAGTTAAAGCCAGCACCACAGACAGGGCTCGGGAGAGCATTAAGGGCCAGACCATAACGAGGCAGGCGCATTATAATCATGCCATAAGAAAAGAAGCATCAATAATTTACTTGGGCCATATTAGATTTTGCTGCAGCGTTCCATCCCGCCTATTAATTTTTAACACCAAACAGCGATTGGGTAACAGTTCCCAGGGTTGGTTTCCATCTCACCGAAGGCGCACAAAAGAGGCCAGGCAGGACCTGAGCAAGGGACACGGAGATGCAGGCAACAGAGCATCACTCACCTGTCGATTGGTCTGCAAATGCTGAAATATTTCAATCCAAATCCAGGTGTGTGTAGCTATGGCGGGGGCAAAATGAGGGCATTTGCACCCCAAAGAAAGTAATGTACCTCCCCCCAAGGAAATTCTCCTACAGTCCTCAAATTTCTAGAACTGCATACTGAATACGGTTCACACTTAAGGTCTCTTTGCCTGTCTCTTTTCTTTCCATTCTTCAACTGTCTTTCCAAATACTCAACCGAAGTTTGGAGTTATTGCAATGTTATCAGTTATTAGGAATCTGTGACTGAAGGGAAACTTCATGGAGGTGCAGGATTCTTGTTTGAGGGGACTCAGCTCTCATTGTGACCCACATACAGCTCTGCCCTGATGGTACAACAGGCCTACAGTGGGTGGGGCACCAGGACTTAGAGAGGAATGGGAATCATAAGCCTCCCCCCAGATTTATGGTCTAAATATTTGCCTGTTCCACCCTTGCACGCCAGGATAAATAGATAACTATTCCTCCATAGTATTTTCTTGAGATTTGAACATTCTGAAGTGCTGAGTAGGGATTATTCTATGGGAAAAAAACATGAGGTTTTTGAGTGGGCAATGAAAGACCTGTTTCTGTGCAAAAAAAAAAATGGGGTTTCTGGCCACGAAACAGTGGCTGAGACCCAGTTTCCCAGGCTGTGGTGCACAACGTCATGACAACAGAGCTGCACCACTGAAATGATATGTAATCATGTTAGGGGTATAAAATGTCCTGTAGCACAATGAGGGCTCCTGCTGAACAAAACAGTAAGGCAAAAAGTGGGGGAGCAGTTCTCTGATCATATGTGGGGCTCCCCTGACTTTTCCTCACCCTCCTGTCTGGACCACTGGAGCCCCATGGCTCTGCTGAGGGGTGTTGTCCCCTTCTCCTCGTACTGTTGTGGTTCACTGAACTCACAACATGCTGTATTGTTGTGCATGGCATCCGTTGTGCAATACTCATGCTGCTCAATCCACCTGAAAAACATGGATAGCACCAAACTGTCCAGCTTCATGGGGACTGTAGGGAAGCTTCATATTACCGGATACTATGAAGCCTCTCTATGGTCCCTGTGAAGCCAGCAATGGCTCTGGCATCGCCGGAAGTAGCCGTCCAGCTCTGCAGGGACCACAGAGAAGGCATGAAAGGACTGGAAGTAGCCCTCCGGCTTTGCAGGGACCATAGAGAGGGTTCACGACCTCTCTGTGGTTACTGGGAAGCTAGAAATGGCTCTGACATCACTGGAAGCAGCCTCCCAACATTGCAGGGACCACGGAGAGGCTTCTCACTACCCAGTAGTACGAAGCCTCTCTACGGTTCCTGAAAAACAAAAGAGCTATTTCCAACGATGCCAGAGATGTTTCATTTGGCGTGGGCAGGCCACATGGGCACCATTGCCCAGACACCGGTATTTTCCATTTAACGTTTTCAGAGTATGGGTAGCTAAAACTGTGGAAAGTGATACGGTGAATAAGGGGGAATTACCGTATATTATAGACCGGACTTACAGCCGTGTAAATATCGGTATTCACATTTTCTGTTCACGGTAACATTGCCATGACCACAGATGCTCTCCCCTAAACCTGCCTTAAAAGACAGGCAACCACAGAGGTGCTATGGCACCGGCAAACAGAGTGCTGAAGGACAGCATGCCCAGCCCTCCGTTGCCAGTGAGCCACAGTGCCACGAGCAATCGTGGGCAGCCCCGTAGGATTCTGTCGCAACTATGGCTTGCTGGTGGGAGGGGGCTGCATGCGTCACCCTTCATCACTCCACTCACCAGCACTGCACAACTCCCTTGGCTCCGTGATCCCATGAAAGCTCTTAGCCCATGTGTTTTTCTAAGCAGAATAATCCCTTTGCAACCTCTCAGGACTTTCGTGCATTGGGAGAAAACTGTACAAAATTCTCACTCCTCTGTTAACAGGCTGGGTCTCCCTTATTCCAAAGCCTTGAGACCAGAAGTGTTCTGTATTTTGGATTATTCCAGATTTTGGAATACAGCGCCTTTTCGGAACAGCCTCACATCTTGTTCGTTCACCGCTTGTGGATGAGGCGCAATGGTGGAAGGAGACTGAGGATCTGAGAAATGGTGGAAATCCAAGCATAGTGCTCAGCAAGAGTCCACACCCCCTGCCATTTCACAGGTCTTTAATCTTCCTCTTTTTGCCCTCTGATAGTTGTCCAGGCTGTCTAACTATCTAGGTGAGGGACAAAAAGAAAGAGACTGAGGACCCAAAAGATACATGGACAGGAATGCCACAGCCACTGCCTTGAGGGTGGAAGCGGGCAACAGCTGGCAGCCAAGTTTCTGGTTTTAGAGGTTTTGGGATGTCATATTTCCAAGTAAGGGAGACTCGACCTGTGGTCTTCCAGATGGTATTTGCTGACTGTCAGGGAACCTGTTTTTCAACTGGTGAATAAACAATTATGAATATTCTATCCATCCCTACTCCTGTTGTTGCTGAACCACAACTCCCATCAGCATAGTGAGGAATGCTGGGAGCTGCACTCCAACAGCCTCCAGAGGATCGGGCATCTCTCATCCCTGCTGTAGCAAAAGATGACTCTCAAGTAGACCCACTGAATCAAACTGAAGATTGCACAGGGGCTTTTCTACTGCAAACAAATAAATAAATACGCCCACAATGACAAAAAGCTGTCTTCAGACATTGCTATGTGTCAGGCTCAAGTTTGCTACAGAAAGGACACTCTTTTGAAAGTTTCCCCAGCCTGGCTATCGCGTTCATACTTGCACGTGGCTGCATGTAGACATTCACCCTTTGCATTTGGAAGGGTAAAAATGTCACAGGAATGGAAGCAAACTCTCAGAACTGAAGAGGCCTGGATTCAGGACTAGAAGTTGTGGGTTCAACTACAACCGCAAACTCTCTGTGTGATTGCAGCAATGACACAGTCTCAGTTCCCCAACTGTAAAATGGAACTGGGTTCAACACACGCTATCAGTGCAATCCAAGACACATTCATGCAGAAGGTAAGTCCGGTGGAGTGCTTATTTCCAGGAGAGTCTACATTTTTCTTACAATACTAAAACCTAAAGGAGTTATCCCCTGAAGCCGAAGAGCAAGAAATTCCAAGCAGATGCAACAAAGTGCGAAGTTAAACTGTGGGACTCATTGCTACAAGCTAGAGCGATGGGTGACAACTTGTACACTTTTAAAAGGCAACTGGATAAACCCATGGAGGATGTGGCCATCCATAGCTAATACGTCAGAGTGGCTGTATGCCCCCTCCAGTACCAGGTGCAGTCTATCTTCATATATCAATTGCTGGGGAATGAAAGATGGAGGATGTAGTTGCACACGTGCCCTGCTAAGAGGGATTCTAATTGGGGCAACGGGAAGCCATTGTGTGGGCAGAATGTTGCATTGAGAATCTGACCCAATATCTGGGCGCTTGTTATGTTCTCACACAACTAAGGCGACCTGAATCCAACCCATTGTCTTTTGTAGCATGCAGCCACCTGCAAAATGGAATTCAAAACCCATTATCTCAATAAGTAGATGCAACATTATAAAAGATCACAGTGCCAAGGCTCTGGAAGTGGAAAACACTTTAGAGATGAGCGAGAAAAAGGGGAGAATAATTCCCCCGTCCCTCCCTCCTTTGAAACGCGGGCTCACGCATCACTGCACACCATAATTACCCGTCATAGTCTTCTCCATCTTCACCCAAACTGTTCCAATGGCATACAGAAAATGCAGAAGTCCAGTTAATCTCAAGCGTTCAGGTAATTAAAGGGAGACATTCTTTGATCCACTATGCATCACGGAAGGCCAAATTCATACGTAGGAACTGTCACACAAGCATGCTTCCGGGGCATAAGCAAAACCTTCCCACCTTTGCCTGAAACATTCCGCCTGACATCCTAGCTTTCTACAGACAGGGAGCATTTGATGTGGGTGATAATTTCAACAGATTAATCACCCATCAACTCTTTGATTCTACCTCAACCCACCTGATTTTTTAACAGAAGCTTTGAGCCTTAGTTGTGTGTGGGATTGCTTATGTGCATTTTCTTGTTTCCAGTTTTTTATATATATATATATATATATATATATATATATATATATATATATATTCACAGCCCCAGGCCCTCTATATCTATCTATATGTATATGTATATGTATATCTATATCTATATGTATATCTATATCTATATCTATATTGGGCCTGGGGCTGTGAATCTTTCAGATATGCTGAGCACAACCAGCCCACATTCACTGCAAACCTTCCACACAAAGGGAACAGAACAAGCAGCGGAACTGAGTGTCCTTGCAAAAGGATGGGATCGTTCCCACTGGAGGTATTTGAGATGAGGTCCAACATCCATGTCAGTGATGCTAGAGCTGCAACCCATATTGCATCGCACAGGGGTGGACTAAATGACCTCTAAGGCACCCTCCATCCTAGGATTTTCTGAAACAGTTCAATAAAACACAGCCAATCTGTGTTTTGGCCCTTGAAGAGCCAATCTGTCAGTCTGCCAGGGCCCTGCAGTGCCATTTACAGCTTCTTCTCATTCCGGGGTAGCTTGTTTTTCCTCCCACTGGGAGAGGAGATTAGCTGACTAATGAGACATCTTTGCTAAAGAGGTTGGAGGCATCAGCAGCAAACGACTCTTTAATGAAGTCTGCCAGTGTTCGGAGGACTCATTGGGGGCAGCTGCAGCGAGTCTTCTGTCGCTTCTCTCTGCATCTTGCATCTTGAACAATAACGTACCCAACAAGAGAACCTCATCTGCAAAAGGTCAAGGATTGCAAGGGTGCGTCTGTGCTGTATTTAATGGAGCGTGCTGCATTTGTTGCTGTTGATGACATTTATGTACCGCCAAGTCACCTCTGACATACGATGATCCTTAAGAATCAAGTCCAGGAAAAGAGATTCCACCTAAACATTAGGAGGAACTTTCTGACAGTAAGAACAGTTTGACAGTGGAATCGGCTGCTGCCTCTATGGAGTGTGGTGGAGTCTCCTCCTTCTTTGGAAGTTTTTCAGGAGAGGATGGATGGCCATCTTTCAAAGGGAGGGCTTGCATGGTGTCTTGGATTGTGTCTTCCCCCAGGGCAGAAGGGGGTTGGACTGGATGGCCCTTGGGGGTCTCTTCCAACCCTGATTCTGTGATCCTATGAACAATGAGAGACCACCAACAGCCCCTGTTCTTCTCAGCCCTGCTCAGGGGGTTGCAAACTCCAGGGGCTCCTCAGTGGAGTTCATTCTACTGCAAACATTTCCTTTGCCTAAGAAATCCACACAATCCTTGTTGACAAGCAAGCTCTGCTTATATTGCTTGCTGTTGTTCTGTGTTGTCAAGTCTGCTGTGACTGACAGAACCCCTCAGAATGAAGAGTTTCCCAGTAGGGTTGCCAGGTGAAATGAGGGACGGAGTCCCCTGTCCCTTTAATGTTGTGCAGAAGAGGGATTTCCAGCACATGTTGGTTGCACGACTATCAAACCCAGCAGCACTAACAGCCCTGCTGAAAATGTCATCCAGAACAGACTCATTTTGAAGGCCAACTGAGAGGTCTGAACAAAACCATTAAAAAAAGCATTTCTAAGAGACGGCCACGCAATCTCCATCTCAAAGCCTCCAAAGATGTCCATCACCCTCCCAGGCAAACTGAAGGAGCTACAAGGGCCATCCAGTCCTAGATAGTGATTTCACATTTCAAAGGCCAATTTAAATTATAAAAAATCCTGGATCATAGAATCCTACAGCTGAAAGAGACTCCAGGGGCCATCCAGTCCAACCTTGTTTTGCCATGCAGGAAGACACCATCAAATCACTCTTGACAGATGGCCATCCAACCTCTCTTTAAAAACCTCCAAAGAAGGAGAATCTAGCACACTTCCTGGCAGCAGTGAGTTCCGCTGTTAGACAGCTCTTACCCTCAGGAAGTTCTTCCTCATATTTAGGTGGGATCTCTTTTCCTGAAGTTTGCATCCATTGCTCCATAGTGTCCTAGCCTCTGGAGCAGAAGAAAAGAAGCTTGCCCCATCCGCCATACGACATCCCTTCAAATATTCAAACATGGCTATCATGTCCCCTCTTAACCTTATCTTCTCTGGGGTAAACCTCCCCAGCTTCCTAAGCCCTTCCTTATAGGGCTTCGTAGTTTCCGGGCCTTCTGCTATTTCGGTCACTCTCCTCTGGACAGGTTCCAGTTTGTCCATATTTAAAGATGGCTAGCATGTCACCTCCCAGTCTTCGTCAAGCTAAACACACTCAGTTCCCTAAGCTGCTCCTGCTAAGGTTTCGTTTCAGGACTTGTTGGTGCCATTTTTACCATTTTGTCACCTTCCTCTGGACATGCTCCCGCTTGTAATATCTTTATTATTCTGGGGTGCCCAGCACTGGAAACAGATTTTCCCTTCCCACTCCAAGAGAAATGTCCCATATATATATATATATATATATATATATATATATATATATAAATAAATAAATAAATAAAAAATTTGGATGTGGCATCTGTTTGAAAACATTTCACAGTCCCAAAGCCACACTACACCGCAAACACTCTTTGGAGGAGTTTACACAATCCCATCAAATAGCAGAGGAATTCCAGTGGTCATTCCACCTTCTTGCAAAGTACATTCTCGTGTGTGGGAAACAAAGGTGCCATCATTCATTATGCTTTGCCCACCTTCCACGACATTCTGTTCTTTATCACGCACACGTCTTTACTAAAATGCACAGGGGATGACCGGTAAAGCTTGTGTAAACTCTACCACTGGTGTGGATCTAGACCTGTTTGTGTTTAGAGTGACTCCAGTGAAATAGGATATGAGCCTGCAACTTCAGTGGGTCTACTCTGAGCATAACTAAGCTTAGATCCACCCCGTTGTCTCCAACACAGCAACCCAGACCACAGCCAGACCGTATACCTTGCGTTGAGGGAACCTTGGCTGATGGTGTCTCCCTCACCCAGAAGTTCATCATCACTATGGTAATACATCTCATCTTCTTCCTGCCTGTAAGAACGAGCAGCAACAGATGGACTAGGAATTACGATCACCCAGGAAAATGTAATTTCAGTGCCCAACATAGCATGGCTCATAGAGCTACCATACATGGAGGACTTCCTTGCTGGTGACATCTCGATTATGGAACCTTCGGCTTCTGGTATACAATCGTCACCCAAAGCATAGCACGTGTGTGGAACGGTTTAGTTTATACGTATCTACTATGTGTTGCAGTCCATTTCCAGACCCTGCAAGGATTTTGCTGGAACACATCTTTTCTTGTCTGTTTTTTTGGAAGCTGTGATAATGCCACTCCATGCCATTATCCAGCGACCATGAATCAAGTTACAACCGGTTTAAAAAAGATTATATCAGGCTGGCAAGGCATCGTATAGCTCCTCTTGTGGTTATAAGCTTGAGAAGTGGAGAACTGTAAAACAAATGATTTCTCAGTACCTTTGAAACCAATAGTGACCTAGGAAACATAGCAAAAATCCCTGAGGTTCGTAAGTAAACATTCCCTTGCCATTCACATGGAAGAAGATGTTCTTTGCTCAAGGTTTTCATGGCTGGCAAAGCCAGTGGTATAGTACCTTCTGGGACAAGCCCTTCTCAGGCCCTACTCAAGCTCACACCAAAAATCCAACCCCAAATCCAAACCCAGACCCAAAATGCTTGTCCCCCCAAGATTCCAGATATTTGGATGCTTCTCTAATTTACAGAGTGTGATTGTCGAAGTGTCTCTCTTAGGGTCTTAATTCCCTTCCCTAAGTAGTTAACAGAAGCTAAGCAAGTTCAGGTCTGGTTAGTCCTTAGATGGAAGACCACCAGGAGGGAAGACCAGGGATCTCCAGGTACCAGTGGAGGAAGAATCCTTGTGGAAGGAAACCCCTGGGATAACTGTGGCTGCCGGCCAGAGTTGACAGTACTAGGCTGGAAGGATGAAGGATCTGACTCAGTCTAAGGCAGCTTCCAATGTAAAGCTACCTTTCTGGACTACTGCTCTCATCCTGGTGGTACGGACTCTGGGGTGCAGCAGCCCCCCTCCATCACATACCCTTCCACCCCTCCCATGAGACATCTGGTTTTCACAAATTGGACTTATTAATGACCAGAGAACATGATCAGGGTCACGCTGACTGGAGACATGTTCCAGGTCAGGATGGTAGGAAAAAGTCCTGATAGGATGATGCAGAAAACCTCAAGCGTTGATGGGCTTGTGCTAATCCCTTCACCTCTTCAGGCTGCTTGCATTTTTGAACACAATGGAAGACGAATTGCTCAGACAAAGCAATAGGAGGCCATCCCTTGGGCTATGAAGATCTTCCCTATACACCCTACCTGACTGAACATTACGAGACTGTCACGAGTCCCATCAATATTTTGTCATTCCAGAACTAAAGCAGTCAGCCCATTCCGGACCCCTTCGTCAATCCCACGGGAAAGCCATTACGGCTTTGTTAACGCACCCCTTCAGAATGCGAAATAGGGTATAAAAATCCTAGCTTAGCCAACTGTAGTGCATATTACGTAGTCCTGTCTGAGCCCCTCTGTCTGATCCCCTCTGCCGTGAACTCGTTCAAGACTGGTAACTTTCCACCTCTAATCTCTCTCTATCCAACCATTCCCACTTCACTTTCCAGTAGCCTTGTATGGTTCTTAAGAGTGTCTCATTTCTTGTATGTTTGTCAATTCAAATAAACTACTTTGCTTAACTTTAAGCCAGAGTCATCTTTACAGTCAGTACTGGTATACATGAGTTAAAAGATTCTGCTGTTACCTTCCTCTTGCCAGCCTCCTTTGAGCTATAGCTCCCCAAATTCTAAGGAGACTCTGGCATTGCAGGTGGACCCCAATGCCCTCCACTTCTTAGGGTAACATCCCCATAAGTAACTTTCTCTGCTTTCCCTGCCAGACTTCAAGCTTCCTCGGGTCCAAACGACACATTATACGAAGCAAGCACAATGTCTCCAGCAGCTTGCCTTGAAGTGTGTATGCATGGATAGCGAAATCGTGCAACAGGACACCAGTAGACAAATAAGGAGGGTGTTGTTGAATGTTCCTTACTTGTTGATTCAGCCCTTTTCATCAATTAGACTTGGAGACCAGAAATATTTTAACAGCAGGGTGAAGTCAGAGGTGCATAAAGTTCTGAGTTCAGCAGACGATGGCCTTGTTAAATACACTCAGTGGCCACTAGAGAGCAGAATCTACAAAGCTGTCAGGATGCGTAGCTCCAACCATAGCGTATGTACAGTATTTGTATTGGTAGGACAGGGCAGTCAAATGTAGGGAAAACACTAGGCTAATGGATGATTGCAACAATGTATCTGTTTCTAATTGATTGTTGCAACAGTGTATCTGTTTGAAGCGCACTTGTGCATTCCAATGGTTAATTGCTTTATGGCTCTGCACTACAATGTATCAAATGAAAAGGGAGAAGATCAGAATAGGGACAAAAAAGGAGAGCACCAAAAGATATTTTGCAAACTCTGGGCAGAGGCGTATCTAGCATAAACAGTACCTAGGCCAAGCATGGAAGCTGAGCTGCCTCCTCCTCTTCCTCTGCTGCTTCCAGCACCGCTCTCTTGCACTCCCCTGGCATTGGCACCCAGGGCAAATAGCCTACTTGCCCCACTCTAGATATGCCTCTGACTCGGGGTGTCTAGAGAGAAGGGGGCCTCCTGCCCAAGGATGAAGGGTGCGTAAACAACTGTGAGCCTGGGAAAGGTCTAAAGATATGGTCTGTTGTTAAATTTATGATCCTTCTGCAATCACAGCGTTGCATGCCTAAAATTTGTATGGAAAGGTATAAAACCTGTAACCGCCATGTATGCCTCAGTCTCAGCAACTTTGGAAGAAGGTTGCTATGTTGCTTGCTTTGCCACAGATAAACACTGCTGCCTACCTCAGAGTGGAGTTTGTGGGTTGTGAGTTATCCAGGGCACGACAAAAGCTAAGTCATTGGATTAAGCAGGAGTAACATTAATGCCTTGAGAGCCAGTCTTGGAACGGGGAGTGCCATTCTTCTCCAAGAAGCACACAGCAATCGTAAAATCATTGAATCATAGAATCATAGAGTTGGAAGAGACCCCAGGGGCCATCCAGTCCAACCCCTTTCTGCTATGCAGGAACACCCATCAAAGTACTCCTGACAGATGGCCACCCAGCCTCTGCTTAAAAACCGCCAAAGAAGGAGACTCAACCACTCTCCGAGGCAGTAGATTCCACTGCCGGACAGCTCTGACCATCAGGAAGTTCTTCCTGAGGTTCAGCTGGAATCTCCTTTCCTGCAGCTTGAATCCATTGCTCCGTGTCCTGGTCTCTGGAGCAGAAGAGAACAAGCCTGCTCCCTCTTCAACATGACATCCCTTCAAATATTTAAACATGGCTATCATGTCCCCTCTTCTGCAGACTAAACATACCCAGCTCCCTAAGGCGTTCTTCATAGGGCATGATACTCTCTTCATCCATGAACCAGATCCTGGCAGTCTGCTTAGGAGCAGGCAATGGTAGAGAGGGCAGCCGTTATTCTCTAACCCATCTCTCATGAGTGACGCTGGTGCACCTGACCTGACCAGAAGTGACATCACATCGATCACGTCCGTTCCAATTTCAGCCAATTTCCAGCTGATTAATTTTTAAATACTCGTTTAGAAGGTTGTGGGTTGCAGAGACAGAAGAAAGGATTGCTAAGTTTGCGGAGTTATCCCAAATGCACAAATTATGTGCATAGTGTGGGTTTTAGAGGATAAATCAAGTGAAGATTTCTTGAACGACTGGAAACTGTTCATGGCCTTTTTGAGCAAGAAGAAATGTGACAATGCAATAATTTGTGGCTATGGGTTACCAGTAACCATGGGTGAGAGCCAGGGTGGTGTGGTGAACTGAGTGTTGGGACATGATCCTGGAGACCAGCGTTTGACTCCCTGCTCAATCCTGGAAACCCACTGCGTGATCCCGGGCAAGTCACACTCTCTGTGCCTCAGAGGAAGGCAGTGGCAACCCCCTTCCTGAACAAATGTTGCCAAGAAAACTCTAGGAAAGCATCACAACCACTGGGCCAGAATCTGCCTCTCCAATATTTAATGGCAAGTCATTCAGTGACTGCTTCGGGTCCATCTCTCTGCACTCATACTCTGAACATTTTCACACAACACTCTTATAGCACGATGATTCCACTTTCAACCTCCTATGGAATCCTGGAGTTTGCAGTTTCGGGAGGGGCCATAGGAGGTTGAAAGTGGAATCATTGCGCTATAAGAGTGTCATGCAGAAACGGCCTCTGTTGCATGTTCTTTCTTTAAACAAAATGAACAGGGAAGCTCATAGGTACAAAACGACATTCCTTTCTTTTCTGATGCAATCAGAATTACAAGGACTATGGATGTAAATCTTTACATTTCTGCTCCTTATATGCAAGGATGAATAGATTCAATAGTTTTCTCCCTGCAGTGGGAAGAAATGAAGATTTCTGCAAAAACCTCCAAAGGGAGTCACACCTTCTGAAATGCTCAGAGGAATTATTCTGTTGCACAAATAAGCACAGTTTTTCAGCACATAGTTTTGTGTGTCTCCAAAAAAAATGTGTTTCCTGCGCAGGAAGCAATGGGCTCTGTGCAAAACACATCACCTCCTACGAAGGCAGTGCATTGCCTGCTCAAAATTGTAGGTTTTTTGAACACAGAAAAACCACATGTATTCCTCCATAGAATAATTCTGTGAGATTTTTCGAAGTCTAAAGAATCACACAGGCGATTCTTTTCTTTTCATTCAGGTTTCCCAAACATTGGGAAACGCAATATTCCATCCAGAAGCGAATAGAGAAATATATACTTACTACTCCAATAACCCAGCCTAAAAAGAATTGGAAATCATTTTCTCTCAGCTAAACCGGCGGATGGAAACTATATATCAAATTGATCTTATTGGTGAACTTGTCCCTTTTGGCAAATCTCTGCGGTTTTAATTAGCCACTCCTTGATTGCAGGAACGGTTGCTTTGTAAAAAATTTATTCTTTTCTTGCAAATCTGAGCCAGTACATTCTTGGCAGATAATGAAAGGCCTGAGAGATTCAAATCGTTCTGAAAAAACAACTGTTGATGAATCCAGGCTGAAATTAACTCCAATTGCTGCAGAGAAGGCTCATAAAATCTGAGCCCCAAAATTTATAAAGTAATTGTAGACCCTATACAGATACTGGCCTGGCTCCTGTTATGAATTCTAACTACAGCAGACCCACTGAATCAATGGAATTTACCGACAGGTTGACCCCCTGCCTCCGATTCAACAGTTGATTTAATAGGATTACTCTACTTAGGGAACCAATAAGACTCAGGTTACCCCACGGGTGTAACTATGAGCAGGTAGGGTGTGGACATTCCCCTTACCCAAATAAGAATTCTACCCCTGCAGATAAGATTTTTCTTCAGTTCTTAAATTCCTAGCATCGCAGTAACTTAAAACTTCAGTTGAACATTTAGAGGAAGAGTTTGGGCTCTCAAAGAAAAAAAAGCAAAGTCAAAGAATCATAGCATTGGAAGAGACCCCAGGGGCCATCCCATCCAACTCCTTTCTGCCACATAGGAAGACACCGTCGAAGCACCCCCTTTGATAGACGGCCATCCAGCCTGTTTAAAAGCCCCCAAAGAAGGAGACTCCCAGGCAGCATATTCCACTGTCAAAGGGCTCTTACCATCAGGAAATTCTTCCTAAGGTTTAGGTGAAATCTCTTTTCCTGTAGTTTAAAGTCACCGCTCCATAGTGTCCTAAGCCATTTCCACACTAGCCTGTTATAGCGCTATTATTCCACTTTCAACCTCCTATGGAATCCTGGGGTTTGCAGTTTCGGGAGGGGCCAGCCGGCCCCTCCCGAAACTGCAAACCCCAGGATTCCATAGGAGGTTGAAAGTGGAATAATAGCGCTATAACAGGCTAGTGCGGAAGTGGCCCTAGTCTCCGGAGCAGCAGAAAACAGGCCTACCCCATCTTCCATATGACATCCCTTCAAACATTTAAACATGGCTATCACGTCCCCTCCTAACTTTCTCCTCTCCAGGCTAAACATCCCCAGCTGCCTAGTCTTCCCCTCATAAGACATGGTTACCAGAGCCTACATGGGGTGTCCCAACACAGACACAGGAATTCTATGTAGGAACGATTTTCAGTGTCTTACCCCCCACCTAGAAATGCTAGAAATTTGAGGAATGAAAGAAAACTTTATTGGAGGGCAGAATTCCTAGGTAGTAATAACAATAACCAAAACCATAACCATAAAAATTTTCTCATCCACCTCTCCACAAGGCTTGAGGTGGGGTACAACATAGATTAAGACACAACTAAAAACACATAAACCCATTTAAAATCTGCATTTTAAAATCCACAGCTTAAAATTGACTGGGGAAGCCTGCTGGAAGAGATAGGTCTTTAGTACTTTTTTGAATTTGCACAACACATTCTGCTGTTGAATCTCTTCCAGCAAGTGACCAAAATGGTGAAGGGTGTGGAAGCCATGAAGCCCTATGAAGAACGCCTTAGGGAGCTGGGGATGTTTAGTCTGCAGAAGAGGGGACATGATAGCCATGTTTAAATATTTGAAGGGATGTCATGATGAAGATGGAGCAAGCTTGTTTTCTGCTGCTCCAGAGACTGGGACAAGGAGCAATGGATTCAAGCTGCAGGAAAGGAGATTCCACTTGAACCTCAGGAAGAACTTCCTGACGGTCAGAGCTGTCCGGCAGTGGAATCTGCTGCCTCCATGGAGGGTGGTGGAGTCTCCTCCTTCTTTGGAGGTTTTTAAGCAGAGGCCGGATGCCCATCTGTTGGAAATGCTTTGATGGGTGTTCCTGCATAGCAGGGGGTTGGACTCGATGGCCCCTGGGGTCTCTTCCAACTCTAGGATTCTATGATTCTAAGTCATTCCACAGTCTAAGGACAGCCGACAAGAAGATCTTCTGGGTGACCATTGCCAGTCTAGTTTTGGCCATTTCTGCCCTACGCTGCTACAGTGCTATTATTCCAATTTCAACCTCCTGTGGAATTCTGGGCTTTGTAGTTTCCTGAGGTCAAAGAGCTCTCTGGCTGAGAATTCTCAAGGCCCCTCCCTAAACTGCAAACCCCAGGATTCCATTGGATGTTGAAAGGGGAATAATAGCACTTTGAGGCCTCTCTCTAAACTGCAAATCCCAGGATACCATAGGATGTTGAAAGGGGAATAATAGCACTATAACAGTGTAGGGCGGAAATGGCCTTAGCGGAGGCTGAATTTTGGAAAGCAGGCCCGTGCTCCCACATCCTCCCCGAACACACTTCTCTCAACTGGGAGCGATGGAATGCTCTCACTCACCTCCTAAACGAAGGCTATCAATACCTGCCCGAACGCCTGCAGGAGACCCATTAAAGCTGAGCGTGGCGCTCCTGGAGAGCCACGGGAATTGTAACTTATTGATCCAGGAAATGGATCTATGGCTGCAATTACGTGCTCCGGTCTAGCCTTGGATAGCGTAGCAGGTATTTGCTGCAGCTTCACCAGGTCTCCGTGAGGGTCAGGGCTTCATCACAGACCCACACTTATGGGCGGCGTGATCCCTTTCGCCTTCCAACAGAGGCGGATACCTTAGCTACATCCCAGCACAGATTCAGTAGACAGCACCGTCAAAAGCGCAACAGCACTTCGCGCCGAAGAGCCAAGGGTACCCCAGAGCAGGCGGTCCTGATAGGGTTGCACGGTTGGAGGGACCCAACATGCCCTCTCTTCTGGTCTACTTATTCTGACCCCCTCTGTGATGTACTGCTGGCCCTCCACATTTGCGGGTTTTGCTTTCATGGATTTGATTATTTGCGAGTTTCTCCAAGCTCTGCCTCCCCCCTACACACACACACACTTCAAGTGCTTCTTTTCTGGGGGCACCTTCCCTCTCAGCACCTCCAATCAGGCAGTGCAGCCCTTTAAAAACCCACCCCTGGTCCTCCTCCTCTTCCACCAGCCACTCTTGCCCGGCTAATGATGGATCATGGCCCAATTTCTCAGCACTACAAACCCTCTCCCAATGGCCCCCACACACCCAGGCCACTTCTGCACTAGCCTGCTATAGAGCTATGATTCCACTTGCAACGTCCTATGGAATCCTGGGGTTTGCAGTTTCGGGAGGGGCCGGCCGGCCCCTCCCGAAACTGCAAACCCCAGGATTCCATAGGATGTTGCAAGTGGAATCGTAGCGCTATAACAGTCCCCTGCGGAAATGGCCCCAGGGATGGAGACGAGCAAAAGAGAGGAAGTCCAGGGCCACCATGTCAACCCACCGTCATCCCTCTCTTTTCCCTGATCTGGTTCGGACCCTCGGTTCCCCCTGTCCTCACCGTGCCTTAGCAGCCTTCACGCACGCACACACACACATTTGGATATTTGCAACTTTTGCACCTTTGCAAGGGTCCTGTACCCCTAACCCTGGTGAACGTGGCGGGCTGGCTGTAAACTGATGTTCTCAGGGATGTTTTTCCACCTCTTCTCTTCCTGCCAGTCCTTTCCCAGCTGTTCTCTAGACTGATGCTAGATTAGATTAGCACCCTGAGTAACTTTCCTACCCAAGAATGGAGCTCCCGCAATAAAGCCTTTGCTTTGCTTCTCCAAGCCATTGGTGTCTTTGCTCTTTAATCCAGATCCCTTACTGCTGCACGTGCTCTCTATCCAACCCAGCCACCAGACCAAAGGAACCCTTGCCGTTGGGATGTGTCTTCAAGTCTGTTCCGATCTTTTCCTGGGCTTTTCGTGCCGAGGGTTCTACCGAGAGGGTTTGCCATGACCTTCCTCTGAGGCTGAGAGGGTGTGACTTCTCCACAATCAGGATAGCTGGGGTAGGTTTTCAACCCCAGACTCTCAGAGTCCTCCTCAAACCACTACATCATGCTGGTGCCACCCCCAAAATGACTCTGACTTATGGTGACCCTACTGTAGGGTTTTCTTGGCAAGATTTATTCAGAGGAAGTTCACTATGGAAGTCCTCTGAGGCTGAGAGAGTGTGACCTGCCCAAGGTCACCCAGTGGGTTTCTGTGGCTGAGCAGGGATTTGAACCTTGGTCTCCCAGAGCTGTACTCCAACCACTATGCCATACTGTCTCCAGTACGGTGACCTTATCATAAAGTTTCCTAGGAGGAGATGTTGTCTTGTATGTCAGCAAGCAGGACTTGGACAATCACATTAGGGGACCCTATGCCCGCTGTGGAGTAGCCCTGCCCACTTTGGGGTGTTGCCCCGCCCACTCCTTATGCGGCCCCGCCCCCTGTTTCACTTCTTCCCTCTCAAGCTGAGGCTGCCATCTTGGAAAGCCAAGTTTAAAGCTGCCCATTAGGAGACTGGGGCCATTTCTGCACTGCACTGTTATAGTGCTATTATCCCACTTTCAACATCTCATGGAATTCTGGGGTTTGTAGTTTACTGAGGCCAAAGATGCCCCTCCCTAAACGTCAACCCCAGAATTCCATAGGATGTTGAAAGTGGAATAATAGTACTATTATAGGATGGAAATGGCCTGGGACAATGTACAACCTTGCTGGACTCCACGGGACTCCTCTGCTGGACGGATCCCTTGATCTTCTGAGATCTGCTGGCCTTTGACTCACCAGGCACCTCCCAGTTGGGCAATTCTGTCATTTCCATTTCGGCACGCTTCGCGATTGTTACCTCCGGAGGGCCCGCTCCGCAGCGCTGGCCTTGCTGGGCGACTGCCGGCGGCTGGGGAGCAAGGCGTCCATCTCGTAGGGGTCTCCCTCGGAGCGCGGATTGGGGCTCTCCAAGAACTCCTCATCATTCCAAGCACCAACGGTCCCGTCCATGGCCTGGTATCTCATCTCAATGGAGACGCTGGTCTGAAAGAGGGGGAAAAAATTCACTTCCGCATATTTATTTCAGAGAATCAATTTGGAAGATCTTAAAGTTCAGCTCCCCTCCCCAGTGCACAAAATTCTCTCCTAAAACATCACAGAAAAATCTCCAACAAAGGAGCAGCCATCACCTTCCATGTTCCTCTTTACAAGAATTCTTGTCTGGGTGCTCCCACATCGGTGGGGAAGTGGTTCTGCTCTGGGTTGTAGTCCGAACCTCAACGTACATGGAACACAGTTGCCAAGACGTCTGCACATGCCTGGGAGGCAGGCAGGGGCCAATTTCTCTCCAGGAACTCTGTGGTATGACCTCCCACGCAGCAAACCCCAATACTTGTGTTTTCCTTGACAGTCCCTCCCCAAATGTTGCACCATTTTCCTGTGGCCATTTTGAGAAGGACCATAGAAGAAAAGCCTCCTGAAGTTCCTTCTTGGGCTTATGTTGGCAAGAGTTGTGTTTCCAGAGAAAAACATGCACGCCGTCTATGTCAGGATCCATTCCTGATGAATCACCACGGTCATTTTTGCACTGGACTGTTATAGCGCTATTATTCCACTTTCAACATCCTCTGGAATCCTGGGGTTTGCAGTTTTGGGAGAGGCCTCAGGTTGCAAACTCCAGGATTCCAGAGGATGTTGAAAGTGGAATAATAGCGCTATAACAGTCCCATGCGAAAATGGTCTATGATGGGCTGCCAGAGTGAAAAATGGAGAGAGCTGCTGTACCTTTAATGGTTGTGCAGAAGAGAGGGGTGCTGGTCATACCACCAGCTGCTGAAACCCCATATTCTACACAACCACCTAAGGGACAGAGTCCTCTCCAGTTTTCACTCTGACAGTCCTTTATTCCTCACACCTTTCCAGCTGAAATCACTGTAGCCTCCTCCAGGCTTGGCTGTTCCCCAACCCCACTGAATCTGGGCTCCTCGCCAAAGAATCTCACTGGTTTCTTCTTTCCTTGAAATCTCAGTTCTGACTTGGAGGACCTTAGTTTGCCCATCTGCCTCTGCTTTACCCTCTCCTAACTAAAATTACAACACTCTCTAGAAAGTCTAGAAGAGGGGGTATCTAACATCCTCAAAAATCGATCTTTGCGGGATTGTTGGCCATTTGCTAGGGGTGCTTTGAGTGTCTGTTCTTGCATAGGAAGGGGTTGGACCCAATGGATGTTGCGATCTATTCCAACGCTATGGCCCTTTACGCACAGCATTTGCCATGTGAAAGAGGGCCTGGGGCGTCGCACGATTGTGAGGAGCGATCCGCACGATGCACTCACAATCGTGCAACACTCCAGGGGCCGGCAGGCACCAATCGCGCACCCTTTCATTTTCGGCTAGAAGCTGAAAATGGTGTGCGATCGCACATTGCTCCCGGGCCCCGTGCACACTTGCCTGGCGTGCGGAGCCTCCGGAGTCGTGCCAGTCGCGCTTCCTGCCCCAGCGCAGCCTGGGAAACTCCCAGGCTGCGCTGCGGAAGGAAGAGGCGGGGCTCTCACGTGAGCAGCCAGCTCGTGTGGAGCCAAAGGGCCCCGGATGCAAGAGCCTCTCGCCGGAGGCTGCTTGTGTGATCCCCGCACCCCAGCGCCAGAAGACGGTGAGGTGCAGAAACGGCCTATGATTCTATTTTCCCTGGGCATTGGCAGCTTCCCCACCTTGTTATTGCTGCTGTAAACCATCAAGTTGTTTCCCATTTATGGCAACCCTAAGGTGAACCTTTGATGGAATTTACTTGGCCAGATTTGTTCAGAGGGGGTTTGCCTTTGCCTTCCTCTGAGGCTGAGAGAGTATGACTTGCCCAGGGTCACTTACTAGGTTGCCATGGCTGAGCAGGGATTGAGACCCTCCTCTTCAAAGTCATAGACCAACAGTAAACCACTACACCATCCTGCCTCTCACAACCACCTACCCTTCTCTCTCTGAAATGTAGGGTTCAACAGAGAGAAATGCAGGGTCCTGCACTTGGGCAGAAAAAATGAAAGCCACAAGTATAGGATGGGGGACGTGGCTGGATAGCAATACGTGTGAAAGGGACCTAGGAGTCTTGGTAGACCACAAGCTGAACATGAGTCAGCAGTGTGACGCGGCAGCCAAGAAAGTCAACACGATTCTTGGTTGCATCAATAGGAGTATGGTGTCTAGATCGAGGGAGGGAATGGTCCCACTCTATTCCGCATTGGTTAGGTCTCATCTGGAATACTGTGTCTAGTTCTGGGCACCTCAGTTCAAGAAGGATGTCGACAGGCTGGAACATGTCCAGAGGAGGGCAACCAAAATGATGGAGGGTCTGGAAGCCATGAAGCCCTACAAGGAGCAGCTTAGGGAGCTGGGAATGTTTAGTCTGCAGAAGAGAAGGTTAAGAGGGGACATGAGAGCCATGTTTAAACATTTGAAGGGATGTCACGTTGAGGAGGGAGCAGGCTTGTTCTCTACTGCTCCAGAGACTAGGAGAAGGAGCAATGGATTCAAGCTGCAGGAAAGGAGATTCCACCTGAACCTCAGGAAGAACTTCCTGACGGTCAGAGCTGTCCGGCAGTGGAATCTGCTGCTGCCTCCATGGAGTGTGGTGGAGTCTCCTCCGTCTTTGGAGGATTTTAAGCAGAGGCTGGATGGCCATCTGTTGGGAATGCTTTGATGAGTGTTCCTGCATAGCAGGGCGTTGGACTCGACGGCCCCTGGGGTCTCTTCCAACTCTATGATTTTATGATTCTAGGATTCTAGGATTCTCTCTCGGGAATGTGTCACACTCTCCAACTGTTCCAATTTTGCAGGTGTTTTATGCCCGCGGCCAGCCAAGGGTCACAGCTCTCCAACAGAGTCTGCGGCAACAGCCACAGCCACATTTCACAACAGTTCATCAGCCAGTTACCATTTGTTGTTCCAGCAGTCCAAATCAGTAACAAATTCCGAGTGTCAGTCCAAAGGGAGCATCCAGCACATGAGACAAAGGTCAAGGTTTCCAGGAACACAAGTCAGGGATCCAAATGTAGGATAGGTTGCTTCTACCAGTGAAAGCAGCTGTCTATGACAGCTCTCTTTCACCCCCTCCTCTGCATTTTTGGGTTGACAGCCTACCCCAGCTGTTTGCCTGATTAATGCATCTTCCCCATATAATTGCTCTGAGCCTCGCGGGCGCTCCCTTCCTCATCTACGCTGGGCTGCAGAAAGTATTGTCCTGCTCATGTCTCCATGTTGCGGCTGCAGGGGAGGGCCTTGTCTGTGCTTGCACCCGGGTCCGGGGACCGGGGCATAACAGCAGGGACGGTCCCAGCTCATCTTCCTTCATCCCACTTTCTCAGTAGCTTTGAAAATGTCTCAGTTTCCTCTCTCCTCCCACTTTCCACCTTTTTCCTCAGCTTACTTCCGTTGCTGCAAAGAGAGTGCAAAGGGCAAAAGACGTTTGCACCCAGTTAACTTGGCAGAAAGGAGGGGAGATCAGGAGGCCCAGTCTTGCCTTTCCCAGGAGGCTTAGGCAAAAGCAAACCGCTGCAGCCTCTCCTTGCTTGCGTGTTCTTACTCATTCAAAACTTTTCCCCTCTAGACCACACTTTGATGTTGCTTGGCCACATGTCCCAGTTTTCATCTGTGAAACGTTGAATGTGTGTTTGTGTTTGTGTGTGTTGCGGAAAGCCAAATACCACAGTTCTTTTGAAACCCTTTCTCTCCTTCCCTGTCTCTTCCCCTTAATGTCAGTCCCAAATCCATCCAGCTTTGCAAATCTGCTCATCTGAATTAATATTTCCCCACCCTCAGGCAACTGTATTCTACCAGTGATCGGTTTGTGCTTTGCAGGTTTGTTGTTGTTTGTTATTGTTTCTGTTCATTTTCAACTTATGGCAACCCTATTAGGGGCAAAATTTATCCAGGGAGATTCACCTTTGCCTTCCTCTGAGGCTCAGAGAGTGTGGCTTACCCAAGGTCAGTGGGATCCCATGGCTGAGCAGGGATCCAAAACCTGGTCTCTAACGTTGTAGTCCAAAGCTCAAACTACTACACCATGCTGCATGTACTGTTCGCCATGAACGAAGGTCCACCATGATGGTTGCTGTTCTCCGGTTCCACCACTGAGTATACTTCGGTTCTCACAGGTTTATTAAGAAGCCTCTTTTAGAGAACTCAGCGTGGATGTTGGTTCTTTAGTCCAATCCACGTCTTAAAATATACTATAGCCCAGGCCAGAGAGATAGGCCATTTCCGCACTAGACTGTTATAGTGCTATTATTCCACTTTCAACATACTATGGAATCCTGGGGTTTGCAGTTTAGGGAGGGGCCTGGCAGGGCAGAAATGGCCGTAGTGTTGTGTAATGGTTTCAACATCAGACAATGACTCCGGAATCCAGGGTTTGAATTCCTGCTCAGCCACGGAAACCCACTGGGTGACCTTGGGCAAGTCACACTCTCTCAGCCTCAGAGTGAAGCAAAGGCAATCCCACCCCCCACCCCCCCGACTAATCTTGCTAAGGAAACTCCATCTTTCACCTTAGGGTTGAAAATGATTTTTAGGCACAAAACAATAAACCATTCTGGTCATAAGACCCCTTGCATGTGCATAGACACAGAACATCAATGGAAGCAGAGCAGAGAACCCTGTCCCCAAGAAAGATTCAGCATTTTGGATCGCTTCTTTGAAGTTCAGACTAAAATCCAGAGCGGACTGACATAGGTCCTACCAGCTGCTGCTGCTCTTACCATTAAGAGACGCTTCTTAATATTTATTTGAAGTCTCCTCTGTTATTACCTGAATTGACTCATTCATGTTCTAGTCTCTGGAGCAGCAAGCCACAAGCTCGTTCCCTCTTCCACCTGACAGCCCTTCGGATATTTGAACACGGCTATTATCACTTCTCTTATTTATGGCCAGCCACCTCTTAAGAGCAAAGGAGTGAGGAACAAGATGATTCAGCCTTAAAAGCCCTCCATTAAGACGACAGATCTGTCCTCCTCTTACCCTCGCGGTCTTCAACTGTCAAAAGCCAACCAAAATTGATGCATTTCTGTGGCTTCGAAAAGACACAGGCCATTTCCGCACTAGACTGTTATAGCACTATGATTCCACTTTCAACATCCTATGGAATCCTGGGGTTTGCAGTTTCGGGAGGGGCCACCCGGCCCCTCCCGAAACTGCAAACCCCAGGATTCCATAGGATGTTGAAAGTGGAATCATAGCGCTATAACAGTCTAGTGCGGAAATGGCCCCAGGCTGGAATCTCTTAAGTGTGCGTAAGATCCCCAACGGAAGTTGTTGGATATTTTTTTTCCTCTCATGTGCAGGGATGGTTCAAGCTTGCAGGAGTCATCCAGCCCAACCCCATTCTGACATGCAGGAAGACACAGGTCATTTCCGCACTACACTCTGATAGCGTGATTATTCCACTCCGGCCGGCCCCTCCCGAAACTGCAAACCCCAGGATTCCATAGGATGTTGAAAGTGGAATAATCACGCTATCACAGTGTAGTGCGGAAATGGCCACAATCAAAGCATCCCTGAAAGGTGGCCATCCGGCCTCTGTTGAAAAACCTCCAAAGAAGGAGACTCCATCACACTCCCAGGCAGCAGCGTATTCCACTGTTGAACTGTTCTTACCCTCAGGAAGTTCTTCCTAATGTTGAAGTGGAATCTCTTTTCCTGATGTCTGAAGCCATTGTTCCATGTCCTAGTCTCTGGAGCAGCAGAAAATAGGCTTGCTCCATCTTCCATACGACATCCTTTCAAACAATTAAACACGGATCTCATGTCCTCGCTTCAACTTCTCTTCTCCAGGCTAAGCATCCCCAGCTCCCTAAGCCGCTCCTTACAGGGCAACCTGCATTCTGAACTGATGCCTAATTGGTGCGTCTTGTCTAAAATTATGGCAGCAGCAGTTCTTCAGCTGTGCACTTGGCTACTCATTCACAGCACTTCCATTCCACACAAGGGCTGTATACGGGGGTGTAGTGACAGGGGGAGAACAAGGGCATTCCGCCCCAAAATAAGAATTCTGCTTCCTCCCATGAAATAGTCATTCAGTTCTCAAATATTCTAGCCTTGCAGGCAGTGAGACATTGAGAATTCTTCCTACCTGGAAGTCTTCCATTTACCGTTTCTGCATTCTCTTCGTGACTTTGCCTGCTCCTTTTCTTTGAACACCTAAATTCTCTTTCTAAACGCTCAGCTAAAGTTTTCAGTTAGTCCAAATGCTAGAAATTTCAGAGCCAAAGGAAAATTTCATTTTAGGGAGTTAGAATTCTTACTGGGAGAGCCAGCATCCTCGTTTTGCACTTCGCCTCCTCCCCTAAGTTTTACACCATGCGTTGAGGTGCCTTCGGTCTCTCGTGTGGGGAGAAAAAGTGGGATATACAGTGAATAAATAAGAGATTATCAAAAGTCCGCATCTAATTCCGGGCACCGCATTTTAAGAAGGGTTTTGAAAAGGTGGAACGTGTTCACAGGAGGGTGGCCAAGATGGTAAAAGGCCTGGGAACCATGAAGCCCTCTGAAGAGCGGTTTAGGGAGCCGGGTAGGTTTAACCTGGAGAAGAGAAGGTTAAGAGGGGACAGGAGAGCCACGTTTAAATATTGGAAGGGATGTCACATGGAGGACGGAACAAGCCTGTTTTCTGCTGCTCCAGAGACTGCGGAGCCAACAGATTCAAAGCACAGCTGGCCCTCCACATTTGCAGGTTTGACTTTCACGGATTTGACTATTTGTGAGTTTCTCCAGTCCCTGCCTCCCGCCAACCTCAGGTGCTCCTTTTCGGGGGGAACCTTCTCTCTCAGCATCTCTGACCGGGCCACGTCACCCTTTAAAAACCCACCTCTGGTCCTCCTCCTCCTGTACCAGCTCCAGCCTTGGCCAGCTGAAGATGGCCTGCAGCCCATTTTCTCAGCACCGCAGCCCCACTCCCAATGCCCCCTCACACCCAAGGAAGGGGACGGGCAAGAGAGAAGTATACGGCCATCTTGCCCACCCACCCCCTTTCCCTCCACTTTCTCTGACCTGGTTTGGACTCTGGGTGTCCGCTCTCCCCACCATGCCTCGGCCCCCTTCCCGCAGACACACACACACACACACACATTTTGCTATTTGCAATTTTCCCACTTTCGTGGGGGTCCCGAGCTCCTAATCCTCCTGAACCGGGGGGGCCAGTCGTAGAAGAAAACAGATTCCACCTAAATGATAGGAAGAACTTCTTGACTGTAAGAGCTGGACTGCCTCTCAGGATGTGGCAAACTCTCCCATTTTGGAGGACTTTAAACAGAGGTTGGATGGGCATCTTTCAGGAGTGCTTTAGCGACAGATTTCCTGAGTGGTCGGGGCCATTTCCGCACTAGCCTGTTATAGTGCTATGATTCCACTTTCAACATCCTATGGAATCCTGGGGTTTGCAGTTTAGGGAGGGGCCTTTGAGGGCTCTGAGGGCCCTCCCTAAACTGCAAACCCCAGGATTCCATAGGATGTTGAAAGTGGAATCATAGCACTATAACAGGTTAGTGTGGAAATGGCCGAAGACTCTAGATATCCAATGATTCTACCTCTCTCTTGCTCCTGGAAGCACTGGCAGTAAGAAGCCTATAGACTTCATGTCAGAGCTGGGAAAAGTTCCTTTATGGGACTACAGCTCCCAGAATTCCCCAGGCATGGACACCGGCCTGTGGCTTCTAGGAGTTACAAAAAAAGGAACTTCCCCAGCTTTGCTTCTGGGTCTGTTTATGCTCCACACTGGAGCCTGGCAGGGCTGGATCTGGTCTCGCTTTGCACACTGCTGTGTGAACTCGCTTCTTGCTGGCAACGTCGGCTAATAAAATGTTCCCTGTCTCTGGATAGATTAAATGCAGGTCACCCGAAACGCAGCACGGAGAAGGAAATCGGGAACGCTGAGCACCTTTTTAAATTGCCTCCCTGGCTTTGTGTGGTTGCCATGGCTACTGCAGAGGGTCATCCAGTCCGTGCTGTGTGAAAACATCCCTGTATTGATTATGACAACAAGCACGGCTCAGTCCGGGCATTTGCTAGAAGTCCTGGGAGATAAAATAACACGTTTTCCCCAGGTTTGTGGGTAAAGTCAAGTTACTAGTCCTCACTGTTGCAGAGGAGTGAGTGGAAAGGTCATAAACTAGATGACCACCAAAGTCCAGGATCCTTCAGTAGCTAACAGGTACCTGCTTGAAATATTTTAAAACAGGGATGAGAATCATGTAACCCTCCAGATGCTGTTGGGTTGTGACTCCAATCGGCCCTAGCTAGTAAAGTCAACACTGAGGATCGCTGGAAATTGCAGGCCAACAATTGGAGGGTAATTCCCAATCTTGTTTTAAAATATTCCATAGTGTCTAGGCTAAGGGAGGTAATAGCCCCTCTCTCTTCTGCTTTCGGCAAACCCCGTCTGGAACACTGTCTCCAGTTCTGGGTGACACAGTTCAAGAAGGATGTCGACAAGCTGGAGCTTGTCCAGAGGAGGGTGACCAAAATGGTGAAGCGTCTGGAAGCCACGAAGCCCTACGAGGAGAGGCTTAGGGAGCTGGGTATGTTTAGTCTGCAGAAGAGAAGGTTAAGAGGGGACAGGAGAGCCATGTTTAAATATCTGAAGGGATGTCATGTCGAGGAGGGAGCGGGCTTGTTTTCCGCTGCTCCAGAGACCAGGACAAGGAGCAATGGATTCAAGCTGCAGGAAAGGAGATGCCACCTAAACATTAGGAAGAACTTCCTGACGGTCAGGGCTGTCCGGCAGTGGAATCTGCTGCTGCCTCCACGGAGTGTGGAGGATTCTCTTCCTTCTTAGGAGGTTTTTAAGCAGAGGCTGGATGGCCATCTGTCCAAGGTGGGGCTTTGACGGTGTGTTCCCATGTGGCAGAATGGGGTTGAACTGAATGGCCCCTGCGGTCTCTTTCACCCCTATGGTTCTATTATTCTATGATTAGTTGGAAATTGCTGATAATAAGAGTGGTTCTGACAGTGGAATATACTGCCTTGCACTGTGGGCAAATTTCCTTCTTCGAGATTTTTGAGCAGAGGCTGGATACCCATCTATCAGGAATGCTTTAGTGGTGTCTTCCTGCCTTGTAGAACAGGATTGGACCGGGTGGCCCCTGGTGTCCCTTCCAGCTCTATAATTCTATTATTCTGTGTGGCCCTCAATCATTGCCTCCCCACAGCTTCCCAACAGCTTAATTTTTTTAAAAAAAAGAAACGCACCAATTTGGGGACCAATTTTTTGGCTTGAAAATTAGCCAGATGGGATCAAAACTGGACACAAATGTGACGGTCTGTCTCCCCCCACTCAGAGATTCTTAGATTTGTTTGGGATTTGTAGTTTACCCAGATCCTTAGAATTCTCTTTTTCTGAACTTCAGCATTAAAACTCTCTGGCAGGGAATTCTAAGTACTCACGAAACATGAAATCCCAAGATCCCATCGGATGGAGCTAATGACCAGAATCCCATGCCGGCCAGGGCTTTCTGGGAGCTGTAGTGAAAATAAGTGCTTTGAAATAAATAAACATATCCAGAAGGATGCTGACGCTGGGAGTCACGCAGCCATTTTTTCAAATCAACTTGTATAAAATTATACATTTACCCGAATGGCGGCATTGTTGTCGTCAATCAGGGTGTCCGTCAGGTCCAGCTGGCCTTCCTCCACCACCTTCTGCAGGACCATCTGGAAGGTTCCAATGAGTCTAGGGAGCAAGCACCAAAAAGGCCATGAGGACGCTGGCAGGCTGGAAAACTGGCCCCACTCGGCTGACTGTGTCTCAGAAGACCTTCTAGAGGGTGTCGTGAGGTCCCCGTTCATCCAAGCATTGTTGCGTGCCTTCAAGTCATTTCTGGCTTATGGCAACCATAAGGCAAACCTATCACAGGTCTGAAAGTGTGTGATGTATGCAAAAGTCATCCAGGTGGCTCCAATGGTTGAGTGAGGAACCAGACTCTGGCCTCCAGGGTCACAGTTCAGTGCTGAAACCACTACACCATGCTGTCTCTCCATCCAAGGATTAGAGTCGAGCAATCGTACTCCCTTGTTAACTCCCTTGCTAAGACAGCTTCACTGGCTACTGGTTCATTTCTGGGTGCAATTCAAAGTCCTGGGCCATTTCTACACTAGACTGTCATAGCGCTATGATTCCACTTGCAACCTCCTATGGAATCCTGGGGGTTGCAGTTTCGGGAGGGGCCAGCTGGCCCCTCCCGAAACTGCAAACCCCAGGATTCCATAGGAGGTTGAAAGTGGAATCATAGCGCTATGACAGTCTAGTGCAGAAATGGCCATAGCGTCTAGGCTAAAGGAGGTAATAGCACCCGTCTCTTCTGCTTTGGGCAGACCCCACCTGGAACATGGTGTCCAGTTCTGGGTGACACAGTTCAAGAAAGATATCGACAAGCTGGAGCGTGTCCAGAGGAGGGCAACCAAAATGGTGGAGGGTCTGGAAGCCATGAAGCACTATGAGGAGCGGCTTAGGTTGCTGGGGATGTTCAATCTGCAGAAGAGAAGGTTAAGAGGGGACATGATAGCCATGCTTAAATATTTGAAGGGATGCCACGTTGAGGAGGGAGCGGGCTTGTTCTCTGCCGCTCCAGAGACTAGGACAAGGAGCAATGGATTCAAGCTGCAGGAAAGGAGATTCCACCTGAACCTCAGGAAGAACTTCCTGACGGTCAGAGCTGTCCGGCAGTGGAATCTGCTGCTGCCTCCATGGAGTGTGGTGGAGTCTCCTTCTTTGGAGGTGTTTAAGCAGAGGCTGGATGGCCTTCTGTCGGGAATACTTTGATGGGTGTTCCTGCATAGCAGGGGGTTGGACTCGATGGCCCCTGGGTCTCTTCCAACTCTGTGATTGTAGGATTCTATGAATCGATGAGATTAGAATTGATGAGACTCCAGCTGTGTGGCAGAGAATTTCTTTTACAGGCAGAAACCTACAAGTTCAGTCCTCAGCATCCCTGCAGAAATGGAGGAGTCAAAGGGCTGGTCTCTGCTGTTGGAATCCTTAATCCTGTTAAAGGTGTATACATTTTTTGAAAGAAAAAAAAGGTTCAGGTGGAATCTCCTTTCCTGCAGCTTGAATCCATTGCTCCTTGTCCTGGTCTCTGGAGCAGCAGAAAACAAGCCCGCTCCCTCCTCAACATGACATCCCTTCAAATATTTAAACATGGCTCTCATGTCCCCTCTTAACCTTCTCTTCTGCAGACTAAACCTCCCCAGCTCCCTAAGCCTCTCCTCACTGGGCTTCGTGGCTTCCAGACCCTTCACCATTTTGGTCGCCCTCCGCTGGACACGTTCCAGCTTGTCGACAACCTTCTTGAATTGAGGTGCCCAGAACTGGACACAGGATTCCAAATGAGGCCTAACCAATGCAGAATAGAGTGGTACCATCACTGTTTCCTTCTGTTTATCACTTTCACATATACGTCACAAGAGCCAGTGTGGTAGAGGCTTGAGCTTTGGTTGGACTAGGATTCCTCTGGGAGACCAGGGTTCGAATCCCTGCATAACCATGGAAACTATTGGGGCAACCCCGCTCTGGACAAATCTTGCTGAGAAAACCCCATGATAGGTTTGCCATAAGTCAGAAATGACTCAAAAGCACAAACAACAGCAACAAGATATCCCACTTTCCCTGCAGTGAGCTCCAGTGACATCCGTGACTCTTCTTCTTTCCAGCTCAGCCTGATAACAACAACCCTCAAAGGTAGAGAGATAAAGCAACATACCAAAGATCACCCTAGGCTTGCTGGGGACTCGAATCTTGACCAAAACTTCCAGGAAGGAGTGGCAGTGTTGGTCTGGGGCCGTAAAAACCACAGATGTTTCTTCTGGTGTCTTAAAAGAATTAACTCTGGGACAGGCAAAGCTCCTATGGAAGCAGTTGGACATTTTTGCTTGAGACAAAACAACTCTAGTTGCCTCTATAGAAGGAGAGTTGTGCGTGTGGGACCATTGTACACACCAGTGTGCGCAGACATGGATGTGCAACCCATTGTTGTACCTGGATCCACATGCAAAGTGTTATTATTTTCCAGAATCCTATAACACCTTTTACTTAATGTAACTTTATCTACATACATTGAGCCTCCCCTATCTGGAAATCCAAAATCTGAAAGCCTCCAATAATTGATTTTTTTTTCCAATTAGCTTCCCCGCCAGCTGGTGACAAAATGAAGGGGCCACTGTATTATTTTGAGTATTATTTTCCCAAGCAAAATCCTCTAGTATTAAAAATAAAACCAAAAAGTTACTAGAAACTGTGGATGATAGGACACCTGAGAGCACCTGAACTACTGAGAATACACGTGGGGCAGATGAGGTTTGATTTAGCCATCACTAAATACCCCAAAGACATCAGATGTGATCTTGGAAGCTAAGTGGGAACAACCCTGTTTAGGACTTGTGTGGGAGACCGGCAGGGAATCCTAAGCGCTGTAGGTGATCCACATGAACTGATCATGTGGTTTTCTGGGGGCTGAGAGTATGTGACATATCCAAGGTCACCCAGTGGGTTTCCATCGAACCCTGGTTTTTGGGATCGTAGTTCAATGCTCAAGCCAACGCTACACCACACTGGGTTTCCCCAACTGCATTAGACCTACTGAATCAATTGTTGAAGGGTAAATTAACATCTAGCTAAATCCCATTGATTTAATGGGTCTACCCTAATTTATTGCACAAGCATATTGGGTTGGGGAGCAATATGCCCTGGTTTTCACACATTTTTTTTTTAAATTGTGAATGTTGCCCGAGAATGCAAATGATCATTTTTTTCCCTGTGGGCTGTATCAGCATATCACATGCTCTTGCGGCGGACGAGAAAATGTGCAAGTATTCTTTACATCCTGAGGATAGAGTGACATGTAGCCCATTAAAAAATGAACAGCTCGTGTTCGTGCATTTCATTCCACCACCTGTATGATGAATAATGCATCCTGCCAGACCCGTATTATCTTGCAAGTACACTGACCTTTTCTTTTTTTTTTTCCATTTTTCAAAAAGCACACTGCCCATGTCAGCCTACATCTGGCTGAACAACTCGCTGACTTTTCTGTTTCCTGTAGCTACAATTTAATGGTTATCTCACACCAGCAGTGTGCCAGATGGACCCACGCGCGAGACTCTTCCTGCCAAGGAGGAGACAGCAAATGGCTTGCTTAAGGACAGCCGGGGAGCAATGCAAATATCTAGCTGATCCCCCTCCAACACACCACCCTCGATGTTGGAGGTGGGCAGAATGTGGCCCCTGAACGTCACTTTTGTGGCCCCCAGAGTCCCCTACAAATCTTCCAAAGCCCTCCAACCTTTCCCATTTTTTTTTTAATTCCAGTGTTATGGGGGGCAATTTTTGTCCCATACCACACCACAAAATATCCTCAACCCACTCTTACAAGCACCCAAAACCACACGCCGCTACCAGTGATGTAGATTGACTCGGACTCAAGTCAGACTTAAGTCACTTCAGTGACTAGGCAAAAATTACGCACGGACTCGACTCGACTTGAGACTTGCGTATTTTTAGTGACTGACTTGCTGCACTTGATTCAGCAACATAACACATTCATTGAGAAACCTTACAACTTACTGGTCACGTGATGATCCGTCTCAAGCCCAAAGTGTGGACGCATTTCTCAGAGGGAACAGCAAATGGGTCAGGCAATGGGCTTGAGTTCTACTCAGCAGCCTTTCCCTGCTACATAGGAGAAGCTTTCTAAAACTTTTCCTAAAAGCAGAAGCTTGCTCCATCCTCTCAACCCCGGCTATCTTGTGTCCAGAGTGCAGGGCGCATATTTCAGAGGGGAACAGAAAACGGGCTCGAGGAGGAAGGATCCTTCCTTCTAAAGCCCTTGAAGCTTCAGGAATGGGGAATAAGAAGGATCCCATTCCCCACTTCTGAACAAGCCTCCAGCTTTGCAAATGAGAAGTACGAAGGATCCTATTCCCCACTTCCAAAGCCGCAGATGGCAAAATCACAAAAGCAGAGGGCCGACTCTACTTAAATTGCTAAAACTGGCTTTATTCAATTCTGTCCAGAAATTCTGGAATACAGGTTGGGGAATAAAGGTGGCTTCCAGACTTTAGACTTGACTTGAATTATCTCACAAGGACTTGAGACTCGACTCGAGACTTGAAGGCAGAGACTTGAGACTTGACTTGAGACTCGGAGGAAAAGACTTAAACACATCACTGCCTGCTACCCCCCTCCCAATGCCTCCAATTGTCCCCTGAAGATCCTCTGAAAAAAGTACCAGGAAGTGATGAGATGTCACTTACAGTCACCATTTTAAGAAGGACTGCAAAGGGAGGCAAATGAGGTATTTGGGCTTGTTGTGGGAGGAGTGAAGGAGGAAATTGGCCTCTGGCCCCTACACACTTGACCACTCCAGCTAGGATGCCCACGTGGTTTTGGAATGATGACAGGTGCAGTCCAACCCATCTTCAGGGTGCTAGGGGGAAGGGAGAACGAAGGCTGATCTAGTTATTGAACAGGAATACTGTGTCCAGTTCTGGGCACCACAATACCAGAAAGGTACAGACAAGATGGAATACATCCACAGGTAAGCAACCAAAACGGTCAAAGGTCTGGAAACCATAAAGTACTAGGAAGAGCAGCTGAGGGAGCTGGGTATGTGTAGCCTGGAGAAGAGAAAGTTAAGAGGTGACATGATAGCCAGGGTTAAGAGGATGGAGCAAGCTTGTTTTCTGCTACTCCGGAGACTAGGACATGGAGCCATGGATTCAAACTTCAGGAAAAGAGGTTCCACCTAAACATTAGGAAGAACTTCCTAATGATAAGAGAAGTTCAACAGTGGAATATGCTGCTGCCTGGGAGTATGGGGGAGTCTCCTTCTTTGGAAGTTTTTAAAGAGAGGCTGGGTGGCCATCTGTCCACGGGAGGGCTTTGATGGTGTCTTCCTGCCTAGCAGAAGGGGGGTTGGGCTGGACAGCCCTTGAGGTCTCTTCAAAACCTAGGATTCAATGATTTTATGTAAATACACGAACTACAGTCAGCCTTCCACATTTGCAGGTTTCACTTTTGCAGATTTGATCATTCACAGATGATTTGCTGTCACCTCTGCTGCCTCCCAGTACCATTTTTAAGAGGGACTGCAAGCCTCCCGAGACTGAGAAACTGCAAAGGAGGCTTGCAAGTCCCTCCTAAAAGTGGTGGTGGGGGGGCAGCAGGGGAGGTGGCTGTAAGCCCCCCCAGCCCCCCACTTCTGCCTTGGGAAGGAACCCTGAGCCCTCCAAGGAATCCACGGTGGGTTGAATAGGGTGACCATACTTTTTGTGTGTGTGTTAAATACAGTTTGGGAGGGCCTAGAATTATTCACAGTTTTCCCATTTTCACAGGGGTCCTGTGCCCCTAATCCTAGCAAATGGAGAGGGATGACTGTAGATCAAATTATATCCTCATGCTTATATCCCACCCTTTATTCAATAAATAAGAAAGCACTTTAAGCAATTCCAGATTCAAATAATAAAATAGCTCAAACAGGATGAAATTGACTAAGCATAAGAAGCTTTAAAAAGCTGAAAGGGCTGCCTACGGTATAAACCATATACACATACAATTATAGTAAATTACGCCCCAGAGGACTAAAATTCAAAAGCTACGTGTTGACTTGTTGCAGGGGGGGGGGGAAACAATGTTGGGGCCACCCAGGCCTCCAAGTGGAGGGCATTTCACAATCGGGGTGCCACAGCCAAGAAGGCCCTCCCGCCTGTTATCCCCCATTATGTTTTCCCCATTGGTGGGACACAGAAGAGGGTCCCTCCAACAGACCTCAGTCCCAGGACAGGTGACTTGAGAGCTACTCTTATACCCATTTCTATAGAAATGGCGGAATAGCAAGAGCAGCAACAGCCTGTCATACTGGTCCTACCACAATGATGAGAATATAACACCCAGTTCTCATGCTTGCACATGTGAGATCCAGAAACTGCAAAATGTCCATGAGACTTTTTCTGTGGGTACCAGTGGGAGTCCTCCCAAATTTGTGAGAACAACTTTTGTGCTAGTTGCACACACTGTACAAAACTACAACAGGTCCATCCTTGACACATGGACTTTTATGGATTAGAAGCACAGCAGTCCCCACTTATCAGCAGTTTTGCTTTCCACCTTTTCAGTTAGCTGTGGTCAACTGGGGTCCAAAAATAGTAAATGGAATAGCGGTGGAGCAGTTAAAAACAGCAAATGGAAAAATCCAGAAATTCACAAGTTTAAAATTGTGTGCCATGGTGAGTGGAGTGACAAAATCTTGTGTAACTTGTTTTGTCCTGCCTGGGACGTGAATCATCTCTTTGTCCAGCATATCCACACTATCTACATTATGGCCCACCGGTCACTTAGTAGCCATCTTGGCTTATAAGTATGGGGAAAACATAGTACCTATAAGGTTTGGTGCTATCCATGGTTTCAGGCATCCCCTGGGGGTCTTGCGACATGTCCCTTGCAGATTTGGGGGCACTACTGTAGTAGGTGGGTTGGCCTAAATATTTCTGTCAGTTTTGACTGGAGTAAGCGATTGAATCCATTAGATTCACCTATGTCTGGACTCACCATTCAACTACCGGTTGCCAACCAGGTTGGTTCTTTCTCTTTGATCAATCACCCATCCCTATATGCTTTAGTTTCATAAAGAGGAAAGATTCTGGTTTTCCTCAGGGATGTTTTATGCAGATTGCTTAAACCTCAACAGAAAACACCTTTTGTTGGAGGGGTGAAATCTTGTTGGGATCAATTTAAAAAAAAACAAAAACCCACCCTCTGGCTGAAATCCTGGCCATTTCCGCACTAAGCTGTTATAGCGCGATGATTCCACTTGCAACATCCTATGGAATCCTGGGGTTTGCAGTTTCGGGAGGGGCCGGCCGGCCCCTCCCGAAACTGCAAACCCCAGGATTCCATAGGATGTTGCAAGCGGAACCATCGCGCTATAACAGCTTAGTGCGGAAATGGTGTACATTGGGAAGTTACACCATCATAAACTGAGTAACAAACACGTAAAGTTGAACTGCACCTTTGGAAGTCTTTCCGCAGAGGTCAGACGGGCATCTGTCAGGAGAGCTTTAGCTGTCTCTTCCTGCGTGGTGGAAGCTGGACTAGATGGCCCTGGTGACCCCTTTCAGTTCTAAGATTCTGTCATGCCTCCCCCGCTTGCGAGTTCCCCTCCCTTGGAAGATGAAGCAGGCATACCAATGACGGAGTCAGAATGGATGCTTGATAGCCATCCAGGTCCTCCTTGGTTCATCGAGCTTCAGAAGAGGGAGGAGAGCTGGAAGAGAGCTCCCCGCCCCCCAGTCCTTGAGAAAAGCGGGGGCCATGGCATCTGGCTCAGACTGTCCCCTGCAGATGGAGCAACAGGCTGCATTCACAGCATCCAGGAGGATGCAGCTGCTCCAAAACACCATCCTCAAATCAGAGAATCATGCAGTTGGAAGAGACCCCAAGGGCCATCCAGTCCAACCCCTTTCTGCCATGCGGGAATGCAGCATCAAAGCACTCCAGACAGACGGCCACCCAGACTCTGCTTAAAAATCTCCAAAGAAGGAGACTCTACCACACTCCATTGAGGCGGCAGCAGATTCCCCTGCTGAACTGCTCTTACTCTCAGGAAGTCCTTCCTAACGTTTAGGTGGAATCCCTTTCTCTGGAGTTTGAAGCCGCTGCTCCATGTCCTAGTCTCTGGAGCAGCAGAAAACAAGCTTGCACCATCTTCTATACGACATCCCTTCAAATATTTAAACACAGCCATCATGTTGCCTCTTAATCTTCTTTTCTCCAGGCTAAACACACCCAGCTCCCTTATATGCCTCCAAGCAAGCCCTCGGCTGGGCTTGCTGCCTCAACAAGCAGGTAACTCCTTCCAGCCAAACTTCAGTTCACCTCTCAACACTTGGCTCTGGTAAGCACAGGATTTATGACACTTGGAGAGTTTTACAACTTTGCTAATTCACTTTTCCATTCTCATTCACAGCTTTCTTGACCCTGGACTGTTGACACCAGCTACCTCCAGCTTCTCATTATGGGGCATTTTGCAAAGGACACAATTCAGTGTTGCAAGTGGAACAGATTCTACACTTCTATGCACAGTTGCACAACACTCATATTTTCAAGAGGGGAGGAAAGCCATAAGGCCCATTGTGAAAGCAGAGCCTGCACCATTGCTGTTGTGCAGCATTCCCACTGTGCTGTGGGTTCCCTTGCAGACTGATGGTTCTTACTGCACATTGGTGCACCACACCGGTTTACCACTGTGAAACAGAGGCTCCTCTAATGTGACAGGACGTCTTGCACAGTGCTGTCATGCACAATGGAAGCCCTGTTGTTCAATGTACACCTTGCATAGTGCTCTGAGGAGCCTTGTCACAACTCATTAAAAGGGTTGCCTATCAAGTCAAGGGACATAGCAGAGTCATCTTAAAGTTATGCATCGTAGCCTCTGGTTTCAGCCTTTAGAATATATAATGAAGAAGAGATGAAGAAAAATATCAGGTGGATGCACCAGTGAAAAAGATTGCCACAAGTTTCAGGAGCAATGAGTATTAAGCTACGCTAGAAAGCATCGCTCCAAAATCAATGTTTCTCAATTTGAGGATTCCAAAAGGGAACATCGACTTGCACACAATGAGAAGCAAAGAGATACAATGGCTGAGAACATACATTAACTGGGCACAACACAACACTCTGCTTCCAAAGCCTCCCACCTGACCCCTTTAGATCTCAAGCTCTGGGAGGAACTGTCGAAGCTGCCCTTTACTGTTGGAGAGGAGAGGGAGGGAAGCAATTCAGAGGAGGAAGACGCAGCTGGTCTGGGCTCACAAGGGAAAAGAAATTGCAGTGTGCTTCCAGGTCAAGAGTGAAGCCGCCCTTCCCTTCCCCTAAGAACCCAAATCAGTAGTTTGTGCCTCGCTCCACTTCCTACGATAACCAGTAGCACCAGCAGTAGAATCATAAAACCCTAGAGTTTGAAGAGACTCCAACGGCCGTCGAGTCCAATTCCCTTCTGCCAGGCAGGAAGACACAGTCAAACTCTCCTGACAGGTGGCCAGCCAGCCTCTGTTTAAAAACCGCCAAAGAAGGAAGAGACTCCACCACACTCCATTAGGGCAGCACCAAGTTCCACTGTCAATTTGCTCTTACTGTCAGGAAGCTCTTCCTAATGTTTAGGTAGAATCTCTTTTCCTGTAATCTGAAGGCATTGCTCCATAGCGTCCTCGTTTCTGAAGCAGCAGAAAACAGACTTGCTCCATCCTCCATATGACATCCCTTCAAATATTTAAACATGGCTATCATGTTGCCTCTTAACCTTCTCTTCTCCACACTAAACATCCCCAGATCCCTAAGCTGTTCCTCAGAGGGCTTCATGTGAAAGGGATCTAGGAGTCTTGGTACATCACAAGCTGAACATGAGTCAGCAGTGTGATGCGGCAGCCAAGAAGGCCAACACGATTCTTGGTTGCATCAATAGGAGTATGGTGTCTAGATCAAGGGAGGTAATGGTACCACTCCATTCTGCATTGGTTAGACCCCACCTGGAATAATCCTGTGCCCAGTTCTGGGTATCTCAATTCAAGAAGGATATCAACAACATGGAGTGTGTCCAGAGGAGGGCGACCAAAATGGTGAAGGGCCTGGAAGCCATGAAGCCCTATGAGGAGCAGCTTAGGGAGCTGGGGATATTTAGTCTGCAGAAGAGAAGGTTAAGAGGGGACATGATCGCCATGTTTAAATATTTGAAGGGATGTCATGTCGAGGAGGGAGCAGGCTTGTTTTCTGCTGCTCCAGAGACTAGGACAAGGAGCAATGGATTCAAGCTGCAGGAAAGAAGATTCCACTTGAACCTCAGGAAGAACTTCCTGATGGTCAGAGCTGTCCGGCAGTGGAATATGCTGCCTCCATGAAGTGTGATAGAGTCTCCTCCTTCTGTGGAGGTTTTTAACCAGAGGCTGGGTGGCCATCTGTCATGAATGCTTTGATGTGTGTTCCTGCATAGCAGAAGGGGGTTGGATTGGATGGCCCCTGGGGTCTCTTCCAACTCCATAATTCTATGATTCCATAGTTTCCAGGCCTTCTATCATCTTGGTCATCCTCATGTGGACACGTTCCAGCTTGTCCAGATCATTCTTAAATGTTGGTGCCCAGAACTGGACACAGGATTCCAGGTGAGGTCTGACCAAAGGAAAACAAGAGTGGTGCCATCGCTTCCCTTGATCTAGACACTATATTGCTATTGACACAGTCCAGACTAAGATTTGGTTTCATAGCTGCCACATCGTACTGTTGACTCATGTTCAGCTTGTGGTCTACTAAGACTCCTAGATACCTGCCACATGTACTATGGTCAAGCCCAGCGTTACCCATTTTATATCTGGTACTGATGTCAGGCTGACTGGGCAGTAATTGTTTACGTCCTCATTTTTCACCTTTTTGAAGATGGGGACAATATTTGCCCTCCTCCAGTCTTCTGGGACTTCTCGGGTTCTACAGAAATTCTCAAAGAACCAGAGGTTCTCAGATTACTGCCGCCAGTTCCTTTAATACATTTGGATGTAGTTCATTTGGCCCTGGAGACTTGAACTCATTTGGAGTAACCAGGTATTCCTGATAGCGTTTCACTATCCTTTCCATGCAAAGGCCCTACCATTTCCTTGTTCTTCCTTTTGCTGCAGACAAAAAAGCCCTTTTTTATTGTTTTTAACCTCTCTAGCCAGCCTAAGCTCATTCTGCACTTTAGCTTTTCTGACTTTCTCCCTACCGCTGTTGGCTATTTCTTTGAATTCCTCTTTGGTGCATTCCTCCTTTTTCCATTTCTTGTACACGTCCCTTTTAAAACTTAGCTCTATGGAAAGTTTTTTAGACATCCATCCCGGATTCTTCGGACACCTCCCATTTTTCCTCCATTTTTCCTCCTCAATGGAACTGTTTGAAATTCTGCCCTCAATATTACACTTGTAAGAAACTCCCATCCATCATGAACTCCGTTCTCTTTCACTATTCCTGACCGGGGGGTGGCACCTAATATTTCCCTAAGTTTACTGAAATCAGCTTTCTTAAAATCGAGAATGCGAGTCTGACTGTGCTTGGCTTCCCCTTTCCACTTTCTAACAAACTCCAGGAGAACTTGGTCACTCCCACCTAAGGACCCCACCACTTCCACTCCATTAACCAGTCATCATTGCTGGTTAGGGTCAGATCTAAAATAGCTGACCCCCGTGTTGCCTCCTCCACCTTCTGGACAATGATGGACACAGACCATGCCCTGCGCACGGGTTCACAGGTACAATGGGTTGCACACCTGATGCCTTGGTGCAATCGCATCACACCGACATCCAACACCAGGGTTGTTTAGCACAATTTATGCCAAACTCCTCATGCGGAGACATACTAGGCAACCCTGGTGGAGGATCTCAGCAGTTATGCAACTCCTTTTTCAATTCTTTTTGATTTCTACCAAAACCAGCCCCTACAATCCCAGCACAGCGTCTTCCAGCTGCTCCCTTTCAAGATCTCCGTCTCTCCAGACCCGAGGCTACGCTACAAAGCTGGATGATGAAAGCCTTCCTTCGCTCATTCAGCCCCATGCTGGGCTCCATCACATCCTTGAACAAGGCAGGCATAAAGGAGTCAGGAAGATATATTCTGCTGCTCTCAATGAACCCCCAGCTTCCAAAGGTTTCATAATTCATCCAGTTCTCTGCCCCAACCTTGTGCTCTTTCTGCTTCCTCTGCAGATGCAGAGAAGCTGCTCCTTTGCATGTCTGTGATGTATTTCGGTGTTCATTTAGGGTGGAAATGCACCAGGCATTGAAAGAATATTTAAAAGTATTGGTAAAATAGTTGGAAAACATTCTCCTTGAATGCCAAGAAATGCTTATGAGAACACTTCTGGATTGATGAGATTCTTTGCACTTCAGGATCTATTCTACATAAAATTCATACGTGGTTATTTTTGTGCAGGGGAACAGGCTTTCTATGCAAGAAACAGCATTTTCTGCTCGGGAAACAGATCAGACCAGCCGCACACACCAGCAAGAGCGGGAGCTCCTTCAAGAGTGCTTGCTTTCCTCTGACCTCCTCATTCCTTTTTGCTTTTGTATTGGGTCTGTTAGGAATCCAGAAGCAGGCACTCTCTTACAAAAGAAAAAAAAAAGGCAGGGAACAGGAAAATGTCAAGTTTATGGCTGCAAATCTACCACAGGGTGGAAGATAATTAAAATTTCCTTTTTAGACTTTTGGTCTACGCATTGCCTTTTCAGACTGAAAGGTTACCTAGGCTTTCAACTTGGGTACTGCCTGTCCCTTTCTACGCCCTCCCCTCTTCCAGATCCCAAAGAAAGTTGTATCATCATCATCATCATCATCATCATCATCATCATCATCATCATCATGTCCACAGATGGTATGCCCAGGATCCTAGAGTAAATGTCCACGTGCAGAGTTATGCATTAACTGGGCTATGCAATCCCTGGCCCTTTCTGCACCTTACCTTTTTCCGGCGCTGGGGTGTGGGGATCGCGCAAGCAGCCTCCGGCAAGAGGCTCTCGCATCCCTGCTGCTTCAGCTCTGCATGAGCTACCTGCTTGCGCGAGAACCTTGCTTCTTCCTTCCGCAGCGCAGCCTGGGAGTTTCCCAGGCTGCACTGGGGCAGGAAGCACGACCGGCACGGCTCCGGAGGCTCCGCATGACAGGTAAGTGTGTGCGGGGCCTGGGAGCAATGCGCAATTGCACACCATTTGCGGCTTCCAGCCAAAAATTAAAAGGTGCGCAATCGGTGCCTGACAGCCCCTGGAGCGTCACGCAATTGTGAGTGCGTCGTGCAAATCGCTCCTCACAATCGCACGACGCTCCAGGCACCCTTTCGCATGGCAAATGCCGTGCAGAAAGGGCCCTTGTGTTGAACAGCAATGCTGCACAACTGAACCAGGGCACCAAATGTGCAAATGAATGCACAATGCATATCTCTGCAGAATGCACATCTGCATGGAAGGTAGTACCACGCACACAGCTCCATTCCCACAACCTTGAACTGAAGGGAGAATCATAGACTCAGAGTTGGAAGAGATCACATGGGCCATTCAGTCCAACCTTCTTCTGCCATGCAGAAACCTACCTCAAAGCAGTCCCGACAGATGGTCCTTCTATTTAAAAACCTCCAAAGCAGAAGACTCCACCACACTCCATGGAGGCAGCAGCCGATTCCACTGCTGAAATTCGGAAGTCAGGAAGTTCTTCCTGAGGTTCTTCCTGTCAGGAAGTTCTTCCTGAAGTTCAGGTGGAATCTCCTTTCCTGCGGCTTGAATCCATTGCTCCTTGTCCTGGTCTCTGGAGCAGCGGAGAATAAGCCCGCTCCCTCCTCGACATGACATCCTTTCAAATATTTAAACTGGGCTCTCATGTCCCCTCTTAACCTTCTCTTCTGCAGACTAAACAGACCCAGCTCCCTAAGCCTCTCCTCGTAGGACTTCGTGGCTTCCAGACCCTCCACCATTTTGGTCGCCCTCCTCTGGACACGCTCCAGCTTGTCGAGATTCTTCTTGAATATTTGACTGACACTCTGAGTCAGTCAAAAATGCCTACCTGCTTCCACAGAGGAACCTACCCATACCAAACAGACCCCTAGGATTCCAGCTACATAATGATTTTACATACTGTTTGCCACCAAAGTAAATAGAATTATGTATCCCTCGGGAATACAGTTCAAAAAACCCAGCTGGTTGCTAACATGCATCCATTTCATGATTTCTGTTCACTTATATAATTATGCTTACAAGCCAGTATACTGTAGTGGCTTGAATGCACGCTATCCAGAGACCAGTGTGTTCACACCCCTGCTCAGACACGGAAGCCCTCTGGCTGGCCCTGGGCAAGTCACACTCTCTCGGGGTTATCCCCTCACACTGGACCAGGCAGGCAGGAGTCCCAAATTCCAAGATGTTAGGAACGCTGAACCTCCCCTCTTCCCTCAGTTTGGTTTCGTAGCCTTTCGTAAGCTGAGAGAGAGAAATAACAGATAGGATATTCCCCAGGTGAGGGTGGATTGCTCCTTCGGCCTTTCTGGAATGACCGTTCACGGTAGGTAAAAACCTCTCAGGCCATTTCCGCGCGAGGGTGTTGTAGCGCTATGATTCCACTTTCAACATCCTATGGAATCCTGGGGTTTGCAGTTTCGGGAGGGAAAGTGGAATCACAGCGCTGCAACACCCGCGCGCGGAAATGGCCTGATACGTGTCCATTTTGCAACGAAACCACCAGAACATTAAGAAGAACTTCCTGACAGTAAGAGGTGTTTAACGGTGGAATTTGCGGCTGCATGGGAGCGTGGAGTCTTTTCCTTCTTCGAAGGTTTCTTTAACTTTATTTTTACTAGCGAAAATCCAGAAATATTTCAAAATAACAATTATAACGTGAAGTAATATTGTAAGCACAAAATGCAAACAAATATCAGAAAAACATAATCTACATTTCCTAGTATCTTCCTTCTTCTATCACCATGTGTTCTTAGGACCTATGTTCCTTAATCTACATTCCTCTTCTTACTGTTTGATTTGATTTCCTAAATATAAATAAAAGATAGTGTAGAATTTGGTGAATTAAATTCCCTCATGCCCTTCAACGGAGAGGAAAATGGCATTTTTTTCGTTGTACTTACATTGCCCTGTGATTCCTCTACTCGGTTTGTTCTGCACTTAACACAACTATTCCCAGCGATGTATTTAAGTCTTTAATTCCAAGTCTCAAGTCAACTCTCAAGTCTCTACCCTCAAATTTCAAGTCCTTATAAGATACTTTCAAGTCAAGTCTCAAGTCTGGAAGCCACCTTTATACCCCATTTTCCATACAAAGTCAAATAAAGTCAGCTTTAACAATTTAAGTAGAGTCAGTCCTCTACTTTTGCGGTTTTGCCATCTGCGGCTTTGGAAGCGGGGAACAGGATGTTTCTCACTTCCCATTTGCAAAGCTGGAGGCTTCTTCAGAAGTGGGAAACGGGATCCTTCTTATTCCCCATCACCGAAGCTTCAAAGGCTTTAGAAGGAAGGATCCCTCCTCCTCGAGCCCCTCGCCTCACACATTTTCTGTTCCCCTCCGAGATACGTGTCCTGGGCATAAGTCTCGCCTTCTGCTCTTAGGAAAAGTTTCAGAAAGCTTTTCTAGGTCGGGACAGGCTGCTGAGCAGACCTCCACCCCGGCTCAAGCCCCCTGCCTGGCCCGCGTGCTCTTCCCTCTGAGAAACGCGTCCACGCTCTGGGCTTCAGACAGATCCTCATGGGACCAGCGAGTGGTTTCTGGATGAATGCGTTACGTTGCTGAACCGAGGGCGTCAAGTCATTCATTAAAAATACGCAAGTCTCGAGTCGAGCTGAGTCAGTGTGTCATTTTTGCCGAGTCAAGTCCGAGCCGAGTCACTGAAGTGACTCAAGTCCGACTTGAGTCTGAATCTATTGACTCGAGTCTACATCACTGACTGTTCCTCCTTTGGTCCCGCTCCTTTGGATACACTGAAACATCGAAGTGGCTCGATATGTTAGGAAAGAAAGACCAAAGGAGCAATTAGACTCCTTTAACTAAAGTTGGCGATGTTGGTGAAGTTTAGTCAACAATTAATCTGCCCCATTTGTATCGGAGGAATTCCGTAACTGGCAACCATTGGTTGGTTATTTTATCTAATTTCCCTTTGATCCTGCAGGTTAAGAGGGTCTTCGTCTTTCATCTCAATGGGGTTTTTTATCAGCCATTGCTCAATCGTGGGAAGTTCTGGATATTTCCAAAGCTTTGCTGGGAGTAGTCCAGCTGTGGTGACTAGGTCCATTTCCGCACTAGACTGTTAATAGCGCTATGATTCCACTTTCAGCATCCTATGGAACCCTGGAGTTTGCCTGAAACTGCAAACCCCAGGATTCCATAGGATGTTGAAAGTGGAATCAAAGTATTATAACAGTCTCTTGCGGAAATGGCCCTGGAATTCATTCTGATGTGCATTACAGCGATGTTGAAAGCGGAATCATAGCGCTATTAACGGTCTAGCGCGGAAATGGCCTAAGTAGAGGAAAATTCTCCAATTTTTTTTGGTAAACAATGGTTGTAGATCTTGGAGCATATTTATCCCAGACTGCTGCCTAGGAGTATAGGGGAGTCTCCTTCTTTGGAGGTTTTTAAGCAGAGGCTGGGTGGCCATCTGTCCAAGGGAGGGCTTTGACGGTGTCTTCCTGCATGGTAGAAGGGGGCTGGACTGGATGGCCCCTGGAGTCTCTTCCAACTCTGGGATTCTACTATTCTATAGGAAGCAGTGGGATCTTGCCCTTCCCTGCCACCTTAGGAAAAAGCAAAGTGCTGCAGCCTCTCCTGGCTTGTGCGTCTTTCCTCATTTGTATCATTTGCCATCCTAATCACACTCTGATGTTGTCTGGCTACATGTGTGCCAGTCTCCATCTGTGAAACGTTAAAGGATGTGGAACACACAATGATATAGCCTGTCCTCCACATTCGCTGGAAGTAAGGGCGCGGGACCCCCACAAAAAGTGGAGAAATTGCAAATATTGAAGCGCCTGCGTACGTGCGTGTGTGAGTCCGTGGGAAGGCGGCCAAGGCACGGTGGGAAAAGGAGGGACCCTGCATCCAAACCAGGTCAGGGAAAAGAGAAAAAAGAGGTGGGTCGGCACAGTGTCCTCAGACTTCCTCTCTCTGGCCGATCTCCTTCCTTGGGTGTTGGGGGCGGGGTACCAGGAGACGGTTTGGGGTGCTGAGAAATTGGGCTGTGCTCAATCCTCAGCTGGCCTACATCACTGGAACATCTAGGGATGGAGGTGGAAGAAGACCAGAGGCGGGTTGTAAAGGGCTGCGCAGCCTGATCAAAGATGCCAGAAAGAAGCTCTTGCGGCGGGGAGCAGAGGTTGGAGAAACTCACAGATAATCAGACCTGTGAAAGTGAAACCCACAAATGTGGAGGCCTGACTGTAATATTGTATAGACTGCTTCCAGGAGTTTTTAGAAAGCACTTTAAATACCTTTGAATTGATTTAAGTGGCTTTTGACTTGTTCATTGCCTCAGGAGCCCTTATGGGCTAAGAGGCAATACAGAAAAGCCTTGAATAATAAATAAATAAATTCCAGTAAGGATTTAAAGCAAATTTAATACGCGGGTCAGTGTCGTTCCACAAAAGGCCATCTTAAAATACACAGAAACTGTTTCATTTTCTGCCTCTGCTTCCTGACTGCGACCGTTCTTGCCCTCCAGAGACCTCCCTCGCAGAACGGCAGTCCTGCCCTACATCTAACCAGAAGCACGCAGGCTCTTTTCCCAACTGTTTTTAAAACATTAATATCTGGCTCCGTAGTTCCTTCTCTTATTTGTTTTGCGAGGAAAGCCAGAGCTAAGACGCCCAGGGAAATTACGCTGTAGAGAAAGCACAGGCGAGAGGGAAGTGAAAATCCATGTCTTTAATTTGAGAAAGATTGAATATTTACAGGAGGAAGGAAATGTGGAAAAGCTTATACACTCTCAGCCCCAGAAATTGGGTGAAAATTACTTTTCAGTTTGCAGCAACTGAAGTGAGCTGAGGTCAAAGGAGGAAAGTGGAGAAGAGGAGAGAGAAACCAAGACACTTGAAAAGCACCTAAAATGTGGGATGCTAGAGGATTAATTACTTTGTCCCTGCCAAATTGGGACAGTCAGGTATGGCAACCGTCGATAGAGAAGCCTGGAAGCCTGAGAACGATGGGACTTAGAGTAGCATAGAATAGTATAAAAGGATTGATTAACCGGGCCTCTGCAGGTTTTCTCAATGCCTTTGGAGTTATTAGCCCACTTTGTTATTAACAGAGTTTTAAGCTGGCACCTGGAAATTAGGATACCAGCCTTGAGAAGCAGCAGCTTGACCTGGGAGACATACGGCCATTTCCGCACTACACCGTTCTAGTGCCGTTATTCCACTTTCAACCTCCTATGGAATTCTGGAGCTTGCAGTTTAGGGAGGGGCATTTAGAGGTCTCAGCCAGAGAGCTCTTTGGCCTCCGGAAACTACAAAACCCAGAATTCCACAGGATGCCGAAAGTGGAATAATAGCACTAGAACAGTGTAGTGTGGAAATGGCCATAGAGACATGAAGAATGGAATTTATACTGCCGATAACAAAGGAGACAGCAGTGCCACCTTCCCAGAGTACAGGATGCAAGCAAGCCGCACCTTGGATAAATAACAGACAGGTGCTAAGTGACTGATACTCTGCCGGCGAGGGGTCTACTACATGACAGGGCCAAGGCACGCGCCCTGATGCCTGAAGCCCAGCAAGTTTTACACAGAAGTGATGTAACTCAGTATGCTAGTTCAGTTTCTTATGGAAAATATAACGGTGGATGCCTTTCTTTGTTCTGGCACGTCTGATTTCTGGAAATCTCACCGGACGTCAATCTTTCTTTTGACCCAGGCTGAATAAAATATTAATTTTTAAAAATCTTGACTGTCCTGCTAGTGTGTGATTTTTACTGGCTTCGTTGCACTTCAGGGAAAACCTGTCCACTGCTGCCAAGTCTCCCAGAACCCCACGGCCGGCATAGTATATTGGCTGGGGGATTCTGGAAGTTTTAGTCTGAATGGAAGCCTTTCCCAAGCCCTGTTTCCCTTCTTTCTTTCCTCTTCAACTGAGCCTTTTTTGTGAACCAAGGAGAAGCTGATTTATGGTTTCTGGCACTGGGAACACTTCATGGCGCTGGATGGCTTCCCCCTCCGGCTCCGAGAGGGCAAGTAAATTTACTGCTTTAATTAACCTCGCTTTTCCAGAGACCAGAGAGACGGAGTCTGAAAACAACGGTCCCCGCTACATCATTATATTGGCCTGTGTACGATTAACAAGCCAAACGCTCAGAGCTCTACCTTGGGAAGGGAGAAGGAACAAAGGCACTCGGAGGCATAATGGTCTTGAACAGCTAGTCGGGTGAGAGAAGTGAAATCTATTTTAGCTTCTGCACTGGGTATACAGTGTTAATAACATGTATTAGAAGCATATATATATTAGCTTATATGTATAACACATATTTTAGCTATATTTACACCTATATTTCAGTATATTTTATATTTGAGCTTCTGGAATGCACTAAGTCTAAGAAAACAGCTTCCTAAAATTGGCAGCTGAGAAGAAGAGGGCCTCCGAGACCTTGGATCTTTAGGGTGGCTGCTGTGCTTCCGAGAACAACACACCAGACAGGACAAGGGCATCCGTAAGGAGTAAACTGGTTGATAAGGAATACAAGAAAAAAGGTTGGCGTTGTTTAGAAGTCGGGGTGGTTAGAAACTGTTAGGGTGGTTACGCCAAGGGGCATTTTGCAACTGCTAATGAGAATTAAGGATGCACGAGGGAAATGCATGATCAGTGCGCGATCACTCATACTGTAAATATGGGGAAGGGGAAATGTAACTTTGTAGGCGATCCTGATAGGCCTTTGGGGTCCTATCCAATGGGATCCCGGGGAGGGAAAACCTGCGACGGAGACAGGGGATAAAACATGAGATATTCAATACTGGGATGTGTCCTCCTCTCTGGGGAGCACCCGCTTCTGCAGAAATGAACTTTTAATAAACATTCAGCCAATCCTGTGCTAAATAGTCTTTTCAGCTACTTCTCACATCGGGTCAGGACATCCATCTTGCCCGGAAAGGACATAAAAAGGCAGAAATCTCTTTCCAGAGCTGCTTCGCTGAATGTTTTGGCAATAGCCTGTCTATTTTTACACACACACCGACACACACACACACAGAGACTTCTGTAAGGCCCCGCTTTGGGGGTCCCCGATATCAGTACGGTTTGGATGGGCACCATACTCAATTGGCCCCATATTGGATTGGCAACACATGTTCAATTTGCTTGAATATCAAATTCAATCCTGAGAGGTGACCGAGAGGTCAAACCAAGTGAGGGAAGAGATCAGACTACAAACGGAGAAAGAAAGACTGGTCGGCCTAAGACACCCTCCAGGTACGACTGGGTCGTTTGTCAGGCAAATAGATGCCGTTCCTGTGGATGATAGGCTTAAGCAGAAGCTGGAGTTTTCCCAGGGAACGCAATTGTGAGAAGCCCACCAGGACACTGTCATCGACAGATACCCACCCCCTCTGCCCCTGGACTCCTTCCTCTTGCCTCCTAGCACCCACAATAGACAGCTATGGCAACACACATTATGCCTTTGTTACCCAAACACTGCAAACAATGGTTGATAGTCCATTGTCTGTGCTGCAACTCCCACTGTTCCAAACCTGGAACTGCACATACCTTCCGCTGTCACAGGCTATTTTTTGGGTACAAATACCCCTGATTCCAGGACACCAGTGCAGCCTCTCAAAGGTCTACCCGTCGCTCTCTCCATCTGGCTCCTGAACAAGAACTGTCCTTACGTTCTACCTAAGCCAAGCCACATTTCAGCTCTTTGCTAGTCGTCTGGACTGGTAATTATAACCCCCCAAAACCTCTCAGCCTCTCTATCCATATTTTTTCCTCCCCGTTATCCTTCAGTTAGCTCTTGTGTGAATGTTTGACTGTTTGTATTTTGTGTGCATGCATGAGTGAATTCCTCCCAATTAAAAAAACATTTTTAGCTTACTTTCGAATCTTTGGCCGGTTCTTTCCCTGCGTGAGCCTGTAAACATTGGTAGGAAAGGTCTCCTTAAGTTACCCCCCTCTCGCAAGCCTCCTTTTTGAGTTAATTCATTCCCCACTTCTGCAAGGAGGTATGTGGCATTGCAGGGTGGCACTTGTGGACCCTACATTTTGGGGTGACACTTCTGCTTACAGCAGGCAATTGTCAGGGGACGGGCAGGCATGCTGCCTACCAACCAACAGTTTCACAAATGAAAACCAGGAGCCATGCTATTATCAAGAGAAGTAATGATACCACTCTGTTCTGCTTTGGTCAGACCTCATTTGGAATCCTGTGTCCAGTTCTGGGCACCTCAATTCAAGAAGGATATGGACAAGCTGGAACGTGTCCAGAGGAGGGCGACCAAAATGGGGAAGGGTCTGGAAGCCACGCGCCCAACTAAGGGAGCTGGCTCTGTTTAGCCTGACGAAAAGAAGGTTAAGAGGTGACAAGATAGCCACGTTTGAATATTGGGAAGGATGTCATATGAAGATGGAGCAAGCCTGTAAGATAGCAATGAAATTCTGGAAGGAAATACGTGATGAAATTCAAAGAATCTATGATGTAAATTTTGAAATGAAGCCAGAATTTTATCTGTTAAATATGCTTGGGCAACAAAGAGAAATAAGAAGACACTGTTATTATCTGATAACTGCTGCAAGGCTGATATATGCGCAACATTGGAAAGAAAGGAAATATGTTGATATAGAAGAATGGAAATTAAAAGTCCTGGATATGGTAGAGACAGAAAAGTTAACATCTTCTTTGAGAAATAAACGTATCCAGAACTTTGAAAGGGAATGGAGAGAAGTTTTGGATTGGATAAAGATATATTATAAGAAAAGAAATAAGAATAAAGCAAGATTGTAAGTAATGCAACGTAATAATGTAGCAAGGTAAAATAATAATGTAACAATGTAACAAGGTAGCAAGGTAACAAAGCAATTGTCTAACGATGTAAGATGTAACAAATCCCTTGAGTAAGCAACAATTATGTATGAATAGAATGGATACATGCAAATCCAACTGGAAAACAAGCTTGGAAGTGGGGAGGGTTTTTTTTTTTAATTAAAATCTTTAATAAAAATATTTTTTTTAAAAAAAAAGAAGATGGAGCAAGCCTGTTTTCTGATGCTGTGGAGACTAGGACATGGAGCAATGGCTTCAAACTTTGAGAGAAGAGATTCCACCTAAACCTTAGGAAGAACTTCCTGATGAAAAGAGCAGTTTGACAGTGGAACGTGCTGCCTGTGAGCGTAGTGGAGTCTCCTTCTTTGGAGGTTTCCAGGTGTCTAAGATAAGCCGCAGGGGGTATATTCCTACCCCAAGGATGAAAAGTGGGAACCAAATGTGGGTCTGGGAATTGTCTAAAGATGTGGAGTGACGTTAGATTTATGATCCTCTCCAATCCCAGCTTTGCACACCTAAAATTTGTGTGTGTAAAACCTGGGAGCTTCATGTATGCTTTAGTCTCAGCAAGGTTGTTGTCCAGGTTGTTGCCAGGCAGGCAAAAGTCTCCTCTGAGTGGACGGCAGAGAGAAGAGGCGGTGTGGCCAGGCAGCCAGGTGCAAGGCCAGAAGGATTGCTATGGCTCTGTGTTGTGTACCGGGGAAGGCCACACGCCAGAGCACTGATTGGGTCACCCCACATGTTTCAGGGTGACCAGGTAGCATAAAAAGGCTGGTGTTTGCCTTGACCAGCTGCCAGGTAGCTGCCCTAGCTGGACCTGCCATGCCATTGGCAATATACTGCTTGTAAGGGGAAATGCTGCCCGATTTTACTCTGTTATCTATTGTTTTTCTTCTTGTCTAATTCCTGGCAAGCTCGCATATTTTTGCTAAGCTTTATCTTAGAGTCGGTCAATAAATCAGTACTCTAAGCCTAACTAACGAGCCTCTGGAATTTTTCCTGCTTCACTGGGACTCTCGGCCGCGGCGGAGCCTTGCTTCACAGATAGCACTCTGCTCATGCTCAGAGGAGCCAAATCCTGCCAACCCTGACACTTCCGAACAAGTGTGCTGTGTTGCTTGCTTTGCTACAAATAACAACTACCATCTACGTCAGAGGGAAGCTTGTGGATTGCAAGTTATCCACGGCATGAGAGCTCTCTTTCTCTGGATATTTTCAAAAAGAGACTGGGAAGCTACCTGCTGGGGATGCTATAGCTGGATTTCTTACACTGAACAGCGGGTTGGACTTGATGCCCTCTGGGTACCCGTTCCAGCTCTATGATTCTATGCAAGTTGCAAAATTTACTCTGGCTGCTGGAAGATTAAGAGCAGTGTCTCCCCACCCCCATGTAGCAGGGAAATGGCCTCATGCCCTTTCCAGCTCTTTATACCTGATTTTTATGATAGAAGGGGATAAGTGTCTTTTATACTAGAAAAGAAAGTTTTATTATAAATTTTACTTATTTTTTTTTCAGTAATGGCTGTTGTTTGATCAATATAATAGCCACTGTAAGAATGAATGCCCTTGGTAAGTTAATTGTATGAATGAATAGTCACTCATTCAGGAATTTGAATTTTTATACATGTCTCATACTTCCTATTTCCTTGTACTAAATTGTGATGGATCACAGCTGTGAACAATAAAATTACAGGAACTTAAGAAGAAGACAAAGGGGGACAGGGGTTTGCTTCAGATAAGTCACAGGGCCTTTCTGCACTACACTGTTATAGCGCTATTATTCTACTTGCAAGATATCCTGTGGAATTCTGGGGTTTGTAGTTTCCTGAGGCCGAAGAGCTCTCTGGCTGGGAATTCTAAGGGCCCCTCCCTAAACTGCAAGTCCCAGAATTCCATAGTAGGTTGAAAGTGGAATAATAGCACTATGACAGTGCAGTGTGGAAATGGCCATAGAGTTGGAAGAGACCCCAAGGGCCACCCAGTCCAACCTTTTTCTGCCATCCAGGAAAAACACTATCAAAGCACTCCCTTTGAAAGATGGCCACCCAGCCTCTGGTTAAAAACCTCCAAAGAAGGACAAGATTCCACCACTCTCATAGAATAATAGAATCCTAGATTTGGACCACACTCCATTGAGGCAGCAGCCTTTTCCACTGCTGGACAGCTATGACCATCAAGAAGGTCTTCCCAAGGTTCAGGTGGAATCTCCTTCCCTGCACCTTGAATCTATTGCTCCACTGCGGCAATTGTCAAGCTGCTCTCACCATCAGGAATTTCTTTCTAATGTTTAGGTGGAATCTCTTTTCCTGGAGTTTGAAGCCATTGCTCCATAGTGTCCTAGTCTCTGGAGCAGCAGAAAACGAACTTGTTCCATCTTCAATATGACATCCTTCCCAATATCTAAACATGGCTATCATGTCACTTCTCGTCCTTTGTTTCTCCAGGCTAAACGGACTCCTGAAAATACGCACGCATGCACACACACACCAGAGCAAAACTACTGGAAAATGGATTTCTGTGGTTAACATACCCAGCTCCCTAATCTGCTCCTCATAGGGGTTCATGGTTTCCAGCCCTGTAATATTTCGGTCATCCCAAGTCATTAGGACATGACCCCCTCCAAGTCCCTGGTATTTTCCCAACAGTTGTTGGCTTCCCATGTCAGTGGGGCAGTAGATCCACTCCAAGTTTTATCCCAGAGTAATGGAGCTATCCCAGGTGCTTAATCATATCTCCAAAATACATTCAGAACCTTGGAGAGCTCATTTAAAGCTATTCAAAACCTGGAGTGAATTCACCACCCCACTGACATAGCAACCATCGACCACCACACGTCTCCCACGTCCACAATTTTTGTCAGGGAGGATGGCTTGGCAAAGGTCCCTGTCTGTCTGTAGCATAATAAAGTGTTCTGCCTGTACTGATCTTCCCCCAGTCCAGCCAAAGGCACACAACACTTTCCTGACAGCCTGTCACTTGTGTCTCAGCACTTTTGTGCCCTGAAGAAAGCAAGACTTTATGTACAGATCAAGGCAGCTTCAAGTTCCTCCATCTGCACAAAGAAAGGTCTTGGAGGAGAGAATAATGAGGTGCAACAATGCCGCCTGGGGCAGGGCTGCCTGTTTCTCTCCTACAGCACACCATGCTGTGCCGTCATTAAAAGGTCACATCTACAGGGCGCTTCTGAGCTTTGCAGGGTCAACCGCTATGCTCAGCCCTGCACACATCGGTAGACATGCTTAGACAGGTTGCTATTAAGCAGTGGAGTACAAATCAAACATAACCTGCCCAGCATGTATTTCTGCAGCTCAAGGATTCTCATCTGCTTTCTTGTCCACAAAGTACTCTTTCTGTATTCCCCCTCCATACACACACATACACTAGAGGATTTTTATAAAATAATATGCAAAATAACACACATTTTTTTCTGCAAGGCAAGCTTTGCATTTGCATTTGTATATGCAAAAATGTGCCGCTTCTCCCTCGTCTTTCATCAAAATCATCTACCACTTTTGAAAGCAACACAACACCCAAGAATCTACATTGTGCTTACGAGATGTAAAACAGCACCCACACAGTTATAGGGTGGTTGCGCTACACCACAGTTTCTGCTCATCCCCAGCCTCCTGCCACCCCCACCAGGTCTCAGAAAGCTTTAAGGAAGAGAATTTTACACAAAGGAGGCAAGTTTTGGCAGCGGTTTTGATCATTGCAGAAAATTCTCGAGAGACAAAAGAAGAAGACAAAGGTTCTGTTTTTGCACCTCGCAGATGCTCTGGAAAGAAAAGAAAGGCAGAAGCTTTGATGCTTCAGGTAATGAGACTTAACACCTTCAGCCTTCACTCCATGGATAGAAATAAACCCTCCAATGTCTTATTCCAAGGGTGGGAGAAGGTGGCCCCTGGAGCCCTATTCAAGGGCCCAGACCCCCTCCCAAATAGGCATTTTTCCCTAAAAAGAAAGTGTATGTGTGCTTTAACTAAAAAAGCTCAGAGGCAGACTTCCAGTTTACTTCCTGCTTTTAAGAAGTCTTGTCCCGCACTTAAAACAGCCCCACAGATTGCGGGCGGAGGGATCCAAGAAGTAGCAAAATTGGCATAGTGAGCCTTTGGAGTGTTTTTAATGGGAGTGCAGCCCCCCTCCCAAAGGCCAATACAGCCCCCCAAACCCTGGGACACTTTCACACCACGGCTTTAAAGTGGCTTCCTCTCTTGACATGTTTGTTGGGATGTTGTTTTCCCAAAGCACCTGAAATCAAAATTAAAAGAAGAATTGCACATTTCATGTGATACAGTGTTATCTATTGTATCAGTGCCCACCCCTCTGGCCAAAATAATTTTCTGGTTTTTACTCTGAAATATGTCCCATTTAGCAACTTTGGTCTAGAATGTTAATTAATAGCTTCCCACTTGGGACTTTTACTTATAAATTTACTCTGAAATATGTCCCATTTAGCAAATATGGTCTAGAAAGTTAATTAAAAGCTTCCTGCTTAGGACTTCTACCGATACATTAACTCTGAAATGTGTCCTATTTAGCAAAGGTGGTCTAGAAAGTTAATTAAAAGCTTCCTGCTTGGGACTTCTACTTACAAATTTACTCTGAAACATGTCCTATTTAGCAAATGTGGTCTAAAAAGTTAATTAAAGGCTTCCCTCTTGGCACTTCCACCTGCAAATTTGCTGTGAAATATATCCTGTTTAGCAACTGTTGTCTAGAAAGTGAATTAAAAGCTTCCTGCTTGGGACTTCTACCAATACATTTACACTGAAATGTGTCCTATTTAGCAAAGGTGGTCTAGAAAGTTAATTAATACCTTCCCTCTTGGACTTCCACCTATAAATTTACTCTGAAATATATCCTGTTTAGCAAAGGTAGACTAGAATGTTAATTGAAAGCTTCCTGCTTGGGACTGCTACTTACAAATTTACTCTGAAACATGTCCTATTTAGCAAATGTGGTCTAGAAAGTTAATTAAAGGCTTCTGTCTTGGAATTTCCACCTACAGATTTGCTGTGAAATATATCCTGTTTACCAAAGTGGCATTGAAAGTTAATTAAAAGCTTCCTTCCTGGAACTTCCACCTATCAATTTACTCTGAAACACGTCCTGTTTAGCAAACATGGTCCAGAAAGCCAATTAAAAGCTCCCTGCTTGGAACTTCTACCTAGAAATTGCTTTCTGTTCTGTGTGGTCATGGCCTTCTTTTTGAATTGCCTCATAATTAATTCCTGATTCTGCAAGAGGCTATAATTATCGGTTTCATCTCGTAATTTTGTTTGCTTGTAGCAAATAATAAAAAGAAACAACAGTATTGCTTGGAGAGAGAGAAAAAAGTAAAAGAACTCGTATGAGAGACAGGAACTGAGCATTTACATGGGAATGATTATTTATGATTATTTACATGGGAATGATTTACACAAAGGACCAGAGCTAGGAGCAGGGAGTTAGAATGACAACACAGAAAGGAAAACTTCATTGGAACAGGACTGGAAGCAATAAATGAGCATTGATGACCGGTGGCTGCCAGCTACCGACACTGACTGGAGAGGCTGGGAGCAGGCTGGGTGGGGAGGAATTAGGTCATACTGCAAGCTAATTAAGCCCAAGCTCGTTAGGGGTCAGGGCGCAGGGCACAAAGGCCCCATCACAAAGCCACTCAAGAGAGGGGAGGCACATCCATAATTTAGGTGACTGTCAGCATCGTGTATCCGTCTTTTATCCACAGCTCCTGCCGGTAAGCAGAGAAGCCTCATCAAGCGTCTGTGTGTGTTTCGGCACACTGCCATAACAACACACACAGCACGCCTTTGCCTGTTAACATTTTGAACACACAAGATGTGAACCAACGTACAGGATTTTCGAGAGGTTGTGTGCTCCATCTGTCCTGAGCTGGAACAACCTGGCACGCTGAGGCTTTGTGGAGAGAGTGAGAACTGGCACACGCCCCTGCTATAAGGCCAGCTTTACAGATGATAAACGGATGCAGTGGGTGGTCCACATCAGAGGAAAGCATCACAGCCCTGTAGCTAACGGGTTCCAGAGGGCCCCTAAAGAAGAAATTCTACCCCAACTATCCCAAAACCAACACTCCAGATCTCCAAAGATGGAGAACATGTCCCCTGGGATCACGGAATCCTGGAGTTGGAAGAGAATCCAGGGGCCATCCAGGCCAACCCCATTTCGCCATGCAGGAAGATCTCATCAAAGCCTTCCCTTTGGCAGATGGCCATCCAGCCTCTCTTTAAAAACCTCCAAAGAAGGAGGAGACTCCATCACACTCCACTGAGGAGCAGTATACCCCATTGTCAAAGTGCTCTTACCCTCAGGATGTTCTTCCTAATGTTTAGGTGGAATCTCTTTTCCTGAAGTTTGAAGCCATTGCTCCGTGTCCTAGTCTCTGGAGCAGCAGAAAACAAGCTTGCACCATCTTCAACAAAACATCCTTCCCAGTATTTAAACATGTCTATCATGCCACTCCGTTGTTCTCCCAAGCTAAATATAACACACGCATGCGCATGCACACACACGCACGCACGCACCAGAGCAAACTACTGGAAGATGGACCTCTGGGGTTAATATACGGCAGAAAGAAGTCAAGGACATTGAACTGTGCAGGCATGATCCATCACGCATCCCATGAGCAAGTTGCTAACAGGAAGGATTCCTCCCCTGGTCTGTTCCTAGCTGCTTCCATATCCTTGAAATGCCAGGCTAAACCAGAAATGATCTAGCAGAGCCTACTAATCACAAAACAATCTTCTTCACGCCCCTGGGCAGCTCTTAACACTGACCCATCATGCTGACAAGAGCCCTCAAAGATTACAGACAGAAAGTATATCTGCAAAGCTCCTTTTGCAGTTCATCTGGCCCCAAAGACCTGAATCTGTTTTTAAATGTTTGGTGGTTCCATGGCTGCAGTCCGCTCACTCTTCTGTTCTACATCTTGTCCTTCTGTGGGTACAATTAATGGAACAGATTCTTTAAAGGACAGCAACTTCCCTACTGTGTGGGTCCCCCAAACCTAATGAAAGATGGGCTTTAATAACTTTGCATGTCTTTATTTTAAGCAAAGGCTTCCAACATAATTATACGGTTGTTAAAGAGCCTCGGAGGGATTGCCTTACAAGTGGATAGCACCACCACACTGAATGCGCCTCTAGGTGTTGTTTGAATTAAATTCCAAATTACATTTTAAAAGCAAAGGAAAGCTGAGTCACTCCCAGAGCTACAAAAACAGAGTTTCAACTCGTTCCCAGGACACCTTTTAGTGGGACAAGGGAATACGAAACACACAACCTGACTACTATACTGGTCCATTACAGCTGCGTTCCCAATAGGACGGCTGGGAAATCGAGTTAAGAACGGGATTTCCAGTTGAAAATGTGCAATTCTGTCAAAGCAGAGTATCTGTGTTCCAAATGTACAGGCAACTTTACTGAATTCATATCACTTTTCTTTAATTCCCTGCATATTGCCCCAGGCAGTAGTACATTTGCAGCTTCAAGTTCATACACATCAAAGCAAGCAAGGACCTTGGCTCAATGGGAGCTTCCTACACCAAAGTCTTGGGCCATTTCCACATTAGACTGTTATAGCGCTATTATTCCACTTGCAACATCCTATGGAATCCTGGGGTTTGCAGTTTCGGGAGGGGCCAGATGGCCCCTCCCGAAACTGCAAACCCCAGGATTCCATAGGATGTTGCAAGTGGAATAATAGCGCTGTAACAGTCTAGTGCGGAAATGGCCTTGGTTTCACTTACATTACTGTTACTAGGAGAACCAGCACAATGTAGTGGTTTGGGTCTTGGACAAGGACACCGAGAGACCAGGGTTCAAATCCCCACTCAGCCATGGCAGCTCACTGGGTGACCTTGTGCAAGTCACACTCTCTCAGCCTCAGAGGCAGCCAACCGCTAGCCCACTCTGAAAAAGTTTTGCCAAGAAGCCCCCATGATAGGTTTGCATTAGAGCTACCAGAAGTCAGAAATGACTTGAAGTCACACAGCAGCAGCAGCAGCAACAACCACCACCTATTTCTAGTAGTCTCAGTTTTGAAGACCAGAATCCTGTTAGTATAAATGTTATTGTTGTTATGTACCATCAAGTTGCCTTCGACATTCGGTGACCCTTTAGATGGGAGACCCCCAAAAGGTATAGTGATCCATCGACAGCCCTGAGCACGTCTTACAAACTGAGAGCAGTAGCTGGGACTCACTGGATAGAGTCAACCCATCCTCAACAACAACCATTATTATTGTACTATTATTGTGTAGTTTTGTTATTGTATATTATTGTAAGGTGATCCTATCCTTGGATTTTCCTAGCAAATCTTGTTCTGAGGGGGTTTGCAGTTGCCTTCCTCTAAGGCTGGGAGAGAGTTACTTCACCCAAAACCCCAATGAGCTTCCAGGGCTGGATGGGGATTCGAATCCTTGTCACAAGAGTGAGATCCACAACCCAACAGCATGGTCCAAGTTAGCAGAGCAACATGAGCAAGGAGTTAAGAAAAGGCAAGGTTTATTTCTGCAGCCAAAATAGGTAAAGATGACCTTGTGAAAGCCCAAAGTGAGGCAAAACACATTTCCCAGCACCAACCTTACATACACCAAATAGGTAGGTTTCCTCATGTAAACATTCAGAAAACAATCAACATTTAGCTCAAAGTACATCCTCTCTATCTGGCACCTATCAACATTTCCAAACTGTCCCAATTTGTTTATCCTTTTCAGATAACATGTGAAATTCAACTAACAGGAACTTAGGTGTTTGCTTACTTCAAAGAGTTTGGGCCTTTCTGCCCTACCCTGTTATAGTGCTATTATTCCACTTCCAACCTTCTATGGAATCCTGAGGTTTGCAGTTTAGGGAGGGGCCTTTAGAACTACCAGCCAGCGAGCTCTTCGCATCAGGAAACTACAAACCCCAGAATTCCACAGGATGTTGAAAACGGAATAAAAGCACTATAACAGTGTAGGGCGGAAAGGCCTTCTGTTACTTAAACAAGGAATGTTTTTGCAAATCAAGGAGGGAGCTGTCTTTATTACTTAGGTGTTAAAAAAAACCACAGGATGCAGCTAAGGCTCTTTGTTCCGCAGATGTGACCTTCCCACTTCTAGGGAATGGAGATCTCAGGACTTTTGAACTCAGATTGGAAAAAGGGAATTTCTAGCTTGGAGAGTGAGGGTTCCATTATTATTATTTTCATCACACCCTTGGCCTAAAGTCCTAGTTTAACATTCAGATCATGACATCATGTGGGCTCAGTTCAGAACGGGTTTGCTATTGCCTTCCTCTTAGGCTGAGAGAGTGCAACTTGGCCAAGGTCACCCAGGGGTTTCCGTGGCCAAGCAGGGATTCAAACCCTTGTCTTTTGGAATTCCACTCCCACACTCAAACCACTACACCATGGTGGCTCCCATTGTAGCCATTTCCGCACTAGCCTGTTAAAGCGCAATTATTCCACTTTCAACAGCCTGTGGAATCCTGGGGTTTGCAGTTTTGGGAGGGCCCAACCGGCCCGTGATAGTGATAGAAGCTATAGCTAGATTGTGATAGAACCTATAGCTAGATGTTTAGTCGATGTGTATGAAATTGGTCCCAGAAAACCTATCAAATCAACCTTGGGCCCAGAGTTGCATTATAAGCATTATTATTAATACTATTAATTAATAGTATAATTAATTAGTTAATTGATAATACTATTATTAATACTATTATTGCCATCATCATCTTCATCTTCCTCCCATTCTCAGACCTCAGCTGGACCAGTGCCATAAATACACCCCCATAAGACACGTTCCTGGCAGATGTACTGAGCAGTCAAATTCCACCTAAATCCCCCCTGGGTCCTTGTTGAAAAAGTAAGATATGAAGAGTTCAATTTTTCCCTAATCCAAAAGCTTTAAATTTAGCATGTCCCTCTCTCCCTCTGTCTCTCACACCCCAAGAGGAACCATCTGCCTCAACATTTTTAACCCACCGCAGTTGGGTTTTGATGTTTGTTTAATGCAACAGAATCTCTGGGGGAGTGGAGGAGAGGATCAAGCCTGAAGGATCAAGCCTCGAGTATGGAACTGGGGCCATTTCCACACGAGACTGTTATAGCGCTATGATTCCACTTGCAACATCCTATGGAATCCCGGGGTTTGCAGTTTCGGGAGGGGCCGGCTGGCCCCTCCCGAAACTGCAAACCCCGGGATTCCATAGGATGTTGAAAGTGGAATCAAAGCGCTTTAACAGTCTCGTGCGGAAATGGCCTGGGAATTTATTCTGATGTGCACTACAGTGGTCCACCAACACACTGGAGAGAGCCGCGTAAATCCCATTCTTAGCCCTGATTAGGGTAAACTCGCCGAGTCAATCGGATTTAACAACGTGTTGACTCACCACTCAACTGCTGATTCAATGGGTCATTGAAATGCCTCGATTCAATTTCGCCGAGGCTAAGCCGTGCAATTTCATCCCACATCTCTTTGTGCGTGCGCCTTTGAATATTTCCGTTACAAACTTTCTTTTGAACTCAGTGGCAGCTATTTCCAAGTTGACGGGGCTTAAAATTCGGATGCATTTACTTCCTGCTTTGCTAACACAGATTGTTATTGTGCGTCTTCAAGTTGCTTCCGGCTTATGGAGATGTTACCGCTGTTTTCTAGCCCGAGCTTGTGGGATATTAAGATATCATCTGATAACAATAATTTGGCCTTCTGTACCCATTCCTCTCCACGTGCTTGCGAGGCCCCCGGACAAGCACGCACACAGGCGCGGCCGACAATAGCCGAACCGTTCACATCCCGATCTAGGCGGGCCAGTCATTGCCCAATGCAGCTTCAGGAGACCTCGAGGCAAGTACCACATTATGTATGCACGCTGCTTACAAAAGATCCCCTGCCCCGCGCAGCCAGCTTGACGAGCGGACTATACAACGCTCAAGCACTCCGCGTTTGCACACTGGCTACGCTATTGACAATCTGGTCATAACTCAATCATCAAAAGTACTGACCTTTCGGAGGCTTTGTCTCCAGCCCAAAACTCACTGTTATCCCCAAGTATGGCCTAGCCCGTGGCCACAATTTTCCCTATAAGAACCCCTGACTTTGGGCACCTCGTTGGATCGCTCGTGACTTGCCTCCCGAATTGCCGTCTCTCCGTTTGACGAGCCTCCCTTGAGCCTCCACGTGCTGAGAACCCATGCTCCCCAGCTTCTTTGCTATTACCGGGCTTCAGGACTAGGTATAGTATTTCCCATACCAAACCTCCTCTCAAAATCCCTCTGTCCAACTCCTACCTTTATTCCTATAGCTCTTCGTGTGAGTGTGTTGCATACATGTGTTTGATGGTATTTCAATAAAACAACTATTATTATTTCAACTCCTGCCTTGTCATTGACTCGGCCTGACCCCGTAGACATAGGGTTCAAGATCTCGCTACGTTACCCTGCCTCTCGCGTTTCAAACTAGTGCTCTTTGCTAATTCTCTCCCCATTGTTTGAGCACGTTTAGGTGTCCCTCCCGGGACCCCCAGAAATCAGGGTAGCAGAGACCCTAAGGCACACGTGCCTAACACAAGGCCCGTGGGCCAAATCTGGCCTGCCAGGCCATTTTATGTGGGCCTTGCACCTCTCTTGCAGCTACGGCACTCTGCCCGGCTGCCAGTATTCTGAAGAGGGGCCCAGCAGCCAGCACTCGCGATCTACTTCTACTTCTGACTGCTCCTCTGTCCAAATCTCGCCGTCAGAGCATCGCCACAGGTTGCCACGGCAAAGCTCTACGCTGCTCATGGAGAGGTTAGGGACCATAAACTATGATCAAATAGCCCCAAAATGCCCAAGAAAAGAAAAGAAAAGTTGATGCAGAGGGAAAGCAATTTAAAAACCAGTAATAATCGAATGCAGAGGAAATGATTCAATACGATAAAGGAGTGGATACATTTATATAGTCTTACAGATACTACCGGCCCTTTGAGGGCAATCATAATGTTGATGTGGCCCAAGACAAAATTGAGTTTGACACCCCTGTTAAGGCAAACCTATCATGGAGTTTTCTGCAGCTGAGAGTATGTGATGTAGCCAAGATCACCCAGTGGGGTTCCATGGCTGAGCTGGGAATCAAACTCTGGTCTCTAGGATCACAGTCCAACTTTCAAACCACTACATCGCACTGGCTCTCAAAATAAGGATATGGGGAGGGTTAACGAGACCTTGGAAATGTTCTCTTTTTGGACTACAACTCCCAGAATCCCCCAACCAGTGTAAAATAGAAACTTTCCTAAGTTCTGGGGTGTCCTACACAACTGGCTAGTCTTTGTGGGAATCAGAGTCACCAGAACGAAAACTGAGAGAGCTCCTGCACCTTTAATGGTCATGCAGAAGAAGGAATGTTGGTAGGTGTTACTTCGTTGCTTGCCAAGCAATGCCTGCTAAAACTCCCTTTTCTACATAGCCATTAGCGGGATAAGAGCCCACTCCAGTTTTCAATCTGGCAACCCTATGGAAACCTGGGTTGGAAATGCCCTTGGTCCAACATTTCTGAGGAAAGCTTCAGGTCCAAAATCACATCCCCCCCAGACTAAAGGACCATCTGAAGGCTTCTCCGAACAAAACTCCAAATCATTCATCTCCACCCACATGCTCATATACTTTTCTGAAGACATATGGAATGGCTGTTGGGAAGAAACTATATCACACAGGACACTTTCCTTAGGTAGAAAAATTGCAGACAGTGCTTAGGGCATTCTTCACCTGTTGGAGAAGACCTTGCTGTAGTTGAACACCTGGATCTCCAGCATCTCGTTGACATCGATACTGCTTGCAAGGGGCCACCGGAAGGTCTGTGGAGAGATGCCCAGAGGAGACATGAGGAGACACATCATAGCATCATAGAACTGGAGGGTTGGAAGGAACCCCAGGGGCCATGGGGTCCAGCTTCCAGTCAGTGTCTATAAGAATACCATTGAAAACTGTAACCCCCTGTCAGCAATTCTTCATTTGACTTAATCCTGTATTGTTCTTGATCAACTTCCAAAAGATCGTGGTAAGTTACTCGTTTTTAATTTTGCTGTTGTTCCCTTCCTAGAGAAGGCTCCTTGAATTTGAACAAGAATGATATCTGTAATTATAATTGGTTGCATTCTATATTTAATAAAAATTATAATTGAAAAAAAAAAGAATTTGAACACACAATGGCATCTTATGACATAACCCTGGTTTGTACCTAGTCCACATTCTTAACAGGACACGTCTCACAAAATGATTATTAAATTAAAAAAAAAACTGCATTCACTTTAGTTCTATCGGGCCAGAGATACACATGCCACCCAAACCTCAGCGCACTCTCCGTTAGATCCAATAATCTCTTGTTAGTCGACACAATCCAATCTTTCAAGCAACTAAACCAAGCAACACAAGGAGAAATACAGTGAGCTCTCTGTATCTGCAAGGATTCCATTCCAGGAATCCCCACATAAAAGAAAAAAAACACATGAATGCTAATATCCCATAATACTACATGGAGACAACACACACTTCTGCAGACTAAACATATCCAGCCACCTAAGCCGTTCTTCACAGGGCTTCATGGCTTCCAGACCCTTCACCATTTTGGTCGCCCTCCTCTGGACACTGATTTACGCAACCCAGAATCATACTGGCTTTTTTCAGGTGCTGCATCCCACTGCTGACTCATGCACAGCTTGTGGTCTACTAAGATTCCTATATCGCTTTCATACGTACTGTGATTAAACATGTACTGTGATTAAAGAGCTATGAGGCCCAACACTTGGTGCCTTTCTCCAGGTTTCACGATATCAGGCTGCAAATTAGACAGTAAGAGTCAAGAGGTCACCTCTTGTCATCATAGCAATTCTGTTCTCAGATTGTGGCAAGTATACTGACAAGTGGTGCATTGGAAAGCTAATATAAATGGGAGGAAAATTATTGCCTCCAATTCGGTATTTCATTGCTTCAGTTACCAGGGTCCCCATAAACCCGTGGGGCTCCCCATCTCACAGTTTTCAGTCTGTGTTTCTCTTGTGTGCCTTCAAGTCATTTCCGACTTACAGCCACCTTAAGGCAAACCTATCACAAGGTCTTCTGAGGCTGAGAGAGTGTGACGTGTCTAATGTCACTCTGTGGCTGCGCAGGGAATCCAACACTGGTCCCCAGGGTCGTGGTCCAATGCTGAAAGCACTACACAGCCCTGGCTCTCAGAATGCGACCCTTTCAAATGTCCCAGGGGCCCCCGGTTGGTCTAGAGGGATACCCATGCCAGCAAAGGCCTCTCCCCACCTTATTTACATTCCGCACTAGCTGTTATAGTGCTATTATTCCACTTTCAACATCCCATGGAATCCTGGGGGTTGCAGTGTAGGGAGGGGTCTCAAAGGCCATCCTCAAAGGCCCCTCCCTAAACTGCAAACCCCAAGATTCCAGAGGATGTTGAAAGTGGAATAATAGCACAATAACAGCCTAGTGTGGAAATGGAGTCATAAAACCCAGGCAAAATATTTAAACTCCATTATCAATAGAAAAAGCAACTTTTTCTCAAGAAGCACAGCTTCCAACCTCTTTTTTCCAAATATTTTCTAATCTTCTTCCCATCCATGGTAGAGAATGAATCAAAGGAGGACTTTTTTAATAGGTTCAGCATCCGAAGTGCCGTTGTGAGCCAAGGAGCTGACACAACTAATCTTGGATTTAGCTATGTTGTCACTGGGGCTGCCTCCACTCAGCTCCCTCTTTCCGAAAGCGTTGTATCGTTTTTCTCAGTGCTTCTGCTGAGCTTGCACACCTCACACTGTTAAGTGAGAAAGCAGAGATGAAATCTGGGAGCATTGCTGGCACACCCCCAGGTTTCCCTTTGTGCTATTTTCCTGTAATGCTGTCAAGATGGGGAAACTAGAATATCTCATTGACAAGGGTTTAAGCAGCAACCTCACCGCCTTCCCTCATCCCAGTCCCTTGGGGCTAAAAGACCGTTTTATCCACCGCTGGTATATGAGCCCAGCCAAGCAACTTTCCTGGACTGGAGAGGTTGAAACACAACTCGGGCCATTTCCACACTTGACTGTTATAGTGCTGTCATTCCACTTTCAGCATCCTATGGAATCCTGGGGTTTGCAGTTTAGGAAAGGGTGTCAAAGGCCTTCTCTCCCCCAAAGGCCCCTCCCTAAACTGCAAGCCCCAGGATTCCATAGGATGCTGAAAGTGGAATGACAGCACTATAACAGTCTAGTGCGGAAATGGCCTAGGATGCCCACTGCTAGGGGTACTTTAGTTATGAGTTCCTGTACTATGGGGTAAGCAACTGTGCAGAGGCCAAGGCCTAATATTCTCCCCTCTGATATCCCCATGGGACGTTCCCACACCCCAACATTGCTCCCAAATAACTCTAACTGCATTAGGGTCCTTCCCAAAATGGTAACCAGAAGTGCCATTGTGTCACTTCCTGCTGCCATTTTGAGAAGGTTTTCAATGGAAATGGAGGTGTTTTGGAGGTGCTGGGAAGTTCAAGGGGGACCTTCTGCGTGGGACTGGCAGGTTTTTGTTTTGCATATTTTCAAAGCGTTCCACATTATTTTGGGGGCAGAAAAAGCCTACAAATCATGTCAGTTTTTAAAAAAAATGGATATTGGGGGCTTTGGAGTTTGGCAGGGGTCCTTCGAGGCCCCAAACATGGGGTATGTGGCCCATCTGCCAGCCTTTGAGCACCCCTGTTGTACTGGTTTGCAGTTATACCGGATGGCCTTTGAGAGTGTTTTCAATCCTTGAGGCTGGAATCCTGTTGGTGTTTGTGCAAAAGTTCCTTACGAAAACAGGTGGGCATTCATTGCAAGGCAGTGGATACAGAGTTGTGCATGAAGTGCCACTGTGCATGGAAATGTTTGTTGGGCATGAGGCATATTGCTCACTGTGCATGGCACATTTAATTGTGCATTCCATTACACATCCAGTTCCACAAAGGATGATGAAAGTGGAATAATAGCACTATAATGGTCTAGTGCAGAAATGACCAAAGCCAACATTCAGCAGAAGGACTGCACAGCGCAATTCACAGAATCATAAGAGTTGGAAGGGGTCTCCAGTCCCCCAGGCCCAACCCCCTGCTCAGTGTAGCATCTCCAGCTAGAGTGTCTCAGCAAGGAGCTGTCTAGCCTCTTTCAGGAGACATCCAGAGAAGGAGGCCCCACCAGCTCTTTAGGCAGTCGGCTCCATTGCCCAACTGCTTTCATCTTCAAGAAGTTCCTTCTAATGTTCAGTCGAAAGCTCCTCTCCTGTAACTCCAAACCCTTAGTTTTGATGCTACCCTCCAAAAAAGCAGAGAACAGGGTCTTAGGTCACCCCTCAAACCACCATACCTGTAAGGCCCTGCTTTGGGGGTCCCTGATATCAGTATGGTTTGGCTGGGCACCATACTCAATTGGCACCATATTGGATTGGCAACACATGTTCAATTTGCTCGAATAGCAAATTCAACCCTGAGAGGTGACCGAGAGGTCAAACCAAGGCCCTTTTCACACGGCATTTTCCATGCGAAAGGGCGCCTGGAGCGTCGCACGATTGTGAGGAGCGATCTGCATGATGCAGTCACAATCGCATGACGCTCCAGGGTAGGGCAGGCGCTGATTGCACACCTTTTCATTTTTGGCTAGAAGCCGAAAATGGTGTGCGATCACGCATTGCTCCCGGGCCCCGCACGCACTTACCTGGCGTGCGGAGCCTCTGGAGCCGCGCCGGTCGCGCTTCCTGCCCCAGCGCAGCCTGGGAAGGTCCCAGGCTGCACTGTGGAAGGAAGAGGTGGGGCTCTCGTGTGAGCAGGCAGCAAGTGCAGAGCTGAAGGACCCCGGATGCGAGAGCCTCTCGCCGGAGGCTGCTCGCGCCATCCCCGCACCCCAGCGCCGGAAGGAGGTAAGGTGCGGAAAGGGCCCAAGTGAGGGAAGAGATCTGACTGCAAATGGAGAAAGAAAGACTGGTCAGCCTAAGACACCCTCCAGGTAAGACTAAGTCATTTGTCAGGCAAATAAATGCTGTTCCTGTGGATGATAGGCTTAAGCAGAAGCTGGAGTCATGTCGAGGAGGGAGAAGGCTTGTTTTCCGCTGCTCCAGAGACTAGGGCAAGGAGCAATGGATTCAAGCTGCAGGAAAGGAGATTCCACTTGAACCTCAGGAAGAACTTCCTGACGGTCAGAGCTGTCCGGCAGTGGAATCTGCTCCCTCCGTGCAGTACGGTGGAGTCTCCTCCTTCTTTGTCGGTTTTTAAGCAGAGGCTGGATGGGCATCTGTCCAAGGGAGGGCTTTGATGGGGGTTCCTGCATGGCTGAAGGGGGTTGGACTGGAGGGCCCCTGGGGTTTCTTCCAACTCGAGGATTCTATGACCCTAAGATCTTTTCCCAGTGGTTCTTAAACTGGGGTCCAGGGACCTACGGGGGTCTGCGGAGCCCTCACAGGGGGTCCACAAAGCCCTGTTGCTGGACACCAACAGCATCAGGAATGGGGATCCAGCAGTGGCGAGGGGGCAGCAGGGCAACAAAAAAGGAGCAGTTAAAAGGGACACAGCAGCAGGTGTGTGCATGCACCTAAGCTATGACACTGGAGACCAGGGTTGGAATCCCCACTCAGCCATGGAAACCCACAGGTTGACCTCAGCCAAGTCACACTCTCCAAGCCTCAGGGAAACACAAAAAGCAACCAATCTTGCCAAGAAAACCCCCGTGATAGGTTCCCCTTCGGATCACCATAAGTCAGTTTTCAAACGGGAGAGACCCGATAGCTAGAAAGAACCTCCCTCTGTCAGCCGCACTTCCAGTCACTTCTGAGCACCCTAAAGTGAACCTATAACAGGTTTTTTTATTGGGAGGGGGGAACAAGCTTTGTTTAGAGGTGTTTGCCTTTGCCTTCCTCTGAGGCTGAGAGAATGTGACTTGCCCAAGGTCACCCAGCATCTGTGCGGGGATTTGAATCCTAGTCTCCAGAAGCCTAATAAACGAACAAACAAATATATCAATATATAAATAAATATTTGACTATTTAAATCTAAATGTAAATATTTAAACCTTGAGTTAATTCTTGGGGGTCCCTGGCAACAAAGTATATTTACAGGGGGTCACCAGTAAAGAAAAGGTTAAGAAACACTGCCTTACACGAGAAAAGAAAAGAAAAAGAAAAAGAGAAAAAGAAAAATTATTGCTCAGATGAGAATTATAGTACACAGAGAACTGAAAACCGCAAGAACTTTAACACCATGACGATGATTTGCTTATTTCCAATATGTTAACTCCAGCACACGTTCTATCAAACCCCCACAGAAGCAAATGCTGCGTTGGAGAGACATTTTATAACTGTCCTTTTGTCACAATGACTGGAAAGTGCAGAAATGCTGAGCTTGATCATGCATTTAATATTCTGAAGTGAGACACCCAAACTGTATATTTGGAATTTGGCACTGCACTGAGGCCATTTCCGCACTAGGCTGTTATAGCGCGATGATTCCACTTTCAACATCCTACGGAATCCTGGGGTTTGCAGTTCCGGGAGGGGCCGGCCGGCCCCTCCCGGAACTGCAAACCCCAGGATTCCGTAGGATGTTGAAAGTGGAATCATCGCGCTATAACAGCCTAGTGCGGAAATGGCTTGAGATTGACCGGGTCCAGATCAAAACAAGACAGCTCCCTTTCTTGGAAGTGTCTTGTTTATCTTTTATCTTTTTATTTTTCTTTAATTAAGAAGGGGGGAAAAAATCCCCTTCTCCTGACATGTTTGACATGTATAAAAAAATTAAATCATAAAATGTTCGCCTCCATTATTGAATTAATGGCTGATTCCTGAGAGGAAAGAAATCATGACAAATATTCTTTCAATCAGTGGAATTGCCCAGTGAGTTAAACCTTCATTCAACGATTAAATCTGTAGGATCGCTCTTTAGTATGGCAAGTTATCTTCTATCTCTATGTGAATGGAATTGATATATTATAAAAAGAAATGTGTTTTTGTGCAATGTTAAGGAGGTGGAGGAGGCCTAACTAGGATTTAGTTGTAGCAGCTGGTGAAAAATCATAGAATCATAGAATCCTAGCATCACAGAATCATAGAATCCTAGAGTTGGAAGAGACCCCCAGGGGCCATCCAGTCCAGCCCCACTCTGACAGATGCCCAGCCAGCCAGCCTCCAAAGGAAGAGACTCCATCGCACCCCCAGACAGCAGCAGACTCCACAGTCAAACTGCTCTCACCGTCAGGAAGTTCTTCCTAATGTTTGGGTGGAATCTCTTTTCCTGTAGTTTGAAGCCATTGCTCCATGTCTTAGTCCCTGGAGCAGCAGAAAACAAGCTGGTTCCGTATTTCATATAGCATCCCTTCAAATATTTAAACATGGCTATCATGTCACCTCCCAACCTTCTCTTCTCCAGGCTAAACAATGCCCAGCTCCCTAAGCCGGTCCCCAAAGGACTTCACAGTTTCCAGGCTTTCTACCATTTTGGTCTCCCTCCTCTGAACACATTCCGGCTTGTCCATTTCCTTCCTGAACTGTGGTGCCCAGATCTGGACACGAGACTCGAAGAGGGGTCTTAATAAAACAGAACAGAGTGGCTTATCACTTCCCTTGTCCAAGACACTATCAACGGGTTTATTTTAGTTGCAATTAACTAACAGGATTTGGGGCAAGGTTTCCTTCTTCTTCCTTTCTTGCAGCTAGCTTTAGACTAGCACTGTTCTCTAACGTTTTAGAGGAGAGCTGAGTAATGCAGACAAGGAAAGATCCAGGACTGAATAATCCACAAAGGGAAAGCAGGCAGAAGAAAGAGAGAGAAAGCGGGGAACTGTGGGGGAGGGCACGGAAAAAAGAAATTCAAGCTACCTGCATATTTCATACCGTACAATACTTTGCAGATGAAAACTGGGACCCCCTTGGGCAAGCAACATAAAAGCGTGGCCTGGATTGTAAAAGTTATTAATGAGGATGCAGCAGCTAGAAAAGCCGGCGCTGCATCAATAGGGGTATAGCGACTAAGCCAAGGGAGGCAATAGTCCCACTCTGTTCTGCTCTGGTCAGACCCCACCTGGAATCCTGTGTCCAGTTCTGGGCACCACAACTGGAGACGGATATGGACAAGTTGGGTGCCCAAAGGAGCCCAAAGTGCCCAAAGGAAGGTGACCAAAATGGTGAAGGGTCTGGAAGCCATGGCCTGCGAGGAGCGTATTAGGGAGCTGAGGATGTTTAGTCTGCAGAAGAGAAGGGTAAGAGGGGACATGATAGCCATTCTTAAATATTGGAAAGGATGTCGTGAGGAAGATGGGGCAAGCTTCTTTTCTGATGCTCCAGAGACCAGGACATGGCGCAATAGCTTCAAACTTCAGGAAAGGGATTGCACCTAAACTTTGAGAAGAACTAACTGAGGGTAAGAACGGTTTGGCAATGGAATATGTGCTGCCTCAGTGAATTGTGCCAGAGTCTCCTTTTTTTGCAGGTTTTCCAAGAGAGGCTGGATGGCCATCTGTCAAAGGGAGATGGCCCTTGGGGTCTCTTCCAACTCTAGAATTCTTTGAGTCTAGGAAGATCACATAAGCTAGCTGTGGCTGTAGCAGTTTGCTTTTGTCTAAAACTCCCAGGACGGGCAAGATTCTGCCCCTTCCTCTCCCTTCTGCTGAGTTAATTGAACACAAACTTCTTTCATACTTTCCAGAGTGTTGAGAAACCCCAGTGAAGAGAATTCTGCTGCAATGAGAATCTTCGTACTTCAGGACTTTTCTGTGCAAGTAGACCAACATAATTTTGTGTGTTTGCCTGAACGCATGCATGAGTGAGTGCAAGGAAATAATATTACTGTACAGAAAATGCCATTTTCTATGCAAACCAACCTCCATCTCTTTTGGAACAGAATAAATCCTGAATTGAGAACAGTTCTCAGAAACAAAGCCCTGTTTTGGGGGGTTTTCTTGCAGAAAAATCCTCAAAATAGGAAAATTATATACTGTTGTGTGTGGGCACAAAACTTACAAAGATTGATATCCACAGTGGTCACCCCTCTGTAGAATATGTTGTGTTTTCACAGCCCTTCAAGTCACCTGTTGTCGTATGGCGATGCCATGAATTTCATCGGCTTTTCTTAGGCAAGGAATACTTAGAGATAGTTTTGCCAGATCCTTCCTCCAAAATGTCGCCAACAGCACCTGGCATTCATTGTGCGTGTGTGTGTGTGTGTGTCTTCAAGTCACCTCTCCAACTAAAGGACCAGAAAGTACGTGACATTTGGAAAGCACTGCTGCGCATCTTGCACCCAGAGCATACCCTTGGAATTGCAGTGCATCATTCATCATCATAATCATTGCAAATTATGACAGAGAATGAGGAAGAGATTTCAGGGGGGAAAGCTCAGACTCCCGTGATCATGAGGGACCGGTAAGCTTTCAGAAGCAATTACAGTTCACGCAAAGCCATTTACAAGTTCTTCATGAATTATTAGGAAGACGCAGCGGGCCTGAGCTTCCATTTCTCACACAAGTCATCGATTGTGCTACGAGAAGTGGCTACGCTGCCGAATGAGACCGTCATTGATTTTAGCAGCGGGAGGAATGCAATGAGACATTGATCCGGCCAGGGAAATCTGAAGGACTCGATATGCACAATGAAACAACTGGTCTGAAGCTCAGACGAAAATTTGGAAATAAAAATTAGGAGGAGAAACAGGGACAGAGTCCACAATCCTGTTGGTTTCATGCACACTCGTGAAGTTCCTTTCTGTATGGGGTTGTAGTTGTTTGGCTGTTGTGCAATGGACATACTCAGTCTGCAGCTGGCTAAGCAGAGCTCTACAAGCGTAAACTATTTCACATGATGGCAGGGGAGTGAGAGAGAGAGGACAGATCCTACATATTTATCACAAATGGAATCATAGGATCCTAGAGCTGGAAGAGATGAAAAGGCCCATCCAACCCAACCCCCTTCTGCCATGCCGGAAGACACCATCAAAGCATTCCCAACAGATGGCCATCCAGCCCCTCTTTAAAAACATTCAAAGAAGGTGACTCCACCACACTCCATTCAGGCAGCAGCGGGTTCCACTGTAAAACTGCTCTTATCATCAGGAAGTTCTTCCTAAGGTTGAGGTGGAACCTCTTTTCCTGTAGTTTGAAGCCATTGCTCCATGTCCTGGTCTCCGGAACAGCAGAAAACAAGCTTGCTCCATCCTCCATATGACATCCCTTCAAATGTTTAAACATGGCTATCATGTCCCCTTCTCTTAACCTTCTCTTCTTCTGGCTGAACATATCCGGCTCCCTAAGCCGCTCCTTATAGAGCTTCATTATTTCCAGATCCTTTCCCCTTTCGGTAGCCCTCCTCCGAACATGTTCCGACTTATCCAGTGGAATTTGCTGCTGCCTCAACAGAGTGTGGTGGAGTCTCCTTCTTCTTTAGAGGTTTTTAAAGAGCGACTGGATGGCCACCTGTCAAAGGTAACGCTTTGATGGTATCTTCCTGCATGGCAGAACACAGTTGGACTAGATGGCCCTTCCAGCAACATCATTCTAGGGCCAGCCCCACCCTACACTGTTATAGCGCTATTATTCCAATTTCAACCTCCTGTGGAATTCTGGGGTTTGTAGTTTCCTGAGGCCAAAGAGCTCTCTGGCTGAGAATTCCAAATGCCTCTCCCTAAACTGCAAACTCCAGCATGCCACAGGATGTCGAAAGTGGAATAATACCACTATAACAGTGTAGTGCGGAAATGGCCTGGGATTCAACACACGCTCAAATTTCCTCTTTTACACAACTATTAGTGGTACAGGAGCCCTGTCTCTTACTTCACCTGGGATCCTACCTCTTGGAGTAACTTCTTCTCAGAACTGTGGGGTTTTCCGCACGACACTCTTATAGCGTGATGATTCCACTTTCAACCTCCTATGGAATCCTGCGGTTTGCAATTTCGGGAGGGGCCGACCGGTCCAACTGCAAACCCCAGGATTCCGTAGGATGTTGAAAGTGGAATAATAGCGCTATAAGAGTGTCGTGCGGAAATGGCCTGTGTCTTCCTGCATGGTAGGGAGTTGGACCGGATGGCCCTTGCGGTCCCTTCTAACTCTATGAATCTGCGATTGGGAGAAAGAGTTTAGCATATCAGAGGCCATTTCCGCACTAGACTGTTACAGCGCTTTGATTCCACTTTCAACATCCTATGGAATCCTGGGGTTTGCAGTTTCGGGAGGGGCCGGCCAGTCCAACTGCAAACCCCAGGATTCCGTAGGAGGTTGAAAGTGGAATAATAGCGCTAAAGCAGTCTAGTGCGGAAATGGCCAGAGAGTTCCTTTAATGACTACATTAAAACCTAGATTGGTCCAGTGCCATGGAAGTCACCAGTCGCCACTGATAGGGATGTCAACGTGGCCCTCTGTGGCCATTTCCACACTGTACTGTTATAGTGCTATTATTCCACTTTCAACCTCCTATGGAAGGAATCCTGGGGTTTGCAGTTCAGGGAGGGGCCTTCAGAACTCTCAGCCAGAGGGCTCTTTGGCCTCAGGAAACTACAAATTCCAGAATTCCACAGGAGGTTGAAAGTGGAATAATAGCACTATAACAGTGTAGGGCAGAAACGGCCTGTGATTTGGCCCCAGTAGGGCTGGATTCACACCCGGGGCTTGGGGTCCCTCACTCTGGTCTAATGTACTGCTCTCCTTGTGCTCTGTACAGGCTGAATTTTTTAAAAAGCCTGCAAGGGAAAGACAAGGAATTTAAACTAGCCCCACAAATGAATCGCAGACAGGAGTTTTCCGCTCATCCTCGTGGGCTTCAACGTCTTTAAAGTTGCTAAGCAACTCTGAGTTTACTTCTGGGAGACTTTTGGGGAAGGACAATCTGAGTAAACCCAACACTCGTACGCTTCCTTGTCAACAGCAAGGGGGTCTACTGTCCCTTTGCCTGAAAAATAGTCATCCCCAGTCCATTGGACTTCAATAACCATCATCCTCAGCCAACACCATTGTTGACTCTGCTGCCTGTGGAAGATGGGCGTTCATGGGTGTCATACCTGGGGGGCCAGGTTCAGGGGAAGGCTGATTTCTGGGGACCTGTCCTCCATGAGGAACCCTGCAGGTGCCCCCGTCCAGCCCGCGGCCGTGAAAGGTCCTGGCATTCCTGCTTCTTCATCAGGCAGGGAGATGTGAGTTTCAGAAAGGTTGTTGAATTAAACGCTGCTAATGGAACAAGGCTGCCTTGAAAAACAGGATCCTAATGGATGTTTTTAATTGGCTGCAATGAAAAAAATAATTTCCCACGAGGCCATCAAAGGAAAGAAGAAGAGGAAGGCCTGGAAATCATGCCCAGTGAGAAGCAGCTGAGGGACCTGGGTAGCCTAGCCTGGAGAAAAGAGGTGGGTAAGAGGTGATACGATGGTTTTGTTTAAATATTTGAAAGGATGTCATACAGAGGATGGAACAGAAAAGCCTGTTTTCTGTGCCTCCAGAGACCAGGACACAGAGCAATGGCTTCAAACTTCAGGAAAAGAGATTGCATCTAAACATTAGGAAGAACTTCCCGACAGCAAAAGCAGTTTGAGAGTGGGATGCACTGCATGGGAGTGTGGTGGAGCATTTCTTTTTTTACCTTAGGGAGCTCTGGGGGGGCCACAGAAATGGTCCTGGGACCACATTTTGCCCATGTCTGCTCTACACAGAAAGCACACCTGTCCTAAATGACCTTAACAGTTTAGAGAGCTGGGCCAAAACCAGCAAAATGAATCTCAACAGGGAGAAGCATAAAGTAGTACACTTGAGCAGAAAAAAATGAAATGCACAAGTATAATATTGGTGTGACCTGGCTTGACCAGAGTACATGTGAAAGGGATCTAGGAGTCTTACGAGACCACAGGCTGAACATGAGCCAGCAGTGTGATGCAGCAGCTGAAAGACCCAATGCAATTCTGGGCTGCGTCAAGGGTCAAGATCAAGGGAAGCAATAATGCCACACTATTCTGCTTTGGTTAGATCTCACCTGGAATCCTGTGTCCAGTTCTGGGTGCCACATTTCAAGAAGGATGATCCTTGTAGTCACTTCCAACTCTAAGGCCTTTTCGGCACTACACTGTTACAGTGCTATTGTTCCACTTTCAACCTCCTGTGGAATTCTGGGGTTTGTAGTTTCCTGATGCCAAGAGCTCTCTGGTTGAGAATTCTAAAGGCCCCTCCTTAAACTACAAATCCCAGGATTCCATAGGAGGTTGGAAGTGGAATAATAGCACTATAACAGTGTAAGGCAGAAATGGCCTATAATTCTATTATTCTATGCAAATTAAACAGTGGAACACCACCCTCACTTCAGATTCTAAATCAGGGGTAGGCAACTGTGGGAGGTTAGGGGGCCACCTTAGTCCCTCAGTAGACCTTGAAGAGTCACACCCCACTGTGGTTGATTCCACTATGCTTGATCCCAGTGCGTGGATCTTGTAACTGGAAAGGCAGTCCTCAGAACAGGGGAATTGTTTTGGATGCACAAGATACAATCTTCCTCCCTTGGATTGACTTCAGGGTCATTTCCACCAGAGGCACTCAGAATCATTTCTGGTATTTTCCCCAGCTTGTAACTAAGAGGTGAAACTGACAGTGGCACTTCTGCAAACCTTTGGCAGCTCAGGCTAGATGGTTTTCTCTGCTCCAAAACTGCAAGGGACCTCGGCCAAGGCCCCACAGCTGCACACAGCTCTGCAAGCACAGATCCGTTTCCCTTCACTTCCTGGCAGCCCTGAAAAGGGACCTTTCAGTCCACAGAGAAGCAGCTGGACTCAGCTCAGTGGAGGAGGGAGAGAAATTTCTTTCCCTTGGGAGCCTAGAGCAGCCAGATCTTCACAGTATGAACTGCCTCCTTCTGGCAAGCAACAGCCAGCAGGGGTTCAGGTGAGGCCATTCTGTTGCTGCAGGAAACAGCTTCCAAACCTCCGTGAAACCCTGCCTGACATCTCTAGCTTTGTCAGTCTCCAACCTTCAGCACGGAACTTCAGAATAATGCTGTCTTGCCTTGCTTCCAGAACAGGGACTCTGACTCAGAGTCTGAAACAGGGGGCATGCCAGGACCTGCTGTACAGGAAGAGGTTACAGTGCCAAAAACAGAACAGGGGGCAGTGCCAGCTCTAGCAGAGAGTCCTGCCCCTTCAGACACAGAAGATAACTTACCAGTACCTACCACTGCTGAGTGCAGACAACAAAGAGAGAGCCTATGCCTATCCCAGAGAATTTATAACCAGCAACAATTAATCAGGCAACAGCTGCGTTAGGCTTCTGACCTATATAGCTGCCGCCCTTCCCCTCCAGAAGTTGTCAGAGCTTATTTGACCTCTCTGCTTGCTGGATGTCTTGCAGAATTCTGTGCCTGATTCTGGATTACCCTGACTGACTAGACTCGCTTGCCTTTGAATTCTGTTGGACTTTATTTATTACCTTGTGCTTACTGAATAAAAGTAAGTAATGAGCTGGGAGATATTCAGGTTGTTTTATTTGAATTATCAGCTGTGTTGCTGGCACTGAGATAGGCCAAATGCTTTGAGCACCTCCCTTGTTAGGTTTGGGACTGCGCTCAGAGCTGTTTCTCCCCTTTGAAGCTTGGACTGTTGGGACGAAGGTTCTGTGCTTGCAGCCCTGTCTAAGCCCTGGAACTGGCCTGCTTTTCCCCTGCAAGTTCCTGCGGACAGGTGTGCTTACCTGGATGCTTGGCAGTATTCAATAGGACATGTTCACCCTCTCTGAGAGCACCCAGTTTGGAGTGCCTGGGGTGTCAATTCCATGTTTGTGCCATTTCAAAAGTAAAAGGACTTGCTTCTGAATCAATCTGAGTGGGCTCATCTACAAAATCTGATATTTCTGGGGGGTGGCCGGTAGAGTTGTCAGAAGGACCCCGTAAGCATCTGGTGCCAATTAAGATAAGCAAGCGAGACAAAAGAGATATGCGAAAACCGATCAAACAGAGCTTTACAAAAGTCTCATTATGCCTAGAGTGAAGAACAAAGACCGTGTCAAAAAGCAACGCTTGGCTCTAAGAAATGATAAGGTCATCTGCCTCTGTGTTTCTGCTTTTATCTGGACTAGAGCGATGAAGGAGGGGGAAAGTTCCCTCCCTCATTCAGGTACACAGGGCAGTAAAAAGAGGCTTGGATGTTCCTCTCTACGGGGTTCAATTCCATGTCTCCTAAGTCTGTGGGACTGCAAATTCCTTCCAGGTTGCAGTCTGAACTTCAAAAGAGATGTTCAAGGTGCTAAAACTATTTGGAGGATATGTTTCAGTCCCTTCAGTTGTTGTTGTGTGCCTTCAAATTGTTTCCGACTTATGACAACCCTAAGGCAAATCTAACACAGGTTTTTTTGGGAGGGGCTGAGAGTATGTGACACACCCAAGGGCACCCAGTGGGTTTCCATGACTGGGCAGGGAATTGAACCTTGTCTCTAGAGTCATGGTCCAACACCCAAATCACTACCCCGTGCTGGCTCTCCTCAGTACCTTGGATACCGCTCTTATATTTCAATATAAAGCCAGGTATGGATTCACCGTCCCACTGACATGGAAACCACCAGCCACTCTGGGTTCATATCAAACCCAACCAGCCAAATAACTAGTGTAAATGCTCTTCATATTAAAAACAGCATTCTGGGGGAAATATTTTTTATTTAAGAAACATTCTTCGAAAAAATAAATTTTGGGATCTTGCCTCCAATCCTTCAAAGCACACAAACACTTCATGCATAGTTCATCCAGCTAGACCTTTTAGGATTCTCTCTGTCTAGCAACCAACCCATTCATAGAATCATAGAGTTGGAAGAAACCACAAAGGTCATCCAGACCGACTCCATTCTGATATACAAGAAGACACACTCCAAGCACCTCTTTTGACAGATGGCCACCCAGCCTCTGTTTAAAGTCCTCCAAAGAAAGAGGAGACATTCCACTGAGGCAGCAGCATATTTCACTGTCGAACCCGCTCTTACCCTCAGGAAGTTCTGCCTAATGCTTAGATGGAATCTCTCTTCCTGAAGTTTGGTGCCGTTGCTCCGTGTCCTGCTTTCTGGAGCAGCAGAAAACAAGCTTGCTCCCTCTTCCATAAGACATCTCTTCAATATTTAACCATGGCTATCATGTCCCCTCGTAACCGTCTCTTCTCTAGGCTAAACATCCCCAGCTCCCTAAGCCGCTCCTCATAGGGCTTCACGGTTTCCAGGCCTTCTACCATCCTCTAGACACCTTCCACCTTGTCCATATCTTTCTTGAATTATGGTGCCCAGAACTGGACACAGGATTCCAGGTGAGGTCTAACCAAAGCAGAAAAAAGTTATTACATCCCTCAACCTAGACGCTATACTGCTATTGATGCAGCTTGGAATTGCATTGGCTTTTTTTAGCTGCCGCATCACACCGCAGACAATGGTTTTGTCTGTTTTTACCACTATGTGTTTTTACCTGCATCTGTTTTCAAACTCTGTAAACCACCTTGAGTCCTACCTCTAGGAAATAAGACCAGACAGAAACTAATTCAATTAACTGCAACAACAGAAGCAGCAGCAACAATGGCATCCCTGGATATGTGATCTGTATGTTGGCTCGGAGGGTTAAGAAGGCACTTTAGATATCAGGCAACTTTGCACTAAGTACAGGCTTCGTCCCAAAGCGTCCTGCTTATGTGGCACACGGGCCATTTCCGCACGAGACTGTCATAGTGCTATTATTCCACGTCCCGGCTAGTGAGGAGCCAGTTGTTAATTTCTCAGCACCCGGCTGCGTGCCACTGACGCAGACAGAAAACATCAAGACAAAGAGCCAAGTCTCCTCTTCAGGCACTAAAGCTTCCAAACAGCCTGCTGAAGGTTGCAGGCAGGAGAGCAAAGCCTACTTCTTTGGGCAAAAAAAAAAAAAGCCCTACAATAGAAACCTGCTGCAGAGTAAGGAGGGGCGGAAGTGAAAGAGAAGAGGAGAGGTCTCTCTTTCTCTCTCTCTCTTGCCACTTGAGCGCTTTTGAACAATTTGGCAGGCAGGGAGGCGAGGGAGGCATTATGTAAGGTTTGCAGCAGTACCACCAGTGGTTTATGTAACACCCATGGAAAGAGAGAGTTTTGCAGATGAAGAATTAAGGGGAGAAGCAGAAGGGAGAGCAGAACCTTGCTACAATGTGGTGGGTTCGTTATTAGATAGTGCGTGGCATACTAATTCAAAGTCTATGGCAACTCCAGTGTTCACTCTTGGAATCTGTTTGGAATGCCAAGCAGCCACACCAGGTGCCTCCCATGCCAGTGGGGCCGTGAATCCACTCCAGGCTTTGGATAGTTTTACTGGAGCTCTCCAAGGTGCTAAACCTTTGGGTGGGAGAGGATTCAGCCCTCTGGAAAGCTTCATTAAAGGATAAATTAAAGCACAGATTCACTGTCCCATTGACATGGGAGCCTCCAGCTGCATGAGCCAAAACCACAGTGAGAACCTCACAGCTTCTCCAGACATGGCTGGACTGCAGCTCCCAGAAGTCCTATCCAACACCTAAGTACTGAGAAATGCTGGGAGTTGCAGTCCAACAAAAATGCTAGAGGATTGCATGATTCCCATTAATGGCCTAGACTACAGAAAGGGATAATTGAAAAGAAATTAAACATATTCTGTTCAGATGTTGAATGTATTTTTTTTCTCTTTATTACCATCGTCTATCTCATGGTCGGATTAATATTCTTGGAGCCCTGGAGCAGTTACAAAAATAAAATATCCTTTGGGCACACAGATGACCTATTCTTAGAGTTGTTGTTGCCGCTGCTGCCGTTGTGTGCCTTCAAGTTGTTTGTGACTTACAGCTGCCCTAAGGCAACCATATCACAGGACTTTCCTGGCAAGACTTTTTCAGAGGGGGTTTTCCTTTGTCTTCCTCTGAAGCTGAGAGGGTGTGACTTGACCAAGGCCACCTGGTGACTTTCTCTGGCCAAGCAGAGATTTGAATCTGGGTCGCCAAACCACCACACCACCTCGATTCTAAGGGTACTGGCACAGAAAATAAATACAAAATACAATGCACAGCAGCACAGAATTCTTCACATGGGGGCTCATTCTCAACTCCAGTGAGACTTTCAGCTCTGCCCCCTGAATTCTTACTCACACATCCAAGTAATATGCAAAAGCCAGAATCCTGTTGGTGTCTCACACCTGCGTAAATTTCCCTTATACATGCAATTGCACTTTTTTGGCCATTGTGCATTCAGTTCATGCTTCTGCAAGCCAAGCTCCACCAGTGACCAGATCTCAGGGCCCGGCCTGGGGTCTCAGAGCTTGGTCCTTCTTCTCTGGTTCTCAGGATAAAAGTGAAGGAATCTCAGGGTGAGAGTGCTGCTTCAAGAAGTAGAATCATGGGCCGTTTCTGCACTACACTGTTGTACTGCTGTTATTCCACTTTCAACCTCCTATGGAATTCTGGGCTTTGCAGTTTAGGGAGGGGCATTTAGAATTCTCAGCCAGAGAGCTCTTTGACCTCGGGAAACTACAAGCTCCAGAATTCCACAGGAGGTTGAAAGTGGAATAATAGCACTGTAACAGTGTAGTACGGAAATGGACATAGAGTTTGAAGAGACCTCAAGGGCCATCGATACAATACACCACCAAAGCATTCAAAGAATTCCTGACAGATGGCCACCCATCCTCTGTTAAGAAAGCCCCAAAGAAAGGGACTCCACCACCACTCCACGGAGGCAGCAGAGGATTCCACTGTCAGGCAGCTCTTACCCTCAGGAAGTTCTTCCTAAGGTTTAGATGCAAATAATGCAAACGCCAGAAATCAAAAAGAAGTTCTAAGTGGGAATGATTTTCCAATGTCTCTCCCCACCCTCACCACTAAAATTGCATTGGAGGGCAGATTTCTTATTTCTTAATTGGGACGCAGTATAGGTTAAAATATAACTAAAAAACACAACAGAAACCATTTAAAATCGACCAATTTAAAATTCATAGTTTAACATTGTGCGTGGGTAGGCCAGCCAGAAGAAATCGTTCTTTGGTACTTTTTAAAATTTAGACAGCCTATTGAGCTATTGAATCTCTTCCTGCAGGTCATTCCAAAGTCTAAGGCCATTTCCGCACTAGACTGTTTATAGCGCTATGATTGCACTTTCAACCTCCTATGGAATCCTGGGGTTTGCAGTTTCGGGAGGGGCCGGCCTATGATTCCATGAGTATAGGTTTATGCCTTGCAAACACAAGGTAGCATCCCGAGCAACTTATTGGCAAGCGTGGGCGTGAAATGATCGATGCCGTTTTTGGCTTTCCGTACTAACTTCCCCCGGGGTGGCGGATGGATGGATCCAATTGAGCGCTGTGATTTTTCAAGGCAAAACGGCCGGAGGATGGATGAATTGGCGTCAAGGGAAATACTAGCTGTTGTGCTACTTTGATATATTTAAAACATATCTATCTTGCCTCTCCCCAATAAAGCACCCTGGAAGCTCAACAAGGAAATCAATTCCAGACAATAAGAATCACCTAAATTCACCGAACAGCAAGCAATAAAATACCCAGTTAAAAAAAGACACAGACTGAAACAACTTTTTACAGCTGGAAGAGTCTGTCCAACCATGTTTATTTCCTGCTGACAACGGCATACCTAACAAAACTGTTGTTGCTTCCCAGCTAAAACAAAAGAGAGGAGAGAAGGGTTTCTGGCATGCAAATTCCAAAATCTAGGTGCCCCTTTAACGCCCTATGAGTTATTGGTTTCGCCCAGGGGGTGGGAAAACCCTAAGGAAGGGGTAGGACCAGTTGACTGATTTTGAAAAAAGAGGAGAGATGGAAGGGAGAGAAGGCACCGTTGCTAGGGCTAAGGATTGGGCCCGTTGAATAAAGGAGTTGCATTTTCAGTTTAGGAGAGGAAAAAAGGATAAATTCCTGCTTATTTCACAGGTTAGGGACCAGAGCACTGTCAAAATGCAGAAATCACTGAAATGCAGAAATAAATCTGCAGTTCAACACAGAAGAGAAGGCTAAGAGGCAACATGAGAGTCATGTTTAAATATTTGAAGGGATACCACAGCACGTATTGAATATGCTAAGTTATGGAAAACCCAGCAAATACCTACAATAGAGCAATGGTGGGGTACACTTATTGAAAATAAAAATGCTGATATGGTCTCTCAGAGATTAAAAGGGAAATCAGACGATGTGATACAAAGAGAATGGCAAATTGTAAACGGTTGTCGGTAATTGCTGGGTAACCAGATGGAAATCTGTAATTCGTGATTTAAGATAAATTAGGAGGGGGCTACAGTGTATATATCATGAGGCGGGAATACGGAGATGAAAAGGCAAGAATCAATGAGTAATATTAGCAGTTAAATGTAGTACAATATTATAAGCATGATAAGAAATATTGATAATGAAAACTAGAACAGCGTGGAAGAGCAGAAACATTTCAATTAAGCTGCCAGTTACAACTGTATGTTTTATATGTGAAATGAAATAAAATGATAAAAAAAAATAAATATTTGAAAGGATGTCATGTTGAAGACGGAGCAAGCTTGTTTTCTGCTGCTCCAGAGACTAGGACACAGAGCAATGGCTTCAAACTGCAGGAAAAGTGATTTCATCTGAACATTAGGAAGAACTTCCTGATGGTAAGAGCAGCTTGACAGTGGAATGTGCTGTTGCATCCATGGAGTGTGGTGAAGTCTCTTCCTTCTTTGGGAGTTTTAGGCAGAGATAGGATGTAAAAGGGAGGGCTTGGGTTGTGGCTATTTTTATTCCACACTGTTATACTGCTATTATTCCACTTTTAATGTCCTATGGAATCCTGGGGTTTGCAGTTTAGGGAGGGTCCTTTAGAATTCTCACCCAGAGAGCTCTTGGGCCTCAGGAAACTACAAACCCCAGAATTCCACAGGACATCGAAAGAGGAATAATAGCACTATAACAGTGTAGTGCAGAAATGGCCTGTGTCTTCTTGCATGGCATAAGGGGCTGGGCTGGACTGGATGGCCCCTGGGGTCTCTTCCAACTCTAAAACTCTGTGATTCTATGAAATTGAGTCAGTGGCACCAAGCTGACTGAGAGAAAAAGCCATTTTCAATCACAATCAGAACCCAAATATTTGATGTGTGAAAAGGTTTCTGAAAAGGATTGAAAGAGCGGCTTGTTAAAAAATGGACCATCAGAAAGTGGAGGATGCCTGTAGTGGAATTTCTGTATTCCATTTGCTTCTATTTCGTATTTTTTTCATCCAGGACTTTAAGGTTCCACCAAACGTTGCAGAAATACTGAGCAGCACCGGCCGAAGAAAAGCCTGCCTTGGACCCTCAGTGCATGCAGGGAATTGCTGGGATAAAACATTCGCGTCAAATTTAATATAGGATTTGCACTATCGTCAAAAATATACATTGGGATTTAAATTGCAATTGAGCAGCAGTAGTAGCTGTAAGTGTCGTTGTTGTTGTTTGTTTGAAATGTTTGCTTGGAATTAGCCCCAGAGATCCCAGAAAGAGGTCTATGATCACATAGGCCATTTCCGCACTAGGCTGTTAATAGCGCTATGATTCCACTTTCAACATCCTATGGAATCCTGGGGTTTGCAGTTTCGGGAGGGGCCAGGCGGCCCCTCCCGAAACTGCAAACCCCAGGATTCCATAGGATGTTGAAAGTGGAATCATAGCGCTATTAACAGTCTAGTACGGAAATGGCCATAGATGGCCACGCCCCAGACTACCAGCCACCCCATGAAAGCTAAGTAAATGCATTTATATTGAACAATAAATATAATAATATAATATATGTTATATTACAATAACGATTTAATCAGAGTCAAGAATGCCATCTTAAATTACAATTTTACATAGGGTATTCCAATTGTCATCCCTGAGCAGCAATGCACTGGTTGTATTGTCGAAGGACGTAGCTGAAAACCTCACTTAAAGTTTCTCTTGTAATTTTGCAACACTTCTGTACTATTGGAATCTTGGAAAAGTTTGCAAAAAATTTTTTAAAACTCCAGAATTATAAGCTGTTAAGGACGTGTATACGTTTTGGGCGGATGCTCTGTATTTGTTTGAAGCAAAAAGGGCCCCTTGCATTTCCTAGGGCAGGAGTTTCCTAACTTGGGCTCCAAGATATTTGCGATACACGCTCAATGGTGAGGGATTCTGGGAGTTGCAGTCCAACGACTTTTAAAGGCTTAACTTTGGGAACTGCTGTTCAAGGGGATGTAAGGAGGCAAGGCTACCGTGTGTGAGGAATGTAATTTTTCTTGCAACATAGGCCGAAGTTTGGAACTCAGGATTCTTGGGGCGGGGGGGACATGGTACCCTAGTTCTCATCAAGTTGTCTACCACTGATTTGGTGGCTTCAGAGTGAACCTCAGCTATCCAAACTGTGTCTAATACAGCTTTTCCCAACTTCAGGGCACTGCAGATACGTTTGACTACATTTCCCATCATCCCCACAGATGGGGATCATAGGACCTGTACCCCAACACATGTCATATGGTCCTGCCTTTGGGAAGGCTCTGCTGGGCCTGAATTCTGTTGCTAAAGAAGATTAATGTGGGTGTGATGCACCCGAGGTCACCCAGTAGGTTTCCATGGCCAAGAGAGGAATCGAACCCTGCTCTCCAAGGCCGTAGTCCAACGCTCAAACCTCTACACTATGCTGGCTCTAGAGAAGAGTAGACCTATTAAATCAATGTGACTTACCAATGTTTTGGCTCCTTATTTAACAACTGCAGCCATTTCCGCACAAGACTGTTCTGGCGCTTTGATTCCACTTTCAACCTCCTATGGAATCCTGGGGTTTGCAGTTTCTGGAGGGGCCGGCCGGCCCCTCCAGAAACTGCAAACCCCAGGATTCCATAGGAGGTTGAAAGTGGAATCATAGCGCTAGAACAGTCTTGTGCGGAAATAATAGATCTACTTTATATTCTGGGTTAACTCACAGGATTCCAGCCTTAGTGTGTTGTCTCATGTGACTTTCCAAGCTGAATGTGCCCCATTCCACTATATGGATGGTATACCAGGTACATCACAAGCAAATACTCGCTTTTTTCAGGAGCTTCCCACTGGAAGTGCATTAAGATACCTTAGCAAAAATGGCTGCTGGTCCTTGTAGATGTTTGGAACACTTACAAGTTTTCTAGTCCTCAGTGAGGAAGGCAACCCATGCAACAGTCAACTGCCAAAAGCTCTTCCATAATTCTGTACTCTTCTGTGAAGAATTTGCTTGCGCAAAAAGACCTAGTTTTTGTCCAGCCCTCTTAACATTCTTATGGAAATCGAACATATTGCAAACTTACAGTTGTACAAATGAATTTGTGAACACAGAGCAAAGGTTAGACAAACACAGTTGTGCAAAACAGGTTTGGATTTTAGCACGAAAAGATCCCCATTTTTCTTTAAATGAACTTTTCACACACACACACACACACACATGCACAAAAGTCTTGGTGTGCAAAAATCACAGGAAATGTGCCAGAAGTCTTGCAATCTCACACAGCTGGAAGGAAGCGGTGTTTGGGGGCAATGCAAGAACTTGCAAGAATGGAAATGTTAGCATCTTTCTCCGCTTCTTCATAAATTCCTTCCTTACCTCATCAAATGGCGCTTCATTCTCACAGTTCTCAAGTACCCGGGTGTAGAAGGAGAGACCTGAAGAAGAAAAGAAAGAAAAAGATACTTGCTGTTTGCAAAACGTGGCAGAAGGTTTTGTTGATAGAGCAAAAGGAAAATAACTTAGAAGAACAGCGCAGGTTGTCCTGCAGCAGAGATGTACCTGCGCCCAGGCTCTGGCCATTTCCACACGAGTCTGTTATAGCGCGATGATTCCACTTTCAACCTCCTATGGAATCCTGGGGTTTGCAAATTCCAGGATTCCATAGGAGGCTGAAAGTGGAATCATCGCGCTATAACAGACTCGTGTGGAAATGGCCTCTGACTAGCGTGAGATTAACCTGCAGAGCAGGATGGGACTTTTATAGGGCCAATGGTCTTTGATGGAAGAAAATACAGGGGTGTACAGAATGGTGAATTTAGTTCTAGGCTGCATCAGGATATAGCGTCCTGATTGAGGCAAGTAGTAGTCCCAATCTATTCTGCCTTGGTCAGAACTCACCTGGAGAACTGCGTCCAGTTCTGGGCACCACAGTTGAAGAAAGACATTAACAAGCTGGAACATGCTCAGAGAAGGACAACCAAGAAAGTCAAACGTCTAGAAACCAAGCTTTATGAGGAATGGCTTAGGGAATCTCGGTATGTTTGGCTTGGAAATACGTGGGAGGTATCAGCCACCTTCAGGTATCTGAAGGGATGTTATGGAGAAGATGCTGCAAGCTTCTTTTCTGCTGCTCCAGAAATTACAAGTTGAACCAATGGATTCAAATTACTAGACACATTAGGGAAAACTTCCTGATTTTACCTAAGCATTAGGAAGAATGTTCTGACAGTAAATGCTGCTTTATAGAAGGTAAGGGACTCTAAAATCCTAGAACTGGAGGAGGCCTCCAGGGCCACCCAGTCCAACCCGCTTCTGCCCTGGGGGAAGCCTCCCTTTGGCAGATGGCCACCCAGCCTCTCCACGCTTTGAAGCAAGCAAACTGCAGGCTTTCCTAGCTTATATCTTCTCACTCTTTAATAAGTTTTGCCATCTTGACCCCATTCTGGTGTTGGTTGGCCGTGTGCGTCCTGGTTTTCATCTGTCTCCATTTCTGGACACCACAGTTCAGGAAGGGCGTGCGTGTACGTAGCAGAGGAGCTTCCACCCGTGAATCTTCCGGACTGGAGAATGGATGCCCAGGAACAATTTCTTAAGAACAGCCTCAAGTTCTACAAGAGCCCCGGTTATCACCGAAGATGCTTTCTCCAGCAGCTTCCTCTCTAGTAGGGATCAGGCTCTCTGAGTGTGGAGCTCTGGGCCTTCCGTTAGTTTTCTTTTGTGATACCGAAGGCAGCGGGGAGCCCCCGCTTATGTTGGGTGGAAGGACACAGATTTTGGTTGCTCTGGTTCTGTCTGTGTTGGTGGAAGGCACGAAGGGCTGCGAGCTTCTCCTCTCCATCTGCCAGTGATGTAGACTTGAGTCAATTGACTCGGACTCAGGTCGGACTTAAGTCACGTCAGTGACTCCACTTGGACTCAGCAATCAAGGATGCACTGACTTGACTCAACTCAACTCATGAGTTGTATATTTTTAGTGACTGACTTGCTGCCCTTGGTTCAGTGACCTAACACATTAATCCATAGAGTCATGGAATCATAGAGCTGGAAGAGACCCCAGGGGCCACCCAGTCCAACCCCCTTCTGCCCTGCAGGAAGACACCATCAAAGCCCTCCCTTGGACATATGGCCACCCGGCCTCTCTTTAGAAACTTTCAAAAACTCTCTTTAAAAACTTCCAAAGAAGAAGACTTCAACACACTCCCATGAAGCAGTGTATTTCACTGTCCAACTGCTCTTACCCTCAGGAAGTTCTTCCTAATGTTGAGATGGAACCTCTCTTCCTCCTTTGTTGGAGGTTTCCAATGAGAGACTGGGTGCTCGCCTTGGAGGGGTGCTTTGCCTGTGGATTCCGACATTGCCAGAGAGGTGTCCCTTGGTGTCCCTTCCGACTTTATGATGTTATGATTCATGATTCAAAGTAGCACACCAACATGGAAGCACGGAAAAAGCAAGGGTTGTCACTCTGTGACTCTTATGCAGCAAAGCTGGACAAGGTGCTTTTGTGGACTTACAGCATCCACAATCTCAGCATGGAACGGAGCTCGTGTCTCGCCAGAACAGTCCCGATAACAGTGCCTCTACTTTGGTCAGGTCTCACCTGGAACCTGTGTCCAGGTCTGGGCACTATAATTCAGGAGGGACTTTGGCAAGCTGGAAGGTGTCCAGAGGAGGGCGACCAAAATGGCAGAAGGCCTGAAAACCACAAAGCCCTCTGAGGAGCAGCTTAGGGAACTGAGTATACTTGGCCTGGAGAAGAGAAGGTGAAGAGGGGACAGGATAGCTATATTTAAATATCTGGAGGGATGTCATAGAATCCTAGAATCCTAGAGTTGGAAGAGACCCCAGGGGCCATCGAGTCCAACCCCCTGCTATGCAGGAACACCCATCAAAACACTCTCAACAGATGGCCATCCAGCCTCTGCTTAAAAACCTCCAAAGGAGGAGACTCCACCACCACTGTGAGGCTGCAGATTCCACTGCCGGACAGTTCTGACCATTAGGAAGTTCTTCCTGAGGTTCAAGTAGAATCTCCTTTCCTGCAGCTTGAATCCATTGCTCCTTGTCCTGGTCTCTGGAGCAGCAGAAAACAAGCCCGCTCCCTCTTCAACATGACATTCCTTCAAATATTTAAACATGGCCATCATGTCCCCTCTTAACCTTCTCTTCTGCAGACTGAACATCCCCAGCTCCCTGTGCTGTTCTTCATAGGACATGGCTTCCAGACGCTTCACCATTTTGGTCGCCCTCCTCTGGATACGTTCCAGCTTGTCCATATCCTTCTTGAATTGAGGTGCCCAGAACTGGACACAGGATTCCAGATGAGGCCTAACCAAAGCAGAATAGAGTGGGACCATTACCTCCCTCAGTCTGGACACCATGCTCCTATTGATGCAACCAAGAATCCCATTGGCTTTCTTGGCTGCCGCATCACACTGCTGACACATGTTCAGCTTGTGATCTACCAAGACTCCTAGATCCCTTTCACATGTACTGCTATCCAGCCATGTGTCCCCCATCCTATATTTGTGCATTCCATTTTTGATGCCTAAGTGCAGGACCTTACATTTCTCTCTGTTGAAATTCATTTTGTTAGCTTTGGCTCATCTCTCCAATCTGTCAAGGTCGTTTTGAATTTTGATCCTGTCCTCTGGTGTATTAGCAACCTCTCCCAATTTGGTATCATCTGAAAATTTGATGAGCATGCCCTCCTCTCCTTCATCCAAGTCATTGATGAAGATGTTGAATAGCCCTGGGCCCAGGACAGAACCCTGTGGCACCCCGCTGGTCACTTCTCTCCAGGATTAAAAGCAGACATTGGTGAGGAGCACCCTTTGGGTGCGGTCGGTCAACCAGTTCCAAATTCACCTAACAGTAGCCTTGTCCAGCTCACATTTTACTAGTTTCTTTGTAAAAACATCATGAGGAACTTTGTCAAAGGCCTCACTGAGATCAAGATATGCTATGTCTACAGCATTCCCTTCATCTATCAAGCTTGTAACCCTGTCACAAAAAGAGATAAGATTAGTCTGGCATGACTTATTTCTGAGAAATCCATGCTGGCTTTTAATGATTATGGCATTGCTTTCTAAGTAATTACAATACGGAGGATGGAGCAAGCCTGCTTTCTGCTGCTCCAGAGACTAGGACACGGAGCAATGGCTTCAAACTACAGGGAAAGGGATTCCATCTAAATCTTAGGAAGAACTTCCTGAGGGTGAGAGCAGTTCCAGAGAGGAATCCTCTGCTGCCTCAGTGGAGTGTGGTGCAATCTCTTCCTTCCTTGGAGGTTTTTAAACGGAGGCCAGGCGACTATCTGTCAGGAATGCTTTGATGGCCTTCCTACATGGCAGAATGGGGTTGGACTGGATGACCCTTGGGGTCTCTTCCAATTCAAGGATTCTATGACTGTAACACTGTTTTTAAAAAATCACCCAGGTGATTCCCCCCACAAGTGGCAGCCTACATGGCAGCTATGGGAATTTTCATCCATCCACACGGCGACTTCTCTGCAAAACTGTGAAGAAGCACAGACACAGAGAGATTCCCAGAGACACATACGTTGCCTCCATCTCCGACAACTCATCCCTAAGCTATTTGAGCAGACGTGTTTGCTATAAACACATCAAAGCTTGCGAGCCTGTGAGTGGGAACTAGGACCCTGTGAGACGGGTAAGTGTTGAAGCGGCCGGCGGACAGATTAAAACTGTCAGAGAAACTGTTAATCCTGGAACATCAATCAGACATATATACAGATTTGCATCCACTATTTTTTTTTAACATCCTCAAGCCTTCGCTTTGATCTCTCCTTTTATAACACAGTAGGAGAGGACAACCTTATTAAAATGCTTAAAGATCATACATCAGCAAATCCAAATCAACCTTCTTCAGAGAGCTAGCAAGCTCAGATTATTTTTACATGTCTTGGTCCTCCAGGAACAGAGGATGACTTTTTTGTTCTTTGTTTTGTTACAATACTGAGCGGAATCCTGTTGGTATCTTACAGATGAACAAGCCCCCATGGAAGAGATTAATGCTAGTAGTCCTGTTGAAAACTTCTGCATTGAGTTCATGACTCTGGAAATAGAGTGGCTCATGCAGTGTCTTTATGCGTGGACACCCACTGTCCATTTTGCACGGGTTGCACCTTGCCCAGGGAAGCACGCTGTGCAACCACGTTATCCATGCATGCACACTCATCCTGAATTGTGCATTCAGTTGTGCTTTTAACAGAACCCAAGAATCACAGAATCCTAAAGCTGGGAGGGGACCCTGGGCCATCAAATCCACACACACCCCTTCCCCAGGTTTCGATGCAGGAACACTGACTAGAGAGCATTCTATCAGGTACCTGGGCAGGATTTTTTTAAGCATTTTTTTAAAGAGAAGGAGACCATGCCACTCATCTAGGAAATTGATTCCAACTTAAATATTTGAAATTTCAAAAATTTTAATGTTTGAAATATTTAAATACCAATATATTATATTTAAATATTTGAAATTTCAAAACTTTTTAATGTTTTAACTTTTTAATGTTCAGGGCTGTCCGGCAGTGGAATCTGCTGCCTCAGAGTGTGGTGGAGTCTCCTCCTTCTTTGGAGGTTTTTAAGCAGAGGCTGGATGGCCATCTGTCGGCAGTGCTTTGAGGGTGTTCCTGCATGGCAGGGGGTTGGACTGGATGGCCCCTGGGGTCTTTTCCAACTCTACATTTCTATGATTCTATGATTCTATAATATATTGGTAAGAGCAGTTCAGCAGTGGAATATGCTGCCTGAAAATGTGGGGGAATCATCGAATCATAGAATCCTAGAGTGGGAAGAGACCTCAGGGGCCATCCAGTCCAACCCCCTGCCATGCAGGAACACCCATCAAAGCATTCCCAACAGATGGACATCCAGCCTCTGCTTAAAAACCTCCAAAGGAGGAGACTCCACTGCAATCCATTGAGGTAGCAACATATTCCACTGCTGGACAGCTCTGACCATCAGGAACTTCTTCCTGAGGTTCAGGTGGAATCTCCTTTCCTGCAGCTTGAATCCATTGCTCCTTGTCCTGGTCTCTGGAGCAGCAGAAAACAAGCCCGCTCCCTCCTCGACATGACATCCCTTCAAATATTTAAACATGGCTGTCATGTCCCCTTTTAACCTTCTCTTCTGCAGACTAAACATACCCAGCTCCCTAAGGGGTTCTTCATAGGAGTCTCCTTCTTTGCAAGTTTTTAAGAAAGGTTGGATGCCATCTGTCAAAGGGAGGGCTTTGGTTGTGTCTTCCTGCTTGGCAGGATGGGGTTGGACTGGATGGCCCCTGGGGTCTCTTCCAGCTGTACGATTTTATCATTCTATGAACGGGAATGTGAGGGTAGGGTGTCTGACCGCCCCTACACCTGGTCCTCCTTCTGATGCCTGCCAAGGCATGCCCAGGAGTCATCTTTTCTCCTTTACACAAACACGCAGCAGTCCCAGGCAGACTCACGTCCAGTCTCAGAATCTGGATGGAGAAAAACATTTTTTCCATCCAGCAAATGGCTGGATGGCCATTTGCTGGGGGTGCTTTTGCGTGTGTGTTCCTGAATGGCGGAAGGGAGGTTGGACTCGACGGCCATTGTGGTCTCTTGCAACTCTATGGTTCTATGATTTTTAAAAACTTTGTAGAAAGTTTCAGAGGGAAACTGACGGAAGGGGAAATGAACACGCGCACAGACAAGTATTGGTGCCCGGGATCCTGGGGACAGGCAAGGTTTTGGAATTAAGACTTAAAAGTAACTTTTCTTCCCAAAAAAGTGTCCCAGTGCTTGGATGATGGTTCTTTGAAGGTATGGCATTCTGCAAATCCAATTTATCTGACACACAGACCTGTTTGATTTATTGAAAATCTCTTGATAATAATATTAAACACTTGCTTAATTCTGGGCTGCAAATCAATGCCTGCCTGATGCATTCTGCCCACAAATCATCCTACATCTCTTCTGGTACATGAATATTAGGAGCTAAGCTACTTGTTACAAAGGAAACAAAGGTAGGAATGGGGTTCCTCTGTCAGGTAATTACTGCTGGATAAATTAGCTTGAGAGAAGTGGAAGCTGGTGTCAGAGGGGAGATAAATCTGCTGTGGGTTTTAATCTGAACTTGAAAGCAGTTCTCAAAGAGGCCTTTCAGGGTCCAGCAACCCCTGCAGTGTGTGCCAAGGTGCAGCTATGCAGGATCCTCTTTGCAAGAGATCTTGGACTGGGACCTCACTCAGACATTCATGGGGCCTTCCCACCCTACCCTGTTATAGTGCTATTATTCCACTTTCAACCTCCCGTGGAATCCTGCGGTTTGCAGTTTAGGGAGGGGCCCTTAGAATTCTCAGCCGGAGAGCGCTCTGGCCCCAGTAAACCACAAACCCCAGAAGTCCACAGGAGGTTGAAAGTGGAATAATAACACTATAACAATGTGGTGTGGAAAGGCTCATAGAGTTATGGAGAAAGATACCCAAAGGCCATTTAGTCTAACCCCTGTCACGTTCTGGATAACTTGAACCCACAAACTTCACTCAGAGTTAGAACAGAAGCATTTATTTGATGCAAACAAGCAACACACCAACTTTCCTGAAAAGTCGCTGAGACTACTGTACGTTGAATGGTTACAGGTTTTACACCTTTTCATACAAACTTAAGCAGCATATCAATGATTGGCAAAAGTCATAAATGTCACATCACCCCACCTGTACCAAATTTTCCAGGATCCTTTCTGTTGTTCACATATATTTCAACCTGAGAGCAAACACAAGTTCTTGTCACCGTATCTTTGCCATGCCCATTCCCATAACACCTTCTTGCTAGTTTCACACACACACCCTTCTGATTTTTTTCCCCTTCCTTGCTGGATGCAAAGTGACCTCAAACACTGCAGCAATTAACCATTCGATGGCTTGGGATTCTTCTGAACCCTCAACCGGACACATGTCTGCAAAGAGCAAGTGGCAATTGACAAATTATGCTAGCAGCCTAGAGCAATTCTTTCATATATTAGTCTATTAACCTATTACACACCCAGCACACTTATGACAGGAGCCGTTGATCTGATTTCTCCACTGCCCCACCACACCGTTCGTGAGAGATGGATATTCAACTTCTGCTTAAAAACCTCCAAAGAGCAACTATGCTCTCCAACATTTTAAAGATGAAAATTGGGACACGTGTAGCCAAGCAACGTCAGAGTGCGGTCAAGATTTCAATCCCATCCTGGGGAAAAAGCAAGATATAAATCCAATAAAATGAATGAATGAAGATGGCAAAAGTTATTAATGAGAATGAGAAGACAAGCTGGAAGAGGCTGGGGCAGTTTGCTTTTGCCCAAGCCTCCTGGGAAGGGCAAGATTCTTCCTTCCTCTCCTCTCTCTTGAGTCCAAACGACTTTTGCAATTTTAATTCAGTTCACAGCCATCGAAGGCAGCAGAGAACAAAGAGGAAACTCAAGAGGGGGTATCTTGAGGTCTTCCAGCAGTGCCAGCGTCTCCTTAGAATTTTGGGGAAATATAGTTCAAAGGAGGCCTGCGAGAGAGGGGTAACTATGGGACCTTGTCACCTGTGTACACCAGTACTAGCTGTAGGACACCAGTTGGAGGTTGAAAAAATGTTGTCGCATGCTGCTTTGTGTCTCTCCGTGTCCAGAGGAGGGCAGCCAAAATGGTGAATGGTCTGGAAGCCACGCCCTACGAAGAGAGGCTTAGAGAGCTGGGCACGTTCAGCCTGACAAAAAGAAAGTTAAGAGGAGACATGATAGCCGTGATTAAATATTTGAAGGGATGTCACGTTGAAGATGGAGCAAGCCTGTTTTCTGCTGCTCCGGAAACTGGGACGTGGAGCAATGGATTCAAATTACAGGAAAAGAGATTTCACCTGAACTTCAGGAAGAACTTCCTGACAGTCAGAGCCATTCAGCCACGGAATACGCTGCCTCAATGGAGTGTGGTGGGGTCACCTTGTTTGGAGGTTTTTAAGCAGGGGCTGGATGGCCATTTGCTGGGGGTGCTTTGAGTCTTTATTCCTGCCCGGCACGGGTTGGACTCGATGGCCATTGTGGTCTCTTCCAACTCTATGTTTCTACGATTCTGTGAAAACACCCACCCACTGTCCGTGATGTTTATTGGAACACAAGAGGCTAGTTAACAACAGTTGCTGGAGCCAATAATCTGCATCACCCATCTGGTTATATAGTAAAACAAAATAATTCATTACCATCCATGCACAATAGCCACTGGCAGCTCCTCTAGGTTGATGCCCGCCCCCCAACTTCTAGGTTGTTTTCTTTTGTTGGAACAACCCCTCTCTATTAGTTACTTTGAATTTCCTGCTTCTCTTTTTATATTCTAGCTACCTTCCCTACTCCAGTAACCTATGGGCAAATCCTAATAAATCACCCTTTGATTGCGATCACTGGAACACAAACAAATGTTTCCTACCTAGACCGCTTAAATGCTATTTACTGCCCCAGCCATTAAGCATGCCTACCCTGAGTCTCTTAAAAACTTTCTGTTCCCATTCATCCCAGTCATACCCAGCACATCCCACTTACACACACATTTCCTACGTCCCGTATGCAATCACGGCATGGAGAGAGCACAGCGTGACAAATGTTTGATTCGGGAGGAATTCACAAGCATACACAAGAAGTCAAGCAATCTCACAACCATACAAGCCTAACAGAGAGAAAGGGGAGAAAGGTTGGATAGCGGAGAGATTTGGTCAGAGTGGGCGATAATTACCTATCCTGAAGCGGAGGATCGGGGCGGGATGGGTCAAACACAGGAGTCTGAGGGCAGCACAGAGCAACAAGAGTCTGGGATACTGTCTGGGATGCCCAAAGTGCTAGCAAAGAGCCAGGGTTTAAACGCCTTTCTCTGCCCTGAAGGGGACTGTGGCCATTTCCGCACCAGACTGTTACAGCGCTACGATTCCGCTTTCAACATCCTCTGGAATCCTGGGGTTTGCAGTTTCGGGAGGGGCCATCCGGCCCCTCCCGAAACTGCAAACCCCAGGATTCCAGAGGATGTTGAAAGCGGAATCATAGCGCTGTAACAGTCTAGTGCGGAAATGGCTTGTGTTACTTGCTCTCTGGCAGAGCAGACAAAGAGGTCCAGAACAGGCTGATTGTCTTAGCCGTAGGTAACAAAGCACTGATGGAGGTCATGATAGCCCCTGAAAGTCTGGGCAGGTAAGGAAACAAAGGGGGATTTCTGTGAGAAGGGGTTACAGGACAATCTTTTGGCTGCTCCTTCTTGCTGCTGCGTTAGCTATTGTTTTCTGAGTTTGGGCAATGGATAGGATTATCTTGAACCTGTTAGGTCAATTTTCGGACAGATCCTCAGTAGACTTATGACCGGGCCATGCCCGAGGTCACCTCTGACCTGATTCTACATGTGTACAGCCAGTCCTCTTGCCAGCAGGGCTTTCCAGCCCTAAGTGTATGTGATTTACACCCATTAAAAAATATTTATACTGTATCATGGATTGGGGGTGCACGGCATGTTAACAGAGGGGAGAGAAACAAGAGATATTTTAAAAGCAGCTGAACAGGTGGGACAGCAGAAGTCTGATCTGGCCTCTCCCTGCCCATTTGGGACAACTGGATGGTACAGAAGGAACGCCAAAGATGTCTGTTCCACTGTCGAACCACTTTCAATGTCAGGAATTTCTTCTTTGAGTCCCTCTCTTTGCTTGTAATTTGAATCAATTGCCTGGTTTTTATCTCAGGAGCAGCTAAGAACACACCAGCACCATGTGCCATCACCCCCTGAGACAGCCAAACTCCATCCCTGGAGTCCTTGCAATTGATGCAGGGAACAGAGGGTTCCAAGGCACAAGAGACTTAACCACATGGCATCCCCGGTGAGAGAATAGAGGGTCCCACAGGGAGGTTGCCAATCCAGCCCCCAGTTTCCAGGTCTTCTTTCAATGCACAAACGGGCACAGAGCTCTATGCTTGTTGCTAGTCTCCAAGGGAGCTCACTGTAAGCCATTCAAGTACTAACCAGAGCTGACTGCTTAGTTTCCAAGATCAGATGAGATTTGGTAATGAGCAAACAGTGTAATGCAGCAGCTAAAAAGGCGAATGTGATCCTAGCCTGCATCAATAAGTGTATAGTGTCTAGGTCAAGAAAAGTAATAGCACAACTCTACTCTGCTTTGGTCAGACCTCACCTGGAATCCTGGGTCCATTTCTGGGCACCACAATTCAAGAAGGATGTTGACAAGCTGGAACATGTCCAGAGGAAGGAAGCCAAAATGAGAAAAGTCCTGGAAACCATGAAGCCTGTGAGGAATGCTTTGACGTGGGTTTCTGCATGGCAGAATGGGGTTGGACTGGATGGCCTCTGGGGTCTCTTCCAACTCTATCATTCTATGTTTCTAATAGCTGTACAGTGTCTAAGACAAGGGAAGTAATAGTAGCTCTCTCTTCTGCTTTGGTCAAACTCCATGTGGAATACTGTGTGTATTTCTGGGCACCACAACCCAAGAAGGATATTGACAAGTTGGAACATGTCCAGACAAGGGAAGCCAAAATGGGAAAAGGCCTGGAAACCATGAAGCCCTGTGTGGAGAAGCTCAGGGAACTGGAGATGTTTATTCCAGAGTACACTGAGAAGTGACATGATAGCTAGGTTTAAATATTTGAGAGGACGTCTTGTGGATGATGGAGCAAACTTGTTTTCTGCTGCTGCAGAGACTAGGATATGGAGCAATGGGTTCAAACTCTAGGAAAAGAGTTTCCACCTGAACATTAGGAAGAACTGCCTGATGGTCAGAGTAGTTTAATAGTGGAATGTGCTGCTGCTTCAATGGAATGTGGTGGAGTCTCCTTCTTTGGAGGTTTTTAACCAGAGGTTGGATGGCCATCTGTCAATGGGACTGCGTGGATGGTGCCTTCCTGCGTGGCAGAAGGGGGCTTGACTGAATGGTCCTTAATCACAGAATCATAGAGTGGGAAGAGACCTCAGGGGCCATCGAGTCCAACCCCCTGCTATGCAGGAACACCCATCAAAGCATTCCCAAAAGATGGACATCCAGCCTCTGCTTAAAAACCTCCAAGGAAGGAGACTCCACCACACTCCATGGAGGCAGCAGATCCCACGGCCGGACAACTCTAACCATCAGGAAGTTCTTTCTGAGGTCCAGGTGGAATCTCCTTTCCTGCAGCTAGAATCCATTGCTCCTTGTCCTAGTCTCTGGGGCAGTAGAGAACAAGCCCGCTCCCTCCTTAAGATCTCTTCTCAGGCCATTTCCGCACGAGACTGCAACAGCGCTATGATTCCACTTTCAACATCCTATGGAATCCTGGGGTTTGCAGTTTCGCGAGGGGCTGGCCGGCCTCTCCCGAAACTGCAAACCCCAGGATTCCATAGGATGTTGAAAGTGGAATCATCGCGCTATAACAGCCTCGTGCGGAAATGGCTTCAGATTCTATGGTGTCCAGAATAGTAGAATTTCTGAGCTGTAAACTTGTATCACCAAAACCAAACTGCATTTCCCAGCCAGTTTTCTAAACAGATTGTACAACTCGAATCATCCCCGACCACCACACCCAACGGCCATGGTTTCAGGGGAAAATGGGGGCTGTAGTCCAAATGGTCTGGAAGGCACCAGGAGTATGGGAGGCTGGAAGCTTTCTCTGGAAAAGGGACCCTGGCCGAGAGACTCAGCCACGGCAAGCGGAGCTGAATGTCAACACGAGCCCTTTTCCGTCCTCCTCCCTCTGGCAAGGACTGCTGCTGCTGATTTCTTCACAGGGGAGCTTGGAAGACTCATTAGCAAGCCTCTGAAGTAGGAGTCCAAGCTGTACGTGCTAAATATTAACATCACACTTTAAATAAAACTCATCCACTTACAAGCTGCTCTCCACTCTGAGGAGATCTGCCTCCCACAACAGCCGGCTTCAGAGCGAACTTCGCAGCAACGAGCTGGGAAATGAGCCAGTATTTTGTGCCTGCATGTGTGCATGTGTGCAATCAGGAATATTACAGACACAAACCGTTTCAACAGAGCAGTGAAGCAAACGGCTTGAAAATCTTTGGATCGGTGATGGCCGATGCCTTCCACGTCAGTTTAAATCCGCTTTGAGGGAACTCCCCAAGGGGCTGCAAGGATTTGCAAGAGATACGGTTCAGCCCCTGGATTAGCTCCTTTGAAGTTCGGACTAAAACTAAGAACAGATTCATTGCCCCACTGACATGGAAGCCACTCGTCTCTTCCGCGGGAATAACCCTTGTTGCTCAGCTGCACTTCATGGTTTATTTTCCTTTCCAAAAGGACAGGGTAACTGTAGCAGGGGCAGAGACTAAAGCCATTTCTGCACTAGACTTTTATAGCGCTATGATTCCACTTTCAACCTCCTATGGAATCCTGGGGTTTGCAGTTTCGGGAGGGGCCTGCTGGTCCCTCCCGAAACTGCAAACCCCAGGATTCCATAGGAGGTTGAAAGTGGAATCATAGCGCTATAAAGGTCTAGTGCAGAAATGGCCCACTTTTTCTGCCCCAGCAGCCCTCTTGGGGGATGTGGGGGCTGCATTGCTACAGTTTTTAGCAAAACTCCACCAAAAATGCAACAGGGAAGTGACTGGGTGCACACTTTTTCCCCTAGAAGGACCCATGTTGTCCTCTACAAAAAGAGGAGAACAGAGAGAGAGAGAGACAGAATCCAGTACTTCGGAAATGCAGTTTGAGGGATTGATTTTTACTGAATAACCTCCTAAAACAAGAGTGCTGGGAAACATCCGGCCCTCCAGTATTTAGGACTGCAGTTTCCCATCATCTCTAACCGCTGGCCTATGGTGGCAGTGGCTTCTGGGAACTGAAATCTCAAATATCTTCTTGTTTTTATGTGCTTTCAAGACATTCCTGACTTATAGTGGCCCTAAGTAAATCTTATTGCAGGGTTTTCTTGGCAAGCTTTGTTCAGAGGGGGTTTGCCTTTGCCTTCCTCTGGGGCTGAGAAAGTGTGACTTGCCCGAGGTCACCCGGTGGGTCTCTATGGCTGAGCGAGAACTCAAAACTACTGTCTCCAGAGTCGTGGCCCAACCCTCAAACCACTCTACCACGTCACACACTTTCAGCCCCAGAAAACCTCGTGATAGGGTCACCTTAGGGATGCCATGAGCCAGAAATGAATTCAAGGCACACAACAACAAGAACAACAACAGCGACAATATATTGAAGATGGGGCAAGCTTATTTTTTGCTGTTCCAGAGACTAGGACATGGAACGACGGTTTCAAATTACAAGTAATAGTACAACTCTATTCTGCTTTGGTCAGACCCCACCTGGAATAATCCTGTGTCCAGTTCTGGGCACCACAGTTCAAGAAGGATATGGACAAGCTGGAAGGTGTCCAGAGGAGGGAAGCCAAAATGGGAAAAGGCCTGGAAACCATGAAGCCCTGTGAAGAGAAGCTTAGGGAGCTGAAGACGTTTACCCGAGAGAAGATTGAGAAGTGACACGACAGCCAGGTGTAAATATTTGAAAGGGATGTCTTGTGGATGATGGAGCAAACTTGTTTTCTGCTGTTCCAGAGACTAGGACACAGAGCAACGGTTTCAAATTACTGTAAAAGAGATTCCACCTAAACCTTAGGAAGAAATTCCTGATGGTAAGAGCAGCTATACAGTGGGATACACCGCTGCCTTAAGGCGGTGTATTGAAGTCACCTTCTTTGGAGGTTTTTAAATGGAGGCTGGATGGCCGTCTGTCAAAGGGAGGGCTTGGATTTTGTCTTCCCGCATGGCAGAAGGGGGCTGGACTGGGTGGCCCTTGGGGTCTCTTCCAGCTCTAAGATTCTGCGATTCTACAGTCAAGGGCAGCCTGCTGCGCCACCTTTTGTGCATGTGCTGCCCCTCTTTTTGCCATATCAGAAGCCCCAACGGATCCCGAATGCAAGAACAACAATAACCAAAGTTGGAAGTCAATGTAAATTTCTTTCCTTTTTTCTGTTCTTGGTGACTTTTCTTCCTCTGTTTTACTTTTGCTTCTTTTTTCTCCCCTTTTTATGTCTTTACTGGAAAGTTTCTAATAACAACAACAATAAAGTAATATTACTTCCCTTGATCTGGACTCTACACTCTGCCAGATTCTTTTGATTCCGGCAGAGAGATTGCTCCTCGTAACGCCTCTGAGGCAGGGGAAACTTATTTCCCCGCTGGCTTTTGTGGGTTCTGCAGCTGAACCCAAAGGTAGTAACAGGGATGTCCTAGACAACGTCCTAGGCCATCTCCATGCTACACTCTTATAGTGCGATTATTCCCTTTTCAACATCCTATGGAATCCTGGGGTTTGTAGTTCAGGGAAGGGCCTCTAGGCCCCTCCCCAGGATTCCATAGGATGCTGAAAGTGGAATAATCGCACTACAGGTGTGTAGTGCGGAAACGGTCCTAATCCCTGCTCGTGAAATAGCCCTGGGTCTTCGACTCTTGTCAGCCCTGGCTCCACTAGACCCCTCCCTTCCCTGCTTGCAAATTGCTTCTCCGCTTGCATTTTGGACGAGGAAGAAAGCAAAGAAAAGATGTCGTTTTGGCCATAAGGAAGTTATTCACCTATGCCCCCCCACTCCTGATTTCCTAGGGGAAATTAACTGCCGAGGAAAGAAGCCAAGGGGTTGCGGGAGGTTAAAAAGAAATGAGCCGGGGAGGAAATAATTGTCCAACTGCCATTTGCCCTCCCCTGTGCACCCGATTTGTTTCTGCCTCCAGCATATAACGGCCTTGTTAAAACCGCTTCACTGGTTGCCGGTTCGTTTCCAGGCACAACTCAAAGTGCGGGTCCTGACCCATAAAGCCCCGTCTCGTTTAGGTCTAGGCCAGGGGTGTCTCACTCAGACCATTTCCGCACTACACTCTTATAGCGCGACGATCCCACTTTCAACCTCCTATGGAATCCTGGGGTTTGCAGTTTCGGGAGGGGCCAACTGGCCCCTCCCGAAACTGCAAACCCCAGGATTCCATAGGAGGTTGAAAGTGGAATTGTCGCGCTATAAGAGTGCGGAAATGGCCTCAGTTTCATCTTGGGCCGCATCAGCATTATGGTCGACCTCAAAGAGCCGGCTGTATCTATAAGACTATATAAATGGATCTACTCTTTTATCATATTAAATAATTGCCTCTGCATTCAATTATTACTAGTTTTAGTTAACAACTAGCTTTGAAAGTAGAAGTCTAGGAAAAATAATGGCAGGCGGATATTCAAGTGTACAAGCGTTGCACAGTTAATTGAAAAATGAAAGTTATTTTTCAATCATCAGACCAATGTTGCCAAGCACCGTTTCTTAACTTCGTTTAACTTTTTGGTCCCAGTTGAGACCCTCTCTGTGCCTCTTTCTGCCCCCCCCGCCCCTCACTGTGCCTGGTGAACCCGCTCCCCGTATTGCGGGCCCCCGGCCGCCAGCACTCTGAAGAGGGGCCGAGCAGCCAGCACTTGCGATCTACTTCTACTTCTGACTGCTCCTCTGTCGAACTCTTGGGAGCCGTGCAGAGTGTTGCCGTGGTAACCTGCGGCAATGCTCAGACTGCAAGACTTGGCCTGAGGAGCAGTCGGTAGTAGAAGTAGATTGTGAGTGCCGGCTGCCGGGCCCCTCTTCAGAATACCAGCAGCTGGGGGGCTGAAATGTGGGGATCGGGCTCGCCAGGCGAGGGGAGTACCACAGCTGCAGGAGAGGCGTGAGGGCCGCACGAAATGGCTTTGACTCACATGGTCTAGGTTATCCGAAAGACCAAATCTCCCCATTCCACCCTGCCAGAGTCTTCGGATCTACAGGGGAGGGCTTTCTCTCGGTCCCACCACTCACTTGGGAAAGACATGGGAGAGAGGGCCTTCTCCATCACTGCTCCCACCCTCTGGAACTCCCTTCCACAGGAATCCGAGCTGCCCCCCCCCCCCGGTCTCCTTCCGCCAGCAGGCAAAGACCTTTTGGTTTGAGCAGGCTTTTAATGTTTAAGCAGGGAAGCTTTTCTCCGGGTTCTTTATTTATTCATCTTTTTAAACTTCTGTATGGCTTTTAAATGATTTCACTTTGTTTTATGGGGAGATTTTGACTTTTCTTTTTTAAAAAAATCACCGTTCTGGTTTTTAATCGACTCTTTCTGGAAGCCACCTTGGGCCCCAATCTGGGAGAAAGGCAGCATACGTTCGGAACAGATAAATAAATAAATCTGTTGAGAGAAACATTTAACACCTTGGGTTCTGGTTCCTGCCACTACAACCCTTCCTGGTCAAAAAGATTCTGCCCATGTTGGTCCACGTCCCGCTAAATCTCCCAGCCGAATTTTTTGCAAGGTGTTACATGTGGGGCCATGCTGTCTGGGGATTCTGGGAGTTCCAGTCCCCGGTAAGTAACTCTTCATACAGGCCACTACTCTGACACTCCAGATCATAGAATCATAGACTCATAGAATCATAGAAATGTAGAGTTGGAAGAGACCCCAGGGGCCATCCAGTCCAACCCCCTGCCATGCAGGAACACCCTCAAAGCCCTCCCTTTGACAGATGGCCATCCAGCCTCTGCTTACAAACCTCCAAAGAAGGGCGAGATTCCACCACAGTCCATGGAGGCAGCCTATTCCACTGCTGGACAGCCCTGACCGTCGGAAAGTTCTTCCTGAGGTTCAGGTGGAATCTCCTTTCCTGCAGCTTGAATCCATTGCTCCTTCTCCTGGTCTCTGGAGCGGCAGAAAACAAGCCCTCTCCCTCCTCTACATGGCATCCCTTCAAATATTTAAACATGGCTATCATGTCCCCTCTTAACCTTCTCTTCTGCAGACTGAACATACCCAGCTCTCTAAGTCTATCCTCATAGGGCTTCAGGGCTTCCAGGCCTCTCCCCATTTTGGTCACCCTCCTCTGGACCTGCTCCGGCCTGACCATGTCCGTCTTGAATTGGGGTGCCCAGAACTGGACACAGGATTCAAGATGAGGTCTAACCAAAGCAGAGTAGAGGGGTACCAGTACCTCCCTCGATCTGGACACCATACTCCTATGGATGCAGCCGAGAATTGCATTGGCTTTCTTGGCTGCCGCATCACACTGCTGACTCATGTTCAGCTTGTGGTCTGTTAGGACTCCTAGATCCCTTTCACACGTACTGCCATCCAGCCACGTGTCCCCCATCCTATATTTCTGCATTCCATTTTTTCTACCTAAGTGTAGGACCTTACACTTCTCTCTGTTGAATTTCATTTTGTTAGCCTTGGCCCAGCTCTCCAGTCTGTCCAGGTCATTTTGAATTTTGACCCTGTCCTCTGGCGTATTAGCAACCCCTCCCAATTTGGTGTCATCTGCAAATTTGAGGAGCATGCCCTCTACTCCTTCATCCAAGTCGTTGGTGAAGATATTGAACAGCCCTGGGCCCAGGACAGAACCCTGTGGCACCCCGCCAGTCACCTCTCTCCAGGATGAAAAGCAGCCATTGGTGAGCACCCTTTGGGTTCGGTCAGTCAACCAGTTACAGATCCACCTGACAGTAGCTGACAGTAGCAGATCTTTCTTCCCAAGCCAGCTGTTTCACTCTGCCCAACTGATTACTATTATTCTGAGGCCATTGTGAAGATTAAAGTTGGTATGATTCTATTTCCTTCTCAGAAATGAGGACAATCTTTTTTTGTTTTTTTTGGACTACACTTCCCAGAACCCTCTAACTGGCCAGAACACCAACCATGCTGCTGGGCATCACTGGCAGCTTCTGTATCAGGGATGCAGTACGTGCACTCTGGGTTTTAGTCCGAAGTGCAAAAGAACTACCCAAGATGCTGAATCATACCTCCAAAATAGATTCCGCATTTAAGGTCTAGACTGGAGCCTCTTTGAGGCACAGCATTCAGCACCACAAAGTCCAGTCTGAAACCCAAAACAGATTTCCAGCTAACCGCATGAGCTCAACAGCGGCCAGAGGCTGCGAATTTGGTGTTTTGCTTTGTTTTTTTAAATAGATTATTTATTTCTCAGTTTTAAAACAAATACTCAAATTCACAGTTAGAATCACACAGCCAAAGAAGTCGCTGGGTTGACCGTGCTCTCCCTGCCATGCAATGTGCTGCCCGTTATGCTTTGATGTTCGGAAAGGGGCTCCATTGTGCTGTAAAAGGATAACGGGATTGGGGCAGAAACACTGCGCTGAGAATGAAGGAACATTCTTGTAACAAGCATTAAGAGCGAGCAGACACCGGTGCAAGGTCACGCAGTTGGCAGGCTGGACGAGAACCTGGCAAAAGAGTGGTTTCATCTGGCTGCCAAATAGAATACGAGCACATGGCTAATTTAAAAGGTCACAGCTTAGAAGGTACTGCAAACTGGCAGTTCTTTAGTCTTGGCAATTGGCAAGGTGTGCAGCTATTTTCTTCAGTGTTCCTGAATAAAGCTTTTGTAATCCTCTAAGTCTGTTCTCTGAATATGAAACTATCCTGTACATCACAGAAACACACATTCAAAAAGAAAGAAAGAAAGAAAGAAAGAAAGAAAGAAAGAAAGAAACTAAAACTGCAATTAAAACACCATACTAACACATGAAACACTGAACACTAACTAACCAAAACAGTAAATGCTAACCTACTGAAACAGAAAAGAGCTCTGACACACATCCCTCAAGCCAAACTGTAATAAAAAAACAGTTTTTGTTCTATCGTTACAGAACAACTCTGTGAGCCTACTCCAAAAACTAGTGACCATAGCCCAAAATTATTGCATCATTAGATTTCTCATTGCTCAAGGTTTTGGGTGCTGTTAGAGAGCCAGCAAAACATAGCGGTTTGAGCGTTGGGCTATGATCCTGGAGACCAGGGCCATTTCCGCACTCGACTGTTATAGCACTATTATTCCACTTTCAACATCCTATGGGATCCTAGGGTTTGCAGCTCAGGGAGGGGCCTCAAAGGCCATCCTCAAAGACCTCTCCCTAAACTGCAAACCCCAGGATTCCATAGGATGTTGAAAGTGGAATAATAGCGCTATGACAGTTGAGCGCGGAAATGGCCCAGGGTTTGCTCAGCCATGGAAACCCACTGGTGATCGTGGGTGCATCACATACTCTCAGCCCCAGAAAACCCCATGATAGGTTTGCGCTAGGGTTGCCATAAGTCAGAAGTGACTTGAAGGCGGGAAGCAACAACAACAACACAAGCACAAGTCCCTTGCAACTTTCCCAAGCTTAGAATACTGGCATGCACTGCTCTACTTTAGAAAACATGTCTGATGATGCTGGTGATGATGATGATGATGATGATGATGATGATGATGATGTCTATTGCGGTTACAGATTTGTAACTTAGAGTTCCAGACCCATAACTACTCCATTGTCAGAAAGACCCTTAGTTTTACTGTAAAATTACAGAGAGGCCCCCCAAGCCCACGTAAACAGACAGAAGCCATATCAGGCAAAGGAGGTTTCAAACTATAGGAAAAGAGATTCCACCTCCACGTTAGGAGGAACTTCCTGACAGTAAGAGCAGCGCAACAGTGGAATCTGCTGCCGCCTCCATGGAGTGTGGAGGAGTCTCCTCCTTCTTTGGTCAAAGGCCTGGAAACCGTGAAGCCCTCTGAGGAGCGGCTTAGGGAGCTCGGTATGTTTAGCCTGGAGAAGAAAAGGTTAAGGAAAGACATGATAACTCTGTTTAAATATCTGGGGAGACATCATACAGATGGAGCAAGCTTTGTCTTCTGCTGCTCCCAGGACATGGAGCAATGTCTTCAAACTACAGGACGAGAGATGCCACCTAAAGCTTAGGAAGAACTTCCTGAGGGTAAGAGCTATTTAACAGCGGAATGCACTGCTTCGGAGCTTGGTGGAGTTTCCTTCTTTGGAGGATTTTAAACAGAGGCTGGGTGGCCATCCGTCAAAGGGAGGGCTTGGATGGTGTCCTCCTGCGTGGCAGACGGGGGTTGGACTGGGTGGCCCCGGGGTCTCTTCTAGCTCTAGGATTCTGTGTTTCTAAGAAAAGAGACTCCACCTAAACCTTAGAAAGAACTTCCTGAAGGTAAGAGCAGTCGGACAGTGGAATCCGCTGCTGCCTCCGTGGAATGTGGTGGAGTCTCTTCCTTCTTTGGAGGTTTTTAAACAGGGTCCGGGTGGCCATCTCTCAAAGGAGTGTTTTGATTGTGTCTCCCTGCATGGCAGAAGGGGGCTGGACTGGATGGCTCCGGGGGTCTCTTCCAACTCTACGGCCATTTCCACACTATACTGTTACAGTGCTATTATTCCACTTTCAACATACGATGGGATTCTGGCGTTTCGTTTAGGGAGAAGCGTTTAGACTTCTCAGCCAGAGAGCTCTTTGGCCTCAGGAAACTACAAACCCCAGAATCCCACAGGAGGTTGAAAGTAGAATAATAGCACTATAGCAATGCAGTGTGGAAAGGTCCTAGGATGCTCTGATTTTATGAAAAGAGATTCCACCTAAACATTAGGAAGACCTTGCTAAGGGTAAGAGCAGCTCAAGAGTGGAATCCACTGCTGCGTCTATGGATTGTGGTGGAGTCTCCTCCGTCTTTGGACGTTTTTAAGCAGAGGCTGTCAAAGGGCCCTCCCGAAACTGCAAACCCCAGGATTCCATAGGATGTTGCAACTGGAATAATAGCGCTACAACAGCCTCCTGCGGAAATGGCTTTAGTTATGCATACGTATCTAAATAGCTGATGTTGAATATCAGCAAATAATAACGAACACTAAGGGTACCTCTGAACTTATGCAGAGTGTTACTGTTTACATTTAATAACTGGGAAGAGGGAGTGGATCTCAGAGTCCAGAGGACATTATTTAATCCAAGTTGTATGAGGAGCGGCTTAGCGAGTTGGGGATGTTTAGCCTGGAGAAGAGACGGTTAAGAGGTGAGACATGATAGCCATGTTTAAATATTTGAAAGGATGTCATATGGAGGATGGAGCAAGCTTGTTTTCTGCTGCTCCAGAGACTAGGACACGAAGCATAGCTTCAAACTTCAGGAAAAGAGATTCAGTCTGAACATTAGGAAGAACTTCCTGATGGTAAGAGCTGTTCAACCGTGGAATCTGCTGCTCTCTCTGTGGAGTATGGAGGAGTCTCCTCCTTCTTTGGAGATTTTTAAAGAGAGGCTGGATGGCCGTCTGGTAGGGTTTTGACAGTGTCTTCCTGCATGGCAGAATAGGGTGGGACTGGATGGCCCTGGGATCCCTTCCAGCTTTAGGATTCCAGGATTCCCATTACATAATCAATCCATGAGTGCAAGTATCATTCCTATCCTTCTCCAAGCATTCCTAGCCACCTCCAGAAAGTTCCTGGCTGACTGTGGTGTGTGCCACCAACACCTCTGGTTTTCTTTCAGGGATGATGAGTGTTACAGAAACATCTCAAATTGCTAAATCATGTGCAAGGAACTTCTGAAAACAGCAGCTGCCAGATCTCCTTGCCTCAGAGCAGACAACAACAGAATCTGACAGACAGGAACAGCACGGAAGGCGACAACTCAATTTGGGGTTGGGAGAAGGGCAGCCGAAGTTCAAATGCTACCCATAACAAATAAAGCAGGATTCCTTTTGAGTCTGGATACTGCAAAGGGGATTTTCCAGATTTTAAAAGTCAGTCTTGATCTTTCCTCAACATAATAAGACTTTCTGCAATTCTGCAGTAGGCTTGTTGATTTGCTTGTTCTGAAGCTGGTTTGTACCTAAAAGTCAGAGGCCACAATCCACACACAGTCTCAGATCCTGTTTACTTAAGTGAGATTTCTATGAGAGAACTGCCTGATGGATTGTGTCCACAAAAAAATAGCACCACAACAAAAGTATACAGATGACCTTTGGTATCCAACAGATTCCACATCCTGGATTCAACCAACTGTGGCTCAAAATTAATAAAAAAAAAAAATCCAAAAAGCAAACTTCGATTTTGCCGTGCCCTGAGTGCTATGCAGATGTGTAAGCGTGTCCCGCTGGAGCCTCCGACCATTTCACAGACCCTCGGGCTCTCTCTGGCACTTGACTTGTTTGCCATTTTATATAAAAGGATGCCATTTTACTATGCCATTGTATACAATGGGACTTGAGCATCCACGGATTTTGGTATCCACAGGGGTTGCTAGAACCAAACCCCAGCAGATACCAAGGGCCACTGTATTTCTGAAATCAGGAGAACATGCAACAGCCAGAATCCTCCTGGAGTCCAAATTATAGTAGAGCTATGGAAACAGTTGGGCATACCTATAATACGTCGACCGCTCTCCTGCTGGCCCTCCCCTTGGCAACTTTTGTTCAGAGCTAGACTGTCTCTGAGGCTGCAGATTCCACAAGGCCATCATGACTAAATAGGTACCCCAAATACATTTCCCTTTTTAAAACTGAGCTAATCCCTCACCCTGCTAGGTGGCAGTGAGTTCTCTAAGCTAACAATATGCTACGCCAGCGTTCCTTAACCTTTTCTTTACTGTGAATCATAGAATCATAGGGTTGGAAGAGACCCTAGGGGCCACCCAGTTCAACCCCCTTCTGCCCTGCAGGAAGAAACCATCAAAGCCTTCCCTTTGGCAGATGGCCATCCAACCTCCAAAGAAAGGGAAGACCTCCACCCCACTCCACTGAGGCAGCAGCAGATTCCACTGTCAAATGGCTCTTACTGTCGAGAAGTTCTTCCTGAGGTTCAGGTGGAATCTCCTTTCCTGCAGCTTGAATCCATTGCTCCTTGTCCTGGTCTCTGGAGCAGCAGAAAACAAGCCCTCTCCCTCCTCTACATGGCATCCCTTCAAATATTTAAACATGGCTCTCGTGTCCCCTCTTAACCTTCTCTTCTGCAGACTAAACATACCCAGCTCCCTAAGCTGCTCTTCCTTGGGCTTCATGGTTTCCAGACCCTCCACCATTTTGGTCACCCCCTTTTGGACATATTCCAGCTTTTATTGCCATGGAGTACCAAGGCTTAACTCAAGATTTAAAATCTTAAAGTGCCGCAAAATCTTAAAATACAGCAAATATTTATTTAAAGTTGCTCAGCAGGGGTCTTCAAATCGGGAGAGAAATAAGTACATGCATGCACTCCTGTTATAATATTTTTATTGGAACGATTCCATACAAATTTGTCTTCCTTTCTTCCTTCCTTCTTTTCTCTTCTTCTGTTTTAACCCTGCAAGCTCATAATATTGCTTCAAGCCTTTGTGGACCACCAGCAAGGACATCCGGACCCCAGGTTAAGAACTGCTGGACTACACAAAAACGGACTTCCTGGACGGATGGGCAGACAGCAATATTGTTGTTATTATTTACCGCCCAGCCACCTTCAACTTATGGTGACCCCACAAAGGTGAGACCTCCGAGACCCTCAGTCATCAACGTAGGTCCTGCAGACTCAGGGCCGTGGCTTCCTTGATTGAGTCAATCCACCGGTGGTGTAGTCTCTCTCTCTTTTCTGCTGCCTCCCATTTGGCCAAGCACGATTGTCCTTCCCAATGACTCAGGTCTTCTCGTGACATGCCCAAAGAACGGCAGCCTCAGCTTAGTCATCTTGGCTTCTAGGGAGAGCTCAGGCTTGATGTGCTCTCAGAGAGGAAATGGTGGTTGTTTTCCTTGTTGTTAACTGTTGCCAAGTCAACTTCAATTTATGGAGACCCTACGAGAGAGAGAGGGCTCCCGGTCAAGCAGTCATCAACCATCCTGCTCAGGTCTTGCAGATTCAGGGCAGGAGCCATGGCTTCTTTGATGGAGTCCCTTCACCTGCGACATACACTCTTATAGCGCGATTATTCCACTTTCAACATCCTCTGGAATCCTGGGGTTTGCAGTTTCGGGAGGGGCCAGCCGGCCCCTCCCGAAACTGCAAACCCCAGGATTCCAGAGGATGTTGAAAGTGGAATAATCGCGCTATAAGAGTGTAGTGTGGAAATGGCCTGGGTCTTCTTCCTTTCCTGCTGCCTTCTACCCTACCACGCATTACTGTCTTTTCTAGTGAGTCAAGTCTTCTCATGATACAACCAACAGAAAAACAGCCTCCGTTTGATCATCTTGGCTTTTCAGGGGAGTGCAGGCTTGCTTTGGCTTTCGGACCCATCCATTTGTCTTTTTAGCAGTCGAGAGTATCCACTGAAGTCTCCTCCAGCACCACATTTCCAACAAGTGGATTCTCTTCCTATTAGCTTTCTTCACGGCCCAGTGTTGCCCTGCTCGCTGGGGGTCCCTTAGAGGGATTCCCAACGCCTGTCAGAATTATCACTTGTGGGGAAAATTAGCTATGAACACTGCTTCAGCAGTGCAAAGAGGACAGGGTAATTGAGGATCTTTTACCCCACGTTTACGGGGTCGGGCTCAGTCAGAAATCACACAAAAAGGTCCAATGAATGACTGTATTGAATCGTAATCGTTCGCACTAACGCAAACACGCACACGTGCGTCCAAGGGCTAATAGAAACAAAGAGTGGAAACGAGAGAGGGATTGCTGAGGGATTCGCAGCGTGGGTGGTACGGCACCTCTTCCTGAAGTCCTTGGCCCGGGAAGCAGCGATCGAACAGCAGCTCAGCGAAGAGACGCTGAGGAGATCGCGCAGCCGTCGGGAGGGGGGACCGGTCGGTTGGTATGACCGGGAGGCATCATACTCCTCCTCCTCGCCTCGCCTTTCTCTCCTAACTAGCCCAAAAACGGGGACTATTTGTAGGAGAAATTTACTTTGAAGGCAAATCCTCTCCCGGGGAAAACAAACAGGGACAGAAAAGAAAAACAACTCCACACCTGGCATTTCTCAGAAGATAACAAGTTGTCATCCCAGGAACAGGATCTTCCTCCGCTTTGGGGCTGTGGTGTGAGTTTCTGGAGATCGATCTGATAAGGTTTTATGGCTTCCGGTGCCCAACTTTCCGGGAACACTTTTACTCCCTTCAAGCGGACTCCCTAAAGGTTAAGGACCTTTTGTCCACCATGCGTTATCACAACATGAGGTCTCCTGTGGCTACATGACCGGGGATTTTACTGGCCTGACCTGGTTTGTTCGATCGTACGACCGTTATTGCCTACGTGCGCATTCAGGTGACCTCTCTGGTGGGTTAGCTTAATTTTATATCAAAGTTGTAGACCCCGGGACAGGCTTTACCAAGGGGGCAACACCAGCTTTCACAACTATCATCATCATCATCTATACAGGGCCATGAACATAAATGACAAGTAAAATAACAAGTAAAATAACCCAAAACAGTGAGTCCTACCAAAGCTGTATGATCGAAAAAAGCAATCCATGGACTTCCAGAGGGCTATGATGTCCTCACAGGGGGTCCACAAAGACTTGAAGAAATGTTATGAGCTTTTACAGTTAAAATAGAAGGAAGGAAGGAATAAATGAATGAATGAATGAAAAGTAGGCAGGAAGGAAAACAGACAGACAGGCATACATTGATCTCAAAGAGCAGTCTTTTGTCACGGACAGACATCATTTGTACAAATTTTCAATACAATATCTCAAAAGTTATGAAACCGATAGCAAAAACTGTACTCAAGACTTGTTACTTCTTCCTGCAGTGAGAACGTGCAAGTGAATGACACTGAGTGGCTGGAAAAAAGTGCCTGACACTTCTCGCCACAGCCAAAAGCCCCCCTGAGTTGAGTCTTGGTGGTCCGCAGCAACAAAAGATAGTTAAAGGGAGTCTGTGGCAAAGAAAAGATTACGAACCACTGATGTAAAACATATGTACGTATGCACACACGCAGAGAGAGGGAAAGAATAATAAAAAGATAAAACTACACAATACAATTGTAAAACAAATTATCCAGATAAAAAAATCTATAAAGCAAGCTGACAAGTCCATGTAATCAAAGTATACAAAATTATAAAACAATGTTAAAGTAAAGCCCTCAAAAGTTTTGAAAAGAAGAAGGTTTTTATATGAGATTTAAAAATAATGAAGGAAGGAGCACTCTGCAAACATTCAGGGAGGCAGTTCCAAGAGTCTGGAGCATCAAGTGAGAAAGGGCGAAGCTGAGCCAAGAAAGGGGAAACTTTTGAAGGTCATTTCTGCACTATACTGTTATAGTGCTATTTTTCCACTGTCAACATCCTATGGAATCCTGGGGTCTGCAGTTTCGGGAGGGGCCTTTAGAATTCCGAGCCAGAGAGCGCCTTGGCCTTAGTAAACTACAAACCCCAGAATTCCACAAGATGTTGAAAGTGGAATAATGGCACTATAACTATATAGGGCATTTCCACACTAGAATGTTATAGCGCTATGATTCCACTTGCAACATCCTATGGAATCCTGGGGTCTGCAGTTTCGGGAGGGGCCAATTGGCCCCTCCCAAAACTGCAAACCTCAGGATTCCATAGGATGTTGCAAGTGGAATAATCACGCTATAACAGTCTAGTGCGGAAATGGCCACAGTGCAGAAATGGCCTCGGTTGGGTGAGGAGCCCAGAGTTCCTGAAATGCAGATCTCAAGCAGGCTGGTAAGAAGAAATGAGGGCTGAAAGATTTGGGGGAGCTGGGTTGTGTAGGGCTTTGAACGTTAAAACAAGCAGCTCACGCTGAATCCAAGGAGGAGTGGGGTAACCAATGACGGGATATCAAAAGTGGAGTAACATGATCAAAAGGACAAGCCAAAAATGCTTTGTGCAACCCGGGTTTAAATACAATTGGCCCCTCATATTTGCAGGTTTGACTTTCAGAGCTTTGGTTATTGGTGTGTTTCTCCAACCCATCTCCCAAACACCATCTCAAGTGCTTCTTCCGGAGGGAACGTTCCTTCTCGGGAGCTCCGATCGGGCCACACACACACACACGGCCCTTTAAAAACCCACCTCTGGTCCCCCTCCTCCTCCACCGGCCACTGCCTGGCCAGCTAGGGATGGCCAGCAGCCCAACTTCTCAGCACGACAAATCCTCTCCAGGTGCCTCCGACACACACACACACACACACACACACCCAAGGAAGGAGATGGGTGTGAGAGAGGTCGTATAGGGCAACCTTGCCCACCAATCTCCCTTCCTTCTCCTTTCCCTGACCTGGTTTGGACTCTGGGCACCTTGCCTCACCCCCACCTTGCCATGCGCACAAACACACATTTTGATACTTGCAGTTGTTCTACTTTTGCTGGGGTCCTGCTCCCCTAACCCTCGCAAATGTGGGGAGAGTTGACTGTATTGTCATACCTACTGAGGGCACACCTGGGTTCATTTGTCTCTCTCAGCGGCTCGGCTGCAACAGCTGAACTACACGCTTGATACCACAGCTGAGTAAGATAAGACATGCTCAGTTTCTGTCTGTCCATCCATTCATCCGTCCATCCCCTTATCTCTTTTCCTTAAGGCCATTTCCGCACTACACTCTTATAGCGCGACGATTCCACTTTCAACATCCTCTGGAATCCTGGGGTTTGCAGTTTCGGGAGGGGCCGGCCGGCCCCTCCCGAAACTGCAAACCCCAGGATTCCAGAGGATGTTGAAAGTGGAATCGTCGTGCTATAACAGTCCAGTGTGGAAATGGCCTAAAAAACTGCGGGTCAAGGTGCTTGCAAGACAAAAAGTATTAAGAACATAACCAAAAGTTAAGGTTAAAAGAGGATTAAGCTGCCTACAGGTTTAAAGCCATTTAAAACATTCTTTTCAAAGCAAAGGATAAAAATTGTACAACACACCATGGAAAGACCTTCTCTTGTAAAACAACCCGTTTCCAAAAGCTGGTTGGAATAAAAAGGGCTTCCTTACCAGCGAAAAGACAGCCAGGGAGGAGCCAACTTAGCCTCCCTCGGAAGGGAATTCCACAGCCTCAGAGCAACCGTGGAGAAGACCCTGTCTCCAGTAGGTCAAGGGAAGTCATAGTAGCAGTCTATTCTGCTTTGGTCAAACCTCGTCTGCAGGTATCCTGCGTCCAGTTCTGGGCACCACAGCTCGAGAAGGATATGGACAAGCCGGAATGTGTCCAGAGGAGGGAAGCCAAAATGGGAAAAGACCTGGAAACCATGAAGCCCTGTGAGGAGCAGCTTAGGAATCTGGGTAGATTTAGCCTGGAGAAGAGATGGTTAAGAAGCCATATGATATCTATGTCAAAATATTGGAAGGGGTGTCCTACGCCAGACGGAGCAAGCTTGTTTTCTGACGTTCCAGAGATCGGGACACGGAGCAATGGTTTCAAACTACAGGAAAGGAGATTTCACCTAAACATCAGGAAGAACTTCCTGACGGTCAGAGCTGTCCGGCAGCCGAATATGCTGCCTCAGAGCGTGGTGGAGCCTCCTCCTTCTTTGGAGGTTTTTGGACAGAGGCCGGATGGCCATTTGCTGGTGGTGCTTTGAGCGTGTGTTCCTGCGTGGCAGGGGGTTGGACTCGATGGCCATTGTGGGTCTCTTCCAACTCTATGTTTCTATAGCCATTTCCGCACTAGACTGTTGTAGCACTCTGATTCCACTTTCAACCTCCTATGGAATCCTGGGGTTTGCAGTTTCGGGAGGGGCCACAGGAGGTTGAAAGTGGAATCAGAGCACTATAACAGTCTAGTGCAGAAATGGTCTCTGATTCTATGATCAATTCCCTTGGGCTCAGGTCACGTTGCTGGCTTCTCTACCTTCTGATGTAACAGCATTCCTTTACTGAATACAGACTTTATAGAACTGCCCAGTTCTAATTTCCAGAGACGTAAGTCTACGCACAAAAATGCACGTTCCCAACAGGACTCCAGTCATCCCATCATAAATAATGTCAGCTTACAAACAAACGCACAATCACCTTGACCCACTTTGGAAACCCACTTTAGAATGCAGAGGGCAGGTATCAAAAGAGCAACGCACAGTCGATGGGAGTGCCAGATCAAAAACCTCGGGGTCTGTGTGAAAGGGATAAAGCAATCATTGAGAGATGTAAGGTTTCCGGAAGCATTGAAGCCACAGAGGAGGAAAAGAACCCATTTTGTTTCAAGTTTTTTTTTCCAGGAAAAAATGGATTGACTTTCAATCTGTAGAGGGTACTAAGATTGCAATGTTATTTTCTCCTGAAAATGAATATTATGGCGTTAATTTTTTTTCTGGAAATTTCTGTGTTGTTTTTTTTTCCTCAGAGAAAAACAGAAATTTTCAGGGAAAAATATCGATGCAATATTTGTTGTTGTTGTTCTGTAACTTCAAGTTACTTCCAACTTACGGTGACTCTAAGATGAACCTATCATGGAGTTTTCTGGGGCAGGGAGTGTGTGATCTGCCCGAGACCACCCCGTGGATTTCCACAGCCAAACGGGAATTCAGACTCTGCTCTCCAAGGTTGTACTTTGATGTTCGAATCACTACCCCAATATTAGTACCCTTTACAGATTGAAAGTCATTCCATTACTTCAGGAACATAAAATGTAGGATTTGTAACTCTGGCCATTTCCACACTAGGCTGTTATAGCGTGATGATTCCACTTTCAACATCCTATGGAATCCTGGGGTTTGCAGTTTCAGGAGGGGCTGGCCGGCCTCTCCCGAAACTGCAAACCCCAGGATTCCATAGGATGTTGAAAGTGGAATCATCGCGCTATAACAGCCTCGTGCGGAAAGGGCCTCTGTTTGGCCTAAAACCATCATGTCTGATGTAGGAAAAGTACAGTTTGTTCAGAATATAATTGCAAAACAATTTTTTAAAAATGTTGAAGTTTTGCTACAAGTAGAGCTATAAGGTTCTGAACTGTAAGAAACCTCTTTGAGTTTTGCCAGTTTAAGGAACAAGGAGAAAGAAAGAAAAAGAAAGAAAGAAAGAAAGAAAGAAAGAAAGAAAGAAAGAAAGAAAGACCGACCGACCGACCGACCGACAGGCAGGCAGAGGGAGGGACCAACCGTCAACATTTTGCAAAACAGGAAAAAAAAATTGTCTCTACTAGTTCTCCATAGTGTTAAACAGACATACCACGCTCATACCTATAAAAAGAAGTCAGAAAAGGAAAACAAAACCAGGAATTGCAATGATCAGATACTACACCTCGTCACACACAAAATTCTTGCTGAGATGTATGTTCTAGAAATAATTTTGTGGTAGTAAATATGTAAACAAGAGTCAGTATGGCCTCAGACTCTAAGAAAAGAGATTCCCCCTAAACATTAGGAAGAACTTCCTGAGGGTAAGAGCCATGAGACAGTGGAACCTGCTGCGGCCTCCATGCAGTGTGGTGGAGTCTCCTTCTTTGGAGATTTTTAAGCAGAGTCTGGGTGGCCGTCTGTCTGGAGTGCTTTGATGCTGCATTCCCGCACGGCAGAAAGGGGTTGGACTGGATGGCCCTTGGGGTTGAGACCCAGAGATGGTTGGGATCCAGAGGATCTGAAAGAGTAGACTTCCATGTATCAGCCTGGCTAAGCTTCCACATCCCCGGAGGAGCACCTTCTCTTGGTCTCACCATCCTCACGGATCCATCTGGTGAGGACAGAGGACAGGGCCTTCACCGTGGCTGCTCCCAGGTGGAAGGACTTCTTCCCACAGAAAGCTAGACTGGGCTCCTTCCCTGCTCTCCTTCTGCTGGGAAAGACTTTTAAAGACTTTTTAGAAATCTAAATAGGCATTTGGCAATTAGCTGGTTCCAGGGAAGTGTCTTTTAACGGGATGTACAGAATTGGGTGAGCGTGGTGTATCCGTCTAAGCACAGAACTACAGTTCTGGAGACCGGGATCTGAATCCCCTGCTCAGCCACGGAAACCCGCCGGGTGACCCTGGGCAAGTCACGCTCGCTCAGCCTCAAAGGAAGGCGAAGGCAAACCTCCCCTGAACAAATCTTGCCCAGAGAACCCCATGATAGGTTTGCCTTGGGGGAGCCATAAGTCCAAAATAGCATTAGCATTTACATTTCTATATCGCTTTATAGCTCCAAGCACACTCTAAGCAGTTTACAATGTGTTTTTAGCTAATTGCCCCCAACAAGCTGGGTACTCATTTTACTGACCTATGGAAGGATGCAAGGCTGAGTGTGACTGGACTGGATGGCCCTTGGGGGTCTCTTTTCCAGATCTATGACTCTAAGATCCTATTAGTTTGCTGGGTTTTACAGGAGAGGTTTGTAGAATTCCAGGGTTGGAAGGAACGGAAGGAGAGCCCGCATGGTGTAGCATTTTGAGCATTGGACTACAACCTTGGAGACCAGAGTTCGATTCCCCACTTGGCCCTGGAAACTCACTGGGTGACCCTGGGCACCTCACACACTCTCAGCCCCCAGAAAAAAATATAGGTTCACCTTAGGCTCACCCTAAGTCAGAAACAACTCGAAGGCACACCACAAAAGCAACAGCAACAAATTTGTGAACACTTTATCTTAAACGTTTTAGTTATGATTCTAAAAGAAAAATATTTCATAATCTGCTTTACCAATTTTTCAGGGGGGGGGGAAGGGAAGGGTTCAGAAGAAAAACGTGAGTGCAAAGTGATTTTTTTCCCCCCTGAATTTTTATGTTCCTCTGCCTCCACCAGGCTTTCACATCTCTAAGATCAGCTCTAGGCAACTTTGGAAGCAGCTGGGGAAAAAACCTGCATTTTGCAGTGTTGCAGGACTCACGGGGAACTCTTGTGGCTGCTGCAGAGCTCCGGCTGAAGGGAAACAGCTCTGCAGAGAAGTTTGGATGCCTGGCTGGAGCACTCAGAAGAAATCCACACACTTGCACACATGCAGACAGACACACACAAACAGAGGGAGTGCAGAACTGCTCTTAAGTTTGGGAAGGACACAACATTGGCAGGCAGGTTGCTGTTCATTTTGTCTTGATCTCAGGAACACGCAGAGGAGGCAGCAAATTCCTTCTCCCATCCATTATGATTCAAATATTCTTAAATTTTACAGGGGGGTAGACTCCATCAGAGAGCCAACATGGTATAGTGGTTTGAACATTAGACTACGACTCTGAAAACCATCATTTGATTCCCTGCTTGGCCCTGGAAACCCACTGGGTGTCCTTGGGAGCATCACACACTCTCAGCCTCTAGGAAACCCCGTGCCAGGGTCGCCTTAGGGTTGCTGTAAGTCGGAAGCAACTTGAAGGGACACAACAACAAAAGCCATTTCCGCACGAGACTGTTATAGCGCGATGATTCCGCTTTCAACATCCTATGGAATCCTGGGGTTTGCAGTTTCGGGAGGGGCCGGCTGGGTTCTGGCCTTGGCATGGGGTGAGACTAGGTGGCCTCTGAGGTCCCTTCCAACTCTATGAATCCAGTCCATCTGGCATGCTTCAGTTACGAACTCTGACATCAGGTTGTGTCAAGCTAGGCGATTTTGGGAGATCCCTTGCAGGTCTACAGTTCTGTAGTCTGATATGGAAGGGATGGATTCCAGCACTGGAAGGGGTGAGACTGCATGACCCTTGGGGGTCCCTTACAACTCTACAGTTCTGTGGCCCTGTTATGTCAGCTAATGCTTTCCGCAAGAATCCAGCAATGGATTCCTGCACTGGCAGAGGTGAGACCCAGATGCCATCTCTTCCAATTCTGTAATTTTATGAACCTCTCCTGCAAAGCTCAGCAACATCAGCAAACTCACGGAATCTTAGAATCCCAGAGTCGGAAGAGACCCCCAGGGGCCACTCAGTCCAACTCCCTTCTGCCACACAGCAAGACACAGTCCAAACACTCCCTCTGACAGACGGCCATCCAGCCTCTACTCAAAGTTCTCCCAAGAAGGAACAGACTCCGCCACACGCCATGGAGGCAGCGGCAGATTCCACTGCAAAACTGGTCTTACCATCAGAAAGTTCCTCCTAATCTTTGGGTGGAACCTCTTTCCCTGCGGTATGAAACCATCGTTCCATGCCCTAGCCTCTGGAGCAGTAGAAAACAAGCTTGATCCGTCTTTCTTACGACATCCCTTCAAATATTTATATCTCGTGTCCCTTCTTAATCTTCTCTTCTCCAGGCTAAAGACACCCAGATCCCAAAGCCACTCCTCATAGAGCTTCATAGTTTCCAGCCCTTTCACCATTTTACCACCAGCCGGTTTTATTTCTCCCCACCATTCTAAGCATCGCTGGGGAAAAGGCCACTCACCGGCCATGCCGGCTGGGGAATTCGGAAGGTCGGCAGTAAAAGGCAAGCTTTCCCAGCTCTGGGAACTTTAGAAACTTTGTTTGTCATTAAAAATATTCGTTTAGCCTCTCTGGGCTCGCCGAAATCCCCCAGGCAATGCACAGCCTAGAACAAGAGCTTTTTAAAAAAAATGCACCCTTGAAAACTCAGCAAACCCTCCCCCATGTTTGGACTATCGGGCTCCTGGCTTTCCTTCCAACTTTACGACTCTGTTCCATCCGCCAGGCGTAGGCTGTAGATTCCTGCATGAGCAAGGGATGGATTGGATTGCCTTTGGGGGCCCCTTCCGGCTCTGTGGCTCCGTGACTTTATTCCATGAGAGGTTCTCCGGCCGCAGAGCAGGAAGGGTCAGATGGGGTGGCCCTCGGAGATCCCTCGCCTCCCTACAGTTTCCTAGCTCCGTTCTGTTCGAGACGTCCTGGAACTCCGCTTTGCCCTCAGGACTCTCTGGGACCCCGGGGACCCCTGCCAGCGCCCGTTCGTCACAGGCGCTTTTAGCCCTTCGCCAGCTGCATCGACGGGGGTCAGGCTACGGGGCCCCTCTCTCCCGACTCTGCCATTCTCTGGCTCCGTCCCCTCGGGGACCCTCGGCGACCAATCGCCCTCCGAGCAGCGGGGCGGACTAGATGGCGCGTGGAGACCTCTTCCGGCTCCCAAGCCCCCTTTCTCTTCTCCCCAGCCCCCCTCCCATGCGTGTGGAGGGGCGGGGGGGCGCCTACCTCTGAAGGCCACCTTGGCGATCCGGTCGCCTTTGCCCCGCAGGTCGGTGACGGTCTTCAGGCGGACCACCAAGGCCATGGCGCTGCCTCGGCGGGGGGGGCGGGGGCGCGGCGACGAGGCAGCAGGCGGGCGCGTCCTCGCCCCGGGCCCCCTCGGAGCGCTCCTCCCGGGGGCAGCGGCGCCCCGCGGTCACGGCCGCCCGGAGCGGGCGCCGAGCGGGAGAGCGGGCGCGGGTCTCCGTCTTCCAGCGGCGCCCGGGCTCTAGCCGTTGGACCGTCCCGCCGCCGCGGTCCGGGGCTCGCCGGCGGGCGACCGGGCGAGCGGAGCTGTTCCTCCTCGCGCGAGCCGCGGCTGCCGCGGAGACGGCGGCGAGGAGGCGCTGCCCCGCCGCCCCACCGCCCGCCCGCCGCTCAATTATTCACGAGCTGCCGCCACCGGCAGCGCCAGCCCTCCGCGCCTGCCCCTTCCCCTCCTTCGCCGCCGCCGCCGCCGCCGCATCCTTCGCCTCCGGCCGGGGACGGCGGCACCTGCGGGGCCGGGGGCCGGGCTCCCGCCGCTCCGCTCCCGCCGCCGCCGCCGCTCCTGCGACCGGGGGTCTTCGGCGGAGGGACCCCCGCGGCCGGCTGCGTCCCTCTGCCCCCCTCCCCCGCCGCCGGGGAGGCCAGCCGGGGGCTCGCTCTGTCCCGGCCCCGGTGGGGTGGGTGGGGGGCTCTGTCGGGAGACGCCGGGGTGGGACAGGGGGAGGCTTCGCCCGCCCTCGCCGCCCCCTCCCGGGCGCAGGAGTGGAAAGAAGGGGCGGGGCGGAGGAAATAACACCAGCCTTCGACACGCGTCTCGCCCCTGCCGCAGCGTTCACACGTGCCCCGCCTGACTCGGCTCCGCCCGCCCCGCCCCCCTGCGCGTTCTCCCCTCCGCCTTTCTGCGCGGCTCAGCCCCCCGCGCGCACGCGCGGCCTCCCGCAGCAACCGGGTTAGGATGCCTGTTAGAAGCAGAGACGGGCTGAATCGGAAGGGACCCCGGGAGGGGGGGGCATCTAGCCCACCCCTTCGCCTTGGGTCACGGGGGGCCGCTCTCAGGGACCGCGTCGCGTGTGGTGGGGCGGGCGGGTTGCCTCGGTGACCCCCCCACTGCCGGGAAGGGCAAAAAAGGCAGGAAAAAACACATCCACCCTTCTTTGTCTGGTACTTGATCTGAGCGCCTCGGGCGGGGGTGGGGGAGAGGCGGCCTGCTACCACACCCCAGAGCTTGGGGGCAAATCGGCTCTTTTCGGGACCCCAGCTTCCACAATTCCCCCCAGGCCGTGCCGGATGGGGGATTCTGGGAATCCTTGCCCACCGAAATGACTTTCCTTCTCGGTGTTTTGGTGTCGGTCTATGGTAAATGAGATGGCTTTGACTTGGGACCACTCTTTGAATGGGAGACTTCCAAAAGGCTGGTCACCGACTGCTCTGCTCGGGTCTTGCAAACTCTCCTTGATAGAGTCCGTCCATCTGCAGTGCGGCCTCGCTCTTTTTCTGCTGCCTCCCACTTATCATATTTTGTTTCCGCACGAGGCTGTTACAGCGCTACGATTCTACTTGCAACCTCCTCTGGAATCCTGGGGTTTGCAGTTTCGGGAGGGGCCGGCCGGCCCCTCCCGAAACTGCAAACCCCAGGATTCCAGAGGAGGTTGCAAGTGGAATCGTAGCGCTGTAACAGCCTCGTGCAGAAGTGGCCTAAGTCAGGTCATCTCGCGATCTGGGCAAAGTACAACCGCCTCAGAGGGAGATTTCAGGCTTGATTTCCCCCAGGTTGTCTCTTTTTTTAAAAAAAAAGTATTAAAAAGAATTTGTTTAGAATACATCAAAAGTTACAAAGAGTTACAGAATTACCTAGAAACAGGATTAAAAAAAGGGAAGGAAAAAATGTCTTCCGATCTTCCTTTGGGCAATTGCGGATGCGCACATAGTTATCCCTGCTCCTCTCTCTCTCCCAAACTACAACTATTCCCTTCTTTCAGTAGCCTAACCTTTCTAGCCATCCAATCAAACGTTCCCAAGTCGTTTTCCTTTTTCCACAAAAGGTCTCTAAGGAGTTTCCGGCTGCTAAGAAATCTCACTGAAGACCGTTGTCTCATCAAACCGAACGGTCGGTGTGTCCATTTCTGCTAAGTCTGTCCGTGTCAATGACCGTTCCTCCAAAGCAAGCAGAGTTTTACGGTTAGCCCTCCCCGTTGGTGGGCTTGACTGTCAGGGATTTTATTATTTGCAAGTTGTTCCAGCGCCTGCCCCTCCAGTGCTCCTTTTCCAGGGGAACCTTCCCTCTTGGTGGCTCCCGTCGGGTAGTCTAGCCCTTCAAAAAACCCACCCTGCTCCTCGTCTTCTTCCTCCTCCTCCACCAGCTGCTGCCGCCCCGCCAGCGAAGGGTGGCCTGTAGCCCAATTCCTCAGCCCCACAAACCTTCTCCCAATGACCCTCGCACACCCAAGGAAGGAGACGGGCAAGAGAGAGGGAAGCCTAATGCCACCATGCCAACCCACTTGCCCCTTCCCTCTCTTTTTCCTGGCCTGGTTCGGACCCTGAGTGCCCCCTCTCCCCACCACACCTCAGCCCTCTTCCCACCGAGACACACACACACACACACACACACATTTTTATATATGCAGTTTTTCCACTTTTGTGGGAATGTTACCCTGATTTCTGGGGTCCCTTGGGGGACACCTCGGTGTGCTCCACGTGATGGGGAATGGAAACTAGCCAGAGCAACCTAGCTCGGGTAACCTAGCGGGGTCTTTTTACCCAGTTTTTATGGGGTCAGGCCAAGCCGAACACCAAACGAAAATGTCCAATACATGATTTTATTGAAGGAAAGTCTCACGCACCAACGCAATCACTCACACACTCACTCAAGACCTATTAAGAAGCAAAAGAGAGGAAACTGGATAGGGGAATATTGAAGGGGTTGTAGCTGGGGTAATACTGCACCTTTTCCTGAAGTCCCTGGTCCGGGAAAAACAGCAGAGAAGTGGGGCTCAGCACGGAGAGGGCTGAAGGGATTTCTCAACGGGCAGAGAAACAGTCTGCTGGAATGACCAGGAGTGATCCAAAGAACTGTTCAAAAACTGGGACTATTTGTAGGGGGAAAAGTATCTGGTGGGCTAATCCTTTCCCGGGGAGAACAATGGGTGTTGCAACGAAAAAGAAGCTCCACAAAGGTAACTTCCTTTGTGTGATGGGATTGCAAGGTGTTGCCAAAGTCTCAGGATCTTCGGCAGTGTTAGTTTGCGGTGTGACTTCATGTAAATGGTCCTCGCCTGATGGGATATTTGCTCAACTTGGGGCAGACACGCTAATCCCCTCAAGTCGGCTTCTCAGGGGCTGGGGACCCTTTGTTTATTGTGGGTTTGCACAGCTTGAGGTCTCCTGGGGCTACGTGACGGGGGATTTTACTGGCCTGACCTGGTTTTCGATCATTCGACCGTTGCTGCCTACATGCCCGTCCGAGTGACCTCTCAGGCACATTGAATCATATTTTAATATCAAAATTGTAGACCCCGGGATAGAGTTTTTCCAGTGGAGTAACAGGAATCCTGCACCTCGTAACCCTAGCAAAGGTAGGAGGCCGGTTGTATTTGTCTTTTTGACAGTCCCCGGTGTTCCCTCAAACTCTCCTCCAGCAGCATGTTTCAAATGAGTTGAAACTTTCCTTAGGCTCAGAGGATTTATATATCATCTGTACCTATTACTGGTATTGCCATTCCAATACATTAAAGTGTGCTCCCCTCACCTGAATTCATACTGTCTCTATACTTACAACAACCCTGTGAGGTAGGCTGGGCCAGGAGAGGGCATGCCACACCCATAGCCTGTAGGCACATTTTGTAGGAATTATTTGCACCTGAGCCTGTTGTCTTTTTTTTTTCCCCCATCCTGGCCCAGCCTCTGTGCCTCCAACCTGACAGATGAAGATTCAACATGGGTGGTTTTCTTCCCACATCTGAGCTAGAGGAATGGATGAAAATGAAGATCATCATCATCACAATTGGTTGTTATTGCGTGCCTTCAAGTTGTTTCTGACTTACGCAACCCTAAGGCAAACCTATCAAAGGGTTTTCTGGGGCTGAGAGTGTGTTGTTACCCTGTTTTCTGGGGTCCCGGGAGGGACACCAAATTGCTATCAAAATTATACAAGTTGGGGAAATTAGTCAAAGAGCACAAGTTAGCACTGCGAGAGGCAGGGTAACGTAGCGAGATCTTCAACCCAATGTCTACGGGGTCAGGCCGAGTCAAGAAGCAAACCGGAGTTAAATAACAAATGTGAATTTTATTAAAAATACAATCAATCAGTGTATGCAACACAAACACACAGAAAAGCTATAGAAATAAAGATTGGAGTGGTATAGAGGGATTTTTAGAGGAGTTGTTGGTTTGGGTAATGCTACACCTGTCCTGAAGCCCGGTCGGAAGCGGAGAAGCCGGGGAGCGTGGGTCTCAGCACGTGGGGCCGAGGGGAAGGCTCGCTGGACAAAGCGACAGCAAGGCGGGATGGAAGCCAAGAGCGATCCGAGGAAGCGCTCAAAGTCAGGGGGTTTTATAAGGAGAATTGTGGCCGCAGGCTAGGTCGGACTTGGGGAAAACAACAGATTTGGGGCTGGAGACAAAGTCTCCGAAAGGTCAGAATTTGAATGATTAAGTTATAGCCAAATTATCAATAGGGTAGCCGGTATGCAAACGCGGAGTACTTGAGCGTTGTATAGCTCGATCGTCAAGCTGCCGGCGCAGGGCAGAGGATCTTTTGAGGGTTGCGTGCGTACATAATGGAGGTACCTGCCTTGAGGTCTAGTGAAGCTGCGAGTCGGCTATTTCTGGCCTGCCTGTATTGTGTTGGAATATTACGGCGATTATCGGCCGAGCCTGCGTGCATGCTTGTCCGGGGGCCTTGCAAGCACGTGGAGGGGAATGGGTATGTGAGGCCGAATTATTGATATCAAAAGATATCTTTTTATATCCCCCAAGCTCGGGCAGTAACAGTGTGATACACCCAAGGTCACCCAGTGAGTTTCCATGGCCAAGCAAGGAACTGAAACCTGGTCTCCAGGGTTGTAGCCCAATGCTCAAACAACTAGACCATGCTGGCTTTAGTCATCATCATTTATAGCCCATATTTCTCCAAAATTTGGGCCATTTCTGCACTAGACTGTTACATTACTATTATTCCAACTTCAACCCTCCTATGGAATCCTGGGGTTTGCAGTTCATTTTTATTTTATTTTTTTGTATAATTTTTATTAAAAGTTTGTCTCGAAAATAACCCCACACACACACACTTCCATGCTTAAATCTTCCCGTTGAAATTGCTTATTTCCATTCCATTACAAACATAATTTCCATCTTACAGAGAGAAGAACAGTTACATTATTTCTTCTTTGATTTCTCATACATTTATATCCTTACCCAATCCAATACCCTTTTCCATTCTTTCTCAAAGTTCTGGATAGATTTATTCTTCAAAGAAAATGCTAACTTTTCCATCTCAATCATATCCAGGACTTTTAACTTCCATTCTTCTATACCAATATGTTTCTTTTCTTTCCAGTGCTGCGCATATGTCAACCTTGATGCAGGTATTAGATATAGTAATATCTTCCGATGACTTCTTATTTCCCTTTGTTGCCCTAACATATTTAACAAATAAAGCTCCGGTTTCATTTCAAAATTTAGCTTACAAATTCTTTGGATTTTGTCATGTACCCCTTTCCAAATTTTTTTTGCTATCTTACATGTCCACCACATACGGAAAAAAGACCCCGTCTTTTCATCACACTTCCAACAATTTGAGTTCCCATTTTTCGTTATTTTTTGTACTCTTTCTGGGGTCATGTACTATCCGTAAAACATTTTATAAAAGTTTTCTCTTAAATTTAAGTTTGGTGTAAATTTTATATCTATTTTCCACACGGGGTTTGCAGTTTACAGTGCAAACCCCAGGAATCCATAGGATGTTGAAAGCGGAATAATAGCACTGTAACAGTCTAGTGTGGAAATGGCTTTAGAGTCAAGGTGGGTTACAAATACAAATGCTGAATTTCTACCTGTTAGGATCTCTGTGTGGACGAGGCTGGGGTTGGCATGCAGAAGATTTATCTGTGAATTTGCAAGGTGGAGAGGAGGCTCGGAAGATCTTTCCCTATCCCATCCAAGAGATTCCAAGAGACCAGTGTTCAAACCCTCGTTTGGCCATGGAAACTCACTGTCTGGCCTTGATAAAGTCACCCTCTCTCAGCCTCAGGGTACGGCCATGGCAAACCTTTCTGGAAAAAGTCTTGCCAAGAAAACCCTGTGAAAAGTTTGCGTTGGAGTGGCTGTAAGTTGGAAATGACTTGAAAGCACGCAACAGGAAGCAGTGGAAATATGCACCTTCCCAGCTCCATGTGCATAGAGCCAAAGGCAAGTGTGAACACACTCGGATAAAGACGCCTGCTTTTTAGGTGTGTTGCCCTGAGATCACTGGCTAGAAAACAGGGCCTTTTCAGTGGCTGCTCCCAGGCTCTGGAACTCCCTTCCTAGAGAGAATAAGCTGGCTTCTCCTGTGATGTCCTTCCAGAGCCAAGAAGACATTCTTGTTCTGACAGGTCTTTATTACCTTAAGGGGAAAGGGCTTTTAACAACTCTTCTGTGCTCTCTTTACTTCTTCCATTTTTAAGGTATGATGGTATGTATGATGGCATGATTTGAGCATGCTGATCAAATCTGCAGATGATACCAAATTGGGAGGGGTTGCTAATACTCCAGAGAACAGGATCAAAATTCAAAAGGACCTTGATAGATTAGAGAGCTGGGCCAAAGCTAACAAAATGAATTTTAACAGAGAAAAATGTAGGGTCCTCCACTCAGGGAGAAAGAATGAAATGCACAGATGGGGGACATGTGGCTGGATAACAGTACACGTGAAAGGGATCTAGGAGTCTTGGTGGACCACAAGCTGAACAGGAGTCAGCAGTGTGATGCGGCAGCCAAGAAAGCCAATGCAATTCTTGGTTGCATCAATAGAAGTAGTGTGTCCAGATCGAGGGAGGTAATGGTACCACTCTATTCTGCATTGGTGAGGCCTCATTTGGAATCCAGTGTCCAGTTCTGGGCACCTCAGTTCACGAAGGATGTCAACAAAGTGGAGCGTGTCCAGAGGAGGGGGACCAAAATGGTGCAGGGTCTGGAAGCCATGAAGCCCTATGAAGAACGCCTTAGGGAGCTGGGGATGTTTAGTCTGCAGAAGAGAAGGTTAAAAAGGGACATGAGAGCCATGTTTAAATATTTGAAGGGATGTCAAGTCGAGGAGGGAGCGGGCTTGGTTTCCACTGCTCCAAAGACTAGGACAAGGAGCAATGGACTCAAACTGCAGGAAAAGAGATTCCACCTGAACCTCACGAAGAACTTCCTGATGGTCAGGGCTGTTCAACAGTGGAATATATGCTGCTGCCTCAATGGACTGTGGTGGAGTCTCCTCCTTCTTTGGAGGTTTATAAGCAGAGGCTGGATGGCCGTCTGTCGGGAATGCTTTGATGGTGTCTTCCTGCATGGCAGAATGAGGTTGGACTGGATGGTCCCTGGGGTCTCTTCCAACTCTGTGATTTTAGGATTCTATGGTATATTCTGGCTTGGCAGGAGGTTGGACTGGATGGCCCTTGTGGTCTCTGCCAATTCTATGATTTAATGTTTTAATTGTTTTCAATTCTATTAATAGTTTGCTTATCATTTTTGTGTCCTTTTATTGATGACAGTTTTTATCTGGGTATGTTTTCAGCTTTTTAAAAGCCGCCTCATTAACGGCATTGTGCACCATTCCCCTGCAAGCAGTTACTAGGTACAGCATAAGGCAGAACTGGTTTTTTTGCTAATTATCTGTTTTTATGTACAGCAACTTACAGCAAAATGTTTTACGCACAGTGCTTGGTTGTAAACCACAGAGACAAGCAAGAGTGGACACATCTTGGTTTTATTACCTGAATAAAAAAAAAAACTGAGGAAGTTCCTACACTGCAGTTTTATTGATGGGACAAAAAGTCAAGAAAAGAAGTCAGTGTGATGAATTTCTTTGCAGAGCCAAAAGGAACAAATATGTACTGTATGTGCGAGATTTCTCAGGTTAGTTCCTTCCAGACCCCACCATACGCTGGCCTAGCAGGGACAGCAGAAAGCAAAGGGAATGAAGAGGCATCTTTTTTTATTTCAGCACAAGTTGAGGTCCACTTCTCTGTGGCAGGGCTTGGAGTCTCTGACCATTTCCACACTAGACTGTTATAGCGCTATGATTCCACTTGCAACCTCCTAAGGGATGCTGGGGTTTGCAGTTCACGGAGGTGTTACCCTGTGAACTGGGGGTCCCGGGAGGGACACCAAAATGTGCTCAACTCAAGGTGGGGAAAATTAGCTCAGAGCACTGCTTAGTGTTACGAGAGGCAGGGTAACGTAGCGAGATCTTGAACCCTGTGTCTACGGGGTTGGGCCGAGTCAAGGAGCACACAAAAGTTTAAACAATAAATGAAGTTTTAATAAACACAAGCAAAACAGTGTATGCGACACACTCACACAAGATAACTAAAGGAAATAAAGGTTGGAGTGGTATAGAGGGATTTTTAGAGGGGTTGCTGGTTTGGGTGATACTTCACCTGTCCTGGAGCCCGGAAAAATAGAGAGCGAGGCTGGGGTGCGACGTAGCTCAGCACGTGGAGCCGAGGGGAGGCTCGCCAAGCAAAGCGGCAGCAAGGCGGGATGGAACTCGGGAGCGATCCGAGGAAGGTCTCGGAATCGAGGATTTTTATAAGGAGAATGTGACTGCAGGCTATGCCGTACTTGGGGGAAAACAACAGATTTGGAGTTGGAGACAAAGCCTCCGAAAGGTCAGAATCTGAATGATTGAGTTATCGTAGCGGTTCTCAATAGAGTAGCCAGTATGCAGACGCAGCGTACTTGGGTATTGCATAGTTTACCCATCAAGCTGCCAGCGCGGGGCAGAGGCTCTTTTGTAAGTGGCGTGCATACCTAACTAGAGTACTTGCCTGGAGGTCTCCTAGAGCAGCGAGTCAGCTATGTTCTGGCCTGCCTGTATTGTCCAGGAATATTACGGTGATTAACGGCCGAGCTTGTTTACGTGCTTGTCCGATGGCCTCGCAAGCACGTGGAGGGGAATAGAGAAGTGAAGCCGAATTATGATATCAAAAGGATATCTTTTAATATCCCCAAAGCTCGGACTAGCCAGGGCAGTAACAGAGGGGCTGGCCGGCCCCTCCCTGAACTGCAAACCCTAGGATCCCATAGGAGGTTGCAAGTAGAATCATAGCGCTATAACAGTCTAGTGTGGAAATGGCCTCTGTAACCGTCTGGTACAGAGTCCTGAATGGCTTTGCAAGGAGATAAATATTGCAAGGAGATAAATATTGAAGTCTTGTCCTGCATCCTCTACCGAAAGTGGCTGCCCAGATGCCTGCGGCCAGGTCTTAAAAGACAATTGCCTTCTCATGTTCCTCCGTAGAAAACTGGTACTTAGTGGTAGACTGCCTCTGATCCTAGAAGCTCAGAAATTTGGGCTAGAAGTCATAGAATCTTAAAACTAGAAGAAGCCACAAGGGGCACCTAGTCCAACCCTCTGCCATGCAGGTTGTGTTGTTGGGTGCTTTCAAGTTGGTTCTGATTCATGGCAAGTCTAAGGCAAACCTATCATGGGGTTTTCTGAGGCAGAGAGTATCTGATGTGCCCCCGGTCACTCGGTGGGTTTCCATGGCTAAGTGGAAAATCAAATCCTGGTCTCTAGGGTTGTAGTCCAATGCTCAAACCACTGCACGATGCATGACAACTAAACCACTCCTGAGAGATGTCCATCCAAGCTCTGCTTAAATTCCTCCAAAGATAGAGAGTCTACCATGCTACATTGCTATTCTTGCAAAGGAATCATAGAATCCTAGAGTTGGAAGAGACCCCGGGGCCATCGAGTCCATCCCCCTGCTATGCAGGAACACCCATCAAAGCATTCCCAACAGATGGCCATCCAGCCTCTGCTTAAAAACCTCCAAGGAAGGAGACTCAACCACACTCCGAGGCAGCAGATTCCACTGCAGGACGGCTCTGACCATCAGGAAGTTCTTCCTGAGGTTCAAGTGGAATCTCCTTTCCTGCAGCTTGAATCCATTGCTCCTTGTCCTGGTCTCTGGAGCGGCAGAGAACAAGCCTGCTCCCTCCTCGACATGACATCCCTTCAAATATTTAAACATGGCTCTCATGTCCCCTCTTAACCTTCTCTTCTGCAGACTAAACATCCCCAGCTCCCTAAGCCGCTCCTCATAGGGCTGCATGGCTTCCAGACCCTTCACCATTTTGGGCGCCCTCCTCTGGACATGCTCCAGCTTGTCGACAGTTCTTCTTGATGGTCAGGGGCCATCAATCATCACTGCGGTTTCTTTGCACCCTGCAGCAGCAAATAGCGCAGACTTTTCCCTCTGTCGGCAGCAGGCAGCCATTTGGGTTGTCCCTTGTCTCTCCCACCGATCCATTCTATAGGAAAACCAAAGACTTTGGACTCTTATGTACAGGTCTTTGAAAACTCATTACCCAACGTGGCGCACACACACAACCGCCCCCCATGACATGGGGCAGCATCTCTCATCATCCTCAGCCTCCCAGGTGTACTGTGGATGATGGAGGTAATAGTGCAGTGCTACTGGAATAAGCTGCTTGGTTGCAGAAGCCTACCAAAATGCATAGGAGGGCATATGTGGGCACAGAAAGCTTCATACTTCCCATGGTTGCTGTGAGCTTCCCCTGCTTCGCCAAACAATGCCGGGTTTTTGAGGACTGCAGAGGAAAACAGCTATTTGGGGATAGGACTGGTTCTGGGGTGCTCATGGGGGGGTGAACTGGGCATCTTTTCATGTGTTTTCACACATTTTGAGATCTTTCCATGTGGTTTGGGAGCAAAAATGGCCTGACAATTGCACTTCTTTTTCCAGTAAATGTGCAGTTTGCAGGCAATTTTTGCCTGAATTCTTGTCTGGGGGCCACGGGGAACTAGTGGGAGGACTTCAGGGGCCACAAAGTGGGGTCCAGGGGGCAAATATAGGCCATGGGTCTCAGTAGGGCCATCCCTGCCTTGCAGCAATGAGCATGAAGTGTGCGCAAGGCTGTTATGCAAGTGTTATTGTCACATCTGGAGCTGACAAGACATTGCTAGACTAGCAATATAAAAAGGAGGAAAGGAGAAGAGGGCATGGCACAACACCTTCAAGATTAACTGGTTTTTATTTCCACACAAGCTTTCGTGGATATCAACCCACTTCTTTGGATGCAGGACTACAATGTAAGTCTTCACATTCCTCACCCTCACGATCAAGAAAGAAGAAGCACTCCGCTGTCAGACCTCACCTGGATTACTGTGTCCCCCTCCAGGCACTAAAGTGAGAATATTCCCAATGTGAGAATAACACTTGAAGACTGCAGAGTTTTGTGCAATGGATAGAATTCTAGAGTTGGAAGAGACCCCAGGGGCCATCCAGTCCAACCCCGCGTCCTACCATAAAGGAAGACATCACCATCCAAGCACTCCTGAGGGATGGCAGTCTCTGTCTCTGTTTAAAACCTCCAAAAAGGGAGACTCTTGACACATTCCACTGAGACAGTGTATTCCACTGTCAATCTGCTCTTACTACGAGGAAGTTCTTCCCAATGTTTAGGTGGCATCTCTGTTCCTGTAGCTTGATGCCATTGCTCCGTGTCCTAGTCTCCGGTGCAGCAGAAAACAAACATGTTCCATCCCTCCAAATATTTGAACATGGCTGTCGTGTCCCTCTTAACCTTCTCTTCTCCATGCTAAATGTGTCATAGAATCATAGAATCATAGAAATGTAGAGTTGGAAGAGACCACACGGGCCATCCAGTCCAACCCCCTACCATGCAGGAACACCCTCAAAGCACTCCCGACAGACGGCCATCCAGCCTCTGCTTAAAAACCTCCAAGGAAGGAGACTCCACTACACTCCGAGGCAGCAGATTCCACTGCCGGACAGCCCTGACCGTCAGGAAGTTCTTCCTGAGGTTCAGGTGGAATCTCCTTTCCTGCAGCTTGAATCCATTGCTCCTTGTCCTGGTCTCTGGAGCGGCAGAAAACAAGTCCTCTCCCTCCTCTACATGGCATCCCTTCAAATATTTAAACATGGCTATCATGTCCCCTCTTAGTCTTCTCTTCTGCAGACTGAACATACCCAGCTCTCTAAGTCTGCCCTCATAGGGCTTCATGGCTTCCAGGCCCCTCACCATTTTGGTTGCCCTCCTCTGGACCTGCTCCAGCCTGACCATGTCCTTCTTGAATTGGGGTGCCCAGAACTGGACACAGGATTCAAGATGAGGTCTAACCAAAGCAGAGTAGAGTGGTACCAGTACCTCCCTCGATCTAGACACCAGACTCCTATTGATGCAGCCGAGAATTGCATTGAGTGTCCAGCTCCCTAATCTGCTCCTCAGAGGGCTTGATGGTTTCCAGGCCTTCTACTATTTTGGTCCGTCTCCTCTGGACACCTTCAACCTTGTCAATAACCCTTCCTGAACTGTGGTGCCCAGAACTGGACACAGGATTCCATGTGGGGGTCTAACCAAAGCAGAACAGGGTGGGACTATCACTTCCCTTGACCTTGACACTACACTCCTATTGTAGAAGCCAGAATCACATTGGCTGTTTTAGCTGCTGCATCACACTGCTGACTTATGTTCAGCTGGTGATCTACTAGGACTCCTAGTTCCCTTTCACAAGTATTGTGGTCAAGCTAGGTGTCACCCCTCCTATATCTATCAATTTCATTTTTTCTGCCTAATGTAGTACCTTAAATTTCTCTCTGTTAGTGTGAGATGTGGTGCTAAAAATTTTTTAACAGTATCTCCTGTGCAACTGTGGTTTATGGTTATAAAGTCTTGTGCTTAACAACATCACCAAGGCCTTCCCTCTGTGACATTACCAGTGGTCCTCATGAGGTGCTCATTCACACTCCACAACTATAGTGCTATGGTCTCACTTTAATCGCCATGGTTGCGTCCTGTGGAATCCTGGGACTTTCAGTTTGTAGTTTTATGCCTTCAAGTCATTTCTGACTTCTCGCAACCTTATGGGTTTTTCTTTGCAGAATATGTTCAGAAGCAGTTTGCCCTTGCCTTTGTCTGAGGCTGAGAGAGTGTGAGTTGCCCAAGGTGGGTTTCCGTACCTGAACGGTCATTCGAACCCTGGTCTCCCAGTGTCCTAGTCCAATGCTCAAACCATTACACTGCGCTGGCGCATTTTCACCAGACATCTGACACTCTCATCCAGAGAGCTCTTGTGTCCCTGCAGACTACACACCCCAGCACTCCATAGGATGCAGTCATGGTAGTTAAACTGGAATCATTGTGCTGTGATTGTGTAGTCTGTGTGGGCATCAGGTCTTTAATTTTGGTCCTAATATCTCAGAGTCTGGGATGCTCCTAACCGGCAACCCTTGTGGCAGTTAAAGTGCCATCAAAGCGCTGAAATTCTATCATGCGCACATATATCCAGAGGCAGAAACCGAAGGAAAAAATTCCCTGGGCAGCCAATTTGGCTATAACCCTCAGTTTCATATCCTGCAATCACTTCACCTCATTGCCTCCCCATTTCTCTTGATATCCCACCAGGGAGTGAGTTTTCTGGTTGCTCAAGCCTATTTCTCGCTTCCCCTCTCTGCTCTCAAGCCCACGAATACCCAGTACGAGCATCTTATTTGATGCAAAATGATTTGGAAGCGAGGCAGCGTTGACTCGTTGCCTGCAATAATTGCCGGCCTCGCGAGGAAGTGGCTAGCAGTTCAGCAGGAAAGGCGTGGAGGCGTTCCTTAGGTTCCCAGTGCCACTGGCGTGAGCCAAACAGGCTTTGGTAAAAAGGAGGGAAGTAAGAAAAGAGGAAGACCACAGGACAGGTAGATGGGCTCCATCAAGGAGACCACAGCCGCCCTGAGTTTGCAAGACCTGAGCAGAGCTATTAGTAAGCTCCTATACTTGGGCAAAAAAAATGAAATGCACAAATATAGGATGAGGGACAAGTGAAAGGGATCTAGGAGTCTCAATAGACGGCAAGCTGACCATGAGTCAGCAGTGTAATGCGGCAGCTAAAAAGCCCAATGTGATTCTGGGCTGCATCAATATCAGTATAGTGTCTAGGTTGAGGGAAGTGATGGTACCACTCTATTCTGCTTTGGTTAGACCCCACCTGAAATACTGTGTCCAGTTCTAGATACCACAGTTCAGTTCAGGAAGCTGGAACATGTCCAGAGAAAGGTGACCAAAATGGCAGAAGGCCTGGAAACCATGAAGGAGAAGGTTGGGGGGCTGGGTATTTTTAGCCTGGAGAAGAGTCAGTTAAGAGACAATAAGATATCTATGTTTAAATATTTGAAGGGATGTCATATGGAGGATGGAGCAAGCCTGCTTTATGCTGCTCCAGGGACTAAGACATGGAGCAATGGCTTCAAACTATAGAAAGAGATTCTACATAAACCTGAGGAGGAACTTCCTGATGGTCAGAGCTGTCTGGCAGGGGAATCTGCTCCTGCCTCAGGGGAATGTGATGGAGTCTCTTTCTTTGGAGGTTTTTAAGCAGAGGCTGGATGGCCATCTGTCCAAGAGAGGGCTTTGATGGTGTCTTCCTCCATGGCACAAGGGGGGTGGACTGGATGGCCCCTGGGGTCTCTTCCAACTCTAGGATTCTAGGATTCTATGGTTCTAAGACCAGAAAGAAGTTGTTAGTAAACTGAGGCCATTTCCGCACTAGCCTGTTATAGCGCTATGATTCCACTTTCAACATCCTATGGGATCCTGGGGTTTGTAGTTTAGGGAGAAGCTGGCCAGCCCCTCGCTAAACTGCAACACCCAATATTCCATAGGATGTTGAAAGTGGAATCATAGCGCTATAACAGGCTAGTGCGGAAATGGCCTGAAAGGAAGAGAATAAACTCATTTGAAATGTGGAGCTGGAGGAAATTGCTACAGATATTGATTGCCATTTATCATTCCCCATGTGCAATAGGACAATAAGCCATCGCAAGTTGGCAGAAACAGGATGAGTTGTAACACATCACCATCCACAGTAATAATGGCATACCCTATCATTGCATTGTTATAATGCCATTATTCCACTTCGACTGCCATGGCAACGTCCTATGGAGTCCTGGGGTTTGCAGTTTACGGAGGAGCATTTAGAATTCTCAGCCAGAAATCTCTTAGACTTTGCTAAACTACAAAGCCCAGGATTCCATAGGATGTTGCCACGGGCAGTTAAAGTAGAATCCTTACCTGGACTTGTGCGACGAGCGTTGCTGCGGAGGAAGATAAACTTTTGATGGTCTCTGTAGAATGAGGCCAGAGTGTTATGTTTGATTGGTGCTAAATGCCAAATCAAGAGACACGATGGGGCAAGTCATTTGGTGCTCGGTGCTGACCCACCCCCCCTGCCCTCAATGCAGCGTGAGCTAATCTGGTCACTTTATGGCTGGAGAGGAATTTCCCCCCTTATCTCAGCCCCCCCTCCTCTGGATTTGGGGAAATTGGCTCTGGATGGTGTTGTTAAATAGGTTGTCCTTTCAGAGATAACGGGGGACAATAAAACTTCAGTGATCACCTATTGGCACCCCCTTGGTGTAGGTTCGGACTCTGCAACACCTTCTTGAGGGCCCTGCATCCCAAGGGGGTCAGTGAAGGAGGGTACCCTTGAGGTTAGCCTGGGAATAAGACTTTCACTTTTAGGGTCCTGTGGCTGGGGTGGGAGTCCCTGGGTTACATGCATGCTGGACTCGGGAGCAACCAAAGCAATTTGGATTGCCCCTAGGGTTGAGGTGTTATCGCCCATGGGTAGGCTGAGCAGGTTGTCCCATAGCGACCCTGGCATCAGCGGGACCCGTATCATGTTGCCCCGCCGCCTTGTATCTTTCAGGCTAGTATAGAAGCCTAGAATCACAGAGTTGGAAGAAACCTCAGCGGCCATCGAGTCCAATCCCCTGCCATGCAGGAACACCCATCAAAGCATTCCCAACAGATGCCCATCCAGCCTCTGCTTAAAAACCTCCAAAGAAGGAGGAGACTCCACCACACTCCATGGACGCAGCAGCCGATTCCACTGCCGGACAGCTCTGGCCGTCAGGAAGTTCTTCCTGAGGTTCAGGTGGAATCTCCTTTCCTGCGGCTTGAAGCCATTGCTCCTTGTCCTGGTCTCTGGAGCAGCGGAAAACAACCCCACTCCCTCCTCGCCATGACATCCCTTCAAATATTTAAACATGGCTGTCATGTCCCCTCTGAACCTTCTCTTCTGCAGACTAAACATCCCTAGCTGCCTAAGCCTCTCCTCGTAGGGCTTCATGGCTTCCAGACCCTCCACCATTTTGGTCACCCTCCATAATTTAAATAAAACAGGTCAAAATAAAGTGGCCCTTAGTTAGCCCAGCTTTGTGTCTGATCTCTTTATTCCATGGTTAAGCATCAAAACAGTGCTGTAACAGCATCATGGGATAGGACCCTTAAAACACAATGTCACATTTCAACCTGAGTCTTCTGAAACAATTCTAGCAGCTCCGAAAGTCTTCCTAATTTTCTTCAAACCATGATTTTTTTAAAAAAAAATACAGTTTTATTCATGAGCAATAAAAGCATCAAGACTGTTTGGAATTTTCATATCTCCTTTTTGTTTCTCTCCAGGAGGACAGTCGCAGCTAGTTAATTTCCCACTCATACCATGTCACCTCTCAGCACACTACCCGTTCCGTCCATCTGTGACTCCCACAGCATCGTGTCACATGTGCCTTTTTAACCTGTGAAGTTCACCTGGTTCATAGGCAATGGGAAAAAAATGGAAGAGAGGTTGGAAAAATTCCTTTCCAACTTTTCCGGGCAAAATTTGGAAAGGAAAGCAGTCAATAGGACTATATTGCCTAGGTCAAGAGAAACGATAGCACCACTCTGTTCTGCTTTTGTCAGACCTCGCTTGAAATATTGCGTCTCGTTCTGGTGCCACAGTTCGGGGAGGGTATTGATAACCTGGAATTTGTCCAGAGGAGGGCGACCAAAATGGTCAGAGGTGTGGAAACCGTGAAGCCCTATGAGGAGCAGCTTAGGGAGCGGGGCATGTTTGGCCTGGAAAAGAGAAGGGGGCACAACAACCATGTTTTAATATTTGAAAAGATGTGGTGTGGAAGATGGAGCAAGCCTCTTGTCTGCTACTCCAGAGACTTTGGCCATTGCCGCACGACACTCTTATAGCGCGATGATTCCGCTTTCAACCTCCTATGGAATCCTGGGGTTTGCAGTTCCGGGAGGGGCCGGCTGGCCCCTCCCGGAACTGCAAACCCCAGGATTCCATAGGAGGTTGAAAGCGGAATCATCGCGCTATAAGAGTGTCGTGCAGAAAAGTTCTAGGACACAGAGCAATGGCTTCAAACTGCAGGAAAAGAGATTCCACCCAAACATTAGGAAGAACTTTGTGAGGGTAAGAGCAGTTCGACGGTGGGATCTGCTGCTGCCTCAATGGAATGTGGTAGAGTCTCCTTCTTTGGGGCTGTCCTAACAGAGGCTGGATGGCCATCTATAAAAGGGAGTGCTTTGACTCTGTATGGCAGAATTGCATTGGACTGGATGGCCCTCGGAGTCTCTTCCAGCTGCAGGATTCTACGAACTACGCGGCCATCGAGAATCAGAAATTCAGTTCCCCCCCCTCCAAACCTGGTGCCCGCCCAGATTATGAGGGATTACAACTCCTATCTTCCGCAGCCAGAGTGGGGCACAAGATGCAGGAAACCTACACATAATGCTGTGGTTCAGTTATGGAAACAGAAGCCTGTATTCCAAAAATTGAAGGAGCCATCGAGATAAGGGGAATTTTTGAAGGATCTACTAGCACATGCTAGTTTTCAGCATTTTCAAACAAGAAGCCCTGGGGGAATTGGGCCCCACACTTCATTATCTCCCTGCCTCTACAAAAATTAGCAGCTTTGGGTGGATGAGTGTGGGAAAGGTGTTGCATTCATATTCAGTACCCAACCATACCTCCCACATCTGCTCAGGCACGCTGGTAAAGGCATGTAATTTTCAGCAATGTGCAAGGGATCATTCAGAAAGCAGGGGGGGAAAGTCTGAGCAGTGTTTTTCATAGCTGTTTATCTCAACCATACAGTCCTCACACTGAGTTCCTGAAGGCTAGTCATGCTCACAAAGTCTCCTCCAGGTATTTTTCCTGTAGCTGCTTATATGGAGACGGCTAGGCGTTGCTGCCCTCCTCTCCGCTGCTGGTCTGGTTTCTAAACTCATTCCTGCCTGGAAATTAAAACCCGCTCCGATAAGAGCAAACCTCGTTCTGTTTCAATTAGGTTTCTATTGTCAGTCTGCACGCCTTGGAGAGCCAACTGGGCTTTGGACAGAGACGATGCTGAGCAGCGTTTTTTTCACAGCCAAAATAAACAAGCCAGGGGAGGCGTTGACTGTTTCCGAACATAAAGAGAGATGCGGTTTCCAGAAGAACTCAGTGCACGACAATCAGACAGAAGGATTCAGAGCTTAGAGAGTTGCTGTAAATAAAAAGGAAATTCAGAAGACAAAATAGGGAAAGAGAAATAGGCCATTTCTGCACTAGCCTGTTATAGCGCTACGATTCCACTTGCAACATCCTATGGAATCCTGGGGTTTGCAGTTTCGGGAGGGGCCGGCCGGCCCCTCCCGAAACTGCAAACCCCAGGATTCCATAGGATGTTGCAAGTGGAATCGTAGCGCTATAACAGGCTAGTGCAGAAATGGCCCCAGTCTTTTATATATTCTAGTTAAAAGATAAACATAGCATATGGGTTCTTAATATGCAAAAGGTTAAAAGAGAACATGAGCAAGTTTGGCAAGTTAAAATACAAATGCAAAATATATCAAAATATAATACAATACCACAATGAAGCAGGATATGATACAAACTGCAGCAACAGCAAATCAGGAAGTGAGTGTTCACTAAGAGAACGCTACTCATATAGAGCCTTTACAGCTGCTGGGAATAACAGTGGCAGGTGAAGGCCCTCTATAACACCGATGGACCAATTAACCCCACAATGACTAATGTTGTAAGTCTTGTCAGTTCCAATAGTTGTAACTATAGATTTACAGAACCACAGGACTGGAAGAGAGCCCAAGGGCTGCCTAATACAAAGCCCTGCCATGCAGGAAGCCACCGTTAAAGTACAGTCGGTCCTCCCTATTTGCAGGTTTGACTTTCATGGATTTGTTTATTTGTGAGTTTCTCCAGCCCCTGCCTTGCCCCATGTCAGGCCCTTCTATTCTGGGGGAATGTTCCTTCTCGGCTGGTCTGATCAGGCCCCACAGCCTGTTCAAAACCCACCTTTGGTCTTCTTCCTCCCCTTCCACCAGCCACTGCCTGGGCAGCTAAGGGTGGACTGCAGCCCAATTTCTCAACAGCACAAACCCTCCGCTGCTGCCCCCCCCCACACACACACCCAAGGAAGGAGATGGATGAGAGAGAGGAAATATAGGGCCACCCTGGCAACCGACCCCTTTCCCTGACCTGGTTTGGACCCCAGGTGCCTGTCCCCCCCCCCCCACTACAGGATGGGGACACATGGCTAAATAGCAGTACGTGTGAAAGGGATCTAGGAGTCTTGGTAGATCACAAGCTGAACATGAGTCAGCAGTGTGATGCAGCAGCCGAGAAAGCCAACGCGATTCTTGGTTGCATCAATAGGAGTGTGGTGTCTAGATCGAGGGAGGTAATGGGCCCAATGCTATTCTGCATTGGTTAGGCCTCATTTGGAGCACTGTGTCCAGTTCTGGGCACCTCAATTCAAGAAGGATGTCGACAAGCTGGAGCGTGTCCGGAGGAGGGCCACTAAAACGGTGAAGGGTCTGGAAGCCATGCCCTATGAAGAACACCTTAGGGGGCTGGGGATATTTAGTCTGCAGAAGAGAAGGTTAAGAAGAGACATGATAGTCACGTTTAAATATTTGAAGGAATGTCATGTCCAGGATGTCAGGGATTCCAGGCAGGGAACCCTGGGAAAATGATCAGCCCGCTGCAAAGGTGTTGCATCGTGCCCCAGCTGTGGGTAATTGCAAGGTTGCATAAGAAACTGGGGTTGTGTGCAGATGGTAGAGGGAGGTGTGCAAACCCCTACCTGAATGGTTGTAGATATGTATATAACAAAGCAACGCCAGTATGTATTTGTCGTTTGACCAAACCTGGTGCCTGGCGCAAGCTTTTGTCCTATGTTTTGTATATAACAGAACTTTGCTGCAAGATAAAGTGCCTCCTGTTTTGGAAGAAACTCCTCCGTGTGTGAGTATCCTTACTGGGGAACAAGGCTGCTGCTGTTGGCTCGCTGAACTCTGGTTTTTTCTGCTGCGTTTCCGTGGGGCTGAAACTCCTATCATCCCCAACAGTGGTTATGGGCCCAGGCCCAGAGTGCACAGCATCCACAGCGCACCTGTAGTTGTTTTTCCCCTGGATACTGGGACTGTTTTTGACTGTTTGCCTGGCTCTCCGGTGCTTCGGGCGTCTGTGTTTTGGCAGAGAGACAGTTAATCTTCAGTCTGGAGCTGTTCAAGGACACTTTGGAGGAGGAGGCCAGCCAGCTGCGTTCCTGTGTTTTGTTTTTACAAAGGCAGTGGAATGACTGAAACAAGCTTTGTGCGTTTTGAAAGACTAAATGACACGAGTTATCAAAGCTGGCGGATTTATGTGAAAGCATCTCTGATAAAGGAGAACTTGTGGCACGTTTTGGAGAGCGAGGGTCGGCCGCCGGCCAGTGCGTCGGCTGCTGAGATAGCAGCGTATCGTGTTGCTGACGAAAAAGCCAAAGCAGTTATTGTGCTTACTTTAAGTCCTTCCCAGCTGATTCACGCTGCTGCTGCGGACACAGCATATCAGCTCTGGGAGGCTCTGAAGCGTGTGCATCAATCTTCCTCGTGTTTGTCCAAAATGCTATGGACCAAAAGACTGTATAACACAAAGTTATGTCCCGGAAGCTGTGTAAGAGAGCACCTCATGCTGATGAAACAGTTGAGGCATATTCAATAACATGAAACCTGGTGCCTGGCGCAAGCTTTTGTCCGTCTGTCCAACAGAGGAGGGAGTGGGCTTGTTTGCTGCTGCTCCAGAGACTAGGACAAGGAGCAACGGATTCAAGCTGCAGGAAAGGAGATTCCACTTGAACCTCAGGAAGAACTTCCTGACGGTCAGGGCTGTCTGGCAGTGGAAGATGCTGCCTCCATGGAGTGTGGTGGAGTCTCCTCCTTCTTTGGAGGTTTTTAAGCACAGGCTGGATGGCCGTCTCTCAAAGGGGATGCTTCGATGGGTGTTCCTGCATCGCAGGGGGTTGGACTCAATGGCCCCCGGGGTCTCTTCCAACTCTAGGATTCTATGATTCTATGAAATATGGAGGGCCAGTTCTACTCCTGAAGGATGCCTGTTTAACTTTTGTTTAAAAACCTCTACTGAAAGGGAGTTACTTTTAAACATTAGTGATCATCAGAGTGTCATACCCCACAGTTTATTACCATTAATTTCCACTTTTTAAAAGTGATGTTCCACTGGCCTTGTCTTCAAAAGTAATTAAAACAACATTATAATGGAATGAGAATGGGGATGGTAATTAAGCAAGAGGCATGCCAAATGGATGATGTTGTAATCTTTCTTGAGTTGCTGGCAAGCCATCAGGGTGATGTACAGATATAGAGGAAACTTATAGGCATACAATTCTCAACCAAACAAGAGAATGTGGGAAGTAGATATTAGGTATGTAGAATGCAGATAAGGACCAATTAAAGATAATAGGTGAATCTTTGTAACGATAAATAGAAGAGCCTTGTCGAAACTGTATTAACAAATGTAAACTAAAGATGTTAGAAGAACTGTATTTTAGGAAATTGTAATTGCTACTTACATTTAGCAATGTAATTGCTAAACATTGCTACTAAGATTGTGTATTTCTAAACATTGATTGATTTTAATAAAAATAATTTTTTTAAAAAAGTAATTAAAATAGTTATTATTCAGTTTGTTTTTAAATTCTGAATGCCACAAACTGCTGGCATATGGTAAAACCCAGAACTCAGCTGCCTTAAGAGTACATTAATAATAAACCAGCAAAGAGCTGGAATTCTCTGTTTACAAGAAGTATCACAAAGATGTTCTAGTGTTCGGGTAAAGAGTTTAACAATTTGCCTTTTTTCTTTTAAGAAAGAATTTTGGGGATCCTTGCCTTGACCAATTTAGTAATAAGGCAACAGCAAATGACAGATGATCTCTCTTTCACCTGAAGAGCGGGTACCGGATACCTGCTTTGCTCAACACCTGGGAACACCTTACTTTGCGCAGGTTGCCAAGAGGACTCTGTCTTCAGACAGCTTCCTTTGCCATCCAAGAAATGTTACATTTGAATAAGAAATTGCAAAAGCACCCTCAAATGGCAAGCAGGGAGACGCATGGAAGGCCGAAGGGGAAACCACTTTTTAAAAAGCAAAAGCAGGGAGGAAGTAATTCACTGCAAAATATCTCTCACTTCTACAGGGCACTTTCTGTGCCCAAATTAAAGAAACTGAAAAATGGACCCTGGGGACAAGGAGGTGATGGAGCTGCAAGAGCCTCCCTCAAGAACCCACCTGGAGGAATCCCGTGTCCAGTTCTGGGCACCGCAGTTCAAGAAGGGCATCGGCAAGATTAACAGCCCTGTAAGCTGCCAGAATCCCCAGGGAGGGAGAAGAAACTTAGGCCATTTCCGCACGAGACTGTTATAGCGCTTTGATTCCACTTTCAACCTCCTATGGAATCCTGGGGTTTGCAGTTCCGGGAGGGACCGGCTGGCCCCCCCCAGGATTCCATAGGAGGTTGAAAGTGGAATCAAAGCGCTCTAAGAGTCTCGTGTGGAAATGGCCTTAGAAAAGTTTCTTTAAGGCCATACTGGCCGACTGGGGTAGGGGGGCAGGGAGTTGCAATGCACAACACTAACTTTTCCAAGCTGTCCCCTGGGACGTTAAGTGCCAACCCTCTCTGTGCTCTGCTTTGCCATCTCCATATTGTTTGTTGCCTAATGAATCCTTAAGAGGCACACCACACACACACACACACACACACACACAATATAACTGAGTTTAACCATTCTTTAAGCCAAAAAAACAGTTTAAACCCCCAGCTTCTCACTCCCTCTCCCTGAAGCGGCAGCGCTAATGGGTGCTGGTGGGTGTTGTGAATATCTCTGGGGTTTTATGTTATTTTCCTTATTCCGGGAGCAAAACTGGCTGATTAAAAAACTGCTTGGTTGTTAGGATGGTGAGGAGGGGCTCCTTTGTGACTGTGTTTGTGAGGGGGTGAAAATAATGACAGCTCCCTTCCTGCCTCCCTCTCACACACACAATGGATTTTTGCATACGGTGCCCCCACAAAACGTCGTTCCCTCGTCACGCAGGCAGCGTCTCAGCGCATTTCCATCCAGCAGTGGGCTTGCTCTCCTTGTCGCGGGGGGTTCTTTTGCACCGCTCGTTAAAATTGCTCATTCGCGCGGAAGAGAAGAGAAAGTCCACCCGGTCTGTTCTTCTCATCTCTGCGCCGTGCGTCGTAATGAGCATTTTGGGGGGCCCTTTGGGAGACGACTCCGTGAAGGAGAAGAAAACGGTGAGGGGGTGATTGCCCTACCTCACAGGTAGGCCAGCTGCAGCCTGTGGAGCAGATGTGGTCTTTAGGCTGACCCCCAAACCGTGCAGGAAGGCTCCCCAAACGGTGAAAGTACACAAAAATTCCTCTACCCCCAGAACCACCTTGCAAACCCAAACACTGCCAGATCCTTCCATTTTCTTCTGTTATCCCTCTCAAAATGGCAGCAGAACATGGCGCTGACAGGCCCCGGCTTTATGTACTTGCCAACCCTTGCCATAGCTGTCCCTTTCATTTCTCTTAGTTTATGCTGCTGCTGCTGAACACTTTGGGATTTCACAACCAGGAACCACGTTCTGGCTACTGCACCCCCACAACCTGGAATACGGTGCTGTGAATTTTGATATATTAATGCGATTATCTGGGATTATTCTTGACCATTCGCATGCCGTCTCTAAAGCGAAAGGGCCCCTTGAGCATCGCGTAAAGAGGAGGAGCGGTCCGTACGACGCACTCCCGCTCAAGAGCCGGACGCACAGCAGACACGCGCCTTTTTATTTTCGGCTCTAAGCCGAAAATGGTGCGCAGTCACGCAATGCTCCCGGGGCCCGTGCGCTGTGCGGTGCATCGGGAGCCGGGCCGGTCGAGCTTCCTGCCTCGGCGCTAGCCTGCAATTCCCAGGTTGCGCTGCGGTACGAAGGGGCGGGGCGCTCACGCGGCCAGGAAGCCGACGCAGAACTCTAGCAGCAGGGAAGCGGCAGAGTTTCTGCTGAGGCTTTTCGCCCCACCGCCACCCCCCACCTTCACGAAAGGGTAAGGTGCGGAAAGGCTGCATAAATTGAACAGGAGCCAGTGGTGTGATGCAGCCGCAAAGAAGGCAAACGCCATCTCAGTGTGCATTAATAGAGGCATAGCTTCCAAGTTGAGGGAAGTAACAGTCCCCCTATAATCTGTGCTGGCCAGGCCTCATCTGGAGTATTGTCTTCAGTTCTGGGCACATTGTTTTAAGAAGGATAGAGACAAGCTTGAATGCATTCAGAGAAGGGCAGCGATGATAATAAGGGATATGGAGAACAAAACAGCTGAGGAGAGGTCAATGGAGCTGCGCATTTGCAGCTTGGTAAAGAGAAGACTGAGGCATAACACGATTGCATTCTTTAAATTCTTCTGTCACAGAATGGAGGGGGCAGGCCTGTTTTCTGTTGCCCCAGAAAGTAGACCTCGGTCTAATGGCTTTATGTTATAGGATGGTAGATTTCGATGGAACATTAGAAGGAATTTCTTGACAGTAAGAGTGGTTCTGCAGTGGGACCACCTGCCTAGAGAGGGGAGGGTCTCTTTCTCTGGGCCTCTTTCAAAAGAGGTTAGATGGCTCCCTGCTGGGGACGCTCTAACCGGAGAGCCATCAGTGAGCAGGGGGTCAGACTCCATAGCCCATGGGGCCCCTTACAATTCTATGGTTCTATGGTTTTACTTGAGTCTCTAGGGAAGCACAAGATTCCACCCCCTCTCCTCCTCTCCCCCAGCTGAGTTAACCGAGTGCAAACGACTTCTGCAGTTTGGATTCACTTTGCTGCAACTGGAGTAAGCTGAGAACAGAGGGGGAAAGTGGGAGAAGGACAGAGAAACTGGGACATTTTTAAGCAGCTGAATAAGTGGGATGATGAAGGATTAATTGGGACAGCTGGCAGGAATGCAGATCCCACTTCATTCATAGAATCCAAGAGTTGGAGGAGACCCCCAAGGGCCCTCCAGTCCAACCCCCTTCGGCCATGCAAGAAAACACCATCGAAGCCCTCCCTTTGACAGATGGCCACCCAGCCTCTCTTCAGAAACCTCCAAAGAAGGAGACTACACCACACACCACTGAGGAAGCAGCAGATTCCACTGTCAAACTGCTCTCAGCATCAGAAAGTTCTTCCTAACGTTATGTGGAATCTCTTTTCCTGAAGTTTGAAGCCATTGCTCCATGTCCTAGTCTCAGGAGCAGCAAAAAACACGCTTGCTCCATCGTCCACAAGACATCCCTTCAAATATTCAAATATTCAGTAAAGAGTGAATTCCCAAAGCCCTGGGAAAATTCCCCCAGAAGGCCAAAAATGAAACGTGGGGTGATATGACATTAAGGATTCATCAGGATGCTCCTTGCCAAATCAAGACAGCAGGAGGCTTTGTGACGCAGATTTGGGAGATCTACCACCAGGCAGAGTGGCATTGACATAGCCCTTGCAGACAATCTCATCTGTTCATATAAGATGGGGTGGGTAACTCCTTAAGTCCACCCTGTGGACCATGCTGGCACGTCCTGGTGCGCTGTAACAGCCCTGCGCAGTTCCAAAGACTGACACGGTTTAGTTGGCAAATATTATTTAATTGGCACATACATTAATTTGCATTGATATAAAATGGAACCTGAGGGGACTGGAAAGTCAGCCTGGAAAGAGGAAAATTACTGACTGTAAATGTGAGATTGCAGGGCAAGTCAGCCAACACTCCCCTCTAGGCACAGCCAAAGTCATCGTCAGGCAGATTGGGAGGCAACTCCGGAGACAATAGGCTTGTGCTGAAGCCCGATAGCTCTGTGCAGAAAAGGGACGTTCCCACCAAACTGTGATTGTTCTAACCCTGATCCCTCACACCTGGAGGTTTCCCTGCTTTGTCTCCCCGACCTCTCCACAATACAGAGCTATTACAACAGCCACTCCCCCTTTGTCACCTAAACACTAAGGCCATTAACACCATCCAGACCTCATTGTTTGTGTTGCAACTCCGATTGTCCACACGGCTCGGAGATCAACTCACATCCATACCGGTCTAGTAGTTTCCAGGTATAAAAACTCTTGATTTCGAGCAGTCTCTCACAGTTTCTCATTTTTCTGAATGCCACGCTGTTGCCTTGATTTCCAAATGAGAACTGTCCTTAGGTGCCTACCTAAGCCACATCGCCACATTTCCTTCCTTCTCTCTGGACCGGTAATTATCACTCAAACCCCAGTAGTCCTCTTTCCACAACTTTCTTCCCTTTTCCTGTGAGTGTTTGGATCTTTTGTGTGCACGTGTGAATCTCTCCACAAAAATATATTTTTAGTTTACATTTTGGATTTTCTGACTGGTTCTTTCCTGCAAGACCCCATAAACATTGGTGGAAAGATCTTGTTAAATTACACCCTCCCAGGCCTCCTAATTCCCCATTGTTACATGGGGGTATTGGCATTGTGGGTGGACCTCTGAGTCACCCACATTTTGGGGTAACACCATAGAGAGTTATAAATGAATCCTGGAGCAAGTTAGAGACTCTCTATGAAAAATACATTTCTGGCATAAGCTTTCATGGACTCCGATCCACCTCCATACACCCATACCCACAAAACCCTCAGTTTCGAGTGGCTAAATGCAGTCTCCTGCCTTGCTGAATGCCATGCTGTTGCCTAGATTTCCGAATGAGAACTGTCCTTAGGTCCCTACCTAAGTCACATCGCCACTTCCCTTCTCTCCAGATTGGTAATTATCACCTGAACCCCAATATTCCTCTATTCACAACTTTCCTCCCTTTTCCTTTGGTTAGTCCTTGTGTGAGTGTATGAGTGCTTGGATCTTTGGTGTGCATGTGTGAATCTTTCAATAACACATTTGTTGTTTACATTTTGGATCCTCTGGCTGGTTCTTTCCTGTATGACTCTGTAAACGTTGGTGGAAAGACTTAGTTACCCCCACTCTTGCAGGCCTCCTAATTTTGAACTAATTAATTCCCCTCTGTCACATGGAGGTACTGGCATCACAGGTGGACCCCTGAGTCACCCACATTTTGGGGTAACAGAATCACAGAGTTGGAAGATACCCCCAGGGGCCATCCAGTCCAACCCCCTGCCATGCAGGGAGACCCATCAAAGCACTCCCAACCAATGGCCATCCAGCCTCTGCTTAAAAACCTCCAAAGAAGGAGGAGACTCCACTGCACTCCACTGAGGCAGCAGCAGATTCCACTGCCGGACAACCCTGACTGTCAGGAAGCTCTTCCTGAGGTTCAGGTGGAACCTTTTTTTCCTGTAGCTTGAATCCATTGCTCCTTGTCCTAGTCTCTGGAGCAGCAGAGAACAAGCCCACTCCCTCCTCGACATGACGCCCCTTCAAATATTTAAACATGGCTATCATGTCCCCTCTGAACCTTCTCTTCTGCAGACTAAACATGCCCAGCTCTCTAAGTCGCTCCTCAGAGGGCTTCATGGCTTCCAGACCCGCCATCGTTTTGGTCACCCTTCTCTGGACAAGCTCCAGCTTGTCGATATCCTTCTTGAATGGAGGTGCCCAGAACTGGACACAGGATTCCAGATGAGGCCGAACCAATGCAGAATAGAGTGGTACCATTACCTCCCTCGATCTAGATATCATACTCCTATTGATGTAACCAAGAATCGTGTTGGCTTTCTTGGCTGCTGCATCACACTGCTGACACATGTTCAGCTTGTGATCTACCAAGTCTCTTAGATTCTTTTCACACGTAATGCCATCCAGCCATACGTCCTCCATCCTATATTTGTGCATTCTATTTTTTCTGCCTAAGTGTAGGAGCTTACATTTCTCTCTGTTGAAATTCATTTTGTTAGCTTTGGCCCAGCTCTCCAATCTGTCCAGGTCCTTTTGAATTTTGACCCTGTCCTCTGGCGTATTAGCAACCCCTTCCAATTTGGTGTCATCTGCAAATTTGATCAGCATGCCCTCTGCTCCTTCATCCAAGTCATTGATGAAGATGTTGAACAGCCCTGGGCCCAGGACAGAACCCTGTGGCACCCCGCTAGTCACTCCTTTCCAGGATGAAAAGCAGCCATTGGTGAGGAGCACCCTTTGGTACAGGAAGAGATACCACATCGTTCTCCATTGTCATTTCCCCCCCATATTTTGGGGGGTGCTCCGGTGCCTTTGGGAGACTGCCAGGGGGCTTTGGTGGGGTTCAGAGGCTGCACACGGTCTGTGGGCCACATTTTCTCCACCGCTGGTATGATATGCCCCCTTTCGGTATCCCTTTCGAAAGGCGTGAACCTTGGCTTGCACAGTGTGAGCATTCATTTTGCAAAAGGGTTAACTTTTAGCATCTTCTTCTCTGCCATCTTCAGGTTCATCAGCATGTAATAAAAACCCTGGAGAGGAAGGGCTGGTTGTCTAAAAGGGCCATGGAAAAGCAATTGATGCCCTGCTGTGACCTAGATAGCCTTAACTTTCCAAGTCCCTGTAAACAGATCGGTTTTGTTCTTTTGCTGCACAGTCTTCCTACTCTCCTTAGATTTGTGAGGCAACACAATAGGCTATTTCCGCACTAGACAGTTATAGTGCTGTTATTCCCCTTTCAACATCCTATGGAATCCTAGGGTTTGCGGTTTAGGCCTTGAGGCCCCTCCCTAAACCGCAAAACCCAGGATTCCATAGGATGTTGAAAGTGGAATGAAAGCACTATAACTGTCTAGTGCGGAAACGGCCGTACTCTCTAATTGTTCCCGTTTAGCAGGGACAGTCCCGATTAGCCCTCCGTGATCCCACTTTGGCAGCTGCTTTTAAAACGTCTCTGTTTCTCTCCTCCACCTCCTCACACTTTCTCCTTTTCTCTTCAGCTTATTTCAGTTGCTGCAGACTGAGGCCCCTTCTGCACTACACAATTATTGCACTATAATTCCTCTTTAACTATGATGGCTGCCACTGATGGAATCCTGGGGTTTGTAGTCTTCGGAGGTACTGGAGCTCTCTGGCTGAGAATTCTAACTATCCCCCCCCCCAAAAAAAAACTCTGCAAATCCCATGATTCCATAGAACAGAATGGTGGCAGTTAAAGTGGAATCATAGTGCAATAGTTGCGTAGTGTGGAAAGGCCCCAAGTTTAAAGCGCCAAAGGAATTTGCTTTCAATGAACTCAGCTGGAAGGGGAGAGGAAAGGAGGGGGCAGAATCTTGCCCTTCCCAGTCAGGTCAGGCCAAAGCAAACTGCTGGACCCTCTCCTAGTTTTGTGTGTTCTTCTTCATTAATAACTTTTGTGATCTTGACAACATGCTGGCATTGCTTGGCCATACCCATCCTGAGTTTCGCCTGTGAAAAGTTGGGAGTGTGTGATAACATTGTTGTGGAACCCATGGCAATGGACTATTTAGTGGTTCAGTGGCTTGAATGTTGGATTTGGACTTTGGAAGACCAAGGCCATTTCTGCACGAGACTGTTATAGCGCTATGATTCCACTTTCAACATCCTATGGAATGGCCGGCCGGTTGACCCCTCCCTAAACTGCAAACCCCAGGATTCCGTAGGATGTTGAAAGTGGAATCATAGCGCTATAACAGCCTCATGCGGACATGGCCCCAGCCAAAGATGCTATCCTCTTGTGTAATTGCAATGTACTTGCCGCCTGTGATAAAGTCCTAAGATACCTGGAGACAAAAGTCACTGTCACACTGTGCTGTTACAGCACTATATTCCCCTTTAAGTGCTCTGGTAACCTGCTATGGAATTCTGGGGCTTGTAGTTTAGGGGGCCCAAGAGCTCTCTGGCTGAAAATTCTAAATGCCCCTCCCTAAACTTCAAGCAGCCATGGTGGTTAAAGTGGAATCATAGCATTAAAACCGTGTGGTGTGAAAAGACTGAAGGCATGTCATGTCGAGGAGGGAGTGGGCCTGTTTCCTGTTGCTCCAGAGACTAGGACGAGGAGCAATGGATTCAAGCTACAGGAAAAAAAGGTTCCACCTGAACCTCAGGAAGAGCTTCCTGTCGGTCAGAGCTGTCCGGCAGTGGAATCTGCTGCTGCCTCCATGGAGTGTGGTGGAGTCTCCTCCTTCTTTGGAGGTTTTTAAGCAGAGGCTGGATGGTCATCTGTTGGGAATGCTTGGATGGGTGTTCCTGCATAGCAAGGGGTTGGACTGGATGGCCCCTGGAGTCTCTTCCAACTCTATGATTCTATGATTCTATGACCCTTGGGTATTGTTTCTTTTCATGCTGCTGGGTGCCACCTTCCGTCTGCCCATCTGAAGCCCAGAATGCTGAAGCTCTTGCATCAATGCATGCCATTTTATTCTATTTTTACCAGGAAAAGAACCCATAAAAGTCTCACTTTACCCTCCTGAAAGCATTTTGCTGGAGCACGGGGCAGGGGCAGCTGACATGGAAGAAAGCAGTGGAGCGTTTTTGCTGTCAATAAATATTTGATGGCATGCTGCCGGATACCTTCTGTGACCCAGCAAGATAAGATTTCTGAAGCAGCCCTTCCTTCTTCTTTTTTTCCCCCTTCGTTCCTATCTCTCATTCTTTCTGTCTCTTCCACTAGCTGCCCTGTCCTACCAGCTGCCCCCTCTTTTTTATCCTCACCCTGCAAGCTTTTAAATATTAGGTGTCTTTCTCTTTGGCTTTCTTTTCTGAGAAGGACATCTGGGAAAACATGCAGCCATCCTTCCCTGCACCAGCTTTTATCAAACCAGTAATAGCTAGGGCTCAGAAAGAAGTAGAGACCAGAAGAATATTCAAAAATATTTAAAAAAAAAACATGGAAAATTGTGTTACTGGAGTGTCAAGAAACCTTGACAAGTGGAATCCTGGATTGATGAGGATCTTCACGGTATTCTACACAAACCTTGCATCTGGCTGGTTGTTTCTGCGCAGAAAATGACATTTTGTAATTTGTATCAAACGGTGTGTTGTTTACTGCACAGAACATACAGCTTCCAGTACAGAAAATGCTGTTTCCTGCACAAAACAGCCTCATGTGAATTTTTGGACAGAATAAGGGCCTTTCCACACTACGTAACTCTTGAACTATGATTCCACTTTAACTGCCCTAGTTGTTCTATGGGGTTTGTAGTCTTTCAAGATACTGGAGCTCTCTGGCTGACACTTTTAAATATCCCTCCCTGAAATGTAAATCCCATGTTTAGAAGTCTCAGCCAGAGAGCTCCGGTATCTCTCAAGACTACAAACCCAGGATTCCATAGAAGACAACCATGGTAGTTAAAGTAGAATCGTAGTGCAATAGTTGTGTAGTGTGGCAAGGCCCTTAGTCTTGAACTGTCAAGTTTGTGGAAGTTTTCACACTGCACAGTTTTCAAAGACTTTCTTGCAGCTGGAATAAAATTGCTGAAATTCCTGACTGCTTCCTTTGAGAAGAAAATTGGCAAAGAATGACATCCTTTCTCCTCCTTCCTCTTCTTTTTCTCTTTCTTCCTCTCCTCCTCTTCCTTCTTATTATTCATTTGCACAGCACCATCTATCTACATAGCATTTTGCATGTCAGGAAACCAAAATCAGTGGGTCCTGCCAAAGGCATTTGTTGGTGTGTGCCCTGAAGTTGTTTCCGACTTATAGTGACCCTAATGCATACCTATCTGGGGCTGAGAGTATGTGACACACCCAAGGTCACTGGGTGGGTTTCCACGGCCAAGCAGAGAATTGACCCCTGGTCTCCAGGTTCGTACTCCAGTGCTCAAATCACTACCCAACACTGGCCAACACACACAAACACCAAGGGAAAAACGGACTAATAAAACTATACAATTGTAAAACAAATTATGCAGGTGAAATCCAAATAAAATACAATATAATATAAAGCAAACTTACAAATGCATGTAGTCAAGCATGGTCCCTCCCCGTAGTAGCAAGACATTTCTTCCCTTGCAGCCATCCCGGCTTTTTCATGCAAATTGGGGCCATGAGCCATCTGCCCTCCAGGCAAGAGCCCCTATCTGGAGTGTCAATATGTCATTTCATTTCTATGCCATTGCCTCCCACGGAATTCTTCCTTTTTGGCAGCAGAGGAGGAACTGTGGGATGTGGAAAAGTTTTTGGCTTTCATGCAAACGGCACCTGGCTGTGTTGCGTGTCACCTAAGACAAGCACCCACAGTGAATTTCTCCCAACGCTCCTGGGAAGCCTCAGAAAATTCTGCTAGAAAATGAGTCAGGATGGATTCCTTCTTACAACTCTTTTGAAAAATGCAATCATGGTCAGGAGTGGCCCAAGACATTTTGCTGCCTGAGGCAGAGGAGCAGATGGTTACCCATACCACCCACCCAAAGGCAGTGGTGCATAATACTCAAGCCAGTTGAATTATCTAATATATAAAAGTCAAAGTTTATTTGTCTGTGTCAGGCGAAGACCTCATACGATTGGCTGCTTGGGAAGATTCTATGGAATCCTGAGGTTTGCAGTCTAGGTAGGGGCCTTTAGAATTCTCAGCCAGATCGCTCTGAATAGGCCAGTTCCTACGGAGATGAGGCCTAGCAGCAAGGAGGAGGGCAGGGTATTTCCCTCAGGAACCCAACCTCTCTATGTTAATAACTGTGAATACAGATGGATTGGGGACTATGGGGAAAAGCTACAGGTTCTGGGCAAGACAGTTTGGGGAATTACAGACACGGCATCTCCAATCTTTCTAACAAGTATTACCTACGAGAAAAAAAAATCCAAGGCAACACCAGGTAGATAATGCCAGTTAGGCTGAGAAAAATAAATTAATAGAGAGTACAGTGGCTTCAAGAGACAAGAAAGTAGATTCCACCCAAACATTAGGAAGAACTTCCTGATGGCAAGAGCTGCCTCAGTGGAGTGTGGTGGAGTTTCCTCCTTCTTTGGAGATTTCGAAACAGAGGCTGGAGGGGAATCTGTCAGGTGTGCTTGGATTGTTTCTTCCTGCCCGCCTCTGTTTAAAGACCTCCACAGAAGGAGATTCCCTCACACTCAGGAACCTTTCTTATTCCACTGTCGATCTGCTCTTCCCATCAGAAAGTTCTTCCTCATATTTAGGCGGAACCTCTTTTCCTATAGTTTGAAGCCATTGCTCCGTATCCTGGTGTCTGGAGAAGCAGAAAACGGTCTTGCTCCATCTTCTTCAACATGACATCCCTTCAAATATTGAAACATGTCTCTCATGTCCCCTCTTAACCTTCTCTTCTCCAGGCTAAACATCCCCAGCTCCCTTAGCCACTCCTGAGAGGGCTTCATGGTTTCCAGGCCTTCTGCCATTTTGGTCACCCTCCTCTGGACACCTTCCAGTTTATCAATATCTTTCTTGAATTGTGGTGCCCCCAGATAGTCACAGGATTCCATGTGAGGTCTGACCAAAGCCGAACAGAGCGGGACTATCGCTTCCCTCAACCTAGACACTATATTCCTATAGATGCAGCCAAGAATCGCATTGGCCTTTTTAGTTGCTGCATCACACTGTTGACTCATGTTAATCTTGTGGTCTAGTAGGACTCCTTCACAGGAGTATTTCTGGGGGGAGAAGGTTTGAGGACCCGCGATAGCTTTTTGAATGATCAACATCCAAAGTGGCTTTACTGTCATACCAAGTCCCCACTACATTCTGCATTTGAACATGTAAATGAATATTTTCTCGCCTTTTCCCCAGTCCTGGGACTTCAAGTCACTTCCAAAAAACTGAAGCAGACATAATTAAAAGCTGCTAATCAATAAAATATGCAAAAAACGTTTTTTTAAAAGATTAAAACCCTCAATAGAATTGAAAACAATACACTGATAGACCTCTCATTTTCAAAATGGGTTTACTATATGGCACACAAAATGTTGGAAGAACACCAATCCAGCTGTTATATTTTGCCAATTTCAGTCCCTTCATTTCTTTAAAATTAAAAAATATTAAATTAAAAAGTGATTGTACAGTGGATGGTAGACGGCAGGGTCAAAAACATTAGGTCTGCTTAGAAAGTCTGCATACCACCACTGTCTCAGAATCATGCCTGTTAAAATAAACTGCAATAACCTTAATACAAATAAAAGAAGCCCAGTGTCTCATAGGGGAAAAAGAGTGAGAATACATCCAGGTACAATCTGTCTTCATAATGAGGCTTACCTATGTGAGGTGTTAACAACAAGCTCTTAGGAGACAGAGGGACTTTCTGCACTACGCTGTTATAGCGCTATTATTCCACTTTCAACCTCCTGTGGAATTCTGGGATTTGTAGTTTCCTAAGGACAAGGAGCTCCCTGGCTGAGAATTCTAGAGGCCCCTCCCTAAACTGCAAATCCCAGGATTCCATAGGAGGTTGAAAGTGGAATAATAGCACTGTAACAGTGTAGTGCGGAAAGGCCCAGAGTTAAAAATCATTCCCTTTTTGGCCAACGATCAGACAGGTGGAATCAGCCACAGGTATAAAGTTCAACACAACATGGCACGAAAAGGACTACCAGCAATCAGAGCTAACAGTTCCCTTTAATTTATAGCAGTAAGCGAGATATCGCTCACCGCTATGTGTTGTGAAATATTCATGTGAGGTTTTCTAAGATGCAGAAATGATGGATGACCGAAGAAGAGAAAGAGATAATGGGGCTCTTAACGTGTGCGGTGGGATTAAGTTTTATAATGCATTGTTTTATGTTTGTTTAGGGCCACTTGTAAGATCCCTGAAGTTTATGAAATCTGGCAGGATATATGTATTTCCTGATAGACAGAAAGACTTAGGCCATTTCCGCTCTAGGCAGTTATAGCGCTATGAGTCCACTTTCAACACCCTATGGAATCCTGGGGTTTGCAGTTTGCTAAGCACCAGAGTTCTCCAGCACAGAATTCTAAATCTAATTTAGAATTAATTCTAAGTCTAACCTAAATCTGAATCTCAGTTTACAAACCCCAGGATTCCACTGGATGTTGGCAAGGTAGTTAAAGTGGAACCATAATGCTGTAACTGTGTAGTGCGGAAGAGAGTTACATGGCAGAAATGAACACTCCACGGTTGCTTTGCATTCACACAACCAAAAGGGAGCCCAATAATTCCCCTTCCACCACAGGCCAGCATCAGCACTTCGCGAAACACCTGCTTGGACTCCAACTCTCAGAAACGCCACAGGGCGATCATCTGAAAGGGCTGCAAATTATAAATTGCTCTTGTTGTGTGCCTCCAAATCATTTCTGATTCAGGGCGACCCTAAGGTGAACCTATCATGGAGTTTTCTGGGGCTGAGAGAGTGTGACACACCCAAGGTCACCCGGTGGGTTTACATGGCCAAGTGGGGAATCGAGCCCTGTGTTATCCCACTGGAAAACCCTGTCCCGAGGTCTACAATTTTGATATTCAAATATGATTCCATGTGCCTGAGAGGTCACCTGGATGGGCACGTAGGCAGCAATGGTCAAACAATCGAAAACCAGGTCAGGCCAGTAAAATCCCCCGTCACGTAGCCCCAGGAGACCTCAAGCTGTGCAAACCCACAATAAACAAAGGGTCCTCTGCCCCTGAGAAGCCGACTTGAGGGGATTAGCGTGTCTGCCCCAAGTTGAGCAAATATCCCATCAGGCGAGGACTATTTACATGAAGTCACACCACAACCCAATGCGGCCGAAGACCCTGAGACTTTGGCAACGCCTTGTAATCTCATCACGCAAAGGAAGTTACCTTGGTGGAGCTTCTTTCTCGTTGCAACACCCATTGTTCTCCCCGGGAAAGGATTAGCCCACCAGGTACTTTTCCCCCTACAAATAGTCCCAGCTTTTGAACGGTTCTTTGGATCACTCCCGGTCATTCCAGCTGACCGTTTCTCTGCCCGTTGAGTAATCCCCTCAGCCCTCTCCGTGCTGAGCCCCACTTCTCCGCTGTTCTTCCCGGACCCGGGACTTCAGGAAAAGGTGCAGTATCACCCCAGCTACAACCCCTTCAATACTCCCCTATACAGTTTCCTCTCTCTTGCTTCTTAATAGCTCTTGGGTGCGTGTGTGCCTGAGTGCGTTGCTGAGTGAGACTTTCCTTCAATAAAATCATTTATTAGACATTTTCGTTTGGTTTTTGGCTTGGCCTGACCCGTAAACTCTGGGTAAAAGACCCCACTAGGTTACCCTGCCTCTCGCATTGCTATGGCTCGCGCTCTGGCTAATTTCCATTCCCCATCACATGGAGCACAGTGAGGTGTCCCCCAAGGGACCCCAGAAATCAGGGTGACACCTGGCCTTCAGGGTTGTGGTCCAATGCTCAGACCACTACACCATGCTTGTCGGGTAGCCCTCCCTATTTCAGTTATGGGACATGTAGTTGGAGTTAATTAGCAGCTTGCTTGTAACGAAGTATGAGAACCAGAGACCATTAGATAAACAAAGCTAGGAATTTAGTGATAAGCGCTGCCAGGCTGAAACCAGAACTCCAAGGCTTCTTGTGGGCGGGATGAGAAACTCTTTGCTTTTAACGTTTTGGATTTTGCTAATTACCACCAGTTTACTCACTGAAGTCCCGTACTATGTATCACATTCCTAATAAATAGTGTAATTGCACTGTTGTATTTGTGTGTGTGAATTCGGTTCCTGACAATGCTGGCTCTCAGATTGTGAATTAATGTGTGTTCATGTATTCTGTCCATGCAGAACAGTACGCGCAGTTTGATAAAACTATCAACTGTCATGGTGGTGAGGGTGCTGAAGATGATCTTTTTAGGAAATTTATGTCTCCCATGTTTTCCCAGGCCTGGGACTGAAGGATAACTTTTCTGAAAACATCACAATATGCTTTCTACTTAAAAATGCATGACTGGGTGGTGTTTTTGTCATTATGCTGGCGGTCGGTTTGTTTCTGGACACAATTCAATGACCTATACGACCCTGTATGGGCCTGGGCCAGGCTATTTAGCAAGACTGTACCCCCCGTCTGAGCCGGCCCGGGCTCTGAGATGCTCAGGAGAGGTCCTTCGCTCAGTCCCACCACCATCACAAGCACGGCTGGTGGAGACGCAAGACAGGGCCTCCTCGGTGGTGGCCCCAAGACTCTGGGGCCATTTCCGCACGAGTCTGTTATAGCGCGATGATTCCACTTTCAACCTCCTATGGAATCCTGGGGTTTGCAGTTTCGGGAGGGGCCAGTCGGCCCCTCCCGAAACTGCAAACCCCAGGATTCCATAGGAGGTTGAAAGTGGAATCATCGCGCTATAACAGACTCGTGCGGAAATGGCCTGGAACTCCCTTTTCAAGGAGGCCAGAATAGGCCCCACCTTGTTCTCCTTCCTGTGGCAGGCCTTACTATTATTATTATTATTATTATTATTAATTACCTTTTTTATTCAGGCAGGCATTTTAATACAGAAAGTTTTTGAGAACAGGCTAGAGGATGCTGTACTGTTTTAATTGTTTTTAAGAGTCTTTAAAATCTTTTTTAAATTGCATTTTATTCTTTCATGGAGATATAATTGTTTAAATACTGTAAATAGTTTGATTCTTTTTTAATATTCACTTTCTTTGCGTTTTTGTTTTTTAAATTGTGAGCTGCTTTAAGTCCCAGTTTTGGGGGATAAAATGGGGTTTAAATGCACATGATAAAAACAACAATAATAACAACAACAAACCTTTATCCATAGAAACATCTTTTATACTAACCAATATACTAACCAATATCTTTTATACTAACCAACATCTTTTATACTAACCAATATACTAATCACTATCTTTTATATTAACCAACATCTTTTATACTAACCAATATACTAACCAACATCTTTTATACTAACCAACATCTTTTATACTAGCCAATATACTAACCAATATACTAACCAACATCTTTTATACTAACCAACATCTTTTATACTAACCAATATACTAACCAATATCTTCTATACTAACCAACATCTTTTATACTAACCAATATACTAACCAACATCTTTTATACTAACCAACATCTTTTATACTAACCAACATCTTTTATACTAACCAATATACTAACCAATATCTTTTATAGTAACCAACATCTTTTATACTAACCAATATACTAACCAATATACTAACCAACATCTTTTATACTAGCCAATATACTAACCAATATCTTTTATACTAACCAACATCTTTTATACTAACCAGTATACTAACCAATATCTTTTATACTAGCCGATATACTAACCAATATCTTTTATACTAACCAACATCTTTTATACTAACCAGTATACTAACCAATATCTTTTATACTAGCCAATATACTAACCAATATCTTTTATACTAACCAACATCTTTTATACTAACCAGTATACTAACCAATATCTTTTATACTAGCCGATATACTAACCAATATCCACCACCCTGCCCTCAGTGAAAATTTTCTCGCGACATCCACGGAAGGACAGGTTTAAGGGCCGTACTTCTCTGCTATGTACACTTACCTATGGGTAAGTCTTACTGTGAAATTCTTCATTTCTGAAATGTTGGAGGGTGTGATGTGCCCAAGCATTAATCTCTCAGGCTACCAAAATGATGCTCAAAAGTTGACAAGAAAACTTTGTACCACAGATGGGGCAAGGAATGCCAGCTCTCTAAGCTGGGTTCAGAAAAGGAGGAGGCACCAGGGATCGTACTGCAAGCATACGCTGGATAACAGAGGGCATCACAGGATTTCAGAGGAAACCAGCCTGTGTTTTATAGATTATAGCAAAGCCTTTGAATGCCTGTAGATCATGAAAAAGTGGAAGTCTCTTATTCAGAGTGGCAGCATGAGTCGGAGTCGCCTTTGTGGTAATTAGCAACAACAATGATGTGTCAAAGTTGAGGATGAATTTTTTTCGCAGCTCTAGACGCACCCAAGGTGAGACCTGGGGCGTGCAAAGTGCGCATGCATAGAAAAGCTTCCTTGTCCGTGCATAATCTTTTTGTAAATTCATAAAGTGTTGGTGTGTTGCAGGATTTTACCACAGCTCTTCTTTAAAAAATGCCTAAACTATATTTGTAAATGCTCCATTGCAATGCTAGAAATTTGGGGACTGTTTTTAATTAAACATCATCAAATTAAATGCCACCAAACACAAAGTTTGACTTCAAGCATACCAGTAACTAATCTACAAATTTTGCCTTCGACATAAGCTGCTGCAAAAACGTTCTGCCAGATTCGTTCACGTACGGGAGTGTGCACGGATTAGCACGTGTGAACGAACAAACACGTGTGTGCGTGTCCCCCTCCCGCTCCTAATTGCCTCTCGCTCTAGCGCGAACGGAGAGGACAGAGCCGTTCTGTCTGCGCCTGCGCGGCTCAAACAGGCTCCCCCGTCCCTGCCTCCCTCCTTCCTAGGCTTACCTGGTCACCATGGCGACGGGTTTGTGACAGCCGCGGCCTAGTCAGAAGCAGGCGGGACTTGAAGCCCCGAGCTCGCTTGAGTGGGCAGCCTGACGACCTCGCTCTTCCGCCGGTCTCTCGCCACTATGGCCACGCGCAGCGCCGGGACCCTCTTAACGCAGAACAACGCGGTCTACGTGCCGCCGGGGCTCATGCCGGGGTCGGTGGGGCGATCCTTCCTAAAAAAGTCGGGGCGTGGGGGGGGGGTAAAAGTGAGGGGGTTTTTTGGGTGGGAGGAGGAGGTAGGGAATCTCATGTTGACAAAATGTCTTAGGAAGATTAGTGAGTTGCTTTATTTGTGCGCTTTTGAAAGAAATAAGGGTGAGTACAGAAGGGAGGAAAGCAAAAAGAGAGAGAGAGAGAAAGTAGCACTCTGCACATGGTCAGAGACACTTAGAGCTTATGGTTTGCTTTGGGACTAAATCTTCCAGAATCTGCTCCCCCAGTATGATGACCATACAATTCACATATTAGCCGTATGCCAACTGCTATGCTGGCTGGGGGATTCTGGGAGTTGCAGTCCAAAAGTCAGCCTTCCTAGTTTCTTTACTTTTATCAGTGTATACTGAACTTCTTCTGTTTAAAGAGGTGCTATGAATCAAAAGTGGGGAAATAATCCCTGCATATGCTCAGGAGCACTCCTGCAGGGCTGGAGAAAATTGGGGGTTTTGGACTACCTTTCCCAAAATCACCCCCAGCCAGGAATATTCCAGACTTTTTGAATGCAAAAATAAAGCAAAACAGAAGCAGAATTGCTGGAAACAAGCAGATGGCACCCTTGCATGCTGCACAAACAGATCTCTCCACACATTCAAAAATCTGTATTCAGCTCAAGTCGACACGGAATGCTTGCAGCATCTCCCATTTGTGACCATTCTCCTCATCCAACGGATCCCTCACAACTGTGGATTTCTGCACTGTCAGGGGTTAGAAGTCCCTTCCAATTGTAGAATTTTGTGCATAATGTGTCTGCCTACTTGCCACTGCAACGCACGCTGTCAAAGTAGTAACCCCTTTGATAATCTCATGCCTGCCTTTTGCTTGGCACCCCTCATCCAAAAGGAGAGGGATGGTGAAGCGATTTGAGCTTCACCCCTGGTCCGTGGCAATAATGAGATTATTTGCAATTATTCTTGAGCACAAATTGAACATGAGCCAACAGTGTGGTGCTGCAGCAAAGAAGGCAAATGCTATCCTAGCCTGCATTAATAGAGACACAGTTTCCAAGTCAAGGGAAGTAACAGTCCCACTATATTCTCTGCTGGTCAGGCCTCATTTAAAGTACTGTGTTCGGTTTTGGATGCTTCGTTTTGAGAGGGATATAGACAAGTTGAAGCAGATTCAGAAAAGGCTTCAACTGAGGGGTAACATGATTGTATTCTCTGAATTCCTCAAAGGCCGCCACAGAGAGGAGGGGGCAGATTTATTCTCTGTTGCCCCAGCAGGTAGGACCGGGTCTAATGGTTTTGAGTTACAGGAGGGTAGATTTCGATGGAGCGTTAGAAGGAACTTCTTGACAGTGGGAGCGGTTTGGCAAGGGAACCAACTGCCCAGAGAGGTGATGGGGTCTCCTTTTCTGGACTTCTTCAGCAAACTACCTACCGGGGATGCTCTAGCTGGCGATTCCGCATTGAATGGGAAGTTGGACTCGATGGCCCAGGAGGTCTCTTCCAACTCTAGGATTCTAGGAATTACCCTGGAATTAGTCCTAGTCCAGGATAGCAACTGCCAAAAGCATTTGTGTTTTCTTTGTGTTTTACAGAAAGGTTTTGGAATAGGAGCAGTCTGTCAACCCTCTCATCAGTTCCAAACTATTCTTAATTTGTTCTTGTGTGCCATCACATTATTTCTGACTTACGGTTTCCCTCAGGCAAACCTACGGCAGAGTTTTCTTGGTAAGATTTGCTCAAAGGTAGGATTTGCTTTTTCCTCTCTCTGAGGCTGAGAGAATGTGACTTGCAGGGCTTTCCTGGTAAGATCTGCTCAGAGGTAGGATTTGCTTTGTCCTCTCTCTGAGGCTGAGAGAATGTGACTTGCAGGGTTTTCTTGGTAAGATTTGCTCAAAGGTAGGATTTGCTTTTTCCTCTCTCTCCGAGGCTGAGAGAATGTGGCTTGCCTAACGTCACCCAGTGGCTTTTCATGGCCGAGCAGGGAATCAGGCCTTGGTCTTCAGGCTTGTAATCCAGTATTCAAATGGGTCCATCACACAGGGTCTCATTCTTAACTTATCCCTCTGCTAATTCTGGGAAGAGGAGTGTCATTGTTTGAGCAAAGAAATTGCTTTTGTTGTAGCATCAGCTCCACAAGTAACATTGGAAACATTTCTTCACTTCTTTTCTGCATCTGCAAACGCTGGTATCACAGTCATTGTTACTTCTGGTTGGTTTGGAGACAATTAAGATAATAATTGGAAAGCGTTTTGCTCATTAACGGCATGATCAAAGCAATTAAAAAGAACCGACGTGATTTATTCTCTGCTTTCCAAGTCTCACACGTCTCCCTCTTTCCACCCTCCACTTCTCCAGGTATCGCGGGCATGTCCCCAACGTCGTTTACTCCTTTGGCGACACTTATGGAAACACCACCATGAAATATTTCCAAGATTTCCGAAGCAAGGCCATGGAAACCAGTCGCAGCCCCTACAGCAAAGGGGGCCAGTTCCCCACACTCTTCTCCCGGGATCCAGGCTTGGTGCTGGGGGCCAGGTCCATGGGCTGGGAGCGGTGGCTCCACACTCCCACTTATTCCCGCTTCAATCTGGATTTTAATCGCTCACAGGAACTCAAGGAGTTCTACAAGGTAAGAGAGCTTAGTGGGACACATCCTCTCCTGCGTATTCGGTGTTATTGAGAGAATCATTGAGTTGAAGGCATGAAGAGCTTTGGAAAGTTTCTTTCTAGGACTGTGACTCTCAGAATCCCCGGGCAATTTGGCTAGTACCTAAGGCACACTGTCCATATGTCCTGATTTGGCAAGGACAGTCCTGATTAATCCTCTGTCATCCCACTTTTTCAGCAGCTTTTAAAAGGTCACAGTTTATCTCTCCTTCTCCCACTTTCTCCCTTTGTCCTCAGCTTACTTCAACTGCTGCAGACTGAGCTCAAAGTACAGAAGCAGTCTACTAAATAATCTACTAAGAATGATGACTCAAGTGTGATGCAGCAGCTAAAAAAGCCAATGTGATTCTAGGTTGCGTCAATAGGAATAGTGTTTTAAGTCAAGGGAAATGACAGTCTCACTCTGTTCTGCTTTGGTCAGACCCCACCTAGAATACTATGTCCAGTTCTGGGCACCACAGTTCAAGAAGGATAATGACAAGCTGGAAGGTGTCCAGAGGAGGGCGACCAAAATGGTAGAAGGCCTGGCAACCATGAAGCCCTATGAAGAGTAGCTTAGGGAGCTGGAGATGTATAGCCTGGAGAAGAGAAGGTTAAGAGATGACATGATAGCCATGGTTAAATATTTGAAAGGATACCATATGGAGGATGGAGCAAGCCTGTTTTCTGCTGCTGCAGAGACTAGGACAAGAAGCAATGGATTCAAGCTGCAGGAAAGGAGATTCCACCTGAGCCTCAGGAAGAACTGGTAGTGGAATATGCTGCCTAGGAGTCTGGTGGAGTCTCCTTCTTTGGAGGTTTTTAAACAGAGGCTGGCTGGGAATCCATTGGGAATATTTTAATGGTGTCTTCCTGCATGGCAGAAGGTGGTTGGACTCAATGGTGCTTGGGGTCTCTTCTGCAAAAGGATTCTATGATTCCTAAATTCATTATTCTTTTTGCTGCCTTTGCAGTGTGTTAGAGAGGAGCTCCCTGACCATTTAGTCTGTGCCTAGTGATAATTAGGAACACGGGCAGAAGACAGTGTCAATGTCAGGCGGCGGCTAAGCAGACACAGAGGCAGGAGCTGAGTTTATGGCTTTAGTAATAACTAAATCAAGAGGTTACGTCACCAAAACAAACATCCAAGTCCCAGGGGCAGCAAACTCAAACGGCAAGCTTTAGCCTGGAACAGAAAGCCCATGACACAGGACGCAGATTCCCGGTCGGTAGACGGTTGTTGCCCCGTGCCCAACTCCAACAGCGTCTGTCTTAAATACACAGTCTTTAGCCCAGCTGGGGCTGATCAACTGTCCGTTGGCCCAGCTCACGGCTGGAGACCCTCAAGACTTCAGGGCCGATTCATCAGACGCTTCTCCCGCAGCCAGCCGCTGAGACCTCCGAACCGCCCCCTTCTCCAGCCGCCTCTGGAGGAACGTGGGGGGCCGGTCTGCTGCAAGCTCCAGACTGGAGTCAGAAACACCAGCCTCTACCTCTGGAGCACAAACATCTGCTGCAGGTACTGGCTTGAGATCCGTGCCTGGGACAGCTGTGGGGTCGCTGGCAGACTCCTCCCTAGGCTCTGAAGGAGCCCCCTCTCCTGAAGGCCCCTCCAAGGGAGCCTCCCCCGCCCGGGAGTCCAAGTCTAAATCGGAGTCCAAGTCTCAATCGGCAGCATGCTCAGCCCGGCTCATGACCGACACACCTTCTGAGCACTGTTGTGAACATTCTGGTGTGTGGCGGTAGGACAGAGTATGGAGGTTTGTTCACAAACAGGGAATTCTGATGACCAGCCACACTGCTTTATTGAACCCAAGAATTGGGTGAGTGAGACCCCACTGTGCTGGCCTCAACTTAACTCCCTCCACCTAATTATCTGCTCGTATTGGGGAGGGGGTGGTGCTGCACACTGGCATTCGTCTGTCCCAACATTTGGCAATTCTGCAACAGTTACAAGCGCTATAAATAATTAAGAGTGGGTTGCCGAAACGGATGAGCTGAGAACACACACTGTTTATTCAGATGGTTGGTTTATTTGTTCGTCCTTTTTCTTGGGGAGGAGGTTGTGTGGCTGGACTGCTGTGAATGTGTGTGTGTGTGTGTGTGAAAAATCATTTTTACCCTGCCTATACACACACACACACACACACAGAGACACACACTGTACACCGAAAGCCCTCCCTCTGTTCCAACTGCCGCTGCCGTATCCTCTAAGGATGAAGAAAGCAGCCAGTCCCAGCTCCGCCGTGCCTTGGCCCAGCAGAAGTCCTCTTGCCATCTTCCAGCTGCCCTTGCTGTGGCCTCCGAGGGAGAGAAGAGCAGCCAGCATCTACAGGACTCAATCCACCCCTGCCTGCTTTTGCTTGTGTGCCTTGTCGTAGAATCCTAGAATCCTAGAGTTGGAAGAGACCCCAGGGGCCATTGGGTCCAACCCCCTGTTATGCAGGAACACCCTTCAAAGCATTCCCAACAGATGGCCATCCAGCCTCTGCTTACATCTCCAAGGTCCATTGGCTCTCAGGTTTTGTCCCAGGAACCTCAGATCTTGAGAACTGGCAACCTTAAAGCTCTTGAGGGCTTCAATATTTGCATATCTCATAGAATCATAGATTTGGAAGAGACCCCAGGGGCCCTCCAGTCCAACCACATGCCATGCAGGAACCCACATCAAAGCCCTCCCTTTGACAGATGGCCATCCAGCCTCTGCTTAAAAACCTCCAAAGAAGGAAGAGACTCCACCACACTCCATGGAGGCAGCAGCAGATTCCACTGCCGGACAGCCCTGAGTGTCAGGAAGTTCTGCCTGAGCTTCAGGTGGAATCTCCTTTCCTTCAGCTTGAATCCATTGCTCCTTGTCCTAGTCTCTGGAGCAGTAGAGTACTTGGATTGGAGGTCTGAGGCCAGGGAACTCTCACTTTAACAATTTGTAAGCCACTCTGGGAGGCTTTTTGGCTGAAGGGCAAACAACAACACGTAAAGCACCATGTACACTGAGGCAACGGGAGAAAATAACAGTAATCCTACTAGTCATGATAATAATATTTTAACTTCTGTTTGTTTTAGTGAATGTGAACTTTTATATGTCTTGTCGTCTATCAACTGCCTTCAGTCTCAGGACTGGGAAGAAGATGGAGCAGTGATGATGCTACTGTGATCTTGTCTGGTCATGATTTTATTTATGTTTATATGATAGAATCATAAAACCTTAGAACTGGAGGAAACCACAAGGGCCATCCAGTCCAACTCTGCAGATCTTAAGACTCTGGAAGGTTTGTACGAGGACATATGGCCATTCATATAGTCTGGCCCTAAGCCTTGTAGAGCTGTATAGATCATGACCAGCACTTTGAATTTGAATTTGAATTGACCAGCCCAGAAACAAACCAGATGTTACACTGGTCAGTTCTGTGCCAGCTCCTGGTCTGAGAGGCTTGTTTTCAACCCACAGCTCTCCCAGATGCATCGCGAACATTATCGGGATAGGACCGGGACGGTGCATCGAGTCCCCTACTTCATACTGCCCGTGAAGGAAAAGGACAAGTACCCCCACCCTCTTGATCTGTGAGTCCAGGGGCCGAAAGCAGGGGAGGAGGGGACAGCCCTGGTATCCTAGGGGATCCTTTCTAAAAAGTGGCCACTGTCCTTGTGAGAAGTGTCACCAGGAGAGCAAATGGGGCCTGACTTCTACCACACAGCTTTGGGTGTTGTTTTCTCTGGTCTCTTTCGCACTCCACAATCATAGCATTTTGACACCTCTTTAACTGCTGTGGCTCTACCCTATAGAATCCTGGGATTTGTCTTTGGGGGGAATGTGAGGAAAGGTTGGACATGACCTTTAGTCCAATAAAATACATATGATGTACATTGTGGATTGCACCTGGGGATGACAGTGCATGAGGTAATCCCATGTGACTCTAGCTGAGTCATTGTGATATGTAAACCGGGGCAGAGGGCTGCATCAGACATGGGAAATGCAAAGTTGGCTAGATGTTGCACCAGCAAGGGTTCTTGCTGGGTTCTAGCCAACTGTGCTCTCGATTGCCTGATCGTGTTTGGCCGGAGGCTATGCCAGAAAGCATATCTACACTTGCTGTGTCAGAGGAACGCTGAGTTTCTGGTTGGAGAATGCTGTAAATATGTATGTATCTTAACTGAAGTGAACTGAATGCCTCCAAGTTGGAAGGTAACATTTGCGTGGGTGAGTTTTTGTGGCCAGAGTGTTGCTGCTAGTTTAAACTCCGCTGTGCATGCTTTTGAAGCTGTGTCAACATACTCTGCTGTAAGCTGGTTTTTATACACTTGACTCTGGTACAGCTTTTTGGCCAGAGCTCAGTGGCAGGAGGGAAGCGCTATCGCAGTTTTGCGTAGCTCCCATCATCCACCAGCCCTCCACAGGGAAGATTTAGAATTCTCTGCTGGAGAGCTCTAGTTCCACACCAGAATGCAAACCCCCAGGATTCCACAGGAAGTAGCCAGAGGAACTAAAGTGGAATCAAGGTATCATATCTGTGCAGTGTGCGGGAAACCCCCAATCAGGTGAAGGAGCCCCGTTAAGACCTCTGGAGCCTACCAGAAGCAAAAGCATCCACAGGTGGATCCTTTGGCTCAGATCGTCCCAGTGGTCTTATCGAAGATAGGGGTGGGCTTCTTGCAACCTGTTCTGCATTTCATCAGCGGAAGGAAACCCGTCTAAGGGTGATTTTCAAACATGGAGAGGAATTGCAGCCAATGCACCTGCAGAAGCGATTGGCTGAAATCCAGCTCTGCATCTCCCCCTGCCAGAAGCCCCAGGGGGCACTGTTGTAGCCGTGGGGCAACTGAGGAAGCGAGAGAGGCAAGTGACAACAAGAATGGTCTCTCATCCCTGCTGCAGTTCTCCAGAGATAATAAAAGAGAAAGGAGGTTGTTGTTTCTCTGCTTCTCTCTTTGGAGAACTGTAGTGAGGATGGGAGGGCAGTCCCCTGCTAAATCGCCTCCCTCCTGCTCGTTTAGTGGCGGTACCAGCACCCCGCTGGGCTTCTGAGCTGCTAGGAGAGGCTTTATATCTTCTACTTTTTCGCACTTGTTCTTATCTGAAATTATCTGAAATTTCCCCTTTATTTTGCCATAGGTCTAATTCCTCTTTCTAGACACACATACCCACGCCCCTAAACATGTCCACCCAACCCAGAATATTTCTCCTTGGTTCTTCAAGAAGGACTGTCTTTTCTCATACTTCCTATCCCACCTTTCACCCAAGACACCAAGAAGACCTGAGATGCTTTATGGTGGAACCGTGGTTGGGATCGCTCCAAAGCAGAGGGTGTGCTTGTTGGCCCTGAAGGATGAAGGAACTGGGTCTGGGAGCAGGTGTTTCTGCTTGGAAACTGAAGAAGGGCAATTTCTGTGTGTTGCTGAGAGAGCAGAGGGCTGATAGGAGGCGAGATGGTGCACAAGGTGGCACTAAGGCTGTGATCTTATACAGGCGGGTCTTGATTTAGGATTGTGTCCCTGCACTTGTGATCTGAATTGAGACTGATGTAAATGGAGGAAGGCAGCTCCATAGGGAATCACTGGAAGCCAAAGAGATGCATTCTGACAGAGCTGAATTCGCCACAAAGTTAGCAGTTTTGCTCAACTCACCACCAATTTGCATAAAGCATCAGAGATAAGCTTTTCTAGGACAGAGAAATGTGTAGATGATCTCCAGAGAGACGACCAGAGGTGGCAACTTCTGATCCCAAAGGAGCTGGACTCCGATGATCTGGCTTACCATTAGATTATAGTTCTTCTTCAGTAGAGCACCTAGACAGAGGGCAACTGATAAGAAATGTGTTCTTAGAATCGTAGAGTTGGAAAAGACCCCAGGGGCCATCCAGTCCCACCCCCTTCTGTCATGCAGGAGGACACCATCCAAGCCCTCCCTTTGACGGATGGCTACCCAGCCTCCATTTAAAATCCTCCAAAGAAGGAAACTCCACCAAGCTCCGAAGCAGTGTATTCCGCTGTTAAATAGCTCTTACCCTCAGGAAGTTCTTCCTAAGCTTTAGGTGGAATCTCTTGTCCTGTAGTTTGAAGACATTGCTCCGTGTCCTAGTCCTTGGAGCAGCAGAAAACAAAGCTTGCTCCATCTATATGATGTCTCCCCAGATATTTAAACATAGTTATCATGTCTTTCCTTAACCTTTTCTTCTCCAAGCTAAACATACTGAGCTCCCTAAGCCACTCCTCAGAGGGCTTCACAGTTTCCAGGCCTTTGACCATTTTGGATCCCTCTCCCATGGACATGTCCAAGCTTGTCCATATCCTTCTTGCACTGTAGTCCTCAGAACTGGACACAGGATTCCAGGTGAGGTCTAACCAAAGCAGACCTGCCTGCCCATTCGTCTTTACTTCTCCTATGTTAATCTTAAGGAAAATCAGATTGGGAGTTTTGATTCTTTCCCTCCCCACTTGCGCTTCGGTCCCCACACTGCAAACCTCTAGAAAGGCTTATATCTCTCACTGTGCTCTTATTTAATCATTTCTGTCCCACCTTTCCTCCTACCCAGAAATTATTTAAAAATTAAAACAAGCGCAGCTTAAAACATTTACAAAGTCATAAATACAAACATATAAGATGTTCATACTAAAAGGGAATTAAACTTTTTTCCACAACCCCCTGGATGAACACAGCCGCTTCTCTGGAGGGACCTACCGGATCCATCTGAACCGTCCGACTGGATGATAACGCTGAAATAGGTTTTTCTCTTCCTTGCACAATCACTTTGCTCTTAAGTGTCACCTTAGCCCAGTCTGGGAAAAGGAGTCAAGCTCTCTGTAGTGTGTTGGAATTTGTTCCTATATTGTTTGATTCCATTACAAATGATAATTTGTTTATAATGACAGTACTGATGTATTGTACTCCACCTAGAACTTGTATAAAATGGACAGGATGTGGTTGTGGTTGTGTTACTTGCTGGCAAGGCTTCCCCTTTTCCTATTACTGTTTTACTAAGGCCATTTCCGCACTAGCCTGTTATAGCGCGATGATTCCACTTGCAACATCCTCTGGAATCCTGGGGTTTGCAGTTTCGGGAGGGGCCAGCCGGCCCCTCCCGAAACTGCAAACCCCAGGATTCCAGAGGAGGTTGAAAGTGGAATCATCGCGCTATAACAGGCTAGTGCGGAAATGGCCTGAATCATACCACTGCACAGTGTGTCCAAAGTAAGTTGCACCATATATATTATATATATAAATTTGTTGATGTGTGCCTTCAAATCATTTCTGATTTATGGTGACCCTAAAGAAAATCCATCATGAGATTCTCTTGGTGTGGTTTGTTCAGAGGGATTTGGCTTTTCCTTCCTCTTGCCCAAACTCACCCAGTGGGTTTCCGTGGCTGAGCGGGGATTTGAACTCTTATCTCCAAAGTTGTAGCACAACCCTCAAATCACTACACCAGGTTGACTCCACATACATATTAATATAGAAGTATATATAGGAAGCCTTTGTGCTTAGCACCAAAGTAGGCATGACAATTACAGATACCTATCCTAAATCCTGGATCTAACCTTATCCTTTAAAAGAGGGGTGAACAGAGTGTGGCCCCTAAGACTATTTTCTTTTGGCTGCCCTCGCCTCTCCTGATTATTCAGACCATTTCTCTTTTGGCCAAAGGAAGACAGTGAATTGCTTGTCTTGGAAACCCGCAGGAGGAGGAATTCACCTCTCAAATAAGTGTGTCCTCTGCCTCTGCTTTGTTTGACATCAAAGAATACCTTTTAAAGGAGGAAAAAAGAAGTCACCTTCTGCTCATTCCTGGAGTGTGTGAGGTCATTTTTGGCATTCCGTTTGACTCACGGACAGAAAATTGGCTCCACTGCGGTTGCCCATATCTAATTTAGAAAGACAGTTAGGATTAGCGATGGGTGAAGGAGTGCTGATACACTCATCCTCATGGCTCATTTCTGCACGCTTTGACTCCAGAAATTCTTCACTCTTTCACTGATCTTGAATGCTATGCTCAGGCTGAGGGAAATACAAAAGCTGGAAATATCGCGTCAGCTTAGCGTCAGGATGTGCAGCTCCTATCATAGTATCTGCCGGATGTGTGTTAGAATGTATATCAGAATTGATCACCTAGCTTAGCTATTGCAAGATTCCGCTAGAGCACTACAAAGCATCCGTTGCCGATTGTTGATTGCACTTATGTATCTGTTTGAAGCTTGCACTGTATTCGAGGGTAAAAATGGTTAATTGCTTTATTGCTCACTGCTGCAATGTATCCCGTCAAAGCTGGGATGTCAGAGTGGAAGAAAAGTCTTGAAAGGTGTTGTGTAGAACTGGAAGTGCTCAAAGATAAGAAGGCAGGGACTTGTTCCAGCCTCCAGGGTGACAGATCTGTAAACAACTGTGGTCTTGGGAGCTGTCTAAAATGAGATGATGTGGAATTTATGATCTCAGCTTTGCACACCTAAATTTGTACGGAACGGTATAACCACCGTGTATGCTTTAGTCTCAGCAACTTCGAAGGAAGTAGTCTGTGTTGCTTGGTTTGCTATGAATAAACACTGCTGTTTAACTCTGAGTGAAGTTTGTGGAGTACAAGTTATCTAGGGCTTTCACATTCCTAGGACAGGCCTGGTGCTTTTCTTTGATGAGCTTCCAAAGAAATCTGAAAGACAAAAACAGTTCTCGTTCCAAGCATTTCAGATAGGGGATACTCAACCTGTATAAACTGCTTTGGGTCCCTTATGAGAGAAAAGCAGGATATAAATAAAGTGAAATAAACTGTCATCTCAATACAGCTAAAACTATCCATAGCAGTAAAATCTGGTCCCCTGCAACTTTCCCCTCATTCTCCCCCAAAACCTGTGCCCCATTTTTAGTTTTCCAAGTGAAAATGTGCCCCAAATGCCTCAGCTAAATGTCAGCTGGAATCCCATTGGTGTTGAGTACTTGCATAGGTTTCCCCACAGAAGCATTTTTGGACATATTTGTTTGATGTTAAACAATTGTGTTCAGTTCAAGGTTCAAGGAAATGGAGTTGTGCCTGCAGTTTCACTGGGCATGGATGTGCCTTCCACAAGCAGCGAGGTGCTCCATTGTGCAGCATCATGATCCACTGGTGAGGCAGGGTTGCGCAACCTTCCCATAACCGTGAGCATAAAATTACATTCGACATCCTTGATGTGGCTGAATGGCCTTCACAGTCAAATGCTCTGAGATCTGGCCCTTGTCTTCCACCATCGTACGACCAAGAAGATGCCGTCTACTCCTTGTGGCATCGCTTGACTTGATGTGTTGCTTTTGAAGAATGACAAAAAACAGAATTTCGTGAACACATGGTGGGGTTGCAAAGTGCCATTTGAATTTTCTCGAGGAAGAAGTTTTAAGCCTTAATATTTATATTCTCAGTTTGATCTTCACTCTTCGGCATCTTTTCCTACACCATCCTGTCTGCTTGGCCCCATCAGTGTCTGAGAGGGAAATTAGCAACCTCAGGGTCCTTTGAAAAATCTCTCCCCCTTCCCCACTATGTGTTCGCTTTCCCCCATCCTGACCCTGAAGGCGAGCAGATGGGCAGCAGCCTGCCTTACAGATGGACTGCATTGTTCAGCAGAGTGTTTGGCTCGTGGGAGGCGAGTCTGGGAAGCAGTGCAGACACGCCGCATTTGCAGTTGAGCCAGATACACGTCTGGAAAAGTAAGCCAGGGTGAATGGGAGGAAGGCAAGAATCACAGAATCATAGAGTCCTAGAGTGGGAAGAGACCCCAGGGGCCATCAAGTCCAATCCCTGCTATGCAGGAACACCCATCAAAGCACTCCCAACAGATGGCCATCCAGCCTCTGCTTAGAGCACCATTGATGAAGGGGCAGGACACTGGTATCCTTTTACAAATGACGCTTTACGGTGGAATCCCCTTACAAGCATCAGATGGCTTGAAAGCCATCTGGCTTTCTGGCTTGAAAGCCATGCATGTGAAAAAGGTTGAGGGGTCTCAGTAGACCGTAAGCTGAACATGAGTCAACAGTGCAATGCTGCAGACAAAAACATTAATGCAATTCTGGGCTGCATCAATAGGAATAGAGTGCCCAGATCAAGGGAAGTAACAGTCCCACTCTGTTCTGCCTTGGTCAGACCCCACCTGGAATGACTCTGTGTCCAGTTCTGGGAACCACAGTTCAAGAACGATATAGACAAGCTGGAAGGTGTCCAGAGGAGGGGACCAAAATGGTCAAAGCCTGGAAACCAAGGCTTATGAGGGGCAATTGCAAAGGCTGGGTATGTTTAGCATGGAGAAGAGAAGACAGACAGAGGAGTTGATAGCCATGTTTAAATGTTTGAAAGGATGTCATATGGACGCCAAGGCAAGCTTGTTTTCTGCTGCTCCAGAGACTAGGACACTGAGTAATGGATTCAAATTACAAGAAAAGAGATTTCACCTAAACATTAGGAAGAACTTCTTGACTGTAAGAGTATATTTAACAGTGCAGTGGACTGCATTCAAGAGAGGTTGATTCTCCTCCTTTGAAGGTCTAAATGTTGGTGTCTTCCTACATGGCAAGGGGCTGGACTAGATGGCCTTGCAGCCCCTCCAGCCCTAAGATTCTATGATTCTGTGTGATGTCCTCCTCAGAGATGGGAACACTTATTCCCCCCGCTGCTTGAAACTCGTAGGCTTACACAGCGCAGTGCCATTCAGAAATGCTTTATGGACCCTTACAGGACATGATGACACTTTGGAGGCCTTGTTACATCAGGGGACCAATATTAGTTTCTCTCCTTCTCCAATTCAAGGTGCAAAGCCCCCTTGCTTCTCCTTCCTTGGAAGTCTTTAATCAGAAGTGAGGTGGGTGTCTTTGAGGAGTGCTTCCGTTGTGTGGCAGAATGGGGTTGGACTAGAGGGCCCTCATGGCTTTTTCCAGCTCTAAGGCCATTTCCGCACGAGCCTGTTCTAGCACTATGATTCCACTTGCAACCTCCTATGGAATCCTGGAGTTTGCAGTTTCGGGAGGGGCCACCCGGCCCCTCCCGAAACTGCAAACCCCAGGATTCCATAGGAGGTTGAAAGTGGAATCATCGCGCTAGAACAGGCTCGTGCAGAAATGGCCTAAGATTCTGTGATTCTGTGATTGCTGCACCCTTGCAGAGGCCAAGAAATTCTTCTACACTGAAGCTGACTAGCTCTGGCTAGCTCTGGCAAAAGTCCCCCTGGCCCGTAGCCTGTAAGGAGGGGTTCACAGAAGGCTGGCACCCCCTGCCCTTGCCTGGCACTGGGAGGAATCCCGGGGCTACTGCATTGTCCATCTACCGGTTTGGAAGAGCTGCCGGCCCCACTGTCGCTTGGACGGCTAGCTGACGAATTGCTCACGGTTCTTCTTAGGAGCAATCCTGCCCTTTCAAAGTCCCGTGGATCAGAGGTGCTCTTGTTTGCACGTAGCTCCAGCACTCTGACTGTGTCGTGAGGAGATGACAAAGAGTTTTTCTGTCTCGTGGATTGTAAGCGTTTGTGAAAAAACAAGGGGAGATGCCGTTCGCTGCAGTTGGTATCTTGACGTCTTGTGGGCTGGCTCAGCGTGTTCCAACACCCACCGTTGTCCATCAGGCACCCTGTTGGCCGCACAGCTCGCTGTCTGTCGATGTGCACTCGCTGTGCTTCTTCTTACACGAACGGAGAAGATATTTTGCCATTGCAGAGGGCGGGGGGAGCGCTTTAGAGAGAAGCGCGCGCTCTGTACGAGCCAGGCTGCCTTGTGATGGCTGCCTTCGGTCATGAGCCTTTAGCCTGTCTGTGTTTAGAAAGAGTGCCATAGCTCAGCGGGGCCGAAATGATGGCTTGGAGGGGAGTTTTGGGGGGACATGGCCAGACTATTCCACTGGTCATTGTCAGAGCTGGAGCGTCCGCTTTCACTGCAGTGGTAAATTCACTCCCAGTTTTAAACGAGGCTTTAAAAAATAAAAACCTCCCCAATAGGTTCAGGACCTTGGAGAGCTCTCTTAAAACTGAACTGGTTTTCGTTCCTGTTTATCTTTTTCATTGCATTATATCTTTTTAACTGTAAGATTAAAATGGTTTTAATATTGTGAATACAGCCTGCCTTCCGCATTCACTAGGGTCAGGGGCACAGGGCCCGCACACAAAAGTGGACAAACCACAAATATCAAAATGTGTGTGTTTGTGTGTGGGGGGTGGGTCGACATGGTGACTCTATACTTCCTCCCTCTCATCCCCATCTCCATCCTTGGGTGTGGGGAGCATTGGGAGAAGGTTTGTGGTGCTGAGAAATCAGGGTCCAATCCATCCTTAGCTGGCCCGACAGCCATGTTTAAATATTTGAAGGGATGCCATGTAGAGGAGGGAGAGGGCTTGTTTTCTACCGCTCCAGAGACCAGGACAAGGAGCAATGGATTCAAGCTACAGTAAAGAAGATTCCACCTGAACCTCAGGAAGAACTTCCTGACAGTCAGGGCTGTCCAGCAGTGGAATCTGCTGCCTCGGAGTGTGGTGGAGTCTCCTTCCTTGGAGGTTTTTAAGCAGAGGCTGGATGGCCATCTCTCGGGAGTGCTTTGAGGGTGTTCCTGCATGGCAGGGGGTTGGACTGGATGGCCTGTGTGGTCTCTTCCAACTCTACATTTCTAGGATTCTATGATTCTATGACACCAGCTGGTGGTGGAGGAAGAGGAGGAGGAGGACCAGAGGCAGGTTTTTTAAAGGGTTGCGTGGCCTTATCAGAGAGGGAAGTTTCCCCCGGAAAAGAAGCCCTTGAGGTGCAGGGTGTAGGGGTTGGAAAAATTCACAAATAATCAAATCCGTTAAAGTTAAACTTGGAAATGTGGAGGGCCAGCTGTTGTTTAATTCCATTGCAATATTCATTCCTTTTTAAAATTGTAAGCCTCTTCCTTGAGTTCCAATATTAGGAAGAAAGCAGGATGATGATCATAGAATCATAGAATCATAGAAATGTAGAGTTGGAAGAGACCCCAGGGGCCATCCAGTCCAACCCCCTGCCATGCAGGAACACCCTCAAAGCACTCCCGACAGATGGCCATCCAGCCTCTGCTTAAAAACCTCCAAAGAAGGAGATTCCACCACACTCCGAGGCAGCAGCAGATTCCACTGCCGGACAGCCCGGACCGTCAGGAAGTTCTTCCTGAGGTTCAGGTGGAATCTCCTTTCCCGCAGCTTGAATCCATTGCTCCTTGTTCTGGTCTCTGGAGCAGCAGAGAACAAGCCCTCTCCCTCCTCTACATGGCATCCCTTCAAAGATTTAAACATAGCTATCATGTCCCCTCTTAACCTTCTCTTCTGCAGACTGAACATATCCAGCTCTCTAAGTCTATCCTCATAGGGCATGGCTTGCAGGCCTCTCACCATTTTGGTTGCCCTCCTCTGGACTTGCTCCAGCTTGACCATGTCCTTCTTGAATTGGGGTGCCCAGAACTGGACACAGGATTCAAGATGAGGTCTAACCAAAGCAGAGTAGAGTGGTACCAGTACCTCCCTCGATCTGGACACCATACTCCTATTGATGCAGCCGAGAACTGCATTGGCTTTCTTGGCTGCCGCATCATATTGCTGACTCATGTTCAGCTTGTGGTCTATGATGACAAAGAAGAACATGAAAAAGACAAAAAAAGACAAAGAAGGAGAAGGAGAAGAAGATGACAATAATGGTGGTTTTGTGGTTGATGATGATTTAAAGCTAGCAAAAACCTGGACTGGATTCATCACCCCACTGACACGGAATCCACCAGCCATGGCTGCTGATGGTATATAGGGATGCAGCTTCTTGATCTGACTTAGGATGGCTGATAAATGAATGGACTGACAGCCATGCGGCATTCCTGTGACAATGTGCTACAAATGGAACGAATGTTTTTGGTTGTTTCCTATTTGGAAAAAACGGGGGGAGGGGTTCTGACAGGAAACCTTGTCAGAAGGAATAACAAGCAGAGCAACTTCTGTGCAGTTTTCCTGCAGTATTTCCCCACCCTGCTGTGTTCCAGGGAATTATTCTCTGCAGAAATGCCCCAGCTTTTCCATGCCAAAAAGGGAAGTTGTTCTTCCCTGCTTGCTCAGATAAAATAGTCAAGGATTTACTTTCCTACCACAGTTGGAGGGCATCTGGGAGCAGAACATTTCCCTATGGCTCCATCTCTGTCTCCAAGCTGTCATGGACACAGAAACCATGCCAGGAAAAAAAAATAACTCTGTGATCCTAATCCAGGCCATTATACCCGTGCAGCAAACTGGCATGGTGGCCTGTGTGTGGTGTGTATTTGTGTGTTGTGAGTGTGTGACTGACTGGGGGCAGGGAATTAGCTTTTGCAGAGTAACCATTTCTGCATGTTAGGAACAGGCAAACACTCCTTTGTGTGCTCATCCGGGACAGTTAAATAATTTAATCCTCCCAGCTAGCCAGCCTGCCATTTGCAAAAACAGCTTTTTCGTGGTGTCTTCTCCAGGGGACGCTGGCATTAATCATGAATGATTGGCTGTTGTCAGAAGCATTTTCTAGGGCAAGTTGCTCTGCCTGGAGCTGAGCAGCTGCCTTCACAGATTAGTCCTTGCAGGGCGGGAGAGAGAATGAGACAGAGAGAGAGCTCTGTATTTTAGCTCCCGTGTGGCATTTCTGTTTGTGCTGCAACTGATAGGTGATGCTGTCCTTCTCCCGACCACCTCCATTTCCTCCTGGGACATGTAGTTCTGCTGCTTAGCAATGGCAGAGGAGTAGCGATGTAATCTTTGTAATTATTCTTTCTCGTCAGCAAGAATGAATAGCTCACACAATTTCCTTCCAACTGGGAGAAACTTATTTATTTATTGAATTTATATCCTGCCTTTCGCCCACACGGGATTCAAGGCAGCTTAGTCTGCCCAAAGGAGTCAGCGCTTTGCTTGTTCAGGTCAGAAATTAGTCTGTGCATTAAGTGTATATGTGTGTATGCGTGCATATACATATGTACAGTCAGCCCTCCACGTTGCAAGTTTCCCTTTTACGGATTTGATTATTCACGGATTATTTGCTGTCCCCTCTGCGGCTTCCCTATGCCATTTTTAATAGGACTGCAAGCCTCGTGAGACTGAGAAACTGCGAACGAGGCTTGTAAGTCCTTCCTAAAAATGGTGGGGGGCAACAGTGGAGGGAGCAGGAAGCCCCACCAGCCGCCCACTTCTGCCTTGTGAAGGAACCCTGAGGCCTCCAAGGAATCCAGATGGGTTGAATATGGTGATCATAATTTTTGTACGTGTGTTAAATATATCTTGGGAGAGCCTAGAATTATTCATGGTTTTCCCACATTTGTGAGGGTCTTGTGCCCCTAACCCTAGTGAATGTGGAGGGAGGACTGTATACGTATACATGTATACAGAAAGCCAGGATGTGGTCATAGTTTGAGCATTGGACTATGATGAGCCTGGAAACCAGGATTCGGTTCCCTGCTCAGCCATGGAAACCCCCTGGGGGACTTTTTCAACTCATGGTGACCTTATCTATGAGAGGCCTCCAAAGTGTCTGGGCTTCAGCCGCTCAGGTTGTGCAAACTCGGGGCATTTTGATTCCTACCTCCTTCCACTTTGCTGACCGTTATCCTCTTTTCCAATGAGCCGTGTCATCTCGTGAGATGTCCAAAGTACGACCACCTCAGTTTAGAACCAAGAGTGGGCTCTACTTGTTATCCTGCCACACTTTCAGGTGTTTTGAGCCCCCCTCCCACCTTTCTCAGGCTTATACAGGACTTTTATGCAAAACAGGAAGCGACTGGACTTCTTTCTCTGGCCATTTCCTGCTTTGAAAGAAGTCCTCTGTAGGCCAAAGGAAAGCACTTAAAGGTCTAAAAGGAAGAAGAAAAAAACAAAATGAGAAGGATGCTCCTCAACTCTCCAAAATATTGCAGAATAGCCAATAGCTCCTGATTGTGGCTTGAGGGGTGCTACTCACCATTTTGGGCCCCAAAACACCCTCTACACTGTGGGGAGGGATGTAGGGACAGTTGGAGGCACAGCTGGAGCATGTTGGAGCATCAAGACATCCGGTTGGGATACTGAGGTATTGCTGTGAGGTTTTTTCTTTCAATCTGAGATGATGGTGATGATGATGATGATGATGATTTAAATCAATCTGTGCAAAAACTGATAGCGACTAGTGACTCGTGGGGTGCCACAGGGTTCTGTCCTGGGCCCAGGGCTATTCAACATCTTCGTCAGTGACTTGGACGAAGGAGAGGAGGGCATGCTGATCAAATTTGCAGATGACACCAAATTGGGAGGGGTTGCTAATAGCCCAGAGGACAGGGTCAAAATTCAAAACGACCTGGACAGATTGGTGAGCTGGGCCAAAGCGAACAAAATGAATCTCAACAGAGAGAAATTAAAGGTTCTAAACTTGGGCAGAAAAAATGAAATGCACAGATATAGCATGGGGGACACCTGGCTGGACAACAGTACATGTGAAAGGGATCTAAGAGTCTCGGTAGATCACAAGCTGAACATGAGTCAGCAGCGTGATGCAGCAGCCAAGAAAGCCGATGTGATTCTTGGTTACATACTCAATAGGAGTATGGTGTCTAGACTGACAGAGGTAATGGTACCACTCTATTCGCCATTGGTTAGGCCTCATTTGGAATCCTGTGTCCAGTTCTGGGCACCCCAATTCAAGAAGGATATCGACAAGCTGGAACATGTCCAGAGGAGGGTGACCAAAATGGTGAAGGATCTGGAAGCCACGAAGCCCAGTGAGGAGAGGCTTAGGGAGCTGGGGATGTTTAGTCTGCAGAAGAGAAGGTTAAGAGGGGACATGAGAGCCATGTTTAAATATTTGAAAGAATGTCATGTCAAGGAGGGAGTGGGCTTGCTTTCTGCTGCTCTAGAGACTAGGACAAGGAGCAATGGACTCAAACTGCAGGAAAAGAGATTCCACCTGAACCTCAGGAAGAACTTCCTGACAGTCAGAGCTGTATGATAGTGGACTATGCTGCCTGGGAGTGTGGTGGAGTCTCCTCCTTCTTTGGAGGTTTTTAAGCAGAGGCTGGATCTGTTGGGAGTGCTTTGATGTGGGTTCCTGCATGGCAGAAGGGGGCTGGACTGGATGGCCCCTGAGGTCTCTTCCAACTCTATGATTCTATGATTCTATGAAAAGCAACATTTTTGTACAGCAATCTTTTGCATAGAAAACATTTGCACAATTTGAGATGTTTTAAAAAAAAACATTTGTGCAAAAACAACATTTCTGCAAAGAAAACTGAAAAAAATTACTCTCTTCTATACAAAATGTTGTTTGTGCACACACAGAGAAAACCATTTTTTGTAGAAAAACAGGCCTTCTGTACAGTTATTATTTTTTTTTTTTTTTGCAAAAAAAGTCCCACAGTGTGAAAACTATAGAAAATATGCAGAAGCTCAGATAATATAACCTAGAACGGAGAAAACTTTTATAATGGTTCATTTGTGTATACGAGAATGGAGTAAGTGAAGATCCACATCCCTAGCGGTCTTCAAAGACAAACCATTCCCGGTGCACCTCTAGCCATCGTATGTGAGGCCAGGAAGCCATCCTCTTCCTCTAGGGATCTTTACTAGCCCAGATGTTTTGGGCTTCCATGGCCAGTAGCCTCAGCCAGCCCAGGCAATGGCCTGCAGTTCTGGGAGCTGAAGTCCAAAACATAGGGAGGGCCAACGGTCAAAAACCCCTGAATAGCTTTGACAATCTCTGTGCCAGACAGCTTAGTTGCGAATTCGCTTGTGTGACGGCACATCTTTCCCTTATCACAGCTCTGGAAGTTGCCTTGGGGTACTGCTCTCTCAATTTGCAAGGTGGCTTTTGGGCGTGAGCCTGTTTCTTCCCCACCCTGGGGGGGGTGGGTGGCCGCTCTCTTGCGCAAAGTGGCCACGGTGGCTGAATCCTAAAGTCTTTTGTGATCCACAGCTGCCCTCTGGTGGTACAAAGTGGCTCTTCCTATACCCTCAAAGACATGGGCTATTTCCACACTACACTCTTACAGCACGATGATTGCACTTTCAACATCCTATGGAATCCTGGGGTTTGCAGTTTCGGGAGGGGCCGTCTGGCCCCTCCCGAAACTGCAAACCCCAGGATTCCATAGGATGTTGAAAGTGCAATCATCGCGCTATAGCAGCCCCGTGCGGAAAATGGAGAAGCAGAAGCAGGACATGGGGTGAAGAGTGTCCAGTTCCATGTCTGAGTCCCATGTATCTAAACAAGCTGTGGTTGATCTGGAGGCCGATTTTCTGCCCCAGCATTCTCCAGGATCTCACTTGGACTGCAAAGACACCCCAAAAAATCTCCCCTCCCCCCAAAACAGTCAGAAGTTGATTTGCGCTTTGGGAGGAAAGAGGTATTTCTTTAAAACATTAAGTATTGCTTCTGGAGCATCTGAAGCCTCTTTAAAAGGTGCATTCCTGCACCCGGAGGCTTCCCAGACAGTCAGTTTGGCATGGTTTTTTTTGGACAGGAGAAAAATGATCCGAGGAGTCTGGAGGGACCAAGAGCCACAGAAAACAGGCTTGGCGGGCCACGAGATGCCCTTTGCCCGCCCAAGTCTAAAAAGCAGTCAAGCAACACAGCAGCAACCCCTAAGTATGCATCCCTGTAGCTTCCAGATCATGTCACCCCACTTTTAATATCTCTTTATTGGTCATCCATCCTTCCTAGGATTCTGTACAAGCTTCTTGTGTTAGCGTTCAGGCCCCTACACAACCCAACTGCCCCCAATCTTTCAGCTCTTATTTCTTCCTACCAGCCTGCTTGAGATCTGCGTTCTAGGAACTGTGGAATCCTCACCTAACCAAGGGTTGACTTCTGTTGGAAAAATTCCAGCATTCTCTCTCCCCCAAATTTTGTTCTTAGAGTCAGTGGGCATGGATGGCATAGGGCTTCCTTTCTCTTTTGCATGCCAAAGCTTCATCTTTTGCCTTTCTGTCATTTAATTGCATGATCAGAAATACCTTTGGTGTTCAGGTGATCAGATCCTGTGACCCAGGACAGCTGCTTGGGTCATCGGCCTTAGAAAGAGACCCCTCTCATCTCTCTCTCTCCTCCATTTCTGCTTCCTCTTCCTCCCCTCCGACCATGCTTCGCATTTCCATCAGAAGATGGTGACTTGAGAACGAAGCTACTACTATTCATTAGCTAGTTGGCATGCAGGCTCCCCAATACATATGCAAGTGTAGAAGCCATTAGTAAACTTTTCTAAGTTTGCAACCTGAAGCTGCCTGCATTTGTTTTGTTTCTTCAGTCAGTGTGAGATCAGAAAAGCCATACACAAATTTAGATGAGCTTCTTCTGCTACTCTGCTAAAAGGAGGCTGAATCCTGACAGTTTTAGCTTCCACAGAATTTCCCAATAGGGCGAACACCCTGGGAAACTCTCATTCCCAACAACTTTTCCTTGGCTCGGCTTCATCCTTCCTCACTCACTGCTCCAGACTCTTGGAACTGCCTCCCTGAACATTTGCGGAGGGGTCCTTCCTTCATTGTTTTTAAATCTCATATAAAAAACCTTCTTGTTTTCAAAACCTTTTGGGGTTTTGTTTAATGTTGTTTTATAATTTTGTATACTTTGGTTACATAGAATTGTCAGTTTGTTCTATATTATATTTTTGTGTTTTATCTGGATAATTAGTTTTACAATTGTATTGTATAGTTTTATTATTCTTTCCTTCCCTTTGTGTTTTGTGTGTATATACATATATTTTAGACTGTACACCTTTGTCAGGACCCACCGCTGTTGGTTGTTTTACATGTAAAGTGCCATGTACGTAGATGGGTAAATAAATGATAATGATGATGGTGATGGTGGTGGTGGTGGTGATGATGATGATGATATGCCTTCCCTTGGACATGTGATGGCTTGTGTACAAATAGCACATAGACAGTGTGAGCATATTTGAGTAAACTCCTTTTAAAATACTTTAGTATGTAAATACTGGATAAAGTGCCTTTTAAATAGGATACAAGGCTGTGTGCACATCCAGCATCTTATTTAAATTCACTGTTTCTTTCTTACTTACTTATTTATTTTTATTTGGGCTTTTGTTCCTGTTTACATCCTGTCTAAAAGCAGGGCTGGGCAACCTCTTGCCCTCCAGATGCCGTTGGACTCCAGTTCCCATAATCCCCTGTCAGCCTCACCAGTAGGGAAGGGAGGAGGGCAATTGCAGTCTGTCCATATCTGGAGGGCTGCAGGTTCTCCACCCGGTCCCGAAGGCAGATTTCCCCACCTGGAATGTTTTCACATATCCGATAACCCCGGGCTGGGGATGATGTGTGTTGTAATCCAATACATCTGGATGACTCTAGATTGGAGGAAGCTGTCACTAAAGAAATAAAAAGACTCTGAAATACTCTGTGTGGTGAATAACATTTATTTATTCCGCCTTTCTCTCGGAAGGGAACACAAGGCGGCTTCCAAACAGTTTATATTAAATGTAAAACTATTAAAATGAAGCATATAAAACAGCATAAAACCATTGTAAAAATGTGCAAAAGTTATACACTAAAATAAAACTTCCGAATAAAAATAAAATTCTCTCCTGCTCGCGCATTAAAAGCCTGCTTGAATAGGAATGTCTTTGCTGGTGAAAGCAGAGCAGGGAGGGGGCTGGCCCGGCCTCCCGTGGAAGGGAGTTTCACAGGGTGGGAGCGGCCACGGAGAAGGCCCCGTCTCCCACGTCCTCGCCAAAGGAGCCTGGGATGGTGGCAGGACCGAGAGGAAGCTCCACCCTGCAGATTTTAGATCTCTGACAGGTTCATATGGGGAGACACAGTCTATAAGAAACTCCGTCTGTCCACTTATCGCTGGCGATAATATTTGCCGTCTGCAAAGAAGCCGCAAGGTGGCAACCAGCTCTGTTCTTTCCTTCGCCTGAGAAGGGCCCGAGGCCATTTCCACCCTACACTGTCATAGTGCTATTATTCCACTTCCAACCTCCTGTGGAATTCTGGGGTTTGTAGTTTACTGAGGCCAAAGAGTTCTCTGGCTGAGAATTCTAAACCACAGAATTCCATAGGAGGTTGAAAGTGGAATAACAGCACTCTAACAGTGTGTTTTGGAAACGGCCTAAGTCTCCTGTCCCTGAGGAGCTTCCCCATATTAGCTTTCCGATTGCCTGCAATCACCACCCTGGCGCCTTATCTGGCGTCCCCGTCTTGTTCCGAGAGTCTGTGTGAGTAAGAGGCTTGGTTGGGAAGTAGTCAAGACAAGTCCTTCTCTTGTTGCAGCATCCGGGCTGTGAGGCTCTGCCCCACGTTGTTGTTATTTGACATCAGGTTCACTTTGGCTTATGGCAACCCCCCGGAGAATTGTGCTCCAAGAATCCTGGTCATCTGTGGTGAGCAGCCCTTCCTCGTTGAAATGACTCCAGCCAAGATCCCCCAGAATCTTAGGGCTTCATTGCATCTACCGTTCCAGAGGGAAACTGGGGCCATTTCCGCACGAGTCTGTTACGGCGCGATAATTCCACTTTCAACCTCCTATGGAATCCTGGGGTTTGCAGTTTCGGGAGGGGCCAGCCGGCCCCTCCCGAAACTGCAAACCCCAGGATTCCATAGGAGGTTGAAAGTGGAATCATCGCGCTGTAACAAGACTCGTGCGGAAATGGCCCAGGTTTTGGAACTCCCGTCTCTCTTCCGTTCATCCCCCTGGCACCACCAACCAACGGCCGTGTAACCCATATCTCTGCTGTGTGTTTCTTCTCCTCTTCTCCTCCTCCCCATTCCATTCAGCCCACCTCTGAGTGCCAAAACATTGTGGCATCTCCACCGAGTGTCTCCAGATAACCTCCGGACCTACCAGACTTTCCCCTCAGGGAAGAGAGTGACCTCGCAAGAGAGAGAAGTCCGAGACAGCTATTTCGAGTTCCGGGCCTGAAGGGATGCGGTAGTCACCTCCGCTATCGCTATTGACCTCCGCAGGAAGGCCAAAACTGGGGAATGATGAAGACTGGGGAACGGGGGTAGGGGGGTGTCATAAAGTTGAATCGGTCTTTATTGTTCTATCATACTTGGGTCCCTAGAAATATTTGGCCTAATTAGCATTCTGTAGAAATTGAGACTGTCAGACTCATCTCAGACCAGCTCTCAGACCAACCGTGCTGGCTTCAGTTTTTGCTCTCTTCCTCCACCCATCAGGAAAATTAACTTTTTTTTCCTAGCTGGGCACTGGCAAGCCAAACTGAGTTCTCTCAGTGGCCAGGAGCAAGAAGTTGGCAAGGGCTTGGGGGGCTGATGGTTTCTTGCTCAGCCTTGCTGCTTGTTACGGTAGGTTCACAAATGGCTCGACTGTATTTGCATTGAAGTTTCTGTGTTACCTGGACTAGTGGCCCACTGGCTGGTGTTGCTCCATAAGTCATCAGCTGCCAGTGCACAGGCTGTCTGAAAACTGTGCAAATATGATGGTGTGGGGATCGTGGTAATAATGATGACAATAATTATATTGATAATCTGTGGTTCTATTATTACCATGGATACCTAGATTCTTGGACAGAATTCAAATCACTGACAGTCTGAAGCTCTGTTTGGTAATTCCTGGCAGACTGTGAAACTGATAACATTAATAATAGCGGTAGTATGGCACAAACATGGTACTGGTCCTTAGAATATTTGGGGAAGAGGTTACCAATCTGCTGCACCAAATAGCATGAGAAATACTGAACTAATTCATCTGCCGATTAATGAAATAATTCTGCCTTTTCTGGAATTACTGGTCTTAAGAGATCCAATCTAGCAGGGCTTGGTATGTATGGAAAATTGGAGGACAATTTCCAGGTCCCCCTGACCCACAAGGGCCTCATCACTGTCATTTTTTGAGACTAGAAGGGATGTGCTGGTCTTTCTAGTAGGTTTTTAATGTGGGTGCTTTTATATATTGGAGTGTGGGCAACCCCAAAGACAAATTTCATCCAGAAACCTGCATTTGGCTAGGGAATATTTTAGACCAAAGGCTATATACAGGGCCTCTGGGGGCCAAAGTAACATGTTTCTCACTTCCCACATGCTGCCGGTAAAAAAGAAGTTACAATGACCAGCTGCCTTGCTGAGTACAATTTCAGCATTCCTCTTGATAGAAAGTGTGAGAAAGGCTTGAGAAAGTGTGCTTCCCAGGTTTTATGTTGCTCTAGGACACAGAGCAATGGCTTCAAACTACAGGAGAAGAAATTCCACCTAAATATTAGGAAGAACTTTCTGGGGGTAAGAGCAGTTCGACAGTGGAATGTACTGCTGCCTCAATGGAGTGTGGTGGTGTTACCCTGAAAATTGGGGTATCTTGAGGACACCCAAACCAGGCTTCAAAAATTAGGGAATTAGCAGAGCTACCCAGCAAAACTCACGAGAGGTCAGGGCAAGGGATCTTCAACCCTATGTGTACGGGGTCAGAACCACGCAAGAGTCAGAGGAACGAACTAAAATGGTTTTTATTAAAAACTAACAAAGGGAGTCTCACACACACGTTACCAAATATTCTGGCAATCATACAAGGGCTACAGAAATAAAGTTGGAAATAAGCGACCAAGTGGGAGAGAGGGCGTACGGACCTTAGTCTAGACGTCCTGGGAGAAGGAGAAGATTAGTGCAGGCTCGGTGTAAAGCACCAAGGGGAGGCTGGATCCCAGGCTGGATGGATGGTAGCAGCGGGGTCTTGCGGAGGAATGGGGACGCGAGTCGCGTTTGGCTCTCAGCAGCGTCTGAGAGGCTTGTAGGGGAGGCTTTGGTAGCAGCGAAAGGGGCCCTTCTGTCCGGTCTACGAAGCTCTCCAAAGAGGCTCCAAAAGTGGGGAGTTTTATAGCCAATTTCTGTCCTCAGGCCAGGTATCGGCTAGCAAAGTATCGTTAATGGGCGATAAATGCGGAATATAATATTATTATAATATTATAATAATATTAATAATAATATTGCAGAAGAGAAGGTTAAGAGGGGACATGATAGCTATGTTTCAATATTTGAAGGGATGCCATGTAGAGGAGGGAGAGGGCTTGTTTTCTGCCGCTCCAGAGACCAGGACAAGGAGCAATGGCTTCAAGCTGCAGGAAAGGAGATTCCACCTGAACCTCAGGAAGAACTTCCTGACGGTCAGGGCTGTCCAGCAGTGGAATCTGCTGCCTCAATGGAGTGTGGTGGAGTCTCCTTCCTTGGAGGTTTTTAAGCAGAGGCTGGACGGCCATCTGTCGGGAGTGCTTTGAGGGTGTTCCTGCATGGCAGGGGGTTGGACTGGATGGCCCGTGTGGTCTCTTCCAATTCTACATTTCTATGATTCTGTGATTCTATGATTAAGCAAATATCATGACCCCTCCTCGGTATTGTTTCTTACTGGGAAGTCCAGGTGCGTGATAGGCTTAAAATTCCAAATTGATCGGTTTTGATTGTCTGGCTTCGCACAGTTCATCGACGTAGCTTGGGGTGTGACAGTGTCCAGGAGCAAGTCTGTTGTGTCTGCCTAGAGATACATGACTCGGAACAATAGGTCAGTCTTTTGGCATAAAGGACATTGTCTACGTTCCCGTACAGCAGAGAGGGGCGGTATTGTTAGGAATTTCCAATTCAAGACCAATTTTGTTTTTAACTGCAACTGACCTTTGCTAACCAATATCCAGGTTGGGGGAGCCAAGCCAATTTTAGCGGTCCTCTCTTAGGATTACTTTGGGGTATAACAGTGGAGTCTCCTTCTTTGGGGGTTTATAAGCAGATACTGGATGGCCATCTGTGAAGAGTGCTTTGTGTCTTCCTGCATGGCAGAAAGGGGTTGGACTGGACTGCCCTTGGGGTCTCTTCCAACTCTAGGATACTATGATCCCTGGACAGCTGAAAGGCTCAGCTACCGTGACTCCCTGGAATCCTGATTTATGGCTTTCTTGACCCTGGACCGCTTGACACCAAACACCTCTTGCCTCCACAGCTTACTGGCTCGGGAACTCTGAACCTTGTTTGAGGCTAAGAGCAGGGCCCTGGGCCTAATTTGGGCTTGAGAATTCAATATCTTGGGTAACTCCTCTAATATTCAGACTAAAACCCAGAGCAGATTTAGTGTCCCTTTTAGTGATGTGGAAGCTACTGTGCCAAACAGATTTCACTGTGCAAAAATTTAGGAGTGGCTAAGATGGTAACCAGCCAAAAAGAAGAGGACAAGACCAAGTTGCAGGTTTCCTTTTTGGGTGGAAAAGCCATTCTGGATGACTTTATCTGAGTTTCAGGGAATTCCCTTCTATCCAAGTAGATCTTTGGGCAAACTTGAAGGACTTTGCTGGTTGCTGGGGCAGGGCAAGGCCTCCTTTGGGCCATTGGTTAGCCAGGCTTGATTGCTCAAGGAATCCAGAATTCTGGAAATTACAGCAGTAACTGGTGACTTCAACATCAGTGAAAGGGCAAACCCATTCCAGGTTTTAGTCTGAATTTTAAAGGAGATATCCAAGGTGTTTAAAGTAATCTAGCCCTAGTATTTAGCATCTTCAATATGGATTCATATCCAAGATGAATAGATTCTCTGCCCCTCAGACATGGAAGCTTAAACTTGGATACCTTTTCCCTGCTTCCTCCTGGAAGGTGGGTGGGCACCCTTCTTTTTAGACAATGGAGCACACCTTGGCAGCATTGAGTTACAAGTAACATGGATACCTGCAACTAATTACTTTCCAGTTAACCAGGGTGTAATGAAGTTACTTTTCAAAAGTAATGAGTCAGACTGTAGAAAACTTTATTGGTTTCTAGTTACTTTTCAAGGACATTTTTTTGGTGATATTTTGGCCATAATTTCTGAAGTTTAACACCATCCCCTTTTCAGCCGTAAAGGCTTTTTTTCCCTCTAAAAAAAAACAGAAAGTAGCAAGCAATCAGTAAGAAGTGCCTTCTCTATCACTATGAGAAGTGATAGTACAGGCTGTTTTTCAAACAGTGGGATGAAGCCGATAGTTCTTCCAACTTGAGGAGATCTCCTGAATCATTGGGATTTACCTGTGTGTAGACTCACCATTCAGTCATTGATTCAGTGGAGCTGTTCAGCTTGGAGCGAACCAAAAGGATTCAGACCACTGTCAGGTGTACTGGGAACAATATATATTTTCAAAGAAAGTATGTTCCAAAGCTCTCCAGTGGAAGGTTGGGCTGTGTGGTTGGCCAGAGTGTAATTCCCAGCTCCCTGAGGATTTGTTGGCTTCTACTTCTCATCGTGGAAGGGATACTTAAGACTTAGAATCCTAGAATCCTAGAGTCGGAAGAGACCCCGAGGGACTAGCCAGTCCAACCCCCTCCTGCCATGCAGGAAGACACAACCAAAGTATTTCCAACAGATGGCCATTTAGACTTTCTTTAAAAACCTCCAAAGAAGGAAGAGACTCCGCCACACTCCCAGGCAGCAGTGGATTCCACTGTTGAGCTGCTCTTACCGTCAGGAAGTTCCTCCTGATGATTAGGCAGAATCTCTTTTCTTGTAGTTTGAAGCCATTGCTCCATGTCCTCATCTCTGGAGCAGCAGAAAACAGGCTTTCTCCATCTTCCATATGACATCCCTTCAATTTTTTAAACATGGCTATTCTGTCACCTGCCCCAGAGTGTAGTTCAGTCTGCTAGCTTTTCAGAGAGTCTGGGTGGCCGTCTGTCAAAGGGAGGGCTTTGATGGTGTCTTCCTGCTGGGGCTGGACTGGAGAGCCTTTGGGGTCTTCCCCTGACCAATTATCTCCCCCACCAACCCACCCACCCACCCACCGAACTTCCCTCCCCACTTTCCATCCAGGCTCACTTCCACTCTTCAGGATCAGGTAGGGTGGGGAGAACAGCTTTCCTTCCAAGGTGATAATCATACAGCTCTCCAAGTGTCCTTGAGTGCAACCCCCAGCATTCTGCTGGCTGGGGAATGATGGGATCATGAGTTTTAGCACTCTGTCTGCCAGCTGCATGCTCAGTTTTTATGTTTCTCTTCTAAAGTCCTATTTGGTTATCTGCACTGCAGTTATATCAGTTTGATACCGCTATAACTGTAATCCTAGGAATGAAAAGATTGACAGTGCCCTCATTCATGACAAAAAGGGGGATTCTGGGATTCACCACTGAGGAAACCTAAACGTCATAATTTTTTTTTTTAACTGTCTGGTTCTTTTCTGTGCAAAATTTGATAATATTAACAGCTGGCGTCTCACACAGAAAATGTGATTTTTTTTTCTGCGCAGGAATGGCATTTCACATCTTCTGCACAGGGAAAAACAAATAACATGCCTGCAGAGAAAAATCATGTTTTCTGTTTAAAAAAAAAAACCACAGTGGCTTTTGCACAAAGTCATGAACGGCAAATAATCCTAAAAAGTGCACCGTTTCTGAGGATTTTCTCAAAGCTGGTGAGAATTGATTACTTGTTCTTCCTTACAAGAATGGAATTAGCCTAGTAAGGTGAAGACTTAGGCCATTTCCACACTACACTCTTATAGCGCGATTATTCCACTTTCAACATCCTATGGAATCCTGGGGTTTGCAGTTTCGGGAGGGGTATGGAAACCCCAGGATTCCATAGGATGTTGCAAGTGGAATAATTGTGCTATAAGAGTGTAGTGCGGAAATGGCCTTAGAATTCTCTGCTACCGAGTTCAAGTGCCTGTCCACAGGGCATTTTAAGTACCCCACCGTCAAGTGTTACTGCCCTGGCTAGTCCGAGCTTTGGGGATATTAAAAGATATCCCTTGATATCACAATTCGGCTGCACTTCTCTACTCCTCTCCATGTGCTTGCAAGGCCACCGGACAAGCACGCAAACAAGCTCGGCCGTTAATCACCGTAATATTCAAACTACAATTCAGGCAGGCCAGAAATAGCTGACTCGCTGCTTTAGGAGACCTCCAGGCCAGTAGTCTAATTGGGTATGCACGCAACCTACAGAAGAGCCTCTGCCCCGTGCTGGCAGCTTGATGGGTAAACTATACGATACCCAAGTACTCTGCGTTTGCATACTGGCCACTCTGTTGAGAACTGCTGCGATAACTCACTCATTCAGATTCTGACCTTTCAGAGGCTTTGTCTCCGACTCCAAACCTATTGTTTTCCCCCAAGTACGGCATAGCCTGCAGTCACAATTCTCCTTATAAAAACCCTTGATTCCGAGACCTTCCTCGGATCGCTCCCGAGTTCCATCCCGCCTTGCTGCCGCACCCCAGCCTCGCTCTCTATTTTTCTGGGCTCCAGGACAGGTGAAGTATCACCCAAACCAGCAACCCCTCTAAAAATCCCTCTATACCACTCCAACTTTTATTTTCTTTAGTTATCTTGTGTGAGTGTGTTGCATACACTGTCTTGCTTGTATTTAATAAACATCATTTATTATTTCAACTTCTGTGTGCTCCTTGACTCGACCCGCTCCTGTAGACATAGGGTTCAAGATCTCGCTACGTCACCCTGCCTCTCGTAACGCTAAGCCGTGCTCTGAGCTAATTTTCCCCAACGTTAGTTGAGCACATTTTGGTGTCCCTCCCGGGACCCCCAGTTCACAGGGTAACACAAGCTATGAATCCCCTTTTCAAATGAGAAATCCTTGATTCTGAAGGATGGAGCCAGGGCAGTTAAAGTGGTGTCAATCTCCTATCAATATGGGTGTGTGTGTGTGTGTGCGCAGATAGTCTTATCTTCCCATAGATGGGGCTAGACACTTAGCTCTTACCCCCCTCCATCCCTAGCATCCTTCCACCCCTAAATTTCAACAGACTGGTCAGCCTGTAATCACTTGTAATCTACTATATAAAAGTCAAAGTTTGTATGTTTGTGTGTCTGTGTCAGGCGAAGATCTCCTATGATTTGGCTGCCTAAGAAGATTCTACGGAATCCTGGGGTTCGCAGTTTAGGGAAGGGCCTTTAGAATTCTCAGCCAGAGAGCTCTTGGGCCTGGCCGGTTGCTATGGAGATGAGGCCTAGCAGCAAGGAGGAGGGCAGTGTATTCCCTCAGAAACCGAACTTCTGTATGTTAATAACTCTGAATACAGATTAGATCAAGAAATATGGGGAAAAGTTACAGGTACTGGACAAGGCAGTTTGGGGTATTAGACACAGGATCTCAGCTCCTTCTAACAAGTGCTACCTATGAGAAAATAAAATCCCAGGCAAGGCCAGGTATATATGCCAGTATGCAGATAATGAGCAATGCTTTCATCCCCTGCACAAGAATTTGAGGAAAGTAGGGGAAGAATGATTAGAGTTCTGCACAAAGAAACTCGGCGTAGTGTAGTGGTTGGAGTGTTAAGACTAGAACCTGCTTAGCCACAGAAACCCACTGGATGATTGTGGACAAGTCACCCTCTCTCAGCCTCAAAGGAAAGCAATGACAAACTCCCCCTGAAGAAATCTTGCCAGGAAAATCCCATTATAGAGTCACCATAGGTCAAGACTCAACTTCTGAGGCAGCACGGTGCCAAGTCACACTTTCTCAGCCTCAGAGGAAGGCCATGGCAAACCTCCTGTGAAGAAATCTTGTCTAGAAAAATCCACTTTAGGTTTACCATGAGCTGGAAATGACTTGAAAGCACACAGCTTTGTACCAGGTAGCTTTTTGGTGTGCACTCGCTTTTTAATTTGATGTGAGCTGCCTTGGGTCTTGTGCCGGCCGAAAGGCAGGCTATAAATTGAGCAAACAAACCACACACAAAGCGACACAGTCTTCTGCCTCCCCTGTGCTCCAAGGTTTTCCTGATTTTGCATTTTGGTTCCAGGAAGGAATGCTCTCTGATCGGACCCATCTCTGCAAAACAACTGGGGCTGACAGTCATGTTGAACCTGCAAGAGGGGCAGCGTAGTGTAGTGGTCAAGAGTACTGGACCAGAAGTCAAGAGATCCAATTTCTAATCCCCACCGTTCCATGAAATATATTAAGGAACAGTGTTACCGCCAATGCTAGCCCGAGCTTGTGGGATATGAAGATATCTTTTGATATCAATAATTCGGCCTCCTATACCCACTCCTCTCCGTGTGCTTGCGAGGCCCCTGGACAAGCACGCGTACAGGCTCAGCCGATAATCACCGTAATATTCCAAACAAATACAGGTAGGCCAGAAATAGCCGACTCGCTGCTTCAGGAGACCTCGAGGCAAGTACCTCAATTATGTATGCACGCAACTTTCAAAAGATCCTCTGCCCCGCGCTGGCAGCTTGATGATCGAACTATACAACGCGCAAGCACTCCGCATTTGCATACTGGCTACCCTATTGACAATTTGGCTATAATTCAATCATTCAAATTCTGACCTTTCAGAGGCTTTGTCTCCAGCCCCAAACTCATTGTTTCCCCCAAGTACGGACTACCCTGCGGCCACAATTTTCCCTGTAGGAACCCCTGACTTTGAGCGCTTCCTCGGATCGCTGTTGGCTTCCATCCCGCCTTGCTGTCACCTTTCCAGCGAGCCTTCCCCTCGGCCCCACGTGCTGAGATCCACGCTCCCCAGCTTCTTTGCTTTTACCCGTGCTTCAGGACAGGTATAGTATTTCCCATACCAAACCTCCTCTAAAATTCCCTCTATCCGCTCCTACCTTTATTTCTATAGCTTCTTGCGTGAGTGTGTTGCATACATTAGTTTGATTGTGCTTAAATAAAACAATTATTATTAATTTCAACATCTGTCTCATCCTTGACTCGGCCTGACCCCGTAGACATAGGGTTCAAGATTTCGCTACGTTACCCTGCCTCTTGCAGTGCTAACTTGTGCTCTTTGACTAATTTCCCCAACTTGTATAATTTTGAGAGCAATTTGGTGTCCGTCCCGGGACACCCAGAAAACAGGGTAACAACGGTGTGCCAGCCACACTTTGTAAGCCTGACCTACCTCACAGTGGGGCACTGAGCGGTCTGTTGTGAAGATCAAGGGGAGAGCTGTGTAGGCCATCAAGTAATAAGGAAATGCCATGAAATCTGGGGCTTGTCTGCCTCTTTAAACGGGAAAGTTTCTTCCGAAAGTGCTGCGGATGGTACTGAGCAGATGAGTTTCCAGGGGCCCAGGGGGACGGACCCAATCCACCACCTTGCTTATTACACGTGTCCTCTGCTTTTGGATAACCCGCTTTTCAACGACTTGCTCTTTCTATCTGTTTGAATTATACCCAGAACATAGTCTGCTCTTTCCTCTTGCTTTCAGGAGGCTTTTGCAACCCAACTCTGTTGTTCCTCTCAATCAACTTAGCACCTTCTTGTGGACAGTAACGTACACTAGAGAAATCGTTTGCGGTGCATCTCTTGTCTTATACAGTATTTGTGCTTATAATACAGCATTTCTGCATACAAGAAGCAATATCAATACAATAACAGTATATGCAATAACATAGTTAAAAAAAAGACTGGGTTCCGTATTTCAACCATTTCCACTTTTTGACAGCACTCTAACCCATCCACTAAGGGGGGGATGCCTGTCTCTCACAGCACCAGCCAACTGGAAACTGGATGGGACCCCAGAGTGCTCACTCTGACCTGGGAAGCCACAGTCCCCACTGAAAGAGGGATGAGGTTGCGCACACAGAGAAAAATGGAACACGCTGCCTTGGAGTGTGGTGGAGTCTCCTCCTCCTTTGGGGTTTGTTAAGCAGAGGCCGGACGGCCGTCTGTCGGGAATGCCTTGACGCACGGCAGGGGGTTGGACTCGATGGCCCCTGGGGTCTCTTCCCACTCTGTGATTCCATGATTCTATGTTGGAAACCTGAGCCAGGCCCTACCACAGATAACAGAAAAGCCAAGCAGCCTCTTTCACACCGTCCCCTGAACTGTTCACACTGCTTTTCAATTGGACCGTGCACAATGGCTGTATCCAACAATCGAGGATGGGAGCAGAGGTCTGTGCATAGAATATAAACCAACAGGCATCAAGAAGGGTGAATACAATATACAATCGGTTTCTGCTCGTTCTGTAGTGGGGATTCCCTCTGCGGTGCATACCAAGACTCAATATGGAATACGTACCAACGTGCCTCGCGTTGTGCATTGCAGTCACACGATGGGCTGCCGGCTATGTGCGTGTACCAGTGAGCCACATGCGTTGCTGTGGCAGGGCCTGCTTTTCCTGCTCACAGACTGGAACGGCACCTCCCCCTCCCCAGTCTGCGAAAGCACTCTTTCGCCTCGCTCAGCCCTGCCGTCCCCTTTAAAACACCGTCTTCGTGTAAAAAAGGTAAAGCCTTTCACTTAATTAGAATGATTTAATGATCTAGGGTAGTGTGGTTCTGTTAGGTTGGAAGTGCTGAAAATTATTCAGCCAGGTCAAAAATCTATAGAAATATACTATAATCTTTATTAAAAAAACCAAACAGAATAAAATATTGGTTTTCACACGCGTGTCAAAGCTCAAGAGAACTTCAGAACATGGTTAAGACAGTTTCTTCTCTCTTTACATCAGCATGAAGGCACAGGTCTCTCTCCCACACAGCCTTCTGGCGACCCTTTTGCCAAAAGGCTCTAAGTCACTCTCTCTGACCAGATTCAAAAGTGGCTTCGTTTCTCTTCTGCCTCCCTCTCTCTAGGATTTCTCTGAGAGAGCACACCCTTCTCACTCAGCCCTCCTTGACTGACTGAGAGCTTCTCTAGCTGAAGGACTGACTCTGAGCCCTTTCTACTGGGAGCCTGACACTGATTCAGTGTGCCTGATATTTATGCATTTCCTTCTTAGGGTACCAGCCCCTCCTTCACAGTAATGGGCTGGGTTTCTCTCTGGAGCAGCTACTTCAATTTCCTAGCAACCTGTTGCTGGGGCTTCTCTGCCACTCGGGACGGCCGCTCCCCTAGGGTTCGTAGCAGTCACGCTAGTGTGGTGTCCAACACAGAGACTGTGTAATGGCAGCGGAACTGTCGGCTAGTAATCAGCCTGGAGGAGATGGCTGGAAATTCACTCCCCGTGGCCTTTTCTAAGCATCATCTTTTATTCCCATGGCCCCCACCCCTGCTAAAATGTACCACCTGCTGCGCCACCTGGTCCCCTCCCTCACAGTCCATGGCAGGGGCGGCTGCTGCTGGTGGTGCTGCTCTGGTGCTGGAGAATGGGATCTCGAGCCTGGCTCCCTGTCGCCTCTCGCCATCCTTCTGCCCCTTCCTCAAAAGTAGGTCCTGACGCAGCTGGAAGAGGAGGAGATCAGTTAGATGCTTGGCCCGGAATTCAGTCCAGGAGTCTTCTCAGCGGGGTTTATCAACAACTGAGAAACACATCTTTCAACTATTTTAAAAAGATTGCTGGGTACTCTTTCCATGTCAATGCAGCACCCCAGATATAGGCTTTTTCCACACAAAAAATCAATCAGTCAGTCAATAAAAATGCTACAAATGTTATGACGATTTTGCCATGGGTGGTGGTGGTGCTGGGCTATTTTAAGGCTGAGAAAGGCCTTTTTTCCCAAACAGGAAATCAACCAGAAGACACCTTGTTTATGCCCTGGTTGAAACTAAGGTTTCTCTTAGGCCTAAGACAGGGCTGAGAGGCCTGAAGTCACAGCAAAATCCCCTGACGGCCTTTAGGAGGGTGTTATTTGCTGTCAGCCTTGACCTACAGTGATATTATGGCTTTTGATGACGCTGTAAATGACGGAGCTCCCAGGGCCCAGGTTATCCACTGCCCTGCTCCAGTCTTTCAAACCCTGGGTGGCAGCCCCATCTTCGTTCACAGAACCAATCCGCCTGGGATCTTTTTTAAAAATACATATTCATACACAAATGGAGGCAAAAGGCAGAAGCAGGTGCAGCCCTCTGAGGTCCTATGTGGGGCTTCTGGCTGTCAGTGGCGCTTTCTTGTTGTGCCTTCAAGGCATTTCTGCCTTATGGCAACCCTAAGGTGAATCTATCACAGAGTTTCTAAGGTGAACCTGTCACAGGGTTTGTTATTTGTTTGTTTGTTTATTTATTTTTGCAAGATTTGATCACAGGAGGTTTGCTTTTGCTTTTGCCTTCCCCTGAGGCTGAGAGAATGTGACTTGCCTAAGATCACCCAGCATCTGAGCAGGGATTTGAATCCTAGTCTCAAGAAGCCTTTAGTAAATAAAGACATATTTGAATATTTAAATCCAAAGTTAAATATTTAAATCTTGAGTTAAGTCTTGGGCATCCCCGGCAAGAACTTGCATTTACAGGGAGTCCCTGGTAAAGAAGAAGTTAAGAACCACTGGTATATACAACAAACTCAGTACATACAGTACACTCAAGTGACTCTTAGGGGAAAAAAATTAATTCTATGATTCTTCTAACAGACTTTTCAGTAGCTATATAGAGCAGAATGCCGCATCAGTTGCAGGCTAGAAAATACTACAGACATCTACCACCTCTAAGATCTTCCACTGCAAAAGCAAGAACTGATGAAAGTCATTTCAAGATACATTCAACACCCAGTATTCAAGTGATTTGACTTGAAAATTCAATTACTCCTGGCAACAGACTTGTTTATTTCTGTGGTTAAATAATATCTGCTTAGACTCAGCTTTGCCAGCTAATTAGCTAGTTTCACCAGGAGTCCCCATCCCATTTGTACATTACCTTATTCAGGAAAGTGCTTCTGTCTTCTAAGACCCAGCTTGAGAGTTCAGAGAGCCTTGCGCTGCAGGAACGAAGGGAAAAAAAGAGCAGTGTTAATGAATTTTTCTGATCAAATCAGCATCTGTTTCAAGAGAACTGGGTTTAAACCATTGATGCAATGTATGTTTTGCAAAAGAGAAATCTAGGTAAAATTTTTCTCTACTGCAAACCTGCTACTCAAAATTAAACACACATATAACAGTTCTTGTCATATCCTGGTGGCCAGAAAACCCTGTGATAGGTTTGCCTTAGGCTCGCCATTAGTTGGAAATGACTTGAAAGAACACAACAACAATATCCTGTGATCGCTGCAGTTTCCAAAACATCTACAGGGGCCCGAAATATAATGCACTGCACGAGATCAGTTTGGCTGTTCCGACAACATGGGTCATTGGGGAAACGTCACAGTTGGTGAACTAGTCCATCGATCCCACCATTTTGGATGACTACCAGCCAGTCTCTAACATTCCATTTCTGGGCAAGGTTCTGGAGTGTGTGGTGCCCTCCCAGCTCCAGGTGTTTCTGGATGAAACAGATTATCTAGATCCATTTCAATCTGGTTTCAGGACTGAGACAGCTTTGGCCACCTTGGTTGATGGCTAGACAGCGGAAATGCATCCCTGTTGGTTCTGCCGGACCTCTCGGCAGCATTTGATACCCTCAACTCTGGTATCATTCTGGGTCATCTTGCAGGGATGGGACTTGGGGTCACTGTTTTACAGTGGCTCCGTTCCTTCCTGGAGTGGGGGGACTCCTGTTTGACCTCTTCTCCGTTGGCCTGTAGGGTCCGGAGTTCTGGGAGGTCGTCTGGAGTTCTGGGATTCAGTGCCATCAGTATGCAGATGACACCCAACCTTATTATTCCTTTTCACCATGAGCCATATGAAGGCAAACAGACTGAAACTTAATCCAGACAAGACAGAGGTGCTCCTGGTCAGATGAAAGGCAGATCAGGGAACAGGAGTTCAGCCTGTGTTAGGTGGGGTTACCCTCCCCCTGGAGACGCAGGTCTGCAGCCTTGGGGTACTCCTGGATTCAACTCTGAGCCTGGAATCCCAGGTTGCAGCAGTCGCCAGGAGCACATTTGCACAGTTAAGACTCCTGTGCCAGCTGCGCCCGTTCCTTGAGATGTCAGACCTGGCCGTGGTAAGACACGCTTTCATTACCTCTACGTGGCGCTGCTTTTGAACAGTGTTCAGAAACTTCAGCTGGTCCAAAGGGCCGCAGCCAGACTGTTCACTGGGACTGGCCACAGGGATCACACAATCTCCCTGCTGCAACAGCTCCCCCGGATGCAGTCCTGTTTTTCTGGGCAAAATTCAAAGTCCCGGTGACAACCTTTAAAGCCCGACACGGCTCAGACCCAGGTTATTTGACGGACCGTGTTCCCCTTACAAACCAGCCCAGGCTTTGAGATCTGCTGGAGAGGCCCTTCCCTCCGTCCCACTGTCTTCACAGGTGCACCTGGTGAGAACACGGGAGAGAGGCCCTCCTCAGTGACGGCCTCCAGGCTCAGGAACTCCCTTCCCAGAGAGGCCAGACAGACACCCTGCCTTCCATAGACGAGCAAAGACATTTTTATTTCAGCAGGCATTCAATGTGTGACCATTGCCTGGCTGACAAAAGGGGCTGGTTATTTCTAACTTGTAGTAATTGTGATTTGTTTGTTGTTTTTAATATGCATTCTAACTTTGCATTAATTATAACTAGCTTTTTTTCCCTAATTTTTGTATGTTACTGTCACAGGGGCCCCCTCCTCCATAAGGAGAGGAACCTCAAATGCTCTGAAGTGTATCAGGCGATGGGTGAACGTTTATTGCAATAATTCTCCATAGACAACACAACAAGTTCAATGCTTAGCCATGCAACCCCTCCTGGCATCTGCTCTGACAGAGTTAGGCTGCTCCTTGCTTGCCACGGACTCTGATGTATTTTTAAGGCGGCTACCACTGCAGCCCTACGACACTAGATGGTGCCAAAGGATAACAAATAGCCTTCCCGGCTTCTTTGCTCTATGAATCTTCCCCTTCCTTCCCCGGCTACATCCCACTGGCCCTCTTCCGCTCCTGCTCCACAGCGGTTTCTCCCCTCATTCAACCAACTCAGCATTGGTCTGGGCTCCAGGGAAGTTCCCTGCATAAGTTTCTCCTTCCTACAGTTACGATTTTTTAACTAGCTTTTCCTTTTTTACAAGCACTCTAAGCAGCTTTGAGTCCTTCTGAGGAAAAAAGCAGGCTACAAATAAAGATGATAATAATAACGTTAAGAGGGTGACCAAAATGGTCACAGGCCTGGAAATGATGAAACCCTATGGGGGTGGCTTAGGGAGCTGAGGATGTTTGGCTTGGATGTGGCTGCCACATTCTGGACCAGACGTAGTTTCTCGACTTGGAGCCCAACGCACAAGGCATTGCAGAAGTCCAACCTTGAGGCTCCTAGTAAATGCACCACCGTCTTCAGGTCATCCAATTCTAAGAAGGGGCGCAGTTGGCACATCGGCTGAAGCCACAGAGATTTATACACAATTCCACAACTGCAGGGGGTGAGAGCTAAGTGTAACGGGATGCAGGAGGAGGCAAACTGTGACCCTGGTCATCAGCCTCCAGAAAGCTGGGTGAAATGACCCCGGTCTTTCAAATAGCTAGTAGTCGTGTGTTAATACATGAATACTACATTTACATCCCTTCCCTTATAGAATTCCAGGCACTGATAGGGGATAGGTCTGTGTAGATGCAAGGACCCTGCCGATGCATGCGCCTTCTGACCTTCCCCCGGCCATACAATGACTGGCATTTCACTCATTTTCAACTAAAAAAATAGCAGAGAATTTCTTAAAGCCCAAGAGCTAAATTTAATGTCTAAGTTCTTAGAAGCTGCATTTGACTGTCTGGTAGAGCCAAAGACAAAAAGGGTGGCAGTGAAAATACCAGTATATTTTCAACTTAAACCGCTTACTGTCAGTAACTGGAAGAGGCATTTCAGCTTTTCAGAATGGGGATAAAGCACACAAAGGTTGGGAAACCACCAAACAGCAACATTATTGAGAAGGGGTGTGAGGCCATCCGGAGAACACCAGTGGGTCCATTTAGAATCTCATGAGGGCTGATTCAGGGGCCTACGGTTCCCCACCCCTCCCATAAACAGTAGCAAAGGTTCATTCTGCCTGCTAATTTGGAACCACTACTGGGCTTTGCTTCTGACTGCATCAAAGGCCTTGCAAGAGAGGTGGTTAACTGGGAGTAGGAAAAAAGAACATATATATATCTGGCATGTCTGCACTTTAGATCTGCCTCCCATCTATCTCCTCTTGCATGAAGAAGCCAGAAAAATGACAGATCTGTGACCTCACTTGTGCTGAGCTGATACTGCAATAGCTTACTGAAGCTTAGAGTAAATTATCTGAAAAATCGAATTGATAAAGTCATAGAACGCTTTCCGTCTACTGAGCCAAAGGATGTTACTTTGATAAAAGTAATTTTTAAGTGGGTATTTATGTAATTGGATGACATTGTGTGTTCGCTCAAAGCCTCCTCACCTTTAACCCAAGTCTGGGCCTCCTCCGACATCACCGTCATCTCCCTACCCTGTCTTTTAAGATTAGCCCCATCCACTCCCACCCTAAAATACAGTTTATGAAGCAGAAAAAAAATGTACTCAAGTATTGGGGCATACCTCTGGACCAAAGGCAAGGAAAGCCGAGCACAGAGGTCATACCCAGACCAGTCAGTCGGCAACCAGGTAGAGGGTCCTGCCTCTTCCCCTTTCTGAGGCCCCCCAAGGAGAGCGACTCAGGTAAGAAGGAAGGTGGGGGCCAAGCGGTGCCCCCGGGACACAAGGGAGAGAGGAAGGGGGCCCGAGGCTAATCAGTGTTTTATTCTCACGGGATTAACAACTGGATTTAGACTCCAGGATGAACCGCTTCTTTTTAAACAGTGAGCAGGTCCCTTCTTGCAGGAAATGTTACTGCAGCCCTAACAGAACCCTCGAATTATAAGCGCCAAGGGTGGCAAGACAACAGCTTTGCCCTAACCAGCCTGGAGAATTTTAAAGGTACCTCTTTCGAGGGACAGATACAGAGGGAGGTGCGTCCCACCACCATCAGCTGTGAGTTTCCGGGGCCGGGGTGGGATCCGGGCCCTGGGCTCCGGCGTCAGAGTCCAGCGCCCCACCCGCTAGACCCTGCTGCCGCCCGGACTCGCGCTCTCTCAGCGGGTTACCAAGGATCCGGGGCCGGGAGTTCGAGGCGGCACGCAGCGCTCCCCGTGACCCCGGCCCCGGCCCCGGCCCCGGCGGCAGAGCCGTCATTCCTCCCGCGCGAGGTCTTCCCTCGCTCTTCCACCAGCCAGTCTTCCTAGTCCGAAAACACCAGGCGGCGACCGGCCGGGCGGAGGGGAGGGTGGGGCGATCCCAGACCTCGTGCAGACGTCCCAAAGAAGCAGATTTTAAAGGCGGGCCGGTGGAGCGACGGGGGCAGGAAAAAGGCTCGCCAGCGAGCAGCTCCGCCGCTCCGGCTCGGGCCGAAAGGCAACGGGAGGTGGCGCCGCCGCCGCCCCCGCCGCCCGTCTGCCGGGGGTTCGGAAGCTGCTGGGCCTGGCGCCCCTTCCCGGCTCCCCGTCCGGGGCCCGGGAGCCGCGCGGCGACGCAGCGCCGCCCTCGGGCGGCGACTCCGGGGGCGGGGCTCGAGCACCCCCGCTCCGGACCGGGGGGGGGAGGGGGGAGAACGGCTGCGCCCGGCCCGGCCAGAGGGGAAGGGCGAATCAGAACGACGCGACGCTTCCGCCCGGTTCAACCAACGACTGGCACGGCGAGGGCTTACGCCCAGCCATTCATACGCCGGTGGCCGGCGAGAGCAGCGGGTCACGTTTCGCCGGTCCCCACGACTGGCTGCATCACCGGCTATTTCGCCCTTCCTCCTCCTCCCCTCGCACGGGAGGCAGGGACCCCTCTCTCGCCATGGGCTCCGCGGGGCTCCCCCGAGCGGCTGCGATCCTCCTCCTCCTCCTCCCCCCTTTGCTCGCTTCGTTCTCGGCTGGAATGGACCGCTTTGCCGAGGAGGCCTGCCGGGACCTGACGCACGGTAAGGAGGCACCGGGCTACGGTTTTACACGTTTCCTGCCTTGGTCCTTTAAAGAGGCCCTCTCCCTAGAGACCCCCCCCTCCGCCCAAGCACTGAGCTCTCTTGGGGCCTGGTTGCTGAAGCTGAACTGAGGTTGACTTCACAAGCGACCCGCAGCGAGGGCGGCGGCCGGTCCGGCGCTTCACCACCCTTCCCCTAGTCGCCCCCCCTCCTCCCAGTCCCCACAGCCTCCCGTAGCCCAGGGCCCCCCAGGCCCCTCTTCCATGATCCTCCCTCCAGTTCTGGCAACAGACCCCCCCCCCTGGAAAAGAAGTGCTTGAGGTGAGGAGGGCAGGAGCTGTAGAAACTTGCAAATAATCAAACCTGTGGAAGTCAAACTTATAACAGTGGAGAGCCGATGGTACTTGTTTGAAAAAGCCTTAAGGGTGAAACCCAGCAGTGTCTGTCTACCACCAAAATGGACACTACTGGCAGAACACATTCCTCTACACCTCCAGAACATCCCCGTCTGCTTCAGAGGGCGAGCTGGTGTTCCGGACATGACTGTGAAGCACGTGGGGAGGAGGGCAGAAGAAGGGCATAGTTCAATTAAGGAGTGGAAGTCTGCACATGCAATCTCAGGTGTTGCCATATGTTTCTATAAAAATAAAACTTAAAATAATCGCAATTTTTCTAATTAAAAAAAATCAGCTGAATGATATCAAACTGCTGAAACATTACCATGTAAAACGCTTGCAGTAAAACATTACCGGTGTCAACAGAGGGCAAGTGAGGGATCACAGAGTAAAGGTGTGAGTGCTGGACTACAACTCTGGGAGACTAGGCTTCAGATCCTTGCTTCACCATGGAAAACCCACTGGGTGACCTTGGGCAAATCACATACTCTCAGCCTCAGAGGAAGGCCATGGCAAACCTCCTTGGAATATATCTTGCCAAGAAAACCATATGATAGGGCTGCCCTACAGTCAAGTGGGAAATGACTTGAGGGCATAATACCGCCACCATAAGGAATATAAGCAAAGACAGAAATGAACAGGAGGAGCTGAGTGTCTGCCCAAAGACGAGGCTCTTAGCAAAATGCTCCCGAGGAGGATGCTGGGCAGATCTCTTCTGGGAAGGTACTCCACAGGCAAGGGGGTGCCTAGTGAGAAACAGTCTCTGGTCCCCAGCCATCACCTCACTAGTAATGCCACTCTCATGTTCACATTTTGCTTTGACAGGTAAAAACAAACATCTCTACAACCACAATTTGACTTTGTATGAAAACGAAACCAAATCATTCCCACTTGATTATGACACAAGCGGGCAGATAGATGTTGGCAAATGTAACCTTGACACAGGTGAACTGGAACACCTCTATACTGGTCTTCCCTGGGATCTTCACAGTCTTGTACCTGACCCGGGAATTTCTGTGATCAACCAAACACTGACAGTGAAGAATGCCACGAAGGCAAATGAAGCCGTCTACATCATTTCATCACCCATAAAGATGTGGACAAAACGAGTGAATCTAACTATTCTGAAAAAAGTCTCCCCAGGTAAAACTTTTTCCTAGTACAACTGGAGTATGTTTGGCTGGAGGGATTGTAGAGAAACATACATGTTTCCTTCTAGAAAGAATGTTCGTTTTCCACTTGGGCCTCTCATGTGCTTCTCAGGGTAAAACCTGACAAAAACCTGAGTGCATCTGTACAAACTATTTACACTGATAACAACAACTTGGGCCTGTAGAATAAAGTGCAACCTCTCTGAATTTCATGTGCCTCAGAGGATCAAGGACCAACCTTGTGTCCGTGTGTCTAGAGAAAGAATATAAATGCCTTGGTCTAACAGTATCCCAAAGCCAAAGAGGATAGGATGCTAACTAGGTTGCAGTACTGCAGCAGTAAAAGCTCTTCTTAGATCTACACAATCTAGCTGTCACCATGAGGAGGACTAATCTGGCACGCCATGTTGCACAAAGTCACTCAGAACTTGGGAAAATTACCCTTTAGGAGTACAGTTCACTTCAGTACCGCGGACGATACATGAGCTCAAGTTTCATTAAAATATGTATTTACATACACACAAACACACACGCATGTGTGCGCACATGTGTAAAATATGCTCAGTTCAGTATTTCTTTCAAACCCCCTCTCCACACTCTGGCACAAAGAGAGAGTGAAAAAGAGATGTAAATAGTCAGTGGAGCTCAGTAAATTGTCTGACATTGGCACACAGCAGGGTACCAGCAACCCATGCCAGGGTTTCTACTTGGCTCCCCCGCAACACACACACACACTTTGAGGTGAAGATACAGGCAGGCAGGCAGGCAGAGACACAGACACACACACACACTAAGGGCTTTGTCCATGCAGCTGCAGAAGGGGAACTCTTACTCCTGCTCTTGGCACTGAGGCCACCTGGTCATTGCCCAGGACAGAGCGGAAGGATGCTGGCAGGCAGGATTATGTAGACCTGTGCACAGATTCAGTGCTGCAGAGGGATGGGCTCTGCTCCACAGGCTGAACTCCAAGAAGGCCAAGCGTAAAACATGCTTCAGTACATGGTACATTTAAGACCCAGCCCCATCAAAACCCTTCTGCAGTATAAGGTGAAGTAGAATTTACTTTGTTTCTATGAACTAATTCTAGGCTCAAATTTTTCCTCATTTCAGTAGCAATCTTGATGCACACCTCATGTAGAAAGGTAGTGCTCTTGACGCTCCCCTCCATCCCCTATGCAGGAAGAGGTAAGCTGTACACTTGGGAATGCCATTCTGGTGTAGACTATGTGAATGCGCACGCACACACCCCGATTCTGTGTAGTTTATCTTTCACTAAGAGGCCACCTACAGGTAAGCAAAAGGCACACCTGCGTGCAGTCAGCTGAACCCTATGGGCCTTCAGTCCGATGAAACATGTCCTGCCCAAGAAACACTTCTGTACTACACAAATGGCATTGAGCTGAACAGTCAGCAACCATCTCTTTCTCTGAGAAAACACCCCTCTCATTCAACCCCCCCCCCCGGCTTGCTTGAATAAGAATTTCTCTGGTTGAAGGATTCAACCTTAGCCCTAATTCCCTGAAGTCTGATTCCAAACCCAAATCAGTGTGCCTGCTATTTATGATTTTTTTTTTCTTGAGGCCTCCAACCTGTCCTTCACACTGAAGAGTCAAGTTTCTCCCTGGAGTGGACATTCTTGTTGCCCGGCAACCTGTTGCTAGTTGGCTCTCAACCACTCTGGATACCACTCCGGATACTCCTCCTCCTAGGGTCCATCACAGACAGATTTCAACAATGCTGATACAGTGGCCCTTCCACTTTCATGAGGCTTCAGGGCACAGAACCCCCATGAAAGTGGAGAAACTGCGAATCTCCCCCCATGTTCCCCCTCCCATCCAGTTGCCTCTTGGCCTGGTGTGTGTGCCTTCCTTTTGTGCTAAGGCAAAAGACAAGGGAAGGGGGAAGGAAAAGGCACACGCACACCCTTCTTTTCCGTGCATGGTGTCCCCCCCTTTCCTTTCCCTTTTGCTTTATCCCGCATTCTCCATACTGAGCAAAAGGCAAGGAAATGGGGGGAGGCATGCGAATGCCCTCCTCTGTACACCGTGCTCCCCCTCCCATTCTCTTGCCTTTTGCCTCAGCGCATGTTCTCTGCAGCCAAACAAAAGGCAAGGGAGTGGGGGGAAGCACATGTGCCTCCCGCCACCCCCTCTCTTGCCTTTTGCCCAGGCCCAGAGAAGGAAGGAATGCACACCCAAGCTAAAGGCAAGAGAAGGGGAGGAGGAAAAACAAGGGAGGCATGAATGTGCCTCACAAATTGTTAAATTTGCAAAGGTCAAACCTTTGAATCTGGAGGAAAGTCTGTATCTGTTGGAAGTCAAACTCTGTCAAGAATCTCAGGTCCAACAAATTTCTCACTTGCCTTGTAGCGGTTTGGGGAGCTGGCTATGTTTAGCCTGAGGAAGGTTAAGAGGCAAAATAATAGCTATGTTTAAATATTTGAAGGGATATTATATGGAAGAAGGAGCAAGCTTGTTTTCTGCTGCTCCAGAGATTAGGACATGGAGCAGTGGCTTCAACCCACAGGAAAAGAGATTCCACCTAAACATTAGGAGGAAATTCCTGATGGTAAGAGCAGTTCAGTAATGGAATACGAGCAGTTTGAGAGTTGAATCTGCTGCTGCCTGGGAGTGTGGCAGAGTCTCCTTTAGAGATTTTTAAATACAGGCTGGGCGGCCATCTGTCGGAAATGCTTTGATGTTATGTATATTTCTGCATGGCAAGAGGTTCAACTTGATGGCCCTTGTGGTCTCTTACAACTATATGGTTTTATGAAAACCCTTTGATAGGATCACCATATGTTGGAAACAACTTGAGGCACAGAAGAAGAATAACCTTGAGAGTGTTGCTTTATTCACTAGTATTCATGTACTGAAGATGCAGGCTGTAATGTGGGTTTTTAAATCATTTGTTTGTTGTTCCTCTAAAATACTGAAACTCTTTTGTCTTTCTGGTTCTCCCTCTGCCCAGTACAGGTACACATGCTCATCTTGGGTTGCTACTCGTATTTGTCATTGGTCTAATTGTTGTCACTGTCTTCTTTTGCCTTCAACTAATCTGGATGTGCCTTAAGATCCTCAAGAAAAATCATTCTGCATCTAGATGCACTGCCTTCTCTCAGGATGCCTAAAGAACTTTCAGCTGAACTGAGATTTAAAAGGGGCCGTGTACAAGAAATGAAAAAAAGGGGGGATTCACCAAATAGGAATTCTAACAAATAGCCAGCATGTGTATGGAAAAAAGTCAGAGAAACTGAAGTGCAGAATCAGCTTAGGCTTGCCAGAGAGGTTAAAAACAATTAAAAGGGCTTTTTTGGTCATGTCTGTAGCAGAAGAAAAAACAAGGAGATGGTAGGGCCACTGCAGGGAGAAAATGGTGAAGTGGTAACAGGGGTCAGAGGAAAGGCCTTGTCTTCTCTCAAAGAAAAACAATCAACCTGGAGAAAATGGAACAGATGATGTAATAGGGCAGATGCAGCTCAGAATAGGTGAAGCGGTAGTACAGGAATACCTGGCTACTCCTAATGAATTCAAGTCACCAGGGCCAGATGAACTACCTCCAAGGGCATTAAAAGAACTGGCAGAAGTAATTTCAGAACCACTGGCAATAATCCTTGAGTGTTCCTGGGGATCAGAAGTCCCAGCAGACTGGAGGAGGGCAAATGTTGTCCCCATTTTCAAAAAGGAGAAAAAAAGAAGACCCAAACAATTTCTGCCCAGTTAACCTGACATCGATACCAGGAGAGATCCTAGAGCAGATTATTAAACAGAGTCTGTAAGCACTCAGAAAGGAATGCCACAAACACTAAAAGTCCACATGGGTTTCAAAAAACAAGACTAATCTGTTTTGTCTCCCGTGGTGTTTAACATCTACATGAAACCGCTGGGAGAGGTCATCTCGAGTTTTGGGGTTTGGTGTCACCAATACGCTGATGACACCCAACTCTCTCTCTCCTGTCCATCTGATTCCAAGGAAGCTGAACCACTTAATCCAGAGAAGACAAGAGGTGCTCCTGGTCAGTCGAACGGCAGATCAGAGAATAAGGACTTTGCCTGTGCTGGATGGGGTTACACTCCCCCTGAAATCTCAGACCCGCAGCCTTGGTGTTCTCCTGGACTCAACTCTGAGCCTGGTTGCCCAGGTCTCAGCAGTGGCCAGGACTGCATTTGCAGAGTTAAAACCTGTGTGCCAGCTGTGCCTGTTTCTTGAGATGTCAGATCTGGCTTCAGTGATACATGCCTTGATTACACCTCATTTGGATTATAGTAACACACTCTACATGGGGCTGCCTTTGGAAACTTCAGCGGGTTCAAAACGCAGCAGCCAGAATGCTGACTGGGGCCAGTTACAGGGAGCATGCAACTCCCCTGCTAAAACAGCTGCACTGGCTGGCTGGCTGTTTCTGGGCACAATGCAAAGTGCTGCTTATGACCTTTAAAGCCCTAAACAGCTTAGGTCCAGGCTATCTGAAAGACTGTATCTCCCCATCCAAACCAGCTAGAACCTTAAGATCGGTTGGGGAAGGCTTTCTCTCTGTCCCACCACCATCCTAGGCTGTCCTGGTGAGGACACGGGAGAGAGCCGTCTCAGGCACTGCTCCAACCCTTGAACACTCTTCCACAGGAGCCTAGGCAGGCCCTCTCCCTGCTCTCCTTTCGCCAGCAGGTGAAAACTTTTCTTTGCAAACAGGTGTTTACATAAGCCAGATAGATTTATTTATTAACTTGTAATTGGAATGTCATTTTACATGTTTTTATTATTTTTATCCTTTTAATGTTTTTAACTGTTTTTAATGTATTTAATGTGATTAACGTGTTTTAATTATGTATTTATTGTTGGAAGCCACCTTGGGTCGCAATTCCAGGAGTAAGGCGGCCTACAAATACAGTAAATAAATAAGTCTGTGTCCAGTTCTAAGCACCACAATTCAAGAAGGATATTGACAAGCTTGAATGTGTCCAGAGGAGAGCAATCAAAATGATGAAGGGTCTGGAAATCATGCCTTATGAGGAGCAGCTTAGGGAGCGTGGTATGTTTAGCCTGACAAAAAGAAGGTTAAGAAGTGACATGATGCCATGTTTAAAGTCTCTCTTTGTCTTTTTGCTTAACTAAAGTCTTCCATTTTGAATTCTAGTTAACTTTAAAGGTGGTTCTGGTTGTTAGCCCCTTGTGTTGTTTAAAATTATGCTGACGTTAATTCGCAAAGCTCAATGCCTAGGTTCTCAGCTAGGTTCCCGATGCTCATCGTAACAATATTCCTTACACCTCCCTGCTGAGCGAATGCACGTGCGATACAGAGTTCATTGTTAACCAGAAGTCACTGTTATCATTAAGCATGTATTAGAATTCTAGTCCTGGGAAAGGAAATATTCTTAATATTCTTGCACATGCGCCGTATGGTCTACGAGATCATCGTCCCCCGACTTATAAAAAAACCTCTCCTTTCTTCAATAAAGCGTCTTTTTTCCCTTTGCTCACGTGAGTAGTTTGGACTGCTTTCTTGCCAAGGGGCAGGGGGAGTCCCTTTGGACAAAGTCGGGGACCTTTCCAGGCTGATTCAGAGCTCACCCGTAATGGCATACGCTACCCAAGGTAGTCTGTGTGGACCCAATATTTTAGGTCTGGCCCCGTGTGGGGTTTTTTTTCCCCGCTAACAGTTTCTAAGCGTTTTCAGGGTTGGTGCCCTGACAGTTTTCCCTCACGGGTTTCAGGGCTGGCCCTCTGACTGGTTTTCCGGGTGGCTGCCCCGTCTTCAGGGTCGGGGCCCTACCACGTTCTCCAGAGTTTACTGCCCACGCAGAAAGGGAAGGTCTCCCCACCCTGGGCAGACTCGGGGCACAGGCAACCGCCGCCGCCCCACCGAACTCATTCGCTCTTTCCCATTTGCTACCTCGGCCACACTCCCAAGTCCCTCAGTCCCCCGTCCCGGTTTTAGCACGGGAAAAGTTACAAGGGGATGCAGGAAAACCGTCTGGCCCCTGTCAACGCCCTTCTCCAAGCAAGAGAGGGAAATCCGTCGCCCTCTTTGCGAAGCAGACGCTTTAAAAAAGAGAGAGAGAGAGAGGCGCCGACATACTACATCAGCCGACCGAAGACCCAGGCTGCCGAATCGGAAGGGGGAGGAATCCCTCGCCCACGGCGGCTCCCTTGGGCGGTGCGAGGGACCTCCTCCTCGCTCCTAAAGGCCTCTGCTCCTCCCCGACCCGGGCGTGACGGACCCTGTCTTAAAGCGCTGAGCTGACGCCAAAGGTAAGGCTGTACGCTTTCCAGCGTTCTACGGCAAAACGCCACCAAAGCGGAGAACGTCCCGGCCGCCGCCATGTTCGCTCAAAGACTTTCGACCGCCACCGAAAAACTACGGGCCTTCCCTTCCCTCCCCGCCCAAACTCTGGCCCGCTGTGCCTCCTTCCACCGCGCTCAACGACCAGCCGGAAAAATGCTCTTATTTCCCGTCTCCGTTCCAGGACCCCCCCCCCCCCAATAAAACGACGGCGCCCGAAAACCCTGGCCGGGAGAATCCCCCTCACAGATCTCGCCCTGAAGCACGACGCGGCGGCGGGAAGGAGACAAAATGGCGTCCTTTGAGGAGACAAGCCGCCGCCGCCCGTCCTCCATCTAAGAAAACAGAGGATCACATATTATGTTATATAAATACCCTATATTTCCTTAGATGGAATTTATATTAAATTATATAAGGAACAATATATAAGCTATATAATCTATAAATTTATATATTATATAAATTTGCTGGGAAGGCTGCCTCCGGCGCCCACGCGGCCGGCGCCCGCGCTCCGGGTTTTAGTCGGACCTTCGAGGGAGCCCCCCTCCCCCAGGCGCCGAGGCCGGGAGGGGTTCTGAAGGTTCGGCGGTGGGAGAACCGGAGGGGAGCCCCGCCGCCCCGGGAGCCGGGCCTCTCCGGGCCCCGCCGCGAGAACAGCGCCAGGAGGGAGCCGCCAGCCCGCCGCCGTTCAGCCGGGCGGCCGAAAGAACAGACCGCGGCGGGCGGCGCTTGTCCGAAGCCGCCTCGGCGCAAAAACGAAAAGCGAGCGGGCGCACCCTGCTCCGGCCCCGAGCCGGGCGGAGACGTCCCTCCATGTTAGCAGTCGGGCCCTCCGCGCCCGCCCCCGTACTCAGAAAGGAACACCCCCTTTTTTTAAAAAAGAGGCGAAGACCAGACCTCAGCGTTGCGGGCTGAGCGGGGGGGACCCCCCTTTCGTCCTCACTCCGCGCTTTCCCGGCGAAGATGTCGCAACGTCGTCCGCAGGAAGGCGGGATTCCTCCGGCGGCCGGAGGACGCGGTCCCGGGCGTGGCCACGAGCAGCGGTTCGGCTCCCCGCCGCCCCAGCAGCTAACGTCTGCGCCGCCTCCTAGGGCAGACGTGTCAAACACAAGGCCCGCGGGCCAGATGCGGCCCGCCGGGCCATTTCATGTGGCCCTCGCACCTCTCCTGCGTCTGCAGCTCGCCCCCCACCACCTGGCAGGCCTGGGGGCAGAGAGGCATAGAGAGGGACTAGGGAGCAGAAAGTGCCACACTTCGGACGTACTGGCCAATTCTACTGGTACAGGGACAATAAACTACAATCCAATAGCCCCAAAATGTCCAAGAAAAAAAAGTTGATGCAGAGGGAAGGCAATTTAAAAACCAGTAATATTCGAATGCAGAAGCAATTATTTAATATGATAAGAGAGTAGATACATTTATATAGCCTTACAGATACAACCGGCCCTTTGAGGGCAACCATCATGCTGATGTGGCCCAAGAGGAAATTCAGTTTGACCCCCCTGTCCCAGGGCGAGGCTGCACTGAGGGGACGGCCCGACGCGGGATTGTTTTTCTGGCTCCGCTCGTCTTCCTTCAAGAAGGGCAACGCGAGGACACAAGGCCCAGGTTGCGAAGGAAGCCCGGTCCGGAAGGGCGCTCCGGACAGAGGAAGGCCGAGGTCCGAGGGGAAGACGAAGAATTGGCCGACTGACCCATTTTCCTGCCCCCCTCCAAAAAAATAAAACGTAAAAAAATCCCTTCAGCCTTTGGAGACTCCGAAGGCCGATAATCCTCCCTCAGGGCGGCGGTTCTTCACCTTTTCTTCATTTGGGGACCCCCCTCCGGAAATACGATTTGTTGCCAGGGGAGCCCCAAGAATTAACTCGAGATTTAAATATCTGAATTTAGACTTAAACGGTCAAATATTTATTTAAATATTCATATATTTATTTCTTTATTAGGCTTCTGGATACTAGGATTCAGATGGCTGCTCAGGTACCGGGCGACCTTAGGCGAGTCACGTTCTCTCAGCCTCAGGCGACGGCAAAGACAAACCCCCTCTGAACCAGTGGTGCCAAAAAAAAAAAAAAAGACTCACTTTAAAGGAGTCCTGAGTCTGGTATAGGACCCCAGAAAGATGGCATAAAATAACTAAAAATGGGAATGCAAAATGTTGGAAGTGTGGTGAAAAGACTGGGTCCTTTTTTCATATGTTATATATATGGCGGAAGGGCGAGAAAGTCCTGGAAGGGGATACATGATGAAATTCAAGGAATCTGTAAAATGAACTTGGAAATGATACTGCAGTGTTATTTGTTAAATATGTTAGGACAACAAAGGGAGGTTAGAAGTCCTCCGAAGATATTGTTATATTTAATAACAACTGCAAGGTTGACGTGAGCGCAACATTGGAAAGAAAAGAAAGATACTGATTTAGGAGAGTGGAAATTAAACGTTCTGGATATAGTAGAGACAGAAAAGTTAGCGTTTTCATTGAAAAAATAAACCTATCCAGAACTTTGAAAGGGAACGGAAAGGAGTTTTGGAGCAGATAAAAATTTAAAAGTATATGAAAGCAAAGAAAGAGTTAATGTAATTGTTTTCTCTTCTGCAAAATGTACCTGTTATTCTTTCTTTTTCTTTTGGTGAAGGGAAACAAAGAAGACTCGACTGGAGTAAAATTATATGGAAGTGGGGGGGGGGGAGGGTGTGATATATCCGGCGACGGGGTATGTCCACTCCGCTTTTTATGCAACGAAACTTTTAATGTGAACATTTATAAAAAAGAAAATGAAGTAGTCATAAGTCCGCTAAGGAGTGATTGCTTCATGTCCCTCCCCTCTGAAAACGGAGAGATGATCTCTGGGGGTGTGGCTATCCTGAGTGGCAGAGCGCCCCACCCAACCAGAAGAGCCCTTCAGGAGACAAACCCCGCCCACAAATGGGAGGGAGGGGCTGGAGGTTTGAGACCATTTAAAAGGCACACGTCATCCTCCCAATCAGTCTTCAATTAAAAAGCGCTGTAAAGTTTTCCAGTGGGGAAAGACCCGGAATAAAGGTCCTCAGTAGCCAGGGACGTTGTCTGTATAGGAAAGGGGTATAATTCTCAGGAAACCCTAGAGAGAGGCAGAAGAGTAATTAAACCGTTATAGAATCTGACCAGAAAACGTGAACTAGATTGTGGGGTTCTTGAGCCTTTGGTGGGAGTGTAGCCAAAGGTCTGTTTGCATTTATTGTGTTTATATGAAAGTTTAATGACAGAAGGAAACTGACAAAAAGTACTTTGGTGACTCGTTCTAGCTTTGACCTCCATCTGAACTCCAGTACTTTGTTCCGTATGTCATTTTAATAGGTATCACACCTTATTTTTATAAATACTAACATAGCTGGGTAATATTTAAAGACAGAAATGCACTACCGTAGAATTGTAAAGAAGTTCTAAATAACCATCGAAAGGCCTCATCCTTTACACAAAGGTGGTGGTGCTATAAGGTGGGGAGGAGGCAGAGTTGTGTGTGAAGTGACAGGGTGCCTTATCAGATTGTGGGGCTTCCATACCAGTATGAGGGAGAAAAGAAGCAGGCCTCTCACACCAACCTATGGCAACCCCATCATGGGGGTTTTCTTTGCAAGATTTATTACCTTTGTCTTTCCCTGAGGCTGAGACAATGTGACTTGCCCGAGGTTAGCCAATGAGTTTCCACGGCCGAATGGGGATTCAAACCCTGGTCTCCAGAGTGATGGTTTGGGAGCGTGCACACGCCTGCCACCGTGTCCCTTTCACCAGGGACATGACAGCAGTGGGTATGGGCGCCAAGCGACACGGTGGTAGCTGTGCGTGTTCCCAGACTGCTCCCTTGTTTGCAAACGCACGTGCCCCCTTCTGCCACATCCCTCTTGCTGCTGGTGGTAGTGTCTAGCAGCAGGGCTTCACAGACCCCAGGCTAAGAACCGCTGTCCTATGCCACCCTCCATTTAGGGAGGACTGCTTAGAATTATCAGTCGGAAAGCTCAAGAGATTCAACAGACTCCACAGGCGGCAGCCACGGCTGTTAAAGGGGAGTCACAGTGCTATAACTGCATAGGGTGACAGAGCCCATCCCCATTCAGTTCAAGATCATGGAATCCGGGTTGCACATGTGCTTCAGGAGGTGCATAACAGTGCGCTTTCAGTCTCCCATGCTGAGAGGCCTTCAGTTGTGCATACGAGCATCATTCAACAGGAAGGTTACATAGCATGATGAAAACTCAATTCCACATGTGGCGATTTATAGTATGCAAACCCCAAGTAGGATATTGGACAGTGAATCCAAAGAATGCTTGTAATAGACACACACACATGCACACACAACACACACACACACACATATACACACATTAGGTTTCACAAACTACTATAGCTTGACATGGATTAAAAAGCATTCAAAAGCACCTTCGCCATAAAGCTTATTTTTTTTAAAAAAAACACACGATCTATCGAGTTTGCTTTCTGGGCACAGTGCAGAGCTGCTGGCTTCCTCAGAAGCCCTATGTCGTCGAGGTTCAGACTTTCGGAAAGACCTTCACCTCCCTCCAGGAACCTGCCCAAGTTTGAGACGCCTGGGAGGGTCCTTCTCTTGCCCCCCGCTTCACAGGGCCTCTTCGCTGAGGACAGGGGAGAGAGCCTTCCCCGGGGGCTGCTCCCAGCCTGTGGGACTGCCTGCCACAACAGGGGATTAGGCTGCTCTCTGCTGCTCTCCTCCTCATGGCAGGCAAAGACATTTTTATCTGAACAAGGATTTGGTGACAAAAACCGTTTCCGCACTAGGCGGTTATAGGGCTGCTATTCCACTGTCAACATCCTATGGACTGCTGGGGTTTGCAGTTTAGGGAGGGCCCTTTGAGGATGGCCTTTGCAGCCCCTCCCTGAACTGCAAACCCCAGGATTCCATAGGATGTTGACAGTGGAATCATAGCGCTAGAACAGCCTAGTGCGGAAGTGGCCTAACTCTCTCTGCAGAAGAGTTTTCAGTGGGGTGCATGCTGCATTTCTATTTTTCTTCTCATAGTTCCAGCTGATTGTATATTGTTTTAGAGTACTGGTGTGCTAATATGGTAGTTTATTTCATACTTAAAAAACTTTATTACTTATTTTTGATTCATGAACCTTGTTTTAATCTGTGTTGTGAGCTGCCTTCAGTTCCCCTAAGGAGAAAGGTGGGATGAAAAATGTGTAAAGAAATGTAATATTATCTTTATTTCAAAGTAATTTTAAAGTAAACTTTAAACAGAGCTGATGTGCCCTAAGAGTTGTGCTGCTGTGAAAAGGCTGTTTTTTTTCTTGGTAAGCTCAGGCCCCCCTGCATGAACTTTGGTACCTCTTTGATGTGGTTGGAGAAGCTACCATTAAAAAAAAAAAGTTCTTGTAGAACTGTACTAATATTTTGCAGCATGTGAGGAAGAATACTATTTAAAAAAAACAATGAGGTATATTTCACTTGGGAGAGCCAGTGTAGTGTAGTGATTACAGCCTTGGGCTATGACCCTGGAGACCAGGGTTTGATTCTCCTTTGCTTGGCCACGGAAAGCCACTGGGTGAGACCTTGGCCATGTCACACACTCTCAGCCCCAGAAAACCCCCTGATAGGTTTGCCTTGGGGTCACTGTCATTTGGAAATGACTTGGAGGCACGCAACAACAATTGCACTGGGAAGGTGTACTCCACCAAGTTCCACAACTGGGGCGGGGGAGGGTTAGGTGGTGCTCTAGAGATGATTGTGAAACATTTGGGGTGGGGGTGCAGGTGGGGGTAAGAAGAAGGCACTTGGGGGACGCGTAGCTGGATAGCAGGACGTGTGAAAAGGATCTAGGAGTCTTGGTAGATCACAAGCTGAATATGAGTCAGCAGTGTGACGCGGCAGCCAAGAAAGCCAACGCGATTCTTGGTTGCATCAACAGGAGTACGGTGCCTAGATCGAGGAAGGTAATGGTACCGCTCTATTCTGCATTGGTTAGGCCTCATTTGGAATCCTGTGTCCAGTTCTGGGCACCTCAATTCAAGAAGGATGTCCACAAGCTGGAACGTGTCCAGAGAAGGGCGACCAAAATGGTGAAGGGTCCGGAAGCCATGAAGCCCTATGAGGAAGGCTGAGGGAGCTGGGTATGTTTAGTCTGCAGAAGAGAAGGTGAAGAGGGGACATGAGAGTCATGTTTAAATGTTTGAAGGGATGTCATGTTGAGGAGGGAGCAGGCTTGTTCTCTACTGCTCCAGAGACTAGGACAAGGAGCAATGGATTCAAGCTGCAGGAAAGGAGATTCCAGTTGAACCTCAGGAAGAACTTCCTGACGGTCAGGGCTGTCCGGCAGTGGAATCTGCTGCCTCCATGGAGTGTGGTGGAGTCTCCTTCTTTGGAGGTTTTTAAGCAGAGGCTTAAAAGAGATAGGATTTTTGTACGTCAGATGTCACATTTGCGTTTGTGTGTTTTATGTTATACTTGTTTTTGTGTGCATTACATTAATAAAGATTATTTTTTTAAAACAATACTGAAGCTCTTGTCTTTCTGGTTCTCCCTCTCTCCCAATATAGGTCTAATTATTGGCCCTGCGTTGGGAGCCGTAGCTGTCATCGCAGCGACTGTCATCCTTTACATTCAACGAGACCAAACGTGCCCCAGGAAAAATACTTCTTCCCATGGAAGGACCGGGTCCTCTCCGTCTGCTGCAGCGGCATTGTGCTTGAACAACCTCAGCCCCAGAAGTCCCGTCTAGTCTCTGAATCAAGCTGGTGAAAACGTTGATGCTGCCCTTTGAGCAAGACTGTTTGTGTCTCGGGTTTTCATTTGGCGAAGAAACTATTTGTTCCTACATTGGTTGGCCTAAATCTTCTTCTCATAATGCAACTGCTGGGAACGGCTTTTTGAACACAGGGTTACCTCAGTTAACAAAGCTTCTGACAAAGAGGAACTCCTTTCTAAAAAGTGTTTTTATGCCCATCTAGCCACTGCCTTTCTTTCTAGCCCGAAGGCTTTTTAGCAGCACTGTCATTGAGAGGAGGGTAGAAGAAGGCTGGAGAAATTGAGAATCTTAGTGCTGGACTGCATCAGCAGCGTTTCCACAGCAAGCGGTGCCATCAGCCTCGAGGTAGGAGAGAGCAGCGTTCTGGCCTAGCTAATCCTGTCGTCGTCCTGCGTGCCCCTTGGCAAGGTGAACAGCAGCTGCCTCCAGAATCTCTTCCTGAACACGCGTGACCCGAGAACAAGGAGAATAGGGGAGAGCCAGTAAGTCCAACTCAGCAGCCTTTGCCAGCATCTTAAAAAGCATAGATCTGATCGTCTGGGCACCGAGAGGGAAATCCTAAGGAAAGCAGAGGCTGTTGAAGAAAGTCTTCCCTGGATGCATTTTGGAAGAAGCTGTTAGGCGGTCCCGAAAAATGTTCAAAAGGGTTTCTTTTTTCGCCTGCACAAGGCTTACCTGACTCGGTTGTTTCTCTTCATGGGTACTTCTTTTGAACAAAAACTCTGCGGAAACATCGTTTTTATCACACTGAAATTTATTTCTCTTCTTCTCCCCCTCCCCCGCGTCCTGGCCGCAGGCCGATCCTGTCCAGGATGGGCCACAAGAGCTGGCGAGCGGCACGATCTTGCGCTCCCTGCGCTTCTCTCCCCCGGCCACGGGCCGATCCTGCGTGGGGTGCGCGGCAAAAGCCGGCGGACGGCGCGATCGCGCATTCCCCGCTCCGCCGCCGCCAGCCGCGGGCCCGATCCTGCCCGGCGTGGGCGGCCAAAGGTGGCAGAGAGCGCAATCTCGCCCTCCTGGCAGCGGGATCCCGCCGGGGCGGGCGGCAGAACCCCGTTGGGTTTTCCAAAATTGGCACCTCCGGGGCGTGGCGAAATTACGGCATGAAGCCGCAGGCACATCGGAGAGCGCCCGTGCGCCGGGGCTGCCTGTGCCCGCGGCCGCCTCCCTCCGCGAGATGATCGTCTGTAGTCTTTTGACTGGAGAGCTACGCACTTTAGGCGGCACCCGAACGTGTCCTTTGCACTTGTATCTTCTTAAGAAGTATGGGTATGTTTTCCTGAACTGGAAACTATTTCTTAATTTGTTTTTCATTAAACAAAGGTGTCACGTTCTGCTTCAAAAACACTTTTCAGTAGAAGCGCGTTCCTTCCCTTGCTTTTCAAACCCTCTTAAAAAAAAGGATTCCAGGGATGCCGGCGCGCCGATCCCCCGGAGCGCCACAGACCCGCCCCCTCCCGGAGAGGCGCGGCTTCCTCCCGCCCGCCCCCCTTCCCGCTGATTTCTGCGGGCCCCCAGCTGCGAGTCCGCGAGGCTCCACGCGGGACGGCGGAGGAGGGCCGGGCGCGTCTGCCGCCGGTGCCGCGGCGCGGTGGGTCCCTGGCGGTTCCGGCCCCCGAGTTCCCCGCTCGCCGGGGCCGCTCCTTCTGCTTCCCCTTCCCCTTCCCCCGGGGCGAAGACTGCCTCCGGCTCGCCGCCCTGGGCAGGTGAGGATCGCCTCGGGAGACGGGCGACGGCAACGCCCGGCGGCCCCGCGGAACCCCTCGGGGAGACGCAGCGGGTGGGACGAGCGGGGACGGGGCGGCGGAGGGACGGACGGACGGACGGACGGACGGACGCCCCCCCCCCCCGTGCCTTTGCTGGGGTTGCCCGGAGGTCTCCGGGAGAGCGCGACCCCGGGGAGGGAGAGAGGAAGAAAGAGGGCGGCCGGCCGGGAGGAAGGGGGACCGGCGGGCGGGCGGGGCTGCTTCGGGCGACGCTGGTCCGCGGGCGAAGGCGGCGGCTGCCCGACAGCCGGGCGGCAGCAGCAGGGCAGGGGCCACCAGTCCCACCGTGCCGCCCAAGCCACCGAGGGGTTCCTGGGGGGGCTCTTTGCCTCTCCTCCCCCCCTCCTCCTCTTCCTCATCCTCTTCGTCCTCTTCCTGCAGGGGAGGCCGGGACCCCTCGACCGCCATGGGTCGCGGGGGGCTCTTCCTCCTCCTCCTCCTCCTCCTCCAGCTCGCTGGCTCCGCGACTGGCACCGAAGCCCCCCGGAGCCAGGACTGCCGAAGCCTGACCCACGGTAAGGAGGCTCCTGGTGGGGGCTTAGCCCTAACGAGGAGCCGAGCGGGGGCTCTGGGTCGGGGCTCAGCCCTCCTCTTTGAAAAAGGAGCCGGACCGGGGAGGGGGAGGGGGGACGCTGTTCTCGGTTCTGGTAGTTCAGAGCCACTTTCCACCAGCGCCCCAAGTGGCGGACAGGCGCCAGTGCAGATTGAAAACACGCGAACGCGTCTCAGGCGTGAAAGTCACTCTTCTTTTAAGAAAACTAAGCGGCGCGTTTCTCCGGGCCCCGTGCAGAGTGCTGCCGGCCCCCTCGAGAGCCCTCTCTCGCCCGGGTCCAGACTGTCCGCCTCCCGAGTGCGGAGATCCCGGGGGAGGGTCTTTCTCTTGCCGCCACCCCCGCTTCGCAGGGAGGGTCAGCGAGGACACGGGGACAGCCCTCCCGGTGGGGCCCAGCCTGCGGGACTCCCCGCCACGGGGGACCAGGCCGGCCTCTGCCCGCTCCCTCCTCCGGCAAGCGAAGGCGTTGTTGTCTGAACAAGGATTCGGGGACTAGTTCTCTCTGCAGAAGGGTTTTCAGTGGGGTGTGTGCTGCCTTTCTGTGTTCCTTCTCATGGTTTTAATCTGGTTTTTTATGTATTTAATTGTTTAAAGTATTACTTATTTTTAATTCATACACGTTGTTTTAACTGTGAACTGCCTTGGGTCCCATCTGGAGAAAGGGGGAATGAAAAATGTGTAAAAAAGGAGTACAAGCGATTTTACTTTTATTTCAAAGTGATTTTGAAGTAAGCTTTACACAGAGCTCCTGTGCCCCAAGAGCTCTGTGGGTCTGAGAAGGCTGTTTTCTCTTTGTACGCTCTGCCCCCCCCCCCCGGTGTGAATCTTTGGCACCTACTGGACGTGGTCAGAGAAGGTGGCTTTCGTTTTTTAAGAAAAAAGTTTTTCTACAGCTGTATTAATATTTCATGGCATGTATATGGAGAGGAAAAATAGTATTCTTAAACTATTCCTAGCAAGGTACGTGATGCTTGGGAGAGTCAACACCATGCAGTGATCTGAACATTGGACCTTGGAGAGCAGGGTCCAATTCTCCTCTTGGCTGTGGAATCCCACTGGGTGACCCTGAGCACGTCACACACTCTCAGCCCCAGAAAACCGTTACCCTGATTTCTGGGGTCCCGTGGGGGACATCTCAGTGTGCTCCAAATAATGGGGAATGGGAATTAGCTAGAGCACAAGCTGCAGCAATGCAAAAGGCAGGGCAACTTAGCGAGATCTTAAACCCAATGTTTATGGGGTCAGGCCGAGTCAAAAACCAAGCGAATCAAAATTAAAACTGTTTTCTTTATTTAAAAGACAGTCACTGCGCACTTACGTACTCGCTCACACAGACCTAAGAAAGTAAAGGAAGGAAGATGATAGAGGATTTTGAGAAGGGTTTTTCAGGGGAAGTGCTACACCTGATCCTGTAGCCTGGGCAGCCAGAAGAAAGTCAGTAGGAGCGGAGATTCTCAGCCCACAGAAGCTGAGGGGAAGGCTTGGCAAACGGAGCGGTGGCAAGGCGGGATGGAAGCCGGGAGTGATCCGAAGAAGCGCTCAAAACCAGGGGTTCTTATAGGGGAAAAAGTGCCTGTAGGGTAGTCCGTTCCTGGGGGAAACGGTGGGTTTCGGCTTGGAGACAAAGCCTCCGAAAGGTCAGTACTTAGAATGATTGGATTTCGACGGCGCTGTCAATAGCGCAGACAGTATGCAAATGGGGAGTGCTTGACAGTTGGCTATTCAGACGCGCTAATCTCGTCAAGCTGCCTGTTCGGGGAAGAGAATCTTTTGTGCGCTTCGTGCATACTTAATATAGTTTCAAAGTGTACCTGCCTGGAGGTCTCCTGAAGCTGCATGCCGGAAAATTACTGGCCTGCCTGGATTTGTCTTGTATTTTTCAGCCCGTTCAGCCGTGTCCCTGTGCGTGCTCGTCCGGGGGCCTCGCAAGCACGTGGAGGGGAGCGGTTTGGAATGGCCAATCTTTTGATATTAAATCATATTTAGTAAGCCCTGAGCTCAGACTATAAACCACAGTAACAAAACCTCGCGATAGGTTTGCTATAGGGTCGCTGTAAGTTGGAAATGACTTGAAGGCACACCACCACAGTTACGCTGGGAGGTTGTACTCCTGCTGGTTCTCCATCCTTGCTTCACCATAGAGACCCATTTTGTGACCTTGGGCAAATCACACACTCTCAGCCTCAGAGGAAGGCCACGACAAACCTCCTTGGAATAAACGGAAGCCATGAAGCCCTCTGAGGGGTGGCTCAGGGAGGTGGGAATGTTTAGCCTGGAGAAGAGAAGGTTGAGAGGTGACATGAAAGCCATGTTTCAGTATTTGGAAGGATGTCATATGGAGGATGGAGCAAACCAGTTTTGTGCTGCTCCAGAAACTGGGACGCTGGGGAGCAATGGCTTCCAACTTCAGGAAAAGAGATTCCACCTAAACCTTAGGAAGAACTTCCTGATGGTAGGAGCACTTGGACAGTGGAACAGGCTGCTGCCTCCTTGGAGTGTGGTGGAGTCTCCTCCTTTTCTGGAGGTTTTTAAAGAGAAGCCAGATGGCCATCTGTCCAAGGGAACGCTTTGATGGTGTCTTCCTGCCTGGCAGAAGAGGGTTGGACCAGATGACCCTGGGGCCTCTTCCAACTCTAAGATCCTATGAAACCTTGCCAGGATTGTTGTCTTACGGTCAAGTTGGAAATGACATGAGGGTAGAATTCAGCCATAGCAACCAATGTAAAAAAAAAAAAATGAAGTGAATATTAGGAGCTGAGTGTCTGCCAGAAGAGGAAGGTCTTAGCAAAGTGCTACCAGGGAGGATGTTAGAGTGATCTCTGGTGGGAGGGCATTCCACACAGGCAAGAGGGTCCCTAGTGAGAAAGCCCTCTCTCTGGTCACCAGCCATCACCTCACTGTGGGTAGACCCTCCAAAGCTGGTTCTAGTAGTCAGGCAGAAGGAAAGGGCAGCAGGTGCCCCTTAAGGGAGACTGGCCCAAACCCACCAAGGCCCCCAGGGTGACACCAGCACTTAGACTCAAGCTTGGAAATACCGGTAGCCAAGGCAGTTGATTCAGCACAGGAGCAGGGTGTGTGCAAAAGGACTTTGGGCAGCAGACCACCTGGTCCTAACCCAGCTTTTACACCAATAAGGCCACTGTCTCATCCTGTTCACCTTCTGCTTTGACAGGAACCAGCGCGTGTCCCCCTATGGACAATGTCATTGTGCGGGAAGGTGAAAGGAAGTCATTCCAACTCGATTATGACACAAGCAAACAGATCGAAGTTGCCAAATGTAACCTCCAGACAGGTGAACTGGAACACCTCTATACCGGTCGTCCCTGTAAGCTTCACAGTCTTGTACCTGACCCAGGAATTTCTCTGATCAACCAAATCATGACGGTGGAGAATGCAGTAAAGGCAAATGAAGGCATCTACGTGGTTTCATCACTCAAGAAGAAATGCGCAGTACTGATGAATCTGACTGTTCTGGAAAAAGCCTCCCCAGGTAAACCTTTTCCCTACTACCTTTGGAGTATGTTTGGCAGGAGGCATCGCGGAGAAGTGTACTTGTTTCCTTGCAGAGAGAATTCTGTTTTCCACTCAAGCCTAAATTAGGCCTATCAAAGGTCACCGTAGAATAATACTTATCAACAGTGAGCCCCAGATGTTGATTCGGAGTCATTTCTGGGAAGGTTGTGGTAGAAGATTCCAGTGGGGGGCCAGTCGCCTAGGGATGGGGGGGACGAGGGTGGTTCGCCCCAGGCGGCAATGTTTCTGGGGTGCCCCAGCTCGTAGCTACACCCTCACCCACTGCAGCCCTGCCCCCACGCATCATGGCCCCGCCCCTGCACACCACGGCCCCACCCCGAGCACCACGGCCCCTCCCACCTGCTGCCCCCCACACACACCCCAAGCTCCGCCGCTGTGTGGGGTGTCACTTTAGGACCAGGAACAATGTATAAGCTCAGGTTTCACTCATGCGTGTCTCGGTGCGTGTGGGTGCATGTAAAATACGCTGAGTTCAGTGCTTCTGTCAGCCCCTTGCTTTGCACTCCGTTGTGAAGAAAGAGTGAAACAGAGACTACTTCTATCTCTAAGCGGTCAGCAAAGCTCAGTAAGTTGGCTGACATCTGGCACACGCCCAGGTACCAGCAACCCGTGCTCTGAGCCAGGGTTTCTGCCTGTCCCTCCATGCACTTTGGGGTGAAGGTACGTGCAGACAGACACACGCTCGCAGTGCGGGGAACTCTTCCTCCTGCTCCTGGCACTGAGGCCACCCTTGTTGTCGGACAGGGCAAAGCGGAAGGACGCTGGCAGGCAGGAAAGGAGATTCCAGTTCAACCTCAGGAAGAACTTCCTGGCGGTCAGTGCTGTCCGGCAGCAGAATCTGCTGCCTGGGAGTGTGGTGGAGTCTCTTCCTTCGGAGGTTTTTAAGCAGAGGCTGGATGGCCATCTGTTGGGAATGCTTTGATGGGTGTTCCTGCATGGCACGGGGTTGGACTCGATGGCCCCTGGGGTCTCTTCCGACTCTGTGATTCTATGATTATGTAGACCTGTGCACGGACTCAGTGCTGCGGACAGACGGGCTCTGCTCCACAGGCTGAGCTCCAAGGAGGCCAAGCATAAAATACACTCCAGTACATGGTGCACTTTGGACCCAGCCCCATCAAAACCTTCCTGTGGTATAAGGTGAAGTAGAAGCAAAGTAAATCCGCTCTACCTACTAATTCTGGGGCCAAATTTTCCCTCATTTCAGGAGTAATATTAATGTACACCTCATGTACAAAGAAGTAATACTCCTGGTGCCCCCCACCTTTTATGCAGGAAGAGGTAAAGTCCCGCACTTAGGAATGCCACTGTGGTGTAGGGTGTGTGAACGCACGGATACACACGGACACACACTGTAATGCTGCGTAGATTAGCTTTCAGGGAGAAGGACCCTACAGGTAGGACAAAGGAAGCCCCCTGTGTGGTCCGTTTAGACCCTATGGGCCTCCTTTCGAAGGAAACATCTCCTGCCCAGGAAAGACTTCAGTACTTCATTAATGGCGTTGAACTGGACACTCGGCAGCCATCTCTGTCTGAATGTTCTTTTCCAGATCGTCTTCCGTCTGCAGGTGTAACACCCACATCGAACGTGCCAACATCTGCTGGATCTGTGGTGCCTCGTTCTGGAAGCGGTGGTAAGTACTGGCAAGGGAGAGGGGATAAAAACGTTCACTGTGGAATACGCTTCCCTTCAGAACCCAGGTCAGGACAAAATGGAGTCTGTGTTTGTGTGCCCAGAGGTGCCCATCTGTGCTTGTCTGCAAAAATCTGTCACAGAAATGTGGGAGAGCTTCTAGCTGCCTGTTGTGTGTAAAAAGACAAGAACCCGGGTCGCCGAAGGATTCCATATATGTTTTCCAGATGTCATCTCAAATTCTGGCACCTCTCTTGGACCTCAAAAAAGTACAGTAAAGCTTTGCATTCACCTGAGGAAAGGTCCTGTCATCCGTGTTTGAAAAAAAGCGTAATATGCTCAGTTATTGGGAAGGGGGTAGTGGAAAAGTAGGACATTGCCTAGTTTGGGGTAGCAGAGTGAAAGTCAACCAGTTTTTAAAATATGAACTAAAAATAGACCTTTGTGTAAAACGCAGGAGGATAAGCATAATGATTGTGAAGGAATGGAGGAACTTAAATGTTGTCCCTCTACCTTTTGCTTTCTGCACAAAATTGAAATTCCTCCACTGTGTCACAGTTTTCGAACGATTGTCCCTAATAATCTTTGCACAGCCACTAGAAAACTGTGAAGTAATAGAAGAAATTAAATTCTGCTTCGTAACTAAACGGTGTGCAATAATAACAACAACACCATTTTCCCCTGAGTCCTGAGAAAACTGGAGCTCGGGTGATCTGAACCTGCTGCCCCTTGGCTCTCCCGGCTGCTCCCAGAATCATGGAGGATAAATGTATGAAATGCATTTTAACTGTGGGATTTAAAATGGCTGCATGTCTAGGAACAGAATGTGGGTGCCTTGTGGAAGCAGTATTAGGTTTTGGACAAATAAAAATCCTAAGTGTCTTCTACCATTAAATGAACTTCTCTGAGCTCTGAGACTGGGGGGGGGGGGCTTCTTTGTGTCCCCCCCACACACACCTCTTGTTGAGTATGAGAGGGCCTTCTCGGCAGCTGCTCCCAAACTTCGGGAGTCCCTCTGTGGAGGGGAGGCTAAGAGGGCTCCCTCTGGGCTCTTCTGCTGCCAGCAAGTGAAAGCTTTTCTCTTCCGGTAGGCTTTCAGGTACTGGCTGGAAGGGGCTTTGCACGGTTGTGCTGTTTTGCTTCTTTTTATACCCAGTTCTTTAACCATTTTTAAGTGGCTTTAATTTTGTAGATGGTTTCATTACTTTTTAAAATAACTTTGTGTATCTCTGCTGATGGTTTTGTATGTTTTTAATCTGTTTGGGTTTAATATTCTGTAAACCTCATTAAGTCCCAATATTGGGGAAAAGGCAGGATATAATAAATGAATAATACTAATGAGCCAGCATGGTATCGTGGTTTGAGCAACGTGCTATGACTCTGGAGTCCAGGGTTCGAATTCTGGCTCAGCCATGGAAATCCACTGGATGAACTTGTGCTAGTCACGCTCTCTCAGCCTTGAGGAAGGTAAAGGCAAACTCCCTCTGAACAAATCTTGCCAAGAAAACCATTTAATGGGCTTCCCTTAGGGTCACCATAAGTTGGAAACAACTTGAAGCACACAACAACAGGAGAAACAACCACCACAGCCTTGAGAGTGTTGCACTTTTCACTAGTATTTATGCACCGAAGATGCAGACTGTAATGTGAGGTTTTAATTCATCTGATTGTTGTTCCTCTAAAATACTGAAACTTTTTTCTTTCTGGTTCTCCCTCTCCCCCAATATAGATCTAACTACTGGCCTTGCGTTGGGAGTCGTAACTGTCATCGCAGCTGCTGCCATTATCCTTTACCTTCAATGAAACCGGATGTGCCCCAAGAAAAATAGCTCTCCCTATGAAAGGACTGCGTCTTCTGCGTCTGCTGCAGAGGTATTGCGTTTGGACAGCCTGAGCCCCAGAAGTCCTGTCTAGTCTCTGAATCAAATCTGTGATGAGGCAACCAGCTGAAAACATCGGTGCTGCCCTGTGAGCAAGACGATCTGCGTCTCAGGTTTTCATTCGGGGAATGAAGTATTTGTTGCTACTTTGGTTGGCCTAAGTCTTACCAATAGTTCTAGTCAGACTGAATCGGCTGCAGACCGATATTGGCATTTAGATGCATCTCAGAGATTTGTTGTTTTCAGCATAGGGTAGCAACTGGATTTCAGTCACTGGGCCTTGTTCTCATAATGAAGCTGCTGGCAGCTGCTTTTGGAACACAGGGATACCTCAGTTAACAAAGCTTCTGACAAAGAGGAACTCCTTTTTAAAAAGTCTTTTTACCACGCGTATGTGTGGTATGGAAAGACATCAATAGATAAAGACTTTAAAGCACATTTTCTGACAAAAGCTCTTCTGACAGCTTGGTCAAAAAATAAAAGACAATTATATTTAAAAATCCCATCTTGGGTTTCAGTACATGAGGCCTTTTATAAAAGAGAGATTCCAATGACAAACAAATGGATTATATATAAAGATATCCTGAAGCTACAGGGTGATAACACATTCTTTAAATCTAAGGAAGAACTTAAGACTTATGGTTTAAATACACACTGGCTGTTATTAATGCAGCTAGTAGAAAGATATAAAAAGGATAAGGAAGTAGAAGGTTTTGAAACAGAAGAAAAAGAATTCGACAAGATATTAAAACCAGGTATAGAATACAGACTTAGTAAAATATATAAAATTTTGTTGACTCTACAAAATGAACAAGAAATAGTAAAAACGACTATGATAAAATGGGCCCAAAACTTTAACCACACAATAACGATGGACCAGTGGGAAAGCTCATGGAATACCACGTGGACTCTGATAGAACCAGCCAGCCTTTGGGAATCTTGGGTAAGAATGCGACCATAAGCTGGTAAAAAGTCTTTTTACACGCAATAACTTTATGGTAGCTTGCTTTCTGTGTTCCTTTATTAACTGTATGCAACTCCGATGGGTCAGTTTTTATAAAAATAAGCTAAGATTTATTTAGATAACAATAAAAATAATGCATTAATGTTCTTATGCCGGTCAAAGTCAATACATTCCTTCAGTGTGCCCTTTGGACCGTTCATTTGTAACTTTAGACTCTCATATAAAGCACAGGTGTCACATAATGGCCCTTTGGCTACCCTCCCTCCAAAGGCTCAACCCCTGATCCAGGTCAGACTGACCAGATTCTGTTAGGTTCAATCACTCTTCTGCCTCTCTCTCGGCTTCCACTCGGAATTAGACCTCCCTGGCTAAGGGCCGCTACTCCCTAGCTCCTTGCTAGGCTCTCATTGAAGAAATCCCAATATCCCCAGGTACTTGGCTTTATGCAACTTTTTTTCTCAGCCACAAGCCCTTCCCGCACACACCTGGGTGGGATTTCTATCCTGAGGAGCTATCCCGGTTGCCTAGCAACTTTCTTTCCAGGTTGCTCTGGCACTTCAGGTATCCACAGCCCCAGAACTTTGTGCCTGATGTGTTGCGCAATATAAAAACGTTTGTTTATCATGGTTAATAAAAGGCGGATGAAGGGGAAAGAAGACACTAGTCCAGAAATATTCCCCATTCAGAACAGAAGAACCCAGACATAAGAAGGCAGAAGGACCAAGCCTGAGGCAAACCCCCTCTGGACATAGATAACTTGCCCTACTAGCAGTGGCAGTTGTTGTGGGCCTTCAAGTTGTTTCCAATTTAGGGTGGCCCTAAGGGGTCTTCCGGGAGCTGAGGGTGTTTGACGTACCCGGGTCACCCAGTGGGATTCCATGGCTGAGTGAGAAATCGAACCCGGGTCTCCAAGATCGTAGTCCTGCACACACGCTGGCTCTCTACTAGCGTCCACCAGATTTCCTGTTTTTAAGTAAGATGCTTGGGCGAAAGGGAGAAGTCCAGCTCCAGAAACTCTTGAATCCAATTAATCTAGATAATCCAGTTTCATGTCAGTCAGAACTCTAGCCTTGTTTGTGGACTGAAACTGCTTTGACAGTTTGTAAGGGAAAAGAGGAGAGGTAGGCTTACTTCAGACCCCTCAAGTGCCTTTTGGTAGGATAAGCCATGGCGTCCCTCCGTGCTGCTGATCTCGGGCGGCAAAGGCGTCAGCGCTTCTCTTTCTAGATTCAGGGAAGGGGGTCCCTCCAGAAGAGAGGGCTGGGGGATTTCAGCTCCGGGCCATGGCATGCGTTTGATGGGTTGCCACCGAATCTTCCCTTCTGCTATGCTAGCCCATCTGAATCTATACAACAGGAAATGCAGAAATCGCTGGGCAGAAAAAAAAGAACTTGAATGGGGATTGATGCTGTGATGTGGAAGGGAGAAATTTTTCTGCGTGTCACCATAAGTCAGACAGTGAGGAAATGCCAGGCGGCAGGGATCACGCAAGACAGTATGAGAGTAGAAGCAAGAAAGGCTCCATTTGCTGGAGTGTTCCATCCTCTTCCACTTCCCATGTAATGCTGTATGCATTTTGCTTGATTATTTCAACTTCTATGTAATTGCTATGAAATCCAAAGTACATATTTTTGGAACGCTTTTCACCGAGGGTCAGTGAAATTGCGTATGACGGCCACGTGGTTATGGGGACCTACTGTAGAAGTTCAGTGTCGGGCACGTGTTCACGTTGTTTGGCGTTTTTCAAATCTCTGAGCCATGTTGAGGCTTTCTGAGACGGCGAAGAGGGGACATGAGAGCCACGTTTGAGTTGAAATACTTGAAGGGACATCATACGGAGGACGGGGGAAGCTTCTCTGCTGCTGCTCCAGAGACTAGGACACGGAGCAATGGCTTCAAACGACAGGAAAAGAGGTTCCACCCAAACCACAGGAAGAACTTCCTGAGCAGCTGGGCAGCGGAATCGGCGGCTGCCGCCTGGGAGCGTGGTGGAGTCTCCTCCTCCTCTGGAGGTTTTCAACCAGAGGCCGGCCGGCCATCCCTTGGGAATCCTTTGATTGTGTCTCCCTGCAGGGCAGAAAGGGGCCCTCGGGGTCTCTTCCAGTCCTGTGATTCTAGGATATCCATGAAAGCTCATGCAAAAATAATAAAAAAACCTTAGTCTTAGAACTGCCACCTTTCTTTTCTTTCTCTCCCCTTCCTTCCATTTAAGATTTCCTGGATTTTTTTCCCCCTAGCCATTCCCCTAAAGGCACTAAAAGCATCCAAATCATACAGCAGAAAAGTTCCTTTTTCCACGCCTGCAGGTAGACGGAGCTTTCTACGGAGACTGGAGAAGTTCCTTTTTTGCGGACTGCAGCTCCCGTAGCTAGCCGGAGGATTCTGAGAGTGGGAACAGAATGCTGTCAACAAATTAATTAATAATTTAGACAATACACGAGAAATAACTTTGAAACGAAGACGGCCGTCATCATCCAGAGGTTACTGCCGGAAGCAGAGCTCGGGGAAGTTACGTTTCTCGACCTCAGCTACTATCATGCCCGCCGAGTCAGCCGGGCCGGGGATGATGGGGACTGCAGTCCCCCGTCCTCCAGAGCCGGGCGGACCTGCGCTCGGCCTCCAGCCCGGCGGCGACGCGCTCCTGCGGGGCGCCGGAGTTGATGCTGGGGACTTCGATGCGCTGCGGGGCGGCCCCGTCCTCCCCATCGGGCCCGACGTCCTCCGTCCCCGGCTCGCCCTCTCCTCCGCCTCCCCGCCGGCTTAGCCAAGAGCCCGATCCGTTGCCGGGGCGACGGCTTCACTGGCGACGTCATCACGAGGCGACGCCTCACTGGGCGACGGCGCACGCCTCCTTCCGACCAACGCCGCAGCTGTTGCTAGGCGACACCGTCTGAACCGACGAGAGGTGTGAGACGGGAGACTTTTACGCGTGCGCAATACAACCGCGATTTCTTTTCCCCTTCCTCCCCCATGAAATTATCTATAGAGTTACGGTCTGAGTCGATGATGCCCCACTTCCGGTTCTGTCTGGATTTCTTTTTTTTTAAAATAGACTGACCATTGTGCAATTTAATTTGTGTGCTGAAGATATCATGCTTGAGGAGGAATTAGACTAATCGACAAGTTTAACCCGGATGCTGAACGGATCACAGGTCAAGCAGTGAAAACCGGAGGAAGGAGCACCAACAGCTTTAAGAAATGCCGGTGGCCCCCGGCTGGCAGCAAGGACGGAGGGTGCGAAGGAGGCTGGCGGGCGGGCGTCAGGAGAAGAGTCGGGCCCGCCGGCGATCTGCATAACCCCAGAGCGGAGGAGGAAGACATCGCAGTCGTTCGAGGTTCCCCGTGCCTTGGGGCAGCCGGGGGTCCGAAGGGGGGCTGCGGTCAGGAGGTCAGAGGAAGACGGGGCCCGTTTCCGCGCTGGGCTGTTGCAGTGCCCTCGTCCCGCTTCAGCCTCCCCCGGAGCAAGCCTGGGGTTTGCGCTTGAGGGAGCGGCACTGGGAATTCTCAGCCAGAGGGCTCTTGGGCCTCCCCAGGAAACTACGAGCCCAAAAAATCCACAGGAGGCTGAAAGTGGAATAGTAGCGCTATAACGGCGTAATGCAGAAGGGGCCTAGGGCTTGGAAAGGAAGCGGTGGGGGAATTAGACAAGATCCTCAAGTGTGAAGATAGGACTGCGAGGAAGGCTGCTCGGAAATTCCACATGTGGTGCTGGAGAGGAGTTCTGTGGATACCCTGGGCTGCTGAAAAGAGAAGCAGATCAAGCCTGAACTCTCCCTAGAAGCCAAGGAGACCCAAGTGAGGCTGTTGGACCTACCGTGAGAAGATGCGACTCCCTGCAAAAGGAAAGAATGCTTGGTAAGTTGGAAGGCAAAAAAGAAAACAGGAGGAACGCAAGACATTGCAGGTCAGGGAAACTGTGTAGGATAGTGGTGCAGACGGGGGGACCTACTGTGGCGGTCCAGCCTGTACAATGCCACGCAAGCGTTCGTGTCGTTTGGCGTTTTCCAAATCGCTGAGCCACTGTAAGGCCTTCTGTCTTCATTGGAAAAGTAAAACTCAAAGTCAACACTGGAAAATACTGTACAAATTGGTGATGTTATGAACGTGGAAACTCTTCTTGCATCCCCCTGTTAAATTTAAAAAGAGGCCAAAAGGCAAAAAGTGTCTGTTCTATTTGCTCCGATTCAAGTGTAGCTTCAGAAGTATTTATGGGTCGAAAATAGTCTCTCCAGTAACAAAAGATTGTGATACAGGCTCCAGGCCGCAACGACAGAGTTCAGAAGGTCCAATCACTTTATTAAGGATCATAGCAGAGCAATGGCATACGTGGCAATGTTGCTGAGACTCAGACAGCTACGTTTGCAATACCACAGAGGGCTTTCCCGGTCTTAATTGGAAAATTTTTATGGTTACTTCTTGGTTTGTCTGTAATTAAAACTACAAGGTCTGCAGAAAGGCTCCTCTTTTTATTAAACGGATCTGGAATCAATGTTCTTTTCCATATGATATGCATAGCAAAATGGAGATTCAGTTTTAACTCTAGTTAATGCAAATGAAACTCTTCACTTAAAGATGTTTTTTGAGATTAAAAAGCCTGAAGGTTTTTGTAACTCTTGATTCATGAGTTCTTTAAAGAAGCTTCATTCTATCTTTCCTGACCTTCCAGAGGTAAGACTAGAAAGTTGTACCTTTTTGCCAGGGAAACAGTGGTATCACTACAGTTGGTGTCATCCAGTGTCCCTACCATGGACCTCCTTTTGTACCACAACCACACCATACCACAGTATTGTAGCTAAAATGCCAGAAAGTTTGACAAAATTAGTGACTATTTTTAAAAAAGCCACAAAACAGTGTGTACTTGTAGCACATATGGACAAAACCACATGATTTGCAGATGTCATAATGGCTGCTACCCGCCCCCGCAGGGGTGGTGGACCTATTAAAATGGTCCACCCTCGAAGGTTAATGGAACCTATTGGATTCCAGAAAGCCCTGGAGGGTCTCATGGTTGGTATCACCGGTGATCCTGTTGAAGCCCTAGTTAATACCTGGAATTGTGATCTTACTAAGGCTATTGACACGATTGCTCCCAAGCGTCCTTTCCGGCCTGCTTCAAATCGTAAACCTTGGTATACAGTAGAACTCAGGAATATGAAGCGGGTTGGACAACGACTAGAGCGCAACTGGCGGAAATCTGGACTCTTATCTGACAGGACACGCTATAGAGAATTCCTTTATTCCTATGGAGTGGCAATAGATGCGGCGAAGAAGACTTTCCTCTCTGCACGTATTGCACCTGCGACTTCCCGTCCAGCAGAGCTGTTCCGGGTGGTAAAGGATCTGACTCAGATACCCACTCCCCCAAACTCGCTGTTAGAACCTAGCGTAGCTTGCTGTGATGCTTTGAATAATCATTTCGCAGATAAAATCTCTCAGATAAGAGCCGATTTGGATGCCGGTGTTACTGCAGGGGTTACGAGTGGAGTGTCCAGCGATTCCGTGAACAGGATTATACTGGATCAGTTTCAGTCAGTGAGTACTGAGGACGTAGACAAGCTCCTTGGAAATATAAGAAAGACAACTTGCCCTCTTGATCCCTGCCCGTCATGGCTGGTCGTCCAGGGAGGAGTTGCAATTAAGACCCATCTAAGATACATTATTAACGCATCCTTTAGGGAGGGCAATTTTCCAGCTTGTTTAAAAGAAGCAATTATACGGCCGCTTCTAAAAAAAGCCCTCCATAGACCCCCTGGATATGAATAACTATAGACCAGTCTCTCATCTTCTATTTTTAAGCAAGGTCATCAAGAGGGCTGTTGGTCTTCAGCTCCAAGCTGTCTTGGATGAAACAGATTATCTAGACCCATTTCAAACTGGCTTCAAGGCAGGATATGGAGTCGAGACTGCCATGGTCACCTTAGTGGATGATCTTCGCCTAGGTATCGACAGGGGAAGTGTGACCCTACTGGTACTCTTGGACCTCTCAGCGGCTTTCAATACCATAGACCATGGTATCTTTCTGGAACGCCTGAGAAGGTTAGGGATCGGGGGCACTGCGCTTAAGTGGTTCCGGTCCTATCTCTCAAGTAGATACCAGATGGTGATGCTTGGGGACAGCTGCTTCTCGAAAAAGGAGCTTAAATCTGGCGTCCCTCAGGGCGCTGTCTTGTCCCCAATGCTATTTAACATCTACATTAAACCATTGGGAGAGATCATCAGGAGGCATGGAGCAAGGTGCTATCAGTATGCTGATGACACCCAGATATATCTCTCCATGCCTCGGATAACAGCATCAACTAAGGGTGGCATCTCGCCTCTGAATGAATGTCTTGAAGCAGTAATGGACTGGATGAGGAAAAACAGACTGAAGCTGAATCCAGATAAGACGGAGGTACTCACTGCTAGGGGCCCTAGCCCTGACATGGTGGTCTGTCAACCAGTCCTAGACGGGGTCACAGTTCCCCTGAAAGACTGTGTTCACAGCTTGGGGGTGCTCCTGGACTCGCCGCTTCAGATGACAGCTCAGATAGATGCGGCGGCCAGGAGTGCCTGTTATCAGCTTCGGCTAATACGCCAGCTGCGCCCCTTTCTGGAGGTGGAGCACCTAAAAACAGTGGTGCATGCGCTGGTAACTTCACGGCTCGACTTCTGCAACGCGCTCTAGATAGGGCTACCCCTGTGCTTAGTCCGGAAACTTCAATTAGTTCAGAATATGGCAGCCAGGTTGGTCACCAGTAGACCTAAAACTAACCATATAACACCAATTTTAAAGTCTCTTCATTGGCTGCCTATTAGTTTCCGGGCACAGTACAAGGTGTTGGTTATTACCTTTAAAGCCCTTCATGGCTTGGGGCCAGCCTACCTGCGGGATCGCCTTCTCCCATATAATCCACCCCGCACATTAAGGTCCTCTGGGAGGAATTTACTGCAGCTGGTCAGAACTAGGTTGGCTGCGGTTACCCAGAGGACCTTCTCTTCTATCACTCCCAAGTTATGGAATGGCCTGCCGGAGGAGACCCGGCATATTACCAGTCTGGACTGCTTTAAAAAAGCAGTCAAGACTGATCTCTTCCGACAGGCCTTCCAAGACTAGCATTATTATAATATTATGATGATGATGATGATGATGATGATGATTATGATGATGACATCTCTGACCAGAATATTTGCATGTTAGAAGGTTCAAAAAAGTTAAGTTAGTATAGAGTTCTAGCTTTGTAGGTATATTGATACTGTACATGTAAGCTAAAGCTGGGCTTATGGAAAATGTTTTTGTGGTTGTATCTAACTACAGGGATATTTTTGTACAAAATACAATGGCTCCTCCACATTCATGAAGGTTTGGGATGCAGAACCCTGACGAAAGGAGAAAAATAACCTTCCCCCTGCTATCCCCCTCCCATTCCCTTGCTTCTGGCCTTAGTGCTCCCGGGGGAATGAAAAAGGTAAAGGGCTTACCAGTCCTTTCCCCTCAGATGGAGAATAGCGGACTACGGAGTTCTGCCATTCTAGTTACTTCCAGTCACCATCTTGAGAAAGGAGAGGGCACCTGACCAATCAGCGGACATTACATAGTAGAAAGTGCAGCCACATAGGAGAGAGGACATGCCTCCAGCAGTGTGGGAGTGCTTTGTTCGCCCAAAAGAAAAAAGAAACATCCATTTCAAACAAGCCTTGCAAGCCTGGGGTGAGGAATGCAAGGGACTGGGAGGAGGAGAGTGGTGAGGGAGGCAAGCATGTCCCTTGGGAATAATCAGATTTACAAAGCTCAAACCCACAAATGGGGAGGGAGGACTGTAATAAATTTCTGATGAAGCACTGCACAAACATTTTATAGACAGTCATTTTGGTGTGCCCAGCTTCTGACGGGATCATCTCCAGTGATGCCACTGGATTCCAGTTTTCTATTCCGTGGGCCCAAAAACCCCAGGTAAATAGCCAAGTTTGACTTGGCGTAAAAAGTGAGGCCAGCATTGGTCCTCCCCAGGCCTAAGATCACCCAGTGGGTTTCTGCGGCTGAGTGGGGAATCGAATCCTGGTCTCCAGGGTTGTAGCCCAGTGCTCAGACCACCACACCATGCCCAGTCTTACCACTTTTAAACTGATAAGCCTCAGATTTGTTTCTGTTGTGTCTTCGGGGCCACCGAACGCACAGGGGACAAATAAGCCCTCATACGCGTTGCAGCACGAGGAGACCCAGTTCCCGTCTTTCTTCTCACAGGCGTGGGCAATGAGGAAGAAGTTTGCAGAAGACACAGAACGCTGTTGTGCACATTGCTTGAGGCGGAGCTTGAGAGGGGGCCCACCAGCAGCAACAACGGCACAGCAAAACGCACACGTATAGTTGCTTCAGTATGGGAAGAGGGAGGAGCGTCACTGCTGCCGAGGGCAGGGAAATGGCTCTCCTTGGGTTCTTCTCTCACTCCCTCTCTTACGAGCAGCAGCGTTTTCCTCTGCGTGGCGCCCGTGTCGCGTGGCCTTGCCCCTCTGCTGCCCTGGCCTCTCTCACTCAGCCTTCTCCCTCCTCCTGCCAGCTGGGCCAGTGGAAGATAACTGGGGGTCATAATCAGCTTGGAGGAGATGGTTGCAAATTCACTCTCCTTGGCCTTTTCTAAGCATCATCTTTTATTCCCGTGCCCCCCACCCCTGTTAAAATATACCCTCCGCTCTGCCTTCTGGTCCCCTCCCTCACAATCCATGGCAGAGGCGGCTGTTGCTGGGAGAACTGGTGGTGGTGGAGAAGAAGGTCTTGAGCCTGGCTCCTTGTGAGCAACTTGGATTTTTCCTCTTGCCCTCTTTCGGCCCCTTCCTCAGAAGTAGATCCTGAAGGAGCTGGAAGAGGAGGAGATCTGTTAGATTCTTGGCCCGGATCCTCCACTTCTCCTCGACCCTGCATCAGTCCCTGGCTGGTTCTGTCCCCCTCAAAGAGTTCTGCCCTGGCCACTGTATCTCTTTATTTATCGACACCAGGGGTGGGGAAAGCGGAGCCTGGGGGCCACACACAATTCCTACGTTCATATTCTAGCCCTCCTGGGATCCTCCAGCACTGAGGAACGCGATTCTTTGCTAATTTTCTTCTCAAAGGAAGCAACAAGTGATTTTAGAAGCTTTCCTCTCGCTGAAAGAAAGTCTTCAAAAACTGTAATTTTCAAGGATTATCTGCAACATGGGACTTATTTTGTGCAAGATTTGTACTGCAGTTGCTCTTCAACTTTCACAGGGGTTGGGCCACAGGATCTGCACAGAGGTGGCAAAACTGCACATGTCTTAAGCCCCCAAAACATGCTTGCTGTCTCTTTTTCTCACTCACTCACAAGCTCAGGCCGAGCCAGTCGGTGGACTCCAGCAGGGAAGAAAAGGATTGCTGAGAGGTTGGTTCTCAGCGGACATGATGACTTCTCGCAGGTGGCAGCCCACTTTTCCTGCCAGTCCTGCCCCTCTTTTTCCTCCCTGCGGGGCCAGTGCCTCCCCAACTGGAGCTCACCCCTGTGTGTGCCCACCTCCATTGGGGGGGGATACCTTTGCCGAAACAGCTTCTTCCCTTGTCCTTTTTCGGCTAGGAGGTGCGGCAGAGTGCCTGCCCCCCCACCTGTTAACCACTCCACAGAAGCCACTGTTGCTCCATTGGGGCCTCTTCTTCATAGGGACATGCCTGAGTCTGGCTGCCGCTGTGTTACTGCAGCATATACCCCCATCTGTGGGATGAGCTATTTACATAATTGGAGATATCTTTGGCTGGAACACAAGTTTGAAAGTGTGCTGGCTGGAAGCATGTGCCAGGTCACCATGTGATCAGGTCGAAAGTTCAGAGAGGATTAAGTGGGAAAGCCCAGTGCTGATGGGTTTCGGATATGATCCTTTCCAAAACTGCAAGGTACAAGCTCTCCTGAAAACAATAGAAGGCAAAACTGCCCAGGTGAAGCAACCAGGGACCCCTACTGTGAGCATATTCTACTGGGACCTTTCCCATTGAGGCCACCTGGCTAAAACATTAAGAGACTGTCAGGACTCCCATCAGTGTTCTGTCACCTAATTTTAAGGCTATGAGGCCATTCCAGACTCCTTAGTTTTGTGCGAAAACCATTACCACTTTGTCCACACAACCTGCTTCAGGGCAGGAAATAGGTATAAAAACGCCAGTTCCAGCCCCAGTAGATTGTAGTATTTGGATGTAATACGTGATGCCCAGACCTTTGTTCGTTCTTGCTATCCTCAGATGGCTGTCTGAGCCACTCCGCTTCAGCCTCCTTCTTCAAGACTGGTAACAATCACCCTTTCCACCCAATCTCTCTCTATCCAACCTTTCATGCCTCCCTTTTTGATAGCCTTGTAGGTTCTCGAGAGTGTCCGGTTTCTTCTGTGTTTGCTAGCTTCCAATAAAATACTCTGTTTAACTTTGAACTGGAGTCCTCTCTACAGTTGGTAGTAGTATTACAAGGGTGAAAAGATCCTACCTTTGCCCTCGTCTTCAGGCCTCCTTTGAGCTATAATTCCCCAAATCCCAAGGAGAAGCTGGCATTGCAGGTGGACCTCAAGGTCCCCCACCTCTTGGGGTAACAGTTGCTGCGCCCTGTCCCAGAGCGGCTCTTTCCGTCTTCCCTCGCTGCCGCCTTTCCCTCTTCCTCGTGCGCGTAAGCGGAGGCGCTGGGCCGAGGCATCTCCACGAAGGCAGCAGTAGAGGGCCGGGGCTCCGCTATCGCCAGCTCCTCATCCTGCAGCCCCTCCACCAAGGGCTGCCGCTGCTCCTGCCAGGGGAACTGGACTCGTCCCCGGAGCTGCTGCCACTGGGCATCACCGGGGCAAAACAGACGCCCCTGTGGCATGCAGCCGGAGGAAGAGGAATGACCACTACTGCCACCTCAGCTGCCCTGCTGACCTCTGGCCTGACCTGGCCCCCCTTGCCTACCTGTCCTATGCATCAACATTTGAGAAACACGTTTTTCAACCATTTTTTTGAATATGTTTGGATAGCCTTCCCGTTTCAATGCCGCATCCCAGATACGTTTTTCATTGCGCAAAATATACAATATATATTATGATGATTTTGCCGTGGGGGTAGTAGTGGGCTGTTTTAAGGCTGAGAAAGGCCTTATTTTTTTCAACCGGGAAATCAACCAGAAGACACCTGGTTTGCTTCCTGGTTGAAGCCAAGGCTTCTTCTGGAGCCAAGACAGCCCTAAAATCGTAGCAAAATTCCCCCAGGGCCTTTAGCAGAGAGCTATTTGCTGTTAACTTTGACTTACGATGATGTTACGAATGACAGAGCTCCAAAAGCCTCAACAATCAATTGTCCCGCTCTAGTCTTCCCAATTCAAGGTGGGAGCTACAGCTTCCTTTACTAAGGACAAAGTGAGCGACAGGAACTGCAGGGCCAGCCTGGGGGACCCGTCACAGATTCGCCAAGCAGAGTTCCCAATATCGACCAATAATTGTGGGCTGCGAGATCCCTTGGAGTATAAGCTTCTGTGGCAGGTCATATTTTGGAGTGGGGAAAGGAGAACCCAGCAGTGGGCACTTCCCTCAGTGGGAGGGGGCTGATTGTTGGCTGAAGCAAACAAGATCTAACTGTGCTCCAGGCCATGGGGAGAACGAACATCTACGTCTTACTGTAAGAAGTCTGGAGACTTTGTCATGGCGTGCTCAAACTCCGCCAGAGAGAGCAGTCTGTCCTGGTCCAAGTCAGCTTCCTCCAGAATCTGCTTAAAACACAGAAGAATATGTCACAGGGGACCAACCAACCAACCAACCTACCAACCAACCAACAATTAACTCTCTTGCTCACTCGCTCGCTCGCTTTCTTTCTCTCAGGCACCCGGACTGTGGTGAGCAGCAGCTTCCGTATCGATGAAAAAGTGGAGTTGTAACCCCTGGTAGCAGACCCAGTCCCAGGGGAGTATAATATTTGATATCCAAAGTTTTTAAACCAGAGGTTCGCCGGACAGGAAAGTAGACATCCAGGTGTAAAACCGAAGCACTGCTAGCCAGGTCAGATCAAAGCTCCCCCCAGTCATGTCTCCAAGAGAGAAACCTCAGAAGGCACGCACACACACACACACAGAATGGACCATCAACAACAACGGCACCTTGAGGGGACTACGTGTCCTCCTGATGAGATTAACACGTGCAGCAGCGAGAAATACAAAGACGAGGCCCATTTGCATGATTTGACCATTGCCCTTTCCCAGAAAGGGGTCTTCCCCGAGGCATGTTTTGCCCTATATGTTGAGTCCCTTCCAGAGTCGAAGACTACAGGATCAGGTGCAGTATAAACCGCTCTCTTTCCCTCCGATTTTCCTGATTTTCATATCTTTCCGACTCAATAGTCCTTGTGCACTTGTGTGAGTGACTGCTTCGTTGTGTGTATGTGTGTGGATATTTTGCCAACTCTGCTGAATAAACTACTGGTGATTGGACATTTGGCCTGGCTCTCGAGTGGTCTGACTCCGTAGACGAAGGGTCCAAGATCTCGCTGCCTTGCCGTGCCCTCCGCTTGGCTAAGCAGCCCTCCGCTAATTTCCCCAATCTTTGTATTTTGGAGCAAATCTGGGTGTCCCCCAGGGACCCCCAGAAGTCAGGGTAACGGAATCTCTCCAGGACTAGAAAGCTGTTTAAGGTCTTAGCAGTTGGCATTTTTGTCTGACACAGAATTTCTCTTCAGGGTTGCAGGATCAAAGTTTCACTTACGGTGCAATCACACATACAAATGTGTGCTGCATGTGCATGCACCTCTGTTGCACATGGATACGCACTGTGCATTCAACTGCACGTTTGGTGCTCAGATTAAGGAAGCATACATTTTATCAGCAGAACACAATAGCTGGATGTTCTTAGCCAAGAGTCTGGTCCCAACAACCTTGCCTTAATGGTAAAACAACTTCCTCGTGTCTTACCTTGCTGAAGGTAGCTCACACCAAGGCTAGAGGCAGGCAGAGGGAAAACATGGTGCTACTATGCCTAACTATAGTTAAGCAGCTAAAAAACGTAGGCTAAAGTTTTTCTGAGGCATATGATATGAGAGCCTTGAATAAGAATCCATTTGGTGCTGGACCAGCTCTGTAATATGTCTCCCGTTAGCTGAGTCAAATATTAACAGCAGGGGTCAATGGCAGCTCTTATTGTTCCTCCCACATTAGCTATGCTGCCAGGACCAATGGGACTTGCACTCCAATAATATCTGGGGTGCAGATCAGCTCATTCTCCACCCATGGATTACAGGGAGTATTTTCAGGGATTGGACATAACAGCAGCATCGGCCGTCTTCCAAACCGCAAAAAGGTGCTGAGGATCACGGTTGGGAAATGGGAGAAAAATTGTCTCCACAGGCTATGCTGGGGTCTTCCTCCACAGGCCAGAATTTCACCCCCTTACCATGGGCATTCATGTTCAGCAATGCTCTTCCACCCCTAATGTTGACCACACCCTCGGAACTGCCCAGCCTGTCTCACTCACTGCTGCAAACTCCTGGAAGTGCCTGCCTGGACATTTACAGACTGCTCCTTCTCTCATTATTTCCAAATCTCAAATAAAAACCTTCTGATTTTCAAAAGCTTTTGCGGTTTAGTTTATTATTGCTTTATGCTTACATATAGTTTGAATGCACGTACTTGCCTGTTTTATATCATATTGCATTTTTTGTATTTCATTGGACAATTTGTTTTACAATTGTGTGGTATACTTTTATTATTCCTTCTGTCCCTCTGTGTATGTGTGTGTGTTGGTATGTATATATGTATATACTTATATTTTATATACTTATATTTTAGATTGTATGTCTTTGGTGGGACCCACTGTTTTCAGTTCTTTCACTCGTAAAGGGCCATATATAATCAATCATGATCATCATCATCTTAGGACCAGTTGTGGTTGGTGACTTTCACGTCAGTGGGATGGTGAATCCGTTCTGGTTTACGGTCTGAACTTTAAAGAAGTTCTCCAAGATTCTGACCCCTATTCCCCTCGACAGGTTCAGCACCTTGGGGAGCTCAGCCTAGAACCCAGAGTGGCTTCACCAATCCACTGACTTGGAATTAGCGAGGACTCAGAACAAGGCATGGCCTCGGGCCTGATATCTGAGGAGTTGGCAAAAGGAAAGAGGGAGACAGAAAGTGTACGGCGGCGGCGGGGGAATACGCACACGGTTGGCCAGGGACACAACCTCCTCTTCGCTGAGTTTATTCTTCTCGACCAACCTACGGATGACGTTCTGGAGATCTTCCTCATCAATGAAGCCGTCGTTGTTGAAATCTACAGGAATGAAGAGCGAAGAAGACATGGAGAGATCGGGTGGGATCAGGGAGATGCAGGAGGCGGGGGAGCAGATCTGCAACCGGGTGGCCAAAACAATTTATTTGCGTCATTCGTATGCCCCTTTTCTCCCAGAGTGGGACCTAGAGTGGCTCCCAGAAAGAGCCAAAGGAAAAAAGACCCCGAACAATGAAATTTTAAAAACAATTACCCCGCCCATGTAGAAGATCATTTAGAAACATACAAAAGTTAAAAAGATAAATAAAACATCCTAATAAAAGCTTCCCTGAGGATACGTTAACAGCCTGCTGGAATAAAAAGGTATCTGCCTTCTGGCGGAAGGAGAGAGAGGAGGGGGCCAGCCTGGACCCCTACGGAGGGGAGGTCCAGAGGGTGGGAGCAGCCACCGAGAAGGCCTCGTCTCCCATGCCTCACCAAGGGAGCCCAAGACGGTAAAGAGACCAAGGGAAAGCCTCCGCCTGCCTCCTTTGCAAAGCTTTTTTTCCTGCATAGAATAAGCTCTCCCTCTGCACACTTCGGGAAGTATGAATAACAGGAGCAAACTCTGCACAGTCTTGCTGGTGTGTTGTTCTTCCTGATAGAGTTTCTCAAGTATTAATAAAGCTTTTCTGGGGGGGGGGGGGTGCTGGGAAATGAATATGACAGAGTATTATTTTCATTCTGTCTCTGTGTTTGGGTGTATGAGCGTGCACGTGGCACCAGCAGCAATGCAGGCCCCTAGCCATGAAGGGCTCTCGGGCATGAACCAGATGACAAGAAGAGAGATCCCTCCTAAACACTGGGAAGAACTTCTTTTCCACAAGAGCGGTTGGACAGGAGAATGCGGACCGCCTCGCAGGGGGTGGAGTCTCTATTTTTGGAGGTCTTTAAAAAGAGGCTGGGTGGGCATCTCTTAAGCGTGCTTGAGTTGTTCATTCCCGCATGGCAGAAGGGGGTTGGACTCAATGGCCTTCGGGGTCCCTCCCAACGGCATGATTCTAAGTCTCCCCAACCAGCAATCTCCAGGTGTGTTGTACTCCAGTTCCTAGCATCCCCAGCCCCCAAGCCAAGACTAGGTGCACGAATAGCCACTCCGTGGATGGAACCAGCAAGAGAGGGAGAGGCGACGACGCCCCCAAGGAGCAGTTACTTAATTTCAGCCTGAAAATCAAGGAGGAGAATTGGTTGGCTGCCCTGTTTTGCTTTTCCCTGTGAAAGCGTGTCTTTGTGTGAGAGAGGGGACAAGTAGACAGACAGACGGACACTTTATTTTGGTCATTTCCCTGTGAAAGTGTGTGTTTATGTGTGGGAAGGAACAAGTAGCAAAATGCTCCCAGCAAATGGGGGTTTTGCAAGAGAATCGGTCCAGTAGACACCGCAGAGCTTTCCCACTGACTGGGGCCCTTTTCGCACGGCATTTTCCATGCAAAAGGGCCCCTCGAGCGTTGCATGGCCGTGAGGAGTGGTCCCCATGACTCACGCGCAGTCGCGCGATGCTCCAGGGTCTGGCAGGCACCAACCGTGCACTGTTTCACGGTGCACGATCGCGCATCGCTCCGAGGCCCCACGCACACTTGCCGTGCATGTGGAGCTCCGGAGACGCGGCGCTCGCGCTTCCCGCCCCGGCACGGCCTGAGAAACTCCCAGGCTGCACTGCGGAAGGAAGAGGAGGGGCTCTTGCGCGAGGAGGCAGCAGCCGCGGAGCTGAAGGAACCGGGACGCGGGAGCCAGGCTGCTCGCGCGATCCCCGCACCGCAGCTCCGTGAAAAGGTGCGTTGCGGAAAAGGCTTAGGAAATATGTGTCTCAACACATAAAAGAATCAGGCTCATTGCATGTGTTTATAGGAACCGTGTAAATGCATCTCGCATCCGATACAATGAGGTGTCCTGCACTAAGTCTACATTTCCTGATTATTATTAGTATTCATTTGCATCTTGCTTTTTTCTCAACATTGGGAATCATAGTGGCTCACAATTAAAAAGCAATACAATTAGAAATGTACCAAAAGCGAATAATTAAAATAAAATTAAAATCTTCAGATTAAAAACTATCTATTCTTGATATATCGTGCATATAAAGGGTAAATACATTTGTGACAGAACTAGAAAAGAAAGATGTGTATGATTAAGGATCTTTATTCATATAACTAAAGCAAAAACCAATGTCACTCAGGGGGAAATTTTACTCTATTCTTTATTCTTTCTTGACATATTTATATATAAGTACAATTACTGAGCCTGATTTTTTTTCTCTTTTTTTCCCCCTTTCTACCTTTCCTTCTTTTTTCTCTTAAAATAGGCAAGTTTTACTACTGAAAATTCTTTTAAAAATAAAATAAAAAAATAAAATTAAAATGTTTACGGGATTAAAATAACAACACTTCACTAAAAAAAAGAAAGAAATGTAATTTAAAAAGATAGAAAGCTCTTTAAAAAAATTCAATCCCATTTTTTAAAAATGTCTTGTTTTGAAATCTTGTCTGAATAAAAAGGTTTTAGTCTGCAGCCAAAAGGCCTTGTTTCCCATCCCAAGGCCAGAAGGCCAGGCTCGTAGAGGAAAAGAGATAGTCTGCCAAGCAGCCTGAGTCATAGAAGACTTTACACGTCTTAAGCAACTAATGCCATTTCCGCACTAGACTGTTATAGCGCTATGATTCCACTTTCAACCTCCTATGGAATCCTGGGGTTTGCAGTTCCGGGAGGGGCCAGGCGGCCCCTCCCGAAACTGCAAACCCCAGGATTCCATGGGAGGTTGAAAGTGGAATCATAGCGCTATAACAGTCTAGTACGGAAATGGCCTAATTGCTCCAATTGCTCCACAGACAATCTTGTCCCTATCAGAAATTGGCTAGGTTTGGGATGTTGACAGGAACTTTTAAGGTTTTCCAAATTTCTTTGTAAGCAGGGTGGGGAAAACTCGAGATATTTTTTAAAAGTAGAACAGACAGTGAGGTGTACATACGTTCGGTTTTGAGGTCCCAGTCTTTCCAAACGTAGGCCAGAATTCAATAGGGACTTCTCTGTACATCAGTGGACTATGGCCATTTCCATACTACACTGTTATAGTGCTATTATGCAGATGAATGCAGATGTTGCAAAACTGCTCAATTCTATTTCCCACAGACATAGGCCATTTCTGCACTAGACTGTTATAGCGCTACTATTCCATTTTCAGCATCCCAAGGAATCCTGGTGTTTGCAATTTAGGGAGGAATGTGTCCAAATGAATGCTTAAAGCACTCAAAGGCCTGGGATTTGCAGTTTAGGGAGGGGCCTCAAAGGCCCCTCCCTAAACTGCAAATCCCAGGATTCCATAGGATGTTGAAAGTGGAGTCATAGTGCTATAACGGCCTAGTGCGGAAAGGTCCAATGGCTAGGGACTGCTAATGCACATTGGTAGAGTCTAAAGCACATTGGGACACTCTGGCAAGTGCTCTGATATACAGTCCTCCCTCCACATCCGCTGGGGCTAGGGGCACAGGACCCCCGTGAAAGTGGAAAAACCATGAATAACTCTAGGCCTTCCCAAACCACATTTAACACACACAAAAGCATAGTCACTTATTCAACCCACTGTGGATTCCTTTGAGGCCTCAGGGTTCCTTCCCAAGGCAGAAGTCGGGGGCTGGTGGGGCTTGCTGCCCGCTCCACGGCTGCCCCCCACCATTTTTAATAGAGATGTACAAACCTGGTTTGCGTTTTTGCCAGCTTCACGAGGCTTGCAGTCCCTATTAAAAATGGCACAGGGAGACAGCAGAGCTGATAGCAAATAATCTGTGAATAATCAAATCTGCAAAAATGAACCCCACAAATGTGGAGGGTTGACTGTACAATCACAAAACCCTAGAGCTGGAAGAGACCCCAGGACCATCCAGTCCAACCCCCTTCTGCCATGCAGGAAGACAAGGTCCAAGCACTCCCTTCGACAGATTCTGGCCATCCAACCTCTTTTTAAAACCTCCAAAAGGAGAAGACTCCACTGCACTCCACTGAGGCAGCAGCAGATTCTACTGTCAAATTGTTCTTACAGGCAGAACATTCTTCCTAATGTTTAGGGGGAGTCTCTTTTCCTTTAGCTTGTATCCTAGTCTCTGGGGCATTAGAAAACAAGCTTGCCCTGTCTTCCATATAACATCCTTTCATATATTTAAACATGGGTTATCATGTATAATCTTTTTATGCCTGTTCATCCCCTCTTTTTTTTCCCATCTCCTCCATCTAGCTGGAAGTTTTTTTAGCAGCATCAGCACTGAGACAATAGAAGAAGAGGGCTAGAGACCAGACTATCAGTGTTGGGGTGTAGTAACATTTTTGCAGTGAACAGTGCGATAAATCTTGCGCTAGGAAAGAATCGGATTCTGTTCTAGCTGATCCTACTGTGCTTCTGTGTGTGCCTGCCCACAGCAAGCAAAGTAAACAGTGGCTGCCTCCAGAATCCCTTCCTGAGTATGGCTGAAGAGCAAAACAGAGAGAAAAGAGGAAAGCAGATACGCCTGTCAAACTAGCTACCTCTGGCATATTAAAGAAGCATAGAGCTGCAAGTCTGGCTACCAAAACAGAAATCATAACAAAGGTGGAAGCTGGTAATTTTTTTTTTATTATTATTATTTTATTTTTTGAAAAATCATCTCTGGATGCATTTTGGAAGTGTTCTAGTGCTTTCTAGAGGGTTGTCAGGTTGCTACATTCCTTGTCATGTGGAAACAAGCAAGATCATTCATTCATTCATTTCATTTATTACGGCAAACGGCCAGCAGAAACAAGCAAGGTCTGCTGGATGTACTGGGGCAAATGTATTTAACCATTACATAAAGGTTACGATGTATCCCTGGTCAGCGTTGCTAATTGTTGTTGCAATGTATCTGTATGGGCTGCTTATTGCTACAAAGTCTCTGGAGGCTGAGATGGGGAAGCACCAGATAGACTGAAGAGGCAGGATGTTTTGAGAACCTGATGCTTTTGAGACAGGAGCAAGACATGCGTGATCAGGTCATCCTGGTCAAAGCCGTGGGAGAGTAGCGGCAGGCACTAGCCGGAGAACGCGTTGGGGAGATGGGGTGGTGTATGGATTTACGGCTCTCACCAATCACCGCTTTGCACACCTTAATTTGCAATGGTAAAAGATGTAGGCCGTATGTACTCTTCAGGCCATTTCCACACTAGACTGTTACAGTGCTATTATTCCACTTTCAACATCCTATGGAATCCTGGAGTTTGCAGTTTAGGGAGGGACCTTTGAGGAGAGGAGGAAACAGAGGTCTTTGAGGCCCCTCTCTAAACTGCAAACCCCAGTATTTCATAGGATATTGAAAGTGGAATAATAGCACTATAACAGTCTAGTGCGGAAATGGCCTCAGTCTCAGCAACATCGGGGGAAGCGAACTGGTTGCTCATGCCACCCATTTTTTTAAAAAAAACCTATTGTCTACATCAGAGTGAATTTTGGGAAGTGTGGGTTATTCAGTACATGGCAAAGGTTCAAAATGTTTTTCTTCATTCATTATCCAAGTCAGGCTGACCTGACTTGGTTGTTTCACTTCACATGGGCATGTTATGACTTCTGACTCAAAAATTTGCTGAAACATCTCAAACAGTTCTTTTCTCGGTGCAGGAATCTACCCCTATTCTTTTCCTTTTATTTCTGCCTCTGCCACCAAAGTTTCTGTTAAAAGAAGGAATGCCTCAAATCACATTGACTTCATCAACTGAAGTATACCTGCAATTTTTTTTCCTAGGTCTGGGAAGTTTGCTTTTTCTTGGATCCCCACGTTGCCCTGGGGGAATAACCAGAAGGAGGAGTCATACCGTATATCCTAAATGCATATTCAATCTTAAGGCTGGGACAAGCCAGGTTGCTGAAGACAGATGCCATCCCAAGGATGTCCTCAAAGGTGAAGTAGCCGTCGGTGGAAAAGACCTTGCAGATCCGGTCCCTGAATGGATTCACCTGTATGGGAAAGAGCAGAGTTTGGAACCTTTCTTCTCTCTTTGGTTACAATGACCACAATTCACCATTTTAGTGGTATTGCAAACATACATTGGATAATGGAGCACAACAAAGAATTTCAAAAGAATCATAGAATCACAGAGTTGGAAGAGACCCCAGGGGCCATCCAGTCCTAGCCCCTTCTGCCACGCAGGAACCCACATCAAAGCACTCCCAACAGATGCCCATCCAGCCTTTCCTTAAAAACCTCCAAAGAAGGAGACTGCATCACACTCCAAGGCAGCAGATTCTACTGCCAAACAGTTCTGATCATCAGGAAGTTCTTCTTGAGGTTCAGGTGGAATCTTCTTTCCTAGACTTTGAATCCATTGCTTTGTGTCCTAGTCTCTGGAACAGTGGAGAACAAGCCCGCTCCCTCCTCGATATGACATCCCTTCAAATATTTCAACATGGCTATCATGTTCCCTCTTGACCTTCTCTTCTGCAGACTAAACACGTCCAGCTCCCTCAGCCGGTCCTCAGAGGGCTCCATGGCTTCCAGACCCTTCAGCATTTTGGTCGCCCTCCTCTGGACAAGCTCCAGCTTGTCAACATCCTTCTTGAACTGAGGTGCCCAGAACTGGACACAGGATTCCAAATGAGGCCTCACCAACGCAAAATAGAGTGGTACCATTACCTCCCTCGATGTAGAAAATCAGTCTGTGCTTCATAGACTATACAAAGCCTTTGATTGTGTAGGTCATGAAAAATACGGATTCATAGAATCATAGAATCATAGAGTTGGAAGAGACCCCGGGGGCCATCGAATCCAACCGCCTGCCACGCAGGAACACCCATCAAAGCACTCCCAAGAGATGGCCATCCAGCCTCTGCTTAAAAACCTCCAAGGAAAGAGGAGACTCCACCACACTCCATGGAGGCAGCAGCAGATTCCACTGCTGGACAGCTCTGACCGTCAGGAAGTTCTTCCTGAGGTTCAGGTGGCATCCCTTTTCCTGCAGCTTGAATCCATTGCTACTTGTCCTAGTCTCTGGAGCAGCAGAAAACAAGCCCGCTCCCTCCTCAATATGACGTCTGTTACTATGGCAGACTAGCCCGAGCCCAAGGTCTACAATTTAATAGTAATAAAATCAGCTATAAAGATACACTGACATCTCCACGTGGTTAACATTAAAAATCATTCCACGTGTCTGACAGGGTCACCGAGCAAGCACGTAGGCGGGCACGACCGAACAGCCGCAATTAGGAAAATCCAGGTCTGTCCAGTAAATTAATCTGTCACGTCGTCCCAAGGAGCCCTCCAGACACACCTAGTCATCAAGCACACAAAGAGTCCTCAGCCCCGAGAAGCCTGCTTGACAGGATTAGCACTCTCGACAATCAGCCTGTCAAGCGGGGACAATCTACATGCTGCCGGAGCCTTTGCCCAACCCCGGCAGAGTCAATCAAAATCGAGTGAAACCCATCAAGCTGGAGACGTCGGTCGTTAAGGGCTTTGTCTTAGCCCTTTTCCCTATTGTTCTCCCCGGGAAAGGGTTAGCCTCCAGGTACGTTTTCCCCTATAAAAACCCCTGATTTTGAGCGCTTCCTTGGATTGCTCTCGGCTTCCTTCCCACCTTGCTGTTGCTCCGTTAGCCGAGCCTTCCCCTCAGCTTCCATGGGCCGAGAATCACTGCTCCCGACTCTCTGGCTCTCTTTCAGATTCCCAGACTTCAGGATCAGGTGTAGTATTCCCCCAATCTTCTTCTTCAAATCCCCTATCAATTTTCCTCCCTTTATTTTCTTTGATCTGCATGAGTGAGTGCGTAAGTGCGTAGTGACTTAGGTTTTAAACAAAGAAAACAATTATATCTTCATTTTGTCTGGGTTTTGACTCAGCCTGACCCCGTAGAAGTTGGGTACAAGGTCTCGCAAGGTTACCCTACCTCTCGTGTGTGTTGGGCGCGTGCTTGTTGCAACTTGGAAATCCCCTTAAAATCGGGGTCAGACTAGGTGTCCTTTGAGGGACCCCCGGAAACTCGGGCAACCTACCCAGTGACCGGGACCCCCCTGAACTCAAAATAACTGATTCGGTGACCGGGACCTCCCTGACCTTAAAATAACTGATTCGGTGACAAGGACCCTCAGTACCCCCAGAAAATTAGGGTAACACATCCCTTCAAACATTTAAACATGGCCATCATGTCCCCTTCTCTTAACCTTCTCTTCTGCAGACTAAACACACCCAGCTCCCTCAGCCGCTCCTCATAGGGCTTCATGGCTTCCAGACCCTTCACCATTTTGGTCGCCCTCCTCTGGACACGCTCCAGCTTGTCCATATCCTTCTTGAATTGAGGTGCCCAGAACTGGACACAGTTTTCCAAATGAGGGCTAACTAATGCAGAATAGAGTGGTACCTCGATGTAGAAAATAAGTCTGTGCTTCATAGACTATAGCAAAGCCTTTGATTGTGTAGGTCATGACAACTATGGATTGCTCTTAAAGAAATGGGTGTGCCACAACACTTGATTGTCCCGATGCATAACCTGTACTCAGGAGAAAAAGCTACTATAAGGACACAATATTCACAAACAGGTTGGTTTTCACCTGGCAAGGGGGTCAGGCAAGGCTGCAGTTTATCACCCTATCTGTTTGACTTGTATGCTGGACATATCATACACAAAGCAGGATTAGACTCAGATGAAGGAGGTCTGAAAATTAGAGGGTGGAACATCAGAATTTAAGATACGCAGATGATATCATACGACTATCAGAAAACAGTGAAGGCTTGGAACAATTACTGAAGAAAGCCAAGGCAGAAAATGCAAAGGCAGGGTTTCAGTTGAACATCAAGAAAACAAAAATAATAACCACAGATGATTTACATATTTTTAAAGCAGACAACGAAGACATTTGAATAGTTCGGGATTTTCCATACCTTTGTTCGGTGTCATGCGCTGCTTCCAGAACGTGGACCCTGACGCAGAGTCTGAAGCACGGACATGCCAGAGGCTGAAAAAGGGGGCGTACCAGGAGGATGCTGTACAAGAGGTTACAGTGCCACAAACGGAACAGGGGGTGGTGCCACCTCCAGCAGAGAGGCCGGACCCTTCAGACACAGAAGATGACTTACCAGTACCCACCTTTGCTGAGCACAGACAACAAAGAGAGAGTCTACACTGATCCCAGAGAATTTATAGCCGGCAACAATTAATCAGGCAACAGCTGCATTGGGCTTCTGACCTATATAGCTGCCACACTCCAGGAGTTGTCAGAACTTATCTGAGTTCTCTGTTTGCTGGATGCCTTGCTGAACTCTTTGCCTGACTCTGGGTTACATAGACTGACTTTGGATTTGCTTGCCTTCAAATTCTGTTGGATTTTATTTTTTACCTTGTACTTACTGAACAAAAGTAAGTAAGGAGTTGGGAGCTATTTGTTTTGTTTTGTTTGAATTATCAGCTGTGCTGCTGGCACTGAGATAAGACACCCAGTATTAATCAGAATGAAGACTACAGTCAAGAAATCAGAAGAAGACTAGGACTTTGAACAGCAGCTATGAAGGAGCTAGACAAGATCCTCAAGTACAAAGATATAGCATTAAATTCCAAAATCAAGATGGTCCATGCCATCATATTTCTCATTTCAGTGTATGGTTGTGAAAGCTGGACACTGAAGAAAACTGAAAGGAAGAAACTCAATTTCTTTGAAATGTGGTGCTTGAGAAGAGCTCTGTGGATACCCCGGACTGCTAAAAAGAGCAATGAATGGGTCCTACAGCAAATGAAGCTTGAACTCTCCCTAGAAGCCAGGATGACTAAACTGAGGCTATTGTACTTTGTCTGTATCATAAGAATACAGGACTCACTAGAAAAAACAATAATGCTCGGTATAAGGTAGAAGGCAGTAGGAAAAGTGGAAGAACGCATTACAGCTGGATAGCCTCAATCAAGGAAGACACTTCCTTGAATCTTCAAGACCTGAGCAGGGGAGTTGGGAATAGGGTGGCTTGGAGGTCCCTTGTCCATAGGATCACCATAAGTTTGTCAGGAATCTCTCCCTGCCAGGCCGCAGCCAACAAGGGAGGAGGTAGGTCAGGAACACTTGGGGAGCCCGAATATACTAAACACCAGGAAAACACAAGCCGAGCCAGGTCAAGGTCCAGTCCAAAGGTTCAGAAGGCAGAGATCCATCCGGAGGGTTTCAGGGAGCAGGAGACACAAAGGTTGTGAGGGCTTGCTAATTATTTGCTGCAAGCAGGAGCAGCCACGCCGGCAGACTGAAATAGCCCCTGTGAGCAGGTGCTGCTCGTTATTGTCTCCTCAGCCTAGTCCATGCAGCCTCCCTCCGAGCAGCCCGTTTCAGCCTTCTGCGTGATTAAGGGCTGATGGGCACAGCTGGCTGCAACTCCTCTGCATCGCTGCTGGTTCCCTCTCTGTCCTGAGCTGGCTGGGGCAACTCTGCCTCTGCTGGACCTTCCAGTGCGGGACATGTTTGCAGGTTGACTTGCTCACTCACTGGCTCAGTTCTTGGCACAATCAGTTGCTCCTCAATCAGAGCATCATCATCATCTATCACAAAGTTGAAGATGACCTGATTGCCGTTAACAGCAGCAAAAAAGCAAATGCAGTTCTGGGCTGCATCAGTGGGAGTATAGGATTGAGATCCAGGGAAGTGATGGTACCACTCTCTTCTGCTTTGGTCTGACCCCACCTGGAATAATCCTGTGTCCAGTTCTGGGCACCACAGTTCAGGAAGGACATGGAGAAGCTGGAAGGTATCCAGAGGAGGGCAGCAAAAATGGTAGAAGGTCTGGAAACCACAATGTCCTATGAGGAACGTACGGAGGATTTACTACCAGAGAGCTTTGTAGATTGCAAGAACGTCCCAGAGTTCACTAGCAGATAATTCTTGCACCTCAGCAATAAACTACAAATCCCAGGATTCCACAGAGTAGGGCCATAACAGTGGTCTCAACTTTTGCAAGCTTTAAGTGCAGACTTATACATGACGGTATGAATTCTAGTCTTGTGTGATGTACCATTCCATATCAATCAGTTAAACTCCAAAACTGAAAACACCCCCTGAGCCAACCCAAAGTATTTTTCTGCCTAAGACAATGAAAGCTTCAAGAAGCTACTTTGTGGACTACAGTTCCCAGAATGCTCTAGGACAACATGTTGAACAAAGATGGGCTAACTTATATTTCAAACTACAACTCAGAGGAATTCCCAGGCCAATGTGTCAATCTCAGCTGGGGAAAGTAACTATTTTTGGACTTCCAGTCTGACCATCCAGCTTGCAATTGCTTCCTTCCACCACCAGGTGGCAGGAGAACACTGCCCAGCTTTTTTCTAGAGGAAATTCAATTTCTCCTGGAGGTAATTGGATTATCTCAGGAGCAGACTGTCTTTCCCTGCCTGTAAAATACGCTTTTTGGAACAGAGCACTTTGATGAATACTTCAAGAGAAGTAGCACAAGAGCAAATATGTTGTATCGTTGCTCAGGTTTTGTTTTTTTAAATTCTCTTTGCAAATCTTTTCACCTTTTGTAATATTCCTTTATAAAGTGGACCCACAGCACTTATGCAAGTGCTCAATGGGGATTATCCCCAAAGACGACTTTTTAAACCTCTGTTTTTGGAAACCATAGAATATGGTTCTGCCACCAGTGACTGTACAGCCAGAAATTTCTGGTAGGAAGATGGACTCAAGCTGCAGGAAAGGAGATTCCAGCTGAACCTCAGGAAGAACTTCCTGACAGTCAGGGCTGTCTGGCAGTGGAATCTGCTGCCTCCATGGAGTGTGGTGGGGTCTCCTTCTTTGGAGGTGTTTAAGCAGAGGCCGGATGGCCATCTGTTGGGAGAGCTTTGAGGGTGTTCCTGCATGGCAGGGGGTTGGACTGGATGGCCCCTGGGGTCTCTTCCAACTCTACATTTCTATGATTCTATGATTCTATAAGCAGTGGCCTTGCTCACTCCTGGGGAGACCCGGGCCCTTGGAAAACAACTGGAGGGAAGGACGTGATTGTCTTTATGCACCACTTTCATACGTTCTATGGGCCCACTTTACAGAGATTATTGCAGACGCGTTGCAAACTGCTATCTGCTGTGGGGATGCTCGAGCTGGCGATCCTGCATGAAGCAGTGGGTTGGACTTGACGGCCCACGAGGCTCCTTCCAACTCCAGGATTCCAGGATTATTATTTTTTTTTACCTTTTTAAATTTTTAAAATTTCTTCTAACACTGATATACGGTGTCCAGTTCTGGGCAACTCCACTCAAGAAGGATATTCACAAGCTGGAGCGTGTCCAGAGGAGGGCAACCCAAATGGCGAAGGGTCTGGAAGCCACGGTGGCGGAGCTTGGAGCGTGTGGTGGGGGGGCAGGAGCGGGCAGGGCTACTGTGGGAGGGGCGTGGCCACTGTGCAGGAGGCGTGGCTAGGGTGCGCGGGGGTGTGGCCAGGGCATGGCCAGGGTGTGCAGGGATGTGGCCGGAGCACATGGGGACATGGCTGTGGGCCGGGACACCCCAGAAACATTGCCACCCAAGGCGAATCGTCCCCTCTGCCCCCACATTGCTGTGCAACTGGGAAGCCGTGAAGCCCTATGAGGAGCGGCTTAGGGAGCTGAGGATGTTTAGCCCGCAGAAGAGAAGGTTAAGAGGGGACAGGATAGCCATGTTTAAATATTTGAAGGGATATCATATGGAGAAAGCCTGTTTTCTGCTGCTCCAGAGACTAGGACAAGGAGCAATGGATTCAAGCTGCAGGAAAGGAGATTCCACCTGAACCTCAGGCAGAACTTCCTGGCGGTCAGAGCTGTCCGGCCGTGGAATCTGCTGCCACCTCCATGGAGTCTGGTGGGGTCTCTTCCTTCGTTGGAGGTTATTAATCAGAGGCTGGGTGGCCATTTGTTGGGAATGCTTTGGTGACATATTCCCGCATGGCAGAAGGGGGTGGGACTGGATGGCCCCTGGGGTCTCTTCCAACTCTAGGATTCTATACAATCACTGCTCCACCCACAATCAACAAATTGATTTTCCCAATAAAAAATAACCCTTATTTAGCCCTTCCCTCCCTCCCGCCCACACTCCCGCAGGGAACAAAGTCAATTTTTGTTGAAAACGCCTTTCCTTTAATGTGGAGAACGGTATTAATCGTTTTATGATTCGACGATTACGAAAATATTTGCAAACAGAGATAATTTTAAAATAGATTTTTAAGAAAAATCAAAACGAAGTTTTTAAAGGAAGAGCTACTGTTTTAGACTGAATTGTTTTTCCTTTTAATAGTATTTTATCATTTTAAATGTAGTTTTAAATCATTTTGATAGCTTAACCTTATGTTCATGTTCACCTTTTTGGGTGTCTTTAAGCGTACTGTTTTTTGAAATATTAACTTCTCAAATTTTTGGAGAAAGATGGCATAGAAATCATTCATTTTTTAATAGTACTCTATCTTTTCAGTTTAGTTTTAAATAATTTTGATGCTTTAATCCTATTTTACATTCACTGTTTTTGTATGTTTTAGTTGTATTTTTTAAAAAACAAAATTATAAGGTACTTTGAGTCCCAGTTTTGGGCAAAATGAGGCATCTAAATAATTCATCTTTTTGATAGTAATTTATCTTTTCGGTGTGGTTTTAAATCTATTGTAATGTTCACCTTTTTTGTATTTTTTAGTTGTATTGATCTTTTTTAAAAATTGTAAGCCACCGCGAATCCAAGTTTTGGGAGAAAGGTGGCATATAAACAATTCATCTTTTTCATAGCATTTTATCTTTTCAGTGTGGTATAAAATCATTGATGTAACTCTATTTTATAATGTTCATTTTTGTGGTATATATTTAGTTGTGTTGTTTTGGGGTTTTTAAAATTGTAAGCCACTTGGAATCCCAATGCTGGATGAAAGGTGGTATATAAACAACAACAAAAACAATGATAATATTTTTAAAAAATTTGAGCAATGATATAGCATTTTTTTAATTATTTTTTTTTAAATTGAAATTCCGTATAGACTAAAAATTGCAAATATCAAGTACTGTTTACATGTTACACAACCTTTATCCATATCCTTCCCAGTCATCTCTGACCTAACTTTACTAATATTTTCAGTGCAATACTAAATAGTTATTTTCTTCCATAAATATTCAGTCTTCCCTTTCGGTCCCCTCCCTCTTTACCCCCATATTAACAATATATTTTTATATGCCATCAGTTCGTCCTTTTCTCTCTCTTCTCTCTATATATCTCCTCCCTTTCCTCTCTAACCTTACTTTCCTTGTTATGCGTTTTCTTCCCCAATCCAATCTCCTTTCTAAGTTTCTTATTCTAAACCTCCTTAGTGTGAAATCTCTTTTTGTTATCGTAATCTGCCTTAATATTCCCCACTTAATCTACGTTCCACCTTTAATATAAGAGTTACCCTTTCCAGTCTTCTATTTAATTAGTTCGCTTTCACCCATTTAACAATTTCATTCCATTGCTTTTCAAATTGTTGATTTGAGTTTTCTTTTAGCATGCTGGACAGTTTTTCCATTTCAGTGATACCCATTACTTTCATCTTCCATTCCTCGTGGGGAGGCCCTGTTCCTTTTTTCCAACGCTTTGCGTAATTCAATCTTGCTTCTGTTATTAAATTTAATAATATTTATTTAAATATTATTTAATTTAATATTAACATAATATTTATTAATATTAATAAATATTTAATAATATTTTCTTTTTTGTCTTCATTTGACTATTCCTTTCAATCATGCTTAATAAATATGTTTCCGGAGTCATCTCAAATTTAATATCCAGAATTTTTGTGATACTGTCATGGATCTTTTTCCAGTATTTTTTTGCTACGGGGCATGACCAGCATGTATGAAAATAGGTTCCCGTTGTTTTTCCACACTTCCAGCATTGGCCATTCCCTTTATGCGTTATCTGCATTAATATTTGAGGGGTCATATACCACCGATGGATTGTCTGGTGAAAGTTCTCTCTTAAGCTTGAGCTTTGAGTGAATTGTATGTCTTCACTCCATGCTCTTTCCCACATTTCTAACTCTATATTCGATACAGCATATTTGAAAGGGAATCCAGCCCATATACAGCATCCCAAACTTCCATGCATGGCATCAAGAGCTTGCAGAGAACTTTCTGCTGGATGGCTAGTGGAAGTCAAACTTATTTTTTATTTTATTATCCATTTATTTAGTTTAATTATGTGCCACCTTTCTCCCAGAGGGGCACCCGATGCAGCTTGCAGCTCTGTCTCAAGCTTCCAAGGGCTTAATTCTGATCCCTTGGAATCACAGCTTCCAGTTTCTCCCATTTCTCCCCTCCCGTGAGGGGACATGATAGCCCTGTTTAAATATTTGAAGGGATGTCATGTCGAAGAGGGAGCGGGCTTGTTTTCCGCTGCTCCAGAGACCAGGACAAGGAGCAATGGATTCAAGCTGCAGGAAAGGAGACTCCACCTGATCCTCAGGGAGAACTTCCTGACGGCCAGAGCTGTCCGGCAGTGGAATCTGCTGCTGCCTCCATGGAGTGTGGTGGAGTCTCCTCCTTCTTTGGAGGTTTTTAAGCAGAGGCTGGATGGCCATCTGTCAAAGGGAGTGCTTCGAGGGTGTTCCTGCAAGGCAGGGGGTTGGACTGGATGGCCCCTGGGGTCTCTTCCCACTCTAGGATTCTCTGATTCTATGAAAGCCTCAAGCCCACAGAGCATTAAAATTAATACACCAGAGGACAGGATCAAAATTCAAAATGACCTGGACAGATTGGAGAGCTGGGCCAAAGCTAACAAAATGAATTTCAACAGAGAGAAATGTAAAGTCCTACACTTAGTTAGAAAAAATGGAATACAGAAATATAGGATGGGGGACATGTGGCTGGATGGCAGTACGTGTGAAAGGGATCTATGAGTCTTAATAGACCACAAGCTGAACATGAGTCAGCAGTGTGATGCGGCAGCCAAGAAAGCCAATGCAATTCTCAGCTGCATCAATAGGAGTATGGTGTCCAGATCGAGGGAGGTACTGGTACCGCTCTACTCTGCCTTGGTTAGACCTCATCTTGAATACTGTGTCCAGTTCTGGGCACCCCAATTCAAGAAGGACATGGTCAAGCTGGAGCAGGTCCAGAGGAGGGCGACCAAAATGGTGAGGGGCCTGGAAGCCAAGCCCTATGAGGACAGACTTAGAGAGCTGGGGATGTTCAGTCTGCAGAAGAGAAGGTTAAGAGGGGACATGATAGCTATGTTTAAATATTTGAAGGGATGCCATGTAGAGGAGGGAGAGGGCTTGTTTTCTGCCGTTCCAGAGACCAGGACAAGGAGCAATGGATTCAAGCTGCAGGAAAGGAGATTCCGCCTGAACCTCAGGAAGAACTTCCAGACGGTCAGGGCTGTCCGGCAGTGGAATCTGCTGCCTCGGAGTGTGGTGGAGTCTCCTTCCTTGGAGGTTTTGAAGCAGAGGCTGGATGGCCATCTGTCAAAGGGAGGGCTTTGAGGGTGTTCCTGCATAGCAGGGGGTTGGACTGGATGGCCCCTGGGGTCTCTTCCAACTCTACATTTCTATGATTCTATGATTCTATTTCTCATCCAAAACCAAAGAGCCCCTTCTTTGGGGTTTCTCCATCCACAAGGCCAAACTAACAACTCCTGGGGGGGGGGAATCCCTTACTTTTGGGGGGAGATGAGTGCCCTTGGAGGACAAGCAAAAGGAAAGCAATGAACCCCATCCTCTTGTGCCTCAATGAGAAAAATTCCTAAATAAAGAAAATAGTAATAATGATGAATTATGATGGTGATGATAAATTTTATAAATTTTATTTTTTACCTGCCTCTTCCCAAGGCTTGAGGTGGGGTACAGAATAGACAGAGCTAAAAACCATGGTTAAAATACACATAGAACAATTAATTTTAATACGGCGGTGACATGCAGTTGCCTGTTCTTGATTTTATTCATATCCCTTCCAAAACGGGTATATACATAGCACAGATAAAATTGTTCTCTTTACAGAAAATATCATTTTCTGTACAAAAACCAAAAAACGCAGCACACTTTTCTCATGCAAGATACATTTCAAAATGCAGATATTTCTCACCCATCCAGAATTCTCCATCAGGGTTTCCCAACGCTTGAAAGACCAATTTTTTGCCATTTTAAAAATATTCTTGAGTCTTCTGACCCTCCCTGCCATAATTTAAGACGGAATTGACTACTACCTGTACTCACTTGGCCATTCCCCCTTTCTCAGAATTTTTAATGAGCCAAAAGAGCTCTTATTAAAAAAAGAAAAATGCAACATTACATGCAATGTGTTTATTCCAAATCTAGACTGTAAACTGTTTTGAGGATCACTTGATAGAAATGGGTAGAACTTTCCATCCTTGGTTCGTTAATTTCACAATGAATGCATAAATATTTCCTGTAAAACATCACCTGCCACAAAAGAATTATCGGCACTTCCACACGAGAGTGTTATAGCGCGATGATTCCACTTGCAACATCCTATGGAATCCTGGGGTTTGCAGTTTCGGGAGGGGCCGGCCGGCCCCTCCCGAAACTGCAAACCCCAGGATTCCATAGGATGTTGCAAGTGGAATCATAGCGCTATAACAGCCTAGTGCGGAAATTAAGTGGCTGTAACCCTTTGCAAGTGATTGCATCCTTGTCATTACGTGCTCTGGCCTGAAGGTGGCAGCACTCAACCAGGCTTTGCATGGCTCAACCACCTCCTGAATCCTGGTTTTTTTTTTTAATAATTTTTATTAAATTTGAAAAAAAAAATCCAAAAATTAAAAAATGAAAATGAAAAATGAACAAGAAATCTGTACATCTTTTAGTAATGCAACATATAGCGGTAATATCTTCCTACAACAATTTCACACATGGGCAATATTTCTTCCTAGCTTCCTTATAAAAGCTGACAAATATTATTATTCATCTTACAACATAAACCTTTTTATCTGTCGTCCATCCCTTCGTATAGATTGACCCAGCATTCAATTTATTCTGTGAATTAACTGTATTCTTATATCTTATCGTTATTCTCATAATTTAATCTAACTCTGGCTTTGAATTTACATTGGAAACGTTTACATTTGTTATATTTATTTGTTTGTTTGACGTTTACTTTTGGTCATTTTTTTTTGCTTATTTCTTTTGCGTAGAGAAGATAGCTTGTATTACTTTCTGGTTCAGGAAATAAGTGTTTACAAGACCGTAGTCTTTCGCAATCTTCTCATCGGATCGCCCTCCAAGTCTCCTGTTTTTAAAAAAACCAAAAAACCGGTTGCAAAAAACCAGTTGCAAAAAAGAATGACGAACCCATGGGTGGAGAAGTTATATTCCCATCCCCCTGCCTACAGTTTTCTATTGACTCAGGGCTTCTCCTCCCTCCCCAGCGATTATTTCAAACGAAATAAAGAAAGCAAACAGACCAGAGTACATTGCATCTCCGGATCGGCATAAATGGAAAAGAGATCTGTCTTCCCGAGCCCTTTGTTTGTAAGCTGATATTGGACGGTTGGACACCGTCCAGAGCACATCAAGTGTGATAGATCGGCCTAAGCGGGTGGGTTAGGGAGAGATTGCTGTTTTCTTTCGCCAAAAGGAAAAAAGTTGTCTATTATCCCCCTCTTTTTTTTTACTTTTATGGCCAACTCCCCCCCCCAAAAAAAAAAAACCAAAAAAGAGCAAAAGAGAGAGAAGGCATGAAAGTTCAAAGGGGTAAAAAAAAACCCACATAAACTACTCCCTCCCATGTATCTAGACTGTTTCCTGGACATAAAAGGCCTTTATTGGGTCCATGCCTTGTCGCTGGGCAGCAGAGCTTTGGGAAAAGTAACTTTCGGAGATTTCATCTCTCTCGGCCAGAACCCAGCCAGTTCCTATTTCCTGAACATAACTTAACTGGATCATGTCGGTGAGGTTCCCATCTCAGAGCTTTGGGGAAAGGAACTTTTTAGATGTTTTGCTCCCAGAATCACCCCGGGGGGTTACCCGAAAGCGGGTCCCCCCGAAAGATAACCTATTACATTTTGTTCATGGTGTTCTCCCTATCGTGGGTCATCGGAGTCTGGAAAAGCAACTTTTCCAAAGCTCTGCTGATTGACCTAAGAAGAGATGCTGAGACTTTCCAAGCCTAGCTGGCAGGGGGTCCAAGCATGATCTTCGGTGCAATCCTAAATATTTATTTAGCTGTACAAGCACGGCTCAGTGACAAAAGCCGCTGAGACTGAGGCCATTTCTGCACCAGAGTGTTAATAGCCCTATGATTCCACTTTCAACCTCCTATGGAATCCTGGGGTTTGCAGTTTCGGGAGGGGCCAGCTGGCCCCTCCCGAAACTGCAAACCCCAGGATTCCATAGGAGGTTGAAAGTGGAATCATAGGGCTATTAATAGTCTGGTGCAGAAATGGCCTGAAACTCCTCTTTGCAAAGTGCTTTTACGTCCTCCAGCCCCAGCCTGCCTTCTTGTCCTCTGCCTTAGCTCAGTATTTCTTTCAGCACCAGCACGGGGAGCGTGATGAAAACAAGAGGCGGAAACACAAACTTTCGGCGCCACATTGCTGCAATGCCTTTGCAGGGAAGTGACTGGTGCCACTCCGTTCTGCTTTGGTCAGACCCCACCTGGAATAATCCCGTGTCCAGTTCTGGGCACCACAATTCGGGAAGGACACGGACAAGCTGGGACAGGAGGAGGAGGAGGGCAACCAAAACGGTCAAAGGCCTGGAGACCACGAAGCCCTCTGAAACCGCTTAGGGAGCTGGGTATGTTTAGCCTGGGGAAGAGAAGATTAAAGAGGGGACACGATAGCCAAGTTTAAATACTTGAAAGGACGTCATGTTGAGGGTGGAGCAAGACTGTTTTCTCCTGCTCTGGAGACTCGGACATGGAGCAATGAATATTTGAGAATATTCAGAAAATTGTTGATTTTTTTTTTATGTGCGTATCTTGGAACGTCAAGAAGCTCTGCTGAGAAGAATCTTGGACTCATCAGAACGTTTGCAGTTTGGGACTTACTCTATCAAGAATTCATATACAGTTTTGTTTTGAATGGGAAACGGTACTTTTTTTACAGAGGTAATACACTTTTCTGTGCCTAAATTTTACTTTCTTTACATGAAATGCAGCTACCTGCACACAAAATGCATTTTTCGGCTTACTCCCCATGCCAGCTTGTGCAGAATAAGGAGTGGCTTACGGAGCTGAGTGTGTTTAGCCTGGAGAAGAGAAAGGGAGGACTTTGATGGGGTCTTCCTGTCTGGCAGAAGGGGGGTGGACTGGATGGCCCCTGGGGTCTCTTCCAACTCGATAATTCCACAAATCCCAGGTGTTTGGGATGCAGTCATAGTGCTTAAAGCATAATAATTGTGTGGTGTGAAAGGGCAAACCCAGCTTTTTTCTTTTCCGACTCTCCCTTCTCTTTTCTGAACTCAATGTTATTTCTTTTTAAATATTTATATTAAAAGTTTACATCTATATTAAAAGAATGTAAAAGGAAAAAACTAGAAAAAAGGCAAAGGCCATTTCCGCACTAGAATGTTATAGCACTACGATTCCACTTGCAACATCCTATGGAATCCTGGGGTTTGCAGTTTCGGGAGGGGCCGGCAGGAGGGGCCCCTCCCGAAACTGCAAACCCCAGGATTCCATAGGATGTTGCAAGTGGAATCGTAGCGCTATAACAGCCTAGTGCGGAAATGGCTAAAGAAAGGAAAGGGACAGTTTAAAACAAAAAGAAAAAAAAACCTGTGGACTTCTAACTTTCTTGACAGTGATCATTGTTTTCTTGTGTTCCTTTAAGTCGCTTCTGACTTACGGCAACCCTAAAGCAAATCTATGATGGAGTTTTCTGGGGGCTGAGAGTGTGTGACACACCTGAGGTCACCCAAGTGGGTTTTCATGGGGAATCGAGCAGGGAATGAAAATGTGGTCTCCAGGGTCACAGTGCAATGCTCAGACCATGACATCCTGCTCTCTGACCTCTCCAATTAACTAGTGGATATTTCATATACTTTTCCTAGTAATTCCAACCTGCTCCTTATCAAAACATGCAGTTATCTAATTATTCTCTTTTTTTTTTTCTGCAAAAGGGTAATCAAGGGTTCCCAGTCTTCCAAAAATGTCACCAAAGATTTTTCTCTGATCGAAGTGGTTAATTTGTCCATTTCAGTCGAACCATTCGGATTTATCAGCAAGTCCTCTCTTGCTGGTATTCATTCATTTTCCCTTTCTGCGCATGCATCAATTGGAAATCAAAGTTCTAAGAACAGCCCCTTCCTTACAGTTTCTTTGCCCATCGGGCCAAACCAATAATCCTTAAGGATTACGGTTACGCAAAGCGGAAAGAACCAGAGATGTAAATAATGGCTTGCTTCATCCTGGTAGGCAAGGGCCAGGAAATGCAAAATTATTCTTTTCATCCTTTAAAAGGGCAAGTGGGGCTTTTGTGTGTGTGTGTGTGTGTGTGTGTGTGTGTGTGTTCATCAGAACAACAAAACAAACTGCAGAAAATGAAACGCTTCTTCCTAGATAGCTATGGCCATTTCTGCATGAGGCTGTTATAGCGCTGCAATTCCACTTGCAACGTCCTATGGAATCCTGGGGTTTGCAGTTTCGGGAGGGGCCGGCCGGCCCCTCCCGAAACTGCAAACCCCAGGATTCCATAGGAGGTTGCAAGTGGGATCATAGAGCTATAACAGCCTCGTGCGGAAATGGCCTATGTTTAAATATTAGAAGGAACATCACATGGAGGATGGAGCATGCCTGTTTTCTGCTGCTCCAGAGACTAGGATATGGAGCAATGGCTTCAAACGACAAGAAGAGAGATTCCACCTAAACAGTAGGAAGAACTTTCTGATGTTAACAGCAGTTCCACAGTGGAATCCGCTGCTGCCTCCGTGGAGTGTGTTGGAGTCTCCTCCTCCTTTGGAGGTTTTTCAAGAGAGGCCGGATGGAGGGCTTTGACTCATACACCCTTAAATTGATGGAATCCATTTAAATTCATAGAATCCTAGAATCCTAGAGTGGGAAGAGACCCCAGGGGCCATCGAGTCCAACCCCCTGCCATGCAGGAACCCCCATCAAAGCATTCCCGACAGATGGCCATCCGGCCTCTGCTTAAAAACCTCCAAAGGAGGAGGAGACTCCACCACACTCCATGGAGGCAGCATATTCCAAATTCATATGTAGAGAAATTAAAAGCACAATGAAACTAACAATAGAATTAAACACAGTTAAGCACAAACAGCAAATGAATAGCGCAGCACATTCTGATAGAAAGCTCCTTTTCGGTTTGAGCAACCAGCCCTCGAGGGCCTGCCGAAAACAAAACGGGGAGGTTTTTACGGCCGGAATCCTCAGTTGGAGAAGTGTTGACTGAAATAGGCCCATCAGACCAGCTAGGAAGGGTGCAGGTAAATTCTGTCAGTTCAATTTGTCCGCTTAAGCCCAGACTAAATGGTAGGATTTGGGAGCCAATGCGGTGTAGTGATGTGAACATAGGACCGCAACTCTGCCGATGAGGGTTCACATCGATGCTTGGCCACGGAAACCCAACGGGTTTGGAATTTCCAAATTTTATAAATTATTGCTGGAAAGAGAAACGGAATCAGAAGTAGTTAAAGATACAATGGTAAGATGGGCACAGAATTTGGGACATTCAATCGAATTAGAAACTTGGGAAAGAGTGTGGAAAATAGATATAAAATTCACACCGAACTTAAATGTAAGAGAAGACTTTTATAAAAATGTTTTGCAGATGGTACACGACACAAGAAAGATTACATAAAATAACGAAAAATGGGAATTCAAATTGTTGGAAGTGTGATGAAAAGACGGGGTCTTTTTTTCCATACGTGGTGGACGTGTAAGATAGCAAAAAAAATTTGGAAGGGGGTACATGACGAAATCCAAAGAATTTGTAAGCTGAATTTTGAAATGAAACCGGAGCTTTGTTGGTCAAATAGGCTAGGGCAACAAAGGGAAATCAGAAGTCACCAGAAGATGTTATTATATCTAATAACTGCGGCAAGGTTGACATAGGTGCAGCTATGGAAAGAAAAGAAACACATCGGTATAGAAGAATGGAAGTTAAAAGTTCTGGATATGATAGAGATGGAAAAGTTAGCATTTTCTTTGAAGAATAAATCTATCCAGAACTTTGAGAAAGAATGGAAAAGAGTATTGGATTGGGTAAGGATATAAATGTATAAGAAATCAAAGAAGAAATAATGGAACTGTTCTTCTCTCTGTAAGATGGAAATTATGTTTGTAATGGAAAGGAAATAAGCAATTTCAACTGGAAGATTTAAGCATGGAAGTGCGTGTGGGGGTTATTTTCGAGACAAAATAAAAATTATACCAAAAAGAAGAAGAAGAAGAAGGGAAAGGCAAATCCCTCTCTGAACAAATCTTGCCAAGAAAGCCCCATGATAGATTTGCAGTTCACGTGCACCATCTGAGCACTGAGGTGACGTGACGAGATGGAGATGCCACACCTTGCCCTGCTGTGATACCATCAAATTCTTATTCCAAACTAGAAAGGTAAAGAAAATGCATCTATTTCCCCCTCCTCAATGATAAAGAGGATTTCATCACCAAGGAAATGTAGATGCTGCAAGATTTTAACTATTTGGGACTTTTTTTGTGTGCAAAGCTCAACCTCACTGAAACACAATAGGATTTCTTTGCAGAAAAAAACTTCCCAGTGCAGAAAACCGATTTTTTTTAGGCCTCAGAAAACCCACAGGTACGTGGGGCCAGGAGGATGAGATCCAACAATTAGGTGGCAAAGTGTAATTTATACACACAAGGGTCACACCGTAGTTGCACCATGTTACCACCTTAGTGAACTGGAAGTGGGCAACCCAGCACACGTGGAAATCTGCACGTGGGATGTACAATGAACGGCAGAGTGCCTTGAAGCCCAGTGAATATCCATGTGCCAAGGTGTAGAATGCACAGGCATGTGCAATGGCACTGCATGCAGTACACCACTTCTACAATCTTCTACTGAGTCTGGTCATTCCACAATGGACAAAAATGTCTGACCAAATCCAGGTGGCGGTGGTGGTTGTGGGCCTTCAAATAATTTCTGACTTATGATGACCCCAAGACCAAATCTATCACAGTTTTTTTCTTGACTGGATTTACTCAGATAAGATTTGCCTTTGCCTTCCTCTGAGGCTGAGAGAGAGTGACCTGCCCTGGGTCACCCAGTAGGTTTCCATGGCTGAGCAGGGATTTGAACTCTGGAGCCATAGTTCAGCACTCAACCATTAAACCATGCTGGCTCACTTTTCTTGGCAAGATTTATTGAGCAGTTTGCCATTGCCTTCCTTTTGGACTGAGAGAGTGTGACTTTTCCAGGGGCACCCAGAGGGTTTCTGGGGTCAAGTGGGGATTCGAACCCTGGTCTCCTGGAATCCTAGTACAACACTCAAACTATTACACCAGGCTGGCCCCTATGTTCCATTCTACTCCAACTTATGAAGACTCTTTGGAAGAGTTTCCCCTGTATTTCTTCAGTGAGGTTTGCCATTATCTTCCTCTGAGGCTGAGAAAGTGTGACTTGCCCAAGGCAGTGGGTTTCCAGGACTGAATGGGGATTGAAATCTGGTCAGCTGGAGCCCTAGCCCTACACTCAAACCGGTACAATGTGCAGTTTCTCTTACATCATGGGGGTTTTCCGTAGGGGAACTTGATTCTTGCATAAAACACCAACGGGGAGATGGGAGTAGGGAGCTCATAGTAAGTCCCAAATTGGACCTCGAAAACTGTACAGTTCCCACTACGTTTCTTGCAACAGAGTGAAAACTGATTACATTATTCTTTCTTGCCTCTGAGACTGAAACTTGACAAAAGATTGGCATTGGTATTCCAGACGGAAGCCAGCTGGTGATTCAAGAACGAGAGCTTCCGCACTGGGCTGTTATAGTGCTGTTATTCCGCTTTCAACATCCTATGGAATCCTGGGGTTTGCAGTTTAGGGAGGGGCCTTTGAGGATCACAGTGATCCCAATGTCCTTCTCTCTTCCCCCTGCTCCCGATGAGGCCGTGGCATTTCACAGATGCCTTTTTCACAAAAGCCCAAAGCGCGTCCTCTGTTTGTGTTCGCGGACACAGCTCACGGAGGTCAAGAGGTGAGCCCCGACGACGGCGTCTTCTGCAACCCGAGGCTAATTAGGGAAAGAACCTTCTGTAGGGAGAAGCGAGGCAAAGACTTTGCTCTGTGCTCCTCAAGGAAAGCAGGAGAGCCGGCATCTTAGCAACGTTGATTTTTCCTCTCTTTTCTGCAGCTGAGTTCTGGAATGCTAATGGGGAAAAAGGTCCCCGCTTAGGAACAAAACGGACAGATTGCTGCAGGGCTAGTGGAAATTTAACTCCTTGATCTAAGTTTCAGCTGTCATCCAGCTGAAGACACACACACACACACACACACACACACACAAATACAAACAACTGCCTGACTGCAATTAATGGGCTAACTAAGTATTAATTTATTAATAACGGCCAGAATCCTGTTGAGGACTTACACCTTTTTACATTGACTTACATCTCTGGGAACTAGAATGGAGGAGTTCCATAGCATCTGCGTTCATGAAGGGGCTCCTGTTATATTGCAACGTAGGGGAGCCGGAAACGTGGAAGATGTACAACAGGACTCCTGCGCATTAGTCCCTATGCACACTAGTTGCAGCGCACATCAGAACTGTTGTGCATTGAGACAATAGCTAGAGCAGAGTTTTCCAAATGGTGTGCCGCAACCCATTAGTGTGTCGCCTGAAGTGTGTCGGTGTGTCACCTACCACCTTGGAAATGTACGTTACTATTTATAAATCATACATTTTTGGAAATTTATGAAAGGTTTTCGTGAGATATGGTGTGTCCTCGTATATTTTGTTATTACGATTTATGTCTGGGCCCGTATCTCTTCTAAGGGGTTGGTTTAACCTCTGGTTTGCCAGTAAAACTGAATGACTGTGTCACAAAATGATGCATGGCTAAAAAAGTGTGTCACCAACAGGAAAAGTTTGGAAAGCTCTGAGCTAGAGAGTGCAGAACACGTTGGGACATCCTTCACTAATAGAGTCCCTTAGTGCTTGAACCGTACAGCTGTGTATAAGTAAAATTATATAATGTAGACCATGAAAGAGGACACTAGCCAGTATGATTTAGAGCAGAAGGAAATGCCATCATTAATACTGGAGTCCTAGAATCCTAGAGCTGGAAGAGACCTCAAAGGCTGTTGAGTCCAAGCCCCTTCTGCCATGCAGGAAGACACCCAGCGTTTCCGCACGACATTCTTATAGCGCGATGATTCCACTTTCAACCTCCTATGGAATCCTGGGGTTTGCAGTTCCGGGAGGGGCCGGCCGGCCCCTCCCGGAACTGCAAACCCCAGGATTCCATAGGAGGTTGAAAGTGGAATCATCGCGCTATAAGAGTGTCGTGCGGAAATGGCCACCATCAAAGCACCGCCAAAAGATGGCCGTCCAACCTCTGCTTAAAAACCTCCAAAGAAGGAGACTCCACCAAACTTCCAGGCAGCAGCCGATTCTGCTGCTGAAGTGCTCTTCCTACCGGGATGTTCTTTCTAAGGTTCAGGTGGAAGCTGCTGCTTCCGAGACTGGGACACAGAGCAATGGCCTTTGACCATTTTGATCACCCTCTTCCAGACACAGCCCAAGGGTTTTAAGTTACTGGGGATAGATTTTTAAAGGAACATTAGAAGGAACTTCTCGACAGTGAAAGCGCTTGGGGAATGGAACAGACCGTCCAGATGTTACCTCACTGGTAAACCCTATCCCGGGGTCTACAATTTTTGATATTAATTGTGATTCAACGTGCCAGAGAGGTCGCCCAGATGAGCACGTAGGCGGCAATGGTCGAACGATCGAAAACCAGGTCAGGCCAGTACAATCCCCCGTCACGTAGCCCCAGGAGACCTCAAGCTGTGCAAGCCCACAGTAGACAAAGAGTCCTCAGCCCCTGAGAAGCCAACTTGAGGGGATTAGCGTGTTTTCCCCAAGTTGAGCACCGATAGCAGTAAAATCCTATCAAGCAAGGACCATCTACGTAAATTCACACCACAACCCAATGCAACCGAAGATCCTGAAACTGGCTACACCTCGTAATCCCATCATGCAAGGGAAGTGGCCATTGTGGAGCTTCTTTTCCATTGCAACACCCATTGTTCTCCCCGGGAGAGGATTTGCCCTCAAGGTACTTTTTCCCCTACAAATAGTCCTAGTTTTTGAGAGTTCCTTTGGACAACTCCCGGTCATACCAGTAGACCATTTCTCCATCAGTCGAGTAATCCCCTCAGCCCTCTCCATGCTGAACTCTACTTCGTTCGCTGTTTTTCCCGGACCAAGGACTTCAGAAAAAGGTGCAGTATCACCCGAGCTACAATCCCTTCAATAGTTCCCCTATCGAGTTTCCTCTCTTTTACTTCTTAATAGGTCTTGAGTGCGTGTGTGAGTGATTGCGTTGATGCGTGAGACTTTCATTCAATAAAATCATTTATTGGACATCTTTGTTTGGTTTTTGGCTTGGCCTGACCCCGTAAAAACTGGGTAAAAGGACCCCGCTAGGTTACCCTGCCTCTTGCATTGCTATCGCTTGTGCTCTGGCTAGTTGCCATTCCCTACCACGTGGAGCACATTAAGGCGTCCCCTACGGGACCCCAGAAATCAGGGTAACGCAGAGAGGTGGTGGGGTCTCCTTCTCTGGAAGTCTTCCAAAGGAGTCTGGACAGCTGCCTGCTGCTGGAGATGCTCCAGCTGGAGTTCCTGCAACGAGCAAGGGTTGGACTCGATGGTCCCTGGGGCCCCTTCCAACTCTAGGATTCCAGGAACACCTCAGCTGTGGTGTTTTCCTTTGCGATAGATCCCCTGCCGTTACATTTGCTGCCAGTAAACCTTCCTTTATAGTAAGGATGTTCTGTGTGAAATCGCTTGCTCCTGCAAGGGAGAACAAATGGTTCAATCGTGTTTTCCTCCCTACTGTGCGGTTTCATCTTGGGAAGTGGGGGTGTAGAAAGTCTCCAGTAGCAGGGATCCTTGGTTAGGATCCTTTCCTGCCTTTCCTCTTCTTTCCCACCCCTTCTCACCCCATGTGGGATTAGGAGTGAGGGAGGAAGGCACAGATCAGCAAGCCGTAGCCTTCTGGGATTCTCACGTGGCTTCTCCTCCCGCTCGCCCCGTACGTCGCGGGGAGAGAAGGAAGGTAAAGGCCTGAGGTCTGTAGCCTCACCGTGAGTGATCTGCTAGCTGGTCCATGACAATGTTGGCGGTGTTACTATTACATGCCCTCCAACACGTCACGGATGAAAACTGGGACACATGTGGCCAAGTAACATCAGGGTGTGCCCAAGGTTGCAAAAGTTATTAATAAGGAAGAAAACACAAGCTAAAAGAGTCTGCAGCAGTTTGCTTTTTGCCTGAGCCTCCAGAGAAGGGCTAAATCCACCTCTCCTCTCGTCTCCCCCCAGCTGAGTTAACTGAGTACAAACATCTTTTATAGTCTGAACTCAGTTGCCAGCAACTTAAATAACCTGAAAGCAAAGGGGGAAAGCAGGAAGAGGAGGGAGAAGCTAGGATGGTTTAAAAGCAACTTAAAAATTGGAGAGACAAAGCATTAATCCGTATGGGCTCCCTCAAACTGGGAGAGCTTGAGGGTAAGTCGTTGTGTGTGCGTGAGCTTTCATGTCCCCTGTTGACATATGGTGAACTCCATAGCGTTTTCTTCTCGGGCAAGGAATCTTCAGAGGTGGTTTTGCTGGGTTCCTTCCTCTGAAATAGAGCTTACTGTACTCTGGATTCATCGGCAGTCTCCCACACAAGTAATAACCATAGCTGACCCTGCTTAGTTTCCAAGATCAGATGGGATCTGGCACGTTTAGGATATTGAGGGGACCAGCTCCCTAAGCTCCCCCTTCTAGGGCTTCATGGTTCCCAGGCCTTTTGCCATTCTGGTCATCCCCCTCTGGGTACCTTCCAGCTTGTCCATATCCTTCCTCAGCTGTGGTGCCCAGAACTGTACACAGGATTATTCCAGGTGGGGTCTGACTAAAACTGAATAGAATAATATTTATGTCTTGCCTTGATCTGACCAATGTGCACTTGTTGATGCAGCCTAGAATTGCACTGGCTTTTTTAGCTGCCACATCACACTGTTGGCTCATGTTTAATATCTTCTTTGCGGGGAAAAACACGCCAAAGCTCAGCTCAGCTCTTGCAGACGGAGCAACGTCACCTTGCATTAGCGACACAATGAATGGGGCGAGTCTCCTTTTGTCACCCAGTTGTGAATCCCTGAAAGCTGCAGTTTTGTAGCCTGGCACTTGCTGGATTTCTAAACAAGGTTTCTTCAGAGGTTTCTGGCCACCGCTGAGAGACGCTGCTGTCAGCAAGAGAAATTACGGCACATGAGGAGGCGGAAGACAACCTGGGATGATCAATTGCACTCTACAAGCCTGCCTTCTTACAAGCAGCTCCCAGCAAGATAAGCGAGGGGATGTTCAACATCGTGCCTTTGCTGACCGAGCCCTGGGCTGTATTTATTGGAAAGGCAACCGTCAAATTAATTCTAGGCAGTCGTCTAGGTGCTGACAAATGGAACCAGGCCTCCAAGCCCCTGTCCGTTTCTAGTTTGCACCAAGAAGGAAAGTCCTTGGCCAAACCAAAGGGCTGTACCTCAGGGAGCCTGTGTTTTCCAACTCTGGCTGGCAGCCACGACTCTCTGCCAGGGGCCAAGCAGGAGGTTTCCCTCACCCGACGGGGAGACGCTGGGGACTGAACCAGGAGCCTTCTGCGGAGGAACCTGGGAAGCTGCCCTTAGGCTGATTCACAGAACCTCGCCCCATCTGGATCGCTATTACCAGCTCTGACCGGCAGCAGTGGCTCTTTAGGATTTAAAGCAAGATCATTTCCCCACCTGAGCTGGAGATACCATGGCTTGAACCTAAGACTTTCTGCAGAGGCAAATAGGAAGATACTTTATTCTGATCATTAGTCTATCTAGTCCACTGTGGTCAGCTCTGACTGGCATCAGGGGTGGATACTGAGAAGCTGGAACATGTCCAGAGGAGGGCGACCAAAATGGAACCGTGAAGCCGCATGAGGAGCAGGTTAGGGAGCTGGGGACGTTTAACCTGGACAAGAGAAGGCTAAGAGGTGACACGGTAATTATGTTTAAATGTTTTAAGAGATGTCATATGGAGGATGGAGCAAGACTCTTTTCTGCTGCTCCAGAGACTAGGACACAGAGCAATGGGTTCAAATGTCAGGAAAAGAGATTCCACCAAAACTTTAGGAAGAACTTCCTGACAGTAACTGCCGTTCAACAGGGGAATAGGCTGCTGCCTGGGATTGTAGTGGAGTCTCTGTTTTTGAACAGAAGGTGTCAGGAGTGCCTCGATGGTACCTTCTTGCTTGGCAGAATGGGGTTGGACTGGATGACCCTTGCGGTCTCTTCCAACTCTCTGTTTCCATGCTACTATAATTCCGCAGGGGCAAACCAGGACCCCTGTGGCCAAGCAGCATCAGCATGTGGTCAAGATGGGGAAAAACTATTCATGAGGAAGAACACACAAGTTAGGAGAAGCTGTGGCAGTTGGCTTTTGCCTGAGCTGACTGGGAAGGGCAAAATTCCAGTCATAGAATCATAGAATCATAGAGTTGGAAGGGACCCCAGGGGCCATCCAGTCCAACCCCCTGCTATGCAGGAACACCCATCAAAGCATTCCCGACAGATGGCCACCCAGCCTCTGCTTAAAAACCTCCAACAAAGGAGACGCCACCACACTCCGAGGCAGCATATTCCACTGCCGGACAACCCTGACCGTCAGGAAGTTCTTCCTGAGGTTCAAGTGGAATCTCCTTTCCCGCAGCTTGAATCCATTGCTCCTTGTCCTGGTCTCTGGAGCGGCAGAGAACAAGCTGGCTCCCTCCTCAACATGAGGGAAATCAAGTCCTTCCGGTCAACGTCAAGCCCGTCCAGTCCTTTTTTCACTGCTGAGTTAACGAAATGCAAACTCCTTTTGCCCTTTGAACTCAGTTTGCAGGAACGGAAGTCAGCTGAGGATGGGGAGAGAGAAACTGGGACATTTTAAAAGCAACTGAAAAAGTGGGATGACAGAGAATTAACCGGGAGTGTCCCTGGCAAATTGGGGCAGTTGGAGGGGAGGGTGTTAAAGCTTCTTGGAAAATACTCTCCGGTGCACATACGCACACACTTGCCTATTGGAGGCTTAGGCCATTTCCGCACTAGCCTGTTACAGCGCGATGATTCCGCTTTCAACATCCTCTGGAATCCTGGGGTTTGCAGTTTCGGGAGGGGCCGGCCGGCCCCTCCCGAAACTGCAAACCCCAGGATTCCAGAGGATGTTGAAAGCGGAATCATCGCACTGTAACAGGCTAGTGCGGAAATGGCCTTAGAGATGTGCCTTGTGCCAGTTCCAGGGGTTTTTCCTAAAGGGTCATCCATTTCCCCACTCGTGAGGAACATGCTGGGCTCCTTTGATTCACGACACCTGCTGCCCGATGCATCCCTTCTGTGCAAAGGGCATTAATTAAACGTGTAAAAGAAAAAAGAAAAATGTAAACCCACAGACAGTAATCTAAATTGACAGTGCAGCTAAATATATTTATTTCTTGGATTTTAATTAAACCCTCCAGTGCTTGAGTTTTTAAACACAGTTTGCTGTTCCCCGCACGTGGAGTTAGATGGCGCGACGCAACTCTTAGGCTGAATGACAACTCTGTTCAACTGGATGTTAACACACGAAACTGCTCGGAAACAAGCCTACAATCTACATCCATGTTCCATGTGCCTTCATGTGCAGTGCGCATGTCAGGGAACATGGCTCCTGTCGTTTATATGCATTAGTGTATGTATAGCAAAGCCGCATTAGATCTAAAGAGAGCGTTATTAGCAATGGGCTATTATGTATTCATTGCTAACTACTGCCTGCAACTGTGTTTCTGGTTTAAATCTTTAAATTATTCCCAAGGCTCCAAATGGGTAATCACTGCATGTTCAAAGCCACTCTGCATTGGAAAAGAGGGGGAAAAGATCAAAGGAAACAGCAAAATAGAGAGGTGGCATTATGAGAAATGACTGTGCATATGATCAGGTGACAAGAACATGACCCAGTTCCCATGGTGAAAGATATATAAATAATTGTAAGCCTGGGAAAATGCTGGTGTTGGTTGGTGTTGCAAGTTGATAAGCATACCAAAATTTGTATAACAAGGTATAAAAATTGTAACCAACCTAGAAACTTCGGTCTCAGCAGCTTGTGGAAAAGTTACGTTGCTTGCTTTTCTTAATAAATGCTTCCGTTTGAAACTCTGAGTGAAATTTTCTGAGAGCAAATTACCAGGATATGAGAATGCATGTGCTTCCATGCCCACCCACAGCCCTGGTAGCACCTTGCACTGAATGTGCCCGTGCCACATCGGACAAAAATATCCAGTCCTTTCTGTAGGGAAACTTATGCATGCCTTATGGGACCGACAGCTTTCCAGCCTGCTGTGTTTGCATTTTATGTATTTCATTGGGACAATGCCTTTCTCACAGAGTGAGACCCAAAGCGGTTTCCAGAAAGAATCAATTTTAAAAAAAAAGAAGAAGAAAAACAACTGAACAATAAAAAATTTGAAACAATTATGCTCCCCACATAAAACAGTATAAAATCATTTCAAAGACACAGAAAAGTTTGAAAAGGTAAAGTGTCCCAGTAAAATGTCAGGATGCCATCACGGTATAGCTGCATTACGCTAAGCAATACCTGCAACGGCGTGTCCAGTTGAAGCCTTTCAAGTATTTCAAGGCTCCAAACGGTTGACTGCTGTAGGCTTGATCTCACTTTGCATCAGGGAAACAGGGAAAGAGATGGGGAGAGTCACAGCGAAGTAGCGAGGAGGTGTTATGGGAATCAGCTATGCACAAATAAGGGCAGAGGGACTTCTGTTTGCTCCCGTGATGAAAGATATAAATAATTATAAGCCTGGGAAAATGCTCGTCCTGGTGGGGTGGGGGTGATATGTACCACTTTAACCAATAATTGATAGGTGCACCAAAATTTGTATGATCAGGTATAACACTTGTAATCAGTATAAATGCTTGTAACCAATATAAGTGCTTCCTATCCTTTTGGAAAAGTCAGTATATTACTTGCTTTGCTATCATAAACCCTTCTGTTTTGAAATTCTGAGCAGCGTTTTAGGAACAAGCTAGCCAAGATATGACATAAGAGCTTCCCTGCTTGCATATTAAAAGCCTGCTTAAACAAAAGGTCTCACAAATGCATTCCCTCATTCACCTATTCGGCATTTCCACATTAACCTGCAAATCGCTAAATTAAAAGAAAAAAGAAAAAGCTCTGTGTGATAGTTTTCATTTAAATGTGTGCTCGAACGTGCATTTTAAAACGTACTTTCTCTCAAAGGGCCGTGTTTCCATCATAGGCTGCATATTAAAACCCACATTTTGGTCCTTTTAAATGCTTGCGATCCAGTTGCCATTGGTACGCCACCTAGTCCAAGGGGTGCTGGAGACAAGGTCACTTCCTGACAGAATTAGCAAAGGTTGAATTCCCCCAGTGACCCTAATTCGCATGCTAACCTGGGAGGGAGGGAGCCGGCCACGTGTGCCAGGAACATCTGCTTAATCCAGCCTCCGGTGAGGCTCCGTGCATCAAGAGAAAGCAATTAAATGAGACTTTGTTATGAAGACAGCACAGCCTTTTTTCCCTTCCTTTTTTTTTTTTTAATGGTTGCCCCAGGATGGCCAAGCACGTTGCATTAATTGCAAGCCCGGCTTTTCAGTGGCTCATGGGTGAGACAGGGAGAAGGAACACGAGTTGGGAGGAAGGAAATGAAAGAGGATTTGGGGGGAAGTACAGTCAGTTCACAAGGCGGGTCCTTGATGAGCCCAACCTTATTCTGCTTTGGTCAGACCCCATCAGGAGGAATCCTGTGTCCATTTCTGGGCACTCCAGTTTAGGAAGCACACCAATGAGCTGGAAGTGTCCAGAGGAGGGCAACCAAAATGGTCGAAGGCCTGGAAACCGTGAAGTCCTGTCAGGGGCGGCTTAGGGAGCTAGGTAGGTTTAGCCTAGAGAAGAGAAGGTTAAGAGGTGACAAGACAACTGTGTTTAAATATTTGAAGGGATGTCAATTGGAGGATGGAGCAAGCTTGTTTTCTGCTACTCCAGAGACTTGGACATGGAGCAATGGCTTCAAACTGCAGGAAAAGAGATTCCATCTGAACATTAGGAATAACTTCCTGATGGTAAGAACAGTTGGACAGTGGAATACACTGCTGCCTTGGAGTCTCCTCCTTCTTTGGAGGTTTTTAAATAGGGGCTGGATGGCCATCTGTCAGAGGGAGTGCTTTGATTGCATCTTCCTGCATGGCAAAAGGGGGTTGGATGGCCCTTGCGGTCTCTTCCAGCTCTATGATTCTATGGTCTGGACTGACATTCTGCAGAAAGGGTTGCATGGCATATATCTCTGTATGCAGAGTGATGCCTTCACTGTGCCACAGCACCCTTGTGTTGAAAGTCCATGTTGCACAGCTAAACCATGACAACAAACATGCAGCAAATAGTACTAGTCATCTGGAGTACTGAGTTCAGTTTCGGGTGCCTCTTTTGAAGAAGAATTTGGTGGTTCGAGCATTGGAATATAACTCTCAAGACTAGAGTTGGAATCCCTGCTCAGCCATGGAAAGCCCCTAGGTGACCTTGGGCATGTCACACTCTCTCAGCCTCAGAGGAAGGCAAAGGAAAGCCCACTCTGAACAAACCTTGCCAAGGAAAACCCCTGATAGCTTTGCCTATTGGAAATATATTGAAGTCACACAACAACAACGTAGATAAAAGTCTGCGAGACCTGAGCAAGGCCGTTGATGATGGGTGGCAGAAGAGGGTTGGACCGGAGGGCCCTTGGGGTCTCTTCCAACGTGATTCTATGATTTGAAGGTGTCTCATTGTCAGAGTCACCGTAAGTCAAAGTGGACCTAATGGCAGTTAACAACAAATGGACAAGTCAGAGATGGTTCAGAGCAGGACAACAAAGACGATATGAAACACGGAGGACAAAAAGGCTGAGCATGTTCAGTCTGGTGAAGAGAAGAGAAGACAAGACAAGACAAGACTGAGGGTGACATGACCGCAGTCCTTAAATACCGCAAGGGCTGCCCCACAAAGAGGAAGGGGCAGGCTCGTTCTCTGGTTCCCCAGAGGGGAGAACCAGCTCTCATGGTTTCAAGTTATGGGAGGTTAGATTTTGACTGAACGTTGGAAGGAACTTCTCGGTCATCGTAAGAGCAGTTGGGTTGTGGGGCCAATTGCCTAGACAGGTGATGAGGTCTCCTTCTCTGGACACCTTCAGAAAGAGCTTGGACAGCTCCCTTGCTAGAGACCCTGAACTGAGCAAGCGGTTAGCCTTGATGGTCTAGGGGTCCCCTTCCAACACTAGGGCCATTTTGGCACAAGACTGTTAAAGTGCAAATCCCAGGTTTCCATAGGATGTTGAAAGCGGAATAATAGCACTATAACAGTCTAGTGCAGAAATGGCCTAGGATTCTGCGAATGCTCAGTCAAATGCACTTTCACGTCCATGCACAAGGCACAAGGCACACGCATGCTTCACGCAATGGCTGTGCAATGGCATCAGATGGGAAAATCCATTTCTGCAACCTGGAGCCGAAGCCAACTGGCCCCATCTTCTAAGCGACATCCCTTCAGATATTAAAAAAGTGGACCAACTTAATGAACTATTGAGTGATGAGTCAACATATGGCTCAAACCCATTAATCAATAGCCCTGCTCTCGTCAGCACCAATAATAGGATTCCGATCGACGCCTAATTTCCCAGGTGGAGGTTTATGCTACAAGTTACATAACGCAGTGTAAGATTTTGGCTAATACGTTCTTCAGAGTTCCAAAAGACCTCTGCTTCTGAAATGTGTAAAATACTCGATGTGGTGATTCTATGACTTTTCTATGTGGAAAATACTTGATTCTATCATTTTATGGTGTGCAAAATGCTATGATTCTGTGACTTGGCAGGCACAATTTAGAGTGCTAATTTTGACCTATAAAGCCCTACACAGCTTGGGTCCAGGTCATTTGAAGGACTGTATCTCCCACTGTGAGCCCATTAGAGCTCTAAGATTGGCCATTTCCGCACTAGCCTGTTATAGCACGATGATTCCACTTTCAACATCCTCTGGAATCCTGGGGTTTGCAGGCCAGGATGGCCCCATTCTTGATCTCCTTCCAATGGCAGGTTTTGGCACTTTTGCGCCATCAGGCTTTTATACATTGATAGGTTCAGGCTTGTAATATTATGCAGTTCTGTTTTTAAGGCTGGCACAGTTTTTAATGTATTTAATACTTTTATGCCATCAGGTTCTTACAAACTGACCAGGGTTGGGCTTTTAATGCTGTGCAGTTCTGTTTTTAAGGTTTGTGTATAGTCTCTTGAGAGCCAGCGGTAGTGGTCTGAGTGTTGGGCTATGACCGTGGAGACCAGGGTTCAATTTCTGCTTGGCTATAGAAACCCAATGGGTGACCTTGGGTGGGTCACACACTCTCAGCCCCAGGGTTGCCATAAGTTGGAAATGACTTGAAGGCACACGAGAACGATATAGTCTTTTAATGCATATGAATATGTTTTCATATTTAATGTTTTAACTTCATAACTTGTTTAATTACTTTAAAATCTTATATTTATATTGTTTCTCATTGCTTTTGTGTTGTTTTTAATTTGTACTGTTTTGAACATATTGTGGGCTGCCTTGAGGGTCATTATTGGGAGAAAGCTGGGTATAAATGAATAAAACAACGTTAGCCAACCTGGTGTGCAACGTGGAGCATCGGCTTTCATGTACGTACATCGAGGTGTGTGTGTGTGCATGTGTGAACCCCCCAGGGCTGCCCTTTGCAAATAAAGTCATGGCAGATGCATGCAGGTGCTGTTGTTTTAAGGAAAATGTGTTTGCAAGCTGGCAAGTGAAAAGGAAACGGGGGCCATTTCTGCACTAGCCTGTGCTATTATTCCGCTTTCAACATCCTACGGAATTGTGGGGTTTGCAGTTTAGGGAGAGGCCTCAAAGCGCTATTATTCCACTTTCACCATCCTATGGAATCCTGGGGTTTGAGGCCCCTCCCGAAACTACAAACCCCAGGATTCCAGAGGATGTTGAAAGTGGAATCATCGCGCTATAACAGGCCAGTGCCGAAATGGCGCTGCCTTGCCTGGGCACCGTCTCCGCTCCCTTACACAGCGTGCACATTTGCAAAGAACAGCCTTCAGAGATTTCCCGTCCGTGGGGGCTGCGGCTCACAGACTCCCCACCCGTGGAGCACGTAACCCCAGGGAGGAGGAGACCCTGACATTTTGGCTGACAGCCGGCCAGGCTTACCTTTAGCTGAGGCCAAGCACACACCTGCTCCATGGTGAGTTTCTCTTGCCGGTAATCCTTCCCTTGGGGACATGAACTACAGAAAATATCATGGATGCTGGGGAAGAGAGAAAATAAAACAGCAACAGATCTCTATTAAGCTTCCAGACCTGCTCCAGTCGCCATTCTGGCAATCTGATAGCACTACTTGCAAAGTTACCTGGCGGCACACGGCCCAGAAAAGCCATTAGAATAATAGAATCAGCGTTGGAAGAGACCCTACGGGCCACCGAATCCAATCCTCCGCCATGCAGGAATACACAAAGTGTTGTTGTTGTTGTTGTTGTTGTTATTACTCCCCCTTTCTCCCAAAATTGTGACTCGAGGCAGCTTACAACGTTAAAAAACTAAAAACGTTCAAAAATGACGAACATTAAAATACGATTAAACTATCAAAATGACTTAAAACTACACTTTCAGACATAAAATGTTATTAAAAAGGTGAAAATACTTTAAAACAATTCCGTCTAAAACAGTGCTGTGCCCTCAGCCCATTCTTTTAACACTTTTTGTTTTAGAGGCCTGGCTGAAATAAACGGTTTTAGCCGGCCACCAGAAGAAAAGCAAGGAGGGGGCTATTCTGGCCTCCTTGGGAGGGGAGTTCCAGAGTTTAGGGGCAGCCACTAAGACCCTCTCTTGTGTGCCCACTAGCTACGCTTGTGATTGTGGTGGGAATCATACAGTTGGAAGGGGCTTCGAGGACCATCAAGCCCAATCTCTCCACTTGAAAGCTATGTTCCGATTAATGCAGGCTAGAATAGCATTAACTTCTTTGCTGCAGCATCACACTGCTGGCTAATGGTCACTTTATGATCAACAATATTCCCAGGGTCTTTTTGGCATGTACTTTGGCACGTATTTCCCCCCTCCGACATTCTATATCTATGTGTTTGATTTTTGTAGCCTAAATGTTAGAATTTTTCCTTTGTCTCTATCAGATTTCATTTTATTAATTTCTACCCAATTTTCTAGTTTATCTAGCTCCTTCTGAATTCTGTTCTTATCCTCCAAGATTTACATCATAAAGCAGAGATTTATGGTCTCTGGTCTCCAGAGTCCTCAGCTAACAATCAAACAACTATAACACACTGGCTCCTTGAAGGCACATAACAACCACAAATGTTGGCTTTATATCATATTATGGATGTATTCTTACTATCAACCAGTGATGTATTGAAGACTTTTCCTCCAAGTCTCCAGTCAAGTCTCAAGTCTCTACCTTCAAGTCTCAAGCCGAGTCTCAAGTCCTTGAAGATGATTTCAAGTCAAGTCTTAAGTCTGGGAGCCAACTTTATACTCCAACCTATATTCCAGAATTTCTGGACGGAGTCCAATAAAGTCAGTTTTAACAATTTAAGCAGAGTTGGCCCTTCACGTTTGCAATTTTGCCATCTACAGCTTTGGAAGCGGGGTATAGGATCCTTCTTACTCCCCCTTCCAGAAGCTGGAGGATTTTTCAGACTTGGGGAATAGGATCCTTCTCACTCCTCGTTACTGAAGCTTCAAAAGCTTTAGAAGGAAAGATCCTTCCTCCCCAGATCTGTCGTCTAACACATTTGCTGTTAGCAAATGTACTCAGCACTCTGGGGACGAGTCTTGCTTTCTGCTCTTAGGAAAAGCTTTAGAAGGCTCCCCCAATATGCAATGGGGACAGGCTGCTTAGCAGACCTCAGGCCCACCTCAAGCCTGTTGCTTAACACATTTGCTGTTCCCCTCCAAGAAAACTTTGAGCTTGAGACAGATTGTCATGTGAGCAGTAGGCAAAAAGAGATGGAAGCGTTGTTCAAAGTCATCAGGTTTCTGGGTGAACGTGTGACGTTACTGAACCGAGGGCAGTAAGTCAGTTGCTAAAAATATACAACTCTCGAGGCGGGTCAAGTCAGTGCACGATTTATGGCTGAGGCCCTTTCCACACCTTACCTTCTTCCGGCGCTGGGGTGCGGGGATGGCGCGAGCAGCCTCCGGCGAGAGGTTCTCGCTTCCGGGGTCCTTCGGCTCCGCACGAGCTGCCTGCTTGCACGAGAGCCCCTCCTCTTCCTTCCTTCCTTCCGCAGCGCAGCCTGGGACCTTCCCAGGCTACGCTGGGGCAGGAAGCGTGACCGGCGCGGCTCCGGAGGCTCTGCACGCCAGGTAAGTGTGCGCGGGGCCCACGAGCAATGCGCGATCATGCACCATTTTCAGCTTCTGGCCGAAAATGGAAAGGTGCGCGATCGGCGCCTGTCGGCCCCTGGAGCATCACACGATCGTGAGTGAGTCGTGCAGATCGCTCCTCACAATCACACGACACTCCAGGCACCCTTTTGCGTGGAAAATGCCGTGCAGAAAGGGCCTGAGTCTAGTCACTGAAGCGACTTTAAGTCCGACTTGAGTCCAAGTCAGTCGACCGGAGTCTGCATCACTGCTGTCAACCACTTGAAGATTTTGCACATCATGAAGTGGTACAGGAGTACTGAAAAAAATTATCCTGGCGGGCCTGAGTCCGATTGTTAGCCCCAGTGAGAGCACACCTATTGAATCAATGGAACTTACATACATCTTGATTTGACCAAGTTACCATTACAGGCAGGTTACAGCATCCGTGGAAAAGTAAAATGAGAGGTGACTTACCGAAAGATTTCTCGCTTGGTGAGAAATGTCAGCACCTGCACCGGATCACAGAGAGAGAAGGACACCCCGTGAGTCACCGTGTCCCCCTCTGTTGAGACACACTCACCTGTTTCCAGATGTGTAAAACAACTGCAAATGGCTGTGGACAGCAGGTGGGAAATGGTAGATCGAAGATACGCATTCGTCTTTTCCACACAACATATTTATAGCACTTTAATCCCAGTTTAACTGCCATGGTTCCATTCTATGGAAACACTGGATTTGTGGTTTGGAAGGGAATTCTAAGCACGTCATCAAACTACATTTCCTGACGTTCCCTAGGGTAGTACCTTGGCAGTTAAAGTGGGAGCAGAGTGCCATAATTCTTTCAGGTAAGCAATACTGATACGTGTGTTTTCAGTCTACTATTTTCCAAACAGTTCTAGGGCCTCATCAAACTAAAAATCCCAGGATTCCATAGGACGCAGCGATGATAATTAGATGACATCTTAGTGCTATAATCGTGTCAAGTGAAATTATTTGAGAAGGATTAAACTTGAAGTTTATATCTCAGACAGAATCAAACCCTAGATTCCATAGGCTGTTGAAAGTGGAATAATAGTGCTATAACAGTCTAGTGCGGAAATGGCTAGGATTCTACATTGAACTTTCCACTGTATGCAAACATATACAACAGGAGCCACACATCCTGACAGGAAAGTACCCCTGTGTGTGATGGATACCATGAGAATCAGGATAGCCCACCAGATATTGCTGGACTCCAAGTCCTCGCCAATGTAGCCAGTGGTGAGGAATGCTGGGAGTTGCTGTCCGATGACCCTTCTGTCACTGCCCCCCCGCTCCGGTTTATACAGATCTTGGCAAAGGTCCTTTTCTTGACAACTTCCATTCCTCCAGTCGATACTGAGAACCCATTGCTCCCTTGTGTCCTAGCCTCTGGAGCAGCAGAAAACAGGCTTCCTCCATCCACCATATGACATCCTTTCAAATATTAAATGTGGCATCTTGTCACTTCTTAACCTTCTCTTAACCTTCTGAACCTTCTCTCATCAAGAAGGATGTCGACAAACTGGAATGTGTCCAGAGGAGGGCGACCAAAATGGTGAAGGAAGCCATGAAGCCCTATGAAGAATGGCTGAGGGAGCTGGATATGTTTAGTTTGCAGAAGAGAAGGTTAAGAGGGGACATGAGAACCATGTTTAAATATTTGAAGGGATGTCATGTCGAGGAGGGAGCGGGCTTGTTTTCTGCTGCTCCAGAGACTAGGACCAGGAGCAATGGATTCAAGCTGCAGGAAAGGAGATTCCACCGGAACCTCAGGAAGAACTTCCTGATGGTCAGAGCTGTCCGGCAGTGGAATCTGCTGCCTCCATGGAGTGTGGTGGAGTCTCCTCCTTCTTTGGAGGTTTTCAAGCAGAGGCTGGATGGCCATCCATTGAGAATGCTTTGATGGGTGTTCCTGCATAGCAGGGGGTTGGACTCGATGGCCCCTGGGGTCTCTTCTGACTCTATGATTCTATGATTCTTCTCTAGGCTGAGCACCCCAGCTCCCTAAGCCGTTCCTCAGAAGGCTTCATGGTTTCCAGACCCTTCACCATTTTGGTCACCCTCCTCCAGCTTGTCAATACGCCTCCTGAACTGTGGTGCCCAAAACTGGATGGAGGATTCCAAGTGGAGTCTGACCAAAGCAGAACAGAGTGCTTCTATGACTTCCCTCAACCAAGATGCTATCCTCGTATTGGTGGGCCCTGGAATCTCATTGGCTTTTTCTAGCCACTGCAGCACAGTACTGACTCATGTTCATCTTGTGTTCTGGAAAGATCTAGACAAGTTGGAGCAGGTTCAAAGAAGGGCAACAAGGTTGATAACAAGGTATGGAGAAGAAAACATGGGAGGAAAAGTTGAGGGAGATAGGCATGTTCAGCTTGGTAAAGAGAAGACTGAGGGCTGACATGAGTGCATTCTTCAAATACCTCCAGGGCTGCCCCAAAGAGGAGGAGGCAGGCCTGTTCTCTGCTGCCCCAGAGGGTAGGACCAGGTCTCATGGTTTAGTTACAGGAGGGTAGATTCTGACTGAACATTGGAAGAGACTTCTTGATGGTAATAAGAGCAGCTGGACAATGGAACCACTTGCCTAGAGAGCTGGTGGGGGTCTCCTTCTCTGAGTGAAAAAGAAGCTGGACAGCTACCTGGTGGAAATGCTCTAGCTGGAGATCTTGCACTGGGCAGGGGGTTGGACTTAGTGGTCTGCGGGTCCCTTCGAACTCTAGGATTCTATGCTAAGGAGGATAAGAGGAAAGGAGAACAAAACCTATGAAGAGAGGTTGAAGGAGCTGGGCATGTTCAGCTTGGTGAAGAGAAGACTGAGGGGTGACAGGATTGCACCCTTTAAATACCCCAAAGGCTGCCACAGATAGGACAGGCCTGTTCTCTGCTGCCCCAAGGAGGAGGACCAGGTGTTACTGCCCTGGCTAGTCTGAGCTTTGGGGATATTAAAAGATATCCCTTGATATCACAATTCGGCTTCACTTCTCTATTCCTCTCCACGTGCTTGCGAGGCCACCGGGCAAGCGCGTAAACAAGCTCGGCCGTTGATAGCCGTAAGATTCGAACTACAATACAGGCAGGCCAGAAATAGCTGACTCGCTGCTTTAGGAGACCTCCAGGCAAGTATGCACGCCACTTACAAAGGAGCCTCTGCCCTGCGATGGCAGCTTGATGGGTTAACTATGCAATACCCAAGTACTCTGCGTCTGCATACTGGCTACTCTATTGAGAACCGCTAAGATAACTCAATCATTCAGATGCTGACCTTTCGGAGGCTTTGTCTCCGACTCCAAATCTATTGTTTCCCCCCAAGTACGGCATAGCCTGCAGTCACATTCTCCTTATAAAAACCCTCGATTCCGAGACCTTCCTCGGACCGCTCCCGAGTTCCATCCCGCCTTGCTGCCGCTTTGCTTGGGGAGCCTCCCCTCAGCTCCGCGTGCTGAGCTACGTCGCACCCCAGCTTCGCTCTCTATTTTTCCGGGCTTCGGGACAGGTGAGGTATCACCCAAACCAGCAATCCTTCTAAAAATCCCTCTATACCACTCCAACCTTTATCTAGTTATCTTGTATGAGTGTGTTGCATACACTGTTTTGCTTGTGTTTAATAAAACATCATTTATTGTTTCAGCTTTTGTGTGCTTCTTGACTCGACCTGACCCCATAGACGTAGGGTTCAAGATCTCGCTACGTTACCCTGCCTCTCGTAACGCTAAGCAGTGCTCTGAGCTAATTTTCCCCACCTTTAGTGGAGCACATTTTGGTGTCCCTCCCGGGACCCCCAGTACACAGGGTAACACAGGTCTAATGGTTTTAAGCTACAGGAAGGTAGATTTCAGTTGGATATTAGAAGGGACTTCTTGATGGTAATAAGAGCAGTTGGGCAATGGAGCCAATTGCCTAGAGAGGTGTGGTGGGGTCTCCTTCTCTAACGTCTTCAGAAAGCAGTTGGATAGCTCCCTGCTGCTGGAGATGCTCTAGAGGGAGATCTTGCATTGAGTAGGGGGTTGGACTCCATGGCCCATGAGGCCCTTTCCAAGTGGATGATGGTGATGGTGGTGATGATGGCTATCAATGGCTGGCCTTGGGGGACCGGCTATTTGCTCACCTGATATTCTTCAAGTTCCTCTTTCTTCATGGAGTTGCTTGAACACTGGCCCATTCTTCTGACTGGAATTTCAAAGGCCAGGAGAAGCAGAGGAATAGAACTAACGCTCCGGTAACCCTGGGCAACCAGGTACACACACCACGGATAAACTACGGGAGCATCACCCGTAGGCATTACGGGAACAACAGGGTGGCTTCTGACCCAACCCGACCCTGAGAAGAAGACCTGAGCCCAAACTGGCTTGGAGGAAAAAGGAAGCCCTGAAGCAAGTAGATGGAAAGAAGAAAGGAGAACCAGAATGTGAAGCAGTTGACTACACTGTGAGCCAGCTGGGCATGGAGAGAAGAGGCTGAGCAAAGTTGTGAGATTCTTCTGGGAAGCAGGGAACTCATCCTGGACATGCTGGCAGCAGACACTGTTCCCAACTATTTGTCTGCCAACATGCCTGCTTATGGCTCATTTCTGCAAAGGGAAAGCACGGGGAAGTTTCTGCAGTCCCCAAGGGACCCACGGAAGGCCCTGATGAGTAGTTATACACCATCTAAAAATGCACGACTGCACAATGGTAAGATGGGCACAGAATTTGGGACATTCAGTTGAATTAGAAACTTGGGAAAGAGTGTGGAAAATAGATATAAAATTTACACCAAACTTAAATTTAAGAGAAAACTTTTATAAAATGTTTTACAGATGGTACATGACCCCAGAAAGAGTACAAAAAATAACAAAAAATGGGAACTCAAATTGTTGGAAGTGTCATGAAAAGACGGGGTCTTTTTTCCATATGTGGTGGACATGTAAGATAGCAAAAAAGTTTTGGAAGGGGGTACATGACGAAATCCAAAGAATTTGTAAGCTGAATTTTGAAATGAAACCAGAGCTTTATTTGTTAAATATGCTAGGGCAACAAAGGGAAATCAGAAGTCATCAGAAGATATTATTACACCTAATAACTGTGGCATGGTTGACATACGCGCAGCACTGGAAAGAAAAGAAACATATTGGTATAGAAGAATGGAAGTTAAAAGTTCTGGATATGATAGAGATGGAAAAATTAGCATTTTCTTTGGAGAATAAATCTGTCCAGAACTTTGAGAAAGAATGGAAAAGGGTATTGGATTGGGTAAGGATATAAATGTATGAGAAATCAAAGAAGAAATACTGTAACTGTTCTTCTCTCTGTAAGATGGAAATTATGTCTGTAATGGAATGGAAATAAGCTCTTTCAACTGCAAGATTTAAGCATGGAAGTGTGAAGGGTTTTTTTTTATTTTCGAGACAAACTTTCAATAAAAATTATACAAATAAATAAACAAATAAAAATGCACGACTGCAGGGCTAGAAATTCCAACTCCAGCAGAGCCGTTGAATCAATGGTTGAATAGTAAGTCATCATACAGACAGATCCAGTTGATTCAATGGTTCTGCTCTTCTTGGGACTAATAATCGGATTTAGGCCTCTGCGAAATGGTTACACTTGTGGGTCTCCATTTTCACAATCACAAACTGAACAGACCCATGGCACGGCGGCTGAATTAGTATAAGCACATGGGTAGGGGAACTTGCCAAGGAGTAGCATAGCAACGGGATTGCAACCTAGAAGTGAAGGTGGACCTGTTGCCATAGAAGCCACATTGCTGTGGCATCTCCAGATAATTTTGGTGGCTTTCCATGGGATACTGTCCACAGGCAATACAAGTTTGACAAGGGGCCGACTGGTCCCTCCCAAAACTGCAAACCCCAGGATTCCATAGGATGTTGAAAGTGGAATCATCGCACTATAAGAGTGTAGTGCGGAAAAGGCCACTGTTGACATTTTGTCTTTTAAAGTTCTCTTCCCTCTCATTGTCAGTGTGTACATATTTACCTTTTTGCTGCTGTGGTTCCTCTTTCTTTTCTTCTTCTTTTTCCCCCTTTTCTTCTCCTCCTTTCCTTCCTTCACCAATTTCTTCAAAGAAAAAGATATTAACCAGGCAAGGAGCCTGCGTGGTCTTTTCAGGCCTCGCCTGTCACTTCCAAGCTGAGCAAACATATGGTTTTCATAGATAATTCAGAGTTTAACCACGTTAGTGTATCTAAAAATAGACTCTCGTGGCATCAGCTGTGCCTTTGGCGTTCTCGGCCGCGATGGCCGTGGGGCTGTCAAGACAGTTGCAGTCCTCCGGCTGGTGGGCCCCAGATCCAATTGCTGATGACCGGTGAGCAGGTTTGTTAAAAGAAAGGGAAACTTTGCCGGCAGAGAGACAGGTGGCCAGATGCGAAAAAAGGAGCAAAGTGCAGGGGGTAGACTTGGGGGAAGCGGGAAAATGGCCCACCAGATGTGCCTTTCTTCAACTTTGCTGAAGCTGTTTTGCAATGTGGCAGCCATGTTCTTTGCTTTGCTTTTGTCACCCCTCTTTAAGGAGGAGAATACAATCCTACACCAGGCTTACGTAGCATGCAGAATTGTTCAGGGGTTGTGGTATACAATCGTTGGGCTGAATAGCACAACTGAACCAAAACATCCAATGTGCAACCAAAGACATCAAATGCAATGGGCGTCCACGCTCAATGTGTTATTTTCTTCCATGCACAGTGAATGTCCATGGACAATGCACATTTGCAAGCACAAAGGCACAACGTGAGCAACTCTTATTCTGTGAAATTAAACTGAATGTGGATATTGCAAAGTGCACACAAATGCCTTGTCACATCTGTAGGGAAACCGTACATGCATAAGACAGCATAGAATCATAGAGATGGAATCCTGTGAGGTTTAGTGCAGCAAACTAGTTCTCCATGCAGAACTCTGTGACAGCTGACCATTCACCGACCCACAGGCTTCCTACCCATGGCTGTTCTGTGCCTGGCAGATACCAGTCGGAGGGGAGACAATTACATCATCCACTAGGTTTGTTGGGGTCCTCCATAGATCTCAGCCGATAGAACCATCAAGTTGGAAGTGACTTCAAGGGCCATCCAGTCCAATCCCCTTCTGCCATGCAGGAGGACACATTCAAAGCCCTCCCTTGGACAGATGGCCACCCAGCCTCTGCTTATAAACCGCCAATGGAGGACAAGATTCCACCACACTCTTAGAGGGCGGTGTATCACACTGTAGAACTGCTTATACTATAAAGAAGTTCTTCCTAAGGTTTAGGTGGAATCAGGTTTCCTGTAGCTTGAGTCCCCTGTTCCATGCCCTAGTCTCTGGAGCAACAGAAAAGAAATTTGCCCTACCCTCCATAAGACTTCCTTTCAAACATTTAAACATGGCTCTCATGTCACCTCCTAACCTTGTCTACTCCAGACTAAACACGCCCAGCTCCCTAAAGCTCTCATTCTAGGGCTTCATGGTTTCCAGGCCTTTGACCGTTTTGGCCGTCCTCCTCTGGACACCTTCCAGCTTGCCTGTATCTTTCCTGAATCGACAAGATGATGTTATTGTTTCGCATCTGACTATGGGGACATAGCCAAACGCCTCTTTTATCCCTCTTTAATACCCCTCTTCTTTTCCTATATAGGACCCCACCGATAGGACACCAATAGGACACTGTCCAATATCAGAGTATCATGAGCTGAAGGAACCACAAGGCCATCTAGTCCAACCCCCTGTTATGCAGGAATACAATTTTCTGTGTCATTGTCCGAGAGAAGTGAAATCTGTTTTAGCTTCTGCACTGGGTATGCAGTATTAACATGTATTAGAAGCATATATATTAGCTCATATGTGTAACACATATTTTAGCTATATTTACCCATATATTTCAGTATATTTTATATTTGAGCTTCTGTAATACACTAAGTCTAAGAAAACAGCTTCCTAAAATTGGCAGCTGAAAAGAAGAGGGCCTCCGAGACCTTGAATCTCCAGAGTAGAAAACCAGACTGATTAGATAGTCTGAGTGACCACAAGGCCGTCTGTACGGAGCAAACTGGTTGATAAGGAATACAAGAAAGAAGGTTGGCGTTGTTTAGAAGTCGGGGTGGTTAGAAACTGTTAGGGTGGTTACACCAAGGGGCATTTTGCAACTGCTAATGAGAATTAAGGATACGCGAGGGAAATGCACGATCAGTGCGTGATCACTCATCCTGTAAATATGGGGAAGGGGAAATGTAACTTCTTACGCAATCCTGATAGGCCGTAACTTTTGGGGTCCTATCCAAGGGGATCCTGGGGAGGGAAAACCTGCGACAGGGACACGGGATAAAACATGAGGTATTCAATATTGGTGTGTCCTCTGTACGGGCACAGTCTTCTGCAGAATGAGTACTCAAGATAAACGTGATTCACTTGATTCTGTGCCTAATTCCTTTGTGAGTTTTTTTTCCCCCCAAGTTATTTCCAGCATTGTCTGCCTGCTACTTTTGGCTGCTAGATTACAAATAGCTGAACAACGAAGGTCCTGACAGCACTGGGTGGACACAGCAGAGATGTCAAGAAAGCTTGCAGATTTTCTCATCTTTGATAGATGTGCATTCACTTAAAAAAACAATGTATTGCACAGAAAACAGTATATACTGTCAAAAAAAAAAAAATCCCACTACAGTTCATCATGTGTAATGTTCTGGTTCTTTGAAACATAAATACTTGGGTTTTGTGCAAATGAACTTTTGCAAAAACTATTCCCTAAATGCATAACAACAGCGACAACATAACAATTATCATTACTACATAAAAATTCTCATAATTTTATCCAGTGGGACAAGACATATATATATATTTTCAGATTCGTTTTTTCTTACATGAAGGAATGGGATGAGTTTTGTTCCCCCAGGGCAAAGTCTGGTCAATAACCTTAGCAGAGAAATCAACTGACAAATTAAGATCACTCAAAGAAACTTGGTATTTAGTTATCATCTTTGCAACCAAAGCATTTTCTCCTCAAAGACCATCCCAAATTTATTTCATTTTGTTATTTTATTTTATTAATGTATATCCTGCCTTTTCCGCCATAATGGGAATCAAGGCAGCTAACAACTTATTCAAAACAATACAAATTGATGTCTGCATCATGCTGAGGAACTGATTGCAATGGTTTTATCACCCGGAAGTCTTGCAGAATAATCTCTGCATTTCATTTTGTTAGGTGTTAGATGTCCTTCCTTTGTTTGTTTAGTATTGTTTGAAGAAGTCATTCTTTTAAATGGAAGTGTAATGCTGAAAATATTTCTAATAATACTAATGCAGAAAAGATTGTTTTTTTAAAAAAATCAATACCCCGTGACGGCAAAGTCTCTATTATAGCCGGATATGAACAATTTTTAAAAGCAAAGTGCTCATTATAGCACAGGGAGATGGGGCCACAAGGAAGTCATAACCGCAGAGAAGCTGGGAGAGGAACAAGAGAGCATCATCACTTTACACTTTAAAAAAGAGAAGCTACTTCTGAGTATTTCTTCGCACTTGGTTCACGACGAGTAGCTCCGAGATGCTCTTGCTCCACTCCTGGTCCATGTCAGTGGATTGGCAGCACGATCAGGTTTTGGTCAGAGCTCATCTAGAACCCTGTGTCCAGGTCTGAGCACCGCAGTTGAAGAAGGAGGTCAGAAAACTAGAAAAGTGGTCCTTGATCCAGGGTCCGCCAACCCCTGGGGGGGCCAGTGTCCTCACAAGGGATCCGTGGAGGCTTGAAGACATGCTATGAGCGTTTACAGTTAAAATAGGAAGGAAGGAAGGAAGGAAAGAAGGAAGGAAGGATCATAGAATCTTAGAGTTGGAAGAGACCACAATGCCCATCCAGTCCAACCCCCTTCTGCCATGCAGGAGCAAACACTCAAAGCATCCCCAGCAAATGGCCATCCTGCCTCTGCTTAAAAACCTCCAAAGAAGGAGACTCTACCTCACTCCACTGAGGCAGCAGCAGATTCCACTATCAAAGCGCTCTTACTGTCAGGAAGTTCTTCCTGACGTTTAGGTGAAACCTCTTTTCCTGTAGTTTGAATCCATTGCTTCGTGTCCTAGTCTCTGGAGCAGCAGAAAACAAGCTTGCTCCATCTTCAACATGACATCCCTTCAAATATTTAAACATGGCCATCATTAAGCTTCTTGTTGTTAGGCTAAACATACCTAGCTCCCTAAGCCTCTCCTCATAGGGCATGGCTATGGAAGGAAGGAAGAAGAATGCAAGTTTAGAAGGAAGGAAGAGAGGGATGGAGGAAGGAAGGAAGGAGAGGAGGGAGGGAGGGAAGGAGGGAGGGAATGACCATACACTGATCTCCAATAACAAGAGTCTTTTTCCAGTGGTTGACATCATATGTATAAAATTTCGTTACTCTACCTCAAACCATTCAAAAGTTATGAAAATAACTGATAGCAGAAAATTGTGCTCAGCCCTTGCTACTTCTGCATGCACTGAGAACATGAAAGTGAACGATGCTGAGTGGCTAAAAGAAAGCCTGGGACATTTCCTGCCTACAGCCAGAAGCTGCCTTAAGTTAAACTTGGTGGTCCATGGCAACAAAAGATGTTTAATGGGGGTCCCTAGTAAAGGACAGGTTAAGAGCCGCTGAACTGGAACATTTCCAGAGAAGATTGATAGAGATGATCAAAGGTCTGGAAACCAAGACTTATGAGGGAAGACTTAGGGCGCTGGGGATGGCCAGCTTGGAAGAGAGAAGACTGAAAAGTGGCACGATGGTCATATTCAAATATCTTAAGGGATGCCATGTAGATGGTAGGAGTTAGTTTGTGTCCTGCTCCTCCAGCCACTGGAGCCATTTCCGCACTAGACTGTTATAGCGCTATGATTCCACTTTCAACATCCCATGGAATCCTGGGGTTTGCAGTTTTGGGAGGGGCTGGCCAGCCCCTCCCGAAACTGCAAACCCCAGGATTCCATGGGATGTTGAAAGTGGAATCATAGCGCTATAACAGTCTAGTGCGGAAACGGCCTCAGACATGAACCATTGTATTCAAACTACAAGAAAAGAGATTCCACCTAAACATGAGAAAGAACTTCTTGATGGTAAGACCTGCTGCACAGTGGCCTTGGAAGATGGTGGGGTTCCCATCTGCGGAGGTCTGGATGGGTATCTTTCAGGAATGTGGATCTCTGCATGGCAGAAAAAGGTTGGACTAGATGGCCTTTGCAGTCCATAAGATCCTGTGACTCTAAACCCTTACATGATGTGTAGCTATGTGCTGAGATATGTCAGCTGCTTGCTCTTCAGGAACAGTTCCTCTGTCACTTCCCCCCATATCCTATCCCGACTCCATAATGTGGCAGCTCCAATATCTCCAAGAGCTTTATGGTGGCATCCTCCTTTGTGCCATGTAGGGGAGGGAGCAGGCTTGTTTTCTGCCGCTCCAGAGACCAGGACAAGGAGCAATGGATTCAAGCTGCAGGAAAGGAGATTCCACCTGAACCTCAGGAGTCAGGGCTGTCCGGCAGTGGGATAGGCTGCCTCGGAGTGTGGTGGAGTCTCCTCCTTCCTTGGAGGTTTTTAAGCAGAGGCCGGATGGGCATCTGTCGGGAGTGCTTTGAGGGTGTTCCTGCATGGCAGGGGGTTGGACTGGATGGCCCCTGGGGTCTCTTCCAACTCTACATTTCTATGATTCTATGATTCTATGACATTGCTTGAGTCTACAAGGGGTACTCCTTGGACTGCATGTTGCATCTCCGCTATTTGCACTTCAAAAATGTTTGCAACCTCAGCAACAGCTTGAGTATCTTTCCTTGTGCAGGCAAGTTCTCCTAACTCCCCCCTGAGACCGAGGAGACCCTTCACCGTGCGCTGTGCACGCTTGGCAAAGTTGCTTCTTTGGGGACCACAATTCCAAGAACCCTCCTTCACAGAAGCATGGCTAAAGTTTTAGGCAGTCCTGGGAGCTGTAGTTCAAAACAGTAAGATTTTTTCTATGCAGCAAGACCTTGCTTCAGAGGGCGTGACTTCTCTTTCTTTGGAGATATTTAAAAGAGGTTAGACAGCCATTTTTTTCCAGGGGTACTTTAGCTCTGAATTCCGGTGTGGCAGAGAGTTGGATTAGATGCCCCCTGCTATCCCTTCCAACTCCATGATTCTGCAGTTCCGTGGAACTGTAGGAAAGGAAATTCCACCTAAACATTAGGAATAATGTCTTGACTACAAGAGCTGTGCAACAGTGGAATAGATTGCCTCAGAGAGTGGTAGGCTCCATCTTTGTCCTGGATGACCCTCTCTCGGGAGTGCTGTAATTCCTGCATGGGAAGCAGTTGGACTAGATGGCTCTTGTGACCTACTCCAGCTTTATGACTCTTTGGTTCTAAACTGTAATCGGAAATAACAATAGGATTTATGCCAAGGATTCTGTAGCCGATGAACCTATGATTCTATGACTGTGCAATGCAGTCTTTGTGTTGAATAGCAATGTTGCACAATAAAATGCATACCCAAATATGAATGTGGATCTCAGAGTGTAATGTGCAGTGCCCTGTGCGCATTTGCAAGTGTAGCGTGTATCGCCATGTACCACAACCCCACACAAGAATCATAGAATTGTAGAGTTGGAAGAGATCACAAGGGCCATCCAGTCCAACCCCATTTTGCCATGCAGGAAGACACCATCAAAGCATTTTCAAGAGATGGCCATCTGGCCATCCAGCCATCCAGCTTCTGTTAAAAACCTCCAAAGAAGAATACTCCACCACAAAGCAGCAGCGTATTCTACTGTTGAATTGCTCTTATTCTCAGGAAGTTCTTCTGAGGTTTAGGTGGAATCTCTTTTCCTGTAGTTTGAAGCCATTCTTCCATGGCCTAGTCTCTGGAGCAGCAGAAAACAAGCTTTCTCCATCCTCTGTAGGACATCCCTTCAAATATTTAAACAGTTGTCATGTCACCTCTTAACCTTCTCTTCTCCTGATTAAATCTTCCCGGCTCCCTCAGCAGCTCCTCATAGGGCAAGGCTTCCAGATCCTTCATCATTTTGGCCGCCCTCCTCTGGACACATTCCAGCTTGTCCATATCCGTCCTGAATTGTGATGCCCAGAAATGGGCAGAGGATTCCAGGTGGGGGCAGGAAGACACAACCAAAGCGCTCCCTTTGACGGATGGCCATCCAGCCCCTCTTTAAAAACAGCCTCCAAAGAAGGAGACTCCACCACACTCTACTCAGAGAAACGACCAGGCGTGATGCAAGGCCACCCAAAATGACGCCTGGAGAAGCGTGGTGTGGCTCACTGGAGTCTCAGAGGAGTTTAAAACATGGTATCCCTGCCCTGGGCCACAGACCCCTGCTTCCACAGCAGAGGTGGCCAGCGGTGGCCATTGGGGGCAAGGGTGGAGAAGAGGGACGGCAATTACAATCCAGAAAGACCCAACCCCCTTCTTCTCTTCTCCTCCTTTTCCTCTGCCCCTCCTCCTTCTTCCTTCTTGTCCTCTTCCTCCTCTTCCTTTTCCCCATTTTCTTCCTCTTCCTCTTCCTCCCTTTTCCTTCTTCCTCTCCTCCTCCCTTTTCTTCTGGATTTCCAATGCTGGCACTCTCTGGACCTCCTTTTCTGCAGGTTCCGACTGCAAAGCAATCAAAACCTAAGCCCTTTAAACGGCGCTGTGTTTGGAGTAATAGCATTAGAGTGTCTGGAGAGGAATTAGGGAAATAGCAAGTAGCTTTATTAAGGAGCTTAATTCAATTACCCGTGCAGGAAAGTTTCGGGCTCAGCTGCTCCTTGTTCCTGGTAGTCTGCCTTGTGGCTGAGGGGGGCAAAAGGGGTGGGGTGGGGTGTCTGAACCCCGTCATATGAAGGGAGACAGGTGGGAGAGACACCCACAGACCTTCTGCAGGCCCCTTGCTAGATGAATCTTTTCATGATTGATGTAAGTGCATGCAGGGTGGGAAATACTCAGCTTTGTACCTCTACCAGCTCAGATCCTGGACATTAATCATATCAAGAGAAAACAAGATTGATTGCTTTGATTTCCCTTACCAGGAAAAAAAAAAAAGGCAGCATTAGGAGAAAGGATGCCTGTTGCATGCAGGGCTGTGTATTAAAAGACAGCAGCTTCTAGCCAACATTGTACACGTCGTCGTAATTATGGCCATTTCCGCACTAGCCTGTTATAGCGCCTTTATTCCGCTTTCAACCTCCTATGGAATCCTGGGGTTTGCAGTTTAGGGAGAGGCCAAATTCTAAATGCCCCTCCCTAAACTGCAAACCCCAGGATTCCATAGGATGTTGAAAGTGGAATAATAGCACTATAACAGGCTAGTGAGGAAATGTGCCTTCATACTTTGAGGGGGAGGGAATGGCTCTTAAGAATACCAGTTCAGTGACTGGAAGACCCAGGCTATTTCTGCCCTACACTGTTACAGTGCTATCGTCCCACTTTCAGCAGCTTGTGGAATCCTGGGAAGACAGGGGCTGGGGAGAGAATGCTGGAATTTTCCAACACAAAGGACTAAACGAAGGTCCCTATCACACCACACTGTTATAGTGCTATTATTCCACTTTAGCTGCCCCAGCTGTGCCCTGTGGAATTCTGGGATTTGTAGTTCGGTGAGGCACTGGAGCTCTCTGGCCGAGAATTCTGAATGCCTCTCCCTAAACTGCAAACCCCAGGATTCCGTGCAATATTGCCATGGCTGTTAAAGTGAAATAATTGCGCTATAATGGTGTAGTGTGACAAGGCCCTGAGGCTATTGGACTCTGGACAAATAATGAGAAGACATCCCCATTAGGACCATTTCCGCACTAGGTTTCCATAGGATGTTGCAAGTGGAATCATAGCGCTATAGCAGCCTAGTGCGGAAATGGCCTAGGAAAGAGTATAATGCTTGGTAAGGTTGAAGGTAGCAGGAAAACAGGAAGGCTGCATTACAAGTGAATTGTTTGCCCACCAGTAAGCCATGGCTGCCCTGATTTTACAAGACCTGAGCAGGGCTGTGGACAACTGGGGTTCTTAGAAGTCTGTCATTCTGAGGGTCTCCATAACATGACAGCTCGTCGCAGCAAGAACCAGTGGGGATGAAGCTTGCCTAAGGAAAAGAATACCGTGATTTTTGTTAGGCAAAGGCCATGCTTGCAATTGGAGAAGGGGAAGGTCCCTTTACAGGTGGATTGAAGGAAGCCACGGTTGCCATGAGTTTGCAAGACCTGAGCAGGGTTGTTAAGAAAACAAGTTTTTGCAAGTCTCTCATTCAACGCTTTAAGTTGGATCCAACTTGCCTGTTAATCACAAGAATAACAGCAACCTGGATATAGTTCCATGGCTCTTATTTTTGCAGTCTCAAGAGAAATATAGTGCAGGAAGGTTTTCCGTTCAGGGCCTTTACGTTGGCACTTGGAAGCACGGGCCGTTTCAGCACGGTCAGCGTTACTGCTCGCCTCTCCAGCCTCGGAGATTAAGTGCTCCCTAAAAGCCCGGCTCTGCCGGCACGTAGCACAACCAATGCTCAATAAAGCAGCTGGTCTCTGGGGGGGGTCTCTGTGCTATTTTTGACTCGAGCCTTTCTCAAGAACCGTCTGAAATGTAAATACAACATAGTGCAAGAAAGGATATTAGTAGTAATTCATCAAGGGGAAAAAGAATTAGCGTTGTGTTCAGACTGCTGATGGCTGAGAAGCAGGAACTGTGGCTAAGGGGAGAGAAACTCCCGTAGGGGAATCGGCAATTAGCTAAAAGCAAGGCCTTTCCACCATTGCAAAGTGCCTGCTTCAAGCAGATTTATGTGGAATTTATCCAGTGGTGGCAGCATCTGGCACCCCTGGGCATCTACTTGTGCCAACTTGAAGCTTGTGCTGGGTTCTCATGTTGGCTGGGCCTAGCACTGTTTTATTTTCTCCCTGTCCGCATACAGACAATGTTTGGACCCAGGGCACTGTAGTAAATGCAATGCCACCTAAAGCCTTCCTCCAGTACCAATTCTGCACCAGCTGCTCAGAGCATTGGTGCCTCCCATGGTTGTTTGCCAGGAACCGTAGAATCTTCTAGTTCAACCCCTTGTCATGTAGAAATACACCATGGAGAATTCCTGAAAAAAGCCTGTCCGATTCTGGGCAGCATCAGTAGGAGCCCAGTGTCTGGGTCAAGGGAAGTGATGGGACCACTCTGTTCTGCTCTGGTCAGACCCCAGCTCGAATAATCCTGTGTCCAGTTCTGGGCACCACAGTTCAGGAAGGATATGGACAAGGTGGAATACGTCCAGAGGAGGGCGACCAAAATGGTAGAAGGTCTGGAAACCATCAAGCCTTATGAGACGTGGCTGAGGAAGCTGGGCAGGTTTAGCCTGGAGAAGAGAAGGTTAAGAGATGACATGATAGCCGTGTTTAAACATTTGAAGGGATGTCGTACGGACGATGGAGCAAGCTTGTTTTCTGCTGCTCCAGAGACTAGGACACAGGGCAGTGGGTTCAAGCTACAGGAAAAGAGCTTCCACCTAAACCTGAAGAAGACCTTCCTGACAGTAAGAGAAGCTCAACAGGAGGACAACTGCCTTGGAGTGTGGTGGTGTCTCCTTCTTTGGAGGTTTTTAAACAGAGGCTAGATGTCAGGAATGCTTTGATGATGTATTCCTGCATGGCAGGGGTCTGGACCCAGTGATCCTTGTGGTCTCTTCTAGGAACATTTCCACATGACACTCTTATAGCGCGATGATTCCACTTTCAACCTCCTATGGAATCCTGGGGTTTGCAGTTCTGGGAGGGGCCAGCTGGCCCCTCCCAGAACTGCAAACCCCAGGATTCCAAAGGAGGTTGAAAGTGGAATCATCACGCTATAAGAGTGTCGTGCGGAAATGGCCTAGCTGTATGATTCTGTGAAGCTATAATTCCATCCTAAAGCACCAGATGCCTTCTGATCTTGAAAGCTAAGCAGGGTCAGCTACTTGGATGGGAGGTGGCTGACAAATATGAGGTGCTTCAGGCTAGGAAGAAACTGACCAAACCACCTCTGAAGGTTCCTTGCTTAAGAAAAAGCTAAAATTCCTGGGGTCGCCATAAGTCGACAAGCAGCTTGAAGGCACGTGCACACACAGGTGAGGTCTAGGACATCTAACAAGGGAAGGATCAGCTGGGAGCAGGATCAAATGCTAGGGGTGTCTGGCAATTGGCTGAATGCTGGAAGAAGTTCATAAAAAGCTAGGTAGGTGTTGGTCAGAGTCAGAGGGAGGAAGAGCCACGAGTGTTGAAGTTAGGAATGGGCGTGAGAGATATTGGAGGAGTTAGCATCAGAGATTGCAGTCCATGGTTTTTCCACTTTTGTGGCAGTTCTGCACCCTGAGCCCTCACAAAAGTGGAGGGGCCACAGTAGTTATACTCAAGTTGGAGAGAGAGTGACAGAGAGATGGGTGTCAAAGTTAGGAAAAGGAGTGGCAGAGGTGTAAGGCCATTTCTGCACTGGACGGTTATAGCGCTATGATTCCACTTGCGACCTCCTATGGAATCCTGGGGTTTGCAGTTTCGGGAGGGGCCGGCTGGCCCCTCCCGAAACTGCAAACCCCAGGATTCCATAGGATATTGCAAGTGGAATCATAGCACTATAACAGTCTAATGCAGAAATGGCTTGAGTTAGAATTAGTTAAGTTCGGTCAGGGTTTAGATACATTAAATAAATAACCTTTAAGTTCAACTCCTGTTTAATAAGTTATTTTTCTGTTAGACACTTGTGCCCCTAGGAATAATCCTAAGGATTATTGGAATGCTTGATTTCAGAGACAGTATCAGTGGTGGTGGCAGTTGTTCGGGGTCGTGTGGCCAGTGGTGGGATCGTATGAAAAAGTCTTCCACTGGAACCATAAGGACATCTGGAACAGGAATGGGCAAAGTATATTGCATGTGCTGCAAGATCTCTAGGGGGTGTAGAAGGTGTCTCCACATGTTTGGAAAGCTCCTGAATTCTCCAAGGGTCAGCATGAAATTGCCTCAAAATGTGCCAAAATGCCCTCTACAGGCCCAGGCAGGTCCCCAAACATGCCATCATGTCTCATAGAGGGTGTTTGGGTGGGCAAACATTTGGGGTTTTTTTGGGTGGGTGGGAGGAGCTGGTGTAGCCCTCCAAGGTCTCTCCACTAGTCTTTCTCACACTTGATGCCATAGCTAGGGGACAGGATGAGGTCCTCATGGTTGGTGGCAGCAGTGGGGTAAGCAGAAGCCCTTACACCTGCCTCTAAAACACTACTAGGGGGTCATTCCTAGGTCTCTGTTCTTGACCCCCTTTGGCCCAGAATAGATAAGTAGGTAGACAGACAGACAGACAGATATTATTTATATCCTTCCTTTCTCCCAGTTATGGATCCAAGGCAGCTAACAATTTGAGTTAAACCAAATACATCTAAAGCAATACATCTAAATATTTGACGAGATGCCATATGGAAGGTGGAGCCAGCTTGTTTTCTGCTGCTCTGGAGACTAGGACACGGAGCAACAGGAACTCAAGCTACAGGAAAAGAGATTCTATCTAAGCATTAGGAAGGACTTCCTGATGGTAAGAGCAGTTTGGAAGTGGAATCCAGAGCTGCCTCCATGGAGTGCAGTGGAGTCTCCTCCTTTGGAGGTTTTTAAAGAGAGGCTGGATGGCCACCTGTCCAAGGGAGGGCTTGGATGGTGTCTTTGGTTGTGTCTTCCTGAAGGGCAGAAGGGCGCTGGACTGGATGGCCCTGGGGGGACTCTTCCAAATCCATGATTTTATGGTTCTATGATTAGCCCCCAAGGAGACCTTGGAGCTACAGTTCCAATCCCAAACAATCTAAAATATTTTCCCCAGACGCCCCCAGGGGGCATTTTCGCCATGTTTTAGGTCGAGAAGAAGTCTTTTTTGAAATACGGGAAGTGATTGGAGGTCGTTTCCAGTTTAAATGCTCCTTTTAAAAACAGCCTCCATCGACCACACTTTATCCACCCCTAAGCCAAATGGACCCACCTTGCTCTGTTCCAGCTCAGAAAACGCTTCCCTTCTGAAGACTCTCTTGGGTTGCTTCAACATCTAGTAACATCCATGGGAAGTCAAGGTTGTTCATAATTGTTTCATTTCATGCCAGACTAATCTTATCACTCTCTTTGTTTAATAGAGTTACAAGCTTGGGAGATGAAGGCAATGCTGTGGATGTAGCATGCCTTGATTTCAGGAAGGCCTTTGACAAAGTTTCCCATGACATTCTTGCAAAGAAGCTAGTAAAATGCGGGCTGGACAGGGCTGCTGTCAGGTGGATTGGTAACTGGTTGACCGACCGAACCCAAAGGGTGCTCCTCACCAGTGGCTGCTTTTCACCCTGGAGAGAAGGGACTAGCGGGGTGCCACGGGGTTCTGTCCTGGGCCCAGCGCTGTCCAATATCTTCATCAACACAGTGTCCTTCCGGTCGCATGGCGGGCGCGAGTGGCAGCTCGGAATGAAGCTGCGCAATGGCGCGGCTCCGAGCGGCCACCCGCTGGATTCCAGCCGCTTCTTTTGCCATCGTAGAGGCGGCTAAACACCCCTTCGGTTACAAGGGGTGCGGAACGGGTCCGAAGGGGACCCCACAACCGGCATTTGGCTCTGCCCGGCTGGGGGAGCGGAAAGCGGCAGGGGGGTCGAAGGACCATGACGGAGCCAGCGGGATCGCCGCTTGAGCGGCACAAGCGCCGCCGTCGACTTTTAACAAAGGAATCAAGAAACAAGTAAGAATTTAATAAGAAATCATGTAACCTGTTCTGGTCTTGATTCCGGTAATATCGCAGCAGTTTTGGCAGGCAACGGAGCGCAGGAGCGAAGGAATGGAGGGGACCCAGGAGCAAAGTGAGTTCGTTATGGCTGAGAGTTCTTCTTCAAGGGGCGGTGTGAATTTAAAGAAAAAGCTAGTTGGATTTTCTGCTTTCTCACGAGGATTGAATTTAATACTTTTTAAAGAAAAAAGAAAGATTTTTGATTTATAACTGGGACTTATACTATAAGATGTCAAATGATTGAACATTTGGACTGATGGATTATATAAGAGTTATAATCTCCATTTGGACATTGAACTCTCTATACCATATTACTTTAATATTTTGGTGGAGCTGAGATGATCGGGTATGTGGCTTATTGACTACGGATCTTGGATTTTTGAGGAATACTTCGGGAGCAAAAGTTATGGAGTTGTACGTTTCCTTTTTTTTCACTCTTGTGGTGTGATTCTTGTTTCCTGATTTTTTTGGATTGTTGAGACTGCTGAGACTGTGCTGGAAGGTCATTTGAGCTAAACATCCTCATTCCCACGGATGGAGCAGCTTGGAATTTAAGCGACTGTGAGAGTACAGTGAATCTTCCGAAATGAACTCCGGGCAGCTCCAAGAGGGGAGGGGGGAAGAGAAGGCGGATAAAGGCACAGGGCTCCGAATTTGATAAGGGAAATGTACTTCCGCAACGTCAATCAAGCTTACTTTTAGATTGATATATTGTCATTAATATAAACAATGTGATGTCAACGGTTGGAGGGGACTCTGAGACTGGGACGCCCGTGATGGAAGTGATTTGACGGGAGGACCCCCACCCGCCATGGACTGAGCGGCTTGGAACTTAAGCGACGATGAGAATACAGACAATCCTCAGAAATAGCCTCTGGGCAGCAAAGTCCAGGATGGGCGGGGGGAACGGAAGGAATAAGCATAGGTGTAGGTCAGTAATCTTAAGAGTGATATATGGAGACCGTGAGATTGCGATGGAAGATAGTTAAGTAAATACCCTCACTCTTTTGGACGGAGCAGCTCGGAATTTAAGCGACTATGAGAATACAGGAAACTTTCAGAAACGGATCCCGGGCGGCAAAGTCCAAGAGGGGAGGGGGGAATAGGAGGTGGATATAGTCACAGGACTCTGATTTGACAAGTGAATAAATATTGGGATACTGTTCAAGGGGGGTGAGCCTGTGAGGGAGATTATTCAGGTAAAATACCCTCACTCTCAGGGACGGAGCAGCTTGGAATATAAGTGACTAAAAGAATACAGAGAATTTTCAAATGAATTTCCAGGCTGCAAAGCCCCAAATGAGAGAGGGGAACGGGATGTGGATGAAAACACAGGGCTCTGAACTACATAAATTGATCTTTACCTTGGCATTGTCAATTAAGCTTGCAACTGATGATATATCGATATATTTTTATGAATATGAACATTGAGATATTGTTGAAGGGATGAAGGGGATTGAATAGGACTAAAATAGAAGAGGGAAACAAGACATTTTAGCGTAATGGAATTCAAGGGTAAGAAGATGAGGGATCGTTGCAGTAATAATAGCTCAGACTGCCAGATATACAATGACAGATATATTTAAAAACTATAAGATTTTGGGGTATAAGTAATGGAGAGTTAAAAAATAAATGAGGAGATAGCAGAAGTTTAAAGAGATAAGAGAAACGAGAATATCTTGAAACAAGACGATTTGAGTAAAGCAGAAGGGAGTGATGGCTGGGAACTGACTAGCTAGAACGACTTTATTATGATTGTGTAGGAGAGGGAAATGTCTGTTCGAACAGTTGAGAAAACCATTATATTGTGATGCATTAATGTAATATGGGGAGTAAACTGCGGGAAAAGTTGACCAGAGCAGTGTGGAAGATCAGAAATAATTCATGTAATAAGTACAAGTTAAAGAATCCTTTTTTATTCGTGAAATTTAATAAAATTATATATATAAAAAAATATCTTCATCAACGACTTGGATGAAGGAATAGAGGGCATGCTCATCAAATTTGCAGATGACACCAAATTGGGAGGGGTTGCTAATTCAGATCAGAATTCAATAGCAATAGCAATAGCATGTGTATTTCTATACCGCTTATCAGCTAAGTGCTCTCTGAGCGGTTTACAATGCGTTTAGCTAATTGCCCCCAACAAGCTGGGTGCTCGTTTTACCGACCTGTGGAAGGATGGAAGGCTGAGTCAACCTGGAGCCCAGCAGGATCAAACTCACAACCGACATTTAACCAGTGTGCCACAAGGGCTCCAAAGCACCTTGACAGAGTAGAGAACTGAGCCAAAACTAACAAGAAGAATTTTAAGAGGGAGAAATGTAGGGTACTACACTTACGAAGAAAGAATAAAACGCAGAGATAGAGGATAGGAAATCATATAAGTGAAGGCAATCTAGGAGTCTTAGACCCTTTCCGCACCTTACCTTTTCTCAGCACTGGGGCGCGGGGATCACGCGAGCAGCCCCTTGCGAGAGGCTCTCGCATCCCTGCTGCTTTGGCTCTGCAGCTGTTGCCTGCCATCCGGCAGGCAGCTTCCTTCCGCAGCACAGCCGGGCATTTTCTGAGGCCGCGCTGGGGGAGGAAGCGTGAGCACCGCGGCTCTGGAGGCTCCGCACTCACGGTAAGTGCGCGCGGGGCCCTGGAGCGATGTGCAATCGCGCACCGTTTTCAGCTAAGCCGAAAATGAAATAGTCCACGATCGGCACCTGCCGGCCCTGGCAGTGTCGTGCGATGGAGAGGACGTCGACTGAAATGCTCCTCGCAATCGCGCAACGCTCCGGAGGCCCTTTCGCAGGGCAAATGCCGTGCGAAAAGGTCATTAGTAGACCACAAGATGAATATGAGTCAGCAGTGTGATGCAGCAGTCAAGAAAGCCAACGTAATTCTAGGTTGCATCAAGGGGAACCTAATGTCTAGATCAAGGGAAGTGAAGGTTACCACTCTATTCTGCTTTAGTCAGACTCCATCTGGAACAATCCTGTGTCCAGTTCTGGGCACCACAATTCAAGAAAGATATGGACAAGCTGGAGTGTGTTCAGAGGAGAGCAATCAAAATGGCAGAAGGCCAGGAAACCATGAAGCCCTGTGAGGAGCAGCTTAGGGAGCTGGGTGTGTTTAGCCTGGAGAAGAGAAGGTCCAGAGGTGACATGATCGCCTTGCTTAAATGTTTGCAGGGATGTCATATGGAGGACAGTGCAAGCAATGGTTTCAGACTACAGGAAAAAGGATTCCACCTAAACCTCGGAGAAGCTCCTGGTGGTAAGAGCAATTCTACAGTGTAATGTACGGCCTAAGAGTGTGGTGGTCTCCACAGAGTGTGGAGATTCTTAAACAGAGGCTGGAGGACCAGCTGTCTGAAGTGCTTTGGCTGTGTCTTTCTGCACGGCAGAATGGGGCTCGATGAGATGGCCTGTGGGGTCTTTCCCAACTCTATGGCCATTTCCGCACTAGACTGTTATAGCGCTATTATTCCACTTGCAACATCCTATGGAATCCTGGGGTTTGCAGTTTTGGGAGGGGCCGGCCGGATTCCATAGGAAATTGAAAGTGGAATAATCGCACTACCAGAGTGTAGTGCGGAAATGGCCTATATTTTGACCCCTCGGCTGGGCAAGGTGGGGAGGGAGGGAGGCAGTTCTGCCACCTGGGTCTTCTTTCCTTCATGCATGCCTTATTTCCTCCCTTCCCAGCACGGCTTTGCAAGCAGGCCCTCCCTGGGTGTCAAATCCTGTGGAAGGCCTGGCCGCTCAAGAGCTGCGTGCCTCTCTCAGCTGAGGAAGGAGTGCCGTCTCCTTCCTCGCCCAAGAAGGGCACGTAGCTTCGTGCAGGTGGTTTTCCCGTGCCTCTCTCGGCCAACAAAAGAGTGTCTGTGTCCTTCTTCAGCTGAGGAGCATGTGGCTTTGTGCGTTTGGGCTTCCCATGCCTCCCTCAGCTGGGAGAAGGGAGGGGGCTCGTTCCTGAGCCAATAGAGACGCGGAGGATCCAGCTGTGCAGATCAAGGATCTCGGCTGCTGGTGGCATCCACGGCCCTGGAGTGGATCATGAAACCATGGATACTTGTCTAGTGGATACCAGGGACCTACTGTACCTGCAGTCTTTTCCACTTCTCCACAACAGCAAAATCCGTCCCCTGGCCTCGGACTCACTGTGTAGCCACTCCATCCTCCACCAGCACCTGCACACCACCTGTGCAGTGGTTCAGTGGCTGGTGGAGACCGGGGTGGGGATCAGAGAAGCGTCTGTGTATGTCCCATAGCCAGACACAAAATGAAGACGTCGTGAGACCTCTGGAGCACCTGGTAGATCTCAGTGGATGAGTTCACCGGTGCACACCTGGCTACAGGGACATAGCCACGTGCCTCAATCTCCACCGAATGGCCATGGAGGCGGCATCTCCACGAAATGGTGAGTCCTGGGCGTTAAACTGAAGAAGCCACTGCATGATGAAAAACAGTGCAGCAATTTGTTTCAGGACACTAAAAATTGGTTGAACTTCCTTAAGAAGAATCACCTCCTTGATAGTGAACCACGAAACCCGCTGAAGTTTTGGAGAAACCCATTTTAATGGGGATGCAGTTGTCAATGATATTGACTTTGAAGTTGATCAGGTTATAGCAAACTGTGATTCTGCAGCAAAGACATTTTTTTTTTGAAGAAAGAGAGAGAAGAAGGGAAAGAGAACAAGAGAAGATTATGGAATATCTTCAAGTTCCTTGTTATTTGTAGTTCTTTTAATAAGAACTTACCTGCACAACCCTTGATACTCAGCCTTATTGTGTTATTATTAAAATGTGGGGTTTTTTTAATTAAATGGCTGCATTCGACATTACGGATCTCAGGTTCAGCCTCTAGACTTGCCACAGTTGCCCACGCATGATCTTAACTGAAACCGGGGCTGATCCGATCTGTCCAGAGTCCTTAGGGAAGGCTGGTGCTCTTGGTCCAAGACCACACAGATGCACAAACAGAGAGGTTGTCCAACCAGCCTGGTCCTTGGCCAATTTCCGACTTTTCCAATGGCCTTCCTACCCCAGTGCTTCTCCCAAAGCGTACAAATCTTGGAGAAGAGAAGCACCAAAGCCTCGCCAGGGAGAAGTCCACTGGGAGGGAGATGGGAACATACCCTTCTCATTAGCAGCTGCCTTTTGTCTCTCAGAAAAGGAAAAAAACATACACACTTCTATCGCAAGACATTGTTTTTGGCTGTTTGATTTGTAAAATGAGAGCCGGTTAGAACGTTGGACTATGACCCTGGAAACAGGAATTCGATTTCCCACTCGTCCATGGAAACTCATTCGGTGGCCTTGGGTGTGTGGTGCACACACAGCCCCAGAAAACTGCATGATAGGGTCACCTCAGGGTCACCATGGGTAAGAAAAGACCTGAAGGCATGCAAGAACAACACTTGCAAAACGCCACGTTCACCGATGGTGCTCTATTAATAAATGCCAATAATAATGACGGTTCTAATGGTCAATCACAATCTACTCTCCTGTAAGTTAAAGCCATTAAACCTGGTCCTCTCCTCTGGAGCAGCAGAGAACAGGCCTGTTGAATTAAAAATGTGGTGACATCTGCCCCAGTGGAAAATACATTTGATGAGCATGTCATGGGACCCCTGGGGAATGACCTCCCGAAACTGCAAACCCCAGGATTCCAGAGGAGGTTGAAAGTGGAATCATCGCGCTATAACAGGCTAGTGCGGAAATGGCCTAGGATAGCATATAGTGGGACTGTTACGTCTCTTGACTTGCAAACTACACCTCTATTAATGAAGGCTAAGATGGCATTTGCCTTCTTGGAAGTCCAGCTTGTTTTGTTATTCTTGTGTGCGTTCTGGTCATTCCAACTTATGCTGAGTGCCATAAGGCACTCCTATCAGAAGTTTTCTGGGGCTGAGAGTATGTGACACGCCCAAGGTCACTCAGTGGGTTTCCATGGCGGAGCGGAGAAGCAAACCTTGGTCTCCAGGGCCACAGTCCAATGCTCCAACCGCTATGCCACTCTGGCTCTCCAATCTCACACTTACTGAAATAATGCCGTCCAACAACAGCAGCAGCAAAAGCGACAAAAATTTCCCCAAATCTGCCAGCATAGGGAAGAGAATCCGGAAAGAATAGATGACAGAACAGATATGCAAAACGTTAACCTCCTGGACACACACAGGGTGGATTATATTCAGTTGGGACATGACTACATCGCTGTTTGTTTGTAATGTTACTTTTCCCCATTTCTTCAGATGACAGATTTTTGGTTCTGACTTGCAGAATGCGCTGACCACCTGCCTTTCCCATTCCTAAAGATCTGTACAGAAACCAAATGTGGATTAAACAGATTTAAAACCGTTCAACGGAATTTTAAAAAGAAACAATATCAGAGTAGAAACATTACCTTTAAGCATCTGCCGGAACAATGCCGCCTTCCTCACCTGCTTGCAGAACCAGGAGCCAGAGCGGTGGACTATGATTCCCATCATCCCCACTGCACTGTAGTCCAGCCCACCTGAATGGTATTAACACTTTTGAGGAGGCTGATGCAGAAAGAGAAGCAAACAAAAAAAAAAGGCGAGACTGCGTGCTATTTTGGGGACTGTTCAACATGGCAGGGAGTATAATCTAACATCCATATTCAGGTTCCTTGCGCCTGGCCAAAAGGGAGGAATCTCAGAACTACAGCGCCGCCTTGAAAAGAGTGTGCATGCGTAGGTTGCGTTTTCATCATTTGCTAGACTTTGTGTTTTTTTTATTGCAATGGCAAACTCTGGCCGTTTCCGCACTACCCTGTTGTAGTGCAATTATTCCACTTTCAACCTCCTATGGAGCAATCCTGGGGTTTGCAGTTTAGGGAGAGGGCCTTTAGAATCTCAGCCAGAGAGCTCTTTGGCCTCAGGAAACTACAAACCCCAGAATTCCACGGGATGTTGAAATTGGAATAACAGCACTATGGCCTTTTCCGCACGACACTCTTACAGCGCGATTATTCCAGTTTCAACCTCCTAGGGAATCCTGGGGTTTGCAGCTTCGAGAGGGGCCGGCTGGCCCCTCTCGAAGGTGCAAACCCCAGGATTCCCTAGGAGGTTGAAACTGGAATAATCGTGCTGTAAGAGTGTCGTGCGGAAGACGCCCGAGACAGTGTAGTGCGGAAATGGCTCTGTTGAACTGTGGCTGCAAACCCTCCAACATTTCCCAGAAGAAAACCGAGACGGGTGTTACCAAGCCAAAGCTTGTCTTCAAGACAAAAATTGCTAATGAGGAAGATGCAGAAGCTAGGAGAGGCTGTGGTAGTTTACTTTTCCCTGAGGCAACTGGGAAGAGAAAGATAGGCCTGCCTGAGATCTGCAGCGTCGGAATTCACGCAACGAAGAGGTTCCTCTACCTTGGCTCAGCTGTTCCCTTCCTCATTTGCTCCGCCGTAGTCTAATCGCCTCCCTGGACTTTTGCAAACTGTTCCTTCCCTTGTTATTTTTAAACCTCATTTAAATATTTTTTTTTTCTTTTCCCAAGCTTTTGGAATTTCGGTTTAATATTTGTTTTATAGCCCTGTATATTCTGATTACATGTATTTGTCAGTTTGCTATATATAATTGTCTTGTATTTTTTTTCATTTGTTTCACAATTGTGCAGCATAGTTTTATTATCTCTTCCTTTCTTCCTTCTGTGTGTGTGTGTGTGTATACACATGCATTTTATACCACATGCCTTTGGCAGGCGTTTTGGTTGATTTACTTGTAAAACCCTAGGCACATCAATCGTGCTATATAAACAGCAACAGCAATCCTCTCCCTTTTACTGAGTTATTTTTTAACCTCCTTTTGCAGTTTGAATTCAGTTTGTAGCAACTGAAGTAGCTGAAGACAAAGGGGGAAAGTGGGAAGAGGAGAGAGAAACTGGGACTTTTTAAAATTTTTTTATTGAGACAAGATTACAATAAATTATTATTCAAATAAAATGCACAATCATTAAACGTAATTTAAGTATTTTTTAAATGTTTAGTCAACATTACAGCTTCAAACTGCGACATTTTAAAAGCATCTAAAACAATGGGATGGCAGTGGGTTTTGGGACAGCCTGTGTTGAATCCGTATGTGGCTGACACTAATGTCTCAAGTGTAATGATATCACCAAGATGGGGACACGTGGCTGGACAACAGTACGTGTGAAAGGGATCTAGGAGTCTTGGTGGACCACAAGCTGAACATGAGTTAGCAGTGTGATGCGGCAGCCAAGAAAGCCAATGCGATTCTTGGTTGCATCAATAGGAGTATGATGTCTAGATCGAGGGAGGTGATGGTACCACTGTATTTTGCTTTGGTTAGACCTCATCTGGAATACTGTGTCCAGTTCTGGGCACCCCAATTCAAGAAGGACATGGTCAGGCTGGAGCAAGTCCAGAGGAGGGCGACCAAAATGGTGAAGGGCCTGGAAGCCATGAAGCCCTATGTGGAGCAGCTTAGGGAGCTGGGTATGTTCAGTCTGCAGAAGAGAAGGTTAAGAGGGGACATGAGAGCCATGTTTAAATATTGGAAGGGATGTCATGTCGAGGAGGGAGCGGGCTTGTTCTCTACCGCTCCAGAGACTAGGACAAGGAGCAATGGATTCAAGCTACAGGAAAGAAAATTCCACCTGAACCTGCATGGCAGAATGGGGTTGGACCAGATGGCCTCTGGAGTCTCTTCCAACTCTATGAGTCTATGGTTCTACGACTCTAGGAGCTGCCCTTTGTAACATCATCCTCGTAATACATAGATTCCAAGGAAGGGATCTCCGATGGAAATCTAGCCAAATTGCCTGCCCATTCAGAAATCCACTGCTCAAATGGTCCTGAGATTTGGCATCCAACCTCTTTAAAAAATTCCACTGAAAGAGAGGCTTTTAACCCGCAGACAGGCAGCTACCTCTTACGGCTGCACCCTTGAGCCTACCTCCCTGTGGCACGCCATCCCCAGGTCCCGTCCCTGGGTCTCAGGTCTGGGCTCTGAAATGTTGGGGTGCTTCTCACCTGGCAACCCTCAAAGTCTGGGACCTGGAGATGACTCTGAGGAGGCGATCTTAAATGTTGGGGTCACTCAGTCAAAACTGAGGTTGAGGCACTGTTTAAATCCAACTACATCAGTGAATACACTTAAATGCACAGTTGACAGAACACTGTTTCAAGGCGGCTGCTGGATACGGAGCATAAAACGACTATCTGCTGCTAAGCATCTGCTGCAGAGGGCTGGAAGATACCTCACAGGAAGTGGTGGCGGAGGCCGCAGGAAGTGGGCAGAGTGAGCAAAGATGATTTCCTCCATCCTTCGGTCACTCCTGGATCCACCTTCTGCCCAGCCAGAGAAGAAGTTGCTGTGGGGCTCAGAAAAGTTGCTTTCGGGGTCCACAACCTCCAGCATAACATGCCAGGTGGGACGTTCTGGGAGAAGCAGCCCCAAAACGGAAGCGTTTCAAGTTTTCTGTTTTTCTTCTTCACGAGAAGAGAAGAACCTTTGAAGTGAACCCTTTGTCCCTGACTTTTCCCCTCCTTTCTAATAGCAGTGCCATTGTGTGTGGTTTATTTCTACTCTGTTTGTGATGCCTAGTGGACTTCTGGACTCCCCGTAGTTTAGGGATGTGAGATGCGTGTTCTTCAACTGTTCCATACATTAAAACTGATCAGCTGCTTCTCTCAGCCTGATCCCCCAAAACCTGATGGAAACATCCTTCCCTCGGGCTCTTATCACGGGCAGGACGGGGCCTCCTTCTCCCCAAGCAGGTGATGCCCAGTAAAGGATGTCGGGAGAGGCTTAAGACAGTGGAGGCTTATCCGTCCATAATGGCTTCATATTCACCATCACTGCAGTCAGCCCTCCGCATTTGCAGGTTTGACTTTCACGGATTGTTCCGTGGTTTCATGGACTTTCACGCATGTGATTCCTTGCCAATTTCTCCAGCCTCTGCCCCCTACCTCAAGGGCTGCTTCTGTTCCAGGGAACCTTCCCTCTTCCTATCAGGCGGTGCAGCCCTTTAAAAACCAGGCGGTGCAGCCCTTTAAAAACCTGCCTCTGATTCCACCCCCTCCTCCTCCTCCTCCATCAGTCATTGCCTGACCAGTCCAATTTTGTTAGTGTCACAAACCCTCTCCCGATGCCACCCCCAACACCCAAGAAAGGAGATGGGCAAGAGAGAGGAAGTTAGGGCTGCCACCCCAATCCACCCCCTTTCCCTCTCCTTTCCCTGGCCTGGCCCATGTCCGCACTAGACTGTTATAGCGCGATGATTCCACTTGCAACATCCTATGGAACCCTGGGGTCTGCAGTTTCGGAAACTGCAAACCCCAGGATTCCATAGGATGTTGCGTGTGGAATCATAGCGCTATAACAGTCTAGTGCGGACATGGCCTCGTCCGCCTTCCCACAGGCTCATACACACACACAGCCATCTTTTGATACTTTCAGTTTTTCCACTGTTGCGAGGGTCCTGCACCCCTAACCCTAGCAAATGTGGAAGGCAAACTGTATTTAGTCATTATTGTGGCCCACAATTGCAACTGCCCCACCACCATACTCAACTAGCCACCAGCCGCGTGGGGAAAAGGTGGTCCGTCCTGCCAGCAACTGGAACACGGTGGAAAGAAGTTTCCATCAAGTTTGGAGGGTCACAAGTTATTTAGTTTCCAGACTCTGCTTTTCTTCCTCAGAAAAAAGGATCCTCTATCCAGAGAAAGGAACCTTTGAAATAAATCCGTTGTACCTGACTTGTCCTTGGCGTAATAAAGCATAGGCAACTAAAGGCCTTTCCACCCTACCCTGTTAGAGTGCTCTTATTCCACTTTCAACCTCCCGTGAAATTCTGGGGTTTGTAGTTTCCTGAGGCCGAAGAGCTCTCTGGCCGAGAATCTTAAATGCCTCCCACTAGACTGCAAACCGCAGGATTGCATAGGACATTGAAAGTGGAATAATAGCGCTATAACAGTGTAGGGCAGAAATGGTCTCTGTAGCTGATACTGAATTGCCGGCCATGTTTTTTGTAACTGACTGGAGGCCACAATGGTCGCTGAATTTTAGCTGGCAAATTCTATCAAATGTTGGTTGCGACTGGAAAAATAATGGGTGTCCACTTCCGAAGGCACTGAAGAGCAGATATTTGCCAAATGTTCGTGCATTCGAAGAACAGTTGCCATCCAAATTGTTGGAAAGAAACTCTGAAGGGCAAATCCAGTTAGAGGTGAACACCTTAATGCAGGCTCTTGGTGAGTGTAAAATGAGAGTTCTATTTTGAGAATAGCAGGGGTTCAGAACACATTGACAAATGGTATCACAGGTATCTGGAAAGGAGAGTTGTTCGACCAGTGTGATCGTCAACACATTTACTCAAAAGCAGTTTCCCGCACGCTTAATGAGATTTACTCTGCAGCCCCAAGACAAGAGAAAAAAGAGGGTTGAGGTTGAATTCAGACTTTATTTTGTCTCTAAAATGAAAGTAAAAGAGCAGTACAAATACGCTTTGGCATGAGAAAGACAGGAGATTTGTCCAAGAGCATTTTAAGTTAGTCCCCAGAATTGCCCCCCTACCCCTGATTCTTATTTTCCTAAGGGTGAAAAAGACCATCTAAGAATAAAATCCTGCCAAATTGATTGAAAGCAAGTTCCCTCCAGTGCTTTTGCGGGAGATATGTCTATAAGTCATAGAGATACGGTGTGTAGAGCGCGTCGTTCATAATAAATAGCTTTTCTTTAAAATCCCATATCTAACATTATATACATGTTGTCAAGTATTAGAAACAGGTGGGTTTGAAAATCTTTGCTTGTTGAAAACAGTTGCGAAATACAGGTTCGGCTTTGCCGTTTCCTCAGCAAAATCACTTTGCTGTGGCTCGTCCACTGATTCCCAGTGTCCTTTTAGTTCAGCAAAAATAAATAATCAGGATGAACAGGCTGCAAAATAAATAAGAAGGAAAAAAACCCTGTTGCAGAGCTAAAGGCCCACCTTACGCACGCTCTTGAACATTTCACAAAAACTGCGACGTGTGTGGCCAAGCGACATCAGAGCGTGGTCAAGCTGGTATTCACGAGGAAGAACACACAAATTAGGAGAAGCTGCAAGAGGTTGCTTTTGCCTGAGCTGACTGGGAATGTCAAGTTTCCATCCTCTCCTTTCCTCTCCCCACTGCTGACTTAAGAGAATGCAAACTACTTTTGCACTTTGAATTCCGTTTGCAGCGACCGAAGTCAGCTGAGGACAAAGGAAGAAGGTGGGAAGAGAGAAGCCAGGACATTTTGAAAGCGGTTGGAAAAGGTGCACTGCAAACAATTGATCAGGACGGTCTCTGCCAAATGGGAACCATTGGGAGGGGGTATGCTTTACACAAGACACAAGAGATGCCCCTTTCTGGTTCTCGGGCTCTTGATGCATCAGTCCCGGGGCGGTAACCTCTTACACTTCAGGCATGGCTGAACTTTTTTATTCTTTCCAGCCATGGCACCTCGACTTTGGTGCATGATATGAAAGCAGAACTCAGCTCTTTGGCAAACAAAGAGGTATAGCAAGGGGTTGGTTAAAAAGAAAATGCTTCAGGTAGTGTTGAGTGGGTGCTTCAGCGGAGATGTGAAATCTGCTCCAGGTTTGAATCCAAACTTCAAAAGAGCTATCAAAGGTGTCAAACCCTCCACTACCAACATAGATTTATCGGCCAACTCCTTTAAAGTTCAGGCTAAGCCCTGGAAGAGATTCACCATCCGTTACTGCTGGCCCTGGTGCCAACCCCTGAAGCTGTGGGTCAGAGAAGTCCACCCGGAGAAATTTCCACATCTGTTTCCTTTAGTCCGTCTCACCTCCCTCGTTCCTTTCCCAACAAAGTCAGCACACAAATCAAACATCTTTGTTATCTGTTCAGGGTTGGCTTTTTTTTTTTTTTTGAAAAAGAAAAGAACTGGTTTTATTAGTCAGCCTTTGTCCTTTCATGTTCAGAAAAGGTTTTTGGGTCAGCTTGTCCACCCGGGACAGAGAGTGTCTCTCCAGGCCAGCAGATTTACTGCAGAGACGCTGTGCGGACATCCAGCACTTTCCTTTCTCTCTCTCTCTCTCTCTTAAGAGCATTTCTGCCCTAGACTGTTATAGTGCTATTATTCCACTTTCAACCTCCTATGGAATCCTGGGGTTTGCAGTTTAGGGAGGGGCCTGGCCAGGCCCCTCCCTAAACTGCAAACCCCAGGATTCCATAGGAGGTTGAAAGTGGAATAATAGCACTATAACAGTCTAGTGCGGAAATGGCCGATATCATCTCTGCCCAACATCCACACCCACCAGTGGCTTCCTAGTTGGAAAAGCTGTGCAGTGTTTCAGCTAAAAGTGGCAGGGAAACAGCTCCCGCTGCTGCAACTGTGATTCACACTTCAGTTTTTTTTCTTGTGACGGGTATGGGAAGAACATTAATTCCCAGTCTACAGAGAAATGTCTTGATCCTCTCGAGGCCCCCTTAGGAAGAACGCAGCACCTTCAGGGCTCCCACAATATTTGGGAAGCATTTGTTTGCGCAGAAGTACAGTGCTTTTCCTGTGCAAAAATGTGTTTTCTGTATTGACGTGGGAGTTTTTGCATACGAAAACATGGCTTAGAGCCTATGTTACAGAGGGGGAGCGTTACCTTAGACACCCCGCCAGGCGTAATGTGAATAACTCACATGGGATGTCTTTTTTTGTTTTGGTTTTTTTGGATGGGGCTTACTGTGTTATCCCCTTGTGCTCCGCCCAAAAAACTCTTACCAGAGGGAAGGGGACAAAAGGAGGAAGCAATTCAGATGTCGCTGCTCTAGGTTCCCAGGGGAAGGAAGATGTCGCTGCTCTAGGTTCCCAGGGGAAGGAAAAAGCCATTGCACTTCACTGGAGAGCCCAGCCTCATTTTCTCCCCAACTGAGCTGAGGCCAGCAGTTTCTCTATGGTCTAAATCAACTCTCCTTTCTCTCTCTTTCCCACCAGAAACTTGCAGGAGCAGTGTTCTGTCCTGGGACTTACAGCCGGTTGGTGGCGGCAGGATGTGAAATTGTCCATGCAGAACTGTGCCCACGTGTAGGATCTCAGCCACGGTGTTACGTGGTGGTTGTGCAATGTCCCTTTGTCCCTGAATTGCAATGTTGCGCAACCCAATATGCAAACAAAACTGAGTGGCATCCCATGCATAATTCTGCTTCTTCTATCTTGAACTAGATGCAGGCTTCCCATGTTGCACAGAAATGTTCAACCACTTCCACTGGGGAACTTAACCCTGTGTCAGAGACCAAAAGGATTCTAGCACAGGTGCATTTATGTTCAGAAAGCTGGTTTTCTGCTCAGAAAATGTGTTTTCTGAGCAGGAAAAATAGTATTTCTCAACAGATAGATACTTCCCCAAACATGCACTGTGATCAAGAACTATACAAAAATCTTTATATTCTCATTCAGCCGGCAGAATACTGTGGGGTTACTTATTCTTGCCTGGGTGGGCAAAGAACAGAAAGACATACACTCATACCTGATATGACAGAGAGGCAGTGTGGAAATAGTGGTTTGAGTGATAGACAAGTATTGTGGGAGACCAGAGTTCAAATCCCTGCTCGGGCATGGAAACCCACTAGGGCCATTTCCGCGCTACACTCTTATAGCGCGATTATTCCACTTTCAACATCCTATGGAATCCTGGGGTTTGCAGTTTTGGGAGGGGCCTGGTGGCCCCTCCCGAGACTGCAAACCCCAAGATTCCATAGGATGTTGAAAGTGGAATAATCGCGCTATAAGAGTGTAGTGCGGAAATGGCTGGTCAGGGCTTTCCAAACGGTGTGCCGCAACCCGTTAGTGTGTCGCCTGAAGTGTGTAGGTGTATCACCTACAACCTCGGAAATGTATGTTATTATTTATAAATCATATATTTTTAAAAATATATGAAAGGCTTTCATGAGATATGGTGTGTCCCCATACATTTTGTTATTACCATTTATGTGTGTGTCTGTATCTCTTCTAAGCGGTTAGTTTAACCTCTGGTTTGCTAGTAGAACTGAATTACTGTGTCGGGAAAGGATGCATGTCTAAAAAAGTGTGTCACCAACAGGAAAAGCTTGGAAAGCTCTGCGCTAGGTGATATTAGGGGAGTCACACTCTCTCAGTCTCAGAGGAAGGCAAAGGCAAACCCCTCTGAAGAAATCTGGCCAAGAAGAACCATGATAGCTTCTCCTTAGAGCTGCCATAAGTCAGAAACAACTGGAAGGCACACAATAACAACATGATACAACTGTTGTTCATGCTCTGGGTGCTTCTGTATGTGTGCATACGTAGTTGTTGTTCTTTTCCTAGGAAATGATGCCTGAGAATTTTCTTTGCAGGCCAGAGCATAAATAAATACTCTCCCTGCGCCCTCCCTGCTCCAACCTGGAAGGATTTTAAAGCCAAAAGCTGCCTTTCCTTTCCGGACGACTGCTCTCCCTTGTCTCGTTTGTTACAGCTGAATCCCTCCTGATCGGTGGCCCGCTTGGGCACGAACCCAGACTTGTTTACATGATTTATTATTCTGAGACAGCAACCTCTTTGACTCTCACTCCTTTGCAAGGGTGGCTGAATTGTTCTTCGGGGCCAAAGGGACCTCTATGCAAAATAAAGAGTGTTGACATAATTAGGAAGCCGTGGATTTAAGCAGATGGCTCAGAGCACTCGGGGGTCTTGATGTGGTTTCCTCTTCTGGCAATTACGTCTGCAATCCTGTGCATATAGAAGCTAGTAGAATGTAGATTTCAGTGGAAAATGGTGACTTGGCACAATGGGCTGTCAAGCAGGAAGGTGTGCAGAGACACCTCAGGGTTCTCCCTCCCAGCATTGTCCAGTTGGGGTGGTGTCTAAACATGCCCGAAATTTTGCAACAGAGCTCCAATTCAGATCACAATTTTCTTGCACTTAAGTATTACTAAAATCAACAGGGCACAAGTGAGTAGAAACAAAATGGAAGTTGGGGCAAGCTTGCTTTCTGCCGCTCCAGAGACTAGTTTGTATGGCATTTGCCATGCGAAAGGGCCCCTCGAGCATGGCGCGATTGTGAGAAGCGATCTGCACGACGCGCTCAGAAACGTGCGAGGCTACAGGGTGGGGCAGGGGCCGCCCGCGCACTTTTTCATTTTTGACTTTCGGCTGAAAATGGTGTGCGATCACGCATTGCTCCGGGGCCCCGCGCGCACTCGCCCTGCGTGCGGACCCTCCGGAGCCACGGCAGTTGCGCTTCCTGCCCCAGCGCAGCCCGGGAAAGTCCCAGGCTGCGCCGTGCTGCGGAAGGAAGAGGCGGGGCTCTCGCGCCGCCCGCTTGGGAGCAGGCAGCTCGTGCAGAGCTGAAGCAGCGGGGACACGAGAGCCTCTCGCCGGAGGCTGCTCGCGCAATCCCCGCACCCCAGCACCAAGAAATGGTAAGGTGCGGAAAGGGCCTAGGATATGGAGCAATGCCTTCGAGCGGCAGGAAAAAAGATTCCATCTAAACATTAGGAAGAACCCTAGAATCCTAGAGTTGGAAGAGACCGTAAGGGCCACCGAGTCCAACCTCTGCCATGTAGGAATACACCACCAAAGAACTTCCTGACAGCAAGAGCATTTTGACAGTGGAACTGGCTGCTGCCTCCATGGAGTGTGGTGGAGTCTCCTTCTTTGGAGGTTTTTAAGCAGAGGCTGGATGGTCACCTGTCAAAGGGAGGGCTTTGATGGTGTCTTCCTGCATGGCAGAAGGGGGTAGGGCTGGAGGGTCCTTCAGGTCTCTTCCAACTATTATTCTAGTCTCAATACAACTTAAATGTCATTAATTTCTTGCCTGGAGCCTATTGATTTGTGATAGGGATCAGCAGAGCACTCATTTGTGGAGGCATGCCAATGTTTGGGAATGTTACTCTTTTGGATTGCAACTCCCAGAATCCCATGCTGGCTGAGGGATCATGGGAGTTACAGTACAACAAAATGAACTTTTCAAGCTCTGAGACTTTTATCATGGTGCAGAGGTACTGTAGCATGCATAAGAGAGTCAGATCACTGAATCTGGGTCATGCAAAGCCAGTTCGATGCCTTCCTACACAGATTTACTTCCTGCAAAATCCTGGGATTTGTAGTTTGGTCGTGGGCTGTGTAGTCTTCTCTGCTGGATAGCTCTGTGGCATTTCCCAGAATTACAGCATCAGGGGAACAGCCTAGCAAAGAATTCTATGTCCCTTATTAAACTACAAATCCCATAGTCATACAGAACAAGGCCATGGCAGTTAAAGTGGCATCAGACTGCTGCAACTATTGGGGGGGGGGGTTAAATATTTTTACAGTTTTCCTTCTGTGACCAAACAGATGTTGGAACCCACATGAGTTGGGCATCCCTAAGCTTTAGTTATTGAGTGGTATATTCTGAGCCATAGCTTGCTACAAGCTCGGTGATCCTATCAGGGAGTTTTCTTGGGCACATTTGTTCGGAAGTGAGGGTTGCCTTGGTCTTTCTCCCGGGCTGAGAGAGTATGACTTGGGCCCAAGGTCAGCCACTGGATCTCCATGACCAAGCTGGGATTTGACCTCTTGTCTGTCCTAGGCCAACACTCAAACCATTCCATCATATAGGTTCCTACAGTCATATCTTACCCCAAACTAAATTAAAAACTTTCAATTTGCCTCTTGACTTACAGTGACCCCCTCAATTTCATAGGTTTTTCTTATGCAAGGAATACTGAGAGGCAGTTAGGCCAGTTCCTCCCCCTGAATTATAGTCTACAGCACCTGGTATTTGTTGGTTGTCTCCCATCCAAGCACTAACCAGGGCTGGCCCTGCTTAGCCTCCAAGATCAGATGGGATCTGGTGCCTTCAGGGTATTTAAGCTTCAGTCCACAAATGTTTCTCTGTGTGTGTGTGTGTGTGTGTGTGCGCGCGCGCGCATGCGCGTGTGCCTTCTGTTCACCTGTTGACTTATGGCAATCCCATGCATTTTGGGGGGTTTTCTTAGGCAAGGAATCCTCAGAGGTGATTTGGCCAGCTCCTTCCTCTGAAACAGAGCCTCCAACACCAGGGATTTATTGGTGGTCTCCCATTCAGGTGCGACCCAGACCTGACCCTGAGCAATCCCCAAATCGCTGTAAGATCATGCAACATGCATGGTTTGGAGCAAGGAGGTAAAGAAGGAAGCGAATGACAACTTGTGTCTTTTCATCCAAAAGGGTGATTGACGTAGAGGCACCACCCAGAGTTTCGTTTTACCATCCCAGTCCTGGCACGGTGGGGAAATGTTGCATATTCGTATCCAAAGGCAAAGGCACAAGGTGTGGATTAAAATGACCCCACGGGTGGTGTGTGGTAGCTGCAAACTGGAAACCTTAGCTGGGAGGAAAAATGTTGAGCCCAACTTTTGTGTGGGCAATACCTCTGGGAGACCTTGGCACAGAAAGCCGGCCAACGACTGGATACAGAGAGCAAAGAAGGGGCAGAGAAGCTATGGGCACAGCTCATCCTGGTCAAGGTTTGCTCAGGAAGCCGGTGCCTCCAATCATATCCAAATGCCCCCACACCCTGGGGAGAGGCTGCTGCGTTTCCACATTAGCCCCCACCCAAAGAGTACCTCCCTCAGCTTTCTGCATCACAATACATGACCCTGCATTCATTTGGGTCATGTAGATTGGCTTTTCTGGCTATTTGGGGTGGGTTGGAATCCCTAGAAGGGAATTAAAAAATGATGAAACAAGAGCCATTTTCATGATGTGGAAGAACAGGGTGGCAGAGTCAAAGCTGGAGCCTTGGACCGTTACTTTTTGAATGGTAACTCCCTGAAATCTCCTAGACTAGTGGTGCCCTAGACCTCTCGCCTTCAAGATGTTTTTGGACTTCAGTTCCCAGAATTCCCGTTGACCAAGCTGTAAGGAGTATCTGGGAGCTGAAGGCCAAAACATCTGGAGGACCAAAGTTTGGGCATGGGGATCATGGGAGCTGTAGTCCTAGAAAATGCTTTCCCAAGCTGTGTGTGCCTTTCTGAAGGTTTCCATGGCTGAGCGGGGATTTGAACTCCCAACAAAAGTGTAAGTCCAGCAATCAAACCTCTGTACTACATGGCCTCTTGTGGTATAAATAAAATAACAGAATACTGTAGAATTGTGAGCAAATGCTTTGCCTGATGAAGAAGCCAGTGGAGCTTTGAAAGCTTGCATGATGTATTTTGTGCAGTTTTGGTTGAGCCAAGAAAGGTATCATTTGTTTGTGGGTTTTGGATGTTACTGTATTTTGGTAACATATGAAATATTAAACCAAATGGATCCCACTTGGCTCAGCTTTCATTCCTTATGAAATTAATGCTTCTAGTAAGAACGGGGTATGGAGGGATTTGAGTTAATGATGCAATGGCCAGCCCATTTTGGGAAAGTAGAACCAGGGCTGCCAAGAGAAGGGCAGCAAAATCAGCTCTGGATGCCAAAAAGTATGGGGAGGGGGAGAGAGAAAGAGACAGAGAGAGAGAGGGGGAAAGAGGGTTAAAAAAAATGTGCCCCAAATGGATGTGGATGATGATGATAATGATGATGATGATGATGATGATGATGATGACAACGACAAGTGAATAATAAAACAAATGAGATCTTAGTGGATGAAAATGAAATTTCCAAATTTTTAAATAATGAAACCAAATGGAATAAAACTTTTGTTGACCACCCCCCCCCCCCCGATTACAACAAAGAAGGAGAAACTTGTTTGCACCAAGCAGTTTGTCAGTGGCCTGAACCCTATCGGACCGTTCACCGGTTACAGGGACAGTGCCATTTGGTGGCTCCCATGTCATCAGGGCGGGGAGTCCAGGCCATGTTTCAGTCTGGGACTTCAGGGAGCTATCCTGGGTGTTGAACCTCTACTCTCAAAGTAGGTTCGGCACTTTGGAGAGCTCCTTTAAAGCCATCCAAAACCAGGGGAGGACTCACTGCCCAACTGACATGGTAGCCATTAGCCACCAATGTACAGAGAAATGGAAATAGATGGAAATCCCATCTTCTTTTTCTGCCTTTCCTCGTACTGGATTGGCTTGTGAGAAAACAGCCATTATCCCCTTGGTGCCTTACAGGAGTTATACCAGCATAAGTATTTTTTTCAGATATTGCACAGGGAGTTGGCCAGTGTCTCCTTCTGCAGTGCTTCCCTCCCCCATCACATAATGGCACCCGGGTGAGGCGTGGGCGCACCCATTTCCCCGAGCCCCTGTGACCACTGATAGCAGGGCAGGGGGATTTCAGAGTGGTCACCCAAGAAAGGCCAACATACTCAGTTTTCGAGCCGTCTTGGAGAGATGAATTTCCTTTCTCTTTACTCAGGGGTAAGCGCATCAGTGAGCATGTCATTCGCCCTGAAAGCCAGGATTGCTTACTAACTGGGATGGCTATGACTGACAGCAGGGAACACACACGGCAGCAGCGGCATCCAGAGAGCAATACGCTCCTTTCATGCTTCCTGGCCAAATTTCAGCTCCTGAGCAGCCAATAAAGCTTTCTCAAGATGGAAGATCAAAGAGTCCCCCCTCCCTCTAAACCCAGCAAGGTGGGAGCCGCACAGAAACGCATTCGTTTGCGTTCTCCTTTCAAGCAGAATTACCACCGCTGCAAAAACAATCTTTTCCATCCCACCGCGTCACTGCAGTTCCCGAACGAGCCCGCCAAGGCCACAGCCGGCTTCCCGGAGGTCTCGTCCGTGAGCCCAGGCGGTCCAGCCGGCCTTGCGAAGAAGACCTCCTCTGCCTACGTGACGCCAAGCGGGTTGCGCCGCCACAGCCGCCAGGGTCACGTGGGCAGGAGTATAAAAAGCTTTAGCCTAAGACCATCTTAGCCTAATTTGCTTGCTGATGCGTGAGCCCGTTTCTAGCCGGGGAGCTCGGGCGGCCCGCGATTTCTCTTCTCTGCCCCCTGCCCGTCGCCGCCGCCGCCGCCCCCAGCCCCCCGCCTCTGGGTTCTCCTTCCGTCTCCTTCCCCTTGCTCCCCACGTGGACGTCTGCAAACACGTGCAAAGGAGAGGAGAGGAAAGGCTTGGGAGAGAAGAGGGTTCATGCTCTTAGCCCTGAAGGAAGAGGTCAGAAACACTGACAGAGAGGGAAGAGGTCAAGGGAACCGGCCCCGGGGAAAGAAGAAAAGGGACTTCGGGGAGGGAGAAAAGGGTGAAAGGAAGGTGCAAGTTTGGATGGATGGAAGGAAGGGAGGGAGAAGGAGGAGGAGGGAGGGAGGGAGGAAGGAAGGAGGAGGAGGAAGGGAGGAAGGAGGGAGGGAGGGAGAGAGGGATGAAGGAAGGAAGGAAGGAAGAGGAGGAAGGGAGGAGGAGGAGGAGGAGGGAGGGAGGGAGGAGGAGGAGGAGGGAGGAAGGAAGGAAGGAGGAGGAGGAGGAGAGAGGAAGGAAGGGGGAAGGAGGAGGAGGGAGGGAGGGAGGAGGAGGAAGGAGGGGGGAAAGAGGAGGAGGGAGGGAGGAGGGAGGGAGGAAGGAAGGGAGGAGGAGGAGGAGGGAGGGAGGGAGGAGGGAGGGAAAGAGGAGGAGGGGGGGAGGAGGAGGAGGAGGAGAGAGGAAGGAAGGGGGAAGGAGGAGGAAGGAGGAAGGAAGGAGGAGGAGGGAGGGAGGAAGGGAGGGAGGGAGGAAGGAAGGAAGGAGGAGGAGGAGGAGGAGGAGGGAGGGAGGAAGGGGGAAGGAGGAGGAGGGAGGAAGGAGGAAGGGAGGAAGGAAGGGAGGAGGAGGAGGAGGAGGAGGGAGGAAGGAAGGGGGAAGGAGGAGGAGGAGGAGGGAGGGAGGGAGGAAGGGATGGAGGGAGGGAGGGAGGGAGGAGGAGGAGGAGAGAGGAAGGAAGGGGGGAGGAGGAGGAGGAGGGAGGGAGGGAGGACGGACGGACGGACGGACGGACAGAAGCCAGACAGCCAGAAAGAGGGAGGGAGCGAGGGAGGGAAATCAGGTAGATAGGTAAGCAACGAAGGGACAGAAGGGAAATAGCCATGAACATCTTGTTTGGCTTCCCACTAGAGTCTCTCTCCCTTGTTTTATCCACAGCATGAGAAATGTTTTGCCTTTTTGGATGACCACTCCAGAATCACCCAGCCAGCCTTGCTGTGGTGTCTGGGGGATTCTTGAAGAGCCCCGCCTTTTGTCCCTGCTGCTCTCTGGCACACCCCCTGTGCACATAACTACACAAAGGGGTGGGAATCATGAGTCCGACCCCATGAACTCCATGCTGCCCTCGAGAAGGTCCCGGGGGGCCCTGGGAGGCTTCCGTACCCCACTAGCCTCCCTGCCGAAAACAGAAAAACAAGAAAACCCCATCCCAATTGGGACTTCTTTTTTTTTTTAGTGAAAAAGCTACCTCCCCTAGATAGAAGAAGATATCTGCTCAAAAGTGACTTTCAGTTCCTAGAATGTCATGCCTGTGTTCCGGAAAAAGGCAGCGGAGGATCAGGCCTCTCGCCTTCAGTTCTGACCCTCTTGGATCTCCAGAAGGAACGCTCGAGATCCGGCACAAGGACGACCGCAGTTCCCCTGTGGTTGCATCCAGATGCTGCTCAGGGGCTCTGAACCCTCCCCTCCCCATTAAACGATTGCACTAAGTGGCCGAGGGGAGACACACCTGCCCCCCGAAGGAGGGGGAAGGCATTGCACAAGGACGGGCTGGATTCCACCATATATAGCATCCTTAAAATGGCACATCTGCGCACAACTCCAGGTTACTCAAATATGCGTCAACGACAGGATTCCAGTCCACATTAGACCTTAATGTTTCGGAAAAGGGTTTCGGCCTGGTCTTCGCCATTAAAAAAAACAAAACAAAAAATTGTATGTTAAATAACCAAAATGTGACAAAAGTTAATCAGGCATGAGAGCGTATTAAAAAAACATGGGAAGAAAAACGAGGAAGACGGATAGTAATAGATATACAGATACAGTAATCTTTTTTTCTCTTTCTCTCTTCTCCGTCCTCTTCTCCGTCCTTTCTGTCTTTGTAGATTTATATAGATTTTTACGGGTTTAGGGTGAATAACTTAATAGAATTTGGCGCTATCGAGAACCTTAATACACTGCGTGAGACTTTGATAGATGAGGAATTAATTATTTAAGATGATTAAGGAGACATAGTATGTTTATTCTCTCATTATTTTGAATGAATGGTCTTATACTCTTGTCTATAACTTTATATGTGTATTTTTTTTCTTCTGTTAAATACATTTTATATAGAATTGTAAAAATATAAATAAATACATTTTAAAAAATGGAGGAGAGGTGCTGTAGGTGGAAAAAAACCCAAACCTGAAATCACTCTCCTTCTAAGGGACTAAAGCCATTTCCGCACTAGACTGTTATAGCGCTATGATTCCACTTTCAACCTCCTATGGAATCCTGGGGTTTGCAGTTTCGGGAGGGGCCGGCTGGCCCCTCCCGAAACTGCAAACCCCAGGATTCCATAGGAGGTTGAAAGTGGAATCATAGCGCTACAACAGTCTAGTGCGGAAATGGCCTGAGACATCACATAATATTTCAGATCCTGGGTTTCCGTGCTTTGAAACCACAGGACTGGCTGGCACACCAATGCTCAGAAATGTCCAGAACGGTTCCATGGATCCATCCAAGGGTCACCGTGGGTGCAGAAGGCTCCTCCAAACTGATGTAAAGAAGTGTGGTGGAGCCCGGCTTTCGCTGGTTGCCGTCTTCCGGTCGTTTCCTCCTAAACCTAAATCATAAGGTCTAATGAGGGCTGGAGTCCTGTCGTTGACTCATATTTGGGTAACCTGGAGTTGCGCCCAGATTTTTTTGAAAAAATATTTTTATTAAAGTTTAAAGTGAAAATTAAAAAAAAAAAAACCTTCCCCACTTCCAAGCTTTTTTCCTTTTTTCCAGTTGAGTCCACTTATGTACTTCGATGGATTTTGTCTAAATTCTCTTTCTCTCTCTCGAAGTTTAGCCATTAACTCTTGATAGTTCTCTGGCCTTTTCTTATTCTGTATTTGTCTTTTTTGTATAAAAAAACCTCTCATTACTGCCTCAGATGCATCCCAGACTGTCTTCATCCTCACATCTTCTCTTCTATTTTCTCTAAAATAGTTGTTCACGACTTCTTGCGCTTGCTGTGTTATCTCCTCACCATTTAATAGGCTATCATTTAACCGCCACTGAAACTGTTTTACAGTGTCCCGTATTTGCATCATCACAGGATGATGGTCTGAGATGACCTTAGGCAGTATTTCTATCTTTTTTGTCTCTGCTAACAAATGCTTAGAAGTAAAAATCATATCTATTCGAGACCACGATTGATGTACTTCTGAAAAGTCAGTAAAGTCCTTTACATTAGGGTAAAACATTCTCCATGTATCCAAAACTGGTATTTCTTCACACATCTCAAAAAAATTTTTTTGGCAGTTGACCTCTCTTCCCTTGATCTAACTTTTTTTGGAGAAATAGATTTGTCCATTTTAACGTCCATAATTCCATTCCAATCTCCTGCTAAGATCCAATCTTCATATTCATATTCTGATATCTTTTCACGCAATTCTTTATAAAATTTCCTTTTATTTTCATTTGGAGCATATAAGTTGCACCCAGATTTTAAGGATGTTGTATACCAGATCTCCAGTATATTTTCTGGGGATCCAAGAGGGGAAGAGCTGCTATTTCCTTCTGGCTATGGACATGCACCTGAATACTACCCAGGTACCCGCTGGTTCCATTCTTTTGGGGAGCCCTTTTAGCCACTTCACGAGCCTGGACTAGAAGGGGTCTTCCAAAGGGTCTTTCAGAACTGGAGTGTGGCTTGCTGAGGCGATCCTGTGGTTTGAAGAGCAAATTGTTCTCCTCTCTGATTGATTTTTTTTTTTTTTGAGTCACAGACTTATGGTGCAAAAGTCGTGCTATTGCATTGAGGCGCTATAGCACTAGAGCTCAAAAACATTGAAAAAGAAAAGGAAAGGAGGGGAAGAGAAAGTTCTAATATGCCTCAGGATGCAATAGAAACCCACTCAAGGGGTAGGAAGAAAATGTTGCAACTGGTACTGGGAATTTCCAGAGGGAAAAAATAGTCAAGGAAAACAAAATGGTCATTTTTGATTTTTTTTTTTTAAAGCCTGAGAACTAGAGCAAAAAAACATTGCAACCTCTCAACTGCCACGTCTGGAGGAGCTAAAACAGAGACAGAGGCCATTTCCACACCGGGCTTCTGAAATGGTGCGGAGCGACCTCTCACGGAGGTCTTCTGCACCGTAGAGTGGACGGGCGTGGACTACTTTTTGTAGTTCCGCACCAGAATCCACTCAGCAGCGGCCGGAACTAGCCACGCCGCATGTTTTTTAAAAACCTCTTTTGTGAGGTTTTTAAAAAGCGCAGAGTGCGCAGCCCTGTACTGCGCCGTCACCCGGCTCCGACGCGGATTTGCGGTGTGCGCGCAAGTGCGTGCCTGCAGATCTGCCAGGGGCGGGCTTCCAGCTGGTGAGCTTCTCCGGTTGGTGGAGAGCCTCCACCAACCGGAAGCCGCCATTTGGGATGCCGGAGGACTGCGGAGCAGCGAGCTCGCGCTGCTCCGCGTGGCGACGGACTTACCCGGCTTCGGGTAAGCTCCGTTTTCGGGCGTTTTCGCCCGTCCCCCCCCCCCCGCATGCGGAAAGGGCCAGAGATTGAGAGAGAGAGAGAGAAATGAGGAAGAGGGAGAAAGATTTTTTCCAAGGGGAGCAACTGAGCCCATTTTCACACTGGACCATTATAGCACTATTATTCCACTTTCAACATCCCCTGGAATCCTGGGGTTTGCAGTTTTGGGAGGGGCCTGAGGTCCTTCCATTCCAGAGGATGTTGAAAGTGGAATAACAGCGCTGTAACAGTCCAGTGCGAAAATGGCCTGAGTTCTGGAATAGCAGATCTCAACAGTGGACTTCTTCTCTCTGGCTCAGCATGGCCTGGACTTTATAATGTTCCCCTGGTTTGCATAGATCTGGCGGTTCTCAAATCAAACAACACAGCCTAAGAGAGTGAGAAGCTTTTGCTTAGATCCAGGGTGGACAAACTGGGGCCCAGGGACTCTGCATGGCCCTCCAAAGATGTTCTGGTGGCCAGTTCCCCTGGAGCACCCTTTTTCCCCTGGCAAACAAGGTGAATCATCCCTCCTGAAAACCTGCAGGAGTAGCAATTCACCTTTTAAATTGGATCACACTTGCAGGGGGGGGGACACAGAAAATATACATTTTTCAAAACAAAATATGGAATCCTGGCTCTTTGCAATTTTTTTCTTCTCAATTCTTTCCCCAAATTTTGAAGGCCCCAGGGAAGAAAATTTGACCTTTTCCCCGGGGGGCAATTACAGGGGGCGTGGAATGAGGGCATTGCTCCCTAAATAAGAATCCTGTCGCCTGCTCCAATGGAACTTGAAAATCCACATTTGTAGTGCTGCAGAAAGTGAGATGCTGAAAAATCCTTCCCCTCTAGAACTCTTCCATTGGCTGTGTTTGCATTCCCCGTGTGACTTTGCCTACTGCTTTGGATGCTTAAACTCTATTTCTTAAATTCAGCTGAAGTTTGCAATGACTGCAATGCTACAAATTTGAGGAATGAAGGAAAATTTCATTGGGGGGGGGACTTTTTATTTGGGAGAGCAATGTCTTCATTCTCCCCCCTTTGATTCCACGGCTGTACCCCTGCCTAGCTTGGCCCTACCAAACCTGCCACATCTTAGGTTTTCGTCACACAAAGCAGGTAAATCACACCTGCAGCAGGAGAATAGCATCTTTGGCTGGGACTTATCACATGACCTCATTCCTCTTCTACTCTTCTCCCAGTGGGAGACCATTTGGAAAGCTTTCATTTACAAACACACACACAAAATAAATCTATTAACGGCCTCCTTTGTAAAAGAAATGCTTCCCAAACAGTCTCAGAAGAGTTATGACCTCATTCGATAAGTCCCAGTCAAAGCCGTTGTAATGTGCCTTTAAGTCATTTCCGACTTATGGCAACCCTAAGGGGTTTCCTGGGGCTGAGAGTGTGTGACATGCCCAAGGTCACCTAGCAGTGACTGAGTGGGAAACCAAATCCTGGTCTCCGGGGTCGTAGTTCTGCATTCAAACTACTACACCATGTGGGCTTGTCACAAAGATGCTGAAATTCTGCATCTGAATCCTGCTGAATCCTGCAATCCTGCTGAAATTAGATTTACCTGCCTTGTGTGAGGTTGTGTCATGTTCTGCCTTCTCATCACCCCAACCTCTGGATCCATCTCAGTGTCGGGGGGCCCAAGTCATACAACGCTAGCGATAGACCCTTGGAACATTCTCCAAGAAGAGCCACCTCTTAACATTCAGATACCTGGGGGGGGGAAAGCAGATTTAAAAGAAAGCCACTGCAGCATTCCGTCCTGTGAAAGTCACAGAGGATCAGGAGAGAAAAGAGGGCGTGCCACAGACTTTGTGACCCATCCAGTGGGATTTGTGGGTGTTATCAGAGTACGGACAGACTCCTGTACAACTATTTTGGTGATGGAACTGGGCCACGTGCCTCTCTTTTGCACACACACAGATACACAAACATGGGGGAGAAATCCAAGAGACACGATTAGGACAGTTGGATACCCCAGGGGGTGGGGGACAGCAAGGTAGTGAGTGCCATTTGTGAGTGGAACACAATGCATAGAAGGCAGCATTTTTGCTGAGCGACCATCCAGACCTTGTAGCCAAAGTCAGTCTTTATAAAGCCATCTGGGTGCCGTTTGTACCTGATGCTGTGCACGCACAGTCTGGATGCGGGAACAAGTTCCCTGATCTCTCCAACAGAAGCACAATTCCCCTACATCCGGCAGCAGGAAAAAGAGGAGAATCCTCACAACTGAAATGGACAGGATCCGAGGAACAGAGTGGGGCTGGAAGGATTTTTGACCCCCTTCCATCAGTCCACAGAGGTATAAACCAAGACGCACGTGCCCAGCTGCCCCACCCCGCCACTGACCTCCCCCCTTAAGTTCTGTACGACGCCCCTGCCAGGGTGCAAAAACTGATTTTCAAGTTTCATACATTGTGGAGTTGCTGTGAAAACAGAAACATCTAACCACCCGAAGAAGCATCTGAGCCTGAGACTCCCTGCCTCCAGAGAATGGCCCACACCACGCTGAACCTTCTGGAGGACTAACCTCCCCTTTCTTCCACCTCTTCCTCCCCAGCTTCAGGGGGACAGAGCTGAGCCCACGCTTAGCCTCCACTCTAGAGATTCGTGTGGCTTAGTTTTCCCCCTGTATGGCCACCAACCCATCCTTTGACCCATCCACTGATTTTCCACTGCATGCATCGCAGGGCACTCTGCCTTTTCTCCCTGCCTTCCTTTCCCTCTTCCTCTTCAACAATATATTATCTTTATAAATTCTAAGTTTGATGGTTGCCCTGTTCTTTCCACCTGGGTTATTGTGCCTGTCTCCTTTAGCCTCCGTCCTTTCTCTGTCGTCAAGGAAAGGGGCTCTTTCCCCCTTCCTTCCACACACACGCAAACCCTCAAAGGGCTCCGAGACCTTCGTTTCCTTTTGTTTTACACAGAGCTCCGGCGCTTCATGAGTCCCTGGAAGGCCGAGAGACTGTGGAGTCCCGTGGAGACAGAGCTGATGGCTGAACGCCGGGCGTTGCAGAAGCAACGGTTGGAGGGCGTCTCCGGGTAATGCCCGGGCGAGGAATGGCTCTGCTCCATGCAGGTGTCCGAGGTGGAAAGGTCTCTGGGAATGATCATGGGGATCGAGTACTGCAGCTTCTCCCGGCTCTTGTACCAAAGGCAGGAGCACATGGACTGGAAATGGAGAACCTCGGCATAGACGTTCCGGAGTCCTCCTCGGCTGCCGCCGCCACCCCCTCCAACGCCCCCCATCCCCCCGAGCGCGGCGGCAGTGGAGGAAGCCGTGGTGTCCGTCGTATGGACGCTGCTGGCCTGCCCGTTGTGGGTGAGCAAGGCCCGGTGCTCGGCGTCCCGCTTCTCATCCTCAGCATTCATGGTCATGAACCGGAGGACCACCAGGTTGAGGAAGGCCCCAATGACAGTCAGCCCGGTCAGGATGTAGATGAAGCTGAAGGCCACGTATTGGGGCTTGGTCTGTAGGGCCTGCTCCTTCTGGAGGGCCACGTAGTCCCCGAAGCCAATGGTGGTGAGGGTGATGAAGCAATAGTAGTAGGCCTGGAAGAAAGTCCAGTTCTCGTAATGGGAGAACGCCGCCGCCCCGATGCAGAGGGTGCTGATGCAGGAGAAGAACCCGATGGTGACCATGTTGGCCATGGAGACTTCTGGCCGTCTCATGCCAAGGCACTTCTTGATCCGGTGGAGGAGGTACCTCACAAAAGTGTTGATCCTCTCACCCAGGCTTTGGAACATGACCAGGGTGAGAGGGATCCCCAGGAGGGCATAGAACATACAGAAGACTTTCCCGCCATCGGTGCTCGGGGCCGCGTGTCCGTACCCTGCAGAAGAAAGACACAAAGCATAGAGGCAAAACCAAGGCAATCAGGTTTCCCAGATGGACAGGGAGGAGGAAGAAGAGGTCTTCTGTCCTCATCCTGGCTTGGTAGGTGGCGTGGTGGCCACTTCCTTCCCATTCAAAACGGTGGCTGGAAAGAAGGAAGGAAGAGGAAGTCACAGCTGGAAGGGGTGCTGCTCTGGCCCGCAAACTCAGTGGTGTGGCCCTCTGTGCCAGGGTCCTCCTCTTCCGGTGCACGTGCTCCTGCTTCTGGTACAAGAGCCGGGAGAAGCGACAATCCTCCACCTCCACGATGCTTCCCACAACTGTCGCCCCCCCCACATCCCAATCCGCACAGCCTGGGAGCCCACAGAGCCACACCACCGGGTTTGCAGGCGGGAGCTGCCTCCCCCTCAGGGAAAGCAAGGAGATGTGTACACACGGATGGTGGAGAAAGGGGAAGCGGGGAAGGATTACGGACGGGATTAACCTTTGGGGAAGTTCATCCTGGGAAGACCAACCAACCAGGGCAGCAGGGTTCAAGAAGGATGCTGGGGGGTGGAGGATGCTGGAAGGAGGGAGGAAGAAAGTGAAACGGGGTCAAGGGGAGGAGAACATTTGGGGAGATGCGGAGGCAGAAATCTGGGTGTCAAGAGCATGGTGTGGCTCTGCTGAGGACCACCGGCACAGTCCCCCCTGCCTTGTATTCACACCCAACTTAGTTTTCTTCCCATACAGTTTTTGCTCTTAGACAACATTGGAAGGGATCACAAAGGTCATCTGGAGATGAACTGTAGGAAAATCTGGTAGAGCGTAGAATAGCCAGGACGATATGAGTTTGTGGCAGCAAACAAAATACAGTACTCAGGATGCTCTTGTAAGGTTAAAACAAGGAAAACTTTGTTGTTTCATGAAAGCCATCTTGGGATAGGAAAGGAAACAGGTAAAAGAAGTTTGCCTAACTCTCAGTGGAGTGCCCCTAAAAGCTGGCTCTCGTATGTGGATCTAAGCCATCCGGAGGCAGGAGCCACACAGATGCTCCCTGCTCAGACAAAGAGAGACAAAAGGACTACGCAACTTTGGGAGAAGGGGGAAGTGACCGCCACGAGCAGGCAGGAAGCAGAAAGGCTTGACCCGGGACCAAAGAAAGGAACAGAGGGGTGAGACAAAAGGGCAGGCAGGCTCTCCAGAGCCCCCTCTCACTAATCACTTTATACAAGCACCGATGCCTCTTTGCTTCCAACACGAACCTCTTCCCAAAGCACATCAGATTGGAGGGCTGGGACGTCCCTGTGAGCGGTCCACCTTTGGCCAATGGATGCAAGGACCACATTTTCCAAAGACCTTCTACACCAGAGTTTTCCTCATCCCCAACCCTGATTTCAAAATGGATGCACACATGAAACTCCTGCTGGGTTCAGTTTGAACAACAGGTACAGGAACTGACAGTTCTAAGATAACCAGAAGCCAGGAATGAAAAAAGGGACCGGGTTTCTGACTCTGAAGAGATGGGGATCCTTCCACTGAACACCCACATTGTGCCACCAGTTGTGTGTCTGCCCACACGCCCTCTTACTGTCTCCTTTATGGAGGTCGTACAGTGGGCTCTCCACAATCCCAGTGAATCAAGCGGCACACTGAAGAAACGTACAGGTAGCAGTCCATCATCTGCAACTCCACTGATCCAACCATGTTCAGACTAGAGCCGTTGCACCCTGGTCAACAAAGGACAGTCAATGCCCAAGGCAACCCTTGGGGCGACTGCCCCAACAGTATTCCAGCTAATACCTTCTGGGAATTTATTTCTTTATTTATTGCACGTGTATGCCACATTTTCCCCCAGAGTGAGACCCATGGCAGCTTCCAGAACAGTTAAAAACATTTACAATAAATAATAAAAGATAATTAGAATTAGGATCAGCCATATAAAAGCAGTCTAAAATCATTATAAGAATATAACAATTCAAAAAAAAATAGACAGACTAATAAAAACACAAAGCTCCTGCTCCACACATCAAAAAGCCTGCTTGAACAGAAATGTTTTTTTGGAAAACTAACCTGGAATAAAAAAACTGTCCTCCAGCACTTACCCAACCTTGCATTCGACTCAGAGCAATCACTCATTTGGCAGGGATTTCTTCACGGAGGGGGTCACTCCATGTAAGGCCGTCCTCCAAGGAACAAATTTCCTTGCTCGAGGGAAAGCCCGCGCAAAGTTGGACTAAGGCTATTTCTGCCCTATACTGCTATAGTGCTATTATTCCACTTTCAACCTCCTGTGGAATTCTGGAGTTTGTCGTTTTCTGAGGCCCAAGAACTCTCTGGCTGAGAATTCTAAAGGCCCCTCCCGAAACTGCAAACCCCAGGCTCCCGTAGGAGATCGAAAGTGGAATAATAGCACTATAACAATGTAGGGCGGAAAGGGCCTTAGTGTGCCCCATAGGCCAGTTTAGGACCCAGAGCTGTTTTGGTGGTCCACTGCCCCCCTCACCGGTGAAAACACCTTTGCTCCAAAATGCCTCAAATGACCTTTAGAAGTGTGGAAGGCACTTCCACCACATTTTTTAGTCCTCTTGGGCCCCAGGGGAGTCAAAACAAATTTTTGCAAAATTTTCTAAACAAAAGCCTTTTTTTTTTTACCTCAAAATGCCCTCTAGGGACCAAGGCAAACTCCCAAGCGTGGTGAAAATGACCCCACATCCCCTAGAGGGCCTTGGGGGGCAACTTTTTTGGTTTTTTGGGGGAGTGGGTGAGGCCCTTGAATACCTTTCGGCAGGCAGCTCTGTAGCCTTCCACGGGTGCCGACCCCGATCTAGGCCGTTTTCGCACTAGACCGTTATAGCGCCATGATTCCACTTTCAACATCCCATGGAATCCTGGGGTTTGCAGTTTCGGGAGGGGCTGGCCAGCCCCTCCCGAAACTGCAAACCCCAGGATTCCATGGGATGTTGAAAGTGGAATCATGGCGCTATAACAGTCTAGTGCGGAAATGGCTCCAGGCTGCATCAATAGGAGTAGAGTGTCCAGGTGGAAGGAAGTAATAGTCCCATCCTATTCCGCTTCGGTCAGAGCTCACCTGGAACCCCGTGTCCAGTTCTGGGCACACAGTTCAGGGAGGATATGGACACAAGCTGGAATGTTTAATTGTTCAAACTGTTCAAGGTTTAAATTGTTCAAACTTATCTCCCTAGAATCATAGACTCATGGAAGAGGAAGACACCCCAGGGGCCACCCAGTCCAACCCCCTTCTGGCATGCAGGAAGATGCCGTCCAAGCCCTCCCTTTGACAGATGGCCGTCCAACCTCTGTTTGAAACCCCCAAAGAAGGAGAATTCACCAAGCTCCGTTGAGGCAGCAGCGTATTCCACTGCTGAACTGCTCTTACCATCAGGAAGTTCTCATGTTTAGGTGGAATAATTCCTTCCGTAGTTTGAAGCCATTGCTCCAGAGTGCCCTAGTCTCCGGAGCAGCAGAAAAGAGGCTTGCTCCGTCCTCCCTATGATATCCCTTCAAATATTTAAACACGGCTATCACGTCGCCTCTTAGCATCCTCTCTTCCAGGCTAAATATCCCCAGCTCGCCATGCCTCTCCTCAGAGGGCTTCATGGTTTCCAGGCCTTCTACCATTTTGGTTGCCCTCCTTCGGACACCTTCCAACTTGTCAACATCCTTCCAGAACTCTGGTGCCAAGAACTGGACGCAGGATTATTCCAGGTGGGGTCCGATCAAAGCAGAAGCGAGTGGTACCGTTCCTTCCTTTGGTCTACAAGCAACAGCGCCATTCTATTCTGCTTTGGTCAGATTTGGTCAGATCTTGATTTTGCTGTAATCTACCAAGACGTGTTACAATACGGAACAGGAATTTAAAAACTGTAACTTGCGTAACTGGAAAATGGTGGGAAGATCGGTGGTAGAAGCTCCCCTTTGCAAAACGCGGCACTTTTAAACCTTTACGAGCCTGAGCCCTACAGAAGGTCAGGGCTGCGGAGCCTGTACCGTGGAGCGTGACATTTTGGAGCGCGATATTTCGACAAACGAACAAAACCACCTCCATATCAATGGAGTCATAAGGGGACAACGCAGAGCTTCAGTGCAAATTAATTCTGGACGTGTTTTGTAGTAACTTCTTGGCCTTTGGAATAAGCCCAAATTAGAGCTACTTATGGCAGCTTCATCAAACATAAGAAATACAATTACATTCCAATCTCTCCCTTTTTAAAAAAGTTTATATGTGTTAACAGAAAGGATCCTGCAGGACAGCAGAGTTTCAGCATGCATACATTTAATTAGATTAGGGGTGAATGTCCTTTGAACTTTCATATTTTTTTGGATTACAACTCCCAGCATTCCTTGCCCTCGGTTCTGCTGGCTTGAGGGCTGACGGTTCTTGCAAGCCCAAAAACATGTGGAGGGCTGCAGGATTCCCACCCCGCAATTAGTGGATATTAAACAAACTAGAGAGGGATTTCCAGTGGAAGAACTTGCCTCCTTGGTTGTACCTCTCCACTCTCCACTATGGCTTATCCCAGAGCGTACACTCACACACGGGCCCCATCTGTGTTATGTGCAGGTATCTCATTTAGGAATGCAAATCATCACTAATTTTTGTTGACGAAGGAAGCAATGAGTAATTTAAGCAATTGTTTTCCCACTATGAGAAAGCCTTACACAGTTTGTGAAGCCTGTTCTCAGTTTGGGACTTACTCTGTGCAAAAATTGCATAAGGTAGTTTTGAACAGAGAACAGCATTTTCTGTGCAGGAAACAACATAATATCTTTGGAGACACATTATTTTCTGTACAGAAAAAATAGCATAATATTTATTGAGAAATATTATTTTCTGTACAGAAAATGCCGTTTCCTATACTAAAATGGCTACTTTCGGTGCAAATCAAACACATGTGAATGTTGCATGCAACGTCCCAATTTCAAGATGAGTTTGTTTGGAGAGATAACCAGCATTAAAACCCCTTTTTCCCCAAAAATGTTGACTGACGGTATGCCACTGGTGGCTTCCAGGTCAGGTCAGTGGGGCACTGATCCTGTGCTTGGTTTTCAGTTCTAATTTTGCAGGTGCTAAAAAAGGTGCTGAACTATTTCCAAACTTGCACTTAGTTTTTAGTCTTAATTTTACAAGAGCTAATAGGCTACTGTACCCTATTTGCAAACTGGGAAGGCACCATCGGCCACCGTGCCCAGGGCAACTAGAAACAACGTGGGTGGCCTTCGCCCTTATTTCTTTAACCCTCCCCTGCAGAAGTCTTTTTATTTTCTAGAAAAATTTAGTTCAACAATGTTTTACAATCTTGTATATTTTGATTACATGTATTTGTCAACATGCTTTGTATTTGTATTGTATCTTTTTGGGTTTTATCTGGATAATTTGTTTTACAATTGTATAGTTTGTTGTTGTGTGGCTTCAAGTTGTTTCTGATTTGCAGTGAGCCTAAGGAGACCCTATCACAGGGGTTTCTGAGGCTGAGAGTGTGTGATGCACCCGATGCCACTCCGTGGGTTTCCATGGCCGAGCGGGGAATCGAACTCTGGTCTCCAGAGTTGTAGTTGAGGGCTAAAACCATTACATCTTCCTGGCTCTAACAGCTTTATTTTCCTTCCTTCCCTCTCTCTGTGTGTATATATACATATATTTTAGATCGTACACCTTTGGCAGGACCCATTCGTTGTGGTTGTTTCACTGGTAAAGCACCACATATGTGGATGGTGCTATGTGAATAAAAAATGAATGTGATGTCAAAATTACACAACCTAGGCCATTTCCGCACTAGACTGTTATAGCGCTTTCATTCCACTTACAACATCCTGTGGAATCCTGGGGTTTGCAGTTCGGGGAGGAGCCGCCCAGCCCCTCCCCGAACTGCAAACCCCAGGATTCCACAGGATGTTGAAAGTGGAATGATAGCGCTGTAACAGTCTAGTGTGGAAATGGCCCAAGTCAGGAGCATCCATACAAATTGACACTTCGTGACAAGGGGCATCTAATCTAATCTAATCTAATCTAATTAATTAATTAATTAAAATATTTATGATGCTGTGAGCTTTCAAGACATTTCTGACTTATGGCAACCCTAAGTCAAACCTATTTCATACGCTTTTAATCTTTTCACATGATTGTTATTTATTGTTTTAAACTGATTTTACCATAAGCTGCTCTGAGATCTTCAGATATTGAGTGAGATATAAATATTTTGAAAGTCAACATGGCATAATGGTTTGAATGTTGGACTATGACTTTAGAGACCGGGGTTTAATTCCCTGCTCAGCCATGGAAATCCACCGGGTGACCTTAGATACGTCACACACTCTCAACCCCAGATACGTCACACACTCTCAACCCCGGAAATGTCACACACTCTCAACCCCAGAACACCCCATGACAGGTTCACCTTAGGATCACCATAAATTGGAAATGACTTGAAGGCAGACAACAACAAGGTAAACCTATCACAGGGTCTTCATGGCAAGATTTGTGCGGGGGGGGGGTGGTCTCACTATTCCCTCCTTCTAAGGGTCAGAGAGTGTGACTTGCTCAATGTTGTCCAGTGGGTTTCCATGGCCAAGGAAGGATTCAAACACTGGTCTCCCACAAGACTTGTCCAACATCCAAACTGGTACACTACACCGTCTCAAAATATTTACGTCCTGCCTGATAGCCAAAGATCTCAGAGTTTTATGTTTTATGGGATTCTCCCACATTGCTACTTACAGGTTTAAACTGTGTGGCTTTAATTTGAACAATTTATTATTATTATTATTATTATTATTATTATTATTATTATTAATATTTTGTATAATTTTTATTGAAAGTTTGTCTCGAAAATAAACCCCACACACACTTCCATGCTTAAATCTTCCAGCTGAAATTGCTTATTTCCTTTCCATTACAAACATAATTTCCATCTTACAGAGAGGATAACAGTTACATTATTTCTTCTTTGATTTCTCATACATTTATAACCTTACCCAATCCAATACCCTTTTCCATTCTTTCTCAAAGTTCTGGATAGATTTATTCTCCAAAGAAAATGCTAATTTTTCCATCTCGATCGTATCCAGGACTTTTAACTTCCATTCTTCTATACCAATATGTTTCTTTTCTTTCCAGTGCTGCACATATGTCAACCTTGCCGCAGTTATTAGATATAGTAATATCTTCTGCTGGCTTCTGATTTCCCTTTGTTGCCCTAGCATATTTAACAAATAAAGCTCCGGTTTCCTTTCAAAATTCAGCTTACAAATTCTTTGGATTTCGTCATGTACCCCCTTCCAAAAAATTTTTGCTATCTTACATGTCCAAGAACAATTAATTATTTTAAAGATTTATTATATCTTTTCATATTTATGGTATACTTTTACACACACACACACACACACACACAGATATACAGCATTTCCCAAAACATTGTATACACCCTTTAGTAGTTAATAGTAGCTGCGGTGATTATTTGCAGACCGAGTAAATACATTGATATTGAAGAATAAATTTTGTAATAATGATTTAATCAGAGTGACAACTCCCATCTTAAATTACAATTTTATGCAAGGTGTTTGAAATCGTGTTTCTTAGCAGCAGTGCAAGGATTGCCTTGTTGAAGGACAGAACTTCAAACTTTATTTAAAGTTTCTCTTGTAATTTCCCAACACTTCCGTACTATTGGAATCTTTCTTTAATCCTGCTAAGAGCCTATACATCTCTTTGGGGAAAAAACTGCAAAAATAAATGAAATAAAATCCAGAATTATAAGCTGTTAAAGGTGAATATATACATATATATATATATATGTATATATAGAAGGAAAGATGATGTTACTCTTGGGCAGCCATCTTGGAAGGAAAAAAAGGCCCCGCACAATATTTAATAATTTAATATCACAAGGGGGCGCCACTGAGCCTCTGTCACACACACACACACCCCGGCCTTGCCGGTCTGTCTGGTGACCCTCCTCTACCTCCCAGGGCGGATGATTAGAAATCTGCCTGCAGACCCTTTTCAGCAGCAATAGAAATGAAAACAGGGCAGTAAAATCAGCTTTCCGCTCACCCTGCAGATACAAGGCATAATTACAGATGGTTTTAAAGCCTAAGAGGATAATATGACCTCAGAGAGAGAGAGAGAGTTGGGGGGAGCAGAAAGAGAGTGGGGATGTGTGAGAGAGACTGCATGTGTGTGCATGCATGCATCTGCAAAAACAGAAGGGTCACCACATGATGACCTGGGAGAAGACTCTGTTCTTTGCAGGTTGCAGAGGAACGGGGTCCAACGAGGAGGAAAAATCAGCCAGGAACCTCAATGGTCCACAAGTTAACCTTTCACAGCTCTGAGAAGTTATTTCTGACTTCATAGAATCACAGAATCACAGAAATGTAGAGTTGGGAGAGACCCCAGGGGCCATCCAGTCCAACCCCCTGCCATGCGGGAAGTCACCCTCAAAGCACTCCCTGTGACAGGTGGCCGTCCAGCCTCTGCTTAAACACCTCCAAAGAAGGAGACTCCGCCACACTCCGAGGCCGCAGATTCCACTTTACTGCTTACCTTTCTATACAGGTCACATAAACTCATCCATTCATTCTTATTAATATTAGCCAAGATCCTGCATTATGATGGATCCTGCATCATCCAACCACCCTGAATCCCACCTTTGGAGAAAGGCAGGATATAAATTTAATTAATTAATTAAAGAAGGCAAGGAAATCATAGTTGCGTCGTGTGAATCCACATAATTCCACAACGATTGCGCTGCACACCTCCTTCGCTGTGAACATCAAAACTGCACATCCAATGGTGTATCTGGCCATGTGCCGCCTGTTCCTTGTCCCCTCGTGCAATGGGAAATCATGTGCAAAGGTCGTTTCCAAAATCCCAGGGAATCAAGTGGGGTACTGAAAGCACCGACAAAGAGTTCCAGAGCTTTCAAGACTGTGCCGCTGCACAGGCAAGGGTAATCCACTTATGCCAGGATGAAGAGCGGACATGAGAGCCATGTTTAAATATCTGAAGGGATGTAATGTTGAGGAGGGAGCAGGCTTGTTCTCTGCTGCTCCAGAGACTAGGACAAGGAGCAATGGACTCAAGCTGCAGGAAAGGAGATTCCACTTGAACCTCAGGAAGAACTTCCTGACGGTCACAGCCGTCCGGCAGTGGAATCTGCTGCTGCCTCCATGGAGTGTGGTGGAGTCTCCTCCTTCTTTGGAGGTTTCTAAGAAGAGGCTGGGTGGCCATCTGTTGGGAATGCTTTGATGGGTGTTCCTGCATAGCAGGGGGTTGGACTGGATGGCCCCTGGGGTCTCTTCCCACTCTAGGATTCTAGGATTCTATGAAGTGAAGACATTGGCAGCCAAAAAGCACAACCCTATATGCAAAGGGATCCTGTAGCACTTCTGAGACTAACTGAAAGAAGTAGTGCACTCCATGAATCTGATGAAATGGACTTAAATCTCAAGTCTACACAAGCTTATGCCACCAGTTTCTTTCTCTCAGTTGGTCTCAAAGGTACTACAAGATCCCTCTGCATTTCCATTGCTATGCACACACGCCGCCTGCTCATTCATAGCTATAAAGGTCTGTTCCTAGACATGTCACTCCATACATCTCACGAAGCCGACTTAAGTCTACAAAAGCTTATTCTAGGAACGTCTTTCTCTCTGTTGGTCTCAAAGGTGCTACAAGATCACTTTGCAAACTGATCTAGACTGACATGGCTATGCCTCTGGATTCTACAACCACATGTGCAATCAACCTTACGTGCGTATAGGTCTCCCAGAAAGACACACAAATGGGTAGGAGAGCAAATTGGGGCCAAACTTTCCTTAGAAGCCAAAGCGACTAAACTGAAGCCATTTCTGCACTAGACTGTTATAGCGCTATGATTCCACTTTCAACATCCTATGGAATCCTGGGGTTTGCAGTTTCGGGAGGGGCCTGCTGGCCCCTCCCGAAACTGCAAACCCCAGGATTCCATAGGATGTTGAAAGTGGAATCATAGCGCTATAACAGTCTAGTGCAGAAACAGCCTGAGACTGCTGTACTTTGAACATACCAGGGGAATTTTGGAAAAGACAAGAATGCTTGGCAAAGTGGAAAGTGGAAGGAAAAGAAATAGGCCACACTACCAATGGGTAGACCCAATCAAGGAAGCCGTGGCTAGAGTCTGCAGGGCTGTTAAAAACAGGTTGTCTTGTCTCATGCATAGGGTCTCCATAAATTCAAGCTAACTCAGTGGCACACGGCAATAATATGTAGCAGGAATGAAGCTTGTGTGATTGTTGCTAGGCAAAAGGGATGCTTGCAATAGGACATGAGGAAGATCTTCTTGCAGAAGGGTTGGTTCTGACAAGGAAGTCATGCTGCCCTGACTTTGCAAGACCTGAGCAGGGAAATAGATAACCAGGGTCTTGGTAGTCTCTCATTTAGAGAGCCAGCATATGCCAAAGCCAATTTAACAGCAAATAACAACAACGAATGACACCAAGGGGGTTCCAGATCATTTCCTTAGTATCACAGCAGTTCAGTGGTGCCAGAGGATCTTGGATCTATTTGGAACGGATACTTTATTGGCCATATTTGTTTACAGTGGCATGAACCTGCAGGAGGACTTGTACTAAACTGAACAAAAGTCTTCCAGCCTGTCCCAAAATAAATCCCTACTGATGTATATGGAACTCTTTGGCTACATTGCAGCTTCCTAAAAACTTGTCTTTTTCAGCTACAGCCCCATTGGCCCCTCAACCACCGTAGCCAGAGACTATGTCAGCTGGTATATTCCGAAAACTGTAGTCCAAACAGTAATTTTTCCACTTTTTCCCAACTGTGTCTTCTTGTTTATTTCCTCCTCCTTCCTATTATTATGCACTAGCTCATCTACTTCATCTATAATCTCTTATAGGTTATATCTAATTATATCTGTCAGACAAGGTATCTGTTGTAACTAATCTACTGTCATTCATCTGTTGATTATTATGTGTTATTATTTGTCCATTGAAGGATATTTGCTGCACTTTAAATAAAAAAAAAGAAGCCACAGCAATTTGCAGTAAAAACAGATACAATAAAACCCATATCATAGAATCATAGAATCATAGAAATGTAGAGTTGGAAGGGACCCCAGGGGCCATCCAGTCCAACCCCCTGCCATGCAGGAATACCCTCAAAGCACTCCCGACAGATGGCCATCCAGCCTCTGCTTAAAAACCTCCAAGGAAGGAGGAGACTCCACCACACTCCAAGGCAGCAGCAGATTCCACTGCCGGACAGCCCTGACCGTCAGGAAGTTCTTCCTGAGGTTCAGGTGGAATCTCCTTTCCTGCAGCTTGAATCCATTGCTCCTTGTCCTGGTCTCTGGAGCAGCAGAAAACAAGCCCTCTCCTTCCTCTACATGGCATCCCTTCAAACATTTAAACATGGCTATCATGCCCCCTCTTAACCTTCTCTTCTGCAGACTGAACATACCCAGCTCTCTAAGCCTATCCTCATAGGGCTTGGCTTCCAGACCCCTCACCATTTTGGTCGCCCTCCTCTGGACCTGCTCCAGCCTGACCATGTCCTTCTTGAATTGGGGTGCCCAGAACTGGACACAGGATTCAAGATGAGGTCTAACCAAAGCAGAGTAGAGTGGTAACAGTACCTCCCTCGATCTAGACACCATACTCCTATTGATGCAACATATGTAAAAGAATAAAATATTAAAAACAAGAAAACCCATTTTTAAGACCCAATTCATTGGGGGGGGGGGAAAACCTGTGGCAATGGCAAACATTTAGCAATTAGGAAAGGATCAAGAATACTTAGAACCGAAACTGGAATTTCTTGAAATTCTGATTGATCCCACCCAGCAATGGGAAAGCACAGCCTGGAGGCCTAAGTCCAGTCCACCAGCCTTCCCTGTCCAATCAGAAGGCCTCTCCCAGCTTGCTTCTTCCCCAGCTCTGCCCCTCCTTAACACCTCTCTCCCTCCTGAAGTGATTGTATTGCAGCCTCAGTGGGGAATCCCAGAGCTCTGGGTGAGTTTGCTTTGCCCCACATTTTACTTCCCCACAACCCCTAATGTTGTGGGATGCAGAACTGGGCACATGCGAGGGGGCTGGAAGAAGGGGACAACCTTGCCCCTTCCTCCCCAAAGCAGAGCTCTTCCATCCCAGGCCCCTGAAAATGCCACATTGGTTGTCTTGGAGGGTTGGAAAACCATGCTGCAGTGCCAGCTGCAGGATCTGATGTCAGTGGGGTGGTGAATCCAGCTCAGATTTTAATTCAGGTGTTCCAGGAGTTGTCCAAGGTGTCGAAAGTCTCCAAAACATCTTCAGGACCTGGGAGAGCTCCCTTAAAGCTATCCAAAAGCTGGACTGGACTCACTGCCCCACTGGCATGTGTCCTGCAGAATGGGGCATGCTAAGTGGTAGGGAGGGAACCCACCTTCGTGAGTAGAGCCCTTCTACAATCCACCTATCCTGAGAGGGAGAGAAACCCAAGGACCCTGCAGCAGTGTGGGGCACATTGCACAGAATGGAGGTTTGAAAATAAAAATCCCTTCTCTCCATGCAAGATTCAGGTCTGCAGCTGGACTTGGATTAATCTCCGTCTGGCATGGCCTGAACCACGTGTTAAATTACGTTAAAAGGGCTTATTCCTTATATTTTTTTTTCCTGGGATTATCTCCCTCTGTATCTAATGGAGTCCCACAGTTCAGCAACACTTTTGTGGGACGTCGCTGTCCCTGAAAAGGCTCAGAAGAGAGGAACTGTTCTTAGAACTAGAGACTCAGACATATGACAATGAGTTTCCATGGCCGACCAGGGATTCGGACCCCGTCTCCTGGGTTCTAGTCCAAACACCCAGAATTCCAAGTGAGGTCTCACCAAAGCAGAATGGAATGGTACTATTAAGACACCTCGGCATCACAATAATCATATGCATGGACTTCTTAGTCATTATCCAATATTTAGGGCAAGTTAAACCTAGTATCTGTGGAGAAGTATTCCAGCAGAAAATACAGAGCTGTAAAAATGGATTACTGTTGATCTTATACTCTGAGAATCTAAATAAGCAATATTGAGAAAATCTGTGTTGGCCTTCGGGTGCCAGCAGGGCACAGCATATGGGAAGACTCTGTCCCCCCCACATGTCCCAACTTTCATTAAAACAGCAAAGCATATAATGCTATAAAAGCAAGTTCCTGCTCCTGAAATCATTTCAAGAAAAATTTTCATCGAATCATAGAATCATAGAGTTGGAAGAGACCTCAGGGGCCATCAAGTCCAACCTCCCGCTAGGCAGGAACACCCATCAAAGCATTCCCCACAGATGGCCATCCAGCCTCTGCTTAGAAACTTCCAAAGAAGGAGGAGACTCCACCACACTCCATGGAGGCAGCAGCAGATTCCACTGCTGGACGGCTCTGACCATCAGGAAGTTCTTCCTGAGGTTCAAGTGGAATCCCCTTTCCTGCAGCTTGAATCCATTGCTCCTTGTCCTAGTCTCTGGAGCAGCAGAAAACAAGCCCACTCCCTCCTCAATGTGACATCCCTTCAAATATTTAAACATGGCTATCATGTCCCATCTTAACCTTCTCTTCTGCAGACTAAACATACCCAGCTCCCCTAAGCCTCTCCTCATAGGGCTTCATGGCTTCCAGACCCTTCACCATTTTGGTCGCCCTCCTCTGGACATGCTCCAGCTTATCCATACCCTTCTTGAACTGAGGTGCCCAGAATTGGACACAGGATTCCAAATGAGGCCTAACCAATGCAGAATAGAGTGGTACCATTACCTCCCTCGATCTAGACACCATACTCCTATTGATGCAATCAAGAATCGTGCTGGCTTTCTTGGCTGCTGCATCACACTGCTGACTCATGTTCAGCTTGTGATCTACCAAGACTCCTAGATTCCTTTCCCTGTACTGCTATCCAGCCATGCATCCCCCATCCTATATTTGTGCCTTCCATTTTTTCTGCCTAAGTGCAGGACCTTACATTTCTCTCTGTTGAAATTCATTTTGCTGGCTTTAGCCCAGCTCTCCAATCTGTCCAGGTCATTTTGAATTTTGATCCTGTCCTCTGGCGTATTAGCAACCCCTCCCAATTTGGTGTCATCTGCAAATTTGATCAGCATGCCCTCTACTCCTTCATCCAAGTCATTGACAAAGATGTTGAATAGCCCTGGGCCCAGGACAGAACCCTGTGGCACCCCGCTAGTCACTTCTCTCCAAGATGAAAAGCAACCATTGGTGAGAAGCACCCTTTGGGTTTGGTCAGTCAACCAATTACAAATCCACCTAACAGCAGCCCCGTCCAGCCCACATTTGACTAGCTTCTTTGCAAGAATGTCATGGGTAACTTTCTGAGGTCAAGATATGCTACGTCTACAGCATTCCCTTCATCTATCAAGCTTGTAACCCTATCATAAAAAGAGATAAGATTAGTCTGGCATGACTAATTTCTGAGAAATCCATGCTGGCTTTTAGTGATTACAGCATTGCTTTCTAAGTAATTACAAACTGACTGTTACTGTGTTAGAAGCCCTACCGGGAAATGCATAATATTTCCACCAGGCAATCATGTGGCTTTAGTGCCCTGTGTAGCTGCTTGGCCCCCATGGCATTCTCAGGACAAAGAAAACAGAAAGAGTAAAGCTGCAGAAATTTTTGGACAGACGTCTGCATGCAGAATTCACACGGAATTCTGTTGGTGCAGAGATCAGATTTCCCTTGATATGCAGTCACTGCCTCCCAGATTTGGGCTGCCTGAACAACTTTGAACTCCAAATTCTAATTTAGTTTAACAGTAAAATCCAGTAAGTCAAGAAACGCTTCAAACAGGAAAACAGCAAGAGCAAAACCAGAGTACAAAAGGCCTAACTCCCAGGCAGGCACGTCTTCTATTGGGGAAAAAGAAGATGCAGGACTTGTGTCCAGCTCAGGGGCCAGTCCTGCCCCCAAAAGACTCCTTGCCACGTTCTCTTCCTGTCCTCCCTTGAACTGTGCAGAAACAGCCAGGATGTCAGCAACTAGGAAAAGAAGGAGTGGAGGAAGGGGAAGGAAGGTTTTCCACTTCATTAGATCTTGGAGAAGCATATAGGAAGAACCTCGTTCTAGTGGACACCTGGACTTCCCATGTTAGCAGGGCAGTAAAGAACCCTTGGGTTTTGGATAGCGTTAAATGAGCTCTCCAAGTTTTGCTGAAGACACTTTGGGGATACAGTCCAGCATCTTCTTGCCAGGGCTGTGAGCTGTCCTCATCTGGCCAGGCAGTGTCCGGTGGAAGAGGAAGACCAGAGGCAGGTTTTTACATGGCTGATCGGAGAGGGGAAGTTCCCCCACAAAATAAGTCCCTGAGGTATTGGGGGGACCGGGGCTGGAGGAACTCACAAACAATCAAATCCCTGAAAGTCAAACCTACAAATATGGAGGGCTGGCTGTAGTACTGTTTGTCTGATGGTTCTTTTAGAACTTTAGGACAAATAAGCTTCTTTAGCTGCACCTTGCTTGAACACAAGCCCCTTGGAGTCCTGCGCATGGAGAAATGACAGAAGGAAGGAGGGAAGTCCTGGTCTGGATTCACTGCCCCACTGACATGGGACGCAGAGCCAGCAATGCCTGCCTCCCCCTCTAAGGTGGGGTTTTCAGCCTGGGATTGCAGTCCCTAAGATCTTTTCCTTGGCTCTGCGTCCCTCTGTGTAGGATAAGGCGGTATCCATGCCTGCGGGAGGGCAGAGCAGCTCCATTGCCTTGAGCTACGCCTGAGGAGGCCTTCCTTCACCCCAGCCCTGCAGGCATTCTGTCCTCACAAGGCTCCCTTCTGTCCTTTGAGAGTCCCATCAAGCCTGCTTAAGTGCCGTGAGGAGAAATGGCTTATCTCATCTGACAAAAGATGTGCATGCCAGAAGACAGAAAGAGAGAGAGAAAGAGAAGAAAAGGAAACTATAAAAAGGAGGCAGAAGAAGCTGGGAGGGATCTGTGGCTTTGGTCATCTCTCTCTGACTCAGCATCACACACACGCACACACCAAAGTACCAATATCACCCCAAAAACTCCCTCGGGTGACATTTCAAGCTGGATCCTTCCAGTTCAGCCAAAGCAGACAAAGAATTTTCACCAAATGAACTTTCGTTTTGGGGGGGCCAGTTTCTATGCCCAGAAAAGCAGACCCCTTAACAAAAAGAACAGCAGTAGAAGTGATGTGAAAAGGGTGCATTTGAGCATGTACGGGGTACTGTTGTTCTACTCCCAAGCAAAACCAACCACTGCTGTCCTGAGGCTTTGGGAGAACCTCAGCACAGAAGAGTTCTGCTGGATTAAAAGGAAGACTCATCCAGGTCAGCATTTTGGTGGCCATGCTGACTCACAAAGCAAAGCCCACCAACAGGACAGGAGGGCAACTGTGCCCTCCATCTTGCGCTCCCAGTGGCAACCAGTAGGAGTTCACAGCTCTCATGTCAGTGGGACGGCAAATCCACTTCACATTTTGAACAGCTTTAAAGGAGTTCTCCAAGGTGCTGAAACTAATTGAGGGCTAGAGTTCATCCCCTTGGAAAGCTCTTTGACGGCTTGGAGTAAAACATGGACTGCATTTGCTGCCCCTGACACGGAAACCACCAGCTGCCACAACTGCACCCGATACAGACCGAAGCCTACTGCCTCTGAGGCTAGAACTGGCACATGTCCATCCTGCCAAGTAACTATCAACAGCTCCAATCTTCCAGGAGTTTGCCTCCAGTGCAATAAATATGTGAATAGGAATAAGATCTGTCCTTTCTGCTTTGTAAAAACACAGTGTACTTTGATGGTGCTATGGGGAGAGAGGGAGAAAAGAAAGGAAGGACAGAAGGAAGGAAGGAAGGAAGGAAGGAAGGAAGGAAGGAAGGAAGGAAGGAAGGAAGGAAGGAAGGAAGGACGGACGGAAGGACGGAAGGACGGAAGGAAGGACGGACGGCAGGCAGGCCGGCAGGCAGGCCGGCAGGCAGGCCAACTGACTTTGGAGGTCTCCTGAGAAGCTTGAGAGACAGAAACGCAGATGCATGTTGGTTAATAATTCATGGGGGACAAATCCCCTTTCATCCCAGTCTCCCCAAATACTTAACATTATTGGGGGCTGTCAAGTATCCACCCCACCACACAATGCAAACAGGTGCTGAACTAGAGAAAGTTTCTTGGACTTTGTGTATGCGCATGTGCCTTCAAGTCACCTGTTGACTTGAGGTGACTCCATGAATTTTCCATTGGGTTTTCTCAGGTGAGGAGTCCTCAGAGATGGTTTGACTAGTTCCTTCATCTGAAATATAGCCTACAGCACCTGGCATTTGTTGGTGGTCTCCCAACCAGGGCTGACCCTGCCTAGCTTTCAAGATCAGAAGGGACCTGGTGCCCTTAGGAACTACAGCTCTTCAATCTGCCATTCTCTTTCCCTTTCAATCTCTCTCTCCTTTCCCCTCTCGCTTTCTCTCTCTTGGACTACAATTCCTAAAGTCCCTTGGCTGGATCATTCTGGAATTTTAAGTGCTAAAAGTAACTTTCCTATGCTGTGGAGAGACCCTGCCAGAGTCTACACCCTATTAGTCCCAACCCAGTAGACTCATTGAACCAAAAGGATTTCCCTACATGCTAGCTCATCATTCCAAAGTTGATTCAATGGGTCTGCTCAAGTTGGGGCTATCCAACAAGATTCCAGCCCCTTTGGTTAGTCCCAGCTACAGTAAATCCAATGAACTTTTCCCTGTGTGTTGCCTCACCCTTGGTCTACTCTGGGTGGACAAGCTGGAACTTGTCCAGAGGAGGCTGATCAAAATGCTGAAGGCCTGGAAGCCATGAACTCCTCACCAGGGCAGAGACCTAGTACTAGCTGGGTACATTTAGCCTGGAGAAGAGAAAGTGAAGAGGGGCCGTGATAGCCATGTTGAAACATTTGAAAGGATGCCATATGGAGGATGGAGCAAGCTTGTTTTCTCCTGCTCCAGAGACTAGGACATGGACCAATGGCTTTAAAACTCCAGGAAAAGAGATTCCACCTTAACATTAGGAAGAACTTAAAAGGAGTTTGACAGTGGAACACCCTGCTACTTCAGTGGAGTGTGGTGGAGTCTCCTTCTTCTTTGGAGGTTTTGAAACAGAGGCTGGATGGCCATCTCTCAAAGGGAGGACGTTGATTGCATCTTCCTGCGTGGCAGAATGGGATTGGACTGAATGACCCTTGGGGTCTTTTCCAGGTCTATGATTCTTTCATCCCATGGGCCTTTCTGCACTACACTGTTATGATGCTATTCCACTTTCAACCTCCTATGGAATAATCCTGGGGTTTGCAGTTTAGGGAGGGACCTTGAGAATTCTCAACCAGAGAGCTCTTGGGCCTCAGGAAACTACAAACCCCAGAATTCCACAGGAGGTTGAAAGTGGAATAATAGCACTGTAACAGTGTTGTGCAGAAAGGCCCCATGACTGCTTTTATGGGTTCCAACCCCTCCAAACTCCTGCAGACCAACCTTTAACCAGTAAGTCAAATGGCCCTTTTTTCCCCCTGGAAGTCTCCAGGAGCTGCTGGTCACCTTTTCAACAGGGTTACACTGTTTTAACATTTAGAAACAGACAAGTGGTTTTTGAAAAGCCGAAGTGGACTCCTCGCTACTTCTGGGATTTCTGTTCTTTCTTTGCTCTGGCCTGTCTCTGTGGGCACATGCGTTCATGTGCGTGTGGACTCCGTGCAGCTGCTGGAAGCTCCCGGAGGCAGAAAATTAGCCTCTATGGTTGTTCCCTCCACCCCAATCCTGCCTGCTCTACTGCTTCTCTGGACTGCAAGGTGAAGTTCATGCCCCAGCCCTGCTCCTATATCTCAGGGCAAGGTCCAAAGTCATCTTAGCGCAGAAGGCCTCTTTGATGGCTGTTCCACAGGGTGGGGACTGGATGGTGATCGCCATTTTTAATACAAGGCAGGGTGGTAACAGAAGAAAAGTTAGGGATTCATGGAAGAAGAGGAGCAGCATAAGGTGACAGAGCCTCGTCATAACTCTTCCGGTATGCTAAGCCCTCGGGCAAAGACGAGAGAGCATGGGAACAGGGGCTCCACATCCTACCCATGTGCTCCCCAGTGTCTTCTTCTGCACTTTTCCCAGTAGGAGGCAGAGATATGAGTAACCCCAAATAAAGCTACTCTTTCTTTTCCCTCTTCCTGGAGAAGAAAGGAGCCTCTGTGTGTGCCGAGCAGTCAAAAGCACTCCAAGGCTTAACAGAGAATTTAAGGAAGGTTTATTCTCAGTAAGAAGAATTGCACCAAGTTTTGTATCTTGGAGCATCCTTCTCCGAGCACAGAGTGGGCGATTTCATTCCAAAGACACCTTGGAATTGACAACCAGCAAAGGAATCATAACAGAAATCCCTGACTCCCCCTAACTAAAAATGGCCCCTCGTCAGGTACAGAAAAGGAAACCTTCTGTTTTCAGGTTTTTCCATGGCCAAGGGAAGGGTGACTCTGACCCTCTGGAGATCAGCCTCCACCTGCCTTCCTCCATGCCAATAATCAGAACAAAGGCGGTACAATCTTATAACCCTGCCCTCTAAGTTTCCAGATGTTTTTGCATTGCTATACTCAGAGGAAGCTTGATTGGCAAAGGGTATCTCCCTGTTCAGCCGTCCTACACAGTAAATTAACCTTAGTAAAAGGTTACCCCAACTGCATGTAGTTTGTTCACAGCCACTAGATAATACATGAATGTATTATCATAGTCCTTCTCAGTGGAATGTTTAGAATCTGAAGAGGTGACATGATAGCCATGTTTAAATATTTGGAGGGATATCATAGGAAGGATGGGGCAAGCTTGTTTTCTGCTGCTCCAGAGACTAGGACATGGAGCAATGGATTCAAACTACAAAAAAAGGGATTCCACCTAAACATGAGGAACAACTTCCTGAGGTTAAGAGCACTTTGCCAGTGGAATCTGCTGCTGCCTCAATGGGGTGTGGCATCTCTTCCATCTTTGGATGTTTTTAAGCAGAGCCTGGATGGCCATCTGTCAAAGGGAGGGCTTTGAGTGTGTCTTCCTGCATGGCAGAAGGGAGTTGGACTGGATGGTCCTTGGGGGTCTCTCCCAATTCAATGATTCTATGATTCCTTATTGGACGAAAATGTCCAACTGCTTCTGCAGAAGAGCTTGCACGTGTGTGGCCAAAATTTTAATAAACTGTTTGCATGGATTTTCTTTGCACACTGCCCTGAGATTCCATGATGCAAAGTGGCTGACAAATATTTTAATAAATAAATGTTGTCGTTGTTGTTGTTTGTCTTCAAGGTGCTTCCAATGGAAGATGACCCTAAAGCTATCACAGGGTTTTCTCAGCAAGATGCGTGGCCTTTTGCCTGCCTCTGAGGCTGAGAGACTGTGACTTACCCATGGTCACCCGCATGGCCAAGCAGGGATTCAAACCCCAGTCTCCAGAGTCCTAGATCAAAGCTCAAATCACTCTGCTTTGCTGGCTCTCAATGAATAAATGAATACATAAATTCCCCCCACGCCTCATTAGGGGACATGGTGGCTAGGGGGCTACTGGGAACTGTAGTCCACAAACCCACAATTCCCATTCCTAATTCAGGCTATGAGCTCAAAACTCCCACAGAGTTCAGAGACTTAAAAGAACTGGCTGTCTTTGCTTCCGGCCAATTGCAAGCAGGGAAAAGAGGCATCAAAACAGTGGTGGCTGCTATGTCCGTAGGACAATGAGTCCACTCCAGGTTTTGGATAGCTTGAAATGAGTTCTCCAAGGTGCTGAAGCTATTTTGGAGGTCTGCTTCAGCACCTTGGAGAACTCCTTGAAAGCCTAGAGTAAAATGTGGGGTGGATTCACCAGCATGGAAGTTTCCAGCTGCGCCACCCACCCACCCCACAAAGGTTTCCGTAGATCTGATCTATTGCAGGAACGGGGAAATGAGCTGCCTCCTACAGAACACACAGGGAGGGAATTGCTCGGAAGTGATTAAGAATGTGACAAAGTTCCTTCCCTTACCGAGAAAAACACACCCTTTCTCGATTTAGCCCCCTCCCTTGCTTTCAATCTCAGGCCTTCCATCTCATTAAATGATCAATATTTAATGGGAGCTAAGACATCTTTCATAGCGGCCCTTCTCTACCTAGTGTCTTCCAGACCCATTGGACTAAAGCTCCCAGAATTCTGGGAATTGTAGTCCAACAGTTTGGGAGGAAGGAAGCTCTATAGTGGCCTGAACACTCTATTAAAACCACACATTCGGTAGCAAACCCCTAGATAATTCGAGGTGGCCAGCACTGATCATAAATCAAAGCCTATCTGTGTCAAAGAGGAATGCAAAAAGACACTGTCTGCAGCCAAAAAGAAAGAGAAGCCTCAATGGATGACAGATGAAACTCTTCAAGCAGTTAAAGACAGATGAGAAGCAAAGGTGAAAGGGAACAGATATAGACTCAGAAACCTGAATGCAACTGTTCAGCAATTTGTACACATGGACAAAGAGAACTGTTGTCATAATCAGTGCAAAGAAACAGAAGATGACAACAAACGAAAGGAAGAACAAGAGACCTCTTCCACAAGATTGGAGAAACCAAAGGAAAATTTAAACCAAGAGTGGGGATGCTCTACAGCCACCAGGGGAAAATATTACATGACCAAGTACAACTAAAAAAAGATGGAAACAATATACTGAAGACCTATACAAAAGAGAGGAAAGGATGACAGATTCATCCAAGGAAGAACCATTTGAAGAAGAATCTACCTTTTAAAAAATGAAGTGGAAGATGCACCCAGAGTATTTGTGAGAAATAAATCACCAGGAATTGATGACATACCAATAGATCTGTTTCAAACTACAAAGGCAGAATCTACCCCAGCTTTAGCTAAAATCTGTCTACAACTGTGGAAAACAAAAGAATGGCCCACAGATTGGAAACACTCCATGTAGATTCCAATCCCCAAGAAAGGGGACACCAGAGATTGCAGTA